>CM050653.1:4226272-5467210 GCA_027574665.1 Rhynochetos jubatus | reverse complement strand
TAACTCGTGGAAAACAGAATAGCCTGACTTTCATAACTGAAACATGATCTGAGATGTTCCTGTTCCAGCTATTTTTCCCACGTGCATGACCTGTTGCATTCATACTCTGGTCCTAAGCCTTGACTCGGTATTCCCAGAGCTCAAAGCCCTTGTGATTCAATTTTTTTTTCATGCATACAGATGGCAGATGAAGCTGTTTCCAGTGTCCCAATGCAAGTCAAAGACACTGAAGTCATTGTCACAGGTTGGGAGGAAGGTTCTGCTGAAGTGCAAAAGCAAAGTTTGGCAGTGTAATGGCCCACATCTGCCTCAGCCCTGACCACCCCACATGCCTGTGGACAAGGTTAACATTGTGCACGGGGAAACAGGCTCTGCCAAGGATGTGTTTGCAAAATGACATGTTGCAAAGGTATTTCCACCCTGCTTTTGGGTGCAGGGCTCCGGGAGGAAGAGGGAAGGGCCAAACCCACCAGATAACACGGCAGGGGCCTCATGCTTTGGAAAATCAAAGGAAGGAGGCAATAAAACCCAAATCCCACAAGCTCCTCAAGAGACCAGTGCAAAGGCCCATCACTACTTATGTGAGGTTCAATGTCCTGACTTGTAGCATCCAAAGCATTGCATGGATTTCTGAGAACCTTTCAGGAGAGCTTTCCTTGACCCACAACCAATACACATGACATTCCACCACACTTTCCTCACATAGCCTCACTCAGGCACTCATCCGCCCTACAAAATCGCCATGTCCCAATGAAAATCTCCATAGTGCCTCTTACAGGCAGATCCCTATAGAACTGACAGAGGAGGATTGGGTCATAATTCACTGCTCCCCCCTCTGCTGTGTTCCTGAGTGAGGGGAAAAATATGAGAAAGCAATACCTATGCCTATATATCGACCA
This sequence comes from Rhynochetos jubatus, assembly GCA_027574665.1. Taxonomy (NCBI): domain Eukaryota; kingdom Metazoa; phylum Chordata; class Aves; order Eurypygiformes; family Rhynochetidae; genus Rhynochetos; species Rhynochetos jubatus. Next base: position 5,466,311 of record CM050653.1, on the reverse strand, counting down.
TAAGACATGCGAGGACCTCACGTATTGGGGCTTATAACTTGCTGAAGCAAAAGGCCCCCAAGAAGTACGTCTCAGCCAGCCACGGTATCTAACTCGTGAGCAGGGCAGGGATGACCAACAGCCTCAGGGTTTGTCCCAGCAGTCTGCAAGGGGTGTTTTGATGCAGGAAAGTGAACACAGCTTTGCTCTTTGGCCTGGTGGGCTCAGACTGGTGGAGGCTGGGGCTTCATGTGGAAATGGCTTCAGAGGGCTGTGCTCTGCGAGCACCAGCTGACCAGGCAGCAGAGCTGCCTCTGACAGGTACCAGTCTGCTGGTTAATGGTTAACGGCAGCAAATTGAAATGTCCTGGGACAGGAGAAGGTGCCTGGGCATGCGGGGCGAGGAGCGTTCCTGTGCTGCAGGACCACGGTGAGAGGCTGTGTGGTGCTGGTGGAAGCACAGTTGTCTTGAGCTGTCAGTATGACAGCTCTAGATTGCATCCTCCTCTGATCAGCTCTGACTCTGAGCACACAGAGAAGCCTTGATCCTGCAAACGAGCCCCTTCAGCACAGCCCTTGGGCAATGCTGTGCATGGAGCCATGTGAAAAGTGGATCCACGAAGGCAGGGGCAGGATGGGTCAAATCCTCTTCTCCTGATTCAGAAGAAAGGAGTGGCCTTGAAAGCCAAGGACACAAGGGTAAATGCTGATTTCAGGCAGGAATAGCTTTGGCAAGAGCTCTAGAAATATCGTTCACCTTCCCAGAGACAACAGCTTGCAGCAGGTTAAGACAGGAGCAGCACAGGGATTACAACGTTGAGGCAGAAGCAGCCTGTACCTGTTGATCTAATTTATTGCTTGGCAATCAGTGCAAAACTCATTTTAAGCCAGCTATGCTGGTCTGTGAACTGGGGATATGAGGCTCATGTTTCCTCAGGCTTATGGGAAAAAGTACCCCCACCTGCAAAAGAATAGGAGAGAGGGGTCAGAGATGATGACATCTTGCAGCATCACAGCAAGATCTGCCAGGGCTTCCAGTCAGTCTTGAACCTTTCTACTTCCCAAAACGTCTATTACCCATCCTTGAATGCAGGAGGCACAACGCTAGATCTCTGGTAGCAAAGAGAAATTCCTCACTGAATGTAACTTCTCTGACTACAACGATGCGATACAACACCACTGATGGAACGGCCATACCATGTCAGACCTCCCTTGGTCTTTCTGCATAAGCTCTGACTGACACTGAAGGCTTTGCAGAGTGATGTACTGCAGCGGGCTTTCTTTTCCCAAATTACACGTGGGGGAATGGGGAGGTAAATCCTTGGGGAGGGTGTTTCTTTCAGATTCCCGCAGGTGAACAACTCTTGCATTAGAGTCAAAGAGCTACCATCACCTTTCAGGAGTTAATCTGCAACTCTCCCAGCACAGGGTGAGCCAAGGGGGGCGGTAATCTCCGGGGGTGGCTGGCCCAGCCCGTGTGCACTGTGGGCGTGGGTTCCTCTGCACCTCTCTCCGTTTGCTTTCACCCGCTGCTGCCAAGAATTAGCAGGTGCACTGAGAAAACAGGATAGTCAAGGTGGGACCATGACGTGGCACGGGCAAACAGCAGCCCTAGCTGACTTGCAGCCAGAGGAGGAATGTGCCACAGGGGCCATGGTTTGGAACTGGATGTATTCAGACTGTTGTTTTATCTGGGAAGACAACCAGAAGGACCCGAGTCCCTCGGACCCATCACCCCAAGGTTGCCATCCAGCCGTGCTCCTAACGCTGATGCCAGAGTTTGGGCACCTGATGTTCTTTGGGCTATTGGCTAGGATGAATGCGGTTTGTGCTAGAAAAACTTAGATTTGCTACTACTTCCAAAAACTAGCCTGCTTTTCCAGAATGCCAAAAAGCTTTAGGGAAGTACTTGGCAACGAAGACTCAGCAGGACTTGGCCCTTCAGGTAAAGAGATGGAGAGTCTAATGGGGTGAGCTTTAAGGCATCGTGGTGGACTTCAGAGTCTAACCATGGGGGAACAACATGCAGGGAAAACACAACAATTGTGTTCCTGTTCCTGAGTGCTTTTCTCATTTTTACGTAAGCCACGACCAGCTGAGCAGGGGATCCAGGCTGTCCTTAAATTACCATCTTCTTTTAGAGATCTGAAATCCTGATTCAGCCCTTGACAAAGCAAATGTAGATGATTTACAGACTTAATCCAAGGATAAGGCATCATGGGAGTCTTGCACTGAAATATTTACCTGTCTCATGTCCGTCTTAAGATCGTAGCAGGGATTATGAGTCGCTGCTGTAGGGATCGGATGGATAAGGTTTCCCAACCAGTATCACTGCAGGAACTGGTAGTAAAGTACCAACCCAGATCACCCAAACGCCAGCCTGTCATCTCGGTAACGAAGACCGACCTCCTGCTGAGCATCCTGTCACCACCTTGTCCTCCGTTCCCAGCCACAGTACGGCGCAGATGATTCCCTTAGAGCAGCACGTCTACCTCCAAAAGGAAGACAATGAGGAGAGGAAGACAAAAAGCAGAGAGGATCAGTAAAAACAAACATCCCTACAAATGGGGCGGTTTTGCAAATTGCTGTAAGGATAGTTTAGGAGTTTCACAAAACCTCAGGGGCTCTCTCTCAGCCCTAATGAAAACCTTATGAAACCCAGCAAATTCCAGCACGGTTCGGTCAGGGTCGTCAAGCACAGCCTCAGCGATTTCCAGCGTCAGCTGAATCCTGCAGCCAGGAGACATTTCACAGCAAGGGCTGCACGGGCAGGGGAGGCTCAGCCACGCTGAGGCCCTGGTTAATGGGTGTGCGAGCCTGGCAAAGCTTATCCCACGGCAGCCCTTGAGCGGCGGCGGAGTAACTTGCTCGTGGCGCGGCGGTGACACCCCCTGAGGTCCAGGCTCCTTGGGACTGCCCTTCCGTGGGAATCACGCTGTGAGCAAAGCGAGAGGAGGGGTTAATGTCTTGTTTCCATGCGGGAGCTCAAGCGAACGGAGGCTATTTATGGGGTTTTGGACAAAATTACACAGGAAGTCTGCGCAAGAACCAGAAAGTCAACTCAGGTCCCCAACAGCTCACCCCTACCCTGCAGGAGAGGCGACCCAGGTTCCTCTCCTGTGGGGTACAAGGCTGTTCCTTTAGCACCCGGTGAAACCAACAGGTCCCAGTGGTTTTAATGAGAGCCAGAGTCACTGGATGCTAAAAGGAGTAGCTGCAGGACACGCTGGCTTTAGTGGAGAAGGCTGCTGGTGCTCTCACCCTCACTATTTATTCATATTTAGCTTTCAGGCGTAGCGCCAATTTTCACAACTGAGGGAACCCTGATTGCTCATGTTGGTGACCATACCTGAGTGCCCAGAAAATAACTCCACCCTCCCTTGCAAACTTCATTTTTAACCCGTCTCATTACCCGGCTGCACGTGTGGCTACATAAAGTCACTCCCTGCTAAGGGCTGGGGTGGGGGTGAAATCCCGAGGTCCTGCCCTGCTGTCACCCCACACCAGCCTCCTCAGTGAGATTAGTCATAACAGCAGCCAGCCCGTGGTGCCCAGATGTGGATGGGCACCATGTCAGATGGAAACTGTTTCCTGGGAGAGGATCTGGATTTTTCTGGGAAACTTTTGGGTTTGCTCCCCAAGTCTTTCCCTGAAACAGAGTAAAAATTGCCCCAGGACAGGTAGTCTGGTAGCTGAGCTGAGTTTACCAACCCCTGTTGTTTGCATCTGCTAAACAGAGGTGACAAATTTCGAATCCTGGGAGGTGAAGGGGTGCGAGGACAAACCGTGCAAGCTGCGGAGCCCCGGCACTGACAGGCAGAGCCAAGATCACGCCGGCAGGACTCAGGGTACAGCAGGTAGCCAGGGCTGGGGCTGGCCCAGCAGAGAGCCATTGTTTGCAGGAATGCAGCCCTGCCTGTGCCAACCAGGAAGGAGCACGGAAAATTAGTCACCCTAAAGGCTGAGATATTGTCATCCTGCTTGCTTTGCCGCTCACTGTTTTTCACCGTCCCCAAAGGGCGCAGAGCACTGTCTACACCTGACTGCGAGCTTGGTCCATTACCCCCCCATCAGACGTTGGTCATGTCAGGCTGCTGGAGGGCACGAGAAAGGCACCGATACTCGCTGCCGGAAAGCATGAGAAAGGCACCGATACTCACTGCCGGAAAGCACGAGAAAGGCACCGATACTCGTCGCAGCCTGGGTTCGGCTGATGTACGGAGGTCAGGAACTTTGCTGGGTGCTGTACGCACCTCCCTTCTGCACATCACCTCCACCTACTTCTTGTAGACCAGCCGAAGGATCACAAGTAGGAGATCACATGTAGGGTGGGCTGGAGTGGGTTGGGTTAACTAGAGCTTCTCTGAGAATGGGAGATGAAAGGCTACTGGAGGGAAACAACTTGGTTTTTTGTTATTGCAGATGTTTCAGTGACTGAAGAGTTCATGCAGCCATTTAGGCAACATCAGAAAGCCAAAGCCAAAACCCAGGTCTCCTGCCTCCCCTGTACTACTCACTGGGCCATATAACACTATCATGTTGCATTTAGGCCTAAAAGGCTGGCTAGAAGCTTGCGTGCCAACAAGCAATGGTGTCTCCCAGCCGCCATCAAGCTCTGCATGAGAGGCTGGCGAGGAACAGCGGTGGTCCCCCAAACCCTCCTTTGTCAGGAAAAATCTCACCCCAAGTTCCCCTCCCAAGAGCCTTTTGGGGGTTAATCCGTACAGACACTGCTCGCCGTTAACAGGTCAGAGCAATGACACCGGTGAAGCGCTCACGTGAGCCAAGAGCCTTTTCCCAGGCGGTTCTGGTGACCGTGCTTGAACGCCAAACAAGAGACCCGTTACTTCCGTGTGGGACAGGACTCTTTCTAATACAAGTGAGAGGTCATGCTTGGGGCATCCTTGTGCCACTCCCCAACAGAATTTGGCCAGTTTAGTGTTTCTCTTTCCTATGTTTCCTGGCTTTTCTGAACAGGAGCACTCATGTAAAGAGCCCATCCCGCAAAGGGCAATATTATCTTAGCAATTTCTGGCACGAAGGGAAAGCATGAGAAGCCACAGAACTGCCTCCCTTATGCCCAGGGCTTGGCTTATTTGGATTAAACATATCCAACAGAGCAAACGGACACCAGCTCTGTGTAGGCATCCGCTCAACGCAACGCGCAATTCCACTTCTTACCAAAGCTGCTGGAGGACAGATGATAACGAGGTGCCAGGGATGTTACCGTGTACCTGATGGCATCAACGTGCGCTCACACATGGGCTTTCTGGCTGTGTCTGCATGGGTTTTGCCTCGCCTGGAAGCCAGAAGCATCGCTCCCTTTGCAAACAGGGAGGAGGGTGATACTGAGGAGAAAAGGGCAGGGCACTTGCACCCTGAGCAGGAAGCCAGTCCTGGGTTTTGGGGCAGATCTGCAGCACCCTCCTTCGGTTTTAGGAAGGTTTCTCTCCCCAGTGAGGATCTGGATGAGATGAGGACACTACTCTTCTTTGCTCAAAGATTTACTGGAGGACTTTTCCAGACCACATTCCTTCCACACAGAAATCCAGCTCCAGAAGAGCATTTTGGGAGACAACCGCAAACGATGCCTCCAGGGTTGCATTCCTGGGCTTGTGGATGAATCATTTTCCAGTCCCACAAGGATAAAGCCCATCTCTAATGAACTGAAGGCCAGGAATCGCGGGAGGGGATTTGGACAGGATGGACTGGTTTCCAAGTTTCAGGCGGCGGAGGGAGAGCAGTTAGCATGGAGCGATGTGGGTGTTTGCACATCCTCTGCTTGCCACGGCAGCTGCAGCCTTTGCTTCCTCGGCGGGAGGCTACGTGCAGCACGGGGATTGCTGCTCTGAGAACCTGCCTGGGGACCAAAGGACCTGCTTTTTTAAAAGGGCTGCACTTTGCATGGAAGAAGTGCATGATCCAGAGTTGCTTTTTTGCATGAAAGACTGACAAACTAGGGATTTTACAGAAACATTCTCCGCTTTACTCAGAAAGTGGTGATTATTCAATAAAAACCCACACCCCAGCTCTCAGCCATTTCAGCCAAACTCCAAAACACTTCAAATCTCTGATGATGCAGGCTTGAAGCTATTTCCTTACATCCCCCTTTCTCCTCTCCTAAACCAGCCTTCCCAGCCAGATTATGCTTCCCAAAGACGCCTCTAACGCTGCTTCCCTGGGGTGCTTTGCACCTCATGCTTCCCCAAAAGCAAAACAGCAGCTGATAAGCATCCTGCCTGGCCACTGAGAACATTCACATTTGCTTTCGAAGATGAATCATGCCAGAAAATCCCAGCTGAGGATGTGCACCTACAGGAAGGCTCAGTGCTTTGTGGTCCCAGAGGTGCTGGGCTGGTCAAGGGAAAGAAGCATCACCTGCAGCATGGTGATGGTGGTGGGGTGCATGCTGTGTTTGTCCAGATGAGGGGCGTCCCCACTTCCACAAGGGAAATACAAAGTGTGAAGGACCCTGAAAAGGCCACATTTGGAGTCTGCAGACTCGTACGCTGCCAAAGTCCAGTGGCTGGATTTGCTGTTCAATACCTTCATTAAAGAGATTCCAGGTGTCCTGCCTCAGGATTCATATTAGAACAGAATAGAACAGACAGACTGTTTCAGTTGGAAAGGACCTACAACAATCATCTAATCCAACTGCATCATAGAATCACAGAATGGTCTGGGTTGGAAGGGACCTTAAAGATCATCCACTTCCAACCCCCCTGCCATGGGCAGGGACACCCTCCACTAGACCAGGTTGCTCCAAGCCTTATCCAGCCTGGCCTTGGGCACTTCCAGGGATGGGGCATCCACAGCTTCTCTGGGCAACCTGTCCCAGTGCCTCCCCACCCTCTCCAGGAAGAGCTTCTTCCTGATGTCCAATCTAAATCTTGCTGCTTTCAATTTAAACCCATTACCCCTTGTCCTGTCACTGCAGGCCCTTGTAAAAAGTCCCCCCCAGCTTCCTTGTAGGCCCCCTTCAGGTACTGGAAGGTGCTATAAGGTCTCCCTGGAATCTTCTCTTCTCCAGGCTGAAGAAGTCCATTCTCTCAGTCTTTTATCATAGGAGAGGTGCTCCAGCCCTCGGATCATCTTCGTGGCCTCCTGTCATGCACCCTTACAGCTAAGACGTAGCTGCATGGTACTCCTAATACATTGCTGAAATCTTGTGTTTGTTGAAGTAGAAGCCGCCTTCTAGACATGACACAAATCTGACATCGTGCTGAAAACCAGGCATTTATCCCTACAGCTAAGCTTCTGCCTCCACTGGAACCTCTCTATGTGGCGCTGTCCTAGGGCCATGCTTTCCGTACTCTCCCTTCCGTGGCCCTGTCAGCCCACCTTACCTATAATTTTTGCCTTCGAGCACACTGGCGCTGAGCACAGCTCCGATCAAAGTCCCTCTGCCATCCAGTGGAGCAGCAGCAGTTATTTCTCAGGTTTTACATAATTCTCTTTTTGAACATATTACTGGAATAGGATTTCTTTTATGGCAACTGTCTGTATTTTTAAACTTGTCATTTTTTCTCCAGAAGCGTGGCGTGATTCAGACATCATCATCCAGTGCACCTCCCCGCTGTCTTTCTGCGGCACAGCTCCCTACAGCGCAGCCTTCTGGTCTCTATTCATACATCTGACCAGCTCGGAATTACCGTACAGGGAGAGCTCCCTGCTCACATCTCTAATTTTAATCATCACGGGGAAAATTCACCTCCACTCCTCACGGTGTTCAAACCGCAGATCACTTCTCCATGGCTTCACAGACCCATCACCTACACCGCTTCCCTGGTTTGGCTGGGAGACCATCAGTCAGGTGTGACTGTATCCACAGCCTCACTGACAACAACGTGATTTTGCATGGAGCTTCCTTAAAATAACAGTTTTGGTGAAAATAGTGAAATAGTGCCTCTCCTTTATCTTCCCATAATTGGACTCACTCAAGGTAGGAACCAAAACCGTGCGGGAAAAGGTTCTCCTTGGGGAAACGGCATTAAGAAATGAACTTTGGAAAGCCCCATAAAGTCTCCCAAGCTTAGGTAGATGACACTGAGACAGAAGGGCTTAGTTCTTTCCACGGGGCTTTGGGCATGACTAAAGCAATTTTTGCTCCTATTTCCTGTAAGCGATGCGCTTTGGATCAGGCCGGGGGAGCTGAAGGATGAAGAAAGCCATGGTACATACCTCTGAAGAGGCAACTAATGGAGAAAAACATCGCCTGGAGCAGTTAACGGCAGGGAAAACACCGACCTCAAGGGGATACAACTCTCTGGCCATTGCTACCCAATGACTTGGGCTGACCTGCGATGAGGGAGACTTCTCCCACGACTGTTTTTCCCAGCATAAAGCATCTGACATTATTTTTCCCGATCTTGCATGTTTTCCAACTCAGAGAGCTAACATTTCGTTGAAGTGCTTTGAAGTTGCTGCCTCCGTTGCAGATCTGAAGGCAGCTCCGGTACCTGAGAGCTTGCACTTCCCATCCTTCCACCCACCTTAGCCTGGTAAAGTCATTCTCCCCTCCTACCATGCCGCTGGGCGTTTTTAAACAGAGCATCAGGATAAGCTCTGAGCAGAGACTTAGGAAAATGGGACTGTGCACAATTTACAGACTTGGATTGGGACCATTTAGAAATCAGCATCTCTCTCCACTTCTTTTCCTTGCATCGTGGTTTAGGCTAGCTGCAAGTTAAAACTGGGTGTTCGGGGGCCAAACAGAGCCCACTGGTACTGAAGCAGCCTTTGTTTTCCCATATCTGTGTCTCTTTTTTGTCTCTACAGTTGTGGAGTTTATTTATAACAGCTCTTAGAACAGGTCTGGAGGCTGTTAGAAGGTAAAAGTAAATAGACTATAGTTGCTGCTCATTTAAGGAAAAACCAGCAAATAACAATCACAGAACTGTTTTGGACTTCGAAAATGCTATTATAAAAAAATGTCATTTTTTCATTGCTCTACGGCAATCCATAAAACAGGAGGGGTGAGCAGAAAGTTCGTAGGAATTGGCAAGTTTAAAAATGAAACTTGGAGCACTTTCACCCGGCTCTAATTGCCGTTGTTACAGAAGAACCAGCTCTCCAGAGCATGGGGTACAGCGGTGGGAGGACACGGCACAGCAAATCCTGCTCTGCGCCACACCTTTCCTGGCAGGGTTTCTCAGCAGTGCCACGGCAGGCGGGATCTCTTCTCCTAAAGCGAAATCCCTGACGCCCCACACTGAAGCTGAAAGTCTCTGGGAGCAAACACGGATCTTCCCTCTGCCAAAACGACCCGCTACAGCTCAGCGCGCACCCCTCCTCTCGCAGGAGAGATGCTTCCCTGTGGCAAGCTTCACCTTCAAGATGATTTCATCAGCAACAGTCGAGGCCCAGCCGCGCCCTGGGTTTACTCCAGACATTGTGCTGCTGTTTGAGACTGCCAGCTTCTGCAACAGCAAGCCCTCACCACGAGACAAGCGATGGAAGGTGGGTGGATGGGGCCACCTCGAGGTGATGTGCCCAGCTGATACCTGGGCGGAAGCAGAGACAGGAGATGGTTTGTGGTGTTACACCAGGACGCAGAGGATTTATTCTGATCGGTGAACCCAAGCTGTTCTGGCACTTGGCTGGTACGTGAGCACAGCCTGGGTGACTCAGATCCAAACCACAGCTGACGCAACGGCAGGATACAGAGGCACAAGCAAAATTAGGCTTTTAAGAATCCTCTTCCCTCTTCAGTCCTTCAGCTTTACCAAGGCTCAGGTCACTGCACTGGATGTGGTTTCTTGTAGCCAGTGTGGCCCCGCGCCACAGGAAATGTCACGGGGGTTGGAGAGGTTTGCCGCAGAGATGAGAATGTGGTACTCTCCTACGGAGATGGAGAAGGGCTGCCTACAGTTGGAGGTGTCCTTCCTCCCCCAGCCAGGGCCTGCATGGACCTGTAAATCAAACTGCCTCAGTCCGGTAACGACTGACAGCACTTCATCACCAGCACCCCACAGAGCAATGAGTACCTGGGTGGGGGCCATGTGGGCTCAGAAGGTGCTGGAGGGGACAGCATTGTGAACCACGGGGTGGGACGCAGGGGACCCAGAGGCAATGTCTAAGCTTTGCCACAGGTCACCCACGTGATCTAGGATGGCCTCTCCTCTTCCCATCTGTAGAATGGGTACATTGCCCTGCAGCACGAGCGCTTCCCCTCTAACACCATGTTTCTTGCAAGTTTGCTGAGAAATGTGAATCGGTGAGTACTCTTTTCTGCTCTGAAGGCAGAGACACCTATAAACCACTCTGATTTCTCATCCTGCTGACCGTCTCGGCAGCTAACCTGTGTTTCACTTCCCTCTGGGTTAAGTTTCAGCAGATCCTGAACCGTTTCATTTGCCGGAGCGCTTCTGCACATCCATCAAACTGCTGGTCTCGCTGGAGGATGAGCTGCCACTCTCTTTAATTACGGCGGTTCATAATGATCTGATTCCTGCTTCGCTAATAGCCCACAGTAGTTCTTGGGGGGGTATCTGCTCTAAAGCTCAAAAAGATATTGAGGAAGGGAACCTGCTATTGTGACTAATGAGTCGCTCTGCTTCAACACTTCGAACTGTCTCCAGGCTGGAGCTGACACCTCTTTTGGTGGGGAGAGCCCTAAGAATGGGTGAGGGCATACAAAACCGGTGCCTGTGCAATCCAGCCTGTCAGAGAGCACACCAAACCCACTACCGTAAAAAACCCAGCAAGCAACGCTGACAACCCGGTAATGACGGTGTTCAAGGAAAACTTGACTTTCTGTAAAGCTGAAATGTAGAAAATCTGAAGCAGCCAGCAGAACTGGTTCCCCGTGCTGCCTGCAGCTGACTCACCCCAGGCAGATGAAAAGCATTTATCCCCCAGCTCCCAAAGCCTGGATCTTCAGGAGAGCCAGGATGATACGGAATCCAACGAGACAAGGTGACAGGCCTTACAGCAGATATAAGGAAACATTGTTGTGGATTATTTTTACCCCTCAGCTGATGGGAACTCAGATAATTCCCTTCCTTTCCGTCGGAGGGACAGTGAGAAATGCCTGTGTCCCAACAGCAGCGGAGGAACTGCAACGATAGGAGAAACAAGATCTTGGAGAGATCAGAGCCACATCTCACGTCGAGTCAGCAACTGGAGCCTGAGCTTTTCCCTAGCATACAGTATTCACTGTAAAGGTTGGAGACAAGGCAAGGAATTTTTTCCTTATAATTCCAATTCTCCATATTGGCTGGGTGATGTTAATCGAGTTGCACTTTCACGCTGTGTCTCATGAGGAATACGTATTTCCATATAACCTGATTTTTGGAGCACAGAGAACACCTTTTTTTGCTAACAGACAAGCAGACATTAATTGCAGTAACATCCCCACACCTCCAGCACCCCCCAAGGCCCCATGCTGCTGGAGGCTGCCCATGACAGGCAAAGCTGTCACTTCAAAAAGCCAGGAATTTAGCCCAGGCATGGATCCCAGCCTGGGATTTACCTTTTCAAGGCAGCTTCCCCAGTCAGATGAATCCTCAACAGCTGCTGGAGCCGCAGAGCCCTCCTGCATCACCAGGACAAGCACATTCCCAGGAAGAGTCAGACAGGAGGTGGAAGAAGACACGTGGGAATCACAGAACAGCCCAGGTTGGAAGGGACCTTGAAAGATCACGTTGCAACCTTTCATGGGAAAAGGAGCCTAGGTGAGGTTATCAAGCAGCCTGTTCATCCTGAGAAGCTTCACCATGTTCCTGGGAGGTTGTTCCCCTGATTGATAGTTCTCACTGTAAAAAAATTCTTTATCAATATAAAACCTCTTCCAGTGCAACCTGAACCCATTGCCCCGTTTCCTCCATGACTCCTGGTGAAGAGAGAGGCTCCCTGCTCTTGGCAGCCACCTTTGAAGTACTGGAACGCTGCGGTGAGGTGGGAAGGAGCATGCAGCTGAGGATGCAGAAAGCCAAGGAGATGGGTGCAAGGGGGAGGCTTACAGGTTGCAAAAACCTTCTTGGCAGGAACAACCACGTTGGACACATGAAACCAGGCGATGTGCTAACACGTGAGGAGACACAACCTTGCAAGTGTGGTCCATTCCCTGGCAGATGCTGTGTTCCTGGCCTGGCCTCAACCACCCCCCCACCCCACTGCCCCCGCACGCTGGCGCAGGTCTTGGCTGTGCCGCGGGCATCGTGCCCGGCTCAGTACAGTCGTGCCAGCGGGGAAGCGGAAGAGGTGTGGGGAGCGACACCTTGTTACACACCTGCCGGCCTGGCACCGGGTTGCTTTGTTCTGGCCCCCCTCCGGAGACTTAGCATTTGTCCGCAGTTCTCATGATGTACTTCAGCCAAATCCCAAACTATTCAAAACGTGGTTGCTTTGAAAGAAAATAATAAAGGAAAAGGTTAGCAGCAAAGCTTTTGGAAGGAAAAAGGTTTAGGGAAGGCGTAACGTCATTTTGAACCCAACTATTTGAGAAATATTGATTTTCCCCATTATTTTTCATGCGTTGATTACCCGACTCTGTATGTCCATGGGAAAAAAACCATCAGTATTAAATTTAACGTCAGTACTTACCTGTTCTGGGGTCAGATTCAGATGCGGAGACACCAGTTCCTTTTGCAAAGGAAACAGCATTCGTTGGGCAAATGAAGAAATTGCCTCTGCAATACCAGGAGAGATATTTAACTGAAGGAAGATGTTATCCGTGGGCCTGTGGAGGGCAACCCTGCCAGGAGATTGAGATCCCAAAGTTGTGGTGATGCTTTTGCTTGAGATAATGTGTTTTCCATTTCCTTAGGGCGCCTTTAAAAACCAGCCCTGCACAGCTGCACCATCTCGTGGTGCGACCAAGTCCTGCACGGCCCACACCTTTCACAACCCTCCCTTTTCATCAGGTTTTGATCCCGGCTGTATCGAAGCCAAGTGCACCCATCGCCGGGCCTTGTCGCAGCTTGGTCCACCGCAGCCCGGCACTGCCAAGTCACCCCGGACCTCCCCCAGCTCATCCTCCTCCCCGGGGTGCGACACTCCAACCACTGCCCAACCATCATCATCCCAAGCAGTTCATAGAATCAGAGAATCTTTTAGGTTGGAAAAGACCTTGGAGATCATTAAGCTGAACCCTTAACCCAGCACTGCTATCCATCCAGTTATTATTTCAAGGTCCATTCAGCTGATTAGAGACCAGGCCAGTGAGCTGTCGTTCCTCTGAACCTGCCTTAACTGGATCACCAAGATGCGTTGCAGTGGGCTCAGGTGAGATCAAGGCTCCACATGCTAGAGAAAGTATTAAAGGGAGGATTAAGGGTGGCAGAGCTTGCATGCCCCCATGGTGCAGGGCCAAGGGCAGGACCTCCAACGCTCAGTTAGCCCTACTCTTAAACAGCATGTGGCCTCACTAAGGTAGAAATGGGCTCAGGTCTCCACAAAAACCTTCTTTTCATAAATGCATAAAAAAAAAAACTTCCTCTTCTCATAAATGCATTTACTCACGAAGGAACAAAACGGCCCAAGATACCAGATATGCCCAAAAATTGTAAGTGCATAAAACCAGATTAATTTTACATGTATTTGCAATTCTCAGTCTCTCACGGTCTGACATACCCAGGTCATTAGGTAGAGATTAGAAAAAAAGTCCTAAAAACATTTATAAAATTATTTTCCTATTAAAAAACCCACATGAAAACATCAGATTTTTGCATTTTGAGCACATGCTTAATTCACACCGAACTTCGGAAGAGACACGTGCCAGATGAAAATCAGCTTCACATGGTCACCTTGCCCCAGTTCAACTCCAGCAAAAGGCAGCTCCCTCTGGTTTTGCCTGGGGTGTAAATGCTGTTTGACTGTAGACTGGTCATCATTGATTAAACCAAAACCAGCCTCAGGTCACCTGCTCAAAACCACCGATGGAGGTACTCACCCCCGCCGTTTCCAAGTGCTACGGAGACAGGTGCCGCTGTAGCCTGGAAGAAAACGCAGCGACGTGCCTCTCGATCTGCCCTGGCCTGGGCAGACCTAGGGCAGCCAGGTGATGAATCAACCTGGGGTGCCCTTCTACGCCGTGCAAGGGGTGCTGCACACAGGAACTACGTTGTACAGGAGTTGTACAGGAAACCCCACCAGTCTCCATCACCTATTTTATCCCAGAACCTTATTCCCGCTCCAGAATCCAGGATCTTGCTTCTTTCTCATCTCCCTCTGGTACAGGCTTTGGAAGCAGCAAGAATGTTTCCGTTCAAATCTCAGCACTTAACAAAAACAGAGTGGGCACTGGGAGCTGCGCCTACCTGCCAAATACGCTGCCAGAGGAGGAGGCCCTTGACGCTCAGCAGTCAAGGCTTTAATCTTTGTTAAAGCCCAGCAAGTCCAAAGAGTTGGGGCAGGAATGGAATGAGAACTTTCTGGACTGATTCTATCAAGTCTTTGCCCCAAGGAGAATGGCACATGGAGGGGAGAGGGGGGTTTCTGGGAGCAAGTCTCAACTATATGCATTATTAGACATGAAGAGGATGGAAAAAATAACAGTTTATTGTCAAACTGAATGAAAGCATGAAAAAATATGACAAAGTTACACTGTAAAGAATTAATTTGATTTTCATCACAAAAGCTCATTAAAATCTGACAAAACAACCCGTCGTCAAACCAGTAACAACTCCAACAACCCTCAGACTCCTCTAGCACAACATTCACCGAAATGCTGGAAATTCATGCGTTGCATTTGTATGAATGGAATGCTCAACCCTCGTTATCAGGAAGAACGGTGGTTTCTCAGAGGGGGTGACATGTTTCTGGCGTAACGGTGACTCCTCCGTACGCCTTCAAGTAGCAACGGCCTTGTCCTAGCTGGCGTCCAGCCCGAGACGATGGGCAAGGCTGACAGGGTCAGCTGCGTTTCCTTTCCTTGTCCAGCATTTTCCATCCTGATCAAATGCATCTACATCACTAAATTAAAAGGCGGCTGCAAAATTAAACGATGCCAGCTGCACAGAGAAGTACGATTTAAATGATAACCAAATCTAACCGTGTTAAACTGCTGGTTGGGAAGGTGTGTAATTGTGGATGCAGACCTACTTTACCGAGTCAAATCGATCCCTATTAAATCCAAGATGTTACAGCACGTCCAGTGCTTCCAAAACGCTGATTAACATGGCATTAGGCAACTACAGGACAACCCAGCTCCTCATCCAGCGCCCTTCGAAACGGCCCTTGAGAAGGCTTCGAACAAAACACGCCTGGAAGCTTGTCAAGTTTTGGTTTGCCAACCTGTCAAAGCCAACGTGTTACCCGCACATCAGTCATTTTTCCAGTAGCTCCAGCAGAACCAACCGAGGAGTCCAGGAGAGCTTCGCCTGGTCTCCTGCCAGCATAGCTGGGTTGGTGGGAAGTCTGGATGGGGAAGGTCGATTGCCAGGAAAACTGCTGGAGACTGCAGGAACCCCTGGAGCTGCAGAGCACCTGGAAGAGCCCTATCTCATCTTGCAGGGAATTTCGGAGCAGTTGGCTTTCCTTCTGAGTCAGAACACAACAAAAGGGGGAAAAAAATAGTGGAAGGCAGATGCGTAGAGGTGCATTTATAAAGGATTCAATTTTGCAAACATGCCTCTCAGTCAGCTAGGACAGAATAACAGTGCCTTTCTCACCGCTATAAATAAGCTGTTTCATATGAATTTTGAAATGCCTGTTTTACAGAGTGGAAGAAAGGCATCTTTACAGCCAAAGTAACAGCTAAGGAGAGGGGTAAAACTCAAAAAAACACCCCCAAACCCAAACTCGAAAGAAATGATCAAAACCCCAACCCACCTGCACAAAGTAAAGGCAGTCTAGGTCATTCCAACCCATCATAGGGATAACTAACAAGTATTTTTAATTGCAATTAATGTGCTGTCTTGAGCCAGCTGCTTATTCTAACAGGCCTGAGGTTTTCTGCTCATAAAGCCTTAATAGTATGCCTTTTCCTAGAAAGGAAGGCTCTGCCTAAGCTTTACTGTGTCAGATAAAAAGTGCCAAAATCGACTTTCCAACCAAATAAAGTGTTTTATTCAGATATTCATTTGGATATGGCAGCGATGCTAAGAACAGCTATTCAAGTAGCTGAAGTAAGGCCTTCAAAAGAAGTCACACAGCTTTGAGACTTGAACAAATTATTGTATGATCTCATCCTAGAGATCTAAATAGCTGGAACATCTGCCAGAGTCACCACCAATTTATTTAACAGAGTTCATCAGTAGTTCATCAGCTCTGTTTGCACAAGCAGGTGCCAGGGCAGTCAATAAGGACTCCTATACATGACTTAAAATGAGGAGGGGGGAGGAGAGTGGCACAGAGAAGGGTGATTTCACAATCTAACACGGATGTGCATTAGCAGGAATGAAGTCCCTGTCAAACTGGGGCAGCGACTATTATTGAAGTGCAGAAATTCCTTTTCCCAGAGAAGTATTACATGCACAAGTAACTATATTGTTAAAATTTTTTATTTGTGACAGTAAAGAAACCATTCAATACCTGATTGACAACACTTCTCTCTCCTGAAAACACTCATATGGTATCTGTAGTGTTTCTCAAGTATCGTTGGATTGTTCATTGCATTAAAGTGTAAACAGCTCCATTATTAGGAAAAAAAAAAAAAGAAGAAAGAGAGAAAGAAACATTTCCATTGCTTACTCCTCTGTTAAGAAGTTCCCAATAGATCTTTAACAAGAAAGAAAAAAGAGAGTCAGCTGGACTTTTACAATATAATGTGAAACAGAAAACTGACAGCTGGTTTTGCATAGTTAGCCCAGAGATTTTTAAGCCATCGCCCCACGCCAAGTCTCACCTGCCCTCCTCACCCCACAAAGGCATAAAAACATCACAGCACCTTGGAAATCAGAGGCACAAACTGCTTTTTGTTTTACAAATAGGGCTGTGCGGTACTGTGTTTTATTAGTTTAAAAAGAACCTGTAAAACATAAGATTATGTGTTTGTAAGTTATATAGCTACAGATTTCTTTTTTTTTTTTTTTTTTACACTGAAAATTTCCAAAGCTGCAACATCAGTACACACCAGTGTCATTTAGATCCTTTATTGTCCCCAACCAGTCTAATCAAAATCATGCTGTGATAAAGTGATTGCATACACCGATAACCAAATCCCTTCAGGTGTGGAGTTTCTTCCATGTAGAACTTTGCTGTTTAAAAAAAGATTAAAGGGCAAAACAAACAGACAAATTGTTCTTCCAAAGCTACCTAAATGAACACAGCAACATCGTACGATTGCTACGATCTCCCATTCCAAACCTGCCGCGCTTCCTGGTGGTTGGCAAGTATCCTGCGCACAGCCCTAGTTTACAAATTGCAATTTAATCGTAACACTTCAGTTGAATTTCAAGAATCTAAGGCATTCTGCCTTACAGCTTAATTTAAAAATACCTATACAGGCAAAAAACCTTTTTTAACCCGACATAAAAAGGACAACAGAACTTCAGGCCAGGCAGCATTTCTTTAGCTGAACAGAATGACCAACTGGAAAGCTTTTTAATACTTCTATAATATCCAGAAATAAAATTGGAACCCGGGGTGTGGAACTGCCCTGGGGACCTGAATATATTAACTGCACTTCAAAATGCACAGGAGATTTGGGAAACAAGTTTTTTTTTCCCCTATTTTAATTTTTAAAATCTTGTATTTAAAATACAATCAAATACCCGTATTGCAAATTTTACAAACATTCCACTATTGTCTGGCTTTATGGACAGAACGATATTGCTTTGTTAGAATCGAGAAACTCTAAATATATAGCATATGTATATTTATACAAACTTAACACTTGACATTTCAAGTACGCTGATAGTGTCAAAATAAACAGCTATGATAGTTTGATCCCTCTGGCCAAATCTGAATACCCAGGGAAGTCCAAACCTGACTGCAGAGCACTCCCGGTTTTATTGCAATGGGAATGAGATAAAAACCAAAAAAGAAATGTTCATCAGAAGAAAATTCTCGTATGATACTAGCAGAGATCAAAACTGGTGCTGAGTTTTTCGCCTTTGTGTTGTCACCAACTGTCATTTTAATGCTGTACTAACTTAAAATAAGGGGTTTTTCTTAAAAAATAAAAAGTGGCTTTCAGAGCCAAAATAAACAATACACAACCAGGAAGGTTGTACAGAACATCACTGGAACCGTTCTCTCAGAAGCTGGTGCAGAAGTTCAGTTGTCCATTAGATGTGGATTTTAAAACAATACAAGACACTTTTAATAATCAACATTCATTCACAGACTTAAGGCAACTGGTTCATGAAATCGCTGCTTCCAGAAATGCAAACTAATTGACACGATCCGCCTCACGTACAACAGGTCACAACCGTTAAATGGCAATGTCTCGGTTATTTATTGTCTCATTGGAAGATTGTTTGGTCTAATGCTAGCGAGAAAGTCTTTGAATTTTTTCAGCCATTCCTATCATACCTGCACAACTAACTACAACCTGAATACTTCCCTGCAAACTGCATTTGGAGCCTGGAAGCTACAAACACAGTTGAAAATACTGCTCAGAGAACAACTTTTTGGCAGCTTACAGTTTCATTACTCTGAAGTCAAATACAAAATTAAACAATCTCAAACTGAAAGTAAACGTTAATGGACTAACCAGAATCCATACGTCTTTTTTTTTTTTCTCTCTCCATTTTTTTAAACAACACAGGGTTGTTTGGGTTTGTTTCTTTTTTTTTTTTTTTGTTACTTTGACAGTTTTGTTGTGGCACAGAATTATACAGTACTAAGGTAACGCCAACCGGTAAGAAAACAAAACGGTGATGCCGTACAGACTCACGAGTGTCACGGGACCGCCTGGAACATCCCTCACTGCGAGACACTTGCAAGGGGGCAAGTCATCTTTCAGTTTATACTGCACCTACGACAACCTATTACTGCCTGCGTAGGCTGGCCTGCCCTTCTACGAATGAATTTGTTAAGCTGCTTCACCAATGTTTTAGACAAGGATGACAATCCAGGTCCATTTTCTTCAGAGTCATCAAGGCTTGTCAAGAAAAAAGAGAAGAGGCAAAGGGGATCTGCTGCTCAGAATTTAGCACAAGGCTAATTAGAAGCACCAACTACTCCATTTAGTTTTCTCTGATGACAGCCAAACATAGCTGTAATTTTTACATTTGTAGATTTCTGGTGCGGAGAATAATTAAAAGGTGACACTGCAAAGGAAAAAAAAAAAACCACCAACCCAGGTCTGCGTTGCTCTTCAAAGGCTTGAAATAATGACAAGTTATACTTCTGAAAGAGTACCACTGACGCTACAGAAGATGCTAAGCAAGTTCTCAGCTTCAGAGGTGAGACTTAGTCAACTCCCAAGCCAGAGGACCACTTTTAGTCTAGGCTAGTAACTTCTGCCTTTCTAGCAACACTCGATAAAGCTCCCAGTCTGTACCTTACACCTTGAGGAAGGAGAAATACAAATCAGAGATGTGGGAAAAATACTTTTTGCATTTTTATATACCAAAAAAAGGAGAGGGCTTCATCCCAATTGAAAAAAACCCCAAAAAACCGCACAAAATGATGTCTAAAACCAAATTCCTTTGCAGGTCACCTTAAACTGAGTTCTCTGGTACATCCCATACCGTAGGATCAATCGGTAGGGGTGGGTTATGAAGCCTGCATTTTGTTTATTGCCCAAGTTTGCAGCTTACAGAAAATGTTTCATAGCACAGGCACAGTGGCAAAAACAGTATAACAGCCGATGGTCAACTCTGTTTGGTGAGTATACAGTAGCAGCAATTAAAAGAAAAAAGTACTCCAAACAGCTCCATACAGATCCAGCTTACCCAGATGGGCTTTTTTTTAAGTAAAGAATCTTAAACTAATAAATAGATCTCCTCCCCATTCTCCCAAGATAACGGTTTCCCAAGAAACGAGAGGCATGGCAGTTGTGCGTAAGCAGAGACAATAGAACTTCATCTGTTTAGAAGAAAAGGTGCTTGAGATCTACTAACCACCTTATTTTCTCAATTCCATCATTCCCTAATACTCAAACAACTGCAGATATGTTCAAAACTGTGCCCAAATTCTTATCAGTGAAACAACCAGGTAATTAACCCAAATCACCCCTCCCACAAGCGCTTAAACCTTCTGAGCATGACAAAATGTAATACAAGTTAATGTCATTGTGGAGACAGGAACCCAGCATCTTTGTTTCAACCTTTTCCTTTGTTATATATTACAGTGCTCTATAAAATTTTTTTCCTTTTTCCTTTTAAAGCATTTAGACAATACAAGACTAAAAGATGTCTGGAAATACGTCTTATACAAAAATGAATTTTTATCTTAAAATAACATTCAAAAAGGCACTTCATTCTGTAAGAAAAAATTCAGAGTCAGGTCAACTGCTCTAAGCAGGGGGGTAAAATTGTCTGCATAGTGGGAGGGGAAGAAAGGGAGAGAAATTCAACTGCTGAAATACAAGCTTCTTTTTTGGCATGTTTTAAGAAAAGCTGATCCAGTAAAAGATGTCCATTTATGAAATTCATTAAAAGAGTCCCATTTAAAATAGCTTTTTTTTTTGTCTTTATAAAAGTAGTCTGAACACATGACCTTAGGAGTCAGGCTTCTGAAGGCTTAAGAGCATCACTCATGATTGTCCTTCGTGTCCAATGTAACAGGAAGATCAAGAGTAGCACTTCTGACAGGAGTGACCTCCCCAGAGCTTACATCTGAAAGAACTGAAGAAGATGGAGACAGCCTCTAGCAACTGCAATCTCGGAGCAGAAGTCAGTCAAAGTTAAGGGCTACCTGTTGCAGAGTTTATGAAGCATACTGTAAACTTCTTCCTCTTTGCTTAGTCCTTCAAAGAAAGGAATAAGATCTAGCAGCTCTGTGTCTGTCATGTCATCAAACCAGGACTGCACAGGCACCTGAAACAAAGCAACAATAAATATTAAGACAACTTTATGATGTGAAGAAGAGTTTACACATCATAAAGAAGAGTTTTGCCGACGTAGGTGTCCTGTAATACTCTCTACCATCACAGAAAGGCAAATTGCTGGTCATTAGCATTCAAGTGGAGTACCAGGTTGAAGCTCACATTTTCCAGTATGCAACATCAACCCCAAATCCAACGGTGAAACAGCTGACACGCAGCTGACCACCTACTGCACGTCCAGGTAACCTACATGACCCAACACTGGAGAGCTCAATTTGCCCTGCCTCCCTGATATTCGGAACAGACTGGAAGGGGAAACATAGAGGTTACAAAGCTGTACTGACAATTTATGGGTAAGCCCTTTTTTCCCCTCTAAGTATTATCAGTGCAAGTCAATTAACACAGACATGCAGCAACAACCCCTTCTGGCATGAGGTTACGGAGGAAATATTCAAACAGAGCATACAGAACAGTTGTCTGATTAAGACATAAGACCTTGAGAGCAGGTTCAGAAAAGAATGCATATAATAACACTTCTTAAATATGTGGGTTGGATTTGGGGAAGGAGTTCTGTGTATCATCCCTATGGAAGTATACTGAGGTCTTTTAAAGACTATCTTGGATCTCATTACAAGCTCTGGTTTCTGCAGACTCGAATATCAGTTCGCTAACAGCACTTTTCCATACATGATTAAACCACTCTGACAAGGCCCTTAATTTCATCTCCCAAATTTCTACAGCTCATTATTTTTCTGGCACTGAATTCCAAGACACCAAATGACGATCTGGATCAGGTTTTTCATTTTAACCAGGAACATAAATTAGAGCTACAGCTCCTGGTTATTATAAATAGCAACTTTAAACCATGCGTGGCACCAACCAGAAAAAAGTTTTCAGCCGATCATTTAGGACATCGCAGTATTAAGATCTGAATTTAAAAGCTGACTGCTGCAAGATTCTCACATGAAAAAAAAATGCTATTCTGGAGTGGCAGGCCCATGCAAAACTGTTAAAATTAACGTAGGACACTTTTAACAGTTCACAAAAAAGGCAGCCTAAAAACATTGAAGAAAGTGTTGCACAGCCCGGTTGTTTAAAAGTCAGCAGATCCAAGGCGAGTTCCAGCTTGCTATCCTGGCAGCTACAAACCAGATGTGAGCATCTGGACCGATTGCAGCAAGGGATGGTGCAAGTGCCAGACCATTCCATCATAGTTTCTGGAGCCGATACGAAACACAGTGAAAATGCACATTGCTCCTAATTATTCTCCCTTCAAGTACAGTTGCCTGCCTTTTATTCCTAAAACCTGATGAACTTGTTGACTAACATTTTTCATTATGAAGAGAGTTTCACAAAAATACTTTAAAGAAGCATAATGACAGAATAAGATCTTGATTATTTTCTTCCCCTTAGCCATGAATACAGAACTCAGACAGTAACCAGTAAAGCCTTAATTATCTTGTCTAATAAGGTATTTTCCTTCACACAATGAAAAAAGATGGAGCACCAAAAGCAGTTCAAGTAAACCACCCCTTCTGTAACCACCACTCCAAAGAACAAAATCTACACTGGCAGGCAGGTTCACTTAGAGCTAGGTTAGTAATTCAGGTTTGACACCCCTTGGTATTTCTCAGAACTGATGGACTTCATGCCAAAAGCTAAAACCGAAAGCAGATGAACAGCCATGACTAGGACACACTGTCAAGATCAGTTTGCTCTAGTCCTTCACCATGTGGCAGCCAATACTAGAACCCACTGCAGCCTAAGAAAATACAGAAACTTGTACAGTTAGCCTTCTGAAAGGCTATTTTCTCAATCAGAAAGTCAGGGCAAGGGCCAGAAAGACACAGTTACGCTTCGGTACTTCGGATACTAAGAATACTTACTGCATTTTCAGGATGGAAGATGTAAGATGCAGGAGAATTATCTACTATAATAACTTTACTCAGCTCACGTCCCAGTCGACTCAGATCCTTCACATAATTTCCTCGGTGGAAAACACAGGATTCTCTAAAGAGCCTTGCCCTGAACACACCCCAGCGATCCAGTAAGTCGGCTACTGGGTCTGCATACTTAAAAACAGAAGTTAGAAACACGAAGTCAGCAATGTGCAGATAATGTTAATTCGCAGAACTGCACAAAGAAGGGACGCAACATCATTTCAGATAAAATGCCCTTTCTTCCTTTTCTTCCCTGCTCCTTGTTAATTAACTTACATGCCTGCAAACCTGAAGTGATTAATGGAGAGATAACACAGAAGTAGGATGGTTATCTTTCTACGGAAGGCTAAGTTGCGCTCTAATGTTCTCTGTGATTTACTGTTTAGGTTTTATTCTTAGGGCCAACTTACAGTTACCCTAGAAGCTACCTAGTGGTCGATGGATCCAGAGATCTCACCTAACGTTACCACAAAACCAACCAATGCTAACAGAAAAGCTATATGGAGCCATTTCCACAGATACAACTGCAACGAAGGCACCTGAGCTTGATGTCCCTCTTTCAAATGATGCCCATGGAGCCACAGGGTCAGTAAGAATCTTAAGATTAACAAATTGCACAACTGGCTCATAAAAGACCAAACAAAGACGTTATTAGGAAAAATACCCATGTACAATATTGGGAAATCCTCATTTTATATCTAAGATGATACTTTAAGTGAGGCACAGCTTAGAATCTAAGAACTGATGTAAACTGCCCAAGGAAAAGTATCCAAATACACCAGAATATGAAATAACCATGTACTTGAAAATGGCAGTTATAACTTATTTTTTCAGGACAGGAGTTACCATTTTCCTATACCTTAAACTGAGAAACAAAACTGATGCTGAAATCAATCCTCTCTCAGCGATGAAATCTGCTAGTGATCTAAGTGCAGTATGAAATTGGTCCATTATTTAGTTTTTTCTCAGTGTGACTGAACAGAACACGGTAAACAGAGTGCAGGGAAGAATCCTCTGGTAAGGCAGCACTACAGCACATCAAACAGGGTCCTGTCTCCTTCCACCATCTCTGCACTAGGTTGGAGTAAAAGTTCACTATGCTAAGATAATATTTAGAAATAATAAATAGAATTTTACAAATAAGACACCACAAATACAATACATTTAAAGGAGTGAAGAATTTAAGGTGTCTACTACTGTAATGTCTACCACAAAACTACCTACGAGGTACTACTGCTACGGAGACCAGAGGGCACAAAATATTCCTGTTGAAGTTTCAAGCTTTAAACAGTGTCTGATTTTCTAACTCCAGTTTGCAATTGCACCTTGACAGAAAAAACCGAAAGTGTTCCCAATTTTCATATGCAGTAAATTTCTGAATCACTGCTTGGTCATTTAGATAGCATTAAATACAGTGTATTTTATTTCATGCCCAGCTTTAATATACTGCTTTCCTCACACACTATTTGTTCTAATTTCTCACTATAACCATGGTAACTTGTAAGCCTTTCATATTGGCATTATGAGCAATGCATGGAGGCTACATTATGAGACAAGCCCATATGTGATGGTGTTACCATGGAAACACTTACCCACACACTAGCAGACAAAGTACACACTGTCAGACAAAGAAGCAGAAAAGAAGGGGAAAAATTAAGATAGTACCAACTGTGAAAATAATTATCCATAGAAAACCCAACCAAAAGTTCACTGACCAGCACCGTAGGGGCTAATGAGATGAAGAGAGGAACAAACCTTGGCTAGACTGGCTGTGAAGAGTACACATTCAAAGAGCTCTCCCATCCTCTGAAGAAACTCATCCACATGTGGTCGTTTCAATACATAAACCTGGAATGACAACGACTATTTAGGTTAAATGGTGTTTAAAGTAAAAGGAAAAAAAAAAACCCCACCCCAGAAGACTCCTGTAATCCCAACACTCCAAGAAACAAAAGTTAACATGGAAGCAGTTCAAATGAAATGCTGCAAGGAAAAAAGTACACAAGCTAAAACTAGACATCCAACAATGAGAAATTTGAATGCATGGGCTGCCAAGACCCACGCTGATTATACAATTGCAAATACTGTGCATCATCTGGAGTGATCCTTCTTGAAAAAAAAAAAAAAAACAACCAAAAAACCACCCTCATTAAAGGCAAAGAGAAACAGTAGGGCTTCTCAAGCAGCGAGGATTCAGATCTCCCAACTGAAACGATTTTGGTGCTGGTGTCTTCAGTCCTGAAGAGTTTTACAGAAGGAATAAATCTGACGAAACCTCTATGATGACAGGAATTGCACAACAGGGAACTGTTTTCTTCCTGTGGCTAATTCTTTCATTTTTTAAATTCCAGGCGCTAAGTACCGTGTCTCGCTAGGGACAGTTATCAGTCATCTGGCTCTGCGGAGAGCTTTCACCAAAAATCCTCACAGCATCACGCAGAACATGTAGCAATTGCTGCTTCCAAAATTCGGTGGCAAAGTCTCCAAAGTCTTCTCCCGTGACCTGGCCATAAAGATGGGAAATACTCGGCACCTCTCTCTTCTTGAGCAGCTTGGCTTCAGCCACGCTACGCTGCCTTTTGACACGGGCAACCGTACAGGGAAGCTTGGCTGCCTACTGTCAACAACCTGATTAACCGATATTAGAGCCTCCTCGCTTCTCTTTTCAGCGCAAGGACAATGATTTTCGTTCACAGAAAATACCAAGATAAGATAACTGCCTCTCAGTAGTAGTTCACAATATACTGGGAAGCTGAAGAGGGAGTCTGCTTGAAAAATATTTTTCTATCTTGTTTGCACTTAGATAAGAAGTTTCAGAGAAAACACTGGCGGCATTTTATCTTCTTCCTTTGGCAAATAATCCTTAATACTGGAGGTTTCAAGTGGAGGAGTCTGGTATATAACTGAATTCAAGAAGAATTGCAAGAGGGATGCAATTTCAGGAATTTCTTTCTTTGATACGTCGAACTAGATTAATTGTATGTATCTCACTGGATTCATATTAATAAAGAGCTAAAACCCATAAGGTGCACACAGAAAAAGGGTAAAGTAGAAAAATATGGAAATGCCAGCTTGAACTAAAGCGTAACAATTAAAGCCTTCAGCAAAAGAAGGAAAAGAGTTGTGTAACAGAGACTTGAAATTGAAAACCTAAATCTGAAAGCAAAGTTTTATTAGAAACATTTGTGATGAAGCTGTACCTAATGACCACAACTGAAATGTTCATTATTTTTCCACCTTACCTCATACCATGAAGACACGATCTGCTCTAAGTTATTTCAATGAAGTTTAACTAAACTATTTCTGGCCCCTTAAATTCAAGCAATACTTGATTCAAACTCTGATACAGATAACAATTTATAACCCAGGTTTTGGGGTTTTTTCCCTTCAATAATTGTAGCGACACTTATCCAATCAATTAAAAATAATGACATTTCTGAGTTAAATACAGTTAACAGATGTACTTCAACACTACTCTCATTCCAGATAACTCCAGCAAAGTTTCCTGTATTTCACTAAGCATAAACCAAGTAATTTCCTCTGCTATAACAATTCAATTAATTTTTCATTTAAATCTTCCCACACGAAGTTAATAGTATTTCCTTTCCAAATTTTATCTTCAAATTTTTAAAGACACAGATAGAAAGACAGTTGCAGTCCCTCTGTGTTTGGGTACCCAGAAAAAGACTACCTAACTTGCCAGTTACAAGAAGAAAAATAGCCAGATGCAAGTCACTCCTTAACTCTACAGTTCCTAAGTTGTTCTTAATTCTTTAGCCTTAAATTATTCTCCTACACTTATTTCTGAGGGCACAGAAGGTACACACTGAGGTTTTGAAGCTGTTCTTGGATAATTAGTGCTGGAATCTAGTATTAGCTTCCCCTTTAAAACCCAGTGTTTTCAGCCACAGCAAAAGTAGTCTCCTCTTTCCTCTCCATCCCTATCTATGTCGCTGAAGTATTTCCTCTTGGAATGTAATTACAAACTCCAAGCCAAGGATATGAACTTTGCTGCTTGCAACATAACCCACCTCCCCCATAAAGACACCATACAGAGAATCAACCCAGCAGCCACAGGCCGAGACCTCCTTAACCACAGGCTTGCGGGCAGGAGTGGGCTTATAGAGCACGTATTTGCAATATGCGCTCTTTTGGCAATCTGTAGGTCTCCCAACAACACAATCAGTCAGTATTAACTGTGAGTACACAGCATTTTTCAGTTCCATTGTCTCCATTTTGCAGTTTAGACCTCCTGATGCACCTTAGAGCAACCTCAACCTCCTCTACATGAGCTTTTCTTGCTGTTCCGCCTTAAATCTTACTGGGCTCTGGCCAACAGATTGCCCTCATGTTAAATGCCTTATTAATAAAAAATCTACTATTAAGTTCATTTTTAAATTTAAGATTTTAAAATAATTTAATAATGAGGATGAGGTCTCACCAAATTCTTCCCTTAATTCTCTCCCTCTCTAAAAGAGGGAGAATCCTCTCTTCACCTCTCTCCCTCCCTTTTCTTTTAAACAACAGGGTTTTTTTGCAGAACAACCTATTTTAATACTCTGTATGGTTATTCCCCTTGAAGTTGTTTTGAGAAGTCCCACTTAGATCCTGGAAGCAACTGCACATGTACTGGTATCCTGGGCTACAAAATCTCTTTGGTTTACTTCACATAAAAAGCTTTCTTCAGCTGACAGTGCAGCTCTTTTCTCCTCTTCCTCCTCATTTGGAAATTTTTCCCCCTTTACTTTGTTAGCGGCTGGACTTGCATCTCAATGCTGCATGGTTATTTGTGGCTTGGCTTTTTCCTCCGTTGCCTGATGTCTTCAGTTTAAGTCTCTAGACTAACTGGCTCCTGGCATTTTTCTGAGATTTATATACTGTCTTCAGGGCATTAAGACACCCACCAGTTTTTCCCGTATTGTATGTTCACTAATTTCTTCCTTATCACAGCAAGGATTTAGAGGAAAACAGTCTTTTTATTTAAAATGAACCCGACTTAAAATGTCGAGGCACAAATCAGGCATTAGGCATGTTTTCACAGGATTCTGTACTTACAGCTGCTAATGGCAGAACACAAGTAATTATTTTTAATTCTTTTCAAGCATTTGGTATTTCCACATACATTTTCTATACCTCAAAGCAGTCTTAACCTAAAAAGACACAGTCTTTGTAAACTAAAAGAGAAACCCAGCTTAATTGTAATCAATTAAATAGGACTCAAAGAGTCACCTTCCAAAACCAGTTTTACAGTAGTGAAATCCTTAAGTGATGACAAAGAATTCTGCCCATGACAACTCAAGCTTCTGTATGTCCTTTTTCGTGGGCCAGGTGCATCTTCTGAACAGCGAGCAGAGAACAACACACGTCCTTGCGCCTCGTCTTGCTGGTTCACACAGTTGTGGTTGCCTCCCAGTGCAAGTAACCAAGAATAGGCCAGCTAGAACGGATACAGCCTATCCTGGATTACTTGAACCAGGCCACAGCCTTCTGTAAGAAAACCAATGAAATTTGTCCTTTATAGAAAGGAAGTTTACTATTCAAACAGTGTTTTCCCCCACCAATAAAAAACCATGTTGTACACTACATTCACAGTATACACGCCAAACATTGCTTTAGCTTTCCAACAATTATGAATAAGCAATTGTTAACTGAATTTTAAAAAACCCCAAACACTTAAAAACTCATTTTAACCACTTAATAAACAAATCAAATTAACGAATGAAATTCCAAATAACACCAAACCAATTTCTTCCTGGCTGCCCTCTTTACTCTGACACCGACAGTAAGCCACAAAAGCACTGCAAGTCCATTTGGATGAAAGACAAAGGACCACCATACCCAAAAAATATTCACTTACTGGCGATTAAAGCTATATTTAACCCAGTTTCTAATCTGGGGGTTGTGACTGCTCTGTGCAGCAGTTAAATGGGAAGCAAGCTCCTAAAGAGAGGATGTGCTCTTCCAGAAGTCAATTCAAGGGTACCAAACAGGTTGAACATCTCTTCTCCAGCCACTACTTTCATCCTCAATAAACTTCCTCTAAAGCGCACTCTCCATCGCAGCACATTTTGCTGGACTTCCCCCAGTTTCTCCCTTACAATTTGGTAAAGGGGGGGATCAGCTCTGATTTCCTTTTATTCAGAGAACCAGAGAGAAATGAGAGAACTGGCCAGAAGAGTGTCAGCTTGCATCAGAACTGCCCTTTTGTATCCATGCCATCGTTTCCACACAAAGCGTGGGATTCATCTCCTCTAAGCTCAGCTGCCCTGTAGACAGGCACAGTCTCTGCAGGCATCTAACGACCCGTAACAGAAGGAGAGAGGGGTACCTCCACACGTGAGTTATCTCCTTGTAAAATAAAAAGACAAATCCTTTCTAAAGATAAGGTAAATTCGGATAGAGAAAAAGATGGGAGAGGGACAAAGGGTATTCAGCTGTTTTTTAATCTAGGGAAGCTGATTTACCCAAACCCCTTTAACATGATGATTTGAATTGTCCTCCCTACAGAAGAACAAGAGTCTCTCACTCCTTTGGATTATAAATGACATAAGGGGAAATAAACTCTCCAAACTCAAGACAGCCTTTTTGAACAGCTCTGTTGCACATGAAAAAAAGGAAAACGTTTACCATGAACAAGATAGGTTGTTGTTAGATAGGTCAGTCTCAAAACTCTTCCAAGCGTACAGCAATTGAATTTGCCACAGCTTGGATGTTTGGTATAGGAGATCTGAAGAATCGTACAATTTCAATTTTCTTTCTGACTGGGCACTCCTGCAATGGAGTTCTCCATTTGTTTTCCATGGGCTTCTGACTAAGGCAGCGTTCAAGTACAACAATACTCAGACCATCTCCTGCTTGAGAAGATAGCAGGCCGCCTGGTAGAGCAGGTAGGGATACACACTGTGGACAATATAGTTCCACAACACTTCACATGTCCTGTGGTATTTTAAACAGGAAGTATTTCCCAATGCCAGTGATTAATCTTTGAGTATATAAACTGCTAAAGAAAATGGACAAGCATTATACAGATGACAAATTCTGACAGATAACAAAAACTGTTGACATCTGTTCGTTTATGCTGTAAGTGAATAGAAAATTGCAGGTTTGAAGTGGGAACTGGTTGTCAAAGCTCTACACAGCCTGTGTTAATGCACATCAGAATAAGCCAGAAGGTCTGCTTTTGCCCTTTAGATTATCACAGTTTTAAAACAAACAAACAAAATTTTGCTGGATGTCAGTACATCACATTTCCTGCAGAAGCATGAAAAACACAGGAACGCAAGTTATTCTGCATAACGTAGAAATTACCTTTATTTCAAGGATCCCAAATTCCTTACAATTAACTTCATTCCTACCACCCAAAGGCAACTGCCATATTTACCTATTTTACCAATTAAGAACTTGAAATACAAAGGGATTAAGCAATTTCCTTGAAAATTATGCAGTCTCCAGCAAAGTACTGTCAGGGAATAACTTCACCAGCCCTTCTGTCAAGAGCATCCTTCCTCCTGTTCATGCTTAGAATATGCACAAACCCAGCTCCCTTGACTAGTTGTTTGTTGTGTCTCCCCCCAGCCCCATTAGCAGTCAGCTACTGAGCGCCTGACTGCATTACAGTTTTTGAAGAATCAGAAAGTTTGCAGCAGGGAATGGAAAAGCAACAGGCTTCTGAAGTGCTTGACTGCAAAGCCCAAATAGTCTTTTAACAGGTTTTGTTTCAAGATGTAAATACATCAGCTTGACAAGCTACTTGATCACAAGCCTAAACCATTCAAATTTGTTAGACAATCTATTTTATTCTCTTTAAAAAGCATTCTAGAAAATTTTAGGAGAGAAAACATCTGTTACAGCACCAAACACAACTAAAGCCCACATCAAATGAGGACTGACAATATCATAATAGAAGCATCCCAAAACATCACTTAGGTGTTTTAAACATTCAGCTCCGGCGAGCATTACAGATTTAAGTACCCTAGATACTGAATTTTACTACATAAAACAGGCACAGTGTGAAAACTATCAAAGCAACTATCACTTTAAAACATGTTTCAGTTCACTGACTTTTCTTAATTATTGTAAGAGTGACAATTACACAGATTCACACAGAGTGTTAGGGGTTGGAAGGGACCTCTAGAGATCATCTAATCCAAGCCCCCTGCCAGAGCAGGCTGACCTAGAGCAGATCCCACAGGAACAAGTCCAGGCAGCTTTGGAAAGTCTCCAGGGAAGGAGACTCCCCCACCACTCTGGGCAGCCTGTCCCAGGGCTCTGTTCCCCTCCACTACATGGATCGTTTTCTTAAGGAAATCAGATGAAACTATGAACTAATTTTATGATCTATCAATTGTTCCAAGATCAAACTACAAACCTATTTGTCCAAGTAAAAATAATCCATATAAAAGACAACATTTCAAAAATTCAAGTATTTCAAATCTCCATTAAATCACGTCCAAGGAAGATTTGCAACTCAATCACTGCAGTATCTTTAATCTACAACAACCAACAGAAGATGTTTCAAACAATCTGCGGGATTCATGTATCAGAAAGGCTCAGCTTCACATTTACCAGTATAACCCGTCTCCAGAAGAACTTTAATGTCTGTCTGAAGAGGAAAATTTACGGCACTGTAATTTATTTCATTCAACATTTTCAGAAATGACTACTGATTAAAGACACCAAGCTAAGATACATCAAGGGGACTGATTTTCAAATTATGAGTATTTTGCATGTACTGAAAACCATTTCAGAGACTCTTACGTGAAGTTCTTAAAGAATAAGACATAAAAATTAGTCTCCTTGCAATTTTGTCCAGACCTTTCAAAGATGCTGAAGTGTATAAAAAGTCCTATCAGAGAAACTTAAATTACTTATAGGAAGAAAAGGGGACAGAACTTAAACACGGATTGCCACAAAAAACTGAAGAAATATCTGTTCTTCCTTAATACCTTTACAAAGCTTTGGCCACATGAACTACCATCAGTCATTAAAGCCAACTTATGTCCTGTTTGTCTGAGGAGGGAATCAGAAAGGCAGCATTCAAGTAGTTTTTTCTGGGCCTAGCAATGCTTGAAAACCAATCCTCAGAACATTTTCTGTTTGAAAATGTTTTGAAATTGAAAGAGTCAAGTATTGAGGTCCTGAGAGAGATATTCCAGAGAACCGAAAAAGTTAAAACCGAGATTTATTAGCCAGACTCTACATACCAGATCGAACAGGGATGCCTGTCTGGATGATACCTCCCAGAGTGCGCAGCTTTTGTGTTTTGCAAAAGGACAAGTTATTCGATGTAAAGTAGCAGATGGAGAAAGATAACGCTCTGGGACACTACTAGAATGTTCCACTACTGAAGGAACAACAGTGCTTACCTGATGTATGGTTCCATCAATTTCAACAGGAACGATGAAATCAGCATTGCTAATTGGCTAGAAAGAATGACAAGAAAATAAAACAATATTAAAAATAAGATCATTAGAAGGAAAATTTTGGAGGCTTAAAAGCAAAGAGTACTTATTTCTCAGGAACAAGTGAATAATCATTACTGGTTACACAAATCCACTCAGTGTGGGCCCTTTACACACTCAAGTCAGTAGCCTTACGCTGTCATATTCGCCAGATACTGCACTTCCCTCAGCTTTTTAAGCTTCATACAATGTAACACGTTTTACTGCATGAATAACCCCTGCTATGAGGATTACCATGTATTTGGATAACTCTTTCATGAAGTGTGTGTGGAGTATGCCAAAGAAATTCAGCTATGTGCTTCATATATTCTGCTCTGGGTCATCAATTAGTAATTAATGAAAAATAAAGACAGTGGTAAAAGGTTATGTTTAAATCAGGAGCTGCAGCAAGACTTAAGTCGTACAGTGAAATGATCCTCGAGAACATGCTATAACAGTCAAATTAATCATGTAAAACTGCATTTTAATTCAAAAGGGAAGAGCAGGCACACTCTGTCCAAGTCCTTGAATCCATTCTTCTACCCTGCTGAAGACAACTTGCTTCTTAAGACTTGCTGTGGAAAACTGTTAGTCAAGTACAATTACTCTGGAAAGCAGAGAAGTGACCTTGCAGACACTTGAGGAGTACACAGTCTAATTTTGGCCAGGCAGTAGTGGTAGTTGGGGAACGCACTGCTAACGGTGTTTACTAGTTCAAATGGACATCAAACTTGGCAGAATCCCTCGGTATGGCTCACGCGTTATATCCCTGACAGAAAAAAATCACGTACACATGCCCGGCTGAAGTGTGTAATTCACCCAATGATCTGCAGCTTGGGAACGGCTGAGCCAGAGCTGACAAACACAGCTCTAACAGGACTGATAAACAGACAACATGCTTCATGGGTAACAGACGAAAACGGAGGCTGGGAGTAGTTCAGCTGGTAACTGGTAGGGGATTACTAAGGCTGGAAAACGTCTTCGCTCAGCTCTATCAGACTTGCACAGATTTTCCGACCTTATAATCCAGATCAGCCAGCAGACTGAGCTCGAGTACCACAGAGGAGGTGTCTCTGAAGAGTTTGCAAGACAAGAAACAGCCTTCAAATCCATTCAGGGGGGTGGGAAGAAAGCAGAGACGCAGCCAAGGTAAAGACGCTGAGAAGCAGATTACAAACCAGTGAGCCTGAACAGGTGCTCTGTGAAAAATGGTAGGAAAAAGAATCCTGCAGTATTAACCTGATAGCATCACTTTGATCCCATTCCCTGGAAAAACGAGATTGTAATTCCACTGTGAAATGACCTTCCTGTGAGGAGAACGAAATGAGAGCAAGAATTTATATGGAGGGCAGCACACTCTCTCTGCAGCAAGGTAATAAGGAAGGTGGTTTGATCTGACGTCTGCAAGCGCTACGTCAGGGAGCAGATGAGAATCTACTCATCCTGACCAGTACTGGCAACTAAACCTCCAGAGCAGCTGATGCTGGAAACTCCATCTTGTTGCCGACCACTGTGCTAGTGTGAGCTGAAGAATTCCTCAAATACCCACAAATACAATTGAGATTATTTCTTTTTACCTTGGAAATGTCTTGATGTCAGCTATCTTCCCCCTTTCTGCTTCTGAAAAAGAGGAGAGGCTCCCATCTGCTACCTGCATGAAGCCCCTCAGACAGAGAAGACACTCTGCAGCATCTCTAACAGCCACAAAACGGGTACACAAAAATGTTCTGAAGCTTCAGTTTAAAAGAAACCCAAATGAACTGTCAATAAGACTCAGCCACCAAAGTTTTCAAGTGGATGCCAGCTCCGTGCATCCTTTGAAGAGACTTGCACGCACTTGAAGAATTTATATATGCATGACTCCCTTAAGCAAGATAAATATTCTGTAACTGCAGAAAAAGAATAGGTCACTGCAGGTTGCCAAGGATTTGAAGCCCACTGATAAAAATAGAGTTATTACTAATCTTCCTTTGAGGAGCAACACCAACCAGACATCATAGAATCACAGAATGGTTTGGGTTGGAAGGGACCTGCAAGACCACCTAGTTCCAACCCTGCAAAAAGAACACGTTCTGTTCAGACAACCTAATTTTCGTGAACAAAAATCCCTCATCCCTACACTTTGTAACATTAACAAAACTACTCTTCACTCCCTATCTGCTTCCCTTGCTTGTACTTCAGGCCCTACGCAGCTTTTTTGTTGGCACAAGTGATAAGGAGGACGCTGTGGACTGGGGTTCTGTGCTTCGTCACGATGGGAAGACAGGAGAAAAGTTTGTTGGATAAAGGTTTCTGGGGCTGCAGATGAGAAGCATGTACATGCCTTGAGTGGGAACCGCAGAGAGCGCATGAAAGACGACAATGTATTTCCATTGAAAATCTTCAGTTAGAACTGTTTCTATTTAATAAAAAGCTTCAGAGTTTTAAATGTTTTAAGACTTTCACAGCCAGTTTTGAATATGACTACATTCCAGACTTCCATGTGGTTTAATTCATTTTATACAAAACCATGTTTACATCTCCTTCATTTAATAATTTATGATTTTTGCTTCTATTATTGTTTTATGATGGGAATGATAACTATAATGCCTATCTATTCCTTTTTTACTCTTGCCAAAGCACCCCAAACTTTATTCCTTTAATATGCATTTAACATGAAAGACTAGTACCTCCTTAAAGCTTCACAAATATGCAGTGGCATAAAAAGACAAGCATTACCCTCCTTCAGATGTTGCTGCTTTCATGAAAAAGCACTTTAAATACTCTCTCTGGTTGCATAAAAAAAAAAAATTATCTGCATTTGAAATATGAAGCCTATTTCATAACAGAATTATGAATTCTAAAACATTATGTGTTTTAAATAAAGCCTTTTGTACTAAAAATCACAAATTTATGTATGCTTTTACATCATTGAAGTGGGGACCTGCCTGGTAAAGCAGACATGTTTTAGTGAAAAAAAAACAGAAACCCCCAAAAAACCCTGAAAAACCCCAACAACTAAAAGAAATGGCCAAAGTAACTTGCTTATTCAGTCAAAGCAGTGCGCATATAGGTGTTAAAACCCCTGGTCTTCTGGAAATCCATCGTGTTTTTGATGAACACAACAGCTTTACTTCAGCTGAAGTACCACCCTTTATGAAACGAAATCCACACACACCTCTGGACAGTGCCAGCCCCTCAACAACTAACGCCATTTCCTCCAAAACTTGGTTTTCTCTTACGTACTCCCATCACAGGGCTTCATCACAATAATGCCACCATAGCAGAAATGCCATGCTTTAAATATACGTCACGCTGCAGAAATTCCAGTGTTCACCTAACGCTACTTCACAGAGAAAAGGACCAGTTCTCTTGTCCTCACACAAAACATTATTCAGTGTTCAAGACTAAGCAGAATAACCATATCTATTTAACATCATTTAAATACCCATTAAATGTCATTTGAATAAATGGGATGATTAAAATGAACTCACTTAGAAAGGTCTCTGCAATAAAAGAAAACCTCAATCCTACAAGGATTTACACGATGTCAACTGTTCAACATGCATTTCTTGAAAATGGTTAAAATAATTAATAACCACTTGAATTGAATCTCATTTTTTTTCAAAACACAGAAAAAATCACAGTACCGCAAGTTACCCACAGCATTCTGAAAAAAACCCCTTATTTTTACATTTCAGTTAACACTAAGCCTAATACATTATTTTAATGTAAATTTAGATTTTTAAATTCAGCCTTCCCTTCCTATTTTTGACTCTCATTTCATTAGGAAGGCATGGTCCCCCCTTTCCCAATCCAGCTGTTTTTCTAGTCCCCCTGAAAAATTCTCAAGTGCAAGTCCAGTCTGGGTATAGAAGACAAGGATCTGGCAATGAGGTTAAGAGGTTCCTGTACGCCACCACAAATTGTTATATACCATTATACACAATAAAGACAGAGAAAAATGCCAGTTTCAGTTTGAGGCACAGGAATATTTGTTCTACTATCTCCATATAAGGTCTTCTTTAAGTCAACAAAGACAGGCTGATGCCAAATTCTAACCACACCATGAATTATGGTTTGCATATTTAAATGCTGGCAACTAAATACTGCAGGATTAAAATGCTGAGTGTATGCTAGCAGTGAAAAATGGAGTGTAACCAAAACTAGACGACTATAAAGTTGGTGGTAACTCTAGCTTGCTACTAGTAGGCAACATACTATCGATTCTTATCAATTCTCCAATATCAAAGTGTAAAAACTAGAAGATGCTTTATCATGTTGGACATTTGCTAGTCAGAAATACCAGCAGTACTCTAAGCCCATTTAGGTTATTTGTATTTCTGAATTCTCCTATTCTAACTTTAGCTCTACTTAAAACAATAGCAAACTACCACTACTTCCACCACATGCTGAATTCTGAAGGGTTATAAAAGTTACTTCTACAAGATGACTGACTCACCAGCAACAGCTAAATGCTATTTTCTTTCCTGTTGTGAAAGCTAAATATTTAAAAACACTGCGATCGTGACAGCAGCCTGACACCGAAAGCAATCTTCTCTGGCAATACACCACAGCAAACACCGGTGCCCAAAATCTACCGGTTTAAGGAACACCTACCTAGCATAAAGCTATGCGGAATGTCCATGACTAACGCCGGCATCATCTAAGCACCAAAACCAAAACTGTATTTTCAGAGCAACAAGTTTTGTACCGTTAAGTTACAGGTCCTTGTTGGAACAGTTACCAGTTGATGCCGTAAGTCAATAACCATTCCAGGCCTTGCTGCAGTCGGCATGACCCTCTCGCATCAAAACCCAGCAATGTCTGTGTTAGTCCCCTTGCAGCAAAGTTAGGATGAATAATCATAGGGGCAACAATGAGAACTCCCAGGCATCCTGGGAGAGCCTGTAAGACCAGTTAATGTGTTAAGAGGCTTAACAGTTCCTACAACATTCACTGACAGATTCAAATTGCAAGAGGTGACTTGTATTTGCTTACCTTAAATGAACTGTGCACTAAAGTTTCATCTAAATCAATGACCACACACTTCTTCCCGTAGTCTGATGCTGTCAGTTCTGGCAGGAGGTATTTAGCTGGTGGCTAAAAACAAAAAAGAAAGAAAAAGAGGAAGACAACAAAATAAAAAAGTCAAACCTCTATTGAAGAGGCACTCTTCTGCCAACATCACTATTCTAGTAGTTACTGGGAACTGAAATACATGACTTGAAGTTGAATGTTTTTATGGGCTCATCGCAAGTACATGTATGGAAATTAATGGCTCATGCAATTTCCATACAGACTTTTTTTTTTTCCTTCTTCTTTTAATGAGAGACTTCAGAATGATCTCCAAAGCATTAGAAATTAAAATGGTGAAACACCACCACTAGCTAAAAAATAACAAGAGAAAAATAGGGCATTTGATACAATGGTTATTTTTTTCCAGTGACCCTAACGCCTCGGTTTTGGATGCTGCTGTTATCCTATTCACAGTCAATGCCATTTCCAGTCAGATCACACTGATGGACAGTTACACAAATCATTATTTCCGTTTGCTGTGAAAGATGATAAAGTGGAGAAACCAATCCCGAAGGAAGACGGCATTACTAATTTTATCTTCCAGGACATGTCTCCACTCTAATTTTTACCACTTGTGAGGGTGCTGACCATGAGCTTTCATGGGACTTACGTTCCCAAGCAAGGTATTAAAACTGCAGTAAGGAAAGCCTTCCTAAACCAGGCTTTTCTACAGTACACTGCCCTTGCTGAAAATGGGGCCAATTACATGAACTGACAGTTTTTTCTGAAAGCAATGCAGACAGCCACAGCCTTCTGATCGCTCATTCCCCACCTGAACTTCCCAATCTGCAATACAGGTATGTTACGTTAGACTTTGGTACTGGGTATTTCCTGAAATACCAGAAATGAGAGAGAATGCTTCCATTTGGAGCTGAAACACTGCTGCCACTCCCTTTAAGAGGAGTTTTTTGATGAAGGAAAAGGACTAGCTTAATAGAAAAGCATCAACAGGGAGAAGCTGAAGACTGAGAGGAAATTAAAGTAGTGAAGAATTGGATACAGCACCCTAATGTCATTCTCTGGCTATCATTTTATCTGCGCAGTGTTGCTCTGGTAAGGATGCATCATGTTTTTGTCCTTTTCAATAGCCTTTTGCAGAGGTGCTTGCAGAGATCTGAGGCCACCACTTTGCCAACAGCGGGTGACAGCGAGTGTGGCACCCCCGCTCACCCTGCAGCAGCAAGCACAGGCTCTTCATTCACCACTGACTGATTTCAGACGTCGTCCTAAGTTGACAGATACCAGCCAGTAAGATCTTGTTCAACTGAAATAACTAACAAATGAGATTGTGGACTTAAATAAAAGCATCTTTACCTAAAGTGTAAGTTATTGGGTGGATTTTCAGAAGTGCCCACTGAAACTGATTTAGTTCCTTACAATTAACATCAACAACAGTTTCTTCAGGTACCAAAATGGAAGCTGTGTTGCTCACAAGCCACTTGTCTTAACATATTTTTTCTCAGCACACATTTAAATGACCTTCAAGAAAAAACAACTGCTGCTTAACGCCTGTGAAGTACACATCCATCACAGTAAGCTAACCAGGCTGAAATCTATAGGGCACCCTTCCCAGGTTACGGACAGCCCCAGGCACACATTGCTTCCACAACTGATGGAGCTCTACCTCTGCTTGTTTGCAACTAGGACCAAAGCTAAAGAATTTGGGGTTCTCATTCCTATTTTGAAGTTTAAAAGGTATCCAGGCATCCATTTTTTATAGTAACAAAGATCCAGACTTGCAACCTGAGTAGACTAAGCTTACTGAAAGAAAACCCAAACCCATTTAAAGACAATAATCTTCAGAACCTATGTTCTGACACTGATTTCTTGTCTTTGAAGAAGAGAAAAAGGTTGGAACATCCCAAGAAACCTTAAGCATACTTTTATTTTTTCCAACAGTTCAATTCATTTTTGTACTCTTAAGACTGTTAAGTTTGAATTTTTTACTAAATTAATCTGCACAAGCCGTTCAAAGCCAGCGCTTTCTTCTGCTAAGTGAATTCTTTTTCAAACTGAAAATATCCATATATATATGGAAAATATATGGGAAAATATCTTCCATCATATAGAAGTATGTATATGAAAAATAGGAGCATTGTCATATCACAGAAATTTTTGGGTTTTATCTGGAAACTAGTACACCTCCCATCAAGAAAAGGATGGGCATACACCAAGGACTACAAAATGAGACAACCTTCAACTCTGGGAACCCGAATTCCTTGACTGCATGGTGAGAGAGAGCCTGTTCCCATTCTCCTCATCCACCTGCAGCTCTACTTTCTCAAAAGCAATGGCTGGGAGAGGAACAAGCTTACCTGTAGTATCTATACAGAGACGCTGGTTACTCTTAGAGTTTCTCTCCCTTTTCATATTGCTTTAGGAGATAATGTGCAATTGTTGACCTAAATTTATCTAACAACGCTGCACCTCAAGGTTTTTCCTGGGGAAAGTCTCCCACTAGATCACACCAACCTTCCTACAAACTTTGGCTTCTTGAATTCAATTTGATCCTGTTTCAAAGACACTTGGGCAACAGTCCGCACATTTGAAGATTAGAAAAAAAACCCATTTTCCATTTCAAAACCTGTAGCTCTGTTACTCTCAACTTTGGAAACACATTTGCCACCTGGTATTCTAACACGGGATAGGGCCAAGGAAACTATTCTGAAGCCAAAGATACTACAAGTTGCGAGACTGCTAAATGTCTGGTGAAGGACTTGGAGCAAGGATGACATTTCTGAGGCTTTAGGAACTTCAAGGATTTGTACTTAGGGTATCAGTCCTTTTGTTTTGCCATTCAAGCTTTCAGATCTAAAGTAATTTCCACGTGCCATGAGGAGCAAAGCTTTAAGGCAGAAATAAGCATTACTCAATATTGTATTTTAATTTCCTCACTAATGGAGACATATCCAAGAAGAGTTCTAATGATCAGATTTCCATCATAGTTAATAGCAAATAGTTATGGATCTCCGATAATTTCTTTTTTTTCAAATTTAGTAGCTTTAAAGAGATCTAGGATGATTAAGAGTATTTATTTGTGGCTAACAGCAACTCATATTTACTATGTAATACTCTCCGAAAGACT
The DNA here is from genome assembly GCA_027574665.1 of Rhynochetos jubatus. NCBI lineage: Eukaryota > Metazoa > Chordata > Aves > Eurypygiformes > Rhynochetidae > Rhynochetos > Rhynochetos jubatus. The sequence goes on along the minus strand of CM050653.1, from coordinate 5,425,928 downwards.
GCAGACTTCCACAGAACTCAGCAGAAAAATAACATGTGGTATCTCAGCACTGCAAGTCCTAGCTCAGTCTTCAATTCCAACAAGACACAGACTGTATACAAGTTAAAGCTTTTAAACTAGTCACTGTTTGGGAATTATGCATTCCAGCCAGGTCTCATGGCTGAGCAGCTTAACAGACCTTGTAGTGAAACGACTGCTGCACTGCTTCAGTCCCGTGGAAATAGTATATTCCCTAAGAAAAAAAAGACAAAGGGGGTGGTGGTGGCAAGAGAACAGGACTTTTGGTTGAAGCATAAACAGCCGGTCAACACAAACCTTTCAGAAATTTACTGCAAGAAACAATCATAAACTTTTCTTCCCTGTAGGCCCCTATTTCCCACAGACAAGTATCAGAATCCATAATCCTTTTCTTTGTGTACTGGAAATGTTGTCTGGCCTAAGTGCAGCACATTAATTTGCTCTTCGTGTTTCCTGCAATTCACACTCTTGGTTGCACTCTACGTAGCTAACAGCTTCTCCCAGCAGTTACGCGGAGAAATACTCCAGCAGAAGATAAATGATTCCCACTTAAAACACAGCTGCCAAAAGATGCTACCCCTCCTGTTACAAAACAGGCCGTTACAACACTTCTAGAAAAAGCTGTAACAAGAAATTGTCTAAATGTAGGTGAGGACAAGTGAAAAAACAATATCCCAGCACCATGATGTAACTTTTGCAGGGATTCTGTGAAGCACTTTTGGTACCTTAATACTGGGATTTTAAATTGAGTGGAAGAAATGGACACTCCAACTCATCTTAAGCAGCTGCACGTGTATGTCTTTGTATTCCCATTTACTTTTTGTTCAAAAGAATGAAAACAAGTGCTGACGTTGCTATGGGTCTACTCTGAGTTCTCTACGATGCTCCTTTCCAAGCAAAGCTGAAAAAAGATCCATGAAAGCACAGGCATCCTGAGCCACACAATACATTTTTAAGTCAGGTCTATCACGTGTCAGCTGTTATTGTTTTTTTCTAATTTTCTGTCTATTTCAGCCCTAAAATTAAATCATTTTACAGTATTAAGAAAAAAATCAATTACGTTGCTGTTTAATCTATGCCTCCTCTGGAAACAGTCTGAGAATACGAGACACAAACAGGATAAAGTTCATCTTTACAAAAAAACCAAAGTCACAATATTTTCTGAAGAACCTAACTTGAAGCTGGAACGTTTCTTGCTTAGCAGTTTTCTCTATCAATAACCAGGTGAAAATTCATATTAATTCAACTTTTCAAATTAAGTGCAATTAATACAGGAAAAAATCCAACGGAGCACACGATACATTTACACTGATTTGCACATATGTACATAAAGCAATGGAAGTTTTCAAACAGGTGACTTTAGCAGACTGCCAGATTTTATACGTGCGTGACAAAGCTCCAGAAGACTTCATATTTTGACTGGAGGCTTCAACTTCAAAGTTTAATGAGTGGGGAGAGGGCAGTGCTCTTTTCAGAGTCACTAAGGAATTCTCTAAACACTTGAAGTGATTACATTTGCAACGAGTTCTATAAAAAGTAAATGTCCGACTTAATGGTGACCAAGCTCACCCTGTGTCTGTTTAGAAGATTTTTCTCCTGGTATGTGCAATACATACAGTTCCAACAGCCTACTTCTCATCCATGACCCTATATAGCAGAGCATCAAGAATTTCTGCCTTAATGGGTCTTAAACACAGGGTTAAGAGTTGTCTCGGAGTGAACCTCTGGGCTGCAGGCCTCAGGACACACAGCCCTCATATGACTGGCATAAAGGATCACTTTATATTAGAAAAATACCGAAAATCAGCGTTGCATCTTTGTTCCTACCACTCCATACGCTGCTCACTCGTGTCTTTATTTAGACTATTACGTACTAATGCTCACTGGCTTCTGTCTGACAGCCAGCAGCACTCTGATCCTCAGATAGTAAATGTCACACGACCGCCTGCGGCCGATGGTTGCTTGACAACACTTGCATGTCCTGCTGGAAGAAGGCATCGGATGGCACCGGAGAAGAGGAATGAGTGTGTTTAAAGTCACCTGCTCACCGAGAACTCTACGTCATGACTGCAAAGATAAGTTAATTTTACTGCCTTATTAAAGTGCTGGGAATACAGGTCAGCAAAATCAGTTAGGCTAAAAAGGAAAAAAAAAAAATCCCTTTTTGAATCCTGCATTCTCCTACCGGTACCCAGAGCACTGCTTTAACATTGCAAACACAGTGTTCTAGCAAATGATCTCGTTTCAGTTTGTACCTGACAAAGCTGTATTCATTTGTCGTTTCAAAATTTGGTGCTGTTTGAATTCTTAATACCTACACTCACTCTTCGGCAAAATTTTATTCTGGGTCAGAGCAGAGCCAGAACATGTTTTACATTCAAATAACTACTAGCAGAGCAACTACAGTCACCAAACAGAATCTGGCAGGTATGTAAAAGTAATTTAGAAATGAGTATTTTCATACATCCCAAGTTTTCTATTCTAGGACTTGCTGGTTACACATTACATGCATGTACATGTGTGTGTATACACACACACGAATGCAAACATATGCACAAGCCAGATTAGAAGTAATTTCATATTAGAAATAATAGGTAAGTAATAAAGAGTAAATTCTAACAGTTCTTAAGTCCAAGAAAAAGTGGCAAAGGAGGGAAGCGATCCACACAGCTAGAGCAACCTCCTGACACTGTTGCACTGCAGCACGGACAGGGTTCCTATCGGAGATCTTGTAGTGTTGGGCTTGAGAAGAAAGGGAAAGAGAAAAAAAATGGTATCTTGGGGAGTATTTGGGTCTTCAGGAGATACCAAGTATCTCAAGAAAGAGGTATGTGTCAGTAACTCCACACACCAGCAATGCTATTTCCTGGGAAACCCTGCAATAATAAAGTATTATAAATAGCAAAGGAGCTCAAAAAATGTATTTTCAGATTTAAAAAGTCTAAGGGTTCATCCACATAGAAAAAAGTAGAACATAGCAGCTTTTTGACCAAAAAAAGTTAAACCTAAATTAAAAGCTTCAGTTTGAAGAATTTTTTTTTCCTTTTGTTTAGTTTTGAAACATAATTCAGATGCCAAATTGCATTCCAAGTTCAATCCAGGGAAGATAAGCAGAAATATTAAGGCCCATAAAACAGCAGCTGACACTGAGAGCAACATCTCTAATGAGTGCAGTAATGCAGCTATAGGTCACAGTGTACACTTTGATTGCCTAAAGTGGCTTGTTTCAAACAAATTACGTAGCTCCTAACTCTTCTTTTTGAACTTGAGTGTAGGCAAAAATTAAAGGAAAAGGTTTTTGTAACTGTCCCACATAGTGGTGATGAGTCACCTTTTGTCTCTATTAAAATATGTAACTTCAACTTTCAGATGACTTCACACATTGTCAAAATGATAAAAATTCAGAAACTACTTTAACTGAGATGCAAAATGAAAACTGTATAAACCCCAAACTCTTCTTTTAGACCCTGTACAACACGTGCAGTTCAATTCATCTCTGAGCATACAACATCGCAGACAGAACATAAAATCCTTTTGTTAACATGCAACACAGAACAGACCTGTTAGACTGCAACATAAGATGAATCAAAGCAAAAGTTATGAAAATTATTGAAAGAAAAAGGGATAAAAATACATACACTTGGTATAGGCATGACCTGCATCTGGTCACCCTGGGGAAAAAGAAAAAAAATCACTGTAAGGGTAATGGCTTTAAAGGGTAGAACAAAGGTCTGAAGCAGTAAATGTAGCACTCAAACATTTTAAACCAAAAGTTCAAAGTATTCAAGAAACCAGGGTAAAAAAAAATAAAATAAAAACAAGATCTTGCATTTTAGTTGCTGAAATGATTGGTTAGTATATTGGCATTTATGATTTTTAGGAGACTGGACCGATAAAACCCATGCTATGATTAATAAGAGGTGATAATAAGAAAGTACCTGTATTTACTGTAACTTTTTCAGCTTTAAAGGTCTACTAATGGGTATATTCATCTGTTTTCACTGCAGCAACAAGAGGCTCAGCCAGACCTCAGTAGCAGGGCAGAAGCCTACTCCTAGCCTACTCCTTGAAGCCTACTCCCTGCAGACTGACTTTCAGTAGAAAGAGCAGTTTTCAACATTAGAACATCCTCTTCCAGCTGAAGAAGTCTTGTGCTCCCTTCTTTTGGAGTCTAACATACCGTTGACACACCACTGACAAACAACAGTAATGCAATATTATTTTTCAAGTCCTCTTTTTATTGTTATAATAGCAGAAATTTTTACTGAACTTTGACTGAAATCCAGAGAAGCTGATGAAGCAGCTAAAGAGCAGCAACTACCACGAACTACCAAGAGGTTTGCTTTAGTAAAAAGTACCTGATTTCTATAAAAACAAGTACACCCAAAATCCAGTAAGAATATAATTTTTCCTCAAGATAATGGCAAAAAGAAAAAATATAGAATTCAGCACGTTCATGTCCAGTTAGTGAAACGTTATCTGAAAATCGCGGGCCATTTGCGAAAGGAGTGAATTTGAGTAGGTGCCAGTCAGATTAGCTGGCCTGTGATCAAACTGTTATCAAGGATATGGTGATGCAGGCAGAACAGATTGCAAACCTGTGTTCTGTTTTGTTTTTAAAGGCCTTTTTGACATTCACTGGTGGAGAGGATAAAATACAACTGGAGCTTCTCTCCTGTCAACAGGTGGGATGAGAGTGTATGAGAGGCAGAGGCGTACCCAGAGCTATGGGACAAGGCTATCTTACTCTGGGACACAACTATAGCTGTGTATCATAGCAGGGTTTCCCAGAGACTTCAAGAGGCACTCAGCGTGGCATAACTTGCTTTCTATTTTGCCAATCTCTTGAAGCAAGAGCTGCATCCCCCCGTATTACTGCTAAGCCTGACTTTCACAGGAATCCAGAATCTAAGTGGTTAAAAGATTTGATTTACTGTTTGCTTTGGTTTTCCAGCAGAATTTCTTAAATATAATTTAAGAAAAAAAGGAAGCCAAGTGAATTTCCGAAGAGGAACCCTAAAAGTACCTATGCAAAAATCAAACTGGTAATGATGACAACTGGAAAAACAAGGAGAAAGATAAATGCAACAGTCTGCTGGTAAAGTGTAAGCGTATGAACAGGCAAATGGTCTTTCAAAACAAGCCTGCTATGGGAAACTTTTGAAAAGTGTCCTGCCTCATTTCCTGATGCCTTGGAACAGGAAGGGAAGTAGGTCATAACGCTATCGTTTGAAATAGATGACAGATGACTGCATTTGTTGAAGTCTTTCCACGAGCTCCTGATGCTGGTAACAGCACAAAGCTGTTCCTAGAATGCCAAAATTTCCCTGTTGTATCACTAAGATAACCCAGGAACAGATTTTTCCAGTCACTGAAATAATGGCACGATACATAGATGAAACGATAAATCCTACTTTTTCCCTTAGCTAGGTAATTTTAGTTTGAGACACACAATGTTTGCAGTACCGTGTCCGTTCGTTCATGCTGTCCGTCACCAATGAGCACCAAGTGACAGGCCACACTATTCTGCTTTTTTGAGAACAGTCTGTACTCAAAGAAAAGGAGCTGTTTCATTTTAAACAATAACCCCTTTGGAGAAGAAGCTGATCAAAAGAACAGATTTATCATATTCGTTTCTAACACAAGGCTTACACTAAACCACGACAGGTTCTTTACTAAACAACAGTGTAGTACCTATCTGTCTCTTTCATTGACTGGGACTGTCACACTTTGTCTCTTAATACAGCATACTTTTTGGGGAGGCAAAGGAGGTCAGAAGGAGTAGGCAGAGACAGAGGAACCGACCATAGCTATGCAGCAGGCGAGGGTTTGTTTTCTAATCGACCTGCCAGCCTGCATGCTGATAGTGACCAACAGAACCAAACCCTAGGAATTTTCTTGCTCTGATCAACCAAGGTGAAACATGAGGCAGAGTACTATTATTTACATTAATCTTACTTATCTTCCCCCGCGCTGGGGAGTGAGACTGGTTTCCATGTCTATTTGGAAAGCATGCTGTTAACGGTCTCCCCATCAGAGTCCACACTCGTTTTGCTCATCTAGGTCTCTTACACGAAGACCTTGTGTAAGTACCACTTTTGGTCTCAAGAACGAGCTCCCTAGCAGCTCTGTTTTTCTTGCTCTGATGAATCATATTCATGCAGGATAGAGGAGACCCTTCTTCCTGCACTGTGTTATAAAGAAATCCCTGAAGTAGACGAGAGTGCTGGAGACATGAGGTCATCAAAACAGCCTTCCAGCATCACCTTGGAGATGACAGCACCGTGCAGCAAAAGGCAGTGTGGAGAAGGAGACCTCACTTTTGCAGCAGTTAGGATGGGTGAGGTGGAAATTCGAGGACTTGACCTTTCTGGCTTCATTCCTGCTACAGGGAAAGCAGCAGGGGCAGCTGCTGCCCCCAGAATAAACCTTCTAATTCTGTCTTCTTCCCTGTTGAATGTGGATCAAGACCTTCTACTCTAATCCAAGAAGTATAAAAAAGCCTTTCCTCATTCATGCTTCACCTTGCTGAAGATAAGCCATCTGACCGATCTGGATCTAACCGTGAAACAAGAGCAAAGATGACTCCAGTGAAGTGGGTTACAAGTGAAATGGCAAAGTGCTCGACAGACTCGTCCGAGCTTCCTCACCCACCACAACTGAAGGCCAAGGAAGACAGCACCAGTTTGCATCTGGTTTTTCTCACCTTTATCTAGGATTCCTCCTTGAAGCCTGCAGATGAAATCTGGATCTGCAAACACTTCAAAACTCAGGCACCAGAAAAAAAAAACACCTTATACCCAGAAGCAGGCCCAGAAAACACACAAATCGAGTCAAGTGTCTAATCGAAGAACAGAAATTGAGACTTGAATTTATTTAGAAGAAAAAAAGAAACCAAAACACTCCCCTCTCCCAGCAATCTGGCCCCTAAAAAAACACTGGCTGGAAGGTCTTGGTGAGCTGCTGGCTGCTGAGGAGGCAGGAAAAAATTAAAAAGGATTTCACCAGGCTGAACATTGCGTGCTCCCAATGACACATCTGGCTCGGCATCCAAACTGCAGATGGGCTGATATACCCACTGTCACAGATATTACATCTCAGAATACATCTTTGTGCTACACTAAAAAGCTGTCGCATTTAGTTTAAGAAAAATATACAGCAGTTTCAGTAAATACAAGTTATTATTGAAAAATGTTGTATTGAAACTTTGGAGACAGAATGGACCATTCATTCCCAGTATTAGAGTCACACCTGGACAAGCAGCTGCTCTGTGAGTAGAAGGTTGAAAAGTGAACTCAATACTTTAAAGAAGAGGTTTTGGGGCTTTTTTTTCCCCCTAGTGGAATAGAAGTCAGTGCTGAAAAACCCCATTTGTTCAAAACCACACTCAGTTTGGTGTTTCTTCCAATCCTATGACAAAGTGACACAACACTGGATTGCCAAACATAATCAAGTCACATGATTTGGTAAAATACTGAATGAAGCACTGATTTAATTTCTAGCACTGATTTAATTTTTTTCTAATACAGTAAAACAGTAACAACAACAACAAAAGTTAAATAGCACAACGCAATTACTCTGAACAAAATTTCAGAACTGCGTTTTCAATTACTTTATAAAATACTCTTCCTTGATTTCCCTCCTTTACAACAAGTTAGCATTTAAAGAATCAAGACTCATAACTAGAAGGAAGTTAGCTGGTCACATCAACTTCAAGAATGTGCCACACGCAACACAGAACAAACACCAAATTCCTGTAAAACCGGCAGAAGCTTTCTCTGTTTCCTTCCTTCCTCTGATGTCTTTATCAGCAGTTTTCATGTTACAACTCTATTGAACAGTAAAGACGGAAAGAAAGTATAGCCAGGTCATTTTATACTAGTTTCTGGAAGGAAAGTATAGCCAGGTCATTTTATAATAGTTTCTGGAAGGAAAGTATAGCCAGGTCATTTTATAATAGTTTCTAACAGCAGCATTAGTACGCATTTTTCTTTTTCCATTTTTGAAGGAAAAGGTTACAGCACATGAACTGACTGGGCCACGGTCAGAGGTCACTGGTGATGTGATAAATAATTAATACAACAGTGACAGCAAACACAAGTTAGTGACCATTTGAATAGCAGCTTGACAGAATTAAAGGTATTCTTAACCCGGCAGGCAGATGAATGCAACAAGAGCTTTAATTAAATAGCAGAGAAGTTTAAGCAGTGTGTTGTCAGGCTTTCTCTTCTTTCCTAAAGCAGGTAGTTTTGTCATTCCTAGACGTTTAATTTCACTAATCGATAAACTGAGGCCCACTGTTGCATGTACTTTCCCCCAACTTAGTTACCACCTGTCAATCCAGACAGGATGCTCAGCATTACTTGGTCAAATCCAACTGGCTTGCACAGTTCTAAAACACAGCTCTCCTGGTAAGAAGCCTGACAGTGTAACGATATTCACATACATACAAGTCTCCAAGGCTGTTTTTCTGTCTTTAAAAGAATCTGCTACTTACACCAATTGAGTTAGCACTCAAAATAAAAACAGCATATAAAAACACATACAAGGCTTACTAGTCCTCAACACTGCCTTTAAAATAGAGATGCCACAGACCTATTTGCACTCACTTAAAAACTACCCAAAAGCTTAGCTATACTTGATTTCTTCTACAAAGACCTGTCCACATTTGAGTGCCTTTCATTCTATTTGAAAAAAAAAATGCACTCTAATAAATCTTTTTAACATATTCCTTGAACTTTTTTACTCTATTAAGCTGTAATCTGGTAATTTTATGAATTCTGTGATTTGTGTCTTGGGGTTCCTGTGCAACTTCAAAATGGCTCACTAAGGTAGCACAGAGTGAGGATGGAAACCTGTGTGAACATACGTTATCACTCACTCAAGGCATTGAGATATATTTAGAAAGTATATATAATTAGAAAGTAATTAAGCGTTTTATAAAATTAAATTTGAAAACTACTGATTCCAGACCATTTAAAATCATGTTTTCTATAGAAAAACAGACAACTCTTTTCTTTGTGTTTTTATTTCTGATGAACTGCCATTTTCTCTCAGCTGTAATTCTGCTAGTAGCCTCACTTCTGCCTTCTTTCCATCCCTGAGCATAGTGGATGGGGTAATTTTACTGGTTTCCCATTCCTTTTGTCTCAGGTGAACGTGCTCATACATGCTACCCACTACGCAGCTTTCCTTTCAGCACATCCAGGCTAGAATTCCCTCATTTCAATCAAAATGTACCTTGGCTAGAAAAAGACATCTAAAAATACACATACAATCCCTTCTCTTGGCAGAGGAATTTTCAGTGCACTTTAGCCCTGCGTGAGCAGTTTCAGCATGAACTGAACAGCCTTTACACCCCCAACCCTTCATGTTCTTTGTCTCAGTCACCTGAATTTAATTTCCTTTCCTCTCTCCCACCAAAGAGTTGTTCTGTTATTTCTCCTGAGCTTTTCAGAACTGAAACATAACCAGAAAAATCAAACCAAAATGAAATGGACTGGACAAGGTAGGTAAGAAATCAGCTTCATCAGATAAGAAAAATTAGTGTGAAGAGCAGAAGGTTGGTAAGATAGAGATGTCTCAATTTCTGCTATTATTCCCCATCATGGATACACCTATCCTTGCAATCCTTTAAATTTCTGGAAAAATGGGATGGGAAAGGTGTTTCAGTTAAGAGTATATAGCACATTTTGAGAGTGCCAAAACCCAACATGGTATGGAAAAGACTACTCCTGTGCTTGCAATACTGGACTGAAATTCTTGGGTAACATAATGCAATCCTCTCAGTGTTATCAGATTTAAAAAGAACATATAAAATTACTTGCGTTGTGATTTTATAAATGGAGCAAAGAAACAGAATTACTAGAATTCAATGAAAACATCACGCTGCTCTTCCCTGCAATGCTTCGAAGTGCTAAAGTTCTGTATCAATTAATTTGACTTACTGGGTAAACAAAACTTAGTAACCTGGAAAAATGCCAAAAGCTGATACCTCTGGATTCAGTGTGTGTTATATATATAGGTGAATTGGTCTGAAAAACGGGCCAAACAATTATGGTTCTCCCTCTTTTTGAACTGTTTTTGTGTCACTGGAAACCCTCTCAAGTGACATTCAAAGTGGTTCCACTACACTCCACTGGAACCACTTTAACCTTCCTGTAGCTGGGAAAGAGAACCAAAGCCAGAGACAACTCAGTATCTGAATTATTAAGAGAAGTCCCCATTTTTTAGTGTCTTACTCAGGTTTTGAATGTTGCTTGCTTATAAAAATGTATAATGCCAATACCCTTCACGGAGGGGTTAGTTTTAAATTGCAGATGACCAGGTAATATTTGCAATTCACCACCAAAATAGTAATTTTTTCTGTAACTCACAACATGTTCCCCATGAGGGAAACCTATTAGGATGGATTTTAAGAAGCACAGAGTTAAACCTAGGTTACAAAAAACCTATATGACAACAAAATAAGGTAAGAGTCTGACCTTCTGAAGTCCTCCATTCTCCTCCACCAGAGGAGGAAGAGCACTGGTGCTATTGGTAGACGGTGGTTCGACATTGTAGTCACGAAAGCAGCAGAATAAGGTGCTAAAGATACTCCGACTCCTCTGCTTCTTCAAGCTGATATTACATTGGGACACTAGAGGGAAAGAAAAAAAAAATCAGATAAATTAAGGTAGAACAGACCTAGTTTTCCAGATAACTGAATTGAAGATGGAAGGACTTCTGAGTCAATAACCTTGCAGGTCACAGAAAATTTCCACCATACTGACACCCCCTTCCTTCCGTTCCAACACCCTTTTTCCTTGTCATCACACTACAGCATCAGCCCTACTCTTAACCAACCCGGATCTCTGCACGATCAAAGGTCTTGCCACACTAAGCTACTATTGTGAGAGTTTCCCTAGGAATATCCATAGTAGATACCGTAAATTACAAGAAGCAAGTTGCTGCTAAAAGGGATCTCTGGACTGAGGAAGCAAATGGGACTGAACCAAAACAGCAGAGATGCACGGGCATATTTTCTAGACAAATACACAACCACATGTGGAACATTTAAACTCCTGCAAGGGTAGGAAAATGTTTCAGAGTTTCTTTCGGTACTGTTTGACAGCGTTGCTGGAGGACAAAAGACACAACACAGAGGCAGCGCCGAGAGCAGCAAGACTGGCTGCAGGAACAAGTCTGGAGAGGGTGCTTTAAACGAAAAGAAAGAGTAGGACTTCTGTTTAACTTGCCTACTGCTCTAAAAGCATTAAAAAACCCCTACAAAACCCGAAACAATCCTCAAAAATCCACGTAAAAAACTTACATACAGATCAATGAAAGCAAGTGTAGCATTTTTAAAGACTAAAAACTGTAGATAAAAGCAACAGTTTGCAGAAAGGAAACAACATCTAGTCATTCCCCTAAGATTTAACCATCCTGACAATTAGATCTTGAACACACAAAGATAGAATATTTTAAGTAATATTTGATCACCAAATATTTTAAAGTTCTATTTAAATATCTTTAAAAGATCTTTATTCCTAAAGATCACAGGAACCGGTTGTTTCCTATGGCAGAGTGGAATATCCAACATTTAGCACTCTCCCAGGGCAGCAAGGCAGGTTCACCCTTTCCGTCTTGTGCCTTCCACAGCGTCCTTCTTTGATGTTTATCTGTACCACCGCAACACACAGCCCTGACCACTATCGATATTCAACCTGTTAACATCACATGGTAACACAGAGACAACCATGCTGGAGGGAAGGACACGCTGGAGAGGTGGGACACTGCCAAACTCCTGAAGTTCAACAAGGCCAAGTGCAAGGTCGTGCACCTGGGTCAGGGCAACCCAAAATACAAGGACAGACTGGGTGGAGAATGGATAGACAGCAGCCCTGAGGAGAAGGACATGTGGATACTGGTGGATGAAAAACTGGACATGAGCTGTCACTGAGCGCTGGCAGCCCAGAAAAGCCAACCATATCCTGGGCTGTATCCAGAGAAGCGTGGCCAGCAGGTCCAGGGAAGGGATCCTCCCCCTCCACTCTGCTCTTGTGAGACCCCACCTGGAGTTCTGCATCCCCAGCTGTGGAGCCCTCAGCATAAGAAGGATATAGACCAATTGGAAAGAGTCCAGAGGAGGCCTTGAAGATGCTCAGAGGGCTGGAGCCCCTCTGCTATGGGGACAGGCTGACAGAGTTGGGGTTGTTCAGCCTGGAGAAGAGAAGGCTCCAGGGAGACCTTATTGCAGCCTTCCAGTACGTGAAGGGGCCTACAAGGAAGCTGGGGGGGGGACTTTTTACAAGGGCCTGTAGTGACAGGACAAGGGGTAATGGGTTTAAATTGAAAGCAGGGAGATTTAGGTTGGGTATCAGGAAGAAATTCTTCCCGGAGAGGGTAAATGAGGCACTGGGACAGGTTGCCCAGAGAAGCTGTGGTGGCCCCATCCCTGGGAGTGTCCAAGGCCAGGCTGGATGAGGCTTGGAGCAACCTGGTCTAGTGGAGGGTGTCCCTGCCCATGGCAAGGGGGTTGGAACTGGATGATCTTTAAGGTCCCTTCCAACCCAAAACGTTCTGTAATTCCATGCCATGTACATCTGGGAAATAAGTGCTTTACAACTATCACTGTGCACACCACACGAAGGCAAGCGCTGCACCCCGTGCCAGAGCCAGGCGCTCCCCTGAGCTGTGCTGCCTGACCTTGACCAGGACCAGCTTACCCTCTCCAGTAACCACAGGAATATCTTGGGCTATAGAAATCAATGGCTGCCTTTTCAGCGTCAACAAATGATTTCATTTAAAATACACGCAAACAAGCCCAAACAAGTTGTTATTTATTCTTTTTCCACAGCTATGCAGCAACAGATCTTGAAGTAGCAAACTTTAAAAGGTGGATTACACAGTGTAAAAAGGATGCTATGGAAGCTGCAGCACTGGGTAGATTAAGAGCAATCTAGCCACCACAGAGTTTATTTACATCTGCATTAGAAGGAACAAAGCAGTCCCCCAACCCGAAGTCAGAGGGTAAGTGAAATCCCATTACACACATCAATATGTAATCCCCCATCTTTCCTCCTCTCTCACATTATTAGGGAACTGCCACATACATCTACCCCCCTCCTGACATTACAAATATGTTGAGCACAATCAACGCAACTGGCAACATAAATATAAATCTTAGAATCATCCCATCTTTTAGGTTGGAAAACACTTTTAAGACCACCAAGTCCAACCTTTAACCTCACACTGCTAACACACTAAACCATGTTCCTAAGCACCTCGTCGACAGTCAAATGCCTCCAGGATGGTGACTCCATTGCCTCCCTCTGCAGCCCATTCCAATGCCTGACAGTCCTTTTAGTGAAGTAATTTTCCCTGCTATCCAATCTGAACCTTCCCTGGCACAACCTGAGGATGTTTCCTCTTGTCCTGTCACTTGGGAGACAGGACCAACACTCTCCTCTCTGCAACCTCCTTTCAGGTAGGTGTAGAGCACCATAAAGTCTCCCTTAATAATACATTTACTAACACAAACAGGAAAATTCAGTGGGGGAAGAGTTTTGTATGAAATGGAACAAATATTCCGTGGGAGAATTAAGGGATGCCATCATGCTCTAAGATCAGAAGGTGTGCAAGTACACGTGTGTGCTGTGACAAGACAGCCTGATGATGCAGATTTGGAGTGAACTTTCCAGAACTCTCTGAAAGCAGAAACAAAGTTTTCTGATTTTGAAGAGTCAGCATAAGCTGGACATCAGTATTTTCTCCTCTCAGAGCACTTGCAAGGTATCTAACAGGTCCAACAGTAAGATTCTGTTCTCCATATAGTAACACAATTCCCTATTTGCCAAACTATTTTTCTGCCTTAAGGGAGTGAGCAATGCTCAGGTTCAGTTATTAATTGCTACTAAGAGGAAAGTGTAAGGGTATCAAAAACTAAAGCGTTTTCTGTAAGCTTTCACCATTTAAAAATGGTTCAGAAAACAACACCGCCAGAACTGTGCACAGATTTGTGTGTGCCTGTGTGTTCAATGAGCGCTCCGTTAAAGACACTGGTAAACTGAAACCAATCTAATCCCTGCTTTTCAATACGACAGTTAAACAGAAAACGTATGCAAACCTCTAGCCACTGGTGGCATGTTACAGGAAAAGGCTTATTCGTAAAATGTCACATTCTGTTTGCAACGAATTTGGAGAAACATGCCTTCAGAAATGCCCAAAAGATGCCTGTGCAGCTATGAAGGACTTTTTCCACAATGGCACTCAGGAAAATTTGTATCGCAGGCACAAGCAAGTTTGTTGCAATACCATCCTAAACACTCAGCCATGCCTAAATTGGAATGGGAAGCACAACGCTGCGCGTCCTGTTCCCTATAGCTAGTGCCACAGAACCCCTCCTAATAATTTGTATTTTGTTTTCAGCCTCTCCTTAAAAATGTGACAGCAAATAATCAAATCTGAATGCTTCAAATAATGCTTTTACACAGAATTATCACAAGCTTTTGTTTTTTCCCCGGACAGAACGTCACATCAAACTTCGTTCTGCGAACAATTTTTATGGGTATGAGTCCTCCCACAGCCAAGGCTGAATTTTATTATAAAGTCCAGTTTATATTCTAGGCTGGGATTGAGGTACGTCTTCAACACAGGATCCATTTCTATAAAGTTAAGAAAAAGTGAGTGTTAAGCAAGAAAACGAATTACCAAATGCTTGTGTAAGAAATGTTACAGAGTACTGAGCTAAGTCTTCGGGAGGTTATTGAATACAAACAGCATGCAAGGCAAAAATTTACCTAAACCACATCATGTTCATCCCCAAACCTCGTAAGTAAAGATCAGACCATGGATGGTCCAGCCACGCCAAGAGCCGAACACTGAAACGCGGCGGACCAAAAAAGACCAGGCAAAGCAACTCTGCAATACGAAAGCACATCACTCATGAAAGCAGGGAAGACTGTAACCAGCAGACACCTGGAGAGAGAGGAACAACGCAAGACTGCAGCGATGCTTTCCCTTAACACCACCCCAGATGCACTGTAACTGCAGTTTAAGGACTTCCTTACCTAAAGGCATCAGCTGAACAGCCCTCAACTAATTCCTCTTTTGTGACTTTGTCCCATCATGTTTTGAACCTACCCCATTTAGTGCCAAAAAGTACCCTGGGGCGAGACTGTCCACAGCTCAGCCAACAGCTTTGCTGTTTCGTAAGTCTGACCCTCCTTGTATATCTTTGTGTCTTCCCTAATTCACGTTTGTGAGCAGGAGGAGGATGACTAGAACAACACACAATATCCAGGATGAAAGGAGAGAGCAGCGTGAATTTATACACCCACACACTGCTTTGTTCTCTTACTTTTCTAATAATACCTAACACATTGTGTTGTACAAGTGAGCATCGGGCTAACGTGAGTTTTCGTAAGATCTTATTAATTCATCAGCAGGTATCTCAAGCATCACTACAAATACAAGTGAAGAATTCTTATCTCTTCCCATGCAGAAAACTTCACGTGTACCTACACTTAATTTCATTTGTTTTAGAGGCCAGTCTTTCAAAATCATGTTGCCTTCCCACAACTCTTCACAGTTCAGTTTTAAATCTATATACACAAGTACATATATGCACACACATTCCTATCCATGCACAAACAAATACACACCCCTTTCCCTTATATTTTTGTTGCCTTGTTTCCTTATTCCTCTTTCCATATGGCTTAAGACTACACTGAAGCACATTCTGCACAGACCCCTGTGTAACTTCTTCCCCGGGGATTTCACGGAGGTCTGCAAGAGTCTTCAGCAAAGCACTTTGTCTGTTTATCTGAATTTCTAAAAGATTATTTGCAGACAGGGTCAGACACAGGAACATAGCTCTCCCTGTCAGAAGGGAAGTCCCTCTGGTCCAGATTTCCCTGATCTGAAAGTGCAAAGTCTCACCTATAGCTTCCAGATGCTCTCCTGCACTATTCCTAATGACAAGCCTCGCAGCTCGTACCTGCGCGCTACCTGCTGCTTGCGGGTAAGTTAATTCTTCAATTGCCTGCAAGCTTCTGGAAGTCAAAGATGGTCCACAGATCTGTGCTTATGAGAGGTCTTCTGGCACGTCCTAACAAACCCACAGCGTTACTAAGCTGGGCAGGGGGTTCAAGGGAAGAGAAAGACAAGTTTTAAATTAAATTATTGAACTCACGTAAGCGTAAACAGAAGATACCACAGGGGGTGGTTGTACAAAGAGAACAGGAAGAAAAAAACCAAACCCAAACCCCAAACGTTACAGACAAATGTTATGATAGGAATTAATACAAGAGCATGCTAACAGAAGTAACCTACAGCATCTTCTCAAACCTCCTTCCACTCAAGCCACCCTTTGGAGGCAGAAGCACTGCGCTGCTGTTCTCCCACTGAGATAGTCCCAACAGCAGCCCAACAGGAAAGAAAAAGCTTTTCCCTCATGCACTTTATTCTAAAAAAGGTTTAGTTGAGGGCTTCTTCCCATCAAATTTTTGCTGTAGTTGTGTGAAAACACAAACGTAGACTGATGCGCAGCCGTCACACAAGCAGCCCCTTACTGCTGCAGGAAGCCACCATGTGGGACGACTGGAGGGCTCCTAACCCAGCCTGTCCCTCTGCAGAGCATGCGTGAGCTAATTACTGCTGAATTTTTCCTAATTAAATGAATGCAACAGCCAGTCGTCTCAAATAATATAAACTGGGTAATGAAGAGACTTTCCATGCGCTTACAGACAAACTTGCTAAACGCAATAAAATGAACATCTGTGTATCGTGAGCTCTCTGCTAACAAGGTTGTTTATAACACAGAATGGAAAGACGCAAGTCAGAGTGAAGTGGTATTAAACAAAGCTTTTCTTCAAAAGGAAACAGTTTTGAAATTTAGACATGATTAGAGATGCATAATTTCTCAATCAGCCTAAAAGGCTGCCTCTGATCTTATTAGAAAAAGGAAATTTCATCTCTTACATGACTCAAGCTAGAAACAGTTAAGTAGCAGAAAAGCAGCAACTTTGCTTACACAGCTCCTATTTTTGTAATTTCTCTCCTGGCCAGTACATTATCTTACAATACTTGAAGCCAAATCTGCACATGATGCCCACATAACTTTGGGTTTAAATGCCATTTGCAGTTTATCACTGAGAGGTTTAATCTTTCACTGCAATAACACCGCTGTCACATACCTGAAACAACCACCCACAACTGGTTTTTCAAACGCATCTAACTCAAGACAATTGCTCTGTTTATATTCGGCCCGATATATCCCAGAATTATCTTCAACTGAAGCTGGCAACCTCTCTCCCTCCCCAAACAAAATCAGATAAACTTAAGGTTTTGGGTTTTCCATTAAAATGATTTCTTTAAAGGGAGGGATCCCAGACTAGTTTAGTGAAAGAAAAATCTTTCCAAAACATTTAACCACCCACCAAACCTTTTCCCATACACTGCAATACTACTCTGCCCTGGACAGAGCTGATCGCATGGCCAGGGGCCAAGAAAGAAAAATTAAAACACGTAAGACTGGTGGGGATAGGGGGAAAAATAACCAAGTAGCTTATTTTTACTTTTAAGATAATCTCTTCTTTATCTCACTTTAATCTATTTAAAGTAGGTCACTGCACTTGGACCTGAAAAAATGTCAGCATGATTTATGAACTTTCAGGAATTTTAAGAAAAATTAAACATTACTCTTAGTAATCCATTCCATGATGCTTTGGAAAACAAGTTCAGAAGTTGCACCTGTATGCTAGCATCAAATGGTTATGCAAGAACAGCTTATCTCATTCAAAGAGAAGTTATCTGGTGGATATCGGAACACTACAGTTTGCTTTCCATGCCTGCGAAACTCCTATACAAGTACACTTTCACGGAGTACCTAGGACAAAAGGAGAAAAAAAAAATCACTGGGACAAATGCTAATTCAAGACAGCTAAAGCTGTGCAAAGAAAAAAGACCTCTACCTAACCAAACAAAGCTTTGGAAACATTGCGGCAGCTTAAAGCCAAAAAAAACCCCCTTCTTTTGTCCTACATGAATTATTTATTACAGTCCTTAAATCTGGGTGGATTAAATACCTGGTGCTGGTTACCGGATGCTTATTTTCTAAGGATCAAAAGGCGTGAAATTCTGAAGTCACTTTTTTAATACACAACTGAACTCATCACTGCTCTCTCTGTACAAGGCTGTGGTGCACCATGAGATATAGATCGTAAACGTTACAAACAGCAACTGTACACAGAGGCCTCTGAACTGCCAAGGAGGGATAAGAACCCATGAAAAGGCTCAAAACAGCACAAAAATCTGATGGATCCCAAGGCAAAGTCCAAAACCATAAAGCATTTGGTACACTTGTCTGCCCACTGAGGCGTGGCTGATGGTATATGATGGTATATATATCCTATGTGTCAGCTTCTCATATAGGCCACGATTTAAACTCCTGTGCCATCTTGCAGTGTTGCAGTATTCAAAAAGTGAGGAGGGTTGCTGCTAGGAAGCACTATGTTAGAAGAAATGCATCTGTCAGAGCCTAACTCCTTGCACTTACTCAGCTCAAAGACTGAAGGCAGGTCCACTGCTTCAGGAACATCTACATTACACAATAAAGTTGAAAGTTAAAAACTGTCTTAACAACCTAATTAACCCATTGAACTATGTTCTGAGTGAAATACCTTCAAGTTCAAATTAAACAGTGCAGATTTTGGGCACCTCCTTTCCTGCTCCAGTGTTTGACAAGCTAATAAGGCTACACGGAGACCACTTCCCATTTCAAGAAGCGGCACACATAGATATGTATCTCCAAAGGACTGAAAAGTAGGTCTCCTTGTGATCCAGGAAGGAACTAATTAACACTTAGCACTTTCATTTTTGTGTCTGTATCGCTTGCCACCGGAACAGCCAGGGACAGAAGATGGATGAGAATATAAAGGAGAAGTTAGATGTCCACCTCCCGCAGCACTCCAGTAACCCCTCCAGCAAGGTGAGCCAGGGAGCTGCTGTACCTCTGTCCAGCTATGTAAGCAGCCAGACAGTGTTTACACAGGACCTTAATGTGCTCATCCAGCCTCGCCCGGGTTCTCATCCGAGCTAGAGAAGAGCCCAAGCTGTGCTTGGTACCTGACGTGCTCTGGCATCCGTCCACCTGACAGCATCAAGGACCAAGGGCTCACAATGGTGTGCCCTGGTCTTCCAGGCTGACCCAGTCACATTCCGTTTCACGGAGGACTAAGAGCTGCTGAACACACTAAAAAACGTGCTGCAAAGATATACAACATTTTTTTAATGTATGCACGTGTAAATGCACGTGTATATAAACACACACAGTTCAGTCCAACCTTGTCCTAGCGTTTGCTGTTTTTGAGAAGAGCCACACCACTTCATACCTTCCAAATGAGTCTACGGGTAGGAATTCTCAAAACATCTGCTTAAAAAAAAAAGTAAATAACTAGCCACAGCCCATAGCCACTCTTCCGTCACAGGGTAGTCTGAAACAGTAACAGAGCTGCCACACAGACAAAGGACCAGAACCACTTGATAAAAAGAAAATAAAAAATTAAAAGGAATAAACCCCCTCACCTCACTTTCACACTACACACAAGGCAATGTTGCAGCACCAGTTCAGTGTTTGTTGGCAGACATGATCAAACTCATTTTTTTTCCTTTAGGTAAAACAAAATATAGAATCAGAGCAGTTTGGGTTGGAAGGGACCTTAAAGATCACCCAGTTTCAACCCCCCTGCCATGGGCAGGGACACCCTCCACTAGACCAGGTTGCTCCAAGCCTCATCCAGCCTGGCCTTGGGCACTCCCAGGGATGGGGCACCCACAGCTTCTCTGGGCAACCTGTCCCAGTGCCTCCCCACCCTCTCCGGTAAGAACTCCTTCCTGATATCCAATCTAAATCTCCCCGCTTTCAGTTTAAACCCGTTACCCTTTGTCCTGTCACTACAGGCCCTTGTAAAAAGTCCCTTTCGCTCCTGAAGCAATTCACGCAATGCAAAAGCAATGCTTCAGAACAGTTTCAGGGCAAACTAAAACACAGAAAATAATCTTTTGGCACTGGGGCTGGTTTTGCATTATTACCATTTTTAACTGGATGGAAAACAAAGCTAACTGAGCTACACAGGCAACATTATGGAGACATATTATGCTATAAAATAAACATAACTTTTTGCAGTGCCATTATGGAGCCATCTTTCTGTACCTACAGTGCTTCAGTAAGTTTAATGTTTTGTCTTGGCCATGGTAATCTATGGATAGTGTAGAAGCAATATCCATAGAAACTGATGCATTTAAAGCAGTAGCACACCATGAAGATTTACTTTAAAAAAATATGTATTTTCTGTAAGAAAAAAAGAAATGGAAGCATTTCAGAAGCTGCAGCGTTTCTTCGTTGTCTGAGCAAAGCCCGAGCTGTTCAATCTGGAGATTTTCCCAGCGCCGAGGTTTGGAGCGGCAGTTGAACAGGAAATACTGCGCAGTCTGTGCATGCATTACATTCCTGTCCCGCCCCGAGCAGGCGGCCAACAAACAAACCTTTCTTCTAGTAAAAGGGGAAAAAAAAAAAAAAAAAAGGCAGACTGCACAAAGTTCATCAGCAGATGTGGCCTATGAATCCAAACCGGCCTTTTCTGCTGATAAAAAGAATTCGATGCATTTGCAATGGTGGTGTAACGTCACGCTCCTGTGAAGCTGGGTCAGTGAAGACCCGGGTGTGTAAAGATGCAAAATCCGCAAGGCTGAGCTTCTGCAGGGTGCTGGAAGTAAGCAGTAACTGCACATATGTCAGAGTTTATTTTAAGAAGGATTTTGCCAAATATTAGTAGCAGCTTATGATCAAGCTGCAACAGTCGACCGGAACCGAGAGAATTTTGTACAGCAAAAAAGGACATTGTTGTATTTCCATGTTACATGCAGCACGGGAGAACAAGGACTCTGCACTGAAGTTTGTCTTCAGCCATAAAGGAACCAACAGAATCAGTAGCCAGAACATATGTTTATGTATCTCGACTCTTTTGAATTGCTCCCAGGTTGGCCTCTTAAATCCTGGAAGATATTTAATAATGATTTGTTAAATGCTTGGGAGGGAAGGCAAAGGAGAAACAAACAAATGGAAACATGAGCAGCACACGGGGTCAAAACGGCAGTATCTCAGGGTTTGTTAGTCACGGCTGATACCCTCTGGCATCAGAACGGGATTAGAGTCGGAACGGCAATGAAGCAAATGTAAACACCCCTGTGTTTACAGAGCAAAAATATGTACAGTATCCGATCTGCTCTGCCTTGGATTGCGCTTACAAGTAACGTGGTGGGAAAGGCAGAAAAGAACAACTCGCCGAACGCCGAGTAGCTAAAACACAGGACAAGCAGATAGGAGCAAGCAACAGGCGGCCACCCGGAGCCGTCGCACGACCGTAACAGGGAACGCTTTGGCCCAAATAGTAATTTCATTCAAAGCTGGTATAGTAAAATAAAATAGAAAGTGTTTGAAATAATATTGGTAAAAAAAAGAAGAGTTAAAAACAAGCTAAAGAAACGCATTTTTGCAGTGTTTTCTTATTACATACGGTATGAATGTATAGACAGATGGATTCCCGTACGTGCCACAGACAGCCCCTGCAGCCTCAGCCCACACCTACCTTAGGAAGTTATGCCATGAAATAAATATGGAGTTACTGAAGATCTATAAAAGCCCCTTTTTCTGTGCACTACAGGCACCGCAGTGTGTCAAACACCAGCTACCCACCTGCTCCCTGTATCTTGTCCAAACAATTAGTTTTACGTCAAAGCGTGATCCCAACCAAAGGAATACTGCCAGGCACCGTACCTAAATCAGCTCACTTCCTTATCAAGTTTGTTCAGTTTAATAAATAGATGTGTTCCCCCTCCCCTCCCTTCAAGGACCAAATTCAGAACGTGAGGTTCAGCTCCAAAAAATTAAGCAGTTTCCTTCTGCCTCCCTCTGCAAACAGGTTGATTCAAACACAGGTCACAGGGTTTGGTACTTTTCTTTTGACTTGAAAAGTCAGAGACAAGCAATTCACCAAACCCAGTGCAGAAGACTCATAGAATCACAGAATGGTTTGGGTTGGAAGGGACCTTAAAGATCATCCAGTTCCAACCCCCTGCCATGGGCAGGGACACCCTCCACTAGACCAGGTTGCTCCAAGCCTCATCCAGCCTGGCCTTGAACACTTCCAGGGATGGGGCACCCACAGCTTCTCTGGGCAACCTGTGCCAGTGCCTCCCCACCCTCTCCATGAAGAACTTCTTCCTGATATCTAATCTAAATCTTCCCATTTTCAGTTTAAACCCATTACCCCTTGTCCTGTCACTACAGGCCCTTGTAAAAAGTCCCCCCCAGCTTCCTGGTAGGCTCCACAGGCCTACAAGAAATTCTTCTAGTAGAAATTCTTCTAGTTTCTTTCCCCTCACAAATACTACTACCCCTCCAACCAAAGCCTTACCAAAACCTTGCTGATCTGAGAATAAGCTTAATTTACTTTTCCTAAATATAGCTGCAACATGTTCCCATATTGAGACAGCAACATTCCCAATTATACTTTTTTGTAGCAAATACTTCAGTAGCGCATCAAATCTGAAATATCAGTTTGTTTGGGTTTTGTTTTGCAAGCTTTCTCATCTCTTTCCTAGGAACAGCCCTTCTCTAATGGATTCATCTCCCAGAAATGCTGTTAAAGGATGCTCTTCCCTTGCAAGGAGAAGTTTTGTTTTCACCTCATGAATTTTTTGTTCACTCTGTGAACATACTTTGGGACAGACTACAATTCTCATTCCTGCCAGGGAAATCACTCATTCAAAGTTTTCTTCCCAAAAGTTACATCCCTAATAGTAAAAATCGAACTGGGATACCGTTTTTTCTGTAGCGCCTTTGATGCCTATTTCCAATTACCACTTACTTCTCCCAACCCAGAAAGAAACCCAGTAAGAAACCCAGATAACAAAGCAAGAGGAACTCCACTCATTTGGAAGAGGAAACTTTCTCTAAAACCACTGTATGACCTGTGTTTCAGTTATTAACATGACCCAAAAAACCTAAAAACTCTCTTGAAATCAAGTAACACACAGCTAGTATCACTTTAGCAGATTATTTGAATTCAGTGCTTCTGGGAGCAAAATTACAATGTCAGATTTTTATTACAAAACTGAATTGTTGCACGTTTAGTTGCAGGGATTTCTCAAGGAACAGTCCGTAAGACACTCGAGTGTATCTACTGGGCCAGAATCCCACTTAGTGGAACTGTTGCCATAGTAATTTCTCCTCCAGCTTTAGCTTCCACAGAGAAGCTTTTACCCAACCTTAGATTACACTTCATAAATTCATATTTCTTTTAAAATACTTGCAATACTTCGGGACATGTAATATAAGCGCATATTACAGAGAGAAAAGTGCTTGTAATCTTATTTACTCCTTTTTGTCTTCAGGCTATTGCCTCTGCCCTCACCAGTTAAGCTAGAAATAATTGTGATGAATTTAAGTCTTCACTAAGTTCTACACATACTCACTAATTATATTAAATCTAAAGTAATTACAACATCAACCACTGAGTTTTCAGTTCAGTGGAAGTGTCACCTGCAGAACAGCAGCACTGCCAGGTATCTCCAACAAAGATTTTGAGCTGTACTTTGTCTCCCTGTACCACAGCATCTATTGTTACACTGAAGTAAAGAGGTAAGTGAAAAAACAACAACAAAAAAAACCCCAAAGCCCACACCACACAAGTTTATGGCAAATTGTCATTAATAATTTGCTAAAATACCTAGCGTTGCCCTGGTGAAGCATGAGCCTCCTCTCCTTGCCTTTCAAACTCCTCTTCCCTGCGGGATATTTAAAAAGGCCAGTAGGATACATACTGTCATTTTTGAAAGAGAAGCATAATGTACTCATATTAAAACATCTACATGTCTAACTGAATCCTGATCAACTACAAGAAAACCCACCCAAACCCAAACCTGACTAGAGAGGAAGGAACAGCCAAAACCAATACACATCTGACATTTAAAATGTTTAGGAGTCTGACACGGATATTTTTTATTTCCTTACTGGCTGGGTACATATGCGTTTTGGTACAACAAAGCTGAACTAAATATCAAAACCACCTTTAAGAAAATGTTCATCTTAACTCATTCAGCAAGTTCATAATTTATATGTAAAGAAGATAAATGTCATATTTCACATTATCATAGAATCATGGAATGGTTTGAGTTGGAAGGGACCTTAAAGATCATCCAGTTCCAACCCCCTGCCATGGGCAGGGACACCCTCCACTAGACCAGGTTGCTCCAAGCCTCATCCAGCCTGGCCTTGGGCACTTCCAGGGATGGGGCATCCACAGCTTCTCTGGGCAACCTGTTCCTGTGCTTCACCACCCTCCCTCTCTGTGAACTTCTTCCTGATATCTAATCTAAAGCCTGCAATGATAACTATCAACAGTCTATAAAGTAATTCAACCAATGCCAGCAACCACTGTAACAGCATGGACTGCAGGTACTGCTTAATATTCAGCGTATTTTTAACTTAAGTCAGAAAATACTCATTCTTAGGTCTCTGACCATGTACTCTGGACTGAAGATTATTTCACCCATTCAGCATTCCCAGACCATTAACAGCAGCATATTCCCACCTGGAAATAGGATATTCCAAAAGCTAAAACTAGATTAAGGCTGAAACGAAAGATACAGGAAACTGCAAGCTTTGTATGATAAAGTTACTGTAGTTTTGACCAAAAAAAAAAAAAAAGCAGAGAAACTTGCCCAACTCCCAGCAATTCCTTTCCAGAACAAAGCCACAGTTCGTTGCCTGCTTAGAAATTCAGGTAATAAAAAATGAGAATAATTTAATTTTTTTTATTCCGTTAAGCTTAAGAGGAGGGGATTTTTCCAAAAGCATTTTGGTGCCTTAAACAAGTACTTAGCTGCCTCTACCAAGCTGACAGCTCAGCTGCAGGTTGGAACAGCTGCAGACACATTTAATTGTTTCTCCAAATACCCAGAACATCAAGTACTTTTGACCTATTTGAAATATCTTAAACTTTGTAGTCAAAGGGATGCACACAATGTAATACCTGTGCTTTAAGGTCTAACAGCCCCGTAAAGCGGAAAGCTAGCCACTTGCTATTTTACATGTAAGTCACAAGAAAGCACGAATAACTGACTGTCACACAGTAACCGAGGATGTTAAATAACCAGTGTCTTCAGAACTACAAGTTTACAGAAGTTAAAAATAAACTGTTTCCTTAATTGTAGCAGAAAAAACAAACAAACAGTACAGTAAGTTTTTGTTGTTTACTGGAGCAAAACCAATGACCTTTGTAATCGTTCGGACACATCCTCCCAAACCCCACTCCGATCTCCAGACGGAGGCCATACAGTGATCTTACCAAAGGAAGAGTAAAAGGAGGTAAAAATAGCACCTGCGCCCATTAACAAAATTAAACCTCTTTCCTAGCTTACTTCTTCAGGATGCGCCTTGGCGCTAATTGCAAGAGATAACCAAGGCATGATGCAACAGCAATCACTCATTTTACAGCTCGCCCAGGTCCCAGCCTCTCCCAGCCCACATTCTTGCCCAAGCTGTTTACGCAGAGCACTGCCAGATCAGCTGGTCTCTGCTCAACCTGGCAAAAAAAAAAAAAAACTGTTTTCCTTCATCGCTGAGGCAGTGGTGAGGGTGAGCAGTTTATTTAGTACATAATGACATGATGCTACCCCCGCTGCTTTGCATCCTTTGCTTTCTTGGGGCGAGAATGCCTGACTTTCCCCATTTACACTGAACAGATCTTACCGTCCTGTTGTTTCTGGCACTACAGACACTCAGGTCTGGCAAAGCACTTACTCTTCACCTCTCAGAGAGGTAGGATCCTTTCTTATCACCAGCACTTCTAATTGCAGAGGTCCCAATTAGGCTCATGGGGAGAGCTGCAGCTGATGATCTCATGCAGGAGCCCAAACCAGATGACCGATCCAGTACACCTACTGCACTTAGCTTAGATGGAAAGTCCCAGGCACCATGAATATTAAATCATATTAAGTCTAGATCTACGTCTATACTCAAGCACGTAGAAGGCCATCATCTTTAGGATTTGCCCCTTCTCCCAGAATAAGCAGCTCTAACCTTGCGGAACCCCAGCCCGCGCGGTCCCTCGACATCGCTCCCCTTGGGCTCTTCCGCAGCTCTGACTGACTCGGGCTCTGCCAGTGTGCAGTTAAAACACCCCCACCGGCCCTGCAAGCAGGTGTTCACCCAACAAACTCCCCCGCGATGTGGGTCGTAACTCAAACGAGACGGAAGACGGGGACAGCAACAACAGTTTCTAACCGAAAACTGCACCGGTGCCTCCAGGATACCCAACAAAACTTGCACTGAGAAGAGCGTTGTGTGCGACGGTCACACCTGCCACAGCTGCAGGTGCTGCTCATCCAAAAAATTCCGAATTTTAAGTATTACATCCTGTACTATAACATGGCCTAAGCAGTTTTAAAAGCTTTCTTCTACTGGCTGAGTGCTATCAGGTCGGGCAGAGCCTCTCCCTGCCTTTCAGCTCTCTCAGCCCAGCCCCAGCATATTCAACGAATTACTAAAATCTAAACAGACTTCTGCATTTGAATTAATCTCCCGAAGCTATACAGAGCTACAGCAGAAAAGCACTGTACGCGATCGCAAGCCTGCTGCGAAACAAGATAAACATCTGGCATCTCTCTCACTCCTACATAAGCAAAACGAGGAGAACAAATAGCTGCGTGTCGGCTTCATTACTGCCTTTCTTACACGACCGTATTTTTCTTGGGGACACGGGGAAACATTACATGAGAAATGCATGACCAACATGATTTTCCCAGACGCAAATTTAACAAAGATCAACAGTATAAATCTGGAGCTAACTCCTGTAATAGCACGGAGACATCCTCCTCCCTGCTGAGGAATTCTACTCCAGGAATACCTGTGCATGAAGGAAGGGTCGAGTCCCCTCCCACGGTCCCAACACAAGCATTAACTCCAGCCCTACAAAATAAACAAAGCATGGTCTGGTGTGTTTAAAAAAAATCTCCTGCCAAGACCCAGAAAGCTAGTAGTGGGAAGTATCTAGGTGGTAACGGGTCTGCACACTGAAGACAACTATTATTATTTTAACGTTATTAAATTTATCTTTATGGCTCCAAAGTAATTTCTGTGGATATTCTCCTTCACCTCCTGGCAGCTCAGTCACCAGCTCAGCTGACCACAGGCAGCGTTCACAAAGCTCAGCTGATAAGCACTTGTAGGGCATAACCCATCTCATTCGTCTACACGAGAACCCACCCTAAAAATGCTGATTTTTTTTTTCTTCTCATCACTGAGAGCCACTGCAGAATAGCTCAGCTGTTTATACTGCAAACATTTACAGTTAGGGGAAAGATCACCATCCCCCACAACACTGCTTTAGTCTTTCCTGTAAGTCAGTGGAGTTGGCCAAGACCAGAAACAATCCATCAAACTTGCTTATCCCAAAAACGCTGCAAAATATCCCTTTCATTTATCCTTCTGCTCCTCTACCCGTATCAGTGCAACTGTTTCTTAACCGCTCCAAACTATTCATCTGCATATCCAAAATAACAACATTTTCTGTTTGTCATATGGACAAAAACCAAAACGAAACCCTGGGCTGGGGGCTTAACGTGAGGTTCCTCAGGGAGGCTGAGTGAGGAGCACTGGACACCAGACGTGGCCTCCTGCACCCACAACGAGCTGCTGAGCGTACCCCAGCTTTTGGGATGCCAGCGAGTTCCCTATGGTATGTTGCAAGAAAACTGCCACGAAACAGAAAGCCTGATGGCAGAACATTTGCCCAGAACGTTATGCATACCAGCTCAAAGACCACAACAATTCACAAGGGAAAGCGCTTGCGCAAACAGGGCAAAGCTGCTGGATCAGTACAGTTTGGACTCCGCTCTTCCTCCCTCCTTTCGCCAAGGGGTGAAAGTGGGAAGTTTTTTCATGCAGAGGGTGCCTTGGACATGGAGTTGCACAGTACTTACGCAAGCCCATTACCCACAAAGTGGGGGTTTTGTCTCATTTGAGACAATTCGATTGTTCAAAGATCTTTTTTAATCAGCTAGTGCACATTTATAGGTGAGCCCCATCATTGAAGAGGCCGTTTCACCCCTTCCTTTAATGAAGGATGAGCACGATTTCCAAATACCTTCGACAAGCCACATGTTAAAACATGCTTCACCACCATCCAATAACAATGCAAGGTAATTACAACACTGTGTAATGTTTGTGCCTGTTTTCTGGCCACAGGTCTTAAGTTTCTCACCACTATCTTACGTCTTCTGTTCAATCCTAAAGACAAGCGTATCTACACGAATAATATTAAAAGATGCAAGTGCTACAAACCTGTGACATTCCTCCTGCTCTTCTGTTTCTGGTACCACTTCGTGGTTTATGTCATTGGAAAAAAATCACTGCAAACATTAAGGACTACAGCTGGACGCAAAAAATGAGCTAGAAATACACAGTTTCTCTTGCAACCACAAGTTTTGGTTATTTCCATTAAAAGCAAAGACAATACAAAAATCCAAGTAATGCCAGAAGGTGCTAACTGCTCCAAGTGACCACTGAGGATATCGAAGTGAGGTTTCCCTAAAACTTCTGATTAAGCGACAGAAGACAATACTGCCTTGTTCTTTTTAACAGAATACACGCATTGCAAAGCGAAAAGGGCAACCCCACCAACTAAGACACCCACAACTGAAGTCTAAAGAAAACAAGATTCACTCTTCTGCTGCACTCTGAATTTCAGCATTTGTGGACAAATGGCTTCCTACGTTTTGTATCATGGTTCCTTGTCTATAGAACAACTTTTTAAATCCAGGGTAACACACCTACAACATTTTCCTTGCTTCATTTTCATTCTTAGGTGAGGCGCACACACAGCGTTTCACTAGGAGCTTGGGGCTGAATATATATTAAAAATTGAGCGGTGCTCACATAATTTACTAGTAAGGTCTAGAAGTACTTAGCTTGCAACATTCTAAGTATGCTCCTTTATCAGAGGTAGTATAAATTCCTGCAGTGGTCTCCCACGCTGTTTTATCCAACATCTAGAGATGACATTACCCATACCTAGGAAATACTGCTAGATGAGGTCCTTTGCATTTCAGTAACAATTTTAATTATGCCTTCCATAAAATATAATTGTGGTGCTTGGATATTACTAATTACAGATATTTTTCCTATTAATAAACTAATTGTTGCGTAAGATTCAAGTAAGGCAATGGGAAGACATATCTTGGGAGCTCTTGTCTGAACATGCAACTTGGGTTTTTTCCCTCCTTGAGTCATTTCAGGCAACTAAACCAAGACCTAAGGATAAGAAAGTACACTGAAAATTACAAAAGAAAGATCACTAAAGACGTCATCACTGGGCTTATACTTCTTGTTTATAATGATGGTACAGTAGAAAATATAATTACAAACATAACTTTGCACTAGGTTTAAAATATTCCATACTGAACGAAATTATTGTATTACATAATGCTAAATAGCTTTAAGTATTTCTCCAAATTCCACTTACAGACTACAGACAGAAAAGTTCACACACATTTTGCCTGCCTCAATAAACCAACAGTATATAGATATATGCATGAATATGCTGCATGCATATGCACACATCTGGAAAAGCTAGCTTGAAAGTAGTACAACTAACAAAAATACGCAGCCCAGCCCTGTATCCAAACCAGAGAGGTAATAATTCTTAGACACCCAGTTTAAAGCAACTTCAATAAAGGGACACTCTGTCATTCTAAAAAGCATGTTCTAATTAGAACTACCCTGACATTTCTGTAGAAATTGAATTCCAATAATATTGTACACATTATTCAATGATCGTATCATCTTATTTTCAAGAAAATTCTGGTTCCTTTTCCCTGAGGAAATTCCAATAGTACTTTCACGCACCACTCCAGTATTAGCAAGAGTTAGAGTCCTTTACTTTCTTTTTTTTTCCCCCCGCACAGATAATGTATTCTTCAAGTTCATTTCTACTGAGGAGAAAAAAAAAAGCTTTCAGCTTTCCTTTCCTCATGAATAATACATTAAAAATTTAATATTAGAGAACAAATCAGCCTTTTAAGCCTCCAGAAACAGTACTATATTTGCCCTATTACTTTAAAAAGATTCATGGGCAAATTTAAATAAGGGTAAACCATAAGCTCCTGTTTTCCATAATTAAGCTGTAACAAAGTATTTCAGCCTTTATCAGACTACTTCCAAACCAACACTGCATAGCTTTGTAACTGCCATCAAGAAAGATAATAACTTACCATAGCCACAGTAAGGAGTATAACACATTTTGGTCCATAATTCGGTGCTGTAATGTGAAGTGGAACAGATTTTCTCAGCTATTCATGAAAACTGGTCTGTTTACATGAAGGAGATAAAAGAATCCCGATTTCAAGCAGACATACATAGTCCACATTACTAACAGAATACGTAAAGGAAACCAAATCCACAAGCAAAACCATTTACAGCAGGAAAAATTCTGTAGGAGAGCAGAGGGAGCAAAATAACTGCCTGTTAAAAGGATGAAGCCTTCTAGGAAGGGAAGGGTCCTTCTAAGAACGGCAGCAGCATCGATCTCGTGCTACTTGCTTAAGCCTTTATTCTGCAGTCTGATGGCTCCGCTACGGCCTCTGGCTTTTTATTCCTTCTCAGGCTTGTATAAAAATAAACAAACTGCAGAATATGAACCCAGATGTTTCAGAAATCAGAAAGCAAGAGTCCAATTATACTGCTACCATAGAAGTATTTTTAAGGGTTTGCGTCTGGCAAGACGGCGCTAGACGACAGTATTGCCGAGTTCAATTCCCTGGAGCCTCCAAGTATCTGTTCCAGGAAGCCACCAGCAAGTTAACGACACTTCAGGAACTGGACAAGGTGTCCTTTGAGAAAGGAGCACACGCACTACCATCTGGAGAATGAAGGACAAATGCAACAAACTTCAACTTCATTTCTATGCCTTGCTCTGCTGGAAGGATTAGCAGAACAGGGGAAGGAGATCGAGGGCAAAAGACTCATCTTTATTAAGGTGACTGGAAGAAATTTGTTATGGATTTGACTGTATGGCTGCAACTACAGGACTAAGTCAACTTGCAGCCCTCTGAAAACAGCTTTTCATTTCTCTTTTTTGAGGCACCGCTTCCCACAGGAGCTGGGATACCCTCATCATCACAGCAAGAGAGCGGGAAACTGAACGTTTGATCATTTACCTAATTTACTACAAACGCTTTAAAAATTATTATTATGTTATTGGCACTCCAACATTTCACTCCAGGTTGGATTTTCTGGTGGCTCTTCACATTCCCTACAAAAAGGCAAATCTGAGGTGCAAGACATGGTAAACAGAGACTCGGTAGTGCCTGGTTTGCAGAGGACTAGCTCGCCAACATCCCCTGATGATCTGTTCCCAGATCAGATTGTGGAAGCGAGCTGTAAACCCTATCAAAAACACATTTCTAACTGCGCTTTCAAAGGGAAGCGAAGTCCCAGCAAGCTTTTGGAAAGAGCACTCCCAGTCGCTGGGCTCTGCGGTGTGAGAGAGACAGCCTCCTACAAACCAGCGGCTCTTCAACTACACAGTGGCGAGTTCCTCGTATTATTTTTTCCAATAACTATTTTCCTACTTCCCAACATTTGCTTCAGCCTTAAATAATAAAATTCGTATGAGGAGCTTTTACCTAAACCCTCCCAGAAATAAATCCCTACTGCTTTCTGACCTGTTACAACCAGGAGAATCTGCCAACCTGCCCTCGGCACAGCGAAAGGGCAGCCCTGCAGACAGTGACTGCCCCAAATGTCACTGGTGTCCCACAGCAGAAGTCCTCCCAGCAGCAGCTGGCAGGCAGGGCAGCAAACTGCACAGCCTATGTTTGTCCATTACCCTTTTTCCTTTTGGCTGGCGTCTCGGGTTCGTGAGCTCCTCTCCCCTTATACAGGAAGCCAGGGGCCTCAAGCTTAATCCTGCACATTCAGTTCTCTTCCAGCTACCACTACGAACGTATTCTCCCAGGAAAAAAAAAAAAAAGCAGCTATCACAATCAAATCTTTGCTAAACTTCTCCACAGTGAGATTATTTCTCCCTATTTTTGGGAAAAAACTGTAGGAAAGAAAGATTAACAGATTCCTGCAGCTGAACAAACACATTCATCAAGAGAGAGAGCAGATAATCCAAATCTAAAGGTACAAACAGACCTTGCAATGCCACTACAACCAGATAACCACGAATGTCCTAGTATCTTAATTCACATTTTGGCGTTATGCTTCAGTCACTACTGAGCCAGATGCAGCTGCTTTCGAGCACTTTCACTGGCTTTTGTGCGGGGAAGGGGAAGCAGCAGCAACAGACTTGTGGGAGATGGGTAGGAAGATGGGGAAGATGTGGTTGCAAGCAGAAGAGTTTGGCTACAGCAGTCTGAGACCCCAGTTCAGCAGACTGAGGGAGTCAGTGGAGGAAGGAAGAGTCTACAATCCTAATTTCTCCTCTTTTAGTCCGAAAGCAGTTGAGTTTCTCTGCACTAAGGCATCTATCCCCTCTACTGCTCTGCCTGCTCACTCCATGCCAGTCTCCGGACTCCACCATCAGTCCCTTCCATCCTCAGAACAGCTTGTTTCCTTCTCAACCTAAGAGGGTCACCCTCCTTTTCCTTTCTCTTGGCCATAAAAACATCGACAGGACCACCCCAGTAGGCTCAGGGGGAAAAAACAACCAACCAACCATCAGTTTCTCTACGTCGAAACGTAGCATTTTGTATTTGTGTGTGTGTGCCCATCCCCAGCAGTTTCCTCAGTTCCTTCTTCCTGAGCCTCATGGCTTAAAATAGAGTAAAAACCTTTCCTGTCATTCCTTCCAATTATTTTAGCACTTCCTCAATTACTGACTGTAGGTAAACCCACTATATTATACAGAAAGACATCTGCCATTTGCTTGACTGCATACATGGCACCTAAGAAGGGCAGCACTGCCTGGTTCCCAGACGCACCATTCCTTCAGTCGCTGACTAGAATCAGCGGCCAACTCCACTACAGTTTTTACTGGATTTACTCTAAATAATTTTAGAGCATTTAAGATGTAGACAGCACAGCATCAAATGACTATTGACTTAAGCATTGACTGTTGTATCCAGAACCTGATCAAAAGGAGCTGATGTATCTTCTAATGCCTGTGGTCTGCTGAGTAACTCCAGCTGCCCACCTGAGCTACCGCAGGATGCGCGAAGGGCACCACAAAACGAGGATGTGTTAGAACGCCCTCCCTGCCATCAGGCCCTTGAGGTATCCTGCAAAAAGCGTTTGATCTGGCTACGAGATGAGGTGCTTTCTCAGAAGGCAGAGAAGAAGGGCTACTGCTTTAAGTGACGGCTGAATTGATTTATTTTAGGTTGATTCAAGGTGCTTCCAGTGGTATGAATGAACCTGATGCTTGTAAACGCTCTTCCTTTATTCCACATTTACAGAGAATCCATAGCCCTTTGTATGTAATGTTTAATTATGTAACAGCGAGAAGAGGTGGGAAGGAAGCAGAAGTGACTATACATGGATTAACTACATGCAAAACTAACCACACCAACACACCTTCTCCGTATTAAACCATGTATATGCCAATACCAGCACTACTGTGATTTCTGATGGCAAACCAACTAGCAAAATGTGGCAGTCACACCAGTCACAAACTGTGGAGATTTATAAATAAATACCAGGATTTGCCCCCAGGATAAAACCAGTTCTCAATTTGTTCAGCTTTTCACTGCAAGTCAGCCTTTCTAGTCTGATTTCTCTCTCCCTGCTCCTTGGAAAGCTCTCAAATCCAAATCCAGTGCTCAGAGCTTTACACAGCAGTTCTGAAGAAGTCTTTCCAAAACAGGGTACAGCAGGACGACTCCACCATTCTTACAAATCAGCTGTCAGGCTGGAATGCATAAACAGGCATATATCTTTTTTTTTTATTTACTGCTGCATGTCAAATCTGACTACTACAAGTATCTCAGGATTTTCTGTGGACTAGCAACACAACTAGCTGTCCTTTCTTCTCAGTTTTTGTAGTGGATTATTCCACAAAATCTTGAAATAGTCTGATGAAAAACACAGGATATACATTTAGCTCATTCAGTTCCTTTCTGTTTTTAGTGGAAACACCCAGTACATCTTTTATTTCAGTGTGTGCAGATTCTGTATGTTCTCCATTGCATCATCCAGGTTCTTAGTGACTGACCAGACCTAGACAGTCCCACCTACCTTATCCCTTCGAAGGCCCTGAAATACCGATACATTATGCAACGATTTTTGCACCCATTTTATTGCAGTTTATGTGTAGACCACATTTTTCTAGTTTAGTCTTAAAAGCTCCACTTCAGCTTGTGGTAATCTACTAGTCTTTCCTTTCTTTGTTACCAAGTTACAGAAATAAGTTCAGTTGCTTTGACATGGTTTATTTTTGAAAAGAAAAATCTGCTGGATATTATCGGTTTCCTTGGTTTCTTGGAATATTTCTTATGTTTCCATGTTCCTTTCTGAACACTGAATTTAGAACTTATGAATAAGGCAGCCTAAGTATTATGTTCATTCTTCTGGGTTTTTTTAGAAGCTTATTTACTCTTCCCAAGGTGTCAAAGGTAACAGCTCACAGCTCTGAAGTTGTATAGTTTCACACCAGCCAGTAAGCATCCAGTGATTTAATCTGCCATCTGCTCTCAATTAGTGTCTTAGCCAAAGAGTGATACAAGCTTCCTTTTCCCCATTTTAATAAAATATTTCAGTGTCAGAAGTTGGTAACTTCCTCTTCCTGCTGAGCAGCAGACCAAATCCTTTGTCTTCCTTTCGTTACTATAATACTCACTGATTCTTTCTATCCCCCCACACCCACTGCTAGGTGCACATTCTGGCCAGCATCAGTCACAGTACATAAACAATTAATTTTAAAATATTAAAAACAACAACAAAAATATCAGAGAATCAAAAATATTCTTTTATACTTACGCCTGCTCAAGTAATCTCTACTGGAAACTAGGTCAGACTTTCTGCAGGCTTCCTTCCTTCCTTCTTCAGCTGGAGAAACTTATCAAGCTAGCAAGTGACTGTGTTTTCTATCCTTCATTTAACTGGGACAGCCTGTGCTTGTCTCCATAATAAAAAAATTCTGTTAAACTGCCACCTCATCTGAAGTCCTCTTTTTCTTTCAGGTTTGCATCTGTAAGTACTCTGACTCACATTTCCCACTTCTCAAGAGTTCATTGAGGTTTGCCATCTTGTAGCTTACTAATGTTTTTACCCTCTTTCTCTCTTCCTCCTGGTATCCCCTGATGAATGTCACCGTTTCTCAGTCATCCTTTCCAAGCCACCTTCCACTTGGTGCTCTCGGTGCCTCCTCACCCATGATTCAGAGTCATGCCTTTAAGGATCTCTCGCAGCTGCCCTTCCTATACCAAAGCCTGTTTGAAGACCAGGAGGATGTGCTGGACACCAAGTGTCTAGTCAATCACTTCAACATCATCTGTGGTTTGAATCACTCTGTGAGCTTTATGCAGTGTATAAGGCACGTGCTAATTGCAAGATGGGATCAGGTACTTGAGTGAAAGCACTGTAAGGATACAAAGATGTCCAAGAAAAACCATCTACCACAATGTGACTGCACTGACCTCATCAGCAGTGCTCACTTTTTCATCCTATTATACTAAGGAGAGATGTGTTTTCATGAAACATGTCTGCTATAGCAGCTTTCTGGTATGTTTTACTATTTCTAACATTTCCTCTCAGCCTTTCTTGCTAACTCTGTAACCCAAGTTCAAATATTTAACTACTAAAGGCCCATCACGAGGTGGTTGGGTGCTGCATCACTTAACAGAGAAGCTGACACGATACTGTCACCCCGGTATTGAGCAAGGGCAGCACTGCGTTACGCTCTTATGCTGTACCAGACTGTAAACTGGCTCCTCCTGCATAAAGGACAATTCCAGCATCTCCACAGTTCACGTTTGGCTTAAAGAGGTGTCACCTGTCACAGGTGAAGGGCTCTGCCCCAACTGAAATCCCCTCCTTCTCCCACGCCTGCCGCAGCACGTGCTTCGCCCTGATCCTTCTTCACCAAGGCACAGCTCGTCTCACACCTTTTTAAAAAATAATTGCTGTGACAGATCTTCACGTCTAGATGGAATATGGAAGGCATTTGGAGAGAGGTGCATGTTAATCCTTAAGGGATGAATCTTACTTTCTTACCAAGACAACTGTAGGTTGTAATTTCAGAGTTTAAGTGCCAGGAGGGCAGTAACACGCAGAAGTGACCTGGAATTCTGCACAAATCCCCCATATAAGCACCTCTCCACAGGACACGTTTCCCCTTTTGAGGGAAACCCTTTTTTGAGGGTCCCCAAATAAGGACCTGACCTCAGCCTTTTCTGCCTGAGTTGCAAAGCTGCCCAGCTCCCTTCAAGGAAGCTGTCACCCAGACCAATGTCTCCACTTCGTGACTAACCACACTGAAACAAAAGTATTTTTGTCTGGTGGGGATTTTTTCAGTCCGTTTTTTTGTTCTGTTTTGTTTGTTTGTTTAAAGCTTTTTTCCTAAATTAATTCTGAACTCAAATGCCTGGAAGAGAACATTAAGGAAAAAAACAGCTTTGGGCAATTTTGTACTATTTCTTAATTCATCTATGAAGACAGTGTGCAGTATTGGTTAAAAAAAAAAAAAAGACCACAAGCTCAGAAGTCACTGAAACACCTTTGCATCTCCCTAGATTTTTCCTTATAGGTAGAACATAAACTGACCACCAACACTTCAATCAGTATTAAGCGTCCTTACAAGAACAGATAAAAATTACCTCGCGGTTGTCCCAGGGTGATGTCGGGTTTGGTTTTTTTAAACACGCTGCTTCTGAACAGTGTTGTGTATGTCCAAATGTTCATACTAATAGGAAGCTTCAGCATTAAAAAAAAATTAAGAACTGCAGAATTCAAGGGGTCCAAATAAATGAGAAAAAAGAATGTTCAAGACCAATGGTGCTTACAGCTCAGACACCAATAGGTTCCCATCACATTTCAAGCAAGAACCATCATGAGCACGCAGCAGACCAAACAGAGGAGGTCCCCAAACCTACAATCTCTTGTAACAACCAACATTTCTACCACCATGCTCAATCTAGACTATCGTTTGACACACAAGCGTGCTTAAATCTGCTCAGCCCTTCTCCACGTACACGCGTGCCAAGCCGATGAAGAGAATCGCATTTGTAGTGGTGAACGAATGACTACAGGCCCATTTGTAATGTTTCATGGCAAGGATGACATGTTCATCTATCAGGTTTCCAACATGCACAACCACCTTTTCATCACGAGACATCTTACTACAGACTCCAGTAAAAGCAACAGTGGCAAGTGACCACCTGTTTGGCACTTTTGTCTCTACAGGTAGCTCGTGAAATCAAGATGAGAGTGGGAAGCACAGGATGAACTGTAAGGAAAA
This sequence comes from Rhynochetos jubatus, assembly GCA_027574665.1. Taxonomy (NCBI): domain Eukaryota; kingdom Metazoa; phylum Chordata; class Aves; order Eurypygiformes; family Rhynochetidae; genus Rhynochetos; species Rhynochetos jubatus. The sequence goes on along the minus strand of CM050653.1, from coordinate 5,388,408 downwards.
CCGGTGTCATTTATGGAGATGATGGTGAGAGGTCAGACCCGACATCCTTCCAGGAAGTGACCCGATGATCCCTTTTTTTAAGGAATAGGGCTGTAACCTTGTTTTAGTAAGACAGGTACACATTAAGACACAGGTATTTTATGGACAGCAATGTAAGAAATAAATATTAACCCCACACCAAACATACCATTTGCTTTAGGAATGAGAAGCCCGTCAGTTATCAGACGCAGACCAGGATGTACAACTGCCGGGCCTGCACCCCAATTCTCTGTGCCAGGAGACTGGAGACCTTTTCAAGAACTTTTGAAGCAACTTCTCTTGGATTTACTTCAGAGTACTGGATTTCCAAATGCTTTTATGCTAAATTTTATGTGGAGTACTGCTAGTTGGTAATCTAGTGTCCTACATCTTTCAGGTACTGGCCAAGGTAGTAACTGAAGAGCAAAGGACATTGATCAAAGGCCAGAAGAGAAACCACCACAATCTATTTCGCAGGAAAACACATTTTAAAGGCAAAGGCCTAGGAAGCATGAAGAAAAAAACCCAAACAAACAAAAACCAAAGCACCCCCAGAACCCTTCTTCTACCTAACATAACCCGTTTCAAGACACATGAGGAAACAGAGATGAGGCTGCAGCAGCTTCTCACAACGCCTTGGAAAGATCTTTTTTTTTTTTTTGTAATGAATCTATTTACCATTTAAGCGCTTAACTCCATGGATAAACCACACATTGATTAGCTGCTATTTTTGCTTCCGTGAGGCTATCACTGACAGCAGTTTTGTTGAAAAGAGCCCCACAACAAACACCGAAAATAGCAGCGGAGCTAACGTACAAAATGATTTTCAGTAACACGTCAACAATATGCTGTCAAAGATTCACTTCTTGCCTCCGAAAGCCAAGACTCTCTTTTAACTGTTAATCTACCAAGCTGAAATCGTTCAAGAGGCCCCTAGTCATCCACATCAGAGACATACAGCACAACGTATTATAAAAGTACACTAAACACTGCTGGTAAATCACAGACTTGTCCCAAAATTATGCAAAAACTAGCTACATGGGTTATTTTGGTACTAGCTCTCGGGGTTTTGCAACATTTGGCAAAGCTGGAAAAATAATCCACCTCCGTCAACATGAGTTTTACTGTAAATGCTTCAGTTTTGGCCTTGCTATCCCATGACAGAGAGCGCCAAGTAGCTGGATAATTCACTTCCAGAGATGATTTTTTTTTTTACTTCTCTTAAATAAACTACAAAACTATGCTCTGCCTTTCCCCGCCATTTCACTGCATGAAAATGAAGACTCTGTCTTATTGCTCAGCTTGAGGATATGTTCATTTTCAAGCAAAACACTGAAGTGAAACACAGTCACCAAAACTAACAATCAGAAAATGCGCTATTGAGTGTAACTGAGCCGTATGCCTGAATAATGTGAGAAACAGAAGCAGTAATTAACACAAACTGGTTTATTTGATGGAATTAACAGAATATAAGTGACCTGCTATCGTGACGCAGTTTAAAGATGGGAAAAGAGTTGGCTTCTTATGGCCTAGTTGGTATTATGGCAATAAAACATAGGGCACTGCAAAAGGTAAAGCTGAAGTTAAAGAACGTGTCAGAATTTGATCGGCAGATATAATTTTATATATCTTTTTTTCTTTGAAGACAGGATTCAGAGGGATTTTTTTAAATGAGGTACAGATTTTCTACAGGAATATCTACCCCATAATTTTTTGGGATCTTCTATACTGAAAGTTCATAGTATTCCAATGAAATGCCAAGATGACAACGATAATAATAAACTATATATGTTCTTCCTGAGGCTGTGTGAACAGCAGGTCCCATGAAGCATTAAACTATTTCAACTCTGCCAGTTTTGTGCATAAAATAAGAAGTTAAGGCAAAAAGTAGTGCAGAAAATACTGTTGTCCTACATGTCCTGGGAAAGTTAAACTCAAGCAGCAGAGAAAGATTAACCTATCCACAACAGTTAAAAAAAAAAATAGAAAACCCCCAAAGAATATCCAGCACTAATACCACCAAAAAATCCCTACTTGGTCTTAACAGTTGTTTGCTTTAACCTCAGAATGGCATTTTGCAAGGGGTAATCTGTGCCTTGTTGCAATCTTTAACCCCTGCTCTTCCTGCACCTTTGTGCAGATGTGACTGGCAGCGGCTCGTTTTGACAGGCAAGGAAAATCAGGGAAGCACAGAACTGAAAAGAGAGGACTTGTGTCAGCTGCAAATACTGCAGTTTACTGGAATGAAGATGAGTATTTTGAAGGATACAAACTCCAGCCTGACATTCATGTCCCTGGGGACCTGCAGAACTTCCTGGGGATGTGACTGGCTCAAAACAGGCAGAATGAAAGGTGGAAACAGCACCTCAAACCACCAAGGTCTCCAAACCCAACCTTCTCCTCCTCTATGTGAAGTCCACATGCGTATCACACTACAATCCCATACTCTATTTTAATCATTATGCATTTGGGGGAAAAAAATAACTAACAGAACGTAAAAAATGTAAATAAATTGCTGTCTGACAACTTTTTACAAGTAACCCATCATTTAAGGTTCTTGTTCAGGAATGCTGAACTGTTTATGGATCATCACGTCATTCCTGGAGGGAGATCCTAACTACCTGGTACCACTGAAGTCCTTAGTCTGATTTTCAGTAGAGCAGTGACTCTCATACTCAAAGCTTCCTCACGCTCACACTCCACTATGCAAGAGCCAGTATCATAACTGCTACTCACTGAGATTATATAGGCTCAGATTCTGTTTTACAGAAAACAAACTGCCATGCAAAACTGCTGCAGGATATTAGGAACTGCCAAGTTTTAATGAAGAGAAAGTTGAATTTTAAAGGCAAAGGATCTCATCTAACTTTTAAATCCAAGCAAACATGAGTTGATTTTAGGACTCAATATGAAGGTACACTGTGTAAGAACGGCAAACTACTCAGAAGTCAGACCACTACATAGTCAGGACCATGTTTGTCAAGGAGTGAAAAAACCATAATAATAAATAATAACAGTAATAAATCTCATTCTTTCCCCTTCCATCTTTGAAAACGTGAGCAGATAGCACTATTGCCTTCACATAAATACATACCCAGAAAAAACTGCGTGTCTACAACCACAGCTAAGCATCTCTAGGTATTCTGTAGGATGGCCTCAAAGTGGGCAAAAAGAAAAAGGTTGTAGTTTTTTTTTTCTTCTTTGCCCTTCTTTTTTGGGGAGTTTTGTTTGATTTTTAATCAAGCACGTTTTTGCTTTATTTGAAATAGGAACTAATGCAACATTTCCTGAGAGATTAAGCTTTGAAACCGCATTAGCTTTTACTGCAATGAACAGATACAAGCACTACAAGACTGCAAAAGTGTGCTGCCTATTTACTTTCAGCCATAGCTATCACCCTAACACACACAGGAGTCCCTACTCTAACATGTTCAAGATGTAAACCCACAACTACACAATCCGCTAAAACCTCCAGAACTATTTGCCACTGACCATCCGTTCCCATCTTCTCTCTTGCAAGAAAATTAACCCAGTTAAAAAGGGATGCGCGCGTGAGGGGGTGTTAACGACAGCCCAGACATACAACACCCTACAACACACGGGCGTAGAAGCACTAGTGTTTTGTCAGTAGGACAGACAGTAGATTCAGCTTTTCACCCTTATCTAAATTATTTTTTCTGGAAACTGGGCAATTAAAAAGAGTTGCTGGATTAATAGTATATATTTACTGAAACAGTAACTTGGGTCCGGTGTCTCAAGAACCAGAATGTCAAATCCTTACCAAGAGGGTGCTGGAAAGGAGGAGCATCCCTTTCAAATGCACTCAGCTTCCATTTTCATAAGGAACTTAACAATCTTAAGTTTTCTGACACTTAGAGTAAGACTTTGTTGAAAGTGGGATTTTGTTTATTCTGGAAGAAGTTAAAAGCTGTGCATGCACAGTAGGATACTACTTTCAACAGGTGATTATGCTAAACCAAACAATGGCTTAGATGAGTACAGGAGAGCATGACAACATTGTGTTATTCCAGGAAGTGAAGAACTTAGGGCTACAGTATGTTCGGGGAAAAAATAGAGCCAAGGCAAGTGGAAGAATGGAATGAAGCACTGGCTTCAAACTGAAAATCACTACCAACATAATGGAAGAAGAAACTCTTTGCAGATTAATTTTATTTAAGTAAACAGAGAACTGCTGGAGGAAGAGGTAAAAGTCGGATACACAAGCATTTTACTATTCCTTTGTACGTTTATTTTAACAATTTAAGCAGATATAGCTACCTAAGGGGAGGTTACAGAAAAGATGGAGTGAGACGCTTGGAGCAGGACAAGAAGCAACAGATCCAAACTGCAAGAGGATACATTCCTCCTAAATATTAGGAATTAGTGGTCAAACACTGGAAGAGTGCCCCAGACATGCTATGAGTATCTCCAGGACGGAGATTTCGAAGATTGACTGGCCAAGGCTCAGAGCATCCTCAGCCTTACTGTGGGCCGGGAGCTGCAGATGTCCCTTCCGACCTGAACTACTGTACGGTGCTGCGAGCCCGGACAACACCTACCACAGTAACAAACCCTGTTACCTAAAGGGGAATAACAGGTACTTACACAGAGTTTGCACTCCTGAATACATACGTAACAACCACCCCCACTTAATTACACAATTATACACAAGCAATTACATCCGAAATACCAATAATGGGTTAAAAAAGCCACTACTTCAAAAAATACCCTGTTCTAACACTAGTCTGCCAGCCTTGCATGAACAATAAGGCTTATCTTTAAAATTCCTTTATGTAGCAGAAAATTAAAGCTTAGTATTTTTATCCTGAAAAATGATATTGCCAAATAAGAAAGCCTAAAGAGGGCTTGTGTGACATCTGGAAGGCGTTTTTTATTTTAAACTGACATTTACATCACACAGAATTGTTTTAAAGATGCCATCCATCTTTTCTCCAGTTTTATGTTAGCTACCTTACTCTCCTTTTTCTCAACTTTCTGTTTACCCCAGAAACAGCAGCCTATCTTCATTTTCCAGATCCTTACTATTTAGGCTCATTCCCTTAAATTACTTCCTGGGACATCGATAGTAGAGATGGAGCAAGCAATACCATAACCTGCCAGTAGAAATAAAATACCACCTTGCTAATAAATGATCACAGAAGAAGGGTGAAAAGCGTCAGCATCTCACTTACTGCTAAATGCCTTTTAAATATTTACTAAATTGCAAACTTTCATCATTAATCTTACTGCGTCAAGCTTCAGCAACGAGCTAAATTTTATCCTTAGTATCACAGACCAGCACCATTAAAATCACAAAGCATACAGCTGAGCTGACAGATTGATTTAATCCAGCCCTAAAGTACAATTTCACAACGGAAGTTTAGAGGTGGTTTTAAATTCAGTCCCACCAACCCAAAACGCATAGCAAGCACCCGCGTTAAAATGACTCCCCCTGAACTAGAGCTTATGCTTCCACAAACAAGGTCCCGTAGAGGTGCCCAGCCCCACATACCTGTGGGATGAGACAGGATTCCAACATACTAGAGAGTTAAGTGCACAGAAGGGGGAAGATGGGTACAAGGAAGACAGAAGCCCTGCAAGCAGAGTACTGGTCAGACCCCCCTCATGCCAGGCATGGCCACACAGCTCTGCGAAGGCTTCTCCATCGCTATTGTCTTCCTTCCACTGATCAGAGCAATCCGAGGCCGAGACCCACGTCGCTGACCATGTAAATCAAGTGAAATTTATGAAAAAAAAAAAAATCTAAACCGCCTTTGTTCTAAAGAGCTATGAGAATTTAATTTTGCTACAAGTGCAGTAAATTTCTGCTTCCTGAAATATAAATGATAAGAGAGAAGTATATCAAGTCTTTCAATGGCATGCAGACTTTGTTCTCTCCCCGCCTCCACCTTAGCAGTACCCTGGACTATCAGTAAGTCTATGGGATGAATCCAGTCAGAATTCCACTCGAAACAGTCAGGTACATGTGATCTCTCCCCTCCCTTCCAGAGCAGCACCCCATTTCCTTCTACTTGTAACATCAGCAACCATCCCAGATGAACTCCCTTTCCGTAACTGAGTATTGATTTCCCTTTGATGCTTCAGATCCCTTCAGATGCTTTGATCCCTTCAGAAGAGCAGGGAGCTACAAGTTTCTTACAAAGACTTTTATTAAACAAGTATTCAAAGGATCATGATCTTGCAAGTATACTTATTTAACACAGAAACAGGCAATCCAAACACATTTTGTGGAAATGATGAAGGGTAAGCATATAAAAAGGGTGGTGGTACTCACTCAGAAAGCCCGCTGACCAAATCCATCAGAGAAGGAATTAGAAGAGGGGATATTTTATCAAATTCAGTGGCAGCTTTTTGCAATGGGAGATTTGTTAACATCCTATAGAAACTGAAAACTGTCAGAAAGGCCCCTGGAATAATGCAGCCTTTCCATAACTCTCTATATTGTTCTCCTGGCTGCGTAACAGACACAAGGAGAAGTTTCTGTACAGTGGCAAAACAACAAGCCCCTGCTGATGCTGATATCAGGTTTGCCTCTATGGAGTAAAGCGATATGACTTCAGTGGGACATGAAACTTCCATACATCGCATTTCAAATATGCTGCCTGAAGTTTATTGATGAGCAAACTATGCAATTCTTGTCTGCAAGAGGGAAAGGTTTTAAATCTCTTCCATTTTTACTGAATTACTGATTAAATCCAGCCAGGTATTTTGGCTTTGGAAGCTGCAGCATTCCAGCATGCTGAAGCACCACGTTACCTAACGCTGCTCAGCACAGAGGGTTTCAGAATCTGAAAGCCCGTTTTAACAACCACCCCCAAAGCTGCTAAACTTAGAGAAGCAGAACATCACCAACCACCACTAAATTTTTTTTTTTTTTTGCCAAGTTTTCCCTCTTCTCCTCCTCCTCCTCTGGAGAGAAGGCTAAAGATAAACAGTGGGGCCTGCCATCGCATATCCCTGGTTACGTTTCAGCCCAGCCAAACGCCAGTGCTGTATGTACAATGTGCGAACCTGATGGCAAAATTGTTCAATTAGGATTCTGAACGCCATTCCACCTATCTGTGCACACAGCCAAGCACGGAGGTCAGAGAAAAACCGCGCACGCCTCCTTCACGGAGTCTCCAGGATGTGATTCATGCCATCCTAAAGCAACAGTGGAACTGAATTAATCCTGCAAGAGCCTGCGCTTCCTCCACCAGTTATTAAACCAACCCACCTTATTTACATGCACACATGACAGTCACACGTTAAATTTTTATTGAATGTTAAAGATGATTCGAGTTAGTGATGGGCAGTGAGTGCAGGGGCCCTGGGACATCTCCTGGCACCTCCCAGCTCCGCACAGGGCAAGAATAATTATATGTGGTCCTCCCAGTAACCAAGAAAAGTGGCATATTTGGCCAAAAGGCGGGTCATGGTTTAGAAGCACATTGGTATTATTTCCTGCCACTGTTCCAAAAGCTGCATTTAACCTCTGGGACGGAATATGAATAGATTTGATGTATTCCAGAGGAAAGGGTGCTAGTGGTCACTTTTACCCAAACGTTGCCAAAAGTACCACCTTCAGGTTAAGCATCCGAGTTCTTCATTCAGAAGAGATGTTTTAATTTTTTCTAGAAGAATTAAAACATGACTTCTCTAGTAAATACTGTCTGCTCCCTTTCACTAGAACACTCATCAAGAGTTTAGTATGTTCTTACTAAATGCTCTTGCTCAATACACTTTTACTATCATTTAACATGCAAGACAACTGTTTACAGAGAGGTTAACCCACACTTTTGCAAAGACAACACAAGAATTTATTTATAGGTGATTTGCCACTTAGTAGGCTTGAGATCTATTTAAACAACAACAAAAAAAGTGTCTCTCAATACTGGGTCCAAACAGGAACCTTATCAGGTACAGAAAAGCAGTCACTGCTGACTTCGTAACAGCACAAGATGACCAAACTTGAAGAAATGTTTTGTTGCTTTCTAAGGTGAAATAGAAAGCAAAACCAAAACTGCTTTCAAAGACATCTGCCTACTGGGCTTGGTAGTCATTTCCACAACTGCAACATTTTATCAGCTATTTAACTGAAAATACAGGATACAGATTCCCAGACAATCACAGCTGCTGTACACATATGCTCTTAATTAAAGCAAGAAAGCCTGTTTACTCCTGTAAAATAACACCCAGCTAGCTGACTACCACCTAATCAGCTATTAAAAACGTGAACAACAGAGAACTTGTTTTCCAGTCAAAATTATTATCCCATTCAAAACTGTGTCATTATAACCCAAACCAGAAATCTTTACTGACCTTATTAGCAGAAGAGAACAGAAAGCCGTTTGTTACTTGAAGGCTATCATACAAAAACCACCTACAGTGGGACTTAAGAAATCATCTTCCCAGTAAAATGTTGTGGTGGCTTTTTTTGGGGTGTTTTTTGGTTGGTTTTTTTGTTTGTTTCGGGCTGACAGTTACTTGAAAATAGTTTAAAAACAAAACCATAAGGTTTGGTTTTTTTTTTTTTCCCCACCTGGACCACAATGGCTAATTTACAGTGGCCATTAGAAACATTTTACTTCAACCTTACAGCATTAGTGAAGAGAAAAACCCAAGCATTCTGGTAAGCAGTAGGTCCATTAATTACTGTTTGCTGAAAAACAAACAGTGTCAGTTTTAGTTAGTTTAGTTAGTGATTTTTTTTAACTTAGAAAATTATTCAAAGTGAAATCCAACACCTTCCATCCACAGCATTAAAGATACATAAAGCCTAAACCAAACAGATATTAACCTGACCATGCTGAGTTCAGGTCTATCTCGGCATATTCTGCCATGAGTCAAGCCCAGATGGATTTCACTCTTACCTTTTTTAGCACCCACAGAAGACATTTCCAAAACAAAGCCAGCGTTACTTCTGTGTTTTAGTACAAACACTACTCAAACACATGCATATCCTTGTACACTAACATCCCACTTTCTCAAGGGGCTCGGAGGGCGTTTTGCACAGGCCAAGTGCCAGGTTACTTTGCTGAAAGTTGTAGTGCCATACCCTGCTGGTCATCCTCCAAAGGTTGCCTTCTGTGATTTTCATGACTAGTTTCCTTTCAACAACTTACATCCCTGCTAATATTACTGGATTTTTTGTTTGTTTGCTTGCTTAGTTTGCTTTTTCAGGTGCTTCTGGTGGGTTGTTTTGTTTGGGTGATTGGGTTTTTTATCTTTTCTTGGGGGTGGGTTATTATCTCGTTTTAGGAGCACAGGGGAATTTTTGTTGCAAAGCTCCAATAAACATTTTTAGATACACAATTTTGGAAGATTGCGAGCGTTATTTGAAGAGTTTGGTGAAATAAATACTTCTGGGTCATGGGGGGGAAGAATCATATCCTTCTGGTGCAACAAGAATTCGCCACTGTGCAAACTGTATTTGAACAGAGCTCCAACAGCACAAGGTCAACATTAAGTTTTGCACTTCAGGGCTTAATCTAGCCTATTACACATTGCAAAAGGAAGTGGCGTAGTTTCGTTCTTTCTAAAGAATCTGGGGCAGGATTTGTCTGAAAGCTCATTTTCCCCCATTTCATAATATTACAGCTCTGTAACATGAGACAGCAACAGTTATTATGTTTAAGATAAACAACTGTTTGATTTAAAGGTATTGAAACCAATCCATCTCTACCAACACAACTGAGGTAGTGCCATTTTTAAAAACACTCTGCTCCTGGAGCTCACTTGGCTGTCAGAACGATGCTAAATAAGTAATTTATAAAAAAATGCAGCAAGATTAGTACAGCATGTAAATACAGCAGCGAGACCTGAACAGATTCCTGATTCAAAACTGCCACGTTCGATTCCTAATTTTGTTCACATTTTTATCTTTGTTCTTGTTATGACACGTTTATACAAGAAAAAAAATGGTGGCAACTGTAGGGTAACATGTTGGGCACCAACAAATCTGAAAGCCTTATAGAAAAAAAACCCGAACACCAAAATATCTAGCGTGATACTAACAGTAAATGCTCTTTGTAGCAATACTAGCTCTAGTAGTGTGCCTAAGTTGTTAGCATCCTTTCCAATACAGACAGCAAGCATTGGCTGGAGTGGTTCAAACTATTTATGGGGCAGGAAAAAAAAAAAAAGGCATTTGAATTTCAGGGCCCAGTTTGCATTAAACTGTCACTTTTATCATGGTAATCCAGAGTTAGAAACATTCAACTACTCAATCCACTCTGAGAAGGGCACTCTGTGGGTTTTTGTAGGTTTCACTTTCATTCTCCATTAAACATCACCATACTTGCTTCCTTGACATCTTTAATCTCAACACAAGAGGGAATCTTCCAGAAAGACATGAGATTTTGAAATGCGAGGAAAAAGGAGTCCCAGAACTATGTACTCACGATAAACCCGATTAAACAAATCCACTTAAAATCTCATTCCTTTGTGGATAAGCACAGACCTCTACAGAGATGCAAATTGTTTTACAGTTGTGTTGTAAAGCCCCTCCTTCTGGGACTTTTCAATTTATGTCAATGTGTAATTAGCAAATGAATTGCACTGTAGACTGCATTCAGTCCTCTTTTCCTTTTCTTTTTTTAATTCCCCAACTAACATAACCTTCCCCCCCCCCCCCCCCCCCTTCCAAAACTCTCAAGTCATTTTCAATTTACTGATTCTCAACAAAAACAGCTTCTTATCATAAAAAGTCATGAGAATTGGGAGCTGGCCAACTTGGTCAGACGTGGCCGAGGGAATCATCTTCCATCACAGGAAAACTGTTGGTGAGAGTTCATGATAAACAGAATTTCAAATACTTGACATATGCAGTTGGTCCCTACGTAAACAGATTTTTCCCCTCCTTCCCCTACTGACCGATGACACACAATTCATATGCTGAAATACAATCACTACCTTTGTAATATTATTTCTCAGTCATTTCATAAGATTACTTTGATTATAATAAATGCAAATTGCTGTCAGTTAATCTTGTTGAGGAATTCCCTCAGATAAACCATTTTGGCAACCACATCTTCAAGGATTACACAGGTCACCCACACAATGCATGAACAAACCTTCCTTTTACCCAAATGGGATATTCTGCCTTCAACTCTAAAGCCATACTGTAATGTGGAAAGAGCCCTGGCATACTTACTCTGTTCTACTGGTTATTTCTCATGCACCTCCTCCCCTCAAACAACTGTTAGAAAGAAGAAATAAATGACTTGGCTTTCAGAACCAAAGCTGCTATACAGCCCCGGTGATCCTGCATCAGACGCAAGATCAAGACCTTTATCTTACCAGATTTTAATAGGGAGTTAAGAAACACAGAGAACGTGTCTCCTCACCAGAGAGCTCCCATGTAATTTTGGCCAACTTACCAGGGGCCAATCTGTCCGTGCATTATGGTCCACGGTTCCTCATCACTACACATCTACTACAGTTTCTCATACCAGAATTATCCCTGGACACAGTCACCAGGGCCAAACACCTCTGAGCCCCTTAAACTTCAGCACCAACAGAGCACAAAAAGGCAGCTTTTGCAAGCCAGAAACTTCACGATATGAAGAGAAAAAGATAAGAGGCCAAAATACAGCAAGGGACATCATAATAATCATCAAAAAACCCACCAAAATAACAAAGGTCAAAGCTTCACTCCAAACATCCCTGTAAAGTACACGCCAAACAGGTTTTCCTGAAGTGTTTTGCTTGACACTGCATTCATCACATTGCTCGTGTGCATCTTCCACCAATTTCAGTTTTAGTTTACAAAAGTCCCATAAGTCTTAATTTTTTGTAATTTGTAATGCTTTTGTGAAGGTTTATTGAGATCCTTCATAACCTTAGAAGTTCCTTTCTCTCCAGGTAGTAAATATGAGATCTTTCAATGTGCTTGGCTGAAGCCAGTATAAATGATTAAATGTCCTCTAGGAATGTGTTGCTATGGACCACTCCTTTCCAGAGTACTTCTGCCTCAACTATGACTGGGAAAAATTGCCAACTTCATAGTTCAAGCAAACCTTAGACTGCAAAACAACTTCAAAAACCTACACCCAACATTCTGACCTTCACCAAACCTTTCTGATAATTAGATCCCTAGTAACCACACGTACGTGCATTCATGGGTATCCAATGCGAGTATGTAAAGATTCAGGCATGTATATACAAATCAACCTTTTCAGGAAAAAAAAAAAATACAGAAGCATTGCATGCAAACTGTGAAATGTATGCTCCAAACAACTACATACAGAATTCATACCTTCACAAAAATTCTTCTACTATTACTTCAGAGAAATATGCATGGATCCCTCTACACGTGCCCACTGCAACATCATGTGGGGTGGCAAAATTTATTTCTAACAGCAACGAAGGTGGAAACTGGTCCATCTACGCCCCAATATCCTGAGGCTGGGAGCTCATCCCCAGGTGACGGAGACCCATCTCTCCCTTCAAATCCCAGAGGCCAGGAGAGGAGCGTTATACACCAAGGAGACGACCAAGCTTCGCAAGTCATCAAATAAACAAGAAAGTTTAACCTTTTACTGCTGATTGCAGCAGACAAGGCAACAGCAAGATTAGTTTTACTGCTAGCTGTGCCGGGAATCCTGGAAGACAACTCAGGAAGCCAGAGAGATGAGGGGGTAGGGGTGAATAAAAATCAATACATCACTTTCTACCAAGAAAATAAGGAGGCCCTGCAACAGCAGCAGCTAACAACTGTGAGAACTGGCTGACCGTACTCACCAGGGATTGCTTGACTCCAAACATAACCATCAGTATACAAACTGTAGCTTCAGGTTGATGTTCAAGAAATACTTATTTCTAACAAAACTGTCCTGAATTTGTATAAACGTTTTAAAAAGCTACATACACAGCAGATTTTGACAGACCAGCCATCCTTAATTTGGGGTTGTTCTTCCACACAAAATACAGCCTGCAGTATCTTATTTGCACCTCTGTCTGTTAGCCTTTAAATACACTAATAAAGGTTCAGAAGAGAGGAACAGTTCTTCCTTGCAAAAAGAAATAACAAAAAAATCTAATTAAAAAGAAAAAAAACACACCTCGGCATCCTTACAATCCAACTGTATCATATATTTATTCAGATTTAATTCACAGTATGTTTTCCAGATAATAAATTTCCAGTTTCTAGTACAGCCAATCACTTCCAATAATGAGGTTTTCTTTTTTTATAAAGGATACTTCATTATCTTGTACAAAGAAAACAAGCTGTGGCACTTTTATGTAATAGATCATTTTGATAACAGACTGAATAAAGCCTGTAAACATTATGTAGGCCCAACAGCATGCACAGAACTCTCCCTGCTCTTTTGTTGAAAGCTGGCACTTTTACCACTAATACCTAGGTTACACAGTAGTAACTGGTACTCAAAGGACTGGACTGTATAGAACTCACTTTGATTTTTCTGTCTTACAGCAAACATTCTAAAAAATATAAAAAAAGGCTAAAATTATACCACAGCAGAACACCTGGAATATACTTTTACATGGACCTATTTAGATGCTGCTTACGCTTTCCACATTTGTCACAGCTATATTCATTTTACGCCCTAACCTCTCCCAGTGAAAATAAAGGGAGCTCCCATCAAACTCCAGCAAAAGTAGGATTTATAGAAGAGTAACATTTCCAATGTGAAACTTCCAAACATCTCTGGCTACATTACAGCACAAAAGGCAGTTTTACTCTGTGCCTGCCCCTTACAAAAAGCTCTGGAAGTTCCACAAAGCATTTAAACCTACTGATACGATGTCACCCTATCCGAGCCCCCTGGCCAGGCTGACAAGCACTGGAAACACAGCTTACTACCAACACCATGCAATAGAAAAGAGACATGAAGACTTCAGAGATGCTGCTGAGCGTTTCTCTGAGGTTCTTCAGGTAGGTCTCCACCACTGAGAAAGGGTACACAATGCTTACGAGCTGGTCTTTATCTAAATAGGCTCATTCATTAGCTCTATCATGCATTTGCATATTTCAGCTTGCAAGATTCCTTCTCCTTTCCAGATATGCTTAGGAACTGGGATAAGGGAACACACAACCACCCAACTGGGTGGACAGAGACCCACCAACTTCACTGCAAGAGTACCCACTGCCCAGGAGTGGTAGGAGGATGGATGGGGTCAGAGCAGGTCGGGAGCCCGCAGCAGACACTAAACCTATTCCCTGTCCCACTACCAGTCCCCATATGGACTCGGCAGCCAAGAGCCAGGAGCTCATACCCTCTGCTCTGTCCCTCAAACAGGCTGCAGCACATGGGCAACTCTCTCCTTCCTGGTCCTACTCACATGCCCAGCTTCCCTCCCAGCAATATATATCCCAAAGGCAGGGAGGAAGAGGAGGGATGAGCCGTATCTTCCCCTACTGATCCAGAGTGGGCAACAATCTCAGGAAGAATGTAGAGAGTTAGACCTATCTTTGCTTTTCCTATTTTTTTTTTAAAGGAAAACGTTAAATCTTGTGGATAGAAACACTTGAAATATAATTCAGCGTAATCCATCGGAAATTCTCTGACGGGTAGGGTTAGTAATGGACAAATTCACTCCTCAAGTTAACATTTCCATATCCTGGACTGCCTGAAACTAGAAATTTATTGGAAAAATGCAATACTGAGCACCAACCACAGCGGTCACTGCCAACAACTCTTCCAACTCAAAAACTAGCGGAAAAAAGGCGTGCTTGCTTACAGACTGGATATTTAGGAGTCGACATATATAAAAACTGTGGGCTCAAATTAATTTGCAACCATTTTCATGTTTATACAATGACTTTTACAAGATAGTAAAGCTCACAAATTAAGTGTTCCACGATGGAAAAATAAGCTTCCCACAGTTAAACCCATCTACCAGGCAAACGGGAACGTCTTTCACCAACACCAACCAAATGAGTGAGTTGCATTTTTCTCTGCTTTTGCTTTCTCAGCATTTTAGTTTTGTATCACGTTAAAGAAACAAAACCAGATCCGTTCCGGGGGCTGATTTGTAACATTCAGATTAAATTCTGCAAGATGACGTGTAGCATCGATCACACCGCATTTTGCTGATTATCTCAGAAAATGCTATTTGCATTTCTGAATACTGAACTGACGAAATGTAGGTCAACTTTGGTTTTCTAAAGGCATGTTACACTTCTGAACACTTTAGTTAAATCACTGCATTGAAACAAGCACGAATCTGAGATGACATTCACTATGAAGAAATTACCATGCTGCAGCTTATGGACACGGACTGAATGTTTGATATTCATGTAAATTATCATTCACATTACTGCCAGTACACTTCAGCTTGTTAACTGCTACCCTAAATCAAATCTTGGGTTACTACAGGTTACTACAGACTCCCTGGAACATAAAACCTACTGTATGGTTACTCTGGTTTCATGTAACAGCTATGTCATTAGTTAATGATTTAAAATTTTACCCTCTGCGAGCAATTCACATTCCAATGTAGTGCTGGAGTGGTTTCCAAGTTCTTTTTTTTTTTTAAATGCTACTTCAAAGTTAAAATTCTGAGGTTCATATTCTAAAACTTTGTTGAGACGTCTCAGAAATATCAACGTACCTTCAAATGTTTGAGTACTCTGAATCCTGATTATGTAATGGCAAAAAAAGAATATTCGAAATATTTTCATAGATTTCCCAATTGCTTTTTATTGAAGACACAATTAAAGACACTTATTTTGGCTTTTAACTTGTCATCACAGGAACTTCTTACTTTAAATGATAATGCATACTGGCCTCATTGCTGGTTTTTTCCAGTATTATTGGCAAGAAAGGAAGGCAAGTAAGTTGCCTGTTTGTGAAAATACCCTTGGGGGAATTACACTGCTAATTAAAAAAATTATAATGTTTTAGGTTCCACTGCGAACCTTTTTCAAATAATTTACTGCAGAAGAAAATACACTTCTGTAGGAACACTGAAACATTCAGTTACCCTAAATAACTGAAAACATGCTCACCTGACTGACAGTCAAATTTTATACAAGTCAGGAAAGACATCCCTGAAGAGAGAGAAACGTACCACCACAACCTGAAGGATTTAGTAGACGAAGGAGGACTGGACTATTATTATGCTGCTACTTAACTTGACACATGGAAAAATCCAAGCATATGCAGTCAGTTCTGAGGACCAAATTAAAGCACATAGGTAAAAAAGGGAAATGCACTTCTTTGGGCTGAACGCCTGTTACCATCCATGATCACACTCTACGTTACAGTCAGTGCAAAGACTTGGCAGCAGTTCACTGTTTCCTACAGAATTAACTGTAGAGATTTTACATGAGAAGTCACTATTCAACTAATTAATAAGAACACCTATTTCCATCATAAAATAAACAGTTGATTTTATCTGTAGTTATGGAGATTCAGTTTTTCCTTTACTGTTTTTTCCTTAGATGCTCACATCACTGCTCTATCAAACCCTTTTTCACATACTTAAGTCTCCATTTTAATTTCAAGTTACAAGTCTTGTCAATGCTTCCAAGGTCAAAAAGTGCCAAATGACCACAAAATAAAATATTTCTGTGAAGAATTCTATTTTCATTACTTAAAACTAACAGGGAATTAAATTCTTCATCATTTTAGTGCTCAAAATGTTTTTAATCACCTACATATCACTTCCAATTGGGAGAACGTTAAGTTTCTATTTCCCAGAACTAATTTAACGGCACAGGCAGGGACCAAAATCCTCCACGAGCATGAACACCACAGGCATTTCAGAGCAAACATCGGAATAATAAAATACGATTGAGGCAACTTTCCATGCTCAGCTTTCATTCTGACAGACAACTAAATACAGTGCACCACCATGTGGCAGCATATTAGGGAACGGCTCTTGTACCAAGATCTGTTTTTTTCCACCTTCTGAATTTTTTACTTTTTGTTAAAGATATATATTAACAATTCCACCTTCGTACTAATAAGCTCCTCTAACAAGTGGTCACACCTTCACTTCCTCAAAGGCTAATTTTTAATAGAGTTGATTAGCAAGAAAACATGAGGGATTTTTATTTGTACAGCACAATATTTACCTAAAAACATAATCGCTGCATGGCCAAAGAACAGCTCTGTTTCTTGCCAGTCGCACTCCCTCGCACAAGAAAAATTAGGTATAAGTATATACTGTACATGAAGCTCCTTTTAAAACAAATACATAAAAAATATAAATCAAGCTAAATGCTGGACTCACAGATGATTAAAAGCATCGAAAACATCTTGGGGAGAAAAAAATCTAACACTTAAAGGTATACGCATGCACTATTTAGCATTTGCTCAGCTACTGTAAAACTGCTTCCCTCCAGCTTAACTAGAAAAACATTTTTCCCCCATGAGAAATGCCAACAGAACATCCCCAAAACACTAAGAAAACCCTGACTCGAGACACCACTACACGCCAGTTAATACACTGGAACATATTTCTCCAGCCAAACGCTAAACTCGGAGGAAAAAGCAGGTTTTCATTAAACTGGTCCGGCCTTTGCTCACACAGTACAGCGCTGTTGTAATTCACTGTATGACAGAATTTCAGAAAACGGGCTCAGGTGAT
Source organism: Rhynochetos jubatus (assembly GCA_027574665.1). Lineage (NCBI taxonomy): Eukaryota > Metazoa > Chordata > Aves > Eurypygiformes > Rhynochetidae > Rhynochetos > Rhynochetos jubatus. Next base: position 5,370,828 of record CM050653.1, on the reverse strand, counting down.
TCTTGTATCCGTTAAATAACGAGTTAATTCATGATGCCTTAACGTATTTGTTAGCCATTTTGCACCAACACATCCAGTTCAATCTGAATGAGCAGCGAAGACTCACTTCAAACATCAGCCTCCCGCTCAGAACCTATCTGTGTTCACCATCTCAGCTTGGGGCTCTCTCGTAGCTCACCGGACACAAGGGCTTTGCTGAAACTGTTAAGAAAGCTAACAGAAAATTGGGTGACGCGATATACAACCGCGCAAAGAAGGTAGGTAGTAGCGCAACGGGTTTTCACAAGCTCCGTACCTCCAGCACTGGGAAAACCTGTAGTGGCAGAGGTAGGAGCAAGCAGCACTCCCCTTCCAGAGCCCGGGAGGGGCAGACCTGCGGTTCTCTTTCTGCAAAAGTTGCTCTGGCGTGATTTGAGAGCCTCACCACAGAGCACACAGTCAATCCAAAGCGTGCTCTTTAACCACATTTAAAAAGAACCCAAAATATCGAAGAAAACATTCATCCCTCTCCTCTATTAAGATCATGTCGAAGTTTCCTCTTGTCTCGAACTCCAACTACTCTCCCTCCACTCCCCCCCAGCCCACCCTTGCTAACACGCAGCCTGAAAAGCCCCTGCTATGCAATCAGGACCACTGCAATTTTCTGCCAAAGACAAACCCATAGCAAGAACACAATGTATATTATGCAAGTTGCTGCATAGTTATGCAAGTTATATGCATATTTTCGTTATGCAGCATGGCTCACTGTACCGAGGACTCTGAAGACACTTGTTTGATGTGGATGCTCTTATTTTGAGTTGTCAGATTTCCCTCTGCTTGTCTCAACTGGCTTTTTTTACACTAAAATTTCAACAGCTAACAACAAACATTAATGAAGCTCTTCCAGTACAGTAATACAGGCCATTAAGACCTCAACAACATCTAAGCACAGTATCACGTAAGACCAAACCAGGTCTTAAGAGAAATCGTAGGCAGAGCACCAGCACCTTATTTACTGTAGGTGCCCCACACTCAGCATTGCCAAAACAGAGGAAAACATCAGAAAGAGACAAACAGGCCTCGTGGTGGAAGTATCACTTCACGAGCAATATAAATTAGAGAGCATTACATGAGCAGCCCTACACAGCACAAAAACATTATTTTTGTTCAAACACCTCCCAACCTGATGGCTGCTTCTTTGGGTTTTTGTGGGTTTGGTTTGGTTTTTTTTTAATCTACCTCCATACTACTTCTGCAGTCAGCACTGGTGAGATGAGAAGACACAGATTTCACGCACAGGCTTTCACTGGAAAGTAACAGCAACTTCTCCAACTACACAGGAGCCCTCACTACTTACAAGATAAGCCACACAAAAATGGAACCTTTCTGGATACTGAAACTTCGATTGAGGGAGAGATATGTCAATCTACCTTTTTTAGAAGGCCACCCTGAGGTCCATTACCATATACACTAGGGATCATTGTCACACACTCTAAATCCCGTCCTTTCTCCTATTTTTACCAGCGCTGCCTGTAGCAAAGCACAAACTCGACATCCAAAAAACTTCCAAAATCTATGAGCAATCACATACAACTACTCCGAATTTGAACCCTGCCACTTACCCTTACCTTCCTCATCACCAGTTGCAAGGACACGAGCACTTCCAGCCCGATTCCACCCGAGCTTCCAAAAGGAATCAAGGTTAAGGGCAATCGTCAACATCTAGACTTTGGAGGAGAAGCAGCTCCCTTGGACAGGCTGGATTCATCTTACTCCGGAGTAAAACGCAACCTAAGCGCGATGCCTTACGCAAGCAACAACTATTTATCTCCAGGATAAATCGAGCCCGCTTTTAAAAAGCAGCCTGTATTTCTCTCTGAGACGCACACGTATCCTCCAACAAACCTGAAAGCTACACAGATCCTTAAATGTGAGGCAGGGAGAAACACAGGGAAGCAGAGAAAAATCAGGAAACCCCTTTTTCCAAACAAACGGGGGGAAAACCCCCATAAAATCTTTACAGCTGAGATTTCAAAACCTTCCAACACATCCAGCACAGGTATCCTTTCCCTGAAGCAGGGCACCGACTGCGAAGTGACAACCTTACAAAGTTACCTCGCCAACCCTCAAGCTACCAGAGTATTTTATTTCAATAACTGATTAAACTCGATATTTAAACACTGTAACAAGTTCCCAGCTGTATCCAACGAGCAGTTTCAGAGACTTTCATGCAAATATCCTCATCCCACAAAAAAAAAAACCACATCACCAACCCCCAAACCCAACAAGCCCTCTTCTATTCCCAGCAGCTAGAGAGGATTATACGGTCGCTGAAGAATGCAAGTTGTTACTACGTGCGCTTTTAAGCGATTTCCAGGAAAAAAAAATATGGAGAAAGAGAGAAGGCAGCTCACCTTTATCCTGAGTGCAGGACAGGATCTCCTCCTCTTTGGGGTTAGTCACCTGGGTGATAATGGACGGGTTGTCCATGGAAACAGAGTGAGATTTCACCTGGCTATTTCCCTCCCAGAGGCAGGCTTGTGTGCGGGGTGGGGGGTGGGGGGGTTGGTTTGTTTGTTTAAAAATCAATACGCAGATTTGTATTTAAAAAAAAAAAGAAAAACAACGAAAAAAAAATAACTCCTCCAGGAGGGAAGCCAAGCTGGGGAGGGGGGAAGGGGGGAGCACCGCGTACAGGGGCCCCTCCGGTAGCGCTGCCACCGCCGCCTCCTCCAGGCGCCAATTCTCCACCGGGGGGGGGTGGGGAGGCAAATCAACCCCCCCCCGCTTTAAACAAAAATAATAATTAATCCAATTCACCCTTCCGGGAAGCCCTCGGCTGCGCTCCCCCCGAGCCCCCGCCGCTTCCCGAGGCCGGGGGGGGAAGTGCCCCCGGCCCTCCGCGCCGCGCCTCCCCCCGCGGCGAGCCCCCCGCCTCACGCCTCCCCCCGCATCCACCTGAGCCGCCCCGCGGGGCCTCCCCCGAGCGCGTCCCCTGGCACAACCCCCCTCTCCCTACATACTCCCCCCGCCTTCCTCTGCGCTTATCTCATCCCCGCGGCCCCCCTCCCCAGCCCCGGCCTCTCTCACACCTCCGCCCCGGCCCTCCCTCCCCCCCACCCACCCCCCTTCCCGCGGGCAGCGCCGCGGGGCTCGGCAGAGCGACGCCGGGCCGCCCCCTCCTCCTTCTCCTCCTCCCCCCCCCTTTTCCCGGGTCACGGGCCACCGCCGAGGAGGGAAGCGCGGTGCGAGGGGAGGAAGGGAGGGGAAAGGAGCCGAGCCGGGCCGAGCCGAGCCGAACCGCGCTCCCCGCGCTGCGCCACAACCCGCCGCCGCCGCGCTCGCAGCCTGTCAGCCCGCCCGGCGCGGCGCGCGCCCCGCCCCGCCCCGCCCCCGCGCCGCGGGACGCTCCGACGTGGAGGCGGGGCGCGGGCAGCGCCCGGAGCCCGCTGCGCGGTAAACAAGGGGGCGGGGCTACGACGGGGGCGGGGCCACGACGGGGGCGGGGCCACGGAGCTGCGGAGCCGGCGCGCTGGCGGCGGCGGGGGAGGGGGCGGCTATTGTTGTTGCGTACAAAAGGCTTTCTCTTTGCCGCGGGGAGGGGGCGGAGCCGAGTGAGGGGCGGGGCCAGGGGCGTGGGCGGGGCTAGCGCGCATTAGAAGGGGGCCCTCGGAGCTGTGAGGGCTCGGGGAGGCGGGAAAAGGGTTTGTGCGCCATTTCCCGCCTCAGCGCTGTCCCGCCTCAGCGCTAGGGCTGGTTTCTTTCAGGAACGGGTTTAAATTGTTTGAGAAGGCGATGTGGTCTGGGAAATATTTTTGTAGGTGGCCATGAAGTGTATTTCTGAGGCAACAGTGCAACTAGAAGGTATTGTGGGCAGCCTTGCCAGCTTCTCTCATGAAAAGTGCTCTTTTTTTCCTTTTTATTTTTCATAGAGTGTCTTAAAATGCACATCTGGCTCTCCAGGAATTCCCAATGCTGCTGTTTGCTGCTGCTTGCTGCTGTGCCAGGAGACGGACTATGGCGTGCATGCCCCTACCCTCCTCGAGCCCCTGCCCTTAACTGGGGTCTTGGGTGCCATGGTGGGGACCCCACCAAGACACCAGAATAACAACTCTCTTAAGAAAGCATGGTGGTGTATTTAATGTAAATAAGGAATTTTTTACACTAAAAGAGAAAGCCATTGCCTGTGTGCATTTTTAAAACACATATATATGTATAAAGGGATTCAGAGCTACATCCGTATTTTTTCACTTAACAGCAAACCCACGGCATTTTGACCGCCAAGCTAGCTTGCAGAAATGACTTGTTCAATTCCAACAGCTGGTCCGGTTGCAGTGTTTTACCCTAAAGGGAGAACACGGGACCAGCCTCAAGTAACGTCTAATCCGCAGTAGTGCCACATCTAGTTTCTGGGGGAAACTACTTAAAGCTCTGGGGCCTGGTTTCACTCTCAGCGAGGGTATTCCTGCAGCCAACACATGTAAACATTTTGCTGCGTGTCTTCAATCGCTGCATTTGTTCAGCATAGAAGTCGTCGTTCCAAATCTGGCTGTGTTTTTCTCTCGCAAAACTAACACTCCCTAAACAGCAGTACATGCAGAGATACCAGTATTGCAGGTTTCTGGGACTTGTATTTTAGGTTTGCCCGTCCTACTCTCATGACAAGCGCTTGCACGGGGAATGAGTGCAATGCCACCGCTTGCATTGCATCCAATTGGGCAAGTTTCAACCTGCTGGTTAGCTTTGGCTTCCCCAGACAAGAGGCTTGCAGTTGCAAATAGTCCCTTACAGGTTAGATCGGGCACAGATGAATAGGAGTTAGTACATGTTGGTTGATGGAATTAGTCCTGCTGCCTGCAAAGGCTGAGAGCTCCTGCTCTTAAGCTATTATAAAGCTTTATCACAGCACTAGTTATGTTGTAATCCAGCAAGTGCTTGATCTTTTACCCGCCCAGGCACTGGAGGCATTTTTAATTATCTGAGGCTTAATTTGCATAGAAGCTTCTGCTGAAACAATAAATTCATACCTCTGTTATTATTATTTGGTATGAGTTTTTATATCAATATTTATATTTGGATAAAACCAAAGTAGCTTCCTACTAGCATTAAGACAAAGGGGTTGCTGCAGAGCAAGCTTGAGAGTCATCCAGCACTGAAAACATCTTCCACTTCTTTGCAGGGAAAGGGCAATTATAACCTGTGGTAGGAGAACATGTGCTTTAATGCCTCTTTTCTATGCAGGGACGAGGAGGTATAAACATCTTGTCTGATGGAAAGCACGTTTTGCAGGGCCTGGCAAATGCGATGTTCACCTCGAGCCAGTGTGTTACGGATGTTTTAAGTGTTGATAAAATTATTTTTGCAACGTAGGTTGTAAAACTCCAGTGTAACAGCCAGCTGTTACTCATCTTACTATGGAACTTGGTACTTCAGTTTAGAGGGGGAACTGCTATTTATGGTGACACATGAAGTGGAAGTAGGGTGAGAGAACAACACCAGGAGAGGATGTCTCTCCCTGTGCTTGTCCCTTTGCCACTGTAATGCAGGCTCCCGCACCTCTCCAGTGTAAAGTGGAGAGCAGAGGGCAGGATACTGATAGCACACTAGGAGTTGTAGAAATACCGTGCTCTTGGAGGGCAGTGAGAAGCAGAACGGAGGTTTAGGAAGTTCAGCTGTTCTTGTACTGGCAGCACTGCTGTGATACAGGGAACAAGTCCCTTCCTCTGAGCATGTGGTTCAGCCTCTCCCACCTCCCTCATTCCCATTCCTGTGCCGGTTATGAGATAAGGTGTAACAGCATCAAGAGAACAAAACAACAATCCATGTTGTTTCCTTTCTGCTTTTACTTTAGAAACACTCTGAAGCGTGCAGTGTCTTCTGTCTATGTTTCTTTGTATGCTGCATGAGCTAAATCCTAAATAATCCCATGGAACAAATGAATGGTTTCATCTCTGTGTTACAGATAGGAGGTGGAGGCACAGACAAAACAATACTTAGCAGGAAATTGCAGTACAAACTAGTAGGAGATCCAGATTTTCATCACGACTCCTGACATTTGTCCTTGCCACTAAAATGTGTCCCCCTTTCAATGCCGTAGGGTGTTTTCTAATAGGGAGGAAAAAAATGATTTTAGCAAAACTCTTCTACATTAAAAGGAAACATTTATTTTCATTGGTATCAGCTCAGAGAAGGCTTGACCCTGAGCTCACAATGGGAGTTTTATCCTTGACTTTAATGGAAGAACAATTGAGGTCTCATGATATTACATCCTAAAGAAAGGAAAATGCTGCCGTTTGTATCAATAAGATAAGCATTTCATAGTTAGCGTAAGCTGCTATATTCTTTAAATAAATGGTTTATTAGATTGATTAGAAATCTTAACTTCAGCTATTAATCAGTTTTGGCAGCTGTTTATTGCTTTGTATACTTCGAAGTAACGGAGATTATCCCTTAATTATCTCATTGCACTTCATTCATTGTTTCCTAAATAGTGCCATTACAATGGTAAGCTGCAACAGTAAAACAGTGTCAATACGGAGTTACGGAGTTCCCGTTTTATGATGCATTCATAAAGTTAATGCAATCTACTTAAAACATAGCTGTGATTTCAGCACAGTGATCTATTTGATATGGCAGAAGAGATTTTGATGAGGAAACAGTAGAGCATTAAGTGTGCTGGGACTGTGCTCTCACCAAAGCAAAACATAGAATATTCCCTGTTGGAATATATGGGCATATCAAAATTTATTAAACTAGTACTTATTTGATCATTTTCGGTTTCACCAGATGCTGTGAATTCCAAAGATTTTGTGCTTTTGAATACAATGCATTTATTTCTTTTTGTCTGTGCAAAATGAAATGAGAAAACTCCAAACAATGCTATCATTTAGAGGTTACCGTTGTCATTCCACAGAAGCATAAGAGAGTACCAAATCAATCAGAAGAAAATGGCTGCTTTTAGTATTATCTTCAGATCTGGCAGCAATTCAAAAAGTAGCAGTTGCATAACAATTTCCATTCTAAGTCCCTTTTTCGGTCAACTGTACCTATACCTAAGTTTAACAGTATGAGTTGTCTGTTTCGGGCTGAGTTGTTTGGGAGGGATTGGTATTACTGTCAAGCTGAGAAGGATGCATGAAACCTGCTTTCAGAAACTGTAACATAAACTGTCTCCCTCCTTGCTCTCAATAATTTTATTTTAAAAAAACCAACCCAGCACTGAAAATTTTGGGTTCTCTTTTTTTTTTTTTTTTTTTAATTATTCTTGAATTTTCACTGTGCGGGCAATAGCAGAAAATGTGGATCCTTACCCTGGGTTAATTTAGTGCCAAAGATAAGATGAATGGATTTTTCCTAGCCTTAACAATTTGTGTTCAACCCCAAATTCTGATAGACTCCTCATCCACAAACTTGGATTAGGGAACGCAACTAAGATGAGGCCTGATTGTGCCAGATGCTGGACACCCACATGAGAAACGATGCTTGGAAAGCACTCAACCCAACGTGAAGGGAACATATAATTAAAATGCCGGGCCGTAATTTTGGTGCTGGGTTGAATTCAACTGGTGACCAACAGGTGGAAGGCTTCGTAGAGCTCATCACCTGGTGAACCACAAGTGACATACCCAGTCCTTCCTAATTGCAAATGATCCACCTTTGCAAGACACCCTGCCTTTTTTTTTTTTTTTTTTTGGCAAGTACCAAATCACATTCCAGCCTTTTCAAAGACTGGCAAAGTCTTCCATTCACTGGGAGAGCCAGTTACATCTTCTGTTTCCTATGGTCAAGTTTAAACAGTCTCCTACTGCCCTAAGGTGCTCATCAACGTCTTAGAGCAGGAGGTGAGCTACCACCAGGATTCAGCTAGCAGGGACGTTTGTAAGAAAGCTCTCAGTCAAAATGAACTCAAAGCAACTATTTGAATTCTTTAGCCTAAATAATTTAGCCTAAACCAGATTAAGGCTTACTCTATGTCTTTCAAACTACAGAAGCAAAAACACAGGGCCAGAAACAACCTTTTAGGAGGCAACACCAACGTCAGGTAATGTAATTGCTTACCTGTCTGCAGCCCTGACGCATATCCGTGCTATAACTTCTTGCTGTTGGTCAGAGATGAGAGGTGGGAATTCTGTGTCCTCAAGGGACCACAGTGGAGACACGGCAACAGTTGCAGGATTTTGATTGTGCTTCTCTTTCACTCGAGCACGGCAGTGGAACAGGATGAAGCTTGGCTTTGCCCTTACGTGCTTACCCATTGTGAGCACTCTGTTCCCCAGTATCCTGCTGTAGCATTCCTACCGATATGGCTGTAGAGGCTTGGTTTCCATTTCAGTTTTACTGGTTGTCAGATAGTTTACCTGTGAAAGAGATATAATAACAGCTAATCTCATGTTATGGTTCTGTGGCTGTTTATAACTCCTAATAATAGCAGCTGTGGAAAGCCTGGGAGTAGATTTTATAGGGCACTGGGGTAACCAGTTACTGCACATTCCCCTTAGGCTACGTAGCATCAAGTGTAGCAGCTTGTCCTTTCCAGACTAGGTCATGATCACCTGGCATTCCCTATCTTCGGGGATTTGACTTTGCACACTTGTTCTTCTTTCTGAGACATGATTTTGGTTTTGCTTTGTGATTTATACTTGCAAATGTGCCAACTGATTTCCTAGAAGAGGTTCATATCTTAGGTTCTACCTTGTGCACAAGCTCAGGTGGTATCATCTTCACAGCACTTAGAAGTGATCTGCTGAACTGGCTGGACTTTCACTGGAGGGACATAGGGTAGGTACATGATATTTCGATAACTCTTAGAGGTTCATACTTCTAAATACTCTGAATTCTACCCATTCTTAAAAGAGTGTGTTTTATCTCCCCATTGTGGGAAATATTAATGTTATACCTGATGCAGGGAGGCATTGACCAATACAACCATTGTCACATTAAAACTTGCCTCTTTGAAAGAGTACAACAACTCTCATTCATACTGATAGATATGTGATGGGGTCGCTAAATGAATAAGAACGACGGTAGATGCATGCCATGTTACTGACGCGGTTATGCTTTCCCATCAGACACAGTAAATATGGGACGGTGTTTGTCTACCAATTCTGGGGGAACCAGCCGATGAGCTGTGAGAAAGTCCTGGCTTTGTGGATGATGAAACAGGATAAGAAAGGCATGACAAAGGCCTGAGACAGCCCTCAGCAAGGGCTTCTGGTCATCTTGGCACATTGAAGTGGTAATTTATTCTAGGAGTCACTACTGGAATCATCAGTGTGAGCTATGAAATAAAGCAATAGTATGAATAAAGGCAGTAGAATTTGGCCTAATTGAGAAACAGAAAAGGAGGAGTGAGGAACACGAAAGGTCTTGTAAGTGCAATGTCCTGTCATCTGAGTCAACTGATAGTCATGGTAAGTAGCCATTTAATTTTTTTTTTAAAAGGACTTCTCAGAAGAAAAACCTGCTGACTGCTGGAAAAATAAAGTCAAAACAATTAAGAATTGCAATGAGAAATTCTAGTCAGTGCCTAATTTTATGCCATTCATTTCAAATTGCATAAATGGTAACTTAGCTTTTGGCCTCATGCCTAGAAGAGCACCTGAGAACACTGATCATTGCATCATCATTGAGAGTCTGTTGGCCTTCTTTTTTAATTATGGGCTGGCTTTGGAAAGTGAAGTGGCTTGATTGGTTAAGGCTGATACTAGACCTAACCAGCAGTGAATGACTACCACAAAAAATGCCAGCATGAAAACCACAAACTCTCTTTGAAGTCTCTGGAGCTATGCGTACTTGCTGCTCTGACCATCTGATTGAAATTTTGTTCACACGGCTGCCAGTGGAACATGAGAGTGTCGAGAATGTGAAAGAGCATTTCTCATGTGGAGGGGTGGTCCGTGTGGCTGGAAGTAGAGAAATCACAGTCGGAGTGGCTAAGCTTGAGTATGGAAAAGAGGAGAGGGTATCTGCAGATGTAATGAAAGGGAGCCTTAGGCATGTATGAATACTGTACACGGGCTCTGAAGGGGAAGGGTAGATGGAGGAAGTGGTAAGGCAGAAGAAAGGAAAAATGAACCACAGAAAGGGTAGGAAATCCTTAAAGAAAAGCTCTTTACAACTCTCAGTGTTTCAATCCTTGTGGCTTTCCCCTGGAGAATTTCCTAGCAGGGCATCTCAAATGTGGGGTGATCTTCAACACCTGGTTGCTGGAGAGCTGTGAAGAAACTTGGTGGCATTTGTGGGGAAGGGAGCTTTAGATATTGGGAAAGCAGAGCTAATTTAAAGGTGTTCTATGGCTCTGCTTGGTAATAGCATTGTTTTCTTCTCCAGCTGTTCCTTTTGCCACCTGTGTAATGAAAAGGAGTCCAGTGGACACCAGGAACTCCACATAACTTTGCTTTCCTGAATATGCGAAGCTGTGGAGGTGCTGCTGCTTGACTGGTTCCTGGCAATTGCTGACGCAGGAGACACTGGCCATCCCCAAACAGTTTGTAGTAATATCCTACACTTTTCATGGTAGAATTTGAATTCCAGTAAAAGTGGCATGAAACAGGCTCTCTGATAAATATCTACAAGTAACAGAAGGGTCTAATCATCAGAAGATGCACGTATGTAGAACAATCAGGCTGAAATTGAGGGTAATAAAAATATTTGATGGTGAGATCAAGATAACTCAATAGTCTTTGATGGTGAGATCAAGATAACTTAATAAGCTAGTCAAAATTAGTCTCATTGTGCTGGATTCTACTACAAAAAGTAGGAAGTGACCACAGCCTAAAGATTTACAGTTTCAGTGTAACAGGAAATATAGTCTGATGTGGAAAACTGAAGCATAGACAGAGTAATTCAACTGAGATTATGTAGGCAATTTCTGGCAGGGTTGGGACTACCCAATCTGCTACCTCTCCAGCCTGAGATTGAAGCTATCCTTTAAGATCCTGAAAATCAACCTGGTAAAGACTCAGGAAGGAGTACAGTTTGATAAGCTGTGTACTACCCCTGGAAGATAAGCAAAGTCTGTAATTCCTGGTCCTAATACCCACCCATCAGAAACAGAAGCATGGAGTGGCCCACTGGGATGCAGGAGCTCAGCCCTGTGAGCAGACACAAAGGACTCACAGAGCGTGTACTATTGCCTCATGCAACCGCAGTGCGATCGTTTGTTAAAAAGGTGCCAAAAGTAAAAATGTAACTCATGCTGTGTCAGTGGGTCAGTGGGAAGCCTCTGCTTGTTTATTTTCGGAGCTGCCATCCCAGCAGGATGCCACTGAGCTGAGATTCTCACATAAACCTTTTCCAACTCGAAGCCTGTCCCAAGCCACCAACTTAATGAGTGCCATTGCTGTCATTTACAGCTAGCAAGGACATGGCTGTAAATGGAAGCAAATAGATCGTAGCACTATTAGCTGAAGACGTGTAGGCAGGCCTGCCACAGCAACAGACTTCACACAGTTGCAAAGTGTTGAGTGCTCCGGAGACTGATATGCCATGTTAATTCAATTAATTGGTTCTTCAGCTTGGTTGAAAGATCAACCCATCAAGTACAAATATCTCAAGCCAAACAATTTTTTTTTCTCTCCTCTCATGGGTGAAGTGTTCTGCACATGGTTGTCTATCAAATGCTCAGCTGGAACATGTGCATCTTGATGTTCTGAGAGGATTTTCTCCAAGCTTCACTTGACAGCTCTTTCACGTTTTGCTTTCCTTGTGTCAGTAAATGAAACATTTACCTTGTGTACTTGCATTACGTTCAGCTGGGGAGATATACATATATGACTGGGTACAAGCCAAACTGGCTCTTAGAAACTATGATAAAACTGGAAAACAGTATCACAATGTGTTGGTCCAAGCATCATTTGCAATGCTTTGCCCCTGGCTACTCATCCCGCAGCTCCACGTAGCAGAAGTGCACTCTGTTCCATTTGCATGCAGAGAAAACTTTGAACTGCCTGGTGTTCTGTGTGAAATTTCTCCTTGGCTGAAGGCATTGTGCAAGATCCATGCACCATTTAAGTTTTTTATGCATTAGCTTTTACCAGAATAGTTAAATAATTAAGACAGTCTGTTGGCCAATATATTGATAAATGAATTACTTGGCTTCCATTGGCTGCTACTTATGTGACCGTGTGGATTATTATTTGCCAGTGTTAGTGCAGCTCTAACTACAAGTGGAAGTGCCTGGGTCATGCAGTGATAGTACTTTTTTGGAAGAGTTGGCTTTTGACCTCACAGGGAACACCCCAGCTCTCTGCCTAAGGAGGAATCTGTGGCTGAGGGGTTAGGTTAGTTTGTATTTGCAGACTGCCTGGGCCTGAGATAAAACCAACAAGCAGCTCTAGGACACCTGCTTGACCTGTACTGCTTTGATTTAGGGAAATTAAACTCTATCCCATAGAGAAAGAGCTGAAATCCTGCTGCTTTTGGGAATGTTATTTCAATGTACTTGTTCAGTGAGCTGGCCTGGTAGTTTACAATTCAGAAACCCTAGAGCATTTGTGAATTGTGAGGGAAGTACACTATTCATTATCTGCTGTCAGGCATTCATCATTCCAGTGTAAGCTTCAATCCTCTCATCAGGATGCAGAACATTACTTATGACCAGTCACAGGCCATGAATAATGGCTTAACGAAATGAACAGTTCTCTAACAATTCAGACTCAGGTTTGTTAATCAAAACTATTCAGAGCCAGATTCTGGCACCCCCTCACACACTCTGAATAACACCTATCCCCAGTGCAGTCTTTGGTTTTAATTGCATTTACAGCTTAACAAACTTTTTTTTTTTTTTTTTTTAAATCTGGCTGACCTCACTTAACTACCTCGCGGGAAAAGCTGGAGTTTGCCTCCACCAAAATAAGTAGTTCTTGTCTCATTCTCCATTAGCACTTGCTGTGCAAAACCACTTTGGCAGTGATAACAAATCTGCACGTCTTTTCCTGAGCTCCATCAGGTGGGATATCCACACTGGTCAGCAGCTAAGCACTGCCTAAAGCTAAGCAATGATTTAAACATATCTTTTATTCTTTACGTGGGAAAAGTAAGTCAGGTGACGCATGTTTTTATGAGACCTTATGCACAGCAATAAAATAGCGTGACCATAGCCATCCATGTGTTGGATTATGCACTGTTCTAGTCAACCTCTCAGCTGAGGTTTCACACCAACAGCAGTTCTCTCCTGTGTATTGTCAAACATACTTCAGGCTCCTGTAAAGTGGAATATATTGGTGTATTTGCAACGCAGCCCCCAAGTATTCCTCTACAAATGTTCAAAGCAGCTGGTAGCTCTAGCTGTCTTCCTCAGTCGTAGGAGGTTTCTTACATTTTTTGCTATGCTGAACTGTGCCAAGGAAGCTGGTACTGCATTTCCAGAAGCAGGGATTGATTAAGTTGGAGCACACCATTTATGAAGAGCTTTCTGGGTAGTGGCGGTAAGGTGAAGCCCTGGAAATAACTGAATCTTTTACCTTCAGTACTATCTTTGCATTGTAAAGCACAGCCTTGGTTGTTGTTGCACATGTTGGGCAAGACCCCCAAGAGTGGTTCCCCAGCACTATTTTGTGGCATGGGGCTACTAGCAGATGTGGAGGTGGTAGGATATGTCCAGGATCCTGGATTAATTCCTACTCCCTCTAGTATTCTTGGGCTGAGGGTCCCAGTGGAGGCTCTCAGGGATGTAGTTACCAACTTCCATTGTGGTCACATTCCTCAGTGTGTTTGAACAGAACTCTGCATTTTATTTTACATATTCATTTGTAAAATAATTTTCAGTGCATAATCTTCCAGAACCAGTTCTTCTTCCTTGGGATCATATTTTGGGAAACAGTCACAGCAGTTTCACCCCTGGAACGTATTTCCCCATATGATTAAATGTCAGTCATTTGTATGGATAAATCAGTGCTCAAAATGAGGAAGAAAAAAACCTCTAGATTCATGTCAGAGGATCTCTCTATCAGCAACGGCTGGTGCAGGGGAGGCACAGCTTGCTTTGGGTTTTTTCCCAGCAGATTACGGTCTGAGGCACTAGCTGCAGTGAGTGGGAAGGGAGGAGCAGGGAAAAGAGGGAGAAAAAAAGGCCCTCATCCAGAGAGAAGCCAGGAGCGCTTATCTCTCCCTCCTCTGCCTTGTATTCACTGCCACCAGCTCTTCGTCATGTCTTTCTGCCCTCAGGGCTACAAATTTGGCATCTGGGTGGGAATACCCTGATATATGGTTTTGTCTCCTCTTGGAAGTTCTTAGCAGATTTTCATATTGGTAATTTCTTTTTTTCAGGCATTGGATGTTCTTTGTTAGAGAAAAGAGAGGAAAAATGCACCCCAAACAACATTTCAGCTTCTCCAGCAAAGTTTCTATTTTGATTTGTTGAAAACTTGTCCAACCAGTTATTTATATTTTATCTGTGAAAGACAAAAAATTTCATCCGAAACAGATATTTCCATGGAAACGTCCATCTTTGATGAGATGTCATTCCTCAGATGTTTCAGCTGAAGAATTTTGTCAGTTCTAGCAGAAAAAAAAGAGTGGGGGGCAGAACAAACAAAGACCAAGCTCACAGGAAAACATGCAATGCTTCAAGTTAATAGGCTAAAATGTCAGCTGGTAAACTGCCATAAAGCCAGAGAAGTCAACCAGTCGACCCGAGTCAATGGAGCTATGCTAATTTACAGAGGATCTAGCCTTAGATTTTAATAGAACCAGCCTAGCAAGCTGTTTCTCCGCTTACCCATCCTCCTCTCTTTTTAATAAGCTCTCAGTCATACTTGGCCTATCCTTTAATAATTCACCATTCTCTCTTCACGATCCTTCTTCCTTCTCTGGAGATAATGGGATGGGATTTTCTGTGTGCAGCCCTCACAGAAATATCACAGACAGGTTAAACTCTGCACAGCTGGCTACTGGCTTCTAACATATCCCTTGTGCCTCTTTCTGGACTCTAATATCCATCTTCTGTTTGGTCTTTACTCAGCTGGTGCCAACTGACTTCAATGCTATTTGCTATATATTATGATATAGCATATTGTATTGTAATCCATAGATCCTGGGATATTGAAGTATTACGCTCACAGAGCAATCAATTACTTTAATGGGAGTTGTGTGTGTCAGGCTGCAGTTCTGGAAAGCAGATCTATGAGATAGGTCTAGGACACAATCCAGCTTCTGGACCAAGAGACCGCTCCACCGCAGAAGTTACTATTTTTTTCTTGCTCAGGGCCAAATAGGTATTTAAAACACAATTGGCAAGATGCACATTATCGTATGCTTTTTTTTGTTGTTATGTGTAACTACAGTATGAATGACCATGTGTAACTGCTCAGTCCTAAGTAACATGGAGCAGTTTGAAATAAATATTTGATGATATCCAGATCCAGAACTGCAAGTTTCTTACCCCATTCCCTTGAAGCCAAGATCCAAAGTACTGAATTTTGTAAGACCCGCCAGACTGCTTTTCTTAATCTAGTTCGTTTTTTGGTGACCGTGTCCTTCCCTCTCAGCTACTTCGATTAAACAGAATAGGGACATGTTGATGCAGGAAAACTGCTTTGCAGACCTTAAAAGGCTCGTGCGTCTTTTTTTTCCCGGTAGATCCTAATTGAAAAAGAAATGCACCTGATTGTCTCCTGTAGAAGTAAATACTTTTGAGTACTCAGCGAATGTGAGCCCCTGTTTTCAATGATGTATCACAAATGCTTCAGTTCGTTGTACCTGATCTTGTTCATGGGGAGGAGTGAAGACACCATGCGAAGTCTGAGATGTCTTCTCTGTTGATTTCTCAGAAGCACAGAGTGGAGCACAGCTTTTACATGCCTTTTTCCAGAGCAGATGAGATGCTTTTGATTGCCCCAGGTAGAGATCTGGCAACCGCATCTTCCAGAGAAATAAAAAGGAATGTCTGTGAATGGTTCCCTTACGGAAACCCTGTAGTCTTTGTATTGAATAAATCAATGTTTTGGAACAATAGAAGTATGGTTGATGTCGTTTGAATTTTAGCTTGGCATCTTGATTAGCATTCTGGTTTAATGACTTTTCCTTATTTTTTAAATTCAGTTGATGGTTATTGCATTTATTTCTAAAGAACATTGCTTTAATTAAAAAAACCCACCTATCTCTGCTCTACAGAAATTAATATTCACCATCTATATGGCACAAAAGGGTATGTGGTGAACACAGAGAATAATTAGTAGCTGTAGGAGTAGAACTTAAGAGATGATTATGAATATGTAATAGAGGAAACAGACTACAAGAAAATTAAACCAAGAAATTTATTAGTGAATAATGGACCTCTGAGTAAATATGAACATTCTCTCAACAGCCACTTGACATGCTGTTAACCGCCCAGTATTTCAGAACATTAACCATTCTTTTAACTAACCCGTTCTTTGCTGTTGGCAACAACTCACTCTCCGGAGTTGCCTTCCTATTTCACAGGGTGGTTGCTTACTGAATACATAATGGTATAAATACAGGTGGCGCCAAACCTTTGGAGTAGGTGGGAGAAAGGTCGTAATAGGTTACAGATGTGTAAATCTACCCTTAGCCAAAGGAAATAGTTGTGGGGACTAGCTAAATCTGCTTCCAGAATTACGCTGTTATAAATGAAAGCAAAATTTTATCACTGCTACCAAATGAATACAGATCTCTTTCCACCATGAGGGCATCAGTCCAAAGTTGAGATTTTTAGAACTGATGATGAAGTTTCTGAAGTCGATTTTGAAAGTTTTCAGTTTAGTTTTTCACTTAGATTTGGTGACTAAACAGAAGTTGTGACTTTAAAAGTCTGTCAGCCTATTCCCAAGGAAGTCCTAATATCTTCCAAATGAGAGACCTGATAGATATGAGCTGAGCAGATGTTAGCCAAAAAACCCCGAAGCTGATAGCAGTTGTAGTTGAGAGGTAGTTCCCAAGGAACATAAAGCATCCATGAATAAGGTCCAGGTCTTTAAACTGAATTGTATGATGGAGTAAGGGGGGTCAAAGGTCCCTGAAGGAAGACTAGGTTCATATTTTGAGGTTTCAGAAATCATAATGATAACAAATAAGATGGTGAAGTTTTTTCATTGGGAAACCTTTGTATTACAGTGGTCCATGGCGAATTAGGTATGGTATAATGACTGTATATTGAGGATAGAGATTATGTTTTCATTCTAGGGAGTTATTCCTACTTAATATGGACCAAACACGTTGCTAAATTATTTCCAGCTTTGCACCAATGAAACTGATAACAAAGTTACAATATCAGCGGAGCTTTGTCTTTTCTCCTCCTTCCCATTAAATACTGGTTAGTGCACCAAACATTTTTTACATCATAGAATAGAGGGCAAGTAGTTATCTAGAAAATGTAATGATCAACTACAATACGTGACTGATTGAATCAGGTGAGCGGTGTGAAAGATGAGGTTCACTTGCTGGCCTTGGCCTCTTTGTTTGTTGAGGAGAGATAAGAAGACAAGGCTCAGTTTTATCAGAAGTTAACAAATGACTAAGTAGATGAGAATCTCAAATCAGCTCTTTATTTCATTGTGATCCAAGGAATTAATGGATTATGCTTGGAGGTGGTAAAAGACCAAGCATAATACCTTAGCTATCCTCCCCTTCATCCCTGCTGGACCATGGAGTGGTGCTGTTGGGAGGTACTGTCTGTATCAGTGAAGACCAGGTAGAGCTTTCGGGTTTGAAGGGAGCTGGTCATTTAGTTCTTTAGCCTCCTTGAAAAATCCTAATCTACACAGCTGTTGTCTACATGAGTCCACAGTCCCAACTCCCACGTTTGGGTATCTTGCTAAAAGTCAGAAAGTTAAGGTTAAGGTTAAGCCATAGAAGTGAACTCATAAGTTTATCCTGAAGAAAAGACGTGGATCTGCTTCACCTCAGCACATCTTTTTTCAGCAGTGAATATCTATCTTTCCTTCTGGGAAAAGGAGGACAACTCGTAAGCTAAAAGCAAATAGTCCATAAAATATCGATCCAGTCATTCTTTGGTGATGATGGGCAGGTTTTAAAGGATACATCTACTACAGTAAAGCAGTGTTGACCCCCTACAATTTGCCTTCACTTTTTTCTGGTTATTAGAATGATTCCTGACACAATTTTTTGGCCCAGGCAGCCTAGTGCTGTCTCAAACAGTCTCAGTCACTGTTTGGAAGTTCATACGGATGAGGGACCTTTCCCCATAGGCAGTTTGGATGAGGCCACCCATTTCTGAAGGCTGAAGGACTTTGACAGTATGGACACAACCAGACTGTGGTTGTTAGCCTCTGGACCACAAAATGCTCCCTGACACAATTTAGTCCACTAGAATCACAGACTGGTTTGGGTTGGAAGGGACCTTAAAGATCATACAGTTCCAACCCCCCTGCCATGGGCAGGGACACCCTCCACTAGACCAGGTTGCTCCAAGCCTCATCCAGCCTGGCCTTGGACACTTCCAGGGATGGGGCACCCACAGCTTCTCTGGGCAACCTGACAAGAGGTGTAGCTGAAACTTGTCGGGCTGTATTCAGAGATTCAGGGGAGATCCTTCCTCAGTTACCTCTTTAGCTAAGAATAGCAAAGTTGTAAGAGGAAGAGGGAATATATGAGAACTTTTACACAAATCATTCACGTTAAAAATCACAAGAGTGGAAGATCTGTCCACTTGAATTGCAGTTTAGTACTTTCTGGAGCCTTCTGCTTTTTTGGAGATTTTCAGTGTTTGGGAAAAATAAAGGGCATGATGGAGAATCTGGATACAAGAGCTGAGGGTCTATTTTGAGCTTCTGTGGCTGTGCCCTGTTTCAAAACAAACAGTAGCAAAGACATAAAAGCCAGGTTCAAACTGGGGACTAAGAGAGAGCAACAGTGCAGACACCAGGAAAGCAACCTTGTGCACCTCTTCTTACAGGTAAACACTTACATATTGGCCGAAATAGATGAAGGTGAGCTTACCTGCTTTCTAGAGACGAGGACAGGGTCCTGCAGAACTAGAAATCTGACGCTGATGAATTTGATTCTGGAGTTGCTAAGAAAGGACTTCTGGGGAGGTGGATTTAGCTGTATGGGCACAGAACTTAGGAACCAGGTGGTTACAGAAATCAAAAGATGCAAAGAGATTGTCCATAGGAGGAGATCCGAAGAAGTAAAGGTTAGCCTTGTTTAATCAGGGTTAACATTTTCTAAGTGTTTAGGTACTGTCTTACATGTTCTGCATTCTAAAGCAATGTTAAACATAGTGGGCCTATTTCATTTTAACTGGCACAAATGAGAAATAAACCTCTCCACTCACTTGAGCTTCTACCGCATGCGAGATCAAAATCAGAACCAGAGGCACTGGGAGTTTGAAAGAAATTTTTTTTGTTTTGATGTCTATTTTTGCTGCCTCTATTTAGAGCAAACATAGCCAGGGCTGGAAGTGAATACAGTGTCTCTGAAGAGGTGAATTATTCCCAGCCAATCTGTAGTGGTAGAAGTGTGGTACCTTATGGGCTTGAAATAGACCATCCTCATTAACCACATGTTGGGCCAAACTCCATTAATTTCTACAGCCCCTCAGGGCTGAATTTAGCCCATTATAAAAAAGTGATAATATTGTTGCAAGCTATTTTTTGCCCTGTGCTGTAAGTTGGATACAACGATAGAGTATAAACTAGGTAAACCAAGATTTTTTAGGCTTTTTGGCATTAAGCATTTCTCAGTGTTTGTCCATGCTTTTCTCAGGGGTTCCCAAAGTACTAGTTAGTGTACTACTGTCCACCCAGAGCAGGCTGGACAGGAAGGCATGCAGGTGGGTTTTGAATATCTCCAGAGAAGGAGACTCCACCACCTCTCTGGGCAGCCCGTTCCAGAGCTCTGGCACCCTCAAAGTCAGCATGTTTCTCCTCACGTTGAGATGGAATTTCCTGTGTTCCACTTTGTGCCCGTTGCCCCTTGTCCTGTTGCTGAATACCACTGAAAAGAGTCTGGCCTGTCCTCTTGACACCTGCCCTTTAGATATTTATAAGCATTGATAAGATCCCCTCTCAGTCTTCTCTTCTCCAGGCTAAGCGGACCCAGCTCTCAGCCTTTACTCATAAGAGAGATGCTCCATTCCCTTGATCACCCACGTAGCCCTCCGCTGCACTCTCTCCAGTAGTTCCCTGTCCTTCTTGAACTGGGGAGCCCACTAGGGGTAGAGTAGATGGGGAGGATAACCTCCCTTGACCTGGTGGCCACGCAGCATGCTGACTTATGTACATCTCCCCTTCTGGTCTAGGTCATGTGGAGACCTTTCAGGCTTTGCTGGTGTGAAGGCAGATGTGTGATTTAGAGTTTCAGTTGAGGAAAGTGTGGAGGTGGCAAGGTTGTTCATGCTGACATCGTGAGTCCATCCTGGGACTAACAGATGGCCAGACCCCTTCCCACAAGGAACAGTGGGAAACCAAGAAGCAGTTGACATACCTGGTCTATGTGGTACTTCTTAAGCGCTCTCCCCAGTTTGTCTTTCCGTTGGTCACTTGTGCGTTTTGGCCATTTTAAGGTTCTAGTACATGTCTCATGAGCTCAGGAGTATCAGTCACCGCTGGGGTTTAGCAGCACAAATGGGACTCACAAGTTCATATGAAAAACTCTCCCAAACATACACAGTGTCTCCAAATTAGAGTCCCCTTCTCCAGCTGAGGTGAAGCGGGCGAAGGTGTACGTCCTGCTGACATGTGACAGTTTGCCGTGATGTTACGTGAAGCTGTTCTCCTGTGTTGTTATTCCCGTGGCAACGACAACAATCATTTGACACATCAATCCTGCCTGACGCGTGCCTGAGCTGCACCGTACTGGCATTAGTTGGCTTTACACCTGCTAAATAACTGCGCTCTCGCTCGCTTCAAGATCGGGCATGTGAGCTTCAGCCGTTCTGAGAACAGCTTCACTGGAGCACAAAATCCAGTTAAAGAGAGAAAGGTAGCAGGCAGCGAGCTGCTGAGTCATTACACAGCCCTCCTCCGTTCACCAACGCAGAGGATCAAAGGTGAGGTGACCTTGTGCATCAGAGGTGAGGCAAAGTCCTCTGCACGCACCGGAATGTGCATTAGCTCTGGAATGCAGGCAGGCAAACACCGACTCTATTAGAAGCTGTAGGCACAGGTCTAAGATCATCTGCGTCTAAGGGGAAAAAGCTCCGCCTATGTCCAAACCCCAGGGAAAGCAGTGGAAAGAGTCCCATCAATTGTAAATCAGGTGCTCAGAGAGAGTATTCTTGGATCTTTTCTCCTGACCAGGATTGTGATTAGTCTGGGTAATGCTTAATTTTGGTCCACCCTGTTTTGAAGCTGTCTGAACTTCCTGGAAAGTCTAGAAACCTCTCTTTAATTTGCTAAATGGGAAACATGCGTCTCATCGTGTAATTTCACAATTCTCATTATAATCTCCAAAGAAATATTAAAATGGGTCGTGTTTTAAAGTTTGTTCTTTCTCATCCCATCTCCAGCCCACTCTTTTTATTTCAGTGGTCTAAATATCAAGATTGTTATTTCTGGGTATGTGTGAATCAGCGCTTCTGCGCTTGCTCATTTCTATACCACCTCTGGCCTGGGTAATTAAACTAAACAAACTTTTGAGTACTTTTAGAGGAATTGTCTGGCAAGGCCTGTTTCACTGGTTTGTCATATGGATGCAAAGCAACAAAGAGCCCAGTGCTGCTTGCCAGACCTCCTCCATTGCTCTGAAAGGTGTAGGACAGAGAACACAAAGGTGTTGGTCAGGATAAAAACAGGGCTCTTCTGTTGTGTTTAGACCCCTTGCTCTGTTTTGGGCTCACAGGTGCTGCTACAAGGTACAGACTGGTACGATTCATCTCTCTTAACTTTAGACATCTGCAATGTGCACATTTACTTCTGGACCCCCTTTACAGTCCAGCAATTTACCTCATCCTAAAGAAGACATTTGCAAGACATGCCCTATTGGGTTATGCCCTAAAAGACTGTGGTTATCTTCAGGGACTCTAATGGGGTCTAACAAATAAGCTCACAGATAGACTTCTACAACTGAGGTGTCCAGATTTGGTTAGAGAACCTCAGATTTACAGTGTAGTTTTCACTGGATCTCAGGGTTTTAAAACCAAACCTCTGTTCAGTCTATTTTCACTTCAGTTAGTCATCCCTGTAGATGGATTTGCCCTTTTTTCCAAGATATGATGTGAATTTGGTCCCTAAAATCATGTTTTCATGAGTTTCTTACCCTGGGCCATACCTCTTTTTCAAACCATCCTCTAGGATGTATTTTGTAACCGGAGAATCTGAATGGGATGGTTGTGCTTCTTTCAGTTCCTTCTTGGGAAACCACCATGGACCAGAACACTCAGGAGCAAAAAAGCCCCCAGGGCAGAAAACTCAGATGGGCTCCCCCTGGACAAAGCCCATCGTGATGTCCATGTGAGCCACTCTATTTGCAGACCAGGAGAGCTGCATCTGGATCATGCCTTGTAACACACCGTGGGATGAAAGAAGTTATATAAGCATAAAATATCTCTATTGATTATAAATGACAGCGAAAGGGAAATGCGTGATTTAAAGCAGCACCAGCTGCGATCTAATAGCAGATAAACTGCACGGAGGCTGTTGGTCAAACGGGGCTTAACCACTCTACACCCCTCACGGTCAGACAAACTGTGGGGGAAGGATATATTTTTTTATCTACCCCCCAAAGATCTGTGTGTTTCTATATGTCTTTCCTTCAGAGATAAGGATGGGGACACTGCTGACATGTTACATTCCTCTTATCTGGGGTGACTGTGCAATCCCACTGGTGTAAATCTCCTGCTTCTTAGCGTGATGCAAGCAAGCTCCACCCGTCACAAAGAGGGAGGGCAGTTTGGCATGGTGCTGCACCCCCCCCAAAGAAAGAGGTGTGACTTGTCAGCAGAAAAATCATGGAAACGATTATACTGAAGGTGTCAAAAGGTTGGAAGTTAATGCAGGGACCTTCCAAGAAAGCACCGTACAGTTTCCATGTCAGTTCCTCCTCTCGCCATGTGTCTTATGTAAGGTAACAAGAGACTGACTTACTAAGCTGGGTAACCTCCCGAAAATCTGGGCAGGACTGTCACGCTGCAGGCTGCTGTTACGTGATCCATCTTTGGAAATACGGTCCCATCCGGACCGCTTCCAAATTGTGCGTTTCCAAGTCCTGCCGTCCTGAGGATTCTGGGAATTATTTTTGTCTCGTGCAATTTCAGGGGGATGAATCAGGCACCAAGTGCCACTTTAAATGTTACCAGAGACATCTGCACGAGGCTGGATAGGAGATCGGACCTCTGCAAGGCCTGTGTCCTTCTTGAGTGGCAACTAGAAGCCAGGTGAGATACACCAGGGCACCTCAAAAGGTGTGAGATATCTGTATTCCTTCCTGCACATCTATACCCTCAGTGTCTCCATCAGCCCTGGTCACCCTGGGCTGTTTTTTCAGTCAGCGCAGAGACAGAAGTATTTTCAAGGTGTGGTTTAGCCAAACTGTGTTACACACCTATTTCAGGCGGAGGTGGGTTGTTTCCGAGACACCACGGACTGTCATAACCAGATTTCTGTGACTGCAAAAGGAACTCAGATATAGACATCTACATGAAATGAGATGAACCTCATCCCGGATCTGGTCTGACTCATGTTGACAATAGCTTAACACCAAAAAACCAGCAATCCGCAGACCTGATTTTACTCGTAATTACAGCAGTGTTGATGAGATTAGATTCAGAACCACCACTTGGCAGTTGTCCCCCAAAGCAAGCTCTGATAGAGATTCATTATGGTAATGTTTTCATGGCTCCTCGTGTAAAAACAAGAGTTTCAGTTAAGAGTTATTTGTTTGGATTCAAGCCAGTTGCAAACGGCTTCAATTTTAACGGGGTGTCCCACGATGCTTTCAATTACAATGAGGTGAGTAAGAGATGTTTTGGTTTGTTGGCAATGCTGAAAGATAATTACACACATCTATATTGTTCCTCATCTAATAAAAAAGTTTCACTCAATCCCAGAGAAAACATTTCAGTTTGCTTTTAAGCATTTTTCACGTTAAGAAGAAAAACAGAGTGAAAGGAAATCTTTGAACAAAGAGACATTTCATAGTGAAATCCATCTCAAGCAACTTATGTTTTTCAATTCTAAATGAATTCATTTGGCAAAACTGACAGAAATTCACAGTGCTGCTGCTTTTTTTTTTTTTTTTTTTTTCACCAGAAAGCACATTTAACCCCCCAAAACCACACCCACACTGTTGCAGCTGCAGCATTCAAAAAGCCACAGGGCTTTGGGCCCTCGCTGGCAGGGTGGGAGGGACCTGCGACTGTCTGCAGGTTGGTGACAGCAGGTTAACAAAGGGCTCTTGGAAACCTTCCCTCCACGATACTTCCACAAGGTAAATGTTCCTGGTATTACTTGCAACGCAGTCATATGTCACAGCAAATGCCAGGTACAATAAGACCCAGACAGCAAAACTGTGTATAAATAGATGAGGGAATTCCTGGCATTAGTTCTGGAGCATTTTGGGACTGGAACAAGTGAAAAATACAATTTCTGTGAAAGGGAAGTTTCCTGTAAGTAAAAGAAAATTTCCCCCGTTTCTCCCCCCTTCTGGTTTCCCCAGATTTCAGTTTTTCACCAGGGAGAATCTGACTGTTCTGAGTGAGTTCAACCAGAATTTCATTTTGCTGAACTGGCCTGATTTGGGATGCAAACCGACCTCTGAAAGGCTGAAATTTCCCGTGGGAGCAGAAATTTTCTGAATTTTGCTCATCTCTAGTTACTCCTCACACAGAAATGGCCTAAAGCAAACAAACAGCCACTCTCCTAGTGCAGATAGCAGAGCCGCCTGGTAAGTAGGTTAATTTGGATGGGCTTCCCTGGTGACAGCTCCTCTTCCTCTCTTCTGCCCTGGGAAACCTGTGCAGTGATCAGCTCTGCAGGCAGGGCAGTGACAAGCTTCCCTCCAAGGCAAAAATAAACATATATAAACTCAAGAGATCCTTTCCTACAGGAGGCATTTACACCCCAGGACAGGCTGATGTGGCCTGACGCAGCTTCATTGACCTCAACAGAGCACCCCAGCAAAAGGATCCCCTCACTCTATATGTGAAAATACTCAATTTTCCAGCAAAGCTAAGGCCCCAAAGGATTTTTTGGTAGGCTCTGCAAAGCAGCTGATAGCCCAGATGGGACTTCATAGCTGTGGCTGGATGCTGAGAGGCTGCCAGCTGGTGATACATCCCCACTGGTGAGGTATCAGCACGGTGGGGATTGGAAAACATGCCAAGGGTGGGAGCCTGGGAAGCATGTGAGTGCCTGTGGACGGAAGCAGCTAGTCCTTCCCGTTGCCTCTGTCTCCCTAAGCTGTGGATGCTCCAGCCCTGGCTGTCTGCAAGGCCAGGCTGGATGAGGCTTGGAGCAACCTGGCCTAGTGGATGGTGTCCCTGCCCATGGCAGGAGGGTTGGAACTGGATGATCTTTAAGGTCCCTTCCAACCCTACCCATTCTGTGATTCTATGATAACATGACTGCAGGGAGACTTCAGCCTCCAGAGCTGATGAAAACCTGGGGCAGGACAGCCTTGGGGCAGCTGATGGGGAGAGCTGGACCCCCGTGTGCAGAGCACTGCAGGTTTTCTCTGCTGGAAAGTTGCTATCCATATGTATAGGGCATGGGACGTAGGGTCGAGGAGTTCTGCCTCCTTGCAGCACTGATGTGCTCTGAGCACTGCAGTCTGGGTCCTAAGGTATTCATGTCTTTGCATGCTGAGCTTCAGCCTTCCTGCAGCTATGTTGTAGTAACAGTCCTTTACCTGTCATCTGAGGATAGCAAAGTGCCCTGCAAACAATTAAGTCTCAGAATCCCCCAGCGAGTTGGGGAAGAATTATCTCCTCATTTTTACCTGTCTGGAAAATGACACAGAAATTAATTGACTTCTTCAAGGTCACTCAAAGAGTCAGTGGGAAATTTGAAAATGGGACCCAGGAGTCCTGACTGCTGGTCCTTTCTAACCACTAGATACCTAACATCAATTGCTAGAGAACCTGCTCTTAGGCTTTACAGTTTTGATTAAAGATTCAAAAAGTATTGGAGCTTTAAAGGAAAAAAATAATTCACTACAACTTTACCAAGCGATGCATGACCAGGCACAACCCCTCTGGGAATACAAACACTATTTAAGAAGAGCTGTTCTGCCCTACGCTGTGCATATGCATGAGGCTCGATGCCAGCTGACACGGGCAGCAGGTCTGGCTCCTGCCAGCGTGGGCAGCTCAGGTGACTGGCAGGGCTTTGCATGTCCGTGTCTGGAAGATGAGGTCCTGAACTGAAGAAGCAGGAAGCTGTGGGTTTACGCCTTACACTGGGCTTCTGTCGTGTTATGTGTTCAAAAGCGTGTAATTTAGCTGCTAAACACAAGCAACCTGGGCTTTGACAGTAACACGTGGAGTTTAGTGGATGCACCTCCTGCTCTGCGTGCAGAAACAAAGCAGTAGTTGGCTCTTTGCCCAAACTCATCCTTTGTGGGACAGACAGTTCCTTCCACCGGCCTCCTCGTCCCCTTCCTTGGGCTCCCGCCCCACAACCCTGCCCACCCACAAGGCTCAGCCACCCATTTCTGATGCCACCTCATTTCTTCTCCCACAAGCACACAGCGATACCCTCCCAGCACACCAGCTGCTCTCTCCTGGGTGCAGCCCAGCCCCACAAGTGCCCCATAGCAAAAGTGGTGAGGGTCGTGGAACCTGTCCCTTCACTTGCTCTTGCCTGCTCTTACATCTTTGGGATCACCACTTCCAACCCCTCCATCTCCATCACCAAGACCTGTCCCAGCCATGAGGCTCCAGCAGCCTGACTCACTGTTACCCTCTAGTGCTGGACCATGCAGGCGACAGGCATCTCCCTGGAGAAAGCAGGCGCTGCAGGCAGCACTGATTTGTCCTCTCCACTCCCAGCCACCTCAAATTCAAGTCCTGGCCACAGCGACTCATCGTAGGGTGCTGAATATCAGCCCCTGAGTGGTTTGCTGAACCATTTTGTCACAGCCCAGCAAGTTTTTCACCCAGTTGTTGGTAGTGTGGACAAACAATTTGGTTCACTTGATTATGTGTTTGTGCCTTCCTTCCTTCCTTCCTTCCTTCCTTCCTTCCTTCCTTCCTTCCTTCCTTCCTTCCTTCCTTCCTTCCTTCCTTCCTTCCTTCCTTCCTTCCTTCCTTCCTTCCTTCCTTCCTTCCTTCCTTCCTTCCTTCCTTCTTATTTAAGGTTTTCCTTCCTTCCTTCCTTCTTATTTAAGGTTCTCCCTGTCATCTCGAATGTTGTCCTCCAGACCTCATTCACTGTGGTTTCAGTGGAGGGACCAGTAGCTGGCTTGCCCATGGAGAGGCTGACGGTGAAATGCCTGCCAGGAATGACTAGGGAAAACTCGTTCTGTTGGAAACTCCTGTTTTTATAGGGAAAGTACTGCTGGCAAGAGGGACCAGAGTTTGCTCCCAGTCAGCACCAGTAAGGGCTTGGACACAGGAAGGTGGGGAAAATGCTGAAGCCCTCATCTGATTTCCCTGCAGTCTCTGAGAATATTGCCATTGGTTTGCAAACAGCCAGGATCTTCCCTCTCTGCTGGGAAAGGAGGGATTGTACATCTTAAGAGCAGCCTTGATGGATAAGGCTGGAGGCAGGCCCTGGGGCTGGGAGCTGAGTGCTGGGATCTGGTCAAGGTGGAGTGGGGAGCTTGAAGAGGGGATGGCTTTCATGGGGAGGGTGGAGACAGGGAATCCTTTGGAGCAGCTGGGCTCTAACTCTTCTTTCCCCCTGCTTCCAGGGGAAGAGGGTTAGCATTTTTCCCTGGTAGGATTTGCCAGTGCTGGGCACCTGAATTAAATGCCTTCTCACCCTAGCCTAGCCACAGCCCTGAATGCCAATGATTCAACACTGGAAATGCTAGTAAAGATCCTTTCTTTTTCACGTTTTTCAGTTTCTTTCTTAACGAGAGACACTAATTCCTTGTTTCCCACATACCAACATGGATTATAACTTGCTCATCTGAAAAGAGTCTAATAGTCACATTGGCTATGGACTCGAAGCTGAGTAATCAAGGGCTTGCTCTGGCTGCCTTATACATTTGTGCCTGTTTTTCTGATAAATTTAGCTTGTTTATGGACATGCCCGAAATGCAGCTTGTGGTTTTCTGTCCTAGTGCATCTTGTTTGACTATATTTTAACTTCATGGAGTGTTCCCATTGCTAGAATAAACATCGGTATTCATATAAATCATTTACAGTTTGAGATCCTGTGATAAAGCAAGGTAAAAGTGTCTTGCCTACACCAATGAACTGAGCAAAACAAACATCCTGTAAGGTAGGTAAGGAGCATTTAGAAACTTTATGGCCAGAAACACCATTTGATCTGTGAGTCTGAGCACTTGCATACACACGCCGTAACGATTCACCCACATATTTCTGCGTTGTGTCCAGCAATGCATTCTTGAGTAAAGCGTCTGTTCCTGGAAAACATACAGGGTACTCTTCAGCTGCCTAAATGGAGGTGTATGGGGCTTTTTTTTTTTTTTTTTTGAGATGCTGTGGGAATCAGAGGCATCCACACAGGTCTGGTAGGAAATTATGTAGGCCTACAAGCTCCTTCCCTCTTGGAGCAGATGCTGAAAGTTGGGCAAGATACCCCCAAGACCCCCAGGAGGTGTGAGATATCTATGTGTTGTCAACAGAGTTGAGCTCCCTGCATGATAAGAAGGGTAGGGTTCAGCTCACAGATGGAGACAGCTAAATTGAAGTGTCTGCAGAATGGTGTCTGCATGAGCATTGAGCATTTGTTCTCTAAGCATTGTCACCTTTTGCTATGTGAGAGACTCCAGATTATCCCAGACAGCTGATACCCAGGATACCTAGAGCATCTGCAGTGGCAGACATGACAAAGGACTTACAGGAGATCCAGATCTGGATGACATCAGATTCCAGAGAGGTGCAGGTCTCCATAGGTCTTTTATCATATCAGCCAGCAGATATGTGTGCAGATACGTGTCCAAAGAGTGCTAGACATGTCTGTTTGGTAACTGAGCTGAGCATCAAAATTGGAGTTCTTCTAAGTAGACATTCATAATATAGATGATTATGTCTAATGTGGCCACTCCCAGCTCCCTTTACCATAGGTGGTAGGAAACCTGCACTCCAAGGGCATGATGCATCTACCCCATTTTAGATGTCTTCTCTAGGAGAAGTTCTTCGGTTCTTCTGACATAGATTACATCTCTGCAGCATTTAAAAGGTGCATAGCAAGATAGGAGTCAGTGTTGGCTTTTCCCTCTAGATAGTCATTTCATCAGAAGAATTGCCTCTTCAGGAGGTAGGCAGTCCACCAATTCCTTTGATAGATTTTCCCTGTGGCTGGTAATTGTCTCATCTTCATTTGCCTGGTTTGAATTTCTGGCTTCAGTTTATGTTCTGCTTCTCTTCAGTAGATTGAAGGATCTTTTAGCACTGCAGTGAGTCATATATTCTGATCATCCCATTGACAAAATAAAGAGATGGAGCTGCTCAAGGCCTTGCAAGATTGCTTAAAATTCTTAAGAACTGAGATAATACATGGGTGAACACATTGTTTCTGTCAATGAGGACAAATGGAGCAAATTATTAAGTAATTCCATGTTATGAGATAACTGACTTAATAACATCATCATGATACAGCCATCTACAACAAATCAAACCAAAGCTCTGCGCAAGCCACATATGAATGGGAGAGTTTAACTGTATATCCGTGTGTGTGTCTCCAAAGAGAGTCAGAAAGACCAGTAAACTGGAGCAAGAATATCCAATGGATGTAGTCACAGGAACGCTGCTGGCATTTGCTGAGAAAATGGAGATAAGTAGAAGGATAATACATTTGACTTTCATGTCTTGAGTTGTTGGGCGAATGGATTGGAGCTGTGAACTCAGAAACAGCTTCTTCTCCACCATTTCTAGAGAAAAAAAGGACTGTCTCAGTGAACAGGATTGCACTGCAGGGAGCTTTGTCCTACAATAATTTATCCTGGCAGAAGGAACTCTGAATTTTGACAACTGCTACAGCATCACCCAGAACAGATCCCTTTCTTGAAGCCTTCTGACTACTTTCTTCAGAATACCTTCTTTTATCCCAGATTTGGGAACAGAATGTTGGGTCTTCGCTGCCTCCCCCTTTGAAACTGCATAACAGCTTCGGAGAGGCAATGGGAAAGGTTCAGAGAAGGGACGGATGAATGGAATGAACGTAAATCCATTCCCATGGTGCTTACTGACAGATATCTTGTCCTGGAGCTTGCAAAGCAGCCAGAGTTTAACATGCAACACATTAATCCCTTTCTTGGGGCAAAACCCCACATCAAATGTGGGAGCTGGAGAGGGATTTCCTTGCTAGAAACATCACAGTGTTACCCTGAGGAGTGAAAAAGAAAAGACGACCACATGCTGTCGTCTTTCTAGGCAGAGGTTAGTTGAATTTTAAACAGCCTCACCCAAACCTCTCCCCATGACAGCAAACGTCACTTGTAAAGTACATAATTTGTGCCTTGCAGGCTTGTGTTACCCAGGTCACACGCAGACATGTACTCCCTGCTGTTACCTCCTCTGCTCTGAAAGGATGCGGTTTTAGCATTGCCGGGCATCCCGAAGAGGATGTCAGAGCCAGAGCTGGGCCCTCATCGTAGCACACGCGGGTTGATGGGCCTTGGGGATGTACGAATGTCCCCTCTGCTGCGGTGGTCACCTCCTGTGCATGGTTCCCTGCGTGAGGCTCAGGGCACTGCCGGCACCCAGTGTCCGAATCACCAGCTGTTGGAGGCTGTGAGCCTGCAGGGTCTGCTGGGGGAGGGATTTCTTGCTTCTGCTTGGGCAGATATCCCTGCTTTTGGCCTTAGGCTCGCACTCGTCCCAGCTGATAGACCGTTTCTCACTCCCTTGGCGTCGTTGTGTTTGCAACACAGATGGTGCTCGCAGCACCCTGCTTTTCCAGCCTGACCTTCCGGCAGTCTCTTTAACTAGAAAGCTGATGCTGCTGGTTGCTCTGCATCCTACAAACCCAGCCCGTGCTGGAAGGGAGCTGAAAAACCCTTGAGAAGCCCTTGGCACATCCGTGTTGTGACCTGTTATGGGACCTTTGCAGGTCTTGCGGGCTGTGTTGGCCACGTGATGATGGTGTCAGGGTGGGCGGCTGAGGTGCTCACTGTGCTTGCACAGTCCTGTGCATGCCCTGATTCAGCTCAGCGTTAGTTAAGTGCTTCTTCTGTTGGAATTATTTACGTTTAAATACCAAAAAAAAGTACCAATCATACTAGACCTCAGCTATTTTGTCTTTTCTCACAGTGAAACCTTTGCAGGGTTAAATAACTTCACAGCACCATCCAACTAAAGGAGTGCTAAACAACTGCTTCATCGTTTTGGGAAGCGAAACTTGAGCTTCTCCAGCATGCCAGCCCAGCAGACGCCTTCTGAAGCGTGTTTGTAAACTAAACGGGCACATGGCTCTCCTGGAGGTCAGGGAGACATGTCTGTGAAAGTGCTCTGATGAATGAGAGTCATGAACCACCCGCGGCCCTCGGCCCTGGGTGATCCTATGAGGCAATTCAGTTGCTCACTGTATTTCAGAGACAACAGAGGATGAAAGGCACTGTGGTAGTCTCTTAACTCCTGCCAGGGTTAAGGTCCCATTTACCAATCAAGAATAATGAAATTTTACACCTTTTAGAATGCACTTCAAGATCAGGTTGTGCTAAGTGCCTCAGAGAAGCCAAATATTGCTATTATTACTTATTCCAATGTCAGAAACGTGTCCACACCTAGTAGTAGACGGATGCCACCATAGGGAACTTACAATTCCATGTTGTGGTGTCTCTGCCACTCCTTCCTCCTCAGGGGAGGATCCTCACACTCTGCCCCTGCTCCAGCCTGGGGTCCCTCCCATGGCAGACAGTCCCCCCCCCACCTCCTCCTACGTGAGCCCTTCCCACGGGCTGCAGTTCTCCATGAACTGCTCCGGTGTGGGTCCCCCCACGGGGTGCCATCCTTCAGGAGCAGCCTGCTCCAGCCTGGGTCCCCCCAGGGTCACAAGTCCTGCCAGCAAACCTGCTCCAGCCTGGGCTCCTCTCTCCATGGGGCCACAGCTCCTGCCAGGAGCCTGCTCCAGCACAAGCTGTCCACAGGGTTACAGCCTCCTTCAGGCATCCCCCTGCTCCACCGTGGGGTCCTCCCTGGCCTGCAGGTGGGTCTGTGCCCCCCGTGACTCTCCATGGCTGCAGGGCACAACCGGCCCCACCATGGGCTGTACCATGGGCTGACAGGGAGTCTCTGCTCTGGGCACCTCCTCCCCGTCTTTCTGCACTGACTTCTGGTGTCTGCCTGGCTGTCTCCCCCACATCCCACTCCTCTCTCCTTCTATTCCTCTCTCCACTGATGGTCTCTTTGTGTTTTCCTCTCTTAAATATGTTACTCACAGAGGTGCTGACTGTCTCAGACACGGCCAGAGGCGGGTCCGACTTGGAGACGGAAGCTCCTAGCAGCATCTCACAGTAGCCACCCCTGTGGCCCCTCCCTCGCTACTACACACACACACACCCCAACCGAAACCCAACATATCCCACCAGCCCAGTGATGACAGAAAGGGAGTATCCATGCTTCCCTAGCTGTACAATGTGCATCTGAGACAGGTTAAGCGACTCACTCAAGGCCATGCAGCAATATGCTGAAGAGGTGGGGCAGATTTCAGAGACACATCGCTTGGGGCTGCGCCTTCAGTAAAGACCAGGTTAGCAGAGCAAAGCAGTCCTTACAGAGAAGGGTCCTGGTCCCTTCTGGTCTCCATGCAGAGCTATGGTTGTGCTCGGCAGTGAGCCTGTGGCTAGTGAGCTTTCTTCTGTATTCCTGCATCCATGTAAGTATCTGGGACAGAGAGACAGTTTCCCCTAAAATATTTTTTGGGGTCTGAAAACTGGGTTCTTGTATAGCCTTGTCTTTTGGGTGCAATGTACGCTTTGAACTTCTGTTGGAAAAGGAAGGAAACATTTCCGTTTGAAAGCCTGAAACTAGGTGAGGGACGTTGGACTTGCCCAGCGAGGTAGTGTGTGAACAGAACAAGAACCGGGTCCCCATCAGATCTAACACCTGTCCTTAATTAGACAGGCTTTAATCTGTGGTGATTAAGTAAATTAGAGTTCAGTGGGAACAGTGAAGGTGCTCAGCACCTTGGTGAGTCATCTTCTCGGTGGCTCCACTGTCAGTACCAGCCCGAGGACAGGAGGATGCTCCTGTGTGCAGTCCTCGGAGGCAGCACCGAGGCGAGCTGATGGAGCAGTCTATAAAAGCATGTCTTGTTGAGGGTTTGGTCAGAGATCAAGAGAGGACCTCAATTTTCAGACACGTCAACCTCATGCTTTTTGTGAAGGGCAATGAAGTTTCATGTCCCAGGGCTATGCTCTGCGGTCCCATCACTGAACCTGGGTTCACTGAATCTTGCGAATTCCCTGATGGGCCTTCTCCTGCTCCCACTGAAGGCCTTTGACACCAGCTCAACTGTGAACAGACCTGCATTTGTAAAGAGAAACCAATTTTTTTGGTTTTGTTAGGAAGTATTTTTACAAGAGATTTTTTTTTCAAGTAATTTGCACTTTGTTATTGCATTGCTGAGATCCTTTATAAACAGAGGTGTGAGCTACACAGGGATCATGTTTGCAATGCTTTTTTCTATTCCTCTTTTACCCCACCTTGTGCCACAGAACTGCTCCTCAATGGGTGCCATTAATAAATCAATGCTTCCTTTGCCCCCTCTGCCTTCAAGCTGACCCAAGGGAATGAGATCGCACTTTAACAAGTCACTATTAAAGTGGTGGTAAATATAAACCCTTGATGGAGGGCTGTGGTGTAGGAACAGATTGCCCAATTTTCTTAGAGTGATGGAGTCGTGCATGTCATTAATAAAACACCTTGTTATATGGCTTTTAATTATTTTTCTCATCTCAGTTAATATCGTTACCTCTGCTTACATGAAAAAGCAGATAACTTGATGAAGATTCTTGTAATAAGCATTTTTGGAGTCATCATCTGCCGGAGTATCTTGGTAATTAACAGTTTGTTTAAATTCCAGTGCATAATTGTCTTTGCATTCTTGACTCTGGCTGATGCTTAGATCCTAATGGGACATTTGGAGAGAAAACAGGAGTGCAGTGGGAGTTTAATTCAACACAAATGCTCATCAGCCAGGTGTGCTTCAGTGGTGTCACATCCCAGTGGTGCCACTTTGAGAACGGCTGTCACCATACAGGAAAACAGCATCACTTTGCTGGGCATCTGGGCTGGTATTTTCTAGCAACTTACAGTGCCTAACGCTGACACGTGGTTTTATGAATAGGACTAAACACCCTATGAGCTAAGCTCAGTGGGACTGTTTTCTGTTGGTTCCTCCGAGCTCTGAACACCATCTTGTGTGATGGCACAAGGTGTTGGTACAGGAAGGATCAGGAGATCATAGACTCGTATCATAGAATGGTTTAGGTTGGAAGATCTCATCCTACTAAATAATTTCTGGACCAACTGGCATCTTACCCTTTCAGCTCTCAGCCCAGCTAGGTCTGGGCCCCAAACCACTGCACTCATTATGCTCTTTCCCCTTTACAGAGTGGCGTGAGAAGTCCGTTCTCCCTGTCCTTGCTGCAGCCCTGCAGCTTATTTGTACTGCTGTCTCACCTGCTTTTATTGTGAGACCTGAAATACCTGGTCCTTGTGTTACCCATCCCCAAACTCAGCGCTGCTTCTGATGCTCACTAAAGTAATTGCGGACATAAAAAAGGGCTTCTGAGCCTTGTAAATATGGAAGAAATTTTGAAAACGTGATTCAGGCACAACTCTGAAATTCTCAGAAAACATAAAAAATAAGTATCCTGTTTAAAAACAAAACAAAACAAAGAATTGTGACATATACGTCAGTAGATGCAAATCCTGTGGAGAGGAAGGGACCAAGGGGTCTGCTCACCCTGCTTTGAAGCCAGTGGGTCATGGCATTAGCTTCATCGGGACTGTCACTTTGCACCCAGTAAAGCATTTAGTAAAATTGCAGTTTGACAGATTCTAAAGTGGAAACCTAATTTTGGTCAATGACATTCCTCTAAGACTGGTAGATAGTGCACATCCTCGCTGAAGAGGTTAACACTGTCAGAGCCCGTCATTGGAATGAGGAATAAAAACATCGCTGAAAACCCTTCCATCCCTTGAGAATAATCAGCGAGGAATTCCTTCTTGAAGGGTGTCTGTGCCAGAGGAGGCAATGACTAGAGCTGGGATCTCAAACAGTAAACAGAGGGTTTTATACCTCAACGGCTTTATGACCCATAATAGCTCTCATGGTTCTCTGCTCTAATCAGATCTCATGCTTCAGGACAGAAAGCATCCTGGCATCAGGAAGGAAGCTGTCCTCCACGCACCACAGATGCCCACAGGTGATCGATGACAAGCTGCATTGTCTAAACCTCCCCTCTAAAATATCCACTATCAGTGCCTGCTGGTACCCTTTTTCAGCCCAAATGTTGAGTAGCTGCTAATTACAAGATGACAAGTGAGTGGCTCGTAGTCGTATTGTTCATTATTTTTGGGAAGTCCCCTGTTACTGTGGTGACAGCCTAGAAGGAGGGAGTGTGCAATGTTAGATGCCTTTGGGCACTTTAATTTGTGGAAATGTTCTGTGCTCCCAGCTCCCCTGGCATCAGCTGGAGGGGCGGCTGCCTTCCAGCTGCAGCACTGAGCCAGTGGAGCAGCACAAAACTATTAGGAATGGAGGCAGGGAAAAAGGAGAGCAGTCCCTTGGGCCTGGCTGACCATGGGTGAACCTCTCACCTGCCAGGATGGAGGATTGCAAGGATGGAGGAGACAGTGGCGAGGCACTGGAACAGGTTGCCCAGAGAAGCTGTGGATGCCCCATCCCTGGAAGTGTTCAAGGCCAGGCTGGATGAGGCTTGGAGCAACTTGGTCTAGTGGAGGGTGTCCCTGCCCATGGCAGGGGGGTTGGAACTGGATGATCTTTAAGGTCCCTTCCAACCCAAACCGTTCTGTGATTCTATGATATCCAGCTTGTCTGAGTTTAACCAACTTCTTGTGGATGTTCCCAGGTAAACTGGAGCTCCAGACATGGCGGGATGGTGGGACCCCAAAGAGGTTCTCTCTTCCCAAGGTCTTGTCCTTTGACAGATCATCAAGCAAGGATCCCCTTGCAAGTTAGCATGGGTGGGAGTCAGAGTAAGGCCTAAATTTAGATGCTTTTGTGTAGATGTCTTCTTGTGAGGCAGGTGCCTAAGTCCCCACCTATGGCAGGAACTCAGTTGCCTGAACCTGGTGCCTATAACTGCATCATGGGCCTTGGGCTTTTGGCTTGGTCTAGAGGATCTGGAGAACAGTGAAAGACACTTGGTACAAGGCAAACGTGGGCGGCATGGCTGGAACTGTGCTGGTTTCTGCCAAAATGGTGAGGAACAGCAGCATCTCTCTCCCTCTTTCTCCCTTCGAAGCACCCATGGCTTTTCTCTGTGTTAACTGTCATCCTCCTCCCGCTTCTGCAAACACTGTATTTCAAAAATAGAAAAAGGAGAAGAATGAAACAAAACAGCTGCTTAAAAAGCCCTGTAAAAAAAAGGGAACCTAAGATATAATTATGCCTCTTGGATGATATTTTCCCCTGATAATACTGGAAAAATGCTAAACATGTTCATGTGATGTTCAAGTGTGCAAGTGTCTGTAGCATGTCTCCATCCTGCTCGCTCCCTCTCTCCTTTCCTCCCTCTCTCCTTTCCTCCCTCTCTCCTCATTTCAGAAACCGCCAGCATTTAATGCAGATATACCTAGAGACAGCTCAGATGTGAATCTGCAGCACTGCCATGCTCTGGTTTAAGAATCAGTCCATAAAATTCACAGAACACAGAGTCCCAGCATTTGAACCCAGAAAAAAAATTACATTTTGAACCCTCTTTCCACCATAATTTGGGTCTCCAGATCATTTCTGGGCACCTTTGAATGAACAGAGGAGTTAAAGGGATCAGTGACGTTGGGCCACCCCTGCTCCCATCGCAACCCTGTTTCCCCATGAAATTAGGCAAATGCCAGGAGCTCGCCAAGCGGGACAGGAGTGGTTTCCCCTGGGATGGGGGGTGGATGCAAGCGGTGGTAGCGCTTGGGTGAAATCAGGGAATGGGGCATCATGATTTAAGTGTGGTCTAAGCAAATATAAGCACCAGAGGCTTTTGCAGTTCAGTGGAATGTGAGCCAACAAATAATTCCCCCTGGCTACTTTCCCTCCTGCTCTCGTTCCCTGCTCGATCAAGCCCCGCTGCTAATTGCACTGTCAAAGCTCTGCGGGAAATTCCCACTGCCTTCATACAGATGCTTCTCCTGACACACTCCTGGGGTTAGAGGATCCTGGGTGTAATTTATTCACCGTTTTCAGACTCAGATCCAAATAAGGACCT
Source organism: Rhynochetos jubatus (assembly GCA_027574665.1). Classification (NCBI taxonomy): domain Eukaryota; kingdom Metazoa; phylum Chordata; class Aves; order Eurypygiformes; family Rhynochetidae; genus Rhynochetos; species Rhynochetos jubatus. Next base: position 5,333,409 of record CM050653.1, on the reverse strand, counting down.
TCACTTTCCCTTTCACATCTCCCCTGAGGTTTGCAGTAGCTGGAATCCAAACCCTGCAGCAGATCACCATGTTTTGCACTAATTTAACATGAAACTCCAGGTACTTAAACATTTTTGCAGTCTTTGAGCACAAAAGTGGCCTTTTTTTCCCTTTGCCTCCATCCTCTCTGTTATTCCAACACCATTCCAAAAAAAATTTGAGGAATGAGCCATGTTGCTTGTTTTTTTCTGGCACATTTCATGTTTTTAGGAGCAGTTTTTTCTGCCGTTTTGCAGGAAGGCTCACTGCTGGGCATGGCCCTTAGCAGGTTCTTGAAAACCTAAGCTGGATTTAACACTTGTGAGAAAACCTGAAAGCAAATCCATGTCCCAAAGCCTGAGTCTGAGTGTCGGATATTTGCACATCTCAGCGTTGGGGACCTGATCGCGGCTCTGATGATGCCCTGCGGAGCGAGACTTCAGCAAAGCGAGCTCCAGTCCTGCACACGGGGTAGGTGACCCTATGAGCAGGTGGCATGTGTGTTTAAAGCCTTATTCTGTTAAAAACTGAAGACTCGCATCTGCCAGGGCACTTCTTAGGTGACATTTTCTTTAGGATAACTCTTAACTTGTCAGAAAAAGATAAAAAACAGACCTTTCACCAAATAGGGTGTAGTTCAGTGAAAAACGCTGGAGCTGAAAAAAATGGAGACGCTAATAAAAAAATCAGCAAATGAATGTCTTAGGGTTTTTTAAATTATTTTTTGACCTGTTGTTTTGAGAAGGCGCTTAAAATAACGAAGATTCTTCTTTCCAGCTGCGAAGGTGTTGTCCTAAATTCAACCTACCATGAAAATTCAAGCTGCCTTGTCCTCATTGGGGTTTTAAATTGAATTAGTTAACTGAATTAGGAATGCTTTTTGCTTTTCTGTGTTTGGTAGTGACTGATAAGCCTGCAGCCGAGGAGGAGCATGGGTTTGATTCAAGCTACCGCCTGGACCTGTGAGTGGAATCGGTTAACCATGTGCAGGAGAGCTTTCCTGAGCCAGACCCATATTTCCTGCATAAATGATACTTGTGACAAATACCTGGTGTCATTGATATTCCATTAGTTTCCTTCACTGAAAGATCAGACAGCTTTAAAAAGCCAATAAATTCCCACAGATTGTCCGTGAAAGGAAGAAAAAAAGATTCCTTGGCAGGCCACACACCATTAAGCCCAAGGAGTGAGCAGTGTTTTATGGTTAGCAGAGCTGAGGTCACTACTTTTGGATGGGTGCAATTAAGACTCACTGAAGCTACCAAAACCCAGTACTTCTTCAGGTTCTGGGGCAAAGACACCTTGTTCAGACAGCAGCAGCCTCAGTGCAAAGGGGTGACTTTCTGCACTGCTGCAGTTCCAGGTTATACTGGTCTGGGGAGCATACCCCAGTGTTTAGAGATTCAAACTAGCATGGATCCTGCTTAGAATAGTGCGTTATGAAGATCCAGGGAAATGTCTTTGAAGCCAGAGCCTCTGCTTGCCTTGTAGACTAGAGGCCATATGTATTAACCCGTTTCTAAAAGGGGTTTTGGAGTGTTGTTAAACTTCTGCAGCTGACAACATGCCCACCTTGTGGTCACCACATCTCTGTCACTCAAGAAAATGTCTCAAGTCACGTGGCTTTCTTTTTTTGTGTGCAGGAGATCCGTATTTGTGGTATGAAATTGCAGCAGCTTCCTCATTTCCCGTTGTGCTCAGGAAATCTGGATAATGTCAGTTTTTGGGTGCCATTTCCTATGTCTGGGTGTCCTTACATCCATCTATCTGTTGAAATGATTTCCCTGGAGCTTGCTCTAGCTTTAATCTTTCAGCAAGCCCTTTGTTTCCACTGTTCTGCTTATGGCTGAAAAATTACGTTATTCCTGCCGAGATATATCTTTCAGGCATTTGCACCCAGATTGTGAATTTTAAGAAGTGACAGTTTTTTAGTTGTGGGGTTTTGGTTTTTTTTTTAAATGTTGTTTGGTACAGATAAACCAGATCTTTTTAGCTAAATGCAAGAATAAATGAGTATGCAGAATTTTTTTTTTCTGAAGGTCTCGAGCACAAATGCTCGCTTTGATGAATGACTCATTCCCTTTGTTATAGTAGCATTGTTGAAGCTCTGGTGTTTTCAAGCTATGAGCAAGGCAAGGTTGGGAGGAGGAGTTACTGTCTTTTATGAGACTATATGATACAGTCAGAAAAAATCAGACAAGATTTCAGGCACATGATCCTTTTCTTCGGGTTTGGAGCTGCTTTTGCTGTCTTTGAGTTAAGAACAGCCATTGCACTATTTGACTGAGTTCAGTTAAAGTCCGCACAGTTGTCCTCAGCTTTTCATTTTGACCTGGAAAGAGCCCTGGAGCTCTATGCCAGCATCACCCTAAATTCAACCTCGTGCTCAAACTTCTTACCATTTCATCCATTAAATCATATCAGCCCCTTTGAACATACTTGCCTGCGTGTCTGTTTAACTTCCAGTTGCTCTTTTATGCCTGATGCATAGAAGCAATTAAAACCTGGAGATAATTAATGACATTTTTGCCTTCTTTCTACTGACACTCAGATGAAATCTCAACTTTCAGGTAAGTCCAGTCCCATGGAACAATTGCACAGGAGGAAAAGGAGGGAGGGGGGAAACTCCTGGTGTAATTTAAAACTGTCCAAAGTAACTGGGGAATAAAAACCCCCATTCTATAATCGACAAACCTCTGAATAAACTGATCAGGGCAGTTCTGTTTCAGAGCAGACCCTGGGGCCAGAAAACTTTGCCATCTGCTCCAGCCCCAATACAGACAGGAGCTGGGGAAGGGACAGCACAGTGAGAGGGACCCCCAGCTTGGTGGTCTTGGAGCAACTTGGGGACACACTGTGCCTTGGCCAGCCGGAAGCCGACCAGTTTGCACATCCCTGACTGTGAGAAGGAAAACTTCCAGTCCTCATTGTGATACCTCGCTAATCCTAAGGTGCTGCCTGTGGTGAATTTGGGATCAGATAACCGAGGGTACCCCCAAGTCTCTAAGGGTTTGCAGGGACACGTGTGTTTATCAAGCGAGATTTCTGCTCTTGGCCAAGGCAAGTCCTGCACACTCTCCAGCCTGTTTATCCAGGCTGGCTAGGTGCGGGAAGTCTTTCCTCCTCCATCTCCCACTGCATCTGACTCAGAAAATGTTTGAAAATCCCAGTTTTCTGCTGTCTCCTGCCTCTCCCCCTCTGGGTAACGGGAGGGTGAAGGAGAAGCAAACAATGGCATCCTTATGCTCGGGAGAGCTGATGGGTCATGGAGCAGTGACTCCTCCTCTCCTCCCGCTGCCCTCCCAGGGATCAGCCTCCCCATTGTCTGCAGCAGCTCCAGGCATGTTAAAGGCTTCCTTGGCGTTGCTTTTGTATCCAAGCACGGGCTGGGGCAAACAGGGAGGCTGTTGATATTAACCATCCGAATTGCGGTACCCATTTGGGTCTTTTGCTCTTCCTGTGGTCTGTCGTGTTAGCTGCTGTGTATTAATCAGCAAGGAGTTTATAGAGCCCTGGGAAAAGGCACAGCAGGTATTTTGTTGACCTGTTTACCTGTGCTGATGCGCTCTCTCCTGTCTTAAAATTATCTTGCAAGTTTGTTGGATCCAGGTTTCCCTTCGGTGTACGAGCAAGCACTGCAGGGCCCTGCTCAGGGAGTGTCATTTTAGCTGAAACAGTACCATTTTACAGCCACGTGGGACTCCTTTTACCTGCCTCTTGGGTCTCCTATCTGCAAGCAGGGACCAACCCCCTGCTATTTCGTATTTTATGATTTTTAAGTGGTGCTTTGGATGCATACAGAACCACATCAGTGCTCCTGCCGTGGACTGGGGTCGCATAAGGACACTGGAAAATATATCACAGTCTCTAGGTAGCATCACGGGGATATTCAGGTTGGCACGAGGGTGAGATGAGGAGAAGCATTTCCAAAAGGCCTGTTGGGGAGGTTTCTGAAAATGTTTTCAAGCCTGTGACCTTGTCAGTTGAGCTTCCGAACCCTGTGATGACCAACAAACCTTCATCCCCATGTGGTGTTCTCACCTTCTTTATATAAACTCAAGCCCCAGGCAAGGGCAGTTGGCCAAACAAACATACACAAATTCCTTCCTTCCTTCCCCCCTTCTCCCCTCTGCTCTCCTCAATATACAGGCCCGACATGGGGCCTTGGAGAGAAAGATCAGGAGCATTTGGTGTCCTCTTATTTTGGCGAGTGAAAGGGTGTCTCTGGCTGTGCAGCCTTCTAAAAATAACCCATGCTTGCGGAGCGGCTTAGCTCTCTGCCACGTACAGGCATAAAAGGATAGGCAAGGTCCCCAGCGTGGGAGATGTCCAAAAGAGGTGCCACGCAGCGTGCTGCTTCTCTACCAAAACCACACATATGCTTCCTCCTCCTTGCGAGCATCCCTCGTGCTGAGAGAGGGGCTGGGAGGGAAGGGGAGACCTTGGAAAGCCTCTCTTGGCCACCTGCACAGGTCTCACGTGGGAATGCAGACGCCCATGGAGGGGCTGGGGGAGGGCATCCCTGCTGTAACCCCACACCTCGAGCGGGTGGGCAGCAGGGGCTGGGGGAGGCTGGTGTGCTGATTGCGAGCGGGCAGCGTGCCACCCTACCAGATGGCTGTGACATGGATGTGCAGCAGGTGGGGTGCTGGTGCAGGGTTAGGGGCTATGGGTGGCCATGTTTTAGTGAGGGTCCTGTCTCCTGTGAGAGGCCCATGGGTGCTTGGAGTGATAACAGCTCCCGTGCCGCGGGGCTGGTGGGTCAGGAGCACTGCTTGGGGCAGGGGTGAAGATGTGGGAGATAGTCCTCTGGGAGCAGGTTTGCCTGATAGAGGCAGTCCCTAGGAGACAGCACAGAGAGAGAGATTTTAGGGCTTCATTTAACTGCTTCAGGACCCTGAAGGGTCCAGCAGCACAGATTGGGTTGCAGAGGTAGCCTTAGCAATGACATTTCAGGCTGCGGTGGGGCTCTCCCAGCATCTGAGCCGGCCAGTATAAACCAGCGCGCTTAAGTCTTCACCCTCATCTCCTTTGTTCCTTTGGCATACCAAGGAAACATGTCCTGTGAGAGCACTTCTGTGATTTTGAATACTGAATCCAGCTTGATGTTGTATGTCAGGCATTTCTCGCTTGACTTTTCCTAAGCAAACCTGTATCGACCAATCAATTCCTTGTCTAAGCATGCCCACCAAGTGTGACAAAGTCAGCAAGAGACAGCAGAAAAAATGTGCCAGGATAAACTGGAGTTACCCTGGATTTCAAAATCAGGATTGTGTTTCTATCATGCTGATGGAGAGCCTGGGAAGTGTCATCCTGAATGCTCCATGCGGGTTCCCTGGGTTCAAGGAGGGGGATTTCAATCCGAAGGAGCATGCAGAAAAGGTCTTTGAGGAAGGTCAGAGGAAAAAAAAGTCATCCCTAGGAGTGAGGACTAAACCCTTCTGCTGTTTTAGATGGATTTCAGTGATAATATGAGCAGGATTTTATTTTATGGCTGCCTAAACCAGCTGATTGCGGGATTTGAGACATCACTGGCCATGTATTCTGCTCTGTAATCAGCAATTAATCTGGCCAATTGCCTATAGCTCTGTGACTGCATCTCTCCAAAAAGGCAGCAGGGCCTTACAGTATTTGTTGACTAAGGTCTGGGCAGGGCAACTACTGTGAGCAGTCATCAGTCTGACAGGGCAGAGAGAGGGATGGGGATGATAAATAAAGCGGAGGTCAATCTGATTTCCTTTAATGGGCCATTTATGAGAAGGAGGGGATATGCGTGTGTGAACTACCTGACATTGTCCAGACAACCATCACACTGACCATCCCCCCCTCTTTCAACAGGCAAGAGTGTAAAATGTGCCCAGGGTCCTTCCACACCCAACAGGGATTTGACATCCCCAGTGCAAGTCAAGTGGAGTGCAGGAGCTGCGGGATGTCGGAAACATGGGGCAGACCTTGTGTGTGTCCACTTGTGTGGTGGTGGCTCTCTGGACGTGTGTACACCAAATTCTGGGGAAAAAAGTTCTTTATGGGAGAAGAAACTAGCAGCTCTCTGCTCAGTTACTCCAACAAAAAGCCCTGGGCAACTGCTGTGCTGTAGATCAAAGCTATCTGGTGCTTACACTGGGGGACAATTCATCCAGCCTGGCTGAGCAAAAAATAATAAAAAATGGAAGTCTTGCTGGTAACCTGGGAAGGCTGTTGTTTCCCCAGAAAAAAAAAATCACCTAAAAACCTTCTTGTCCTACTGTTTCCCACATGGAACACAGGGAAAGACGCAGTGCTGGGAGTTGTGATTTTGGCACTAGTCCCAGCTCTGCTCTTGTTCCACTTGTGGTCTGCCTTTCACTGTCTCCTCTCTGTAAAATGGGGATAATCATACTTACAAAACGTTGCAAAGTTCTTCAATAAGCATTTGACAAACACTGAATGCACTTATTGGATGCGAGTGTTGGCTTTATTTGGATGATGTCCACACCAACATCCATTCCCAAACCAACCTGTTGTAAGCAATCATTCTTCAGCCTATAAAACAATAGCCATGGTGGGCAGGAAATAATCCATGTAACACTTTGAATTAACTGCTCAGCCACTGCTTAGAAAACACCGTTGGTCACAAGCGAGGAAGGTTCCCAAAGGCTGTTCTGGTCCCTCTTTGCTCATTAGCCTCTACGTGCTGCTAGAAACCCGTTCCTGTCGGGCTCTGCAGAGAGGGGAAAGCTGGCCAAGGGAAGCAATACAGAATCTGCATCTGGAGGTTCATTTTGCAGGGAGCTGCAGGGACTTTCACACACGTATAGAATCTTATTAATAATAAACAGTCGTCTGGAACATTCATACATCCTGCGTAGGGCTTAGTGCTTCCAAGTCAGGGAGATTTAGCAGATGAGCAAAGAGGGACTGCGGGGCTGTGTGGGAATGTCAGCGTAAGGCTGTAGCCAGAGCTGTGGATCCCAGGTGGAGAGGATGGGGAATTGCCTGTGCCTGATTCAGGAGAGCCAGCCCAGAAATCAGAGCCAACAAAGCCTGTTATCGCTGGCAGCTGTAATGAAATTAAAGACATGCTTTGCTATCCATCATCAGGTGTGTCAGTTTTCAACACTTAATGGCTGGAAGTTAAAGCCTTTCTCGGGTGCATTTCCAGCCATTGACTTTCAGTTTTGGGCACAAGGAAGGGAATTACGTTAGAGGTATTGCAGGTGAGATTTTTCTCCCTCCTGCCACACGTTTCCGTGGCAATGCATCAGTAATGAGACTTTGTGCGTATCATCTTCCTTGCCAAAACAGAATAATTAATTCAGTTCTTCACCTAGTTACTTGGCCAAAGTCACTCTGGGATAATGAGACAGAGACTAAGCCAGTCCTTGTCTTTGGTGTGTGACAGCCACATGTCACACACCAGATCACAACCCCTCCTTGCAGAGATGGGGTATCCAAGGGGCAAAGCATGGTGCTGAGATCTCAGGAGGAGTCTGGGGGTCATGCTCAGCCTCTCCAGGTGTGGTCCCAGGCCTGTCCAGACTTTCCTTTAGCGGCCCAGGATGAGGAACAGTTACACGGGGCACATGGTTCAATTCAAGTGGTGTTGGACAGACCCTACTGCACCCTTTGGCATAGGTTCTGTCCCAGAGTGAAGAAATGAACAGAACACCGCAGCGTGTGAGAGGAACAGTATATGAAGCATGGGAAGACTGGAGAAAAGAGCCCCTTTGCTTCCACAGCCACAGATGTGTGTTAAATGGAGATACAGACTCCTTTTTGGCATTTGTCAGACAACAGCAGTTTCTCAAGGCTGTTTCTGATGGCATCATATGGATTTTCCTTTCATAACAATCTCTCTCGTGGAAATCCCCATTGGTCCTTGCTATTCCAGCGAAGGAGACTCTCTAATTCAGCTCATTTTCCCCCGGGAAGATCCAGCTGATTATGCAATAGCGATGTGTACCAGCACGTTAATGGCACTTGGCACCTTCCTGGGCTGCACAGGAGGCGGGGGATATTGCTGTCATTATGGAATTAGTCACGCTGGAAACACCGCAGGGTTTGTTTAATCCAAGGAGAAAAGAAAAATATTTGTTGGGGTGGGGTGGAGAGAAGCAACAACCGCAGCTTTCTGAGCCAGGTGGCAAGGAAGTCGTGACAGGGTCCCGGCACTTTTGCTGGTGAGTGAGTGTCCCAGGGCATCCCCACGCTCCAGGTGTCTCTGGATATTGGTGGGTTTAACTAGCTGTGAGGGGATTTTTTTTTACCATGCAGGACCCCAACAGCTGTTTGGCTGGATTTTAGCTGGTACAAGCTGTCAGGCCACTGCAGATGCCCATGGGAGGAGAGGTCAGGAGGGAAGGGTCCTGCTTCCCCTTTGCTGCAGGTGCTTACTGAGGGGATGCCTTTCTGGAGAACCAGTGGTCACAATTTGTGGATACTGTCCTACTGCTGAGGAGAGGACAGGTCCAGCCCTGCTGCTCTGCAGCTTTCATGGCAACACTGCACCCCACTCTGCCACTCTGCAGGTCCCCTCTGCCTCCTCCAGGACTGTAGAGCCTTTCTGGGGTTAGGTACCACTGCCACAGACTTCCTCCAGCATCCCCCCCTCTGTAACGAACCCTCGGGGACCACCAGCCAAGTGATTGGGGTCTGAGCCCTTGTGCCTGACCATGTCCTGGCTGAAAATAGAGGTTTGTTTGCTGCAGGTCCCACAAGGTCTGTCCAACTCCTTTCGGCCGTGCTGCTGACATCTCTGCGGGTGAGCTTGTGGTTTTCCTGCTATGTGCAAGGTCCTGACAAGAGACATTTTTTACCCTGCTGACCCTTTTGCTTCTGGAATCACAAAAAATTGACTGCAGCAAATCCAGCTGTGTGGTGGAGCGTGTCCCCCTCTTCCATCTCCGTGGGACATAGAAGAAAGTTCCCATCAGCAGTCATCTCTCACTCATGGCGAGGGGAAAGCAAGACACGGTGGGGTTGCGTGCTACCCCACTGGGTACTGCTAATTAATGTAAGAAACAGTACCAGAGGCTATGAGGCATTGAACTGGAGTGTAATTAGCTACATGGGATTTGCTAAGTGTCTTGGTCTGAACAACAAGGAGGAAACCTCAGGGCCAGCCTCTGTCGAAGAGATGCCATATGAAAGCAGAAACCCCCCGAGGGATGCTCAGTGTTGCCATCCAAACCTGCGGATCATTTTGTGCCTGACACAGGGCTGTATTGGGATATACGCAATGGCCCTACTCCTGCGCCCTGCCCCAGGGTGCCAACAGCACAGACATCTATCTCCTTCTCGCTGCAGCTTATTTAATATTTATGTTCCCAAATGCTAGGGAATATCTTAATACTGCATGTGTTCAGAGCTCTGCTGAGCCTGGGTCTCCTTTCCCCTTGCACCAGGCTGGTGCTGGGTTGGTCTGGTATCCTGCACTGGGATGGGAGCAAGCACCAGCATCTGGAGTCTGGGTGTCTCCTTGTCACCTCTGGTTGCTTCTGACAGGCACAGAGGGTGGGATGCCCTGGGTGAGCATTGGCACTAGATGCCATGGTGTCATCCCCCTTTGCAGGCCACAGAGATCTGGTGAATGCCAAGAGGGGGGTGTCAAAAATAGGTCAGGTGAATCACACTTCCCGAATCACCTGGTTCCGTCCACTGAGGACCCAGTAGTTCAAAAGCATGTGTCCACAGTTAGACCCAGACGGCTTGTCACATCCCTCGGGACCTGTGGGCCTTAGGGATGTGAGCCTGAGGTAGTAAGTGTTGGGTGAGCCCTGTGAGGGACTGAAATTAAACATGCCTGGTACAATCTAGCCTTTACTGGGATAACAAACCCACCCATTTTCATTTTTAAGGCTTTGGAAGTCTGGGACAAAAGGACTTATCCTCAAGGGGATAAATCAGAGGCTATAGGACAACCCATCTCTCTTGGCTAAGCCAAGGGACAAGAATAGCCTCAGTCCCACCAGAAGCCTGAACCTGCAAAAGCAAACAGGGTTTGTGATTCATGCCGTGGCCGCCCGCCCGCAAGGTTTGCACAGGACCATGCGCAGCCGCAAGCAGAGCTGCTGGATTTCTGGCCCTGGCTGTCCTGAATGCCTGCAGGAAGGATGGACGCTTTCTGAAACACGCCGAGACTTGGAAAGGAGTGTCATGTCACACCTGGAAGGAGGAAACCACTCCAAACATAATGCGGCTCCTGTTCAAGGCTCCCTTTGCTATTTTCGCGTGTGCGGAAGGTGTGAAATGTGCTTTTTTATTGTGATTTAAAAAAAAACCCCACACACAATGAAACACAAAGCAGAGGGCACTGGAGGTACACTGGCAAAGGGGTGACAGGGAAAGGGAAAACAAGGTACCAATCAGAAATGCATCACCTGCTGTTAATGTTAGAGGAGCTGTTTGGTCACGCTACTGCGGTGCGTGCTCTCCTGCTTCCAGCCTGGCAGTCCTTGCCTTTGCTCTATAAAAAAGGAGTCACGATGAGTCATAGCGGGATGATGTAAAGGCTCTGGTGACCTGTCGAGCAACACCAGCGGCTTCACGGTCAGGATCTGGGCCTGTCATCAGCAGCAGGCAGCTCGCGGAGGAGCAGGGACGAGTGTGACAGCCTGCACGGCAGCTTCGGCACCGAAATAACCCTCCTTCCCAGGACTCCTCACCTGGAAGGGGCCTATTTTGCACTGATTTTAGGCATTTTCTTCGCCACCTTCATGGAATAGAAATGGACCTGTATGTCCAGAGATCAAGAAATCCCCAAATAAGAATAAAAATAGTAATCTTGGCTTGCTTAACATTTGATGAAAGCCGATTCTGTCTCAGATCAGAGTGATTGGGTTTAGCTGCGGTGTGCAGGGGAAATTTCTTACATGTGCTTGCAGACAGAGGCTGTGCCTGATGGGTTACACTCTTATCCCATGAGCAATCACTCTTGTCTATGCTGGAGTAAATGAGGAAAAGTTTGGGGTGAGGGAAGGAGTTCTGGGTTCAAGGAAAACTAGAGGGAGGGTTTCAAATGGCAACTGCCATTGCCTGTTTGAGACTGGCCTGGAGAGTGGGACACAAATGCTCATCTCCTTTGCAAACAGGGTAGGAAATTCTTTAATTGTCCATACTACATCTTACAAAAAAATAAATACAAATTCCTTGGGCAGGAAAGCATCAGCTTTCCCCATTCCCTGTGCTTGCAGTAAATAAAAACTTCTCCCTGCCACTTCTGTCGCCTCTGATCTCTGCAGTTTCTTGCCCCAGTCTTACACGCGAGGTTTGAGCTATGCTCCACAGCAAAAAGCAAAGATGTGACAAAACCTTCCAAAGGGCAGATGCAATAGGAGGACAGTACGTGTGGCTGGGGTGGGATTGCAGGGGCTGCACGCACTCCCCCCAGCTGGAGGCACTTTGTTGAGGCCCCAGGGGCGGGGTTCTCATCCACTCTTTCTAGGATAGAGACCCGCTGGAGGGTGAGATCTTACCTGGGCTCCCTGAGGTGACTGTCACCCCAGATGTGGGTAGGACCATGTCTTGATATTTTGGTAATTAATAGCTATTATTTTCTGAGAGAACAGAAGACATGGTGGTATAACAGGGCTCCTCTGGGCCCCAAAGCTCTCCCTTGGCAAATCGGCTCCCCTGAATGTTAGTTGGGAAGATGCTGCAGCTCTTCTGAAAATCCCACCCACATGGCATCACGCAGGGTGCCCCTACCCATGGGGCTGATCTGCTGCATTGCTCCAACCTCCCTCCTTTGAGACCTTTGGTGATGAAATGGCCTCACTCAAGCAGTGTCATTAAAGCTAATAGATTCTCACACCAAATTAAGCAGGGCAGGAGGAGAGTAAGATGTTTCCACTTGTAGAAACCCCTGTGAGTGGTTTCTGCTCATGGTTACTCCATGTCTGGAGGGCTTTGTTGCTGTTTTGGTTGGATTCACCATGCAGTGGTGACCTGAGGGTAGGTCCCACCTCTGCTGCAGAGGTTGGATTGAAAATGCTGATGGGACTTAGGGACCATCATGCTGGATCCAGCACTGGGTGGACATTCACAAAGGGAAACTCTGGGGTGTCTATGGCAGCTCCTCTAGCCCCCTCCCATCTGCAAGGCTTCTAGGCATAAAGCATCAATAACTGTGCTGGCGAGTTTTTTCCAAGAGCATGGAGTGAAATGGCACTGTGGCTGCACTGCCAGCTGAATTCCTCAGCTGCAAGCCTCATTTCTCCTGACATACTACTCTGGAGATAATGTGACATCCTGCTTATGCTGTTTCCTCAGAACTAAAGGTCACTTACTCATATCTGATGCCATTGGAATCGCTTTTCTGAGGTCAGTGTCATGGAATGAGTTGTCCAAGAAATTAAGTAAATGTTTCAGCTTTCCAAAGGGAGGACCTATTATGTAGATTAAAGACAGTTAATGAAAAGAGCAAAAGAACCAGTTTCCCACCCTTGCAAACCAAAATACTTTGTTTATCTACCTTCACATGCAGCTTCAAACGTGTCTTCCCCAAAATGGGTCATGGGCACCTTCCAGATTTAACCTCACTGTACATGTGTGAGGAAAGAAGGTAAAAATTAGACAGCTTTTCTGGTCTTTTGATCAAGGTGGGTTATCATTCCAGAAGAGGTTGTTGTACTTCAAACAAGCAGTGAGTGCCAGATGGAAGGTCCTGGGTGGTGACAACTTGTAAGTTAGACTGAGTGCGTGCAAATCCACCTCTAGTCTCGCCAAGGTCCATGGGTCTCTCTTCGCTGCCCTTTGGCACTGGGAAGTGTGGAGCAAGGACTGGTCAACAGCTACTTCTTAGTTTTGCTGGATGCTGTAGCACGCTGCACTAGCCTAACGCAAGGGCTTAAGTTGATAGTGATAATACACAGGAGAGTCCTGAAAGGGCCTTTTTATATTGCCTTTTAAGGATTTTTATCTCTATCTGTAAAGCACATCAGCTATGTCTGGACTGTTAACCTAAGCAAGACCAGGGCCAGATCGTGGGCTCCTGTGATCAACCACAGCATGATCCATGGCATGGGTGTTGTCCCAGACCAATTAATTCTCCTGCAGATGGTACCCAGTGTCCTTCCCAACATGCAGGCAGGGCACTGCAGCCTTGCTTGGGGTGACAGGAAGGTGAGGATGTGAGCTGTGAGGTGGATAGTTTTAAATACAGGTGTAGGATGCAGACTCACCTCTACGTGGGAAAGTAATACCCTCCCCAAAGTGTGCCAAGGGCATCATTCCCCGGCAGACCTGCCTGGGCTTTAAGGGTAGATGGATGTTTTGGGAACTATGAGCCAAGGCAAAAATAAGCTTGAAAAACAGCCTGGGAGCCAAGCCCAGTGAAGTTCCTCAATGCCTCATTAGCCTCCTGAATGCCTTGTCTGATCTGCCCAGAAACATGCTGGAAATTTCTCCTCTGGATTAATAGCTGCTCATGAAACTCCTAGCAGGGATCTGGCCACTGAGGCTGGCTTTGCATTGGGACCTGTCTCCACCACCCATGTCTTATATCACTGGTGCTGAGCTCCACTCACACGCAGTTCTAAAAACCCAAACAGCAACTGGAATATGCAGATTAGGTCCAGGTTTTGTTGATGTAATGAGGTGGGAGTGATGGGCAGAGCATGGCCATCTCTGCTGGGGCACGGTGGGTGAGGGCTGCATCCCGTCATTCCCTTCCATGGCTGAGGACTGGTCTCTCAGGCTGGGGGAGACCCTCCACCTCACGTGCTGCTGATGGTCACCACCCAGCCCCCAAAATCTTCTGTGAAAGAGAATTTTTGAAGAGGACAGGGGTGAAGAAGTTCCCTTGTTTGTTTGTTCCTTCCATTTGTGTTAGGAGAGAAAGGATTTATGGAAGTCAGTTCAATTCCCTGTCTTGCCTTGACTGATATATTTCTCCCTATCCTGAGTTAAGCACTATCAAGGAAGAGTTCAGGCAGCTGCTTGGGCCTGATGCTAGATCTCGGGATGCAAAGGGAGAGGCACGCTGGGAACAGGAAAGCGGTGCTGGAAGCATGCAACGCCACATTATCAACCACCTCTCCTGCAGCTCTTCCCATTGGGAGTCATCAGCCTGCTTAAGTCCACCTCTGTCTTACAGAGAGGGAGGTGGAGGTCCAGGCACAGCCAGTGAGACAGGCAGGGGTGGGAAGCAGGTCCCTGGTGGGGTGCAGGCGCCAGCCCCGGGATGCACAGCCCCAGCACACTAGCAAAGCTCGCGATGCTCGCCGACTCTGCACAGCTGCTCGGCTCATCTGTGCGCATTCAGAGTGGCTCCATTCAGCAGCGCTGCTTCCTGGAGCCTGAAAGGCTGCTGATTGTTTTTAATGAGCCTTCGCCTTGCTGGAGGTTTGTTTCACACTGATTGCGTGGGCAGCACCGTAACCTCATCCCACCAGGCAGGTTCGTTCTCCCTGCGCTCCCCAGCATTGCTCAGCACCTATGGGGAGCTGTGGGGGGAACACAACAGGTTTGGGAAGCAAGTACACAGGTTATGGAGTGAGCACTGCTGTACCCCTCTTGAGGATGGAGGTGTCCAGGACCCCTAGGGGAATGCAGGGTCCTGCAATGGAGGAAGGCAGCATACCCTCCAGCCTCGCTCTTGGAGAAGGTTTGACCTCCACAGTGTTTGCACAGCATCCAGGGCACAGCACGATGCCCACACGACTCAGACCGGCTCCCTCTCACCTAGCAGCAAGGATGGGTTATTTGGGAGGTTCCTCCCTCACCCTGTAGCCTTCCCGCATCCCCGACTCAAGAGCCCAGGGCATGATTCAGCTAATCCCAAAACACGGCAGATGATTTGCATCCTAAAAATGCCTTATACCTCTCCATCAGCTCCAAAGGGAACCTGGGATGGAGAACTGAGCTCAGCTGACTGTCTTCGGATGCTGGCTCAGGCCCTTTATACCCTGGAAAGCTGAGTAGCATCCTGGCCTTGCAGGAACAAAAACTAGAGTGATAGAGGATGATCTTGCAGCAACAGCAGTACAAATTGCAGCGCTTGGGGCTGTTGCTGGAAAACCACCAGTTCTGCCGAATGTGGGGCTGCTCCATGCAGTAACTCCCTCATTCATTAGTCCATGTAATCTGACGGGATATACCCTGTTGAAACCTGCTATCCAGCTTTATTTTTTCATGTTACTCTTGCTGCAATTTTTTTTTCTCCCCTGAGAAATTATTTGAACAGATGGCTGAGCTTGATATTAATATACTTATTTCAACATTTGCATAGAGCATCTGCTAGGAAAAAAAAAGTTTTGCAGGTTTAAAAAAATAATTTTTTTTCATCTTTGACTTGAATTCCAAGAATCTGAGAAGACGACTACCTCTTCCAAGAATGTATAAAAGCTTCATTTATATACCAGTAGGATGCCACTCCACCGAAATGTCACTCACTGGCAGATGATTTGGAAGGGTAGAGGGAAATGAGTGTGCATATTACAGAACAGACCAAGTCTAGACCGAAAAAGGGGAAACTTTTAAAAGCAAGCTCCAACCCAGCCTTTCTGCTGTTATTTGGTTCAGGCAAATGATTTAGAGCTAAATTGTCTCATTTTTCCTCCTTAAATTGTTCCTCATTTATTTAGCTGTCCTGCCTGCATTGCTGATCCCTCGTGTGGTGGTCATCTCCTGGCCATGTCCTGAGTTCACAGCAGGCTGAGCCCCCCTTCCCCACTGCCTCCCTCGGAAAGGAAAGCAGGGGGCACAGCCCAGGTGGGACCACCAACGCATCCCTCCCGCCCTTGGCTTGGCTGTTCAGAGGGCCAGGAGCTCAAGGTACACGTGGTGTGTCCTCAGAAGGTCGTCTAGGTGAAGCCGTTGAGAAATTGCATCTTTTTCTCTTAGAGAAGATCTGACAGCATTTCTGCATCCTATATATCTCTTTCTTCCCCAGTGAAACAGTCTCCTACAATAATTTTGGTTTATTAATTTTTGGACTAGCCCTCAGAGGGGCCACAATCAAAATGAAAACTCATGGAGACCCATGAGGTTTATCACTGCACATTAACAAGGACTCATTCCCTTCTGTCCAAACTCTCTGGGTCACCTCCTTGTTAAACCCACAGGGCTCATGCTCTTCTTCCACCCAAAGGACTTGCCCGACGCTGTTATTTTTAAGACTCTATCAAGCAAAGCTGGGTAGTGAACATCTTTCTGATGTTTTCAACTGGCCTCCACAGCACAGGAGCTGGTCTGATGAACTTTAATAATGATGTCTGCCCATCACTGAAGGCCGTAGGTCAGGCTAAGCTCTCAATCCATATGTGCATCTGTGCAACTCTCTCCCCAACAGGATTTCCCACTAGTTTAATACTGTGTATTTGTAAGAAGGTGGCTACTCATGCTTTTAATTATTCTGCCTTCCCCACGATTCCCACTCTTAGCACAGAGGATGTGGCCAAGGTGACCGGGCCCAGCTCTTTGCTGAGAGGCTGATCTCAGCAGACCTCAGCTGTAACGAGTCACCCAACCTACAGCAGCGCCGGTTCCGACAGTACCTTTGATCTGGAGTCGTTCTGGATTCGGGGTTTCACATTGCAAAGGCGACTTATCTCAGACTGGTTTCCCCTTGGTTTTATAAGTCACCGTATCCAGAGGCACTATGGGCTAGGGGATTACAGGTGAGAGGCGGTATTATAAATCATAGTACATACATGCTTTAATTATTTTGTCAAAATGATTTATAAGCTCTAACTTACTGGAAAGTACCAGGCTGTACCCATGGACCGGTCTTTTCTGTCCTTACCTGCGTTAACTCTGAGGACCTGCCTCTCACCTTTTCCTCCCACACTTTGGCTCAGAGGATGGTACTTTGCAGAGCCAAGCAGCTTGACAGTGACTATGGAAATGGATCTGAGACTACACAGATATTTTCCAGCTCTAGCCCATATGAGACACACAGCCCCTGCCATCCCCCCTGCCCCACACCAGCTAACCATCCCACATCCCCACACCAGGCTAACTCGGTTTATTCCTTAACAAACTTTTCTGGCAGGGTGTCATCGCAGCCAGAGTAATAAAAATTTACAGCCATAGCAGCGGCAATGCCAAAAATACCAGCATAAATAGGAGCATCCTAGCACACAGGTAACATGGCTGTGATTTAGGTCCCTTGCAGTGAGCGAGGAGGGAGAGGAAGGGATGCTGCTTTTTGAACATTTTTCCAGTGTTTTCACTTTTTAATGACCTACTTAGCCCATTGCTGAAGGGTGTAATTTATGACTCTGAAGTATAACTGGGCGGAGGGGGGGGGGGGGTGGGTGGGGGGTTGTTGCAGCCTCCATGCTTTGGCTCCAGTTGGTTTATCACTCAGTTCATTCCTCACGGTTTTGCATGACAGCGCCAGGGCTGAGTGCGATGAATGGTATGCAGATAATAACAGGGGAGAAAGGCTTTCCCTCAAAGCCTGAGCACTGCTGGAAGAGTGAAGGGGAGGAGGGATGGAGGAGAACGGGCCTGGGGGAGGCCCGGGAGAAGCTGTGAAATGCCTCTGGAGCAGGCGGTGGGAGATACGCAGAAAGAGCGATGTTGGAGGCCGTGTGATGGAAACCGAGGGCTGGATGCAGCCCTGCAGGCACCCTGGACAGGGAAATCACACCCTCTTTCATTGGGATGATGGGGTCAGAGCTGATGATGGTCATGCGGGGGTACCCCATCTTCCACCCTCTCTGTGCAGACCCTGACTGCTGAGCTCCTGGTCCTCCCTGCGCAGTGAGGGCTTTGCTCTGGGCTTGAACCTGCCTTACATGCTCCAGCCTCGGACCCTGGACAGTGAAGGGACCCTGCATGAAAAGGCAAGGAGGCATCCCTACAGCTTCCTTCATGGCAGCAGTTTTTGAGGTGTAGAGTGAAGACGGGTCCCTTTCCCTTGCCCTTTGGGGGAGGGAGGGTGGGGGCAGCGGGGAGGAGGGACTCCTGCCTGCTCTGCTCCTCTGTGCTGAGCTGCCTTCCCTGTGGGATACAGTGCTATATTTAGATGAGAGGTAACACTAGGGAGGGTTGATATGGCAGAGGATGTGTTTCCTCTTGGCCGAGGTTTCCAGTCAGGAGCAGAGCAGTGAAACCTTGGTACCAGTTATCTCACTGCAGACAGAACAGGAGGAGGCTCCTGCTCATGTCCAGAGGCTGGACCTGTGGTCCTATGCCTCAGTGGCTCTCCAACCTGATGGGATCCAGGCTTTGTCAGCAACAGTGGAGCCAGAGCTGGGTCACGCCTCTCGGCTCTGAGCTAAAGGATGTGGTTAGAGTCCTTGCGTTTCTCACCCCAGCTCCACCACAGACACAGTTTATCGCCGCCAGAAAAACCTGAGCTGTGGATTCCCTTTATGCCCGTGGTAAATTTCTGGAGAAGGTCTGAGCCAGGTTGTGGAGAGGCATCCATGCCCATTCCTCTTCCTGATCTCTGTAGACCCACTCAAAAAATAAAACCAGGCAGCTTTGCCTCTCTCCTGCTTTTTATGAGAGCCTGGCTCCAGAAATATACTCCTTTGCTCTGGCCATTTCCATAATTAAAGCAATAAGCAGTGGATGTGATTTAAATCAAGCCTGAGCTCTTGAAAAGCCACCTGTGGTGTTAAAAGCAAGTCAATAAAGTGTGTTAATAGAAGCGTTAACATTTCAGCAGCGTACCGGCAGCATTAATTATGACATTCCCCATCAGGCAGGTCGTTCTAGTGTCCCTCAAGGAACAGGCAGTGGTGATGGGTTTGGGTCTGAGCATTGGGCTCGGCAGCAGCACAGGTCATGAGAACACTATCAGGCTGGGCAGGAAGAAAGCATGGGAGAGGCTATGTGATTTGCTAGTTAAACCCCTAAAATGCAGGCTCGTGTCCCACCCTTGGTCCCAGAGCCACCAACCATCTGCTGTTCTACTGCTTTCAACTGGGACTTAAAGACATCTCCTGCACAGAGACAAGGGCTGGCTTGAAATCACCCCAGGACAAGAGAGTAGACTAAAGCATCCTTCAAGGCATCAGTACCATCACCCTGGGGAGCAATCTCTGCAGGCTGTTTGCAGCTTTTGCCATCTGTCCCACGGGTTGCCTGTCCTGCTGTAGGTTGCCAGTGGTCTCCTCTGACATAACCGTGCAGCTGGTCCTTTGCTCATGAGGTTGAGTCCAAGTTATTAATTCCATTTATCTCCTCCTTGGCAGTTGGAGGTCCAGCCTGGCAGGCATGAGCCATTAAAGGTCCGGGAAGAGGTATTCCATCAGCAGAATGAACACAGGAACCTCTACCATCAGCCCCTGTTATCCCAGGGCGGGTACATTGGGATACTTGGGAACAATTAGGACCCATCCTGGCTCCAGAAGCAGTGCAGCTACAGATGTGCTAGACCCAACTCTGTCCTGGGCTATTACAAAAACCTTTGCCCACTTGTAGACTTACTTTACCCAAAGACTGGAGAACTCAGTCCATGAGCAGTTTGATATTGATATTGTTCTAAGTGGAAAGCAGAGGAAAATGGAAACAGGAGAATTTTACATTCGCAAGTGCCAAAATATTCAAACCAAATAAATTTGTCCTGAATTTACTGTCTGGAAAAGCATTGCAAAATGCTTTGCTCTTCCAGACTGTTGTGATGTGTCTGTTCACATGTGCACAGGAACAGGCTCCAAGGAGAAACAACGACACCAGCACCTTCTCAGAAAACCCTGAATTAGCAAGATGCTAGGCACATGCTTAATATTTAGCATGTGCTTAAACCCATCCCCCAGAGCACAGCCCTTAATTGTGGGAGTCCACCCTGCAGCTGATACACCAGAGCTGTCAGCTTGGACCTAAAACTTGTCCTCAAGTGCTCTGCAAGGCAGGGGCCAAAATCCCACCGAGTCAGCTGAGCCTCTGTCTCTCAATTTTTAATTAAATTCCATTTTTACAGTAGGAAAAAAGTGCTCATGAGCATGTGATTAGAGCTTTTTCATTTTTTTTTATCAGCATGGGACAGAGAACAGGTTCAGTCTGTCATAAAACATCCTCCTATGGCTTCTAGAAGTCAAATACTTGTCTTAAAAAAAAGTGCTCTATGAGATTTCTCTCTCTTCCATACATGCTGCTTCATGATTTTGCCTTGTCCAAGTGTGCCCTCAGTGTGTACAGAGGACAGAGAAGCATTTCTGCTTGCACTGCCCCACGTAGTGTGTGTTTTACACAGCACAGACCCTGTTTCTGCAGTGCTTCAGGGGAGATCCTCACCCCCCATGGGGAAAAAAAGAGGTGAAGAATACAAACCAAGGGCATGTAACAAGCTGGCAGCACAGCTGGAACTTGGGATACTTTTGCTCTGGTTCCTTGGACTGTGCCCTCTAATAAACTGAGCTTGGGATGTAGGTATTCATGTCTAAGGATGAAACTATTGTCTTGGAATATCAAAACGGCAGAGTCCAACTTGATTCTTGACAAATGAGTGTGTGGTTCAGAAATTCACAGACACAGGAGCCTGGGAGAGCCTGTGGGACACGGAGAGCAGCTGGTGGCAGAGTCACAGGATGATCCTGGAAACGTCCCAGAAGGACTATGTCCTCTCCTTCTCCCAGGCAGGGTGGATAGCACAAAGGGGCAACACAACCTGTTCCCAAGGCAGGTCAGCATCTGCACACCACCTCAGGCTTCAACGCTCCAAGGATGCTTTTCCCGGACCGTGTCACCTGCAGATCCATGCAGGATTAATTTACTGGTGCTCGGATAGCTCACAGACATCTCCAAAGGAACAGCAGCTCAAGAGGAGCTCCGTGGGGTGGAAGTTTGGGGGACAGCAGGATGTGCTGGTCGTGTCGTTCAGCACCGTGGGTCCAGCCAGCAGACGGGGAGAGGTCACAGCTCTGTGCTGAGCTCTTTCCCAGCCCCTGCGATGAAGCAGATTGTGGGTGGATGAAAGAACCAAGGAGGGAGCAATGGAGCTGTGGAGAAAGGTTAGCTCTGCATCCATCCAGGATGCCCTCACAGTGTGCTAGGCACTGCGATTGCAGGAGATGCCACCTCTTTCTTCAGGCCTCTGCCTCTCGGGGCTTCGTGGCTGGCACCAAATTCCCTTTGCTTTTCTCTTCTCTCTTTAAGAGAGTTGCAAGCTCCTGAGCAGCTCCTCCCCCACATCTTCCCTACCAGCACTTTTATCTGATGTGGTTGGATCCCTCCCTTACTGCTGCCTAAAACAATTCCTTGCTTGCAAATGTGGCCTCTGAACATATCCTAAGCTTCCAAGATTTTCCTCAATATAGAAGAAGGGGTCCAGAGAAGTGGCCATGCCTGGATGCCCCAGGACTACGGCTATAGGTCGCCCTCCCCCAGCCTAAACTGGTGACAGCTGACCCCATGCCATTCACTGAACTCTGCAAGAGGAGGAGGAGAAAGCTGGAAGGAGAGAGTATGGTGCAGGCCATGGCAATGGACATGCTGATCCTTCCTTCTCAGGTCATGCCACAAATACCTTCCCTGCTCCCTTTCACTGTCAGATCTGCCTCAAGCAAACCACTTTTGTCCTCCATAAGTTCCTTGCCCAGGGCTTGACATCAAAGCCCACTGCCTGCTGCGGTGCAAGAGCTGCCTGGTCCTCCCTCCTAAGTCCCCGATGCCTGCCTGTCTCCATCCCTTGCCTTTCATTCCATACCTTAAACTACCAATGTTTAGTGCAGGGAAGGTGTTGCAGGATGTATAGAGCCTGGTATCCTGGTCTTTGATTGTTTCTTTGGTACTACTTTAACACGAATGATTAAAGCCCTGTGATAAGCCATCCCCTGCCACTCATCACAAAGGCAAACTTTCTGTTTCCATCCTGGCTGCTTTGCCTGTGTTCAGACTCTTCAGGCATTTCCTTACTTGGCGTTTATCACTTCCAGTATATCTGCATGGACTTTATTTTTCTTACTAAGACAGACTGAAAAACCATCAGTTTCTTGACTGCTGTCCCCTTGGCCTGTCACTAAATACTCTTCATCTTGGGATATGCTCTTGAACAACATATCGATTCAAATTCTGCCTCTTATGGCTGCCATTTAGCTAAGATATATACGTTATTATTCATCTGTCCAGTCTCTCCTCTGAAGCCAGTCCTTACGCTCACTTCCATGGCTGGATTCCCCCGTTACCTATAACATCTGCCTTTTCCCTGGATGGAGATGTTATTTATTGCCTCTCGTTCGCTTGGCTACAGAGAAAATAAACCGGTCCCCGCAGTTACACCATGGCTTTGAAAGGTGCAGTGGCCTCATTTCTCCAGACTCCAGTGTGAGCTATGGCTGCCAGCGAAAACTAACGACAGCGGCTGCCGGCGAAGATGAGCTGCGAACACAAACGGTGCCAGACCTGCAGAGCTCAGCAGGTTTTCTCTGGAGATCCAGCGGTGATGGAGCGTGGTGGAGACCATGAATCACCCCTCACCTGGAGCGGGACGCAAGGGCTGACAGTGATGATGGGGTGGGCAGCGGCACCAGAGGCAACTTCAGCTCTCGCAGCGATCTGTTAAGCAGTTCTTTGATTTTCACTGATGTACAGTCATAAATTTACTCAATTTGGCACAATTTACGAAGTTCTTGTAACCCTGAATGTGCATAGCAGAGCGTGCAAGCTTGGTGGACCAAGCATGGTGGTCTGAGTGGGGCCACAGGGCAACATGAAGTCACTTCCCTTTCTCTCCCGCTTGTTCCAGTTATCTCCTTGGTACCTCCACCTGCAACGGTGTAAACATCAGCCAAGCTGCAGGCAGCGCTTCTGCTGAAGGGGCACCCCAGTGGGGCTACGACAGGCTTTTCGGTGCAGGAGGAGGATGGCAGATGGCTGAAAGCTGCAGGGTCAGCAGAGCATCCTTGTGTGAGCCATGGGGTGAGGCCAGGCACCCGCCCCTGTGCAGGCGGAAGGAGCAGACGTGGGCATGGCTGGGGGGCAGAGCAACAGCTCCTGCTGCTGCACTGGGGACCTGCCTGTGCTGCTGGGTGATTAATTTAAGCATCCTTCTGTCATCTCCCCAGCTTCACTAGAAGCCAATTCACAGGACTCTTGCTGGCTTCCTTCTCCCAGAAGCTTTGAGCCATCCAAAAATTGTAAGTCAGGCCACACAGCATCTTGAGATTTTATTGGGAGAAAAAAACATCTCCATCACCGTTTTTTAAAAAAACAAGCATACGTGGGGTACTTTTCCTGGCTGGCTGCACTACGTAGGGTTGGACTATGTAGTGCTTTTCACTTTTTTAGTGTTTCTTGCAGCGATGAGAGACTCATAAAATCGTCTTAAAAACCAAAGAGAGATTTTGCATACAGTTTACAGCTCCAGGAACCATAGGTTTATTTAAATTAAAAAAAAAAAAAAAAAAAGAAAAGAATAGATTTCTGATGTGACTGGGGGAGCTGGGAAAATGGACTCCAAATCGTATGCAGTCTTGTTATCAAATGTCACCATCACCAAACCAGACCAAACGAAGGAAAACTCCGGGAGAGTTAAATCCCTCTGCAGAGCTGAGAAAGCCAGGGCTGCAGAGCCTGTTGTTCTGCTACTATGTCGATTTGGGATGAATACTTAGAGATACAGTCATTTTCCTAAGCAGGACATCAGCTGTTTGACGCTCGTTAGTGCTAATGAAAATCATACAGCCTGAGTTTGTGCTCCAGCCCGCAATTCCTCCAAGCCCTGCCATTTTCACTGTCATCTTGGGGAAGAAGCCGAAGCAGAGTCTGAGGTAGTGAACTTAAAACCAGTGCCAGTGTTAAACAAAGCAAAGCCATCGTAGAGTATGCAGAGGGGTTTATTAGGTTGCCCTTGAATTTTTTCCAGCTGGATAGGAAGGAAAAAATAAATAAAAGTGCAGAAGTCTCCACCACACTCCTAGGATAATTGCTTTGGGACGCCTGCACTGGGAGAGTTCTCATCCTGTCATGCATCCACGGGGTCCATCTCCCATCGTCCTTGACAGGGATGGTGACGCACCAGCCCCGTGTTGCTCTGTGCATGGGCCAGTAAAGCTGTTCCTCCATGACATGGTGGAAACTCTCCCTTAAAAGTGTGACTCAAACCTTTCCGCCTTCTTATCTGCTATGGGCAAGAAGCCAGATGAAGGTTTTGTTGGTCAGGAGCATGCAGACCACAAGGATCACACATTTCCTATGTGATCTTGGCCAGTCTAACACTTCTCGGCCTTAGCTTCCTCACTTTTAAAGTCTAGGCTATAACAGGCTCTCAGAGGAAGGAAGTGTGAGGATTTGTATGCTAATATTTGTAAGACACTCGAGGGATAAGTTGAGGAGGTCCATAAAAATGCCTAGTAGCAATGAGTAATGCTTTTTCTGGGCATATCTTGATTTCAGCCCAGGCTGCTATTGTTCCCAGAGCACCTGTGGGTACTAAGCCTCTGGGACATGTTCCTCAGCTCCATAAAGATAGAGAAAACAGGAGGAAAAAAAAAATTCCATATCGGTCCGATGGGTAGAACGTTCACTTGCGACTGTAAATATCAAACCTGCACTAAAATCTGGATTAAATCCCAAAGATTTTTCCATTTTTGGTCTATTTCTTCAATGTTTCCTTTGGGTGGCCATGCTAGTAGCTGGCTGGATCTGATGCATTCACTCATTTGTTCCATGATTAGCAATCACTGAAGTGTGTGACTCTCTTGACAGGTTTCAGAAACAGTTTTCATTTCATGCAGACCTGGGCCTGAGAGTCTCCACTTGGTTTGGTTGCTCCACTGGAAACGCAGACTGAATAGCGAAGGCATCAAGGGGGAGAAACCTAAAGTTTACACTCACGTAACTGGGAAGAGAATTTATTCTGATCATGCTATTTTAGGCCTTATTTCTACATTGAACCACTGTGGGAGGAGAAAAATTGCTTTTATGGAAAAATGTCTGTCTGATGGTGGGCAGTAGAAGGTGATCCGTGACTTTACTAATGAATAGGCTGGTGTTCGTTAAACAAAATTCGAAAACGTTTTCCATTCTAGGAAAACACTGGAAAAGCCTGGCTCTTGTAATAAGACATTGCTTCACTTGTTTTGCTGTTGTAATCTATTGCTTTGCAAAGCCATAGAGTCTTGCAACCCCTAGCATGGTCTTGAGAGGACTTCACTGGTTGTCCTGGATGGGTTGTCTTTTCATGCATCAGTTAAATATGTAGCACTGTGGAGAGCCTGTTTTTCTGCACGGGAGCCTGGAAGCCTTAAACTCAGGGAATAAGAGGAAGAGAGTTTATCAATAACATCTATCAGGACTCCGGATGGAGAGATTTGCTCCTGGGTGCAAATGCAAGTGTCTGTCTGTGAGAAGCTAAAGTGCAGTGAGGACAAAAGCAAAGCACAGGACCTTGTGATTTTATACATCTATAACGAGAAGCCCTGCTTAAGCAGTAAGAAACAGAGAAACTGTGGCTGCAGATGGCTTGCAATGACACCAGTGCCCTCCCTGCCTCCCAGCTGGATACAGGGATGCCAACAACCAAACACTCATCTGTTCCCGTGCTCCCTGGATTGCACCCGGATTGTTTGCGAAGCGGTGTAAGAGCTCAGCCCTGGCGTGGTTACAGGGGCAGTAAAGCAACGGTGACACCATCCTCAAAAGAAAGAGCTGCTGAGGACATGGGAATTGCTATAAATAACTTCTTGTTGGGTCGTAAGCCGTGCAAACCCCACGCAGATGTGCAGAGATGTGCCTCAGGCTGGCATCCTCAGACTCATCAGGCTTACCTCTTAGAAAGCCAGGAGGGAGAGGAGAGCTGGATTAGGTCAGTCCGTTGTTTTTTAAGGCTTGTGAAATGTGCCTGTCAAGCCTTCTGTACGCATATTTGCACGATGCAGAAGCAAACGTAAAACCAGCTGAAGCCCAGGGCAGCTCAAACAGGAGTCCTGGAGGGTACAGGATGAAGTCTTCTTGCACGTGTGGGAGAGAGCTTGTGAAAAGAGATGTGTTCTGACAGAGGCTGGTTTCTGTAGCTGGGAAGAGTGTGAATCCCAAAGCAGAGGGCCCTCGGCAAAGCGCAGCTTGCTGCCAGGGATTCCTCCTCCCTCCCCCTCTCCCTCCTCTGAGACACTGACACTGGAAATGGTCCTGCTGATTAGACAGTGTCTGAGCTGACGAGCCTGATGCTGGAACACGGAGTACTGTTCCGATGCCCACGTTTTCAGAGGGAAGTTGAAAAATTGAGGAAGGTGCCAAAACCAGCCACAAAAATGATAGGAGGGCTGGAAGAAATGGCTTACAAGAGACTTAGAGAGCTTGTGCTGTTTAGCTTATAGGAAAGACGATTGAGAGGACATTATAGCACGTAAGTATCTTATCTTAAAAAAAAAAAAAAAAAAATACCAGGTACTAAAGGAGTCTTTACTCAATTAGAGCAAGACATAGCAAGAACTGGTGCTGGAGGGCAAAGCCAGACAAACTCCAGCCAGGAAAAAGGATTTGTGTTTTCCCCCTAACTGTGAAGGTAATAAACTGCTCTGGGGAGGGGACCACGCTCCATCTTCTCAGATCCAGGCAGATCATTTTCTGTTGCTGCCATCAGTTCCCAGGT
Organism: Rhynochetos jubatus; assembly: GCA_027574665.1. NCBI lineage: Eukaryota > Metazoa > Chordata > Aves > Eurypygiformes > Rhynochetidae > Rhynochetos > Rhynochetos jubatus. The sequence continues at coordinate 5,306,923 of CM050653.1, read as the reverse complement.
GCTGGACCTCAAACAGATGTGGTCTGCCGTATCCTGGAGCTTGAAGGAGAAAATGCAAAGAGCCCTTCTGGCTTGAGGCATTCTCATCATTCACAGCCAGGCAGGAAGAAAGAGACCTGCTGTTAGGTAGCCACAATGCAAAACACAGATTTACCACTCTGGAGCAGCCTCCTGTCCTCCAGAAAAAATAACCCCCAAGGTCTAATCTGCAGCTGTGGACCGTCTGATGACTGAAGCACTAGTGCCCAGCGGGTCTGATGTGGTGGGATGTGACACTGGCTGGTTTTCCTCCTTGTGTGCTGAAAGGCAGCGAATATCAGGTGAGCCTTGGTTGTATCATGGGCAACCTCAGGTCAGACAGACTCTTGACCCACCTGTGAGATCTTTCTCTGGTGGGACTTCCAAGCTGGTGCCCCTGTAAGAGGCCACCAAAGCCCTTGCCTTTGCTCTGTGGCCAAAATTGTATTGAAAATAGCTCCAGGCTTTGCATGATGCCAACTCAGAAGCAGCCCCCAGAAACAGGCAAGAGGCAGTGGCCTGGTTGCACATACCTCCCTGGGGCAGGGCTAGCCTAAATTAAGGACTGACCGGAACATGAAAATGACCTACTGGAAACAGCCCATCCCTGCTCTACCCCTGTGCCGTTTCCACCTGCGTAACGAGGTGTAAAACATTCCCCAGTCGAAACATTACCTTGTTTTTATGCTGTCTCTGACTAGGTGTAAATTCTTACTCAAGGCATGGACAAGAGAAAAAAAAATATAAAGCTTTAAATGCTTTAACATTCAAGAAAAGTACTCTGTGTACCAGGAGTTTTAGTGATCACTTTGGGAGAGCCAAGTGTCTGAGCAAATTAGCCTTGGATCTGAACAGCCTTGCAAACGGCTGTCTAAGAGTGAGCAAATACCATATTATTAAAGACAAATGAAAGTAGCAATTGAACTGAAGAAGACAAAGAGTTTTGCTCATGTAGATGCTTAACAATTTTTTCCTGTGAGGGCTTCTGAGATGAAACTCGATAAGAGCCAAGCCTCTTTTATATTCATTGGCCTCCTAACGATTATTTAGCGAAGGTCTTATGCAAATTGCACATGTCACAATCCCCACCGCTATCGGGAGCCAGCGGTTCATTTCAGTTTGAAGATTATGGTGCAGTGTGAGACATGTTTGTTCAAGAAATGCTCCCACTCTAACCTCCTCGAAGGGCTCCATTAAACACAGCGCTTCCACGGTCGTCAGGAATGTGTCTCCTATTTCCAATAAACACAACAGCTAATTAGTTAGGGAGAGGGACCCAAAGAAAACAAACACGGTTGGAACAGAGACTGGAATTCCTGCAGCCTTTGAAATCCAGAGGAGGTTTTTGCAGGTGGGGAGCACAATACCAGGTGAGGACTATCTTACACCGTTCGGCTGGGCACCTGTAAAAGCCAAGACCAAGCTGCTGTGGCAGAGCAGAGATACACTCCCTGTGAGCCCAAAGTGGCCTGTATGTAGCCAGAAGCCCATGCAGACATGTGCAAATGTGTCCAGAAGGCTTCAGCCCCCTCTGGCGCATGATATAATTTTCCTTGCCTGAGATAACAAAGAGGCAATATACTACCTACTCTCCCTTCAGTGTGCTTTCTCCCTGAACCTACTGCCAAGGGAATTATTTCTGTCCAGCTGGGTCCTAAATCGTTCCCACATCAGCACCGGTAGGATCTGGCCGTCATCACACAGAGCATCACCCCTAGAGCATTTGGTCAAAGAGGCCACATCTAGGCTTGCATGAAACAGGGTATTCAGAAACCCGTGGGCTCATATGAATGATAGTGCTGTGCAGTCCAAATTCCCTGGCAGGCTGCCTGAGCAGCCAGATGTGCCTGACACATGGCGGGACTGACGGCATCACACCATGCAAAGATCCCTGAGCAAGCCCAGAGGGCAGTACCAACGGAGAGAAGTTAGCTCAGTGCGTAGAGACCCAAGGGATACCAGCTGCAGCAAGGCAGTTTACTCCTCTGCTGCTGATGCCATCCACAGAGCAACGTTGTTCAGCACATAGACATTTCCGTGCTGTGCTCTGTAGATGTGGCCTTTGGAAAGCTCCGCAAGGCTGTCGTGTGGCTGTTCCCTTGTGGATAACTTGGAAGGCTCCTCGCTGCCTACCTGATTCCTGCAAGGCTTAGAATCAGGGCACCAAGTCTCGCTGTGGGTCGCGTGGGAACTGCAGGAACATGGGCTGCAGACTTCACTGACGCCGCAGTTTTGATGTTGCTGCTCAGAGCCTGTCTCCTCGACGTGGATCTGGTGCTGAGTCCTCACTCCCACCAGCCTTAAATTTCTAGCAATCTCTGCATTGAGCCAGCTCTGCTCTGGCTCACTAGATCGCTGATTTTGCCTGGGACTCCTCCTAGCAACAAATATGTTTGTGCCCAACATGATAGTAAACACGGGAGGTGGAGTAAAAAACAAGCAGAGCCAAGAGAGCTGAAAGAGGGGGCTCCCTATCTTGAGCCGAGTAGCTGGCTTGGTTTCTTCTTTTTTAAGCTTGGACTGAATTCATGAGCAGAACAGGACATCAGATGTTTTCCCCTTCCTTGTCCGCACAGTGTGTCATCTGTCGCTCTGCCAGAGGCAGCAAGGACTGCAGTGGCCAAGAGGGGAGTGCGGTGCATTCAGCAAACACACAAAACTCCTCTCACTGCTTTGCACGCTGTCAGGATTCTGCATTTGTATTTAATCTACCCTTCTGCTGTTGCTTTTTTAATGTGGTGGTCAGGAAGGGCCAGAAGCTGGAATCACTCCCCAGTCTGAATTTATTGCAATATGTGTCATATATGTTATTTATTACATATATGGATGCAGCCTGTGAACATCTAGAGTGCAAATCAGTGATTTATGTTTTCAGTGCAGCTGGATCTGAAAAGTGGAGAATGCAGCACACGCTGCCAAACACAGGCCTCCAGGTTCCACCCTCTGAGTCTTTGCTCCGGGCTGATGAAGTTGTGATTAATGCATCAGGATTAAAGATGGTCAAGGTCAGATTTACACCCACTGGGCCAAATCAATATCCAGCTAAGACCATTGATTTAAACGGATGTTTCGCATAGTGGGATCTGAGAGGCCTTGGAGTAGACAGGTTATGTCTCACGCTTACTACACAAAGTGACTCAGGGATCTGTTCAGATCATTACAACAAAGGTCCCCAGTGGCTTTTTTTCAGCTTTCTTTAGGAATAGCACCCAAGGAAGAAGTATAAGACAGGCCCCAATAAGCTGAACCCATGAGCTCTCTGGCATACAGATGGCTCCTTCCCTCCCTGCCCTGATTTCATGCCAACAGCGAGTCTCCACGAGCTTTTGTGGGCACCTGATTGCCTGTCACTGCTCACACTGGGCAGCCCAGATCCTTCCTTCATGGCACAACCACTCTTCAAGGTTTGGCTGAGCCAGTTCAACTCATGACATTGGAAGAAAACTATTCCTGTGTTTTTTACCAGGTGGTTTTCTCTCTGAAGCTGCTCACAGTGGGGTTCAGCAGCCACAAAGGATGAAGTAGAACAGCAGAGCTGGGAGTGAGGGAGAGGGAATCGGGAAGGATGGGAGGAGGAGCAGGATCTCTGTCTCATCCCTTGGTCCCAGGAAACTGCATGTGGATTAGCACTTGCCAGTAAATTCTTGAGGCCACTATCTGTGTTCAACATGAGCATACCCACTGCAGGCTGTTTCATCTCTTCGGGTTTTCCAGAGAAGGGTTTTCTCTTGTCCTCTGCAGAAGCAGCTCTGTTTGGCTGCTGCTGTGATGGAGCTGCTCCCTGGAGCCAGCGGGTCTCGTCCCAACACAGAGCTCGCCATGACACTGGCCCAAGTCTCAGCCATCAGTCCCATGATTTCCCACGGGAGAGGGCAGATGCCCATCACTACCTCTGCTTCCGCTCGGCATCAACTACATTGTCCTGGTTAGGTGCTGTGTGATGGTGAGGAAAAAGGGGTGCAGCGCCAGGCCTACAACCCAGCAGCCAAACCCCACATACCAGCTCCAGTCTGTGCCAGGCTGCCTCCCATTTCCAACTGGGAAGACCATGTGCTTTATGCTCATCTGTGAGCAGATCTATTCCCTGTACCTTCTCCTCTTTGCATCATTAGACCTCAAGCTCCTATGACTCGAAGCTTGGACTATGGTAATTTGCAGTCACAACTTCCCCCCCCATCCCCAAGTGCCTCCTCCCTCTGGACGTACTGTCATTAAAAATCTTTCTAACTTTTGGCTAATTGGCAGAGGTTACGTGCATGCTTCAGAAAAAGGGTAAATCATTATAACCTCATGCCTCTGTAGTCAATTACGGATTGTTTTCCCAGCTCAGCCGATTTGGCAGGCAGCGGCATTGCAGTAAAAAATGAAAGCCTTCAGCCAGCATGGCCTGGTGTCTCTGCTTGAGAGCAGCTCAAACCAGAACCCTGTATCTCAGTCCGCACCCCAGCCTAGGAAGAGATGAGCTTTGAGCGTGAGCCTGCCCCAGGACTATACAGACTGGGCTTGTCTCTTATTCATTCATTTGCTCTTTTTTGGCCAGGTTGGAGATGCTGCTTCTCAAATGCAGCCAGGCTGCTTTGCTCCAGCATCTGGGCTCAGCCCATTAGGACCATCTCTGCAGGAGAGGATGCTCAGGTGGACTCCCACCACTGCTTTGATGCTATCCCCTTCCTTGGCCCTTGATTTTCCTCCTCCCATGCAGATGGAAGATATCCTTGGACCTGGGCTCCCACATCGACCTCGGGTGCTCCTGAAGGACAACATGGTGCAGTTTCCAGCTAGTGCAGTGCACACACAGACATGGGCACTTGCGTTTTCTGTGGTGATTCAGTCTTGTCCAAGCAGCATAACCTTTGTGTCCTGGAACAAATGTCTGAGGAATGTCTGGGATTCGTGTTCACAAAGGCACTCATTACTTCACATACTTCAAAAATTAATTTACAAGACCACTGCAATTTCATGTCTAACACTACCAGGGACTGTGCAGGGGCACAAAACCCAGAGAAGCAACCGTGGACTGAAGGATCTGAGTGTCCCTTCAGCCACTGTTGCAAAACAGAAGCTGAAGTATTTCTTTTCTCTTCAGAAACTCGAGCAAAACAAGATATTTGTACAAAAAGCAGGACTCTGGAGCACATGTTGGGGCATTGCTAGGCAGTGCCTGAGTACTCTGTTTACCAGTTCGCCATCTCCTAGAGCAGCGCTGATTGTGCAGCTGTTCAGGGAATTACAGAGGGAAGCACTTTGGGAGGTTGCTCAAGCCAAGGGCAGCCAGACAGCACCTTCTCAACCATCTGCTACAGCGTACGGCGCGGTGCAGCACAGAGACGTGTCTGCCTCCATCGTGACTTAGGATAAACCAAGGTTTTTCAACCTGTTTCACTCCACGTCTGCTTTTACAGTTTGTGCTTTCATATCACATTGTGAGCGTTGCTTGTGGTTGCAAACCACCCATCTTGCGTTTCCCTTTCACACCCCTATGCAAAGGGCTGTCTCACATTTTGGGGGTTCCTAGGAACACCACCAAGGCAGTGCTGGATCAGCAGGTTGTCATGGTGCTGCCAAAGATGTTTCTGGACGGTCTAGTCCTGAGGCTGCATGGTAAACCTGAAGAAGAACATAAATCACAGCAGGTCTCAAAGTCTGCTGTACTTGGGATCTTCCAGTTAAGATGGACAAGCTGGAAAATGGCTCCTAACCTGGGATCTTCTGATTTTTTTGGTTTTTTTTTAATTTAAATCCTCGGGTTTTGGGTTGGCTGTGTAAACAAAAGCTATAAGTCATTCATCCTATTTGGGGTTCAAGATTTTCATCATTATAGAAGACCCAAGGGTTCCAGCCATTTGGCAGCCTGTGAGAGTGCTAAATGTGCCTCTGGCCCAAGGGAGAGGACCAAAACCAAGCCTCTGAGACTGTTTGTAAGCAGCCATCTGCTCCACGATAGGAGTGAAGAATTAAGTTGTTTGGTCCACTTGGCTTATCCAACAGAAAATTAAAAGGCATTAAATATCTTAATATTTAAAGTCTGCCAGTATCTGTGTAAGGAGCAGATTTTTGAGAGCAGGTAGCTCTGTAACCTTGCTGGGGCAGTGGCCAGAGGGTGAGAGTTAGGGCCAGAAAAATTGGAAGCAGAGATAAGAGACAATTTTTAACAGCGTGAGTGATTAACTGGTGAAAGTGCTTCCTCACAACCTGTGCGCGAAGCCTTTAAATCACGCCTGGTGTTTTTCTAGTTGATAGGCTGTAACTCATCCAGAGGTTACAAGCTTGTTGAAGGCATTCCCAGATAAAAGGCCTGAGTGGGCAGAAGAGATGGGCTGCAAACAGCAGCTCCATCTGCTGCTCCTGGTCCCAAACGTGGAGAAGAGCAGACCAGGCACCTTACCCTCACGTGCAGTTTGGTGATGGGTTTCCTCTTCCATCCCCAAACTCTTGCCTGGTGTTGACATGAGGTGCTGAACAACCATCCCTCCGCTCTGTGTGTCCCCATGGGGTGAAACCACCAAATATTTCTGGAAGAGCAGGGCCTGGTTTGTGGTTCCCTGATGGAGTCATTCCTCGTGCCTCAAGGGACAGCAGAAACGGGATCTTACACTGCAGTAGCACCAATTTCTGTGAAAGGCAACCAGATTAAGAAGAATCTGCCCACCTGACCTGCAGAAGTGCCGGCACTGAAGGTGGTGAGCACCATATCTCGCTCCCATGGAGAGCTCAAGTCGGATGAGTTATTCCCAGATGCAATCCCCACTGAGCTCAGTGCAGGCAGTCACTGAGCATTGACATTTCTATTCAGGAGCAAACTTGGACAGGACCAAAGTTATTAGTGTTACGAGTTGGGGTCACCCAGCCAAGTGCTGGTGCTGGTGTCTCCACCAAAACTGGTCACCCTCTGCTGCCTTCACAGTCAACGAACCCAGGGCAAGTTTCTTCTCCTCCTACATCCATTACCCAATTTAGGGCAGAAAAATCTCATCCCACAACTGCCTATTTTTGTTCACAGATCATAAAGGGAGCCTGGGGTGAACAGGTCAGCTTCTGGGTGTCTGGCGTTAGGTGAGATGCACCCCGTCTGTGTCAGGAGCATGTGGCTCTGCCGCTGCTCTGCAGCGAGATGCTTTGCAGGTCTCATCCTCTCCTCCCCCTCAATTCGACCCTTTTTCTGAGCTTTACTGGTGCTTTGAAGAAATTCTTCCTTTATAAAGGGACCCAGTAAGGCCCTGAGCTCAGTTTGGGATTTTTCCTGTAGGACAGCAATGTCCTAACAATATCCTCAGCACAAAGCACAGGGAGACTTCAGGAAAAAGGAACATAAGGCTCTCCTCTCTCTTATTCAAACAGGTCTAAACTGCAGTGCTAGTTTTTTTAGCCAAACCTTTTCTTAGGAACAAAAAGGAATTCAGCTATCCAGAAATGCCGTGCAGATTTCTGTCAGCTTCTGTTGAAATGCTCAAAAATAATTAAAAAAAAAAGTGCCTGTAGGAATTATGGTCAATAAAGTCTGAGGTTTTCATGTCAAGATTATAAAATTAAGAAAAAATAATTCACTTACAAATAGTTTCTTGTTCTTAACATTGACTTAATTTTAGCTTTTACAAGTGTTTAAAATCTCTCAAAGTCAAAAAAACCCCCAAACCTTTGGTTCCCAGCTGAAACAAATGCTCTCCTCAGCAAGTGTTTTTTTCCTTTTTAATTGATTGAGTCACTTCAAATTTTAAAAGAATTGCATTTCTGGTCAGCTTAAGTGTGAACTCTTGATGAACTACACCAGCCACTGAGCTGCTTTCTAAGCTTAATTAGTTAATGAAGTACTTGTTATCAGTGCCAAGGATTTCTTTGATGCAAATTACTAGTACCTAGAAATGTAAATAACCCCCCAAAATCAGTTCTGAGAAAATAACACCGACTAATTTATTTTAAACACAGCTAATGGGTTATGTTGCTTGGCCAGTTAGTATTGATTTATTTTAAGCCGTAATTAACCACCCCATAAGAAATATATTCTCTTTTGCCTCTAAGAATATGTAGTTATAAAAAAGGATCAATACTGATCCACACAAACCCCGCTGCCCTGATAAATTGCTGCTGTTTGCATTTATTATTTATACTGATTCGTAGGTATCCAAGGACATTGTATACAAGCATATTGTTAATTAAAAAGTGATAACATATCCAGTTAATTTATAGGCTGTGGTGAACCCCACTGAGAGAGCCTGGCACAGGGTGTGAGAGGGAAGAGGTCCTCTCCCTGCAGAGTACACACACAGTTATCACAGCAGTGAGCACAGTCCAACCACCCTCCTGCCCCTGATGTTATCTGACCTGGTCTGACTTCCAGGAAAAACACTGCTTACAAGTCTCCCAGCCTGGCTGAGTGTGGGGAGCAAGCCTGCCTCTTGCATGAACCCCACCTGCTCCATTTTCACCAACCCAGCAGCCTGCCTTGCCCACTGGAGTACCCAAAAATGTGCTTTTGGGGTCAGGTGGGAGGCATGGACCTGGTGTACCACCCACGACTGTAACTTTACTGTGCTGGGTACCACCAACTCCAGGTGATGCTGGAGTGCATCATCTCCACTCACCTCTGATTCTCCCTATAACCTAGCAGGAAAGCAGTGTATATACTAAAAGAGCCTGTATAGCCTAGCAGGCACCATATATACGAAAAGAGTTGTATAACTTGCTGGGCAAGCACTATATACCCTAAAAAAGACTATCATCTACTCTAGTGGTCAAGCACCATATATACTAAAACAGCCGATGTAACCTAGCAGGCAAGCACCATATAACCAAAAAGAACCCTCCTGATGGCCAGAGGGGCACAGCACCTTTTCACTCCTATACAAATCTGTGAGTTTTCTGCAGAGCGCAGACTGCAGCGATCGCCACCGCTGCTGGGGAGCTCCTCTCTCCTAATGAGATCTCCAAACCAACTCCCCGCTACCTCCAGCGACAAAATGCCTTTTTTTGGGTTTTTTGTCCTTAAATACAGCATTTGGCTGTTCTAATCCGATGGTATCAGATGGTTTAAGGTTGGGGTTTTTTTAAAAGCACATTATTTATTTATGGTGTTTTTGCTGCATATTCCAGCTAGGCAAGATTTTGCCTGAGGGTTGAGCACGGAGGCCTGATACAACAGCCTGCGTAGTGTGTCTTGCAACCAGGCAAACACAATAAGCAGGCAGATGCAAGAGTAAACTGTTGCCACACATTTTCCTTTTCATATTTTAGTGTCATGGGATTAGAGTGTTTATAAGTTTTTTATTATGATGATCTTCTATTCACAGAGTGGTTACAGACCTGCACTGTCCCTTAATCACACGGTGTGTCCTGTGTAACTTGCCTTCTACCCATGCCCTCTTGTAGTGTCTACTCCAAAGCCCCAGCTCCTGGAGCCTGGTGATTATTCAGCTGTTTAAGAATGTTTTTAGTTCTTAAATAAAAAAAAAAAAGCAGCTTCTCGCCCTCGTGACTGGAGAAAGCTGCTTGAACGAAACTCATCTGTGAAAACAACTAACACGCATGGGTTTAAAAACCTGTGGTTTTTTCCAAATCCAGTCTTATGATTTTTTGTGTTGGCTGAGGAGAGGGGAAATCTGCCTCGTGATCGTTGGTTCTCGTTAGTGGCACTGTCGTGATTGTTACGTGTGGGAATGCGACTGGTGAATCTGAGCAGCTCTAACACAAAACATGGATGCAGCATCCATTGCTTTCCTCCCCGGGGCTGGGAAGAACGAGGAATCCTCATGGGACACTTGGCATATTCAGGGAGATCGAGCCATGGCACAAGGCAGCCGTCTCTGGCAGACTCAGGCTCACCAAAACTTTGGGGATAGTCAAGCACTTGAGCGTTGTATATATTCAGTATATCTAATTAATGCTCCTCTATTCATCTCTGATATTTATACCAATATAAGAGTTAATTATGTGCAATATTTATAGTGTTACACCATGCTGTCTATGCATTTATAAATAGAACAAGGTAATTTTATATTTACCAGAAATGCAGAGGGAAAAAACAAATATGACAGTGATCTAAGAGTTGTGAACAAAATATGTCTAAAAATATGTCAAGAAACTGGAATTGTTGTATGGAGGAAATATCAACATAATGACATTTTCCTTAAAAATAGCAGGAAAAGAGCAGAATTGGAGAACTTTCTGCAAATTAATCTGGGAGGCCTGAAATACGACATTGCAGAATTTGGGGGTTTGCCTCAGTTTTCAGAGAGGGGGAGAGAACAGAAAAGCTGAAGAAGGGAGCAGTGAGGAACCAATCTGAAATTCCTGAACCAAACAGAATGTTTCTGAGTGCCTGGAGCTGCATGTCAAGATCAAGGCTGGAAAGCTTCTCTTGGATGAGTTCTGCTAAAATTGCCAAGTCCTTGCAGGTGACTTGGATCCCAGCAAAACGTCCCTGTGCTATGGTAACTTATGTTTCCAGACAACATCCATCTCCAGCCACAGTGTGCATGTCTCAGTGCAATGGTTAGATGGTACCCTTAGCGGATGCCAAACCGCTCTTCTCTGCGTGTCTATCCTTGGCTGATCCTCTCAGGCAGCAGTGGAGCCTGTCGCCTTCAGTTCCACAGCAATGGTGCTGCGGTCCTGTCTGTCTACCAGCCCTACTTGCTGCTGGCTGGACATCCCAGCCCAAGGAAAACCTGGAGAGCAGAGGTGTACGCATGGAGATGCAGCGCCTGAGCCCCACAGTCCAGGAGCAAAGGGCCAAACTTTTCCCCTGGGAGAGATTTCATGAACCAAATTGTTTGATGGAAAAGGTTTAGGAAATAATAACTCTGAAGTCAGTGGGACTGATTTATACCATCATGTGGCCTTACTTCTAACTCAAACAGCATGAAAGACAGCTACCTAGAGTGGTTTGAGTCTTCTCTTTTTCTTTTTTTTTTTTTTTTAAGACAGATCAGCTGTTATTACTGAAAAATGTCAGCAAAGTTTCAGGGGCACAAGTACATTTTCAGGCTTCCATGTCTGAAAACATTCTTTATTTTTTCCAGTTGTCCCAGCTAAATAATGCAAACATTTAAATCCTTAAAATAACGGAAACTGAAACAATAACATTTCAGTTATAAATAAAATTATGTACCGTAAGTATTTTATTATTACAGAATTAAATTGTTAAAAATATTTCTATTTTTATTAAAATACAAAAATGGTTTGTAAAAAAAAGGTAAAATTACATACTCTTCCAGGTAAAAGCTGCCCCTGTTTTTCCCTCTAAGCCAAAAAGCTTTGAAAACTTTGTGGTCCAGACCTCGGGGATGCCCATCAACAGCATCCTTTAAGCTGTTGAGGACTGAAGACACTTGAATCCTTGTAGGAAAAGGCCCCAGAGTTTTCTGCACCTCAGTTACAGGGGGAGCCTGGAGCAAACTGGGAGTACTCAGAGCTGTGCAAACCAGGGAGGATCATCAGTGGAGATTTTGGGGCGAAGTCATATGCTTTGGCCTTGGGGAAATGAAGAAAAAAGGAAAGAAATAAAATATGGGGGAAGTGTTTTTATCATAAACTCCTGTCCTTAAATTGCTGTGGCAATAACAAATGCATCCTCCAGCACATAAAAGAGAAGAAATAAAGGTTAAAGCTGGGTGGAACTTTATAGGTTTTTTTTTTTAAAACCTTTTTACTTTAATTGCCAGTTGTGATGGCAGGAAAAAAAAAAATATGTAAAAAGCAAGAATAGCTAAAAATAGGTCAGATAAAAGGCAGCATATCTAGCCATAAATTATCCAGGGCCCAATAAAAGCTCAGTGAATGAGACAGTGGAATGTGTGGGGGCATGAAGACATAATGATATTAAATTAGAGCTTGCCTTCAAAACTGAAGAGGGTTGTGAATTACTCTCATTTAAGAGCCTTGCAGTAATCGATAGCGGCTTTTGCTGCCTGTGGACAAAATCTCATAAACACCCTTTTATTTCAGGTGTCTGTGCAAGAGGAACATGTGCCACGGAGGCTTCAAGAAAGGCGAGCGGAGCCGGTCCCCGTGCGGCGTGCGATCCTGTCAGCGCCCGGAATCTTCGTTTCAACTAAGATTTGCTCCTCCTTCCCTCCCCCGCTCCCAAGGGAAAGCAGGGTGCTAAATGCTGGATGTGCTAATTGCTGTGCCATCGCACTGAAGAGGTAAAACACTATCAAGCTGGGCTCCCTTCGGAGAAATTAAATCTCCCTGAAATCCTCTGCCTACACTGTGTGCACCACATGGCTGGACAGCATCTCCATAATGTATCGCTGGGTTTGATTCTCTCCTCACTGTGTTCAGACCAGTGTAATCCTAATACATAGGAACAGCATAGTTTTCTATCACATAATTTGCAGAACTTCTAGTGAGCGCCCAAAGCATATGAATTGTTCATTTCTGCAGTCACCTGAATTTAGCAGAGCTGCCGTGTACATCTCCATGTAAGCCTTGTCCCTTTGTAGATGGGTACCATTTGTAGATGGGTACCATTTGTAGATGGGTACCATTAGTAGAAGGGTACCATTTGTAGATGGGTACCATTTGTAGACCAGAGCAATTTCCATGCTCAGAAGTTCCTCGTAATCTGAAACCTGCCAGGAAGTGCTGGTGTCTTGATTTCTAGCATGGGAGACAATGATGTGACAGATGGTGGGCACAGGAGGTCTGCAGCACATGTTATCCCATAGCCAGGACTTACTACGGGCCACAAAACTCTTCTAAGACTTTCTAACACACTTAAGACCCACAATAAAAGACCACAAGTACAATGTGCCACGGGAAGAGAGGAAGACACACAGAGGGCATCTCCCATGTCCCAAGAGGATTCATCAAGGGCCTCCCACAAAGACCTAGAAAATAAGCCATGTCTCATACAATGAAAAAAGGTAACAAACGGCAGCAGTCCCAATAAAGGATGAGCCAAGCTTCTTTGCCTCCTGTGATATTTGCACTGCCTCTCGCACGTTAATAATTCACAGGAATCTGCTTCTGGGGCCATTATCTTGGGAGTAGTGTGCCCCATTTCCTGACGCATTTTAGAAAACAGGCGTTCGCCACAGATGGACATGATCCATAGAGGCACAGATGGACGTGATCCTCAGAGGAGATAAGTAAGGACAGAGCTTAGACTGGCAATGCAGAGGAAAACAAACACCTGCTTTTGGCAATGGCACTGGCCACAGGAGTTACCAGGAGTGTTACCATGATGTTTGGAAGGAAATGGCCCTACCGTGAAACCCAGGATCCCTTGTCCAGCCAGGGTTTCTTAGCCCTACATGTGAGAAAGCAGAGACCAGCAGTTATCTGCATTCCTCTCATTCCACCAACAAAGTTTCCCCGCGGTTCATTTCCTCTGGAAAGGTATTAAGGAATATTAAAGGGATAGGAATCTGCTCATTAAAGGCACGTCCGGCAGATCCCTTGCTCGCCAAAGGAAAGACTGCAGGGCTTAATTTACCCAATTGTTGATGATTGATTAGCAAGGCCATTTTAAAATGCTTTTGATCCCCTGGTCCCCTCATTACAACTATGGCTGGGGCTGGAATGCTGGACTATTCCCAAGTAATCTCAGAAGCCAAGAGAGCTTTGAACAAGTATATTAATATTCCAATCGATAAGCACGAGGGAGCTGATGAAGAAAAGCATTTTGCTGTATTGCATCCAGCATGCCAGGTTTTCAGCAGGCTTGGATGGCTTGCTTGGCCACGTAGCTGAGCTGCTGGGTGCCTTCCACGGCTGCACGCTGGGTCTGCAACAGAACCTTTGCATGTGCCCTTGGCCACAGCCAGCTCTGCAGCTGCAGCGATTGTGCAATGTGCTTTAGAGCTGCTGTTGCAGTCATGGCTGCTTGCTTGCTGGAAATGTGCCTGACATGTTTGGCCAGAGGGGGAACTCACGTGTGGCAAGGCAGGCTGGGCTCGAGCTGCTTTGGATATGTGGAGGCCACCAGGTCATAATGGTTTTGAATGAATCTTTCAATCTGATGCGTTCAAATTGTATGTCTCTCACTGTGAGAAGGTGAAGAAGTTGAGAAACAGCAGACCAACCCAAGGAGAGCCTGTTGTCCAAGAAGAAATGTCAGCTCTCCATCCTGAGTCTCCAGTCATGCAATGAACATTGCTGGCAGCATTGCAGTGAGAGGAGAGCAGAGAACAGGGAGGGAAAAGGCAGCACAGGTCCTGCTACTGGAGAGGGCGAAGACCAGGAGTTTGGCATGGGATTGAACCCCTGCATGAAGCAGTCCCTGGCGTGTCTCTTGTGCTTCAGGCTATCCCTAAGTGAACAGTCATGTCTCAGCCTGATCCCAGACCTGATTTTCAATTTGCATCCAGACAACTACCAGATCTGACTCCAAAATTATGCACTTGAAGGCTGGTTGGAGTCTGGGTCACTCAGGAGACACATGTGGTGCCAATTTGGGCACTCTGGGACTTGTTTGGCTGCGAAGTGATCACAGGTAACTTCTCAGACACTGGTAGCCATGAGGCATGCTGAGATCTGCTGATGAGGAGCCTGCTGCACAGAGTAGGCACTCATAACATTATTAATCAAAGTCTCACATCTTACCATCTGGATCTTGTTCTCAGCCTGGCTTCCAGGTGGCAGCAAGCTGTTCGGATGGGCTCGCTCCCACCCACAGTAGTCTTCTGGGCTTCAGTGCCCACCCGCGTGAACATAAAGATGTCTCTTGAGCTGTGCTTGCAGCCTCGCCTTATTAGTTTGCATGCTCAAGAGTGGGGATGGGTCAGAAATCAGAGATGGCATCCAGCTCACCTCACTTTAGATGGTTCCATCACCCATGTCTGCCTCTGAACTCAGTGTCACAGGTTCCTCTTTCAGTCTGTGGACTGAAACAGGCATTTTTAAGACGATTCATCTGCTCTGTTTTAGATGCCAACTCCAGGATGAATTGTGCACTAGTTTCCACTGTCCACACTGTTTAGATAGATCTGAATGGTCAAAAAAACCACCCAGGCTGACAATCTTAGAGGTAGACACCTACAAGGGAGATAAATAAATGAGATGCTTCCTAGCACAGGCATGTGAAAAAGTTTCCTGTAACTGGGGACTGGCAAGGTCTACTTTGGACTGCAGGATTTGACTCTTCTCAGCAGATTCCCATAAATAACGACAAGCCCCACAGTTCTGTCATCCCCTCTGCAGATGGAGAAATGACATGTGGAACCCTATGATTGCAATGCAGTGGCCAAATTAAACACCTGAATTTAGGTCTTTGCATGCTCCATGTGAGCAAGGTGTCTCAGCAGCTATGACACTCAATGGAGATGACGTTGATAGTTCGCGGTGGTTAGGTGTGATGCAGATGACCAGCCACTAAAGTGTGATTCAGTTGCCTAACATAAAAGACGGTGGTATTTTTGCTGTCATGTCACATTTGTCCTCTTGCTGCAGCTCCAGATAGGCACAGGTCACCTGTAAACCTAGTGTCATCTGCGTCTGGTGTCTGCCAGGTGCACATGAAGTTGTGCATGCCCATCCCTGGAAGTGTTCAAGGCCAGGCTGGATGAGGCTTGGAGCAACCTGGACTAGTGCAGGGTGTCCCTGCCCATGGCATGGAGGTTGGTTCTTCAAGGTCCCTTCCAACCTAAACCATTCTATGACTCTATGTGGATGACCTGGATGCTCTGGGACATCTCAAATGGCACAATTTAGTCAACCAAATTGCTCCCTTGTGACATTGTTGAGTCCACAGGCTGAATTCCAGCCCAGAATATTGAGGACTTAGGCAAAGTTATTTTTTCTCAGGAAGAAAGTACAATGAAACAGAATAAGTAAACATCAGCACATTCTAACTTCAGGTCAATTCTCCTTCAGGTTCCATCGAGTTGCATGTCTCTAGTGGACGTAGCATTGTAGTTACCATTGTTCAGAGACAAAAGCCCCCACATCTCCCAGCTCTCCTTGGTAGAGCCATGAGGTTTGTTGCTCTTCCTGCATTTCCCTGGAGTCAGGCAATTACCAGGCTCTTTCAGTTTTCTTTTTTTTGGGGGGGGGGGGAGGGGGAGAAAGTATGTTTTAAGCGCCTATAAAGATGAAGAAAATGGTCAATATTGAAGATTTAGAAGGATCAGTTTTTATCAATGTAAACACCTAGCTTTCTTGAGAGTGCATGGGATTTGAATCATCATTTTAAATGGTGGAGTTGGTGATTCTGGAGCAGCACTGCCCAAATCAACATCCTGCCTTCCCATCACTCAGCAGGTCTATAGAGACAACAGACTTAAAGGAAATAAAAGGTTGGGTTTGAGCTGAGGAAACCTGAGGAACACAGTCACTGTGCCTTGGCTCCTTGCCTGTGACACCCCCACAGAGAGTTGTGAGGGCAAACACATCACATACTGACAGGTGCTCTGGAAAGCACTCAGAGCAAGAGGAGTAGGCTCTCAACAGACTGACTGTCCTCTTTAAACCTGCTTTCTAACATGGTCCCTCATCAAAACACTGGTTTATCCTCTTTTTGTCCTGGAAAGCTGATTCCAGTCCTTCTTCAGGTGAAGCTCAGCTCTCAGTGTCAGCTGGATATCCCGATAGCCCATATTAGGCCATTAAGGGAGAAGTCATGCTGCAACACTTCTTCATGGCACAGACACCTCTGATGTATGGAAGCATCTACCAGCTGGCCAGCAGAACAAGGATGGCCAGTAAAACTACCAGCCTGCTTTTCTAGATGTAGGTGTTGTCTGCAAGCTACATTCATCCTGGGACAAATTCTATCCTGGGAAATTCGTGGGTAATTCCCGTTTTCAGTACCCTCTATGGCCTGGTGGAATTTAGCTCACCCTACACACCACTGTAAATTCTATCCCTTGCTGGTTGCATCCCGGAGTCTCTCTGTTCACAATCAGTGCCAAAGTGCGGGAAACCTATGGTTACATTTTCTTCCCCTCAGATACACCATTCAGGTTAGGAAAGCAGTTGTAAAGATGATTATTACTCAAGAGAAAGAGCCCATTATCCTGTGCTGGGTGCAAATTTGTAAGGAGAAACTTCCCTTGATGCAAGGAACTCTGGACAAAAGAAGCGTATATGAGGTGGAGGAACAAGCAGCATGCAAGGCAGGACAGTACCCTTGGACTTTGGTCCTCCAAAGTTCAAATCCTCTGAACATCTTCCCAAGTTTGCTCCTTTGAACCTGAAATCCTGCTCCGGCTATGACCTTGGCAAGCTCTTGGCCCTGAATGTGCCTCAGTTCCCTCTCTGCAGTAACAGGGGCAGCAGTACTTGTCTGGGCCACTGAAGCTCTCCAAGTGCTTGCAAATCATTCAGACACTGCGTATGATCTAAACAAACTGAGCTGGGGATTGTATAAACTACGTACGCACATAAATTGAGAGTTTTAAGAGGGGAAGAAGGAAGGCTTTGTTTGTGTATTTTTGTTACAAGATATAAACAGGCAAATACATAATTCACCATGTGGTCCATGCTTTAAGGCAGTCCAGATCCTTTCCTGCTCTGTCTTTCAGAGCCCTGTTCAAAGTCAGAGACAGGCAAGGGAGCAGCTACACATTTATTTTATTGCTCTGCAAAAATCAAACAAGTTCAAATTCATTGAAAGTGAGGACAGGAAAGAATGTGGCCATTCTCATCTCCTAGGTCCTAGGAGTATAATCTATGTATTTCTTGGACTAGGGTTCATCTCACCAGCCTTTTGATGTCCACATCATGGATGTCTCCTAAAGGACTTATCATGGAAGGCTCCGTTAATGGAGAGAATAGGTCATTTCTACAGCATGAACCCTCTGATCTTGCCTGAACTATTTCAGAAAGATAGATAAGCATCACCTCTGCTTTCTGGGAGGAGCACTGCAGCAGGGAGATGGACTGGCAGCATTTGTAGGCTGGGACCAAGAGGCTCAGAGGAGAGGACAGGCTTCTGCTTGTTGTCAGATGGCTCCAAAATCACAGAAGTGGACCCCTGGGGACTGAAAATTTAAGGGCATTATGTTTCAGCACACCCAGGTGCTAGATTTGTTCAAGAAACCAACCAGAAAAAGCAAGATCTTTAAAGATGCTTTTAAAAGTTCTGGGAATGGATACACAACCTGAAAAGATGTCTGAGCAGAATTTTGTTAGATCACTTGGTCTCCTCCTGCTGGGACTAGACCTGGGATTCAGTCAGCAACACGCTGTGATCTCCATCTAGATTAGTCAACAGAGGTCCCAACGTGAGTTCAGTTCATCACCACTACAGGCCGCATCGTTTCAGCCCAAACCAATCATGAGACACGATCACATACAAGAAACATCTAGTTTCCTCCTTTGAATCAAAACCAGAAGAAAGGGATGCTTGACATACACCCTTTAAAGCTGTTAATGCAGTTTGGCTCAGCCTTGATATTCATGTAAAAATGCCCATCCCCAGGGCATCTCAGCATCTGTGTTCACAGAATCTAAGCTTTTCGTAACTATATTAAGGAAAACAAAGCCCCTTTCCTCCCACCTCTGACTTACCACCTGGACTAGGAAATTACTGCTCTAGGAAAGATACAAAATCAAAGCCACAGAATAGACAGCAGTTTCCTCTGGAAATTCCAGGCTCATCAAGGCAAAATTCTGGACCTAGAGACAACAGTTGTGTTGAAAGGAAACTCAGTGAAATACAGGGAAGGGAAAAGCCTTGTTCATGTTTCAGTAGGTCACAAGGTGCAATAAATGACCATATTATTGAATGCAAATATGTACTCTGGAACAGTTGAATGGCTCTTTGAGTTTGGTTAATCAGTTACAGAATGATGTTGCTTGATGTTGCTTTTTTTAACAGACTTCAGAAAGAAGGTCTTGGGTATTTTAATCCAGACCAGATTTGTCTCTTTTTAGGAAAAAAAGCCCATAGTGACTATGGTACATAGCACTGCCAAACCTATTTTGTACGGATTCCCACCTTCATCAGGATCTTCCAAGGACAGAGGACCAGAGCACCAGGGCCTGGCAGGATAGTGGATTGATGATATATTTCACGAGATCTCTGGGATAAAGGTCAAAACTCTGTAGCCTACTGCATTTCAGCAGCTCCAGAATTCAGTTTCCATCTAGCTACAGCAAATGATATCATAGAACCACAGAATCACAGAAAAAAATCGTTTGGAAGGGACCTCTGGTGATAATCCAATCCACCCCCTGCTCAAAGCAAGGCCAACTTCAACAGTTGCTCATATCTTTACACTTCTTCAGCCTGTGTTCAGAAATGAGCTCTGTGAGTGAGCTTGCTCTCCTTTAGCAGGAACTGTGTAAAAATTGTGCTTTTCCAGACTTTTGCTAGGGACATCTTGGCAGAACAACACACTGGGTGACTTTTCCCTGTAGATTTTATTACTAGTGCTCTAGGCACCATCTGAATTCCAGCCCCATGACTTGGACTTCAGTGGGAGCTATTTCTTTTTTCTCCATATTAAAGTAGCTGATTATCCTCCAAAACCAGCCCAAAGCTCTCAGTATTTCACCTTAAGGGTTAATACACAAAAGAAGACCCCACTGTCCCGTGTGTTTTCAAAGAACATATTCCAACAGCCAAAGGACAGGGCTGCTGGGAGATTGCCGTGGAGGCAGGAGGACACTTTCTGACATGTTTAGGCCTGTATTCATTCTTCATTTTCAGGCAAAACTGGTGCATGCTGTGGCAAAAATGGTATACTTAGCTACAGGTTGATATCCCCAGCACCTGATTTTCACTCAGAAAGAGAAAAAAACATTAGAGATGATTGAAAATTGTGGTTCATACTCAGGAGGACTGTAGCACGTAGTCCAGCAAACTTAGTTTCTCTTGCTGTCCCACTGGCGGTAACAGCCCTGTTTCCACAGCACTTCCTTTTCTTCCACACTCAGATCTGAACCAGCGATTATCCCCCATGGCTGCATCCCACAAGTGGCACTCATGGACCATTTCCTCCTTCTGTCCAGCCGCCAAGGCTCATACACAGGGTGAGAGGTGGGAGCACAGACTGCAGCACAAAACGTTTCCCATGGGTAGCTAATGATGTGGTGGGTGAGAATACTTGAGTTACTTTGAGGAAGCAAAGCTGGAGGAGTTGGTGGTGTTAATCACACATTTTCCTGGAGCAACTGGAAGTGAAACCCTGAAAAATTCGAGTCAATTCCCGAAGTTTTGCTAACTTTGCGTTCTGCGTCCCATCAGCACAGCTGGTGCCTGAGGTCAGGACCTGGCCCATACTTGGCATGGTCGCGCTAGACCCACCTCAAAGAAATCCCGTTCTGCTCTGCTCTGATTTAGCAATATAGCAAAGCCACTGAGGAGACACATCATTCTCAGTTTTAATTCAGCAGCTGGTTATGAAGATACCAGGGTACCCAG
Organism: Rhynochetos jubatus; assembly: GCA_027574665.1. NCBI lineage: Eukaryota > Metazoa > Chordata > Aves > Eurypygiformes > Rhynochetidae > Rhynochetos > Rhynochetos jubatus. Next base: position 5,286,597 of record CM050653.1, on the reverse strand, counting down.
AGCTGCTGGATCTATGGCAGTGCTCTGAGTGGTTTAGGAGAAGCCCTTGGTGAAGGCAACACCGCAGCGGTTGGAACAAAGGATCAACAGCAAAGCTAGTAACACACCATAAACGTCCCCCTCCAAACTCTGAATTAAACACCCACTCAGCTGAAACGTTTGAATGATGAATATCATCATCTAGGGGTTGGGGGGTGGGGGAGGGAAATCTAGGCGGCTTTATTTTTTCCAGCGTTGCAGAAAGTATTTCCTTCCTCCTGCAGATGTGCAGCTAGGCGCTGGAAACAGTTACCCGTCAAGTTCAAGCAGCTGTATTCATGTGTCACCAGGCAATGAGACGCCAGGCCTGAGCTGTCAGCTCCACTATTGAAATTAATGGGCCAGACTGTTTACGTTAGTGGAAATCATCCCATTTAAATATATATAGGTTATGCTGAATACATAACGCAACTGTAAATTGGCAGCTCAGAGAGGAGGGGAGCGGGTCTGGAGAAGGCAAGATGGAGAGGTAAATGACAGGGTGTAAAAAGAGAAAATTCAGGAGAGGGAGAAAACATCCTCGGGGAAAAGATATTAATTCGATGAAAGAAGTGTAAGGAAAGCCAAGAACTGATCAGATAGGACTGGAATGAGAAAGAGAAAGAGGCAGATAGTTATATGGATGGATAGACAGATATAGAAGATCTATGCAAGAACAAACTCGGTGTGGGACTGTATCAATGTCCCAAACATCAGAGGTCACTTGGATCAAATATCTCCATGGGTCACGAAAGTTTTCAGCAGTAATAGAGAACTTCAAACCAGAGAGCAAACACAGACTGGGAAGGGAATGTGCTGCTTTTTCTTTTCTTCTTCTTCTTCCTTATTTAGTATTCAGGAAAAGCAGCACTTTTCTGCAGCATTCACAGAGAGTAAATAATCAGCAACAAGCTGCTGGGAAGGAGCCAGACAACACGGGTGTGAGGCAAGGGAATGGCCAGATGCTGGCGAGGCTTCCCCTGTGCAAAGCAGGGTGATGGGGATGTCTCCATCTGAGCTGGAGGAGAGGAGGGGACAGGGGTTTGCAGCCTGTCCGCATGCAGATCCTATCCTGGGACAAGGCGATAGCCCAAATCCCCTCCCAGTGGTTTGCTACGAAGCTCCAAGTGTGGGCAGCCAGGACGGGAATCACTTGGCTCCATCAAAGGATCCCTGTTAATTTCTGCTTGAAAGTATTTGTCTTGCCTGGCCTTCCTGGGGAGGAATCACACCCCGCCGGGCTTCAGTGAGCCCGTCGCCGCTGCTGTTTGGGTCTTCCACGGTGACACTGGGCTGGAGAGACCTCCAAGACCACTCTGTGCTTGGGGCTTGGCAGAAACGTGTGTCGCTGCACCAGGAGGGATTCTGGGGACTTCCCTATGAATTTGATGCATCAACAAGAACCAGGAACCATTTTTTTCAGATGTTGATAAATTCTTATTTTGATTAAAAGAAACAAAGAGAGAGAAGAGACCTTATCTTGAGATCAGAAGCACCATCTTTCAAAAGTGAGGTTAAAACCAGAGATAACCCAGAATTCAGTGATGACTTCATTTATAAGGGAGTTTCTTCATCAAGAAAAAAGATCTCTCCATTCAGTCCCCCACATTATTTATTTTTTTTCAGTCAGAAACATGAAGCTTCCAAACTGAATGTGTCTTTTTTGTGTATAAAAAGTTGCATTTTTTTAACAGCTTTTTCAACAGAAACAAAACCCCTTTTCTGGCCTGCACTGGTGGGGCAGCGAGACGAGAGCGGGGGCTGGGAGATGTCGGGTTTCCCTGCATTGTCCCACAGCACAGCCATGCAGAGGAAAGCAGAAAGGATTCAGAGGTTAAATATGAAGAAAACATCAGCCTTGTCTGCATGCGTAAACTCACAACTCCAGGAGTGTGTAAATGCATTTTTGTTTCGAAGGAGTTTGTGTCACAGTGGCTGTCTCAGCTCTGGGGTGCTGCGAGAGGCGGCCGCTGGAGAGAGAAGGGTGTGATGTGAACAGATCCCGGTGTTCAGCTATGAAGTATTAATGGGCCGGGAATGCTGCAGCTGTAAAATGTGGAAACAAAATAATTCTGTTTTGCAGAAGGACCTTGCTGAAGATGACTCCACCAGCACACAATCCACCGATCCATCACCTCCCAGAATCCCACATGAGAAGGTGGGATAATTACTATAATTTAAATGTACTCCAAGATGATTTAAATACACTGGGTAAACTAAAAATATCCTGCTTTTCCGTGAAGGCGCTGACTGGCTGAGGTAATGCTGCCCCAGAGCTGCTGATGGCTCATGTGCCAGCCCCCTCTATTACCCCTCAGGGCTCCATAAACCATGTCACAGCTCTTTCCCCTTCGCTCGGTGGAAAGTCTTTGCCTCCTCCATTTCACCTACCTCTCCTTTGGAAAAAAACCTCTGCTGTTTCCTTGCAGCCTGGAGATCAGGCAGGGAACTACATCTCCCATGGCTGTGGTAGAGCTGCAGAAGGGACAGAGGGTGGAGAAGAGGACGTTAGCAGAAAGGGTGAGGACCAGAGACCCCGGGCCAGATGAATGCTTCCGTATGCTTGGAAGTGTCAGTGAAGCGAATAGTGTGTTTCTAACCCAGCCCTGAGTGTTGAAATACTGCTTAAATTGCCTCCAGAACTGACATGAAATCTGAAGGTTTGGAAATATCTTCTGTGATTGATTGAGTGACTGATTGATTTGATTATATATGTTTTATGTGTGTGCACTAGGGCTTGACTCAGCTGTCTAAACATAGTTCCCTAGAGCCAAGCTAGACGCTATAGGGTATCCAGACCCAGACCCCAGCTTTTGCTCCTGAGGAGTGCTCGTCTTCCCTTGGCTCCGTGTCGCTTTGCCAACACTGTGGGATGTCTCAGACACACAAGGGCATCTCAGATGGCACCAGGCTCCTGTGCGTAGGCAACCGAATCCCACCCTCTGAGTCATTAAAATCGTGTTTTCAAGGTTTTTCTCTGCAGTCACCGGGACCAGAACTTTACCTTAAAAATAAATAACATCAAAAGCCAAGATTCTTGGATAGTCCATTAATTTTGCAGGGGCTGGTTTGGAAATATTCTGAAATCCGAGCCTCGCTGTAAAGTTGGGAATCTTGGCAGCAGTGTCAAGACGCAAACTGTGTGTATTTTGCCTAGAATGTTTGTACCATACAAGCAGGTAATAATAGTGAAATAAGAGCCTCTTTAATTTATTTTCAGAGGTCTACATGGCTCCCTTGCTTGTTCCCGGTCCTGCTGGAAGGAAGGAAACCTAAAATGAGGTTGGCTGTGCAAAAGCAAAATTCTTAGATAGTCTGTCATGACTGTTGATGTTAATCAAAGTGGGTTTAATAACACAGAAGTTCACTGGACCATTCCCATGATAACTCATTTAATAAACAAGGTGAAACATGTTTCTCCCCTGGATGAAGATCTGAGTCGGGCTTCGACCTGTGCTAGGGAGGTTTCCGATTTGGAATTGCACAGTTATTTGGTCTTGAGCAAAGAATGGGGACAAATGGGTCAGACTGGAGTGCCAGGTTTTCGCATTCATTTGTAGGGTCTTCTGCATGAGACCTGCAGGGCAAGCTCACAGTAAAGGAAACAAAGGATTTCACAGACTCCAGCTGATATGAAACCGAAGACCTTTGTTCTGCTCCTCGGTTGACCACTGTGAAATTATTATTGTAAAGATAAAGATCATAAATTTTTGTGTCTGGCTTTTTTCCTAGATCCTGTTTAACAGTGTTTCTTGGCAGTTTCTTAGCAGATATTTTTTAGCCCTGGCTCTCTTCCTAGAGTACTGGCAATTAAACATATTAACATTCATCTTTAAAAATAGAGAGGAGTGGGTATCCAGCCTCCCCAGATGAACACCCCTGAACACTGGGAGAGCCCACAACACAGCACAGCCCAGAACCAAACCACACGGATGGTGGAGAGACTACTTAGTCTCTCAACATCTTTTCCAGCCTTGGTCTCTAGGACCTCCTCACCCCCTTTTCTCCTCCCTGGTAAAATCATGCCCATCACTTCCAGACTTTGCAACCCCTGGCTGGTTTATAGAGAAAGCAGCATGTCGAGAGGAGGTCTGTATCTTTAAATGAGTGCTACGGTTTAGGCTGGTTTGCTCCCAGATAGAGACACCTCCATCTGACGTGTTTTCCAGGCTGCTGCAGTGTCAGTGTGCCTGTTGAGCTAGGAAGGAAAAAACAACACACAGTCCTTCTCCTCCCTCTGCTTGAGCTCTGACAGTGTAAAGTGGAAATGACCTGGCTGGTAATTTAGTTTTGAGCTTCCCTGCCTGAGCCTCTCTCAGCCTCTCTAAAATGCAGAGGAAACATATTATTATCTTCAGATACTGATGGCTGCCCAAGAAGAGACATTTTTGTCTCTGGGAGGCACATTTTTGTCGCTGCTTCTCTCCTCACTTCATCAGCGAGGACAGCTGGCAAAAAATGGTGTGGGAAAGACTTCGCTGCCAAATGAGCATAGAGAGATGAGGGCTATATACTGTCCTTACACTTCACCTTTCCTAGTCAGCCCTTGATGTGATACCAAGTGAAGGTTTTCCTCCAGCTCATTCCAGGGCAGTTTCCTGCACTGAAGCGATGCTCCAGGCTCTCATTCCGCAGGATTTCTTGCCCCGTGGCACTGTGGTGATGCTTTCTCTGTTGAGAACCACAACGCTCAAATGTCACCCCCCCCCCCCCCCCCCCCCGAAGATTTGGACATGTCTGAGAGTGGGCAGAAACCCGGGCTGGGACATTGCAAACGGAGGGCAACACAGCGGCTGCACACTCTAACCCCGAAGGGAGCTCATGGGGCTGAACCACTGCAGAGGAACACTCAGATCCATGGATAAAGATGTCCACGGGCAGGGAAAAGAGGAGCCTGAGCAGAGAACTGGAGAAGAGAGGGGTCTTCAGCAGAAGTTCACAGAGAATTAACAAAGGAAAGCAGCAGCCTAGGAGGTTGCTTCCCTCTGGGAGCCTGCAAGAGCCAGCTGCCAAGGGCAGCTCTGCAGAACCAGTAGTGCAGGTATTCTGATCTGGGGTCCATGAGAGCCAGGACACAACTGAGATGAATTTGAATGTAAGAATAAGCTTGCAAAATATGGAGCAAGGACACTGCAAGTGATACGCCTTACAGGACAAAACAAGTCCTACTCCTTCCTACTGAATCATCCCACACAAACACAGGTCCCTCACACCCTCCCAGCCTGCAGTTTCCAGCTGCTGGGATCTCAGGATTGGTTTTGGGGAAGGTCAAAGACACCATCCAGGCAGATCGCTACATGCAGGACTGGGCTCGGTGTGGGGCACAGCAGAGCCGCTTCCAGCTTAGGGGTGGCTTGTGCCCCTCTCCCTCCAGCCAGGCAGACTGAGATGGGGTGATAATGTAAATCGTGGAGGAAGAACCCTAGGGAGATATTGTCACAGCTGCTGCTGAAACCTGGGCCCCAAACCTGGGCATTCTCCATGTTATACAAAGGACGTAGTTCAAGGCCTTGGTGAGGGCAAATCTACAGAGATTGGTGGTAACAGTAATGAGCAGTGGTTTTGAGGTCTCTAACGAAGGACTGGGACACAGCAGTTGTGCAAATACTGATGAGCTGGGTGAGCATAAAGGAAGAGAGGTTGTGGTAGTCATCCTGTTTTGGGAGGGGAGGGAGGTTCCCAGGCCCTGAGAATGTCTTTACCCTTTTCTGTGACGAGTGGTGATGATACCTGTCCCATAATTTTTAAAAATAAATTATTCGGTCTTGAAAACTTGACCCTTTTATCCCTCAATTCTTTAAAATCAACAGTAACACTACGGCACTATCTCACCGTGGCCAGTCCTTGAGGCGACGCCTTCCATCAGACATTTTGAGGTTTTAATCATTTTTGGTGTTCCTCATAATTTCAGTTAATAAATCCAGGGTTGTTACAGTGATGATTCATGCAGGATGCATCTTGTTTCTTCTCTCCCACATCTCTTTGGCAAAAAGCTGCTATGGATTAGGAACTTTGCCCTTCATTTTTGGAAATTGCTCTCCCACTATAGACTTCAAATGAGAATTGCTGTGGTATTTCACTGTGTGCTATTTCAGAGCGCTGGCTTCTTTGATGCAGTCATCGTCTATATGGAAAAGAGGTGTGTGCATGAATCAATAGTATAGTTCAGCTACATCTGCATTAGAAAGGCATAAAAATGAATGAAATGCAGTAACTGAAATGCGCTCTTCTAGGATGCTATGCCAAATCGGCTCTTCAGAAATAAGCCAAGGCACTTTTCAGACGCGGGCTGCAGAACAAACAGGGTCTTACAATTTCACACCAGTTTCTACACTTCCATTTTTACCTCTGGTGACTAAAGCGTGGCAGGATTTGGGTGAGTTCCCCAAAAGTTGTATGATATATCTTTCATCTGATATTAAAAAAAAAAAAAAAAAAGATTGGTTTTCTATATCCATGTTCTTTTTTTATTGCTCCACTCTAGAAAATAGTGATGTTTTTCAGCGCAGACCCTGGATGAACGCTGATCCTCTCCATAAACGAGGCAAGAGAGCAAGCTGTGCCAAATCATCTTAATACAAACCAGTTGGCCTACGCAGCTTCAGGCAGTCGTAGGGGGATCCTTTGCAGGAGGAGGACCTGTTTTCTGCTTTGGGTCTTGCTTTTTTGCTAGTAGCAAAGCTACCCAACCCAAGACTTCCGCTGCTGCTCTACTTGATCCACTAATAAGCCTAAGAAAAAGCCAAAAAATCCTCAAAGGAACAACTTTCTTAGCTGTATTCCTCGTTCTTTAGTAACAGTGAGGGAAAAAGAAAATGTCCAGCCTAATCCCATCACCTGTGGCACCTCAGATGCCAGAAGCCTACACATGAACAGAGCCTACATCTCACTGAGAAAGGGAACGACAACACCCAGTGCAGGCACTGGTGGTGGGCTTCTGCCTCTGGGATGTTCAAGACTGCTTATAACACTGGAGAGCAATAAGAACTGCTGGAACATGATTTGTTTCATCCTAAAACTGATGTATAAAATAGGTCAGACAAATGCCCCTTGGGGACTGCCATTTTCTCACTACTGGCTGTAAAGGGAGCCTGGGGCAAAGCTGTAGATAACTACTGTGAAAATACGAGGTGAGGTGAATCTCACCCCTTTGTTGTAGGGATCTGAATATGTACTTTAGTTTCCCCTATGGGCTGGGTAAAGGCAGCTAGCCCAAAGAGGAGGCCATTACTCCCTTGATCTCCCAATCAACAGATAAATATTAGAGACAGCAGAGACTGGATTTGGCAACCCTTCACTCCTCCAAACCATGCTTTAATGGCTGAGCTACTCTTTGCCCTGGTGCTTTCAGGTTATGAGGCAATGGGAACATCCTTGCTCCAGTTTTAGAAGCATGAAGCATGTATTTCTGCTTATTGTCAAAAGCACAAAAGATATAGCAGGTAGAAGAGGAAATGAGCAGCTAGCTCTATTCAATATTAACAGCTCTGCAACTCGGGAGGCATGTTCAAGCGAGTTTATCTCCCCCTTCAAAACTGGCAGTTTGGGTAAAAGCACTTGGTAGAAGAGTGACCCCAGGGAGGATGAGATACGTTCTACATAATTATCTCCAGTCAGGGTTTGGCTCTGCTATCGTAGATGTTAATCTTTCACGCCCACTGCCGAATGGCCACATAACAGCCCTTGTGGTGAAATACATGAATAGAAGGTAAAGGAATGCAATGTTCTTCTTGTTTTGCATGGTTCAGGATCAAATGCATCACGCACTGGTAGCACGTATCGCATCACATAGAGCTGTGCCTTATCGCAAGGCTGTATCCTGTTGGCATCACAGCACCCCCAGCCTCACAGCCGAAACTCATATCAAGCAATCTCTGCCCTGGGGATCTTGTAACTAGAAGGTGGGGGAAAAAAAAAAAAAGAGAGATTAAAAAAAAAAGCACATGATGTGCTGGGAGAGTTCTAAGCTTTCATTCAGCAAAGACTTTGAGGACGTGTTTCATTTAAATGAGCCCTGAAATTCACTCCCATCAATAAGCCTTAAGTACATTCTTATGAAAATAAGCCATTATCATTTCTCTCCTTTAAAAAAAGAGACAATGAACTAGAGCCAACTCCAAAGTTATAAAAATAATCATCACCATTAATTTACAGCCTAATCAACAGTGGGAGATATCATTGGTTTCTAAAGGATGTTCCTAAGGCGGTTATCTACTGGGATCAATAACCACCTTGTAGTAAAGCCCCAAGGTGCTGGCAGAGGCAACCACAACTCAACACAATCCCTGCAACTATTGCTCATCTCATATTTATGGGAGAGTGGTCACAAAAGCCGAATGCAGGAACAACTTCAGACCTGGCCTAACCTGACACAGTATCTTTGGGAGAGGAATATAATCCTGCTGAACCTGAACTTTCAAGTAATAAAAACCAGCTGAGGTGAACACTTAGGTGTTTCTTTCCAAACTGCTGCCTTATGAGCTCTTGGGTGAGCCTGGTTTTAGCAGGGGTTTGGGATTTAGTATCAATGTCATCATTGCAACTAGTGGCTGCACCTTATGCTGAGATCCCCTTTCACATGACCCTTAACTTTTGTCTTCATCCTCAGGCTTATATGGGCCTTAAAGACAAAAAACATGGGCAACTGGAGCTGTAATGAAAATAAAAATAAAAATTAAGCACTACAAAAGATAGTAAGCCTGGCACAGCTAGCACTCTAACTCTTTATACCGCGATAATTGTATCCTTGAACCAGAGACAGCAGGGTAAAATGGAAGAGGGAGTGGCAGTGATCCAAGTCCAAGTTTGATAAAGCACTGCCTGTTTGGAGTCTCATAAATCCAGCAGCGAAGCACAGTCCTCAACAGCAAGAAGGTGTGGGGCAGGTAATCACAGCTCTTGGATGGATTACTGCCACTTGCAGGGCGTACATCAATGCTCGATGCCCTTCCAGGTGGCGGGGTCTGGTTGAGGAGTTTGCAGTGCAGTTCTAACACCTGCAGCAAGCCTTCACCCAGACGAGGTCCCTCCTGCTCTTTGAGTGGTGACCCAACTTTTGACTCCCCAGAACGCTGGCGATATGGACTGTTTGGTGGTGGCCAGCACATTCCCCTGCTCCCTGCCACATCTGCCTCTTCTGCTTTCAGGCTACCTGCAGGTAGAGGAGGCAGAGAGCTTCCTCTCGCCCTCCCTTCCTTTCTCCTGTAAAGGCTCTCAGACAAAGTCACTGGGGATCTCACGAGGCTCATCCCTCTCTTGCAGAAGGACAGGCCTTGTGCTGTCCTTGTGCCCTTTGGTGCTGTTTTGCTTTATGCCTCTACTAAATCTGTCCCCAGGGCTCGGCGTGGCTGCAGCAGCTATACTTGTCACCGGGGTCTGTTTTAAGGTTGCCGCGGTGACTGTGATTGCAGCATTTAAAAATGGCACAGGCCGTCATTTAATGCCAGCTGGGTAGGGACTGCAGCGAAGGTCGGTCAGCGACCTGGTGCGACCCATTACGGATTGGCAGCCCTTTACAGCAGGAACATCGTGGGGGGTGACCAGGGAGGGGGATTCGTGTCTGCCTGCATCTGCGGGGAGTCGAGCGTTTTGGCACAGTTTAGGTGGAAATTCCTGTGGGTGAGTGAGAGGCACCGAAAGCTCACGCCAAGCACCACCATAACCGAAACTGGTCTTGAAGAACATGACGCTTCATCTTACAGCAGACAAACCTGCTTTAATTACACATGTGTAGTAAGCAGGGAGTAAGAGCTGATGATAGGAGAGATGCAACAGCCCCAACAGAATTAGCTTAATTTCTCCTGTGCCCTTAATTATCTTAGAGGGATATAAAATGCTTGGGAAGGTGGGGGGGAAGGGGAAGGCACCATGAGCAGCCTGCAAGGCTCTTCCAGGCTGCCCTGCTCCCCTGGGTGCTGCAGTCATAGTCACAGTGTTCCCCAGGGACAGTGTTGTCATTCCAGGGACAACACCCTCCATAACGTGGGATGGCTACAAACAACATGTAAGGTCACCCTTGGGGTGCACCCAAGTGGGGTGCACTGTGCTCAGAGAGGATTTTGCACCTCAAAAGCAAGGAGAGCTGGTCAGCGATGGACATAATTTCGGTACAAGCACAACTAGCAAAGGGCAGACATTGCTCAGTGTCAAATGGAGTATTAATAAATCATCATTTCGATAGCTTGGTGGGCTTTGCACATCCATGTGTGCTTGCAAGTCACTCATTATGAGGGTGGATTAATAAGCACAACTCCCAGGCTGTGGCTGCGAGCAGAGGAGAGAGGACGCGGCTGCCCTGCGATGGGAAGGATGGGTTTTGCAGCTGCCTTCTGCCTGAGTCAGGCAGGCCATGCACATGGTGATTGTGCTACTGGCCCCTTGGCCTTCTCATGAAACTGTCCTGATGACTGGGAATGACAAATCTGCCCCACTTCTCAGTTTAAGGCTAAGTTTAATCCCACCTGCCTCTTCCCTTCTCCTCCCCTGCAGTGGGGACCATCTCCTCATTCAGTTTTTCTACAGTCCCTTGCAGCTGTTCCAGGAGAGGAAAGAGACCTGTATTTTCTGTAATTGCACTGGGGTGAGGCCATTTTTCCAGGCAGCACCTGGACGGGAAGCTCTGAGTGACACAAATCTCAGTGTGGCCCTATCTTAGGGTCTTCGCTGACTCCTCCAGGCATGAGGAAGACCTCATTGTACAAGTGGCCTCTTAAATACCTCTTCTCAGTCATCCTCCACTAAGCAGATGCCGAGGTGATGGGCATTCTCATAATTAAGTGGTGCCAGGAAACATTCCTCGGAGCTACATTTAATCAGCAGTCGCAGCACTGGTGTGGCTCTGGTCTGCACCACCGGCATCTCTCAGAGAGACCCTGGGCATGGCTCTGAGGCTAGCAGGGACAGGGAATATCCCCAGCGCAGGTGATTGTGAACATCCACTGGATTGGGTGTAAGGGCAAGAGCTGTGCTACCATTCCTGGACACAGGGTCCAAAAAAAGGTAAGAAAACAGCCCTTAGCATATCTTGTATTCATATAGTGTGTCCTAAATGACCTGCTAGGATGTTTTTAGGCAGCTAAAATTAGATGAAATGAATCCTGCCACTAGCACCCACTGGTGATCTTCCTGAAGACTTTGCCAGCTAAGGTGCATTGCAAGGCTCTGGTCTACCGTACCTCCAGCCCACTGTGTATTGGTTTGGCTCTCCAAAAACAACCGTGACAGACAAGCCACCCTGCCATCTCTTTGGAGGGCATGTTTATTTGCTTCCTCCAGCACCTTGTTAGATGGTAATAAACTTCTCCTGAGCTGGACGTGCCAACTTTACCCTCCCAATTAACCCACGTCCTGCATCTGAGTTATTTCATGGTGACTCCAGCCCCAGCCAGCCTACGAGAGCCTAAGCCCACCGAGTCCCGCTGGCTGCTCCCACCACTAGCTGCTCTGCTCAGTGCCCCACAGGGTCTGCGAAGGGAGGAGAGCATCGCTACCCATCGTCAAAGCAAGAAATTCAAGATGGTTTTCTCCAAGACCACCCAGGAAATAAGTGGTGATACAAGATCAGGGTTTGGGCTCCCAGCCCCAGGCTTAAACCACGAAACTGTAAAAAAAAAAAAAAGTGTCTGTGAACCACACAGTCTCCTGTTAAAATAATTTGAAGAGATTAAGTGATGTTAAACTCTTAATCCTTCAGCCTTTTCTCAGGCCAAACTCCAGTTAAAATCAAATATGCAAAGACGTTAACGTTGGGCCATAAGGTAGACAGACTACCACGATCATTTTCTTTAACCCACAAAACTGCTAGAACAAGTAATTACCCTAAATCTACAGCTTTCTCAGGAAGAGCGCTGTATATAAAATAAGTTCCTTATGGCTTTTTGGGTCAGCTTTGTAATTTTCCTTTTGGAATTTCTGACACACTGAAAGGAAAAGGAAATTTTTAACCATGTCGGTAAGAAGATGGTATGACTTTCAATTTCCAGAGTAGAAGTTCGAAAATAAAAACTTCCATGTGAGCTGATAAAGCTTTAACTTTGAATATCTATTCTGATTCTCTCTCTGAGTACACTCATAAAATCCTTACAGCTGGAGAAAGATAGGCCTTTAAATAAAAATGTTGAAAAAAATTCTTAGCGAAGGAAAGAATACAGCCTATTTAATCACTGGATTTTGTTTATCGCAACAGATTATGGACTTGAGAGGAAAAAAAATTGAAAAATAATTATGGGTTTAGGATATAATAGGACTGTCATTACGAAATACATAAAAGTTTGCTGTTTACAAGGGAACTTGTCTTAAAATGATTATCCCCAGGTTTTCAGAGATGGGTAACTCAGTCCTATGAAATACAGCGTAGTTCATTGCAGGAGAGGCAGCCACTTCCAGCAAACAGCAGTATGTGAAACACGATGGGGCAGTTTGTTATAGCGTATTTATGGAGACAGCCTTTTTTAGGACCTTAGCCAAGGCAAGACTCCAAGTCAACGTCCCACAGAAGCCTTAATTCTCATGTTGAAGCAACAAAACCTGCAGGAGCTCAAGATGATGAGCCATAAAGGGGGACAGCGTGCTTCTCTACTTGTTTGCGCCAGCGTAAATCAGGAGCAGCTCTGCTGATGTCCAGCATGTTGGGGCTTCCTCCACATAGTGCATAGAAGCCAAGGATCAGACCCAGCCACAGACCATGCAGTGCTTTAGGCTTTGTGGGAATGTTTTAAAATATGGGCTTTATTGTACTGCAGCAGAACACCCTATAAAAGGCCTTGAATAAAAAGAACCATTTTAATAATGGGGAAAAAAGATCTGAGTTTCAGTCAACAAAAAGACAGGCTATATTGGGACTGTCAAGGGAAAATTACTCTATTGAGCCTTATTCTTCGTTCGCATAACTGACATAAATGGGGAGTTGCTTAGGTGAAGTGAACAAGGTGACAGTGGGACTAAATCATTGTAAGAAAGTATCAGGCCTGAGATTTCTTTCCTCCCAGCCTCAGAAACCACTGCTTCCCACGGGCTAGATTGTGCCTCTATAAGACTTTCTTTCTTGGATTCTTGTAGGGATTTATGTTTAGTTGCAGTGCGTTATTTAGCCATAAGTTACACCTTTGTGCTATATGATCTCCAGGCAGGATGCATCCCCTGCAAGCAATGGGACAAATCAGGAACTCAAGAGATGAATAAATCTTTTGGTTTTTTGTCTGTAATGACTGGAATAAGGGTTTTCTCCATATTTCACAGAATTTACTGGAGCCTGGAAAGATGCAGCTTTTCAAGTTAGCATGCTCAGCTGGAAAGTGGAGCAGAAACTCCAGGTCCTGGGAACCAGGACTCCTCTGTACATGGAGGCCAATCCCCAGGTACTAGACTATGCTACCTACTGTTTTCCAGAATGAACCTTAACAATAAAAAAGGAAATAATCAAGATTTTTATTGACACGTTGCACCCTGCTTCTTCACACTTGTTCATCATTGGGGTCTCCAAACCAGATTTCGATCCTTTAGCATGCAAAAGCTGGGCTCACCATACAACGGGTAATATAGCTGTATCATAAACTCATGTAATGATTTGGGTTGGAGAAAATCTCTAGAGGTCACCTTGTCCAACCCCCTGCTCAAACAAGGGCTACAGCAGTGGACAACTTTGAAGTTACACTGAGTTGCTTACGGCCTTAACTGCGAAACTGTTCAGCCACTGAGGAGGGTGACCATGATTCCCATACTTATTATTCTTTTCTTTAAATCATCTGAGGATTAAAAAATATCTTATCATTTAATTAAGGATCAGTTTAGCTTCAGATTGAAGCATAATTTAATTTATTCACATTCCTAGAGTTAATTGACACCAACCCATATACAATGGCACTTTCTGTCTTGGTCCATTTCCCAATCTCCACCACACCGTAGTCTGTGCAGCCCAGATATAGCACAGATACATGAAAGAGGAGATCAGTCATGCCTTGAAGCTGCTTCTTGCACCCTGAAGTCACATTGACTTCAAAGGGATCAGATGGTTTGGTGCAAGCTGAGATATTTCACAAAAGGACACCTACTGAAGTCAATGGAGTTTGAAGACCATCCACACATGTTGGTCTCATGGCACATCTAATTCAGATCCTGTCTCCACCAAGGGACAGTCAAGACATCAAGAGTCAAGGGATCAAGATCAAAGGATCAAGAGCTCAGAGAAAAGCATGAGGGCAGGGCAAACACAGAATCATAGAGTCATAGAATCTTTCTGGTTGGAAAAGACCTTTAAGATCATCATGTCCAACCATTAACCTGACACTGCTGATACCCCCATTAAACCATGTCCCTAAGCACATCGTCCATATGACTCTTAAATACCTCCAGGGTTGGTGACTCAACCACCTTCCTGGGCAGCCCAGGGTCTGACAACCCTTTCCATGAAGAAGTTTTTCCTAATATCCACTCTGAACCTCCCCTGGCACAACCTGAGGCTGTTTCCACTCATCCTGTCACTTGTAACTTGAGAGAACATAACCGCCTTTCAGGTAGTTGCAGAGAGTGATAAGGTCTCCCCTGAGCCTCTTCTTCTCCAGCCTGAACACCCCCAGCTCCCTCAGCCACTCCTCACAGGACTTGTGCTCCAGACCCTTCCCCAGCTCCGTTCCCTTCTCTGGACACACTCCAGCCCCTCAGTGTCTTTCCTGTGGTAAGGAGCCCAAAACTGAACCCATGATTTGAGGTGGGGCCTCATCAGTGCCCAGTACAGGTGGACAATCCCTTCCCTAGTCTTGCTGGCCACACTGATGCAGGCCAGGATGTTGTTGGCCTTCTTGGCCACCTGGGCACACTGCTGGCTCATATTCAGCCACTGTTGACCAACACCCCCAGGTCCTTTTCTGTCGGGCAGCTTTCCAGACACTCGTCCCCAAACCTGCAGCGTTGCAGGGGGTGGTTGTGACCCAAGTGTAAGACCTGGCACCTGAACCTTGTTGAACATACAGTGGTATTGCCTTGAACACTAGTCCCTTGTCTCATTTTGTGGCTCTTAGATGTCCAGAAGTGCTGTTACTGCAATTGATAGCCCTTCAGGAATTTCTCTCCCATGAATTAGCTGAGTGTTGTTTTCAATCCATGTAAAGTTTTTGCATTCACTCCATGATAAGAAAGCGCTGCCATCTGACAGGGGCAGTGCAAGTTGCAGGTGCAAAACCATTAAGGCATTTTATTGCACGTGCAGATGTGTGAGCCTGAGCCCTGCACAGAGGTCAGCATAGGCTGAGCAGTTAAATCTATCAGCACAGGGTAGCAAGCAGGTCGTTCCCTTCCATGCCACTGTCTTTAAAAAGTTTTCAGCCACGCCTGCCCTATCAGCTACCATGGCTTGGCATGGCGCTCTGTAAAACACTACACAGAAATTGCTATAGAAATCAATCAGTACAGAAACCAGTACTGAACAGCTCAGGAAGGCGGGACCTAGAGGACAGCACAAGCACTGAAGTGTGTAGATGGTGTGATCCTCAGATTTATGCTGGCAGTGTGGAAACCCAGTGCTGAAGAGGTACAGAGCTGGGTGGCGGAGTCAGCTCTCACTCTTTAGCAGGTGCTGGATGAATGAGTTCTGTCCTGAGTGAACCAAGTTCCTGTGCAATGTGAAGAGAGGTGGAAGAAAACTGTGATAAAATGGCTGGGTACGTTCCCACCTGCTTCTAGTCTCTTTTGTGTATGAGTTACGTATGTTCAAGCCAGGTTTGAGCTCCAGATTTGGACATCATGCATGGGACACAGTTGCCCATACACACAAACATGTATCTCCTGTTGCTGTGATGCCCTGGAATATCTCTCCTGACCTCCCACCACAGCTCCAGGATGCTGGAGATGTCCTGCATCTTTTGCATGGTACTGATGTTGCAGATGTCTGGTGGCATCTCAACTGCATCCCTGTTGTAAGCAGCAGAATTAAGCCCTTATGTCTGGAGAGGATTAGCACGGGAGCAGCAGATGAAATCAGCAGGGTTTGGGTCTTCTCACCACTTTGGTGACTGCTGGTTGCTGACTAACATTAACATGGCATGTCCTGGCTTACCCAGGTGTGAGGCAAAAATGTTCATGTTACAGGCCGTCCGGTCAGTTTGATGATGGAGTGATTCCCCTACTGACAGTGACCCTGTGGAAGCATCACTGTCCGTGCAGGAGCCTGAGCATGCCCACTCCCCATCGGATGCACACAGGCTGGAAGGATGCTGCAGCAGCTCCAGCTGTGCACCCTGAACCTGTGTCCCAAAACACGTTTGTCAATCTCAGGGTTTTTTTTTAGTTCGTATGAGTTCGCACAGCAAGACAGAGGCCTCAGTGATGGGATGATGTTATGGCGAGTCTAAGGACACTGGTTTTTACCCAAATAATTTATCTGATTCTGTTCCTGGTGTGGCTACATAAATGCTGGGCTGGCACAAGTCAATAGGCAGGATTAAGCCAGAAGCAAATGGGCAGGCCTTGGTGGGGATGAGGATTACTTTCCATGCTGGTAGAGTTTTATACTAGCTATAAGTGCTTGTGAATCAATGTCCTGATCTAAACCACTAATATCATTAAGTATTTAATTAAGAAAGTGAATAATTAATTCTATATGTTCATACAATAATAGTCATGATAATATTATTGCTAATGAACAGTCATTAACAATGGATTGTATTTTGAGAGGCAGTAATGGTGCTGACACCACTGTGATTATGAATACACACTGGGGATGGTCACAAGAACTGATCAGTTCTGGCTGTTCCTGAGGATGGTTGGGGCACCCTCACAGGGAAACCTTTCCGACACCGCACCTAGCCTTTCTTTGCCCTCCTCACCTTGGCATCACCTTCAAGGACCGTGGACTTATGAGGGCTTCTGGTCTGGGCAGAGCATGTGATGGGAGCAGGAGGTGGTATCACGGCTTAGAAGCAACAGGGGTTGGGTGGTATCTTCCAGGGCTCCTGCACCTTCTCCTGTTATGCTGCCAGGGGTTGGGTCCCTTTGTCCCATCCCTCACCATTCTCAAATACACATCTTCTCCTGTGGCCCCCCAACAGAAGTTAGAGAAACTTGACAACAAGAACTGGCAAACCACCCTTATCTTTTGCTGTGCACCTCGTGTCGAGCACTGCAAGAACATAGAAATAGATGCCGGTTTCTTTCCCCACATACAGGAGTGGTGAGTCTTGCCAGGGACTTTTAACTTGCTGGTTATCACCAGTCATTTATAGTTGCTGTCTGTGTGTGTGCTAATTCCAGCTGCCCCTGGCTGAGTTGAGTCCTATAAATAAGAATTAAATAATGGTAACTGCAGTAGAGATGATGATGGCAACATTATCGTGATATATACCCATGCTGGACCCTTTGTGAGCTGTGGGATGAAATGTGAGCTTTCTACACAGTCAGGAACAACCCAGAGAGTGTTTGGAAAATTCAGGGGGAAAAAACTCGTTTGATATTTGGCCTTCTTAAGGGAGGAAACTCGCAGGAAATATTTTCCTGGCTGTGGGAGTAGCTGGTGCGATGGGTAACGTTCTCCATACATACGTTCCCATCTCACTTTGCGTCCTCAGGAATGCAAGGTTAGCAGGAAAATGCAGCTGGAAATCTGCAATGAAAAATTCTGCCGACTCTTCAAAGAGCATCGCTGATCGCTTTCACAGGCACATTCAGCTTTCAAGGCGATGCTGCTGACGTGAGGGGCTTCGGCTCTGAAAGCTGCAGGACCACCCTCCGAATGCAGGGACAACGCCAGACGCAGGAGAAAATGTGCTGAGGCTGTTGGGAGGAGAAACATAGCTGTGGGTGCCAGTGGGAAGGTGTATTGTTGCTGCTGGGGGATTGTCGTGGTATTTTGGGGTGTTGCATGCGAGAAGGTTCTTCCCTGTCCAGCAGTGCTTCCCTGTCCAGCAGGGCTTTCCTGCCCCAGCCAGTCAGCCCTGCAACCCCAGCACCATGCAGAAACCCCCTCCCCAGGGCATGCTAAGGTTCTCACTGACTTGGGCTGTCCTTTTTAATCTCTTCAGTCCGCTCTCTTCAATTTGTCTGAGGTTTCCTCCCTCTTCCATTATTCAGTGGCCAAGGCCGCTGCTCAGTGCGGGAAGCAGAAGGGACGGGAAAGAAGACAGGGTCAACTGGCAAGATAAGCTGTTGGCAAGAAATCCTCCTTGCTCCTGCTCCCCATGCAGCTCTGTGCTCAGACACCCACAGGAACGAATCCCCACTCAGGTGCCAACCGGGGCAGATGGGCCCCTCTGCAAGGGCCCGAGGTGATGGAAGGGTCAGTGATGCTGCACTGCAACCTCTGGAAGAGCCAGCAAGGAGAAACAAGGGGCTGGCGAGCTGGACAGGATTTGCAGAGACATCCAGGCTCTGCGTTAAATCAGCAAAGGTTTTTTGGTCCCCTCCCTTTTCCCAAGAGGCTGTCCCAATAATATCACTGCTCTGGTAGTCAGAAACCTTCTTCTAACTACTAGGTTTCATTGACTCACTTTCAGTTCATTTGCCTGGAATTTTGCTCTGCTTGATCTTTCATGTTTACCCCTGAGATGAATGTGCAGACAGCAGCTGTGTCCCATCTCGGCTCCCATTTCGGTAGACTAAGCAAGCTTGGGGAGCTCTGTTTGTGGGGCAGAAGGTTCATGGATCAAAGGCTTTGCTTTCACTTGTGTCAAGCGATTTGCCCCAAGAGCAGATTTGTCTTGATGTTATTAATAAAGCTCACAAGAGGAAAAAAAAACCAATGGAATGTCCTTAGTCCTGGTGATGCCAAACACATACACATAAATATATGGCTTTTTTTTCAAATTAATTGAAAAGGAAGATCCATCACGATATCAAGGCTTGTGGAAAGAAAACCTGTGTGGTTGTTTGTTTTTTTTTTTGCATGAGCAATCCCTTTTGTGGACTGGTGCTAAAAGAGCTGATGGTGGATGAGGGCTTTCAAAAGTTAATTGATTAGAGGAAAATCCCACCTCCTTAATAGTTATTCAGACTCATTTCATATTTCACAGCTCTTACATAGTTATAAAGTAGCTGATAGAAATGTCCCTGGATTACAGATGGGAAAACTATTTCTCGTGAAAAGATCAAAGTCCCAGTTTCCATATTTGAGCACCTCTACTAATAAATCACATGCCAGGCTTCTAAATTTCAGTGTCAGCTTCCTGCTACAGGCCAACGAGACTGTACAACTACTCAAACACAGAGAGTTTAATTTTAATTAGATTATCAAGTTTTTTTTTAAAAATTAGGTACCTATAAATATATTGGCATTTAATATGCTGTTTGGCTCTGTCATTTAACCAACTTTTTCAAAGAGATTACCCATGGCATGGGATCAGCTGCAGATGGTCACCCTTAGAAGCATTTGTTCACTAAATAGTAGCTTATTTCACTGAGACATTACACTCCTGTGGTGACAATACATCATTACTCACAGGATTGGTGTTGTCAGTAAAACCTTATTTACTGCTCCTCTGACCAACTAAAAGCTTTCCAAATGGGCAAGAGTACACGTCTCTCAAGAAAATGAGAGACCTTCACTTCTGGGAACAACTCAGTTGATCCCCCAAAGGTCTGAAAAGACTTTTCACAGATCTGTGCTACTGCACAAAATAAATCCAAACCAGCAACCCCTAAGCTTGATCTGCCAAAAAGACCAACAAAGTACCATCAGAGTCAGTGAAAACTAAGCAAGGGTGACTTTCTCTGGACAGAGAAAATACGGAATTTTCCTGATCTCCAAGCTCCTAAAGGGAGAGCTTTTTTGGATCAGTTCTGGAGCAAGGTTAGGTAAGATGCTGCAACTTGGTTCTTCCATTTCTTGTGATTTTGTTCAAGAGTCCCAGGCTACTGTGGTCGTGGGAAGTCAATGGTAGTTCCCTGGAAGGCAATGGGAATTTTACCTTTGACCTTCATGAAGGTCACATTTTTTTCCTTTTACATTTTTACACGCCCTTGATTTTTGCCTGTTCAAGGTCATCAACAGGACTACTGAGGGAAGTTAATTTTTAACCTATCTGTGGAGTGCTCTAATAGTCAGGAGATGTGAGGTGGGATTCAGCTGGTTCACTTGTCCAGTTGTATGCCTATGATATAAATGCTTGCAGGTAGGGTCACAACCCACCCCTGGGTGTCTGGTGCCATTTGAGGTGGCCCAGGGTATTTCACATGGCCTCCAGCTGGGCCAGAATGGCACACATCTTCTGCAGGTTCTATGCCAGACTTCTCAACCCCCTGTCTTGAATGCTCTGGAGCTTCTCAAAAGCATTGGCTGCTTACGTTTAGGCACTGAATGATATTACCATGTCAGCATCAACGTCTTCATGATGTGCTGCCTGCAGCTAACAGGGGCAACCCTCTATCCTGTGTTTTGCTGTGCCCATCCAGCCTCTGAAGGTTGGGTATCAACAACTGAGGAATGTCTGGATCTTGCCTCTTTGATCAGTAATTCACTGGCTGTGAAGGACATTTTTGGCTTTCCTCAATGGTCAGAGTGAGAAGGGAAATGCAGAGCTCAGCAGTGGCCTTGACTGGGCTCTGTGCGTCCAATGATGATGGTTTCCCATGGACAACTGGCATTTCATCCCAATTGCTCTCATCCCACAGCTCAAGAGCTGCACCCTCACCCTCCCTTGCTCTCCAGGGGAGGCTTGGGGAGATCCTCAGTATGTGTGCAACCTCGGGGTGGCAGCAGGGCGGCTTGAGGGGGGAGGGGCACACTGCATCCAGGGCAGTGCGAAGAAACAGATGGGACTAAGCATGAAGACAAAAGAGCTCCCACTTACCCAAAATAGTGAATCTGCAGCACACCTGTCCTGCGTCCTCCCAAGGACAGGCTGCTGTCCTTGTCCCTCCAGCTGCTGTCCTTCCAAGGTTTGGAGCACTTTGATTGGACATGCCTGCCAATCTGAGCAGAGGAGACATGGGGGTAAAGCCCCTTGCAGCACTCAGGCCATGAGAGAGATGTGAAGACTGAAAAAAAAGGAGCTAAACTCTCCCTCCTTTTCAAGATGATCTGCTCAGCCTTTTCATTTGTCTGCCAGCTGTAAAGCCTTCTCTTCCCTTCTCCATCACATTTTCCCGCTCATAATTATTTCATCAAACCAACTTCTTCTTCTTTCTTCTCCTGCAAGTTTCAAACTGTCCAACCCCACTCTGCGATAAATCTGTCTAGACCCACAGCTGCTTCTGCATCCCTCATGCCTGGGTGCCTGTTTCTATTGAGTGCTTTCTATTAGACTTATATATGTATATATAAATATATATATTTTATGTGCCTTTCTTTTCCTCCCAGTGCTATTTTCTTTCCCCTCTCTTGTTTTTGCTCCCTCTCTGGCCTCATATAGCCATTTTTCACTCTTTGGATGTTTTTTTCTTTTATCAAGATGTTTTCTCCGGGAATGTTTCCCGCCAACGCAAGCTGCCTGGCCCATTAACTTCCTGAGTTCAGCTGACAGCCTGGACTCCAAGTCCCATTGCCTTGTGATACTCAGTGCTGCCGAGATGCAAGAATTGCTTGGTAAAATAGCCTAGTCACATGCATAATAGGAAGAAGAAATACTGTTTCAGGGCAAAAAAGATAATAAATTTTACAGCTGTGCTTAGTTCCCGCTCTCCCTCTCCCTCTCTCTGTTTTATTTTCCTTTCTCTTGCATGATAATCTGATAAATGCTTGTGAAAGTTTGACTGTTTCTTAACTGGAGCTTTATTAAAGGATTTGCTGGTGCAGACAAATTTGTGTTGAATTTCTCACCAACACACCAGAGTCCAATCCATTGTCAGTCATGAAGATCGATCAGGCTTGTGTCCATATTATTGACACATCCTTTGAAACCTTTGTTTAAGCACTCAACTGGTGCCACAAATTATCTGTATTTAAAGCAGCAAGCTTCCATTTGAGGATTCATTAGGCTTCCCTGCTAATTGGGTCTTGCTAACGATGAGAGCATCATTAAACCGACGTTGTCCCCGCCATCTTGTTAGCTGACAATTTAAGGGACCGTAAAAGGCAGCCAGTAGGGAGGCTGCACGACTCCAGAGGTTGTTAATGGCCCTGGAGCTCGTTCAGCTCCGAGTCGGTGGTTTGGTGCCAGCTCAACATGTGTCTGTGTCACAAAAATAATTGCTGCGGTAGACGCTGTGCTAAAGCGCTGCTGGAGGACACGCGCGGGGCACGAGGTGATGGTTTCCCAGCCCCGTGTAGCTGAGGAACGCTGCTGTGGATGTTTGGACATCCTTGTTAATGGTTCAGATTATAATGGTTCAGATTATAATGGTTCAAACGTGAAGCCTTCCCGGATCGAGAAGATGCAGGCTAAAAGGCCTTGTTTAAGGGGTTCTTTGTTGTTGTCCACTGCCTAGCTCGCTGCAGAAGTTAATTATTTAGCTCCTCTGTCTTACCCCCAGGGTAGGGGACATTGCTATTAATGTGCATAGCAGAGGCGTGTGGGGGTTGCAGCACCAAACCCCATGGACAGCCCAGATGGGCGCAGCTACGTGCAGGTGATGGATGCCCTTGTCTCCTCTGGAGAAGCATTTTCTTACAGCTAATGCAGCCCCGGGGGAATCCGACCTTCCATTGTCCGTCGGACGACTGCTGTGGATCATTGACCGCTGCTTAGCCTCTTCTTAGGATGAAATGCTGCGTTCGTGCTTTGTTAGCTGGAGGACAGAGGGCTGGGGCGTGCACCAGCGCTGGTACCGATAGCTCTTGTAAAGGGAAAAAATAGGCCGGGTTTTTGAGCAACAGTGCTTTTAATTTTGAGCCATGGTAGTTTCAAGTTAGTGCAATTAATGGCATTTGGCTGTGGTTATCTTGTTTGACACGTGGTTATTTGCAGACCTGGGGCACTCGTCACACGGTTGCACCATGCAGTCTCCTCTGGATGCTTGGGTCCCAACAGCTGATGTAGCAAGAGTGCCAAGGGGCAAAGAAAGTAAATGAATTAGGTAGTTAAACCTCCACCTCGATGATTTAGTGATAATTACATATCGAAAAGCAAAACGAGCAGCTGTTTGCATAGCAACTGCAATATAACTACACTCTAATTACAGTTCTGTCACAGATGAAGCTGGCCATTTAGAAAGCTCCTGTCCTACCTCTGCACCTTCTCTGTCATGCATGCTCCATCCCCAGATGGTGGAGAAGGGGAAGGTGAAATGCGGCAGCAGCAAACGGACGGGTAAACCCACCTCAGGGTGTAGGATGCACAATGGGTGTTTTGGAATCACCTGAGCTGTACAAGGAGCCTGCATCAGTGCAACAGGATGCTGGAAGCACCCATGAACCCACTGCTGGAGGAGAAGACCTGATGCATGTAAGGTCTCCCAGGAAAGGGTTGGAAAAAGGAGTATATGAAGGTGCCCTAGGGTAGGGCAGACCCTACACCAGCTGCTCTGGCCAGTGGTGAAGGTCCAGGGAGGGCCGAAAGGCAGGCAGAAAACATTTAGGGCAGAGAGGCACCAAACAGTGGCTGTGGCTGTTTGTGGCTTCTCTTCTTGAGTATCAGTGTGGCTGGAAAGCCAAAGAACCTGGGCAGGAACATCACAGAATCATAGAATGGTTTGGGTTGGAAGGGACCTTTAAAGGTCACCTAGTCCAACCCTCCTGCCATGGGCAGGGACACCTTCCACTAGTCCAAGTTGCTCAGAAATATATATGAGGAGGTGACGGAAAACCCAGCGGAGATGGGTCAGGGCATGCTTCAAATTCACAAGAGAGCAGGTACTTGAGACTGTGTGAAAAGATCGTATCTGCTGGTTGAGCAAAACCCATAGACTAGGCTGGGGTGGATTGGTAATTATTAATTCCTAGAGAACTTTCCATGGATAAGTTTGGTTCCATGGTCCATTTAGAGCCAAATAATCATGTTATAGATTCTCCCATAGAGTGATGCAGTTTCCTCTCCTTCGGACAAATTTGAGTGTCAACTTGAAAGTGTCCCTCATATTCCTAAACTTTCCCTGGGCTCTTGATACAGAATAAAGCACCAAGGCACTTAAGCAACAGCCTCCCCTTGACCTAAAGAGGGTTAAGACACAGTGGGTACAAGCAGCAGAATACCCTCCTCTGTCAATCCTGAGATGAATCTTGACCACCTTGGAGAATTCATAACCAGTATTAGGTGACAATCTCAGAGATTTTATGGGTCACAACTTTAATAAAGCAAAAATGAGAAGCCATGCAGGCTTGAAGGCACCTTGAGATGTCTCCCCAGTGGGGACGATGGTGGGTCTGAGGAGTAGCCACATGGGAGCAGAAGCTGGAGGACAGGGGTACCCAGGACATCTCCAAGTACAGTATATTTAGGGACAGTTGGATGAGGTGTTTAGCTGCAGGCTCTGGACTCCTGGTTGCAATTTATCACAACCTGGCACAGATGTTGAAAATAGGGCAGATGAATCATGCCCTAAAAGTGCCTCTTTCTGCTGACTACAAAGGGAGCCTGGGGTGACCGGCTCTGCTGGAAATGTCTGCATTGTGGATATATGAAGTCAGGTGAGAGAAATCCCACATCTCCCACTGCTTCATCTCTCTTTCTTACCTGGAACAGTCACTTTTCAAGATAAAAGGCTGTTCCAGGCTCCAGGGCTACTTAATCCTGTACTGAGCTGCTTAAATAAATTACAGCGGTCAGCTGGGTAGAAATTTCTGCAGACTCGTTTGCAAAGTCGAAGTCAATTTTGAAGCAAGGCTGTTTTACTTTAGTGCAGTGGACAAGAATTCAGCAGAAATTTCAGAGCTAAATTAAAGGTTTTTAGTGCAGCCAACAGGAAAACGAGTGATGCAATCGGCCCACTCTTCCTCATCTTACTTATTCTGAGATTAAATTCAAACTATTTTGTTCCACCCTGACAGTTTGCACTTCCCACTAGTTCTTGTGCTGACTACACATATTTCGCTTATGAGAACTATTGTGGGGGTAATGGGAGGAATTTGAGTTCTTATCTCTCCTCCACTCCAAACAATCAAGTCCTGGACCTTCCCAGGAGCAAGCAACTCAGCCGAAGGGTTTCCATCAAATTGAACCCCAGGCAAATTGTTGATAAAATGATACATTTAAATGGCATCAAACTGAACCCCAGGCAAACTGTTGATAGAAATTATATGTATAAATGTCATCATTAGGTTTCCTTGTTATCAACCTGTTAACAATAGCAGCATCGCTCACACTAACATTTGCAAACTGGAAACATCAGCAAACTGGTTTCCCACGTCTTCAATGCAACCATGTGGCTCAGAGTTTATACTAAAATCAATTAAATTTATGGTGGATAGTGGATTGTTTGGGTTTTTTGTTGTTTCTTTTTTTCTTCCTGGAGATGGGAAGGGTTTGAAAAAGGAAAGAGGAGAAACTGTAAAAACAATCAGCAGCCAAGGCTGGTTTGACCACGCAGGCTTGACGACAGCACGGGTTGTGATGTATAGACTTGTGCAGTAGGAAATGGACTGGAGCCATGACAGAGCATCTGTCAGATGATAACTTGCAGTCATTTGCAATCTGTGCTGGAGGCAGACCAAAGGCCTGAGCCAACGCTTCGAGTTATCCAGGCCTTTTCTCTAGGTCTTAACTCCATCTTCTTTACATCCCATAGGATAAGACTCATCTGCTGCTGTACTGTAGCACAGCAGTGACATCCAGGGGCCATTTCATTTGCTGTTGAGATCAGACTACTGATATCCAAAAGCATATGTACCTAAGCCAAAACCCCACTGAAGTCGCTTGGAAAGTTCCCCATCAGTGTCAACAAGCTTTTGATCCATCTGTTTTACTCCATGTTTTTTAACAGTTAGCAAGAAAACCAGCTTTCGTGCCCAATTACCTTGGTTGCTACCTTTTTGGCTGAGTACTCTAAGAAAAATCTCTCTCAGTCAGCCTTCTGTTCAACACACAAAGTGACTTTGCCTGCTGTGATTCACTCAGTCCCACCACACCTCCCAGAACGATGACCTATAGTATCAGCAGTAGGTCCACCCACAACCCTGGGTCATACCTATAGCGTAGCCGCAAGCTTTTGCACCAAAAGCCAGTCCCCTATTTACTCCTCTAAACTCAGGGCCAGCAAACTACTGAGGCAAAGGCATGATATGATCTTAGCCACCTTGATGAGCAGTTGGCACCAAAAACCTGCCAACATGTTGGATGATGGGTGCTCATCTGGACTTGGTGGGGGAAACCTGACCCCAGCACATTGGTTCAGATCTCTCACCCAGATTTAATCTGAGTTTCTCAGACTCCATCTCATCACTACTTCATGTCATTTCCAGGATTTATACCTGCACAGATGTTGGTAACCTGAAGTTAAGTTACTGCTTCAATTTTTCCTGGATATGTTTTTTCTCACTCTAAATCAGGCTTTCAATGACTAAAATCAGTCTGGCAGGATTTCTCCAAATCTGTTATTTCCTTAATAACTTTTTTTGGACATGTGAACATCAGGACTAGACATAACTTTTCAGAAATGGCCTAACTAATGCTGTTTACAGAGATAATACCACTTCAGCACTCCCACTTCATATTTGCCGGCTGCGCAGCCAAGGATTACTCCAACCTCCGTGGCTAAGGCATGGCTGGGAGTTCATACACCAGCAGTTCTCTACCAGGACCGTTCGATTTGGTTCTGAGTCAATGCTTTCCAGGATGGATCCCCCCATCTCCTAGGTGTGACCCACATCCCTTGCTCCAAATAAGCTGACTTTTCCCGTGGCCACACTGAAATAAGCTCTTCAGTGGTTTCCTCTTCAGCCATCGGCACCTGCCTGCACAACCAGCCTGTGCCCATTGCTACTTACCACCAATCTTGTTTTCATATCAACTGCAAATTTTATCAGCTCTCTGGGGTTTTTTTTGCCATTCACAAATAAGGGGCTGCTGCTTTGTGGTTATTGGATCATTCTCCAGCTATTTGCTCTTTGCATTTTTCTTCCTCCCACTTCTCTCTCAGCTTACATTTCACCGCCCGTGCTTTTACTTCTTTTCGCTAGCATCTTTTGGGTCTGTTTTTATTTTCTAAAGGTAGCTCGTTTGACTCAAATCACTGGACATGATGGCAGACGTTCAGGTTCAAGGGGAGGTGTAATGAAAGAGGACCACACTGAGAACATGCCCTGCGCGTCTGTGCTCTGCATTGAATACAAGGATTATGAAAATATTCCTCAAAACAGAAGTGCATAAAGCTACTGAAGGCGGTTCTCCAAAAATCCCTTATTCTCAGCAAAAAAAAAGGTTTTCCCATGGTCCAGTAACTGTTTTGATAACCCTTTCCCTGGTGTACCAGAATGCTATTAAATAGGTAGCAAATGAAATATTTTGCGAGAGGCTTAACCACAGCGAGGCAAGCACTTTCTCCATTTTCGTTTTTCTCCCTTTCTCAGCTTGCTGGTCTTTTTGGGGTGTTTCCCCAGGTTAAACAGGGCAGGCTGGAGAGCTGCACTGAGTGCTCATAGGAAAGAAATTAAAGAACAAGAGGAGGTCTTGCATTTGTATCCTTAATTCCTGGTTGGGATGTATTGGGCAGTGAAAGGATGAACTAGGAAGGGAAAAAAATTTAAAAAAGAAATTCTTTATGTAAATATTAGGCAGGATGCACCCAGCTTGAATGGAAACAGGTGACCAGAAGCCTCTCACCAGAGTCTTGTTAAATGCACAAGTAGAGGTTGGGTTTTAGGGTTTTCTTCATGAAAAAGTTATTTGTATTCCTCAATTTCAGCCATTTATAGAGCTTCTTCCCCACGGCACCAGAGAAGTTAACCATCTTTTAGTGGTTATAAAATCATAGCGTCTGTGCACATTGCTCGTTTTCCCATTTTGCAGTTGGAGACCTGGGGCAGGGCAGGTGAAGCTCAGCGTCACACAGACAGCTGAGGGCAGGGAGATGTACCAGGAGCTGGTGCTGTAACTGCTGCGCCATCCTCCCTCTTCCCCGACCGACCCTGCAGCAAGGCATGGCAGGGGACTTGGCTGTCACAGAGACATCGTCTCTTGGTTGGAGGCTGAACCAAACATTTCAAAGGACTCATCTTCTGTTTAAAACAAGCATTTCTTTGGATGTCTTATGCAAAGGATAAAAAGCTTTTCAAAATAACCAGCATGATTATTCATGACTCCTCATTTGCAGCAGTGCTTGTTTTCCATGGCAGCGCTGATGATCTCACCCGAATAAAGATTTATGGGGGAGAATTGATGCTGAAGGTTTTGCACAAGCAAAGGTGTGGGCTGGAACAGTCCGCCTGCATCCAGCATCGGGTGCATCCTGCTCGACCGGAGACCCCATCCCAGTGTTGGTCCTCGCACGGCTGTGTTGTGCCGGCTGGCACACTGAACTCATCACTCGGGGCCTGGAGAAATACGTCCAGGGGAGGATGTGGGGGTGCTGAGGAGGGATCCCAGATCACTGAGGTCCCAGCCTGACAGGACCCTTTCCCAGCAGGCAGCCTGCCCTGTTCCCTCTTGCCCACGGCCTCCCTCCACATGCATGGACCAGCAGCCTGCAGGGACTGGAATTTCCTGACTCCCGAGACCTCGACTGTGCTGCCTTAACACCCACTGAAGTCTCCTTTACTTCCCCCCATCCCCGCCCCAGGTTTTGTTTGTCTGTGGTTTTGCACAGGAGTAATACGAAGCAAGAGGAGGTTTCCGGGAGCCCATACTCCGCACCGCCCATCGGAGAGCAGACAATAATATTTAGCAGCTTTGATCAGTTTATTGTTACAGTATATTTAGATGGCGAGCTGCAAATTCCAGCGCAGCAGCAGCAGCAGCAGCAGCAGCTGCGAGCAATGTGGTGCGTGTGGCGCAGCCCAAAATACAGGCAGGATTTTGTCGGTGCAGCCGAGCGCCGGTTGGGTTGTCTGCTGCGTGATGTAACCCCTCCTTTAATTTGTTTTCCAGAAAATGCAGTTTGAGAAGTGCTCTGCGAATGGCTTGGCAGCAGCTGGAGGAAATGGGCTCGGGAGGACGTCAGCTGTCAGCCCACAGCCCCCGCTGCCAAGCCCTGGCCGGCAGGACGGCGTGGGGGCTCGCAGGGCTGACTTCCCTTCCTGGGAAGAGCCTTTGGGTTGGGTCCACACCGAGTTACTGTCGGTCAGTCAGTGCTGCAAGCTCCAGAGCAGGGACTGTATTTATTTGCATGCTTCCACAGCGCCCAGCCCAGAACAGTCTGCACCTGTGGATGCGACAGTAAAACAAGTGATAAATAATAAGCCAAGAAGGAGACAGTGCAATTTAAACTGTATAAGTGAATGCAGTTAACTGGCGAAGGATGCTCAGAGTGGCTGAGGATATCCTTCCTTACCTCTGTGGATCTGAGGATGCATGTCCAGCCTAAAGCCTTGCAGCATTTAGAGGAGACAGCACAGAGAGCCTTGCCT
The DNA here is from genome assembly GCA_027574665.1 of Rhynochetos jubatus. NCBI lineage: Eukaryota > Metazoa > Chordata > Aves > Eurypygiformes > Rhynochetidae > Rhynochetos > Rhynochetos jubatus. Next base: position 5,257,223 of record CM050653.1, on the reverse strand, counting down.
GCTCTGTTTTGCTCCATTTGACTTTTCCAATTTATCAGTAGGAGATGGAAGGAACGTGGCTGAGAGAGGGAAAGACAAGGTCTGCCAGCTGCAGTGGGAGAGGGACAAAGTGGCAAATAATCTCCTTGTCCTTTCCTTCCTTCCTTCCTTCCTTCCTTCCTTCCTTCCTTCCTTCCTTCCTTCCTTCCTTCCTTCCTTCCTTCCTTCCTTCCTTCCTTCCTTCCTTCCTTCCTTCCTTCCTTCCTTCCTTCCTTCCTTCCTTCCTTCCTTCCTTCCTTCCTTCCTTCCTTCCTTCCTTCCTTCCTCCCTTCCTTCCTTCCTTCCTTCCTTCCTTCCTTCCTTCCTTCCTTCCTTCCTTCCTTCCTTCCTTCCTCCCTCCCTCCCTCCCTCCCTCCCTCCCTTCCTTCCTCCCTCCCTTCCTTCCTCCCTTCCTCCCTTCCTCCCTCCCTCCCTCCCTCCCTCCCTCCCTCCCTCCCTCCCTCCCTCCCTCCCTCCCTCCCTCCCTCCCTCCCTCCCTCATGTTTATTAGCACAGATCCCCACTGACTTGGTCTGTGGTTCAAAGCCCTGTTACAAGTTCTCCTCCTTCTCCTGGAAGGCAAGGAAAGATGGGTGCTTCTCTTCCATGGACTCTGAGAGGGTCAACGCATGGGACCCCCAAGGCCATCATGCCCATCCATGGCTTCAAGCAGAATCTCACCAGGTCCAGCCCTAACAGATGTTGCTATAGAAGAAACATCTAGTGCTTGCTCTAAGAGACCTCCACAACCTCCCGGCAGGTTGGTGACTGCTCACCCCTCTCCAGCAGGAAGCTTTGCCTGAAGTGTGTCCTTGATTTCGCTTGGTGCAATGTAGCAACATCCCTTACTTGTCCTGCCCTTCAGGGACGTGGAGAACATACTGTCCCTTGGTGCCTTCAGCAGCCTTTCAGAAGCAGACAGACCTTGGCCCATGTGCTGTGCCCCAGACAAGAGGGTGAAGTCAGTTCTGCATTTCCAGGTAGTGAATACGTGAAGGAGTCTACTTTCCTCATGGAAAGCAGGTTCATACATCTTTTCCTTCTTTCTTCCACCCCATAAATCCCACTAGGGCCATCAGGGGAGATGACTACTGGGAGTATAGGCACTGGAAATCAGCTCCCTAACTTCTTCCATGCCTGCTGACCCTAAGGCCAAAATTGGGCGCTGTGCAGCAGAAATGGGTACAGGGGATGATCTTACTGGCTTCCACAGGGTTAACTTGAGATATGCCTAAATGATTTGCTGGAGGAGGTCAGAGGCGTGTGTAGTGGGTCACTGCAGGGTGTGATAAGAGAGCACCAGATGACTTTCCTGAGCTTTGGAGCACAACAATTGTTGGGATTCATGGCTTAGCACTGTAGGTGAGCAGAAGAGCAGTGTAAACTCACTCCAGTGCAATATTCTCACACCTTGATGCAGGTCACCTGCTCCATAACTCACTGGAGTTCTTTGTCCCTGCATAGAAGGGCAAGCAGAAGAATTTGGTTAGCCAGATTGGATTATATTTTTTTTTCTTTTGGAAAAGTAACAGCATAGCATTTCCTCCGCCTTGTCCTTTCCTGTGCTGTACTGGTAGCTGCACTGAAGCTGATTGATTAGTTTAATAACAGGCAGTTGATATGCAGCCATAAAATTATGCACTTTTACTCATCAGCCTGATTGAACTCCTCTGCTGACTGTACAGGAGCAGAATGGCAGAGTTATAATAATGAGGGAAACAGCCAAGGGAAAAGCAAGCGTGGTGGTGTTATTGTTGTTTTAAAGCTGAGGAAGAAAATGACTCCAGGGAGGAGCTTTTCCAAAATAAATACCAAAATATAGAGGGAAAATGTTAAGATGTAATTAGCACTGGTACAAGTGCCACTAAATGTCTACTGGGGTTGGAGGCATCAGCTGAGCTTCTTTTACACCCACCTGGCCTCTGTTGGGGTTTCAGGAGGTTGGGGCTGGCCCTGCTGAACACCCCCAGTCCCGACATGTTCAGAAAGGTTCAGGGGGCTGAGCCCTCTGCAAGATGAATCAACTCAATGGGAAAAAGTGGGAATTCAGGGTTTTTTTGTTGGTTTTGTTTTTTGCCTTTTTTTTTTTTATTCTGGCCAAGAAGGGAAGGATATGAGGATGGAAAAACATGTCTGGGAAGGGTTTGTCCCCTCTCACCCCATGCTAATAGCATCAGGGGAGAGAAGATGGCATGATGGAGAGGCAGGAAGCACCAGGGCTCGTGCACCATGGCCTAGTGAGGACATGACCCCTGTCAGTGATGTTCTTACGGCCCTGTGCTCTGCTTTCCATGTTTCTGGGCACCAGAGGAGCTGTCCTGCGGGGTGTCAATCACACTCTCCAAAGCCACCGAAGGCAATTGAAGGTTCCCATTCAGTAATTAATCCATATGCAGGAGCAGGCAGCGGGGCTCACTGATGAAAAGCCACACAGCTCCCATCCATGCATGGAGAATGGCATTAAAGACTTTATTTCCCAATAAAATATTTCCCAACGCTCCAGCATGGCTTGCTCGGTTGACAGGCTCACTGTTTGTCCTGCACCCATTCATTTTATTTATAAGACTAATTTGCCTGCGAATAGGTCAGCCAGCTTCTTGTGCCTCTGATCCCTGTCAGTCTCACTGCTGTGAAACATTTTAATTGAACCTAGTCATGTGCTGTATCCCCAGCACAGGCATCATGCAGAGGGATGGCTGCCTTGCCACCAGGTCCATCTCCATCCAGAAAGCCCAATCCCAAACCATCAGATTTTCCCTTTGCGTCAGATCCCTGAAGGAGGGGGAACAGGAGAGGGAACAAGCATTTCTTGGCATTTATTTTCTCAGAGAAAAATGTTTGGTAGATGGTTGCACAACTTTTCTAGCCCTTCTTCCTGATTGTACCCCATCCAGGTTGTTCCTGGAAGCAATGCTTTTCGTTATTTGCTCCAAAGGGCTTTGGGTCCCGCCATGGGGGGCTTGTACAAGCCTGTTGGAGATTACATGAAGCTGTACTGACATATCCAAGGGTGCTGCTTCATCAACTACCACCCAGTTTACTATGGGTGCCCCTGCCTGTGGTTCTTGGGTGGGCTTGCATCCTGGGCTCCTCCTATGCCAGCTCCAGTTTCACACCTCCCTCTGGACAGGAGCAACTGGGCTTCTGTTGGTGTGTGTTACCTTGTCCAAATTAACCCTCCAAGAGCCACAGGTCAGGAAGCTCCTCCACAGCTCCTGACAACCAAGTGCTGACTGGCATAGCCACCCTTTCTGTCTGAGTGTCCCCTGAGGCCAGAAGGATACAGTTCAGAGTCACAGCAGGATCCCTGATGGCACCTCCAACAGACCTCAATGCCTATGCACAGGGCCCTGATTCCAGCCAAGGTCCCAAATGACCATCATGGAAAGGCAGACCCTGAGCCCACGTACAGCCCTTCAGACTCTGCAGGGGCAGGACTCAGTTTTTGTCCTCATGCAGGATTGACTTAGCCTGTGTCACTCCTGATGGACATTTCTTCTTATCTTTAGAAACCTTTGGCGATGGAGATCTGTGACCTTCCCTGTGGTGACTCCAAGTGCTTCACCACCCTTACAGTCAGAGGTGGGGTTCAGCTGGTTCTCACAGACATCTGCTATCACTTTAACCCCCCTGTTTTCTGTGCTTCCATGAGATGTCTGTGAAACCACAGCCTAAGTAACCTCCCAGCAAGAGCACAGTTAAGATTTCAAAAGCTGGATCCACAGTGAACTTCGTGTTCCTCAAGGCAATGCCCATAATGATCCGGCAGCTCCTGGCAGGGTTTCAGTGCCAGCTGCACCACATCCCTCCTGGGTATTTCTTGTAGAGTGCTATGGACCTAATCCAGAGTCTGCCAAAAGTAGTGGAAGTCTGTCAATGTACGGCACAGGGATGGATCAGACATTGGGAAGTGCATCCTCACATGAGGCCAATAGCCAGGAGTGACGCCCTGAGTTGATGACTTTGGAGCTGGAAGCCCTGAACTCTGTTTTCCCTCTCTACTGTTATGGGCCTGCTTGCTTCCTTCCTGGTAGCCTGTAGTCTTCGTTAGCAAAGGAAGATGTGGAGTAACCTGAATTCAGAGTACCGCTGGTGTCAAAGCAATACCTTGCTCCACGACTCAGGAGCAGGCCTGCATGTGGCTCCTTGTCCTGTAGTGGAAAAGATAAGCACACTGTCGTGACAAAGACTTTGTTTTTATCCGTCTTCATCTAAAATAAAATAGACCCTGCAAATGACTAACAAATTGTCTTTCTGCAAGTGAAAATGTTGGCAAAAGCTGTCCATGTTTCTTTATGCAATGAAGTTGGAAAACAAAATTTCACTGCTCCTTCAGGCGTCCCTTCCATTTCTTTTTCTGACAAAATCCCCATAACCAGGATGGAAAGCTTCAGTATTGAAATTTGCCGTTGAAGTTTTAAAAGGCAACAACCACCACAAACCTTTCCAAATGCTTTGAAAAAAAAAAACCCAAAATAACAGTGAAACCTACCCAAGCTTTTTTCCTCCCTCTTTACTTTGAGAAATTGTAAAGATAAGCCCTTTCCAAAGTAAAATAAGTCTCAATAAGAATGCATAAGAGGATGCAAAGGAAGGGGAAGGTAATGTGGACAGAGGTTGCAACAATAAACAGTATTCTGACTCAAAGGATGTTGCAAGCACATTGTATATACTTGGAAATATTTTTAAACCCAAGCAGAAATTGAGAAGGTTGCTCAGGGTAGGGGGAGAAAGACGTGCAGTTTGAGTTGTCCCAACTAAGCTCAGCACACATGCCCATACTCTTAATGTGTGACTTTAAGCCTTGGCCACTCAGGAAATGGCTGTTTCCTCCTTACTCTTGGCTTTTTGAGTCTCCTTTAACTCTGCTGAAAGGAGCTTATACTTTCAGCTTGAGCTGACTCCTCTGTTCATATGCAAGAATGGGTCATGGTATCGGGAGTCACTCAAGCCTGCAGAACATGCACAGCAGCTTGCAAGGTGTCAGGGCCAGAGTCTGTCTGTACAGCTCCAGGTGCGGCCTTAAGTAGCAGATACAAATGGTTAATAAAATGAACGCCCATACAGCAGTTCTTGCCAAGTGAGAGGAGGAAACCTACCACAAGTGCTTGGAGAGTTGCTGCTCTGGACAGAAGATTTGGCTAGGTGACCTGAGAACAACCTGCCCAATTCTCTGATCCTACCAGGGTCCTTGTACATACTGCGTTGGGGATGATGAAGAGGATGTGAGAAACAGACTGGAATGAAATCAGTCTGTGGTGAATATCTTTCTTCAGACTTCGACTACAACCCCAAGGACCCTACAGTAGGGTCTCAGTCCCCCTTACAGTGTTGCGTTTTACAGACACTTCCAGCAGAATCTGGCTTCATTTTGGGAATGTCCCAGATCATCTCCACTGATTCTCCTCTCCTCTCTGCAAAGAGTTACAACCAGCTTGACAAACAGGGACTTTGCACCCAGACATGAGAGAGGCAAGTGCACAAGAGATCTCTGCCCTGCTGCATCCCTCTTCAGCTCTTTCTCTGCCGTTTTGTTTTCCTTCACCGCCCACTCCTCCCCAGCCCCTTCCCAGAACTGCCATTGCCCATCCTTGCTGTAACACTGACTGCCATCAAACTGGAGTGGGCAGTCACTTTCCCTGCAAGGTCAGCCCTCCCTGATGCTGCCCTCGCCCCTCTGACCACAGCACATGCCCAGGTCCATGCAGGCAGGGTCCTCATGGTCCTTATTCTTTACCTGGGAAAAGGGAGAGGGAGGGGCAGAGGGAGGGGGAGAGGGAGAGGGAAGAGGAGAGGAGAAGAGAAGAGAAGAGAAGAGAAGAGAAGAGAAGAGAAGAGAAGAGAAGAGAAGAGAAGAGAAGAGAAGAGAAGAGAAGAGAAGAGAAGAGAAGAGAAAAGAAAAGAAAAAAGAAAAGAAAAGAAAAGAAAAGAAAAGAAAAGAAAAGAAAAGAAAAGAAAAGAAAAGAAAAGAAAAGAAAAGAAAAGAAAAGAAAAGAAAAGAAAAGAAAAGAAAAGAAAAGAAAAGAAAAGAAAAGAAATTTGCCAGTGATTTTAAAAATTATTCTATAGAAAGTAGAGGGCATGTGGTATGAAGCAAAATGCAGGTCTTAAATGTACTGCTTGTTTTCCCCTCTGCAGGGCAGCTCTGTGGCTGCTGTGCACTGCAGGATGGTCGCTGCCTTTGTTTTCTTCCGTCTGAGTGACCTCCTGGTCACTCCAAATGTCACAGCGGCCCGTGGAGCTGCGGCTCCCCGCAGCCCCTTCCGGATGGGGACACTCCGTCACCGGAGATGAAACTTGGCTGCAAACACCAGAGAGCAAATCAGTGTCAGAAACGACAGAGCCACCGGGAACAAGAGGGAACAGCAATGCAAATCTCAGGGCTTGGTCTCAGTGATCGTCATCAATCAGCATACCCAACCCTAATGGACTGCTGCAGCAGCTAAAATAGACCAAAATGCTCCAAATTCCCCTCAGACACCTGCCCTGGAAATTAGTGTTTCTTCATGTTTCTTTGTACCCGATCTGCTGATTAAACCTCAAGCTACACCAGCAGCGCATGGCAGAGAGCAGGGTCTGCTTTGTGGTTGACATTTAGCTAGCACTGAGGTGGGCATCTTAAAACCATAAGACAAATATTTGCTCAGCATGAAGACCTGTCGATAGGTAAATTGCCTGGCATTACCTCCAGCTTGTCTCACACAGCATGAGCAGGGATGCATGGGCTGGAGCCAAGAAAACCCCAACCTCTGACTGTTCACAGTCTATTAAAAATACCAGGTACCCCTCTGGGAAGCCCGTCTTCTGGCTTAAAACTCAACCTGCCATGTGAGTAACCTTGATTTGAAAGGATCAGGTGCTGGATTTATCTACCTAAATCTGTTGAAATCCTGGTGGAGTGGTTGATGGAGGCCAGGACACACATCCCATCTTCCAGCAGAAATCCAAAATGGACTGGATGAGTTACAGTGCCTCCCAGATGCTCCTTTCCCTCCATGGCCTGCCAAGGTGTCTGCTAGCTGCACACAAGGTCTGGGGGGCAAAGGCGGGGGGTAACATATATTGCTGCCCTTGAAGTGTGTCATAATCATTTGTCAGCATTGCTGTTACAATAACCTGCCTCCTTCCTAATGCAAACTCACCTGAACCTCAGCTTTCCAGCACTCTGCATTGGCAGTTTTCTCCGACAGATTAGGCAGCCCAGTATCTTGTCTCCTCTCAGAGGCAATCCTCAGCTGCAATCAGTCCACTCACGATTTTAGCTTGTGTTTGTTAACCCTCTCCCACTGATAATGACCTCTGATTGTTTTGGTGACTCACCATCCCCAACTTCCCAGCATTGTTTTCAATGGGAACTGTGCAGTACCTGTTTCGTTAACACCCCGCGTGGAAGCAACCCTCCATCCCTCTCGTATTAATTCAGCCCTCCACCTCCAAGACTAAACCAGACCTTTCTGACCCTCCTTTGGGGTGAACTCATGGCCTGCTGTCCAGAGTGATCACTTCATCATTTTGCACCGTCACTGCTCTCCCTATGACCAGATGGGCCTGTCTTTTCTTTGAATGTCACTGGCTAGTAAACACCGGTCCCAAGGCAGCCATTAATTTTTTGTTCAGGGTTGAATTAATCCATAGCCACTATACTGAGGTCCTCAACTGAGAGATTTCATTTGCGATGCATGATATTGCGTGTTCAGAAATGACCAGCTGTGTTTTTAGAAACACTAATGCCTCTCTGCTGTTCCAGCGCGGGTTACTCGGACTGAAATCTCTATCAACCAAAGTTTTTTTTCGTTTCTGCATATTAAAGGCTGGAGCTCCTCTTCCCCTGAATTCAATGGCTCATAACGGATCCCCGCCACTACCCACTCTTGGGTAATGTTAGCTCAAAGATGCAAAGGCATGAAAGACACTCTGGTTCTGAGCTATCAGTAAATCTTAAATGGAATGTGGAGTTTTTATTAATAGGTGTCCTCTGCTCTCTCTCCTCCCTTCTGTCTTCCTCCACACGTAACAGCCCGTTACCGCAGCACTCCAGTTGCGTGAATCCCTCGTTTGTCACCCCAGACTCCCCGCAGTACTGTATAAACTACTGAAAAAGCTCTCCTTCTTCTGTGTCACATCGCTTCAATCTGTTCTTGTCACACAAAATCTGGTTTTGTTTTGCATTTGCCTGCTTTACTCCTGCCCGTTTTGTTAGCGGTTTAACACCTTTTTTCTTGCATTCTCTAGTCTCCAGCTAAAGAAAAAAAAAAAACCCAAATAAACAAAAAATCTCCTTTCCTACTCAGGAGCCGTCAGCTTGCTTTGTTATCTGCCCATCTTTGTCTTCTTCCACAAAACCAAAACTTTCAGCTGCATATCACAGAGGAGGCAGCTCATGCCAGTGTTTTTTGCTATCTTCCTCAATCTCCCAGAATAATCTCCCAGCTGCTCCCCCCTCTCAATTATTTCTTCTTCAGACTCATGGGTTCTCTGAAGCCTGTGCTGACCTGCGTAACTCCATGTGATGCTCCATCTGTTGTTGACTTCTATGTGTTTACTTACTAAGGGAAAAACTGAAAGCCTGACTTTGAGATCTGGCCAGTGTCACTATCATTCCTCAAAAACAAGGTCTGCTGTGGATTTAACTCTGATCTTGATCTGCTCAAACCTGCTCTGGTTCAACCCTAGGGATGCTGACTGAGGGAGGACCCATGAAATGAGTCAGGAATGGACAAGCAAGCTCAACGTGAACCTGCAGTGTGCACTTGCAGCCCAGAAAGCCAACCGTATCCTGGACGGCACCAAAAGCAGCATGACAAGAAGGTCAAGGGAGGTGATTCTCCCCCTCTTCTCTGCTCTGGTGAGACCCACCCGGAGTAGTGCATCCAGATCTTGACCCCTCAACATAAGAAGGACATCGGGCGGTTGGAGTGCGTCCAGAGGAGGCCACCAAGATGCTCTGAGGGCTGGAGTACCGCTGCTATGGGGACAGGCTGAGAGAGTTGTGGTTGTTCAACCTGGATAAGAGAAGGCTCCAGGGAGACCTTCTAGCACCTTCCAGTACCTGAAGGGGCCTACAAGAAAGCTGGGGGGGAATTTTTAGAAGAGCCTGTAGTGACTGGACAAGGGGTAATGGCTTTAAACTGAAAGAAGGGAGATTTAGATTGGATGTAAGGAAGAAACTCTTCTCAGAGAGGGTGGTGAAGCACTGGAACAGGTTGCCCAGAGAAGCTGTGGATGCCCCATCCCTGGAAGTGTTCAAGGCCAGGCTGGATGAGGCTTGGAGCAACCTGGTCTAGTAGAGGGTGTCCCTGCCCATGGCAGGGGGGTTGGAACTGGGTGATCTTTAAGGTCCCTTCCAACCCAAACAATGGTATGATTCCATTATTTCTAACACTGATCTAGTATGCACAGCCACCAGCAGTGAAGTTACGGCTTTTTAGCTCAGAGGGGTCCCATGAGTAACTGTTCTGTACCTCCTGCTTCACCATGGGGTGCAAAGCACATCCCAGCATGAGCATCACGTTGGTCACCCTCCCTAAGGACAGCCACAGCAGAAGCAGCTCTCCAGAACAGACCATAACCCACTGGCTTAGGCATGGACCAGTATATGTGAACATGTTTTAATGGGAGTTAGACCCTGATATCTCAGCATAACAAAACTTCTGCATTCAGACACAGACTGAAGGTGTGTCTGGGTTTATAGGCACATAACTGTCTGTCTGATTTTGTGTCTATATAGGCATACATGACGCCAACAACTGCACCTCTAGCTCAAGTGTATTATACATACACGTATACGTGCATGGCAGGTGAGGTGTATTAAGAAGTTTATTTCAGAAATAGCATCATTTTTCCTGGCGAAGGAAAACAGCTTCTCTTTTTTTTTCTGTGCCACTTGTATTTTTGGGCTTAGCAAGGCAAAATGCCAAGGAGCGACAGCATGTTTACCTAAGAGCAGCTAAAAGAGCTATGTAGCAATCAAGGTATTGAGTAGGTTGGGCTGAAAATAGATCAGCTTGAAAAGACTTTGATCAAAAATGTTCAGCAGGGAACTAGATGGCCATGAGCACCAGTAACAAACTCTTCAGGAATACATCCCCATTTTGCTGGAGCTAATTAGGTGCAATTCTTCTGTGCAGCGTGTCCGTGGTCTGCCTCACTGTGCCATTGTTACCCCCAAATGTGGGGACTCAATTTTCCTCTCCCATCCTTTGATGTTTAACTTTCAGGGTCAACACTGAGGTGAAGAAACACGTGGAGGACCCCCCCTGCACAAATGCTGAGCGAGGTGCGTGCTCCTTCCTCCGCTCACTGCTGAACTTTATCATGAAATGGGATTCATTATCAGGAATGTGATTTTTAAGGTGTTTATGGTCTCATTGGGACACCACAAAGTCCTTCACCTTAACCCACCTGGGGCAATTATTTTTGCTTAACCCCTTGAACCTCTCCTGAGCTCTCACTAAGAAGCACTCCAACCCTTTTCCGAACTGATAAAGTTTTGCCTCTTGCTTTCTTGATGAGCAGACGTTCTCTGCCCTCTGCCAAGCCTAACCTACCCCTGTGATTACCAAACTATTTGCCTGCGGCTTCACATATCTCACTTTATACAATACCTTGTGCCAGCTCTCCTTTCTGGGCATGTCTACATAGCTATTTTGGCCCAGGGTCTAGGTCTGGCATGTCTCTTGGCATCCTGACAGTCATGACAGATTACAGAATAAAGTGTTTGGGTTCTTTCAGCGGCTCCAGGAAAGCTCTCACCCTGTGATAGGAGAACATGAGCACAGCTCAGGCTCTGGCTTTGAAAATGTGGGTATATGACAGGTCTAGTCACAGGCCTTGGGCTCAGGTCCAGACAAAACGAACAACGTCGTCATGTCTCTGCAGCACTTTGGAAGTGTTTCCGGTCCTTAATTGCTTTATTGTGTAGCAAATGCCTTAGGATGCTGCACTATGAGGCTTTTTTTTTTTAGGGTTTTCCAGCTGCAAACATCAGGGAGAACTGGTCACCATATAGGGCTGGGAGAAATTTGCCCACCAGATACAGCACTGTAAACCCAAGGGCTCCCCTCAAACTGCCAGCTGTGGAGCTCCTTCCAGACTTGGGTATCTACTGTTACCGTGAAAACTACAGTTACTTCAGGACCTTTCATTTCCAGGGCTGCCAGACACCTAGTTCTGTACACCCTTGGTGGGGAGAAATAAAAACACCATTTAAGGGTTGTTTAAACGGGGTCTTGCAGCTCCCCACACTGCAGATCATACTGGGTCGCTTGCTCCTCTGCATGATACCGCCCACAACTGTCCCCCAGCCCCACTGATGTTTAAGGTTTTATCGTACTCCACAGGAAGGGGTTTGAATGTGGCCCAAGGTAGTACCTGAGGTTTTCCAGCCTCCCACATCACATCTGGCACAACCGAGACGAGGGTGTCAGGATTGTTGGCTCCAGATCTCCGGCGTGGCATACATCCCAAGTCCTCTGATGGCCAGGGTAGTATTTTAGCACTCTATAGGAGGCTTAGAAATCAAATTACTATTTGAGCACAATGATACTGGCCATGCAATTCTCCTTCAGATCTTGAAAATTGCCTTGCTATCCACATCACTCCTTTCCTAGATCAGCTAACAGTACAAACCTCATTGATTCCTGTACGCACTGCTGCATGCCTCCTGCTCTGAAAAAAAATAGGGAGAAAAAAACCAATTATCATCACTTTTGGGTTTAGAAAGAGGAAATCAGAGTGAAAAATTAAAAATGCCAGACCTTTGCCGTGGTCTGGGGCTTGTGATGCTGTGCTGGTTTCCTGCTCTCTAGTAAAGCTGAATAGATTTCTAAACACGAGTGGTATGAGGAGCAGCAGCTTGCCCCTTGGCTTCTCCTCATGAGAGAAACCTGCGGGTGGCAGCCAGTCCATGACATCTCCTAAGTGAGCCCAGAGGGGCTGGGTCCCCAGCCTGGGGAAGCACCAGGCTGCAGTTTCAGGGAAAACAAGATAGCAGTGAAATATGTGACCTTCCCGCCTCAATATGAAGGTTCTTCCTGCCTGATGGAGGAGGCAGCAACGAGACTTTTCTGTCCCACAGCAACTGCAGACAGGGGTGTGTTTTCTCTCTCACACTCTTGCAGTGAATGTGAAAGGAAATGCCAAGCTCGGTAGGGAGACCAAGCTTAGATTTTAGGCTTACGCTTGAATATTTTGGGAGCTGTCTTTTAGGATGCTCCTTATTCTGCTGGGTCACAGCTCAGGCACTGGGGGTTGAGAATGACTGGTTTAAGGGAGATGATTTCAGAACCTGAGGCAGAAGGTTAGGACACATGGCATTACTCCTGCATGAACTTGGTTAGTTACTGTGCATCAGCTGATCCTCCTCAATTTGTTAAATCAGGTAACCTGATCTTAAATCTAAGCCCATAGATGCAGCCATGGAAAGAGCACTTCCAGGAATAGGCTATTTATTCCGCAGCTGTGCACAGAATTTCAGCAAGATAATAACTCTGGGATGTGGTTTATTTCCCTGTGGTTGATGTGCCTTTTGGGTGCTCAAAAGAGGGCCCTTTCCTTCTTTCCATTCCCTTTCCCTGGCATTCACTTACTTGCTCACTCCAAGGGTTTCAGCTTTACAATGGAGAAAACTAATGAAACTGGAAATATATGAGTGCTGTCGCAGTGGTACCTGCCAACATCCCAGCCCCGATCTGCTCACAGAACCCAAATTTTAGGCCGTGTCTCTGCAGATGGACTGCTCGGACTGACTGTTCATCATTCTGTGCAAACATACCATATGCAACACATTAACTAAAAAAAAAAAATAGGTACTGCTGCAGTACAGCTGACTGCCTGTGGAGATGCTTTATTTCAGCATGCAGTGGGGATGCTGAAGCAGTCCACTGCCAGCGGTTCAGGGCCTTGATTCTGCTCACAGCCAAGATCCCCAAAGATGCTTCACTGTCTGCTATCCTCAACAGTGTCATGCCACTGAAAATCCCAGGTGCCAAATAATCCCAGTATAAGCAAGCACAGACATCAGCCCACCAGCCAGCTCCCTACTTGTTTGCATTCAATGTGCATTTAGAAGCAGGCAAAAAACAAAATACTGTGACTAGATAACACTCTCTTGAAGACCATTTGTATTTCATATCACCTCAGCCTAATGCCACATTCAAAACTTGCCTGCAAAACAGAGAAAATTATTTGCAGGGCTACCAAAACTCAAAGCTTAGCTTCACTTGAGGGCCCTTTATTCCTTGGGTTTTTCAGGCAGGGCTTATGTATCTGACATAGGGATCATGATATTTTTCAGACAAGAGTTTCAGGGGGAAAAACTGGTAGATACTGAAAGCAGTTTTGTGTCCTGCCACTGGGACCCAGGCAGGACCCCTAGGTCCCTATAAATACCAGGAGCCTAGTGAATCTCCCTGGCCACCTGACAGTGAAGAGCCGAGTCTCTCAGCTCTCAGGAGCCTGCAGAAGTGGCCCAATACTGAGGGGTGCTGCCATGGGCTGTCTGAGGCTCCACCAGGCCATCAGCTGCAATCCCTGGGTTAGTCACCCTGTGCTCCCCTTACAGCCAGGGATGTCCCTTTTAGGGCACAGCTTATCTCACCCCAAAGGAGTCAGCTGAAATAGGTCAAACAATTCCTACAAATACATCTTGTCGGCTGCTCCCTCCTCCAAGCATATTACATATTCTCAGGCCACGTGTGAGAGGCTGGAGGATGAGCTTTGGAGGAGCTGTGTTCACCACTTCTGCACAAGGTGATTGTTCCGAGCTTCTTTGATGGTACCTTTGGAGCCCTGGAGAACTGAAGCCTACAAGGTTTGTGCAAACAGTCAGCTGGTAGAGAGGGGAGGGAGAGAAAGAGAGATTTATTATTTTTTGGCACAAGAACCCATCCAGGGGTTCAACCTGAAGTCTTAAATCCAGGGAATACCAGACCACTTATAGGATCACTCATTCCTCTAAACACCAGTCATGTGGCTTCCCAAGGAGAATCTGTTCACAGATCTGTTAATTACCCCAGTGTCTCCACTCAGTGTACCATCTCAGGTTGGTTTTCACTAGAGATAAGAGCTGGAGAAGAGCCTCTGCCTTAAACAGAGTCCTCACTAGCATCCTTGTCCTGAATGAACAAGATAACTGAGACATTAGGAGCCACTGGCAGTGATTTGAAGTCTGGTGACTTTGACTGCTGGAAAATGCCTGCATGCACGTGTGCAAGTATCACTGGGTTGCAAGAGCTGCTTCACAATCAGACCCTGTCCCCAGCACATCACGTTTCAAGTTGTGTGGTATACAGCACCACAGTTTTGTTGTGGTGTACAGCAGCTTGTCCATCTGGGCAACAGCAGAGTTAGATGCCAAACCAGGCTGCAGGTACCCAGGGGACGGGAAGGAGCAGCCGTGGGCAAGCAGCAAGTGTTCATCCCAGACCATCTGCTGCTGTTGGATTAATGTCTAACCTGTTCTCAGCAGGCCAAGGGGAACTTGTTAGGCTGAATTTATGTCTCTAGCTTCAGGTTACAGCCTGACATGGTAATTTAAACTAGCACTGAATGGGTTAACTTAAAAAGCTGGGCTGTAGATTAGAGGTGGAGAAGAAATCAAGAAGGAGCTGTGTGGGGAGAAGGAGACAGCCCCATGCTACCAACAGCTTGAACATGGCCAGGGCATCTCCCTGAGAAAACAGAAAGGATGGAAAGCCCGAGGGTGAAGGGATGGGGGACAGAGGCTTGGAACCCATGAGCAAAGGCGCTCTCTTTCTGCTCTGGGATCAAACTTCGCGTGCTCTGAAGAAACCAGTTTGAACTATTGTTTCTTTTGTTACCATTGTTTCTTGTTACCATTGTTTCTTGTTACCATTGTTTCTCTTGTTTTCTCTTGAAAACCATGGTCTGCCAGAGGAGTAGCAGTCCTGAAAACTAGGAAGTATTGTGGAGGAAGGAGGAGAATTATTTTTTTAAAATTCCCTTGTCTGAAAATGTGAAATTAAAACAAAATAATCAGAAGTTTTCACTGCCAGGGAAAGGTGACGACAGTAACAGAGGAAAAATGTCTGGAGAAAAGAAAAGCTTTCTCGTAGCTTCGTTGAATGCTGGTGCAGGAGCAGACGGACGAAAAGCACTAATAAGAAAAAATAAGTTTGCGGAGTGGACTTGAAAGCTGACTTTTTGCTTATCTGATTCCTCCGCAAACCGGGCTGGCAGTCTCACAGGATAGTTTCAGGTAGCATCTGACTGAGTCTCCCAACTCATCTGCCTGTGGGTTTTGGGTGTGTTTGAGCTAAGCTAAACCTGCCCGTCATTTAAAGTTTGCTTTTACATACACGGAGGAGCGCTGGGCTGGTTGGACTGAGTGTTACAGAGCCTCTTTCTAGGAAAGAAGCTTTTCGCAACAGAAGGGAAAATAGGTCGTTGTCAAGGTTTAGGGCATTTGCAAAAGAAAGTAAACAAGTGGTGCGGCAAGGCGGAGTGAGATGGGAGGTCGAGCAGGATCTGTCCTCCGCTCCAGACAAGGCTGTACTTGCAGGAGGGTTTGGCTCGTGCTAGGAGGAAAGTCAGCCTTATGGCAGCGGTATTTGGATCGTTACCCTGCCCTGATTCTCCACGTGATCCCTGGCAAATAATTTAATCCCAGTGCCCTGTCTGGGTACGGGGAGGAATCACCGTCCCGTGACACCCAAAGGGTTTGGGTGCCAAGCTCTGTGGGGCAAAGCTTCCACCTGGGCATGATGTGCCCAGAGCAAACGGGGCTGTTGGCATCGCTGTGGAGCTGCTGACAAGAGCGGGGGCTAACGGGGATGGGAAGCCGGTGCCGGAGCAGTTGCACCAGCCACAGCCATGGCAGAGCTTGCCCTGGAGAAACTCAGATGCAGAAAGAAACAAAAACAAGGCAAAAAATAACAACCACCAACAAACCGCAAAAGCACCGCAAGTCCTTAAAAACGCCCTCAGGCACTCGCCAAGCAAAATCCCAGGGGAGCTCAGCTGCCTCCCTGGATGATACTGAACCACCGCGAGTTCCCATCCCACCGGCCCCCTCCCTGGGGCGCAGGGTTTGAGGGGGAGGCTGGGGCATGCACCCAGCATCGCCTGGCTCGAGAAGCAATGGATGGCTCTATCCTCGCAGCAAGGTCTGTGGTTTCGCTCTCCCCGGGAGGGGACAGGCTGTGCCGGAGCAAGGCCGCAGCACCCGGGGGGCTGCGCGGGGGCTCTGGAGCACATCTGCCAGCCGCCTGGCCCCCGCCGCCAGCCCGCGAGTACATTTTGTTTGTGTTTTTCTGCGGAGCACACTCCCAGCGGGTTATGTCAGAGGTGAGGAATGCAGGGCCACCCTGTGTCATGAGATCAGACTTACATTTTTAGGCTGAACGCTTACCGTATTTTGCTGGGAAGCAGCACGCAGGCGGCATGCGGGGCCCCGGAGGGGTGGGAGATACCCCTTCCCCTCCATCCCTCTTTTCCAGCCCTTGCTCCAGCAGAGCCGGGTGGAGCGGATGGGGCCCGTCTGCTGGAACAAGCTCTCCCTCTGTTCCTCACAAGGAGCAAGAAAGGAAACACAGTGAATTAACGCGAATGAAAAGGCAGCAGTGAAAGGCGGCCAGGCGCCATGCCAAGTGCTCGGAAAACACTCGCCGAGAAAGGTGGTGGAGAGCTGCTCTCTGCCGCCGCTGAAGGCATCGGCACCCTAGATCGTCCCACAGGGAAACTCATCCAAGCATCAGTACCCACAAAATATCACCGTCCCAGGGGCTGAAAGCATGAGGAGAGACATAAGCCTACCCAGGGCCATCAGGGAGGTTGGGAAAGCTAGGCTCGGAGCTCCTGACGTGACAGATACTCGCAGGGTCTGACCCAAAGCACTGCCCGGATCAGTGGCTTTCCCTCAGTTTCACTGCTGGGAGTTAACCCTTACATCCAACCTTTCTAAAGTTTCTTGACAGCTTTGCAGAAGTCCTTCTGCTCAAGGAAAGCTGGTGCAAAACAACTCTGCTGATGTCTTGCAGGGTCTCTGTGCTGCCTGTTCCCTGGTTTTCCCACTTAAGACATGGAGGCTCCTTTGCAGCTCTGCTTCCCACCTAAGGCAGAAAGAGGGAAGCCACTTTGATTCCTTGTGCCACCGCACACAAAACTCAGAGAGGGGTGTTGGACCCTGGCGCAGGGAAAGGTTCCCCTTTCTCTGCCCTGGCATGAATTTTGTTTTCCCCTTTTTAGTTTTTTTTCTTCTCCTGAAATAGCTGCAGTAGTAGGTACCGTGAGATTGAGAAGCCAAAAAGCAAAGAGAAACGCTTCCACAGACCACGTCCAAACTGAACACCACTGTTTGGTAGTTTTGGGGTGGTTTTTATTCTGTTTTGCCTTACGGAGGGCTTTGACATAGTGGTGTTTTGTACTGCGTCAGTAGGAAAACAAACCCTGAAACACCAAATTCTTTCACACAATGGTCTTTCCTTTCTCTAAACATCCCTGTGAGATGGGCCCCTTGCAGCTCTCTCCTCTTCCCAGAACAAGCGAACAGATACTAGGAAATCTGGAGAGATGAACGGCACGGAGCTGGCTGCAGCAGAGGAGTGCATGGCAGCCCCACGTTACTCAGTGTCTCCATTGCTGGCTAGTCCTCACCCACAGCGGGCAGGTGAACCTCCAGCAAGAACTGATGGTCCCTGTATCACTGAAACTTTTCTGCTGTGCACCTCAGACTCCTTTTTGTGTCCCTGCAAATGGTGACAGGGGACAATTTCAGGTCCTCGTCTATTATCCTGGACTCTCCATCATTTACTACAACCCTGGTTTACCATGTCACCTCCATGTGGGGTCCCAGACTCCTTTGGGCACTCTACCATAGTCCCAAGAGCCTCTTTGGGAAATTCCTCCTTTCATGGAAAATGCTTTTTTTTTGGGTTCTCTCTAGGCTTGTGGTCATACAGAGGCACCAGAAAGCATCCTATGAAGATGAGAGAAGTGACATTAGGAGGAATTAGCAGAGACCAGGAGCTCCAGGGGGACCTTCAAACCCAGCACCCTCCCCTGGGCAAGGGGATGGAGGTCCCACCAAAACGTGAAGGTGATGCGTTGACAGGAAGGGGCTGCTTGGTGCCTCATAACAATAAGGAGGGAGAGGCTATCGTGTAGAATCCGTGGGAAAATGAAGCCTGTATCATGGTTTAGGATGTTATCTTCTCTTTCTTCCCTCTCTCTTTGCCTTCTCTTTCATAACGTTGTGCTTTGATAAGATTTTCCATTTTATCATTTGGGGTAGAGGAAGTAGAAGTTATAAGATGATCTGAGAATGGGTTTCATTTTCCCTGGATTTCGAGGGAAAGGAAAACAGGGCTTGAGACAGCATTCAGCAACAGCCCTGGACACTGAACCAGGGCCTTACAACCACCAGACAAGAACTGGAGAGGGATTGCCGGTCCACCTTGGCTGATCCAGAAGACTTTTGCACTATAAATCACATGAAGAAACGATCCTGGCTTAAAGCTTTCAGGTGCCCAGCATGCTTTGAGGAACAGAAATCATCATTAGCAATGATTACATGTATTTAGGTTTGCTATAAGTTCAGTTCAACTGCAGTGAACTCACTTGCTTTTGTTACACTCCCTCAAATTGGGGGAAATACACTGACACTGCTTAGCAACCTTTAATCATTTTGGCAGAGAACAATAGTCTAGGAAGACCAAAGTTTGTATCTCTTACCCTGCCCCAGATGGTTACTTGATCTCCCAAATAATGTTATCTGGCCTTGCCATTTGCTTCTAATCAGCATTATTTTCCAAATTTCAATTGAGGGTCCTGAAATCACTGAATCATAGAATATGTCAGGTTGGAAGGGACCCGTAAGGATCATTGAGTCCAACTCCCTGCCCCTTACAGTACTAATACAAATGCATATTGCTCCACTTCAATGTTGGATTATTACTCGTTCTGCAGTGTGGCAGTGCACCACACTATCTCGGGCAGGTCCAGGAATATAAGGCAGTAATATCTCCACCTGACCCAGGCAGGCAGTCGCTGGTTTGACTCAACGCTGCTCAGCAGTGGGATGTGCTGTCCTTGCCAAAGCAGATACTGTAGGTTCTTTATTTCCTAATTGTCACTTTTTCTATGACTGCTTCAAACAGAAACAAGGAGCACGGAAAGAACAGTGCTTCCTCTGTCAGGGATGGGGAGGAAAAGACAGAAAAAAAGACTGAAGGAAGAATGTGGTGAAAGGCACCACCACATCCAGGGGCCTGACTCTGATCTTACTTGAAGCAGTGTAAACGAGCAGGTTACAAAACCCAGCAGGTCTTACTCAGATGCTGGCACCAGAAAAACAAGGAAAATGCATTTTAGACCAATTATGCTGTAGAATATACGTGAGACTTTAGAAGCACCTGAAGTCACCGTCATCAAACAGCACCGTAATTTGAATTTTAGGGCCAGATTTAGATGCTAGGGCCACAAGAACCAGATCTTTAACCCAGTATAAACTAACTCTCTTTTATTGTTTCTAACGATTTTGTATTGTTTGAA
The DNA here is from genome assembly GCA_027574665.1 of Rhynochetos jubatus. Classification (NCBI taxonomy): domain Eukaryota; kingdom Metazoa; phylum Chordata; class Aves; order Eurypygiformes; family Rhynochetidae; genus Rhynochetos; species Rhynochetos jubatus. Next base: position 5,237,696 of record CM050653.1, on the reverse strand, counting down.
AGATTTTCTACCATAAGATCTCTGCTGCTCTACTAACCTCCCTGCAGGGACACCCTGCAGCTAGCCCAGACTCATCTTCCACAAGCCCTCCACCTATCTTTCTGCTCTCTGTACTCCAAATCTCTAGATAACTCTGTCATTCCCGTCACCCTGGCTTGGGTTTGCCCTTTTCTGCTGGATACTCACCCAGTATCGCTCACACAAATCACTCTGCTGGCTACTTTCCTGACATACTGTCATATTTCCCCCCCTTTTTGTAACCACCACCCATGATAAAGCTCTCTGCTCATAGTCAGGAAGGGACAGCCCTTGCCTGTGCTCCTTCCTGTGAAACTCACGGGAAGAGCATCCCACACACTTGGACTCTTGAGCAACTCAACTCACCTACACAAAGAAAAATGAGGTAGAGCTGGTAGGTCTGAGCGAGAGGCCCAGGCCAGCCTCTGCAGAGCAATTGGACAGGACCTGCAGGGAGATCTTGTTCCTTGATGCTCTCCAGGTTCCCATTAGGAGCCAGGCAGAGCTACCTGGCTTGCATGGATTCAGCTAGCTGTCCCTCCTGGCCACCTCTCCACTGGTGCAGGCGAGGAACTTGGAGCTGCTGCTCCACCTCTACCTATGTCCTCCAAGGGTAGACCTAGAGACGTGGAGCAGCAAATAGTCATGTCTGAAGGACAAGGACACTTGGAGATATGCTGGCACCAGTGGGGTTCCCTGTGCCTAGCCTGGAGGTCTCTTGAGCTCTACATTAGGCTAGATGTATTGCTCCAGAGTATGGCCAGGGATTCCCTGGAACATTGCTTTATTCAGAGGCATCAGTTACCCCATGGTCCCATGAGCAAGCAGACTGTCATGCCTCATGATTCATCCTCCCTGCTTCCCATAGAGCAGTGAGAGAGCCACAGAAGCCCTTGGTAGTTTTGGTTCTCCACAGCTGTGGTTCATTGCTCCAGTCCTTCTTGCTCTTACCTCCTGCAGGGCAAACCAGAAAAGACGACAGTACAGAAGCAACAATCAATGTAATGGTCTGTCTTCCCTTACACTAATCACCTGCACGCTCCATCGCTGTCCGACAGCTACCCAGGAGGAATGAGAAGACGTTTGGGAGATGCTCAAGGGTGCTAGTGTACTGCTGCATAAACCACTCCAGAAAGGGGTATGGGAAGGGTTTCAGGCAGCAACAGCATGGCATTTTAATCAACTTCAGCAGGCCCTTTGCCAGGTGTATCCTGTCCAGCTTGTGTTGAACTGACTGGCAATGAAGCGAGTCAGTAGCAGGCAACTCCAAATGACCAAGACTAGCCTCGTTTCAGTGCTCAGTAGCTGATTCATGGTTTGGTCTTCTGCCGCGCCCATTCTAGAGTGAGTTCAGCACGTCTCCCTGAGCTTCACTTTCCTGCTTTCAAGGCTCTCCCTGCTCCAGAGCTCTTCCCACATTCACGGCCCAACCCTCTGCCATCAGTCCTCTCCAGTCTCCTGGACTGGACACCATGCAAGGCAGGAGCCAGCAGCTTGCTGGCTTTGATTCATCATCATCTAGGAAAACATGCTGGCTGATCCTGACGGCTCTGCTTCCTCTTGCACCATCTGCTGTTCATGATAGCCATCCCCAGCACAGACTCGGTGTTTATCTCCACCACCCTGTCTCCTGGGGAAAGGCCACTTCTAGGGTCACTGTTCCTGTATGGCACTGCTGAAGATGGCATCTGGGAAGCGGAGCTGTGGAAATGGTGCCGAGCCATACCCTGGCAATGCAATGGCATCCTGCCTCCTTGCTTTTCCTGAGGTTTTTGCTAAGGCAGTGGCTCAGAAACATGACTTTATCCTCAAAGCAATGCCCTCCCCAAACCTCTCCACCATGCAAGAGCACCCACGTGTCCTGGTGGGCCAGGGAACATGGCAGTGCTGGCTGCAATGGCTGGTGGGATGGGCGGGCTGCAAGTTACCATGAACGCTGCAACACGTGCTCTGAATTTGGCAAAAAAGCATGGCCATGGGACCAAGGGAACACATATCCCACCAGCTTTGTACCAGCAGGTAATGCTCAGGTTTGGACTCAGCGACCTCCCTGTGTACGGTGTGAGTTAAGAATCAAAGCCTGATGGTTTCCCAAGGGATTCAGACTCCTGAATGATGTAAGCATTTGTGGTCCCTTTCCTTAAATAACTACAGAGTAGAGCCAAATGGGTTTTCTCTCCAACAGAAGGGCTGCTGACAGGTGCTGTTGGAGGCTGAGAGATGCAAAATCAAAGAAGATGCCCTGACATGGTCTGTCACTAGCTTGAGGAGAGAAGAGCAGGTGAGATCTGGTTTCCTTATTCTGCCAGGCTATTTGGATGCTCTAGCAATACAGTAACACAAGCATTTATTAATTTTTCCTCTATATTCCTGTGAGTCAGGAAAATATTACCTTGTCTTAAAGGCAGGAGAGTGGAATGTGTCATAAGATGGAAGACTGAGGTATGTCCTCTGGGACAACAAGGATCTGCTTACGTAGCACAGGTCCCAGAAGAAGCAGGCTTGTGTTAGAATGGCATTCTGTAAAATAACAGAAAACAAAAGCTTTTCTTTCTCCCTAAATAAATCAGTTCTGTGTTTCCTTTGTGGTGCAATTTTAAAGGCTTACTGAATTCAAGGAGGATGTGGTCACACTTATTGGAAACTCCGAATGCTGCAACATATAAACACAAATCTGCACTAAACTCAGATTTTTGATTAATTAAATCTCATGTGTTTTCACTCTATTTTTCTTGCCGGGTGATGGCAGGCTGCTACAGTTATCATATCCTTTGGAAAGCATTGGCCCAATGCCTCTGATATCTCCTCCTTGGTTTCTTTGACAGGATCCAGCCTTTTGTTACTTACTGATGTCACTGTAGCCTAGGAGAGAAATCAACAGTCATGAATTATGGGCTATGCTGGTAGGACACTTCACTCCGATTGCTTGATTTTAGTGTGAACAAACTCCAGATAATTAAAGATGAGTTCAAGCCACAATGCTTCACTTCTGGCCTCTGAGTTGCCCTAAGTGGTGAGGAGTGTCCAGGTTGAGTACTTTCACGTGAGTCATTAGGAAGGTGAGATCCTAGTATTACAGCAATGCAGCTGTATCTCCACTCAACTTTCACCAGACTTTTGAAAATATCACAGTATCACTAGGATGAAAACATCACGTGTTGTTGCGTGGCTGTTCTTCATCTTTAGGAATGGCATCTTCCAACTGCTCCTTCACCTGGAGAACATTTCCATCCCAGCAATCACCTCCCTCTGATGCTGAGCATCTGAGGGAGAGGAAAAGCAGGGTCCTCGCCTGTGGGTATGTGTTTCTGAGATGGGAGATGCATGAGGGCACTGACCACCAGGACACAACATGTACCGTCTCTGAAAAGTTTACCACCAGCACCCTTATTTTGTGCATAGAAAAGTAAATCCGAATGTTTCCTTAAGAAAAAAAAAAGAAGGGGAAAGGGTCCAGTCTTGCTTTCCCCTTGAACAACACCACTGTGATTTGGGAAGTCTGGGCAGTCATTGGCAAGGTCCTATTTGTACATCCAAACTACAGCATTGCACATGCTCCTTAAGGTAGTCAAGACATACGTGAAAACACTCTTGCCTACCCTTGGAGTTTATAGCTCTTACCGTTGGTTAAAAATCTCAGAGAATTAGTTCAATATGTGGACAATAGGTCTGGAGGGCATCTCAGCTTGGGTTTTGGAGCTTTATCTCATGATTTTTAACTCCTTGACATCACCAGGGGCAAACCCTTGCTTTGCTGTCTGATGAACCCTATGGGTTCAAGCTAAGCTTTTGATCCAAAGAGTCAAGCCCAATACTGTGTGACTCACAAGGTAAAAATCAACAACAACAACAACAAAAGCCTTGAGAAGACAGCCTGACTCAATTGCCCTGTAAAATGCCAGAATGGCACAATCAGATATGGAGCAATACTTTTACAACCCAGGAGGAAAGGAGGCATGGACCCTCTCTGGATGTGAAATTATATAGATTTGGAGCTTATCTTCAAATATCTCCTTGCTGTTCCACATGGAGCTTCTCTGCCAGATCAGGTTGGGTCCATTTAGGGAGAAATGGGTTTGAATTGCCTCAGGATAGTCCCTGTGAGGAGCAGGACAGTGAAGGTGGGGACTAGTCCCAGCTGTTGTCAAGAAATTAATGTCTGGGTTGATATGAGCAAGGGCTTTCTTTGCAATAGGTAGGACAAGAAGTGATGAAAAAGCTAAAAACAGAAGGAACAAAAGGAATATTTATGGCTCTGAAAAAAAATATAGTGGCACATGGCAAAATATTTTCTCGTTATACAAGTGTATGGGGTAATGATTATTCACCACCGGAATTACATTGTTGGCTGTGACTCCTCTCAGGATGTACATATGAAACATTGCTGTACTGCACGTGTGGTAGTCTGGACAGACAACTCAGTCCCCGGGGAAATGTTCCCTGGCTGGTGGCTTTGATGAGACCTATAGGAAAACCATTTGTGGTGTGGAGAAGCACTTTGGATCCCAGCTGGTTCGTGTTTTATGTGTAGTCATAAAAAGTCAAACAATCAGTGGATGGAGTAAATTTTTTTTAAACCAGAACCATAACAGGTCATGGTCAGTCACTGATCCCTAGCTCTCATAGACAGAGGTCCCCTCTGATGCATCCAAGGACTCTCCTATCTTTCCCCGATGCCACGCAGTGGGTAACAACTTGGAAAACCCTGTGATCTCAGAGCCCCCTTGCCCTGACTCTGGGCCCATGAATGACTGACATTCAGCAGCCTGTCCCACCAGAGACTGGATGGAAAATACTGATTTCCTTTAAGGACTCAGGAGAGGAGGCACATTCACAGATGCAATTGTCTCTGTTCACAAAACAGCAAGAGCGAGGACTGTAGCGGCTCAAGCTTCCCATGTAAGCATCGACTCCAATGGGCTGAGCACTGGATCTGACATCATACCACCCATCTGGGGTCTTGCATTTATTGTGGGCTCGTTTCTCCTTGGAGGCAAAGGGAATACAAAGACAAACCCCCTCCCATGCCGTGCTGAAGGCTCCAGTCATGGAACAGGACTTATAAGTCTCCATAACACAAAAGACCTTGCTCTTCTACACAAAATCACAGTGCAGACCCCTGTCTCCTATGCTGGCCACTAAGGAGCCAGCAAATATTAAATAAGCTGCTGTCTCCACCAAGCCCCAGGACATCTCTTGTTGCTCCTTCTACAAAATGCCTCATCCTCTCTGGGGATGTTTTCATGCCAAGGTGCCCTTTCAGATCGGAGCTTCAAGGCCAGGAACAAGCCACCTGGGATCAGACGTAGAGGCAGAAGAAAACATGACTAAGGAAGTGTTCAACCTGGCCACAGCAATAACTGGCTCAGTTTTGCACCAGTGCTGTCAGAAGTGGGATGTAAGAACATCACCAATGCCAAGGTGCCACTGTTTTCTGGGTGCTGCATGTGGGTGAAGTTGCTGCCCCACTGAGGGAGATTATTAATCTTTTCCCTGTGATTGCATCAAGCACCGGAGCAGAGAAACGCTTATCCTGTAGCACCCTATGCTCAAATCAGCAGCACCCGGAGGGGGGAATAAAAAAAAAAAGGCTCCTCAGAGGACAACCCACACACACACATTTGAAGGACAGAAGCTCCTCTCCAGACTCCAGCCACAATGCCACAGCCACTTTGCAATTTGGGAACCTTAAGGTTGAAAGCCCCTCCGCGGCACACATCTCAAGGGGCACTTCATCTTCTCTGGCTGAAGAAATTTGTCTTAACTAAAGTATTTCAATTAAAAGTCAAGACTGAATCACTGTAAAGTGCCAGAGACAAGAGTCATTAATATTGGAATGCAAGTTTTAAATTATTTTTAATATGCTCTGCAAGGCATCCATAAAAGGCCCTTAATTAATACGCATTTCAATTCCCTGCATTAGGGTTTGCAGAACTTAAATTCACAGCAGTGGAAGGGTCAGGAAACCAACCTGAATTTCTATCAGAGCTCTTGTACATCCAAACATGGGACACTGCCAGTGTCCAAGCTGTCAGTTGGGTGTGACCAAATGGACCACTTTTTTGGTGTCCTGCACCAAAATGAACTATTGAACCCAGTCCCCAGAGAATGAGTGTTAGAATGCATCACTGACATAAGGGCAAGTCTTGGAATCCCTGTCGGTGATGGCAACTGGCATTTGGCTTGTCCATCTCAGCCAGTATGAAATACGCACTGGCACTATCAGTAATTTAAGCGTTACCTGACCACCCCTTGGTGAGAAGAGTGGAGAGGATGAGGATGGGCTGAGCCATAGATGTTAGCTTTCAGGGCTGTAGGTGCTCATGCCTGGGGACCTCAGATCTTCATGTGCAGCATTCACATGCCCTCATGGCATGCACCATAGATTTGGTAACTCCCTCCCTACATACGTACGGGGCTAGTTTTGTGGCTGGTGCACAGCAAAGAAAGCTGACACTCCTGCCATCGGCTGCTGGCAGCAAGAGCAGGAGACGCATCATCTCACAGCAGGAGAATGAAGAGTCATGAGTTTTCCCAAAGTGAGAAGGGACAAGGGGACCTCTCCAAGAAGACACTTGTGGGAGTGCAGAGGGCTAGGTGGTTTGAAGCGTGTGCTTAAACATTTGGCTGGATCAGGGCCAGGGGTGCAGAAATTCCTGGCAAGGAGAAACCTCTAGGAAGAACCAAACCCTAGAGGAAGCTCAGGGTGAGGTTTGTGCTTCCTATTTCAGTCTAAAAAAAGCCCTGTCCCAGGAGGGGGTGAGTTTCAGTAACATCCAGTGTGTCCGCTTTCTCCCCACCAGATAGCCCAGTTCTTTACATCCAGAATGGGGTGAGGATCGTAAAGCACGTGGAAGACTCAGTGCAGATGCACCCTCAGAGCATCCTTCTCTGCAGTCAGCATCCTGGGGCCCCAGGGCAGAGCAGCATCATGCTTTAAACGGTTCATAGGATGAGGGATACGCTTAAAGGAGCAGAGATGGTTCTTGCAGCTGACTTTACACCCAAAGATGAAAACAGGGCTTGGGGACAGATTTATCCCATGGTTATTTGCATGCTCGGTGCCATGGGTTTTGATGGGGCTGGCTATCTCTCTCTGCAGATGGTCCTCAGACGCAGCTCAGGGGAAACCAGGAGCTGGGGACTGTACCTTCGAAGCAGGCTGAATGTAGCCACCCTGTTTTGGAGGCTAAAAAAATGCAGCTCTATAAAGGAAAGCCAGGTTAAGCCAATTGTGTGCATGCCTCAGGCCTTGCTTAGTTTACTGCCAACCTAAAAATCCCCCGGTGCTGAGAAATCATCTTGAACCTTGCATGCACATCGCTGCGGCTCAGCTCGTGATCGGAGGGATGCATCTGTCTGGTTTTGCTACCTTGATGGTTAAAACGAGCTAGAGAAAAGCAGGCAGCCTTGCAGAGAGGGAACAGAAATACCAAACACAGTAAAGAAAAACAGAAAGAAACCAAAAGCGGGGGCGGGAGGGAAGGGAAAGGGAGGATTTTGTCTCGGGGGGAGGGTTTTGTCTCAGGGAAAGGCAGCCCGGAGGCGTTGGAACCTCGGAGGACTGTCCTCGCCGTCCCGCATTGCCAAAGACCCTTTTGCTTGGGCTCGGGTGCCCCTCGGTTTTTGCAAAGCATGCCGGCACGGAAACTCTGGCCCACGCTGCACCTCCCAAAAACGCAGCGGGAATGCTCGAAAGCCGGGAGGCCCCGTGCCGGGGCCGGGAAAAGCGGCAGGGCTGCGGGAGCGGAGCGGGCGGCCGGCGAGGGGCCGCCTGCCATCTAGCGGCATCGGGTCCGGAGTGCCCATCCCGGCAGCCCGGGCAGGGAAAAACACCCCAGAGCAAAGCCCAGGCCCCTCCGACACTCTGCTCCCCACTCCCTCTGCACGCTGGGGGATCGGTTTCTGGTTCGGAGGGTTTCGGGGCGGAGGGTTCTGCCAGCGGGGTTTTGAGCATCTGCCAGGAAGATGCACCAAGACGTAAGTGCAGTGGAGCATAAACGTATTCGCAAACCGAGGAGCCAGGCGGAACCAAGGAGCCGCACTCCTGTGTATTTCCCTCCTCTCCTGCACGGCTCCTTTCCCGCTCCCTACACATCTGCGGAGGAATTTTTCCTCTCTTAACAGAAATCCCGCATGGCTGGAGCAGGGCTCTCCCTCCTCTCCATCCCTCTCCGCCTCCTGCAGCCTCCCTCCTGCCTCCCATCTTGTGACCTCGCTGCTCCCACCCTGCTGCTGGCCCCGGTGGGGACCTGGAGGAGGGGACATAGCCACGTTTCCGTTCTCCCTTCGGTGACCTCCTATCTCCTTAACGTCCCCCAGACCTTTCCAGGGGTGCTGATACATCTCTGTTTCTGCACCCAAAAGTTTGAAAGCTGAAGGGGGGTGGGATGCCTGAATCCCCTCTTCCTTTGCCTCTGCCTGCATGAAATACATCCCTCCCTCCGTTGTGCTGGGGGCTTCCCTATGCTGTGGGGCTGACATGGCCTGTTTCATCCCCACAGCACTGCCTCACACACAGGGAAGGAAATGGTGATGGCTTTCCAAAGGCCACCCCAGAAAAAAATGGGAGTAACTGGCTCCCTATAATCCTGCCCTGCCCCACAGCCCTGCAGGGGTCCCGGGGGGGTGTCTGTAGAGCAGAGACCCAACATGAACATCCTCCAACTGTTCCTCCAAGGTGCTTACCGAATACAGAGGCTCAGAGGTGGGATTGGATTTAAAAGGAGGGGAAAAGCCGGGCTCTGGACAGTCATGAGTTGTTAACCAGTGGCAATGGTGTGACCCAGAGCGCTGGTGGCTCACCCACCCACGGGGGTGCTGCACATGAAGCCACCGCTGGGTCCTCCTTGCAAACCAGCACCAGGCATGGGGCTCTCTGCAGCGTCAGATCAATGGAGATCCTCTGTGTTGGAACGGGTCTGAGCAGTGTGACAGCACCCCAAGACCAAAGGGGATGGGGGAGATGGTACAGCCACATACTGGGTCTGTGCCCCGGTCCACAGACCTTCCGTTGGCAGTGGCTGCACGAAGCTGTTCCATGCAGCTCCATGTTGATATAAAGCTTTAATTTACCTCCGATATTAGCTTCTTGATGATTTCCAGAAATATTTATCCCTTCCCACTGAAATCAGCTTGGAGATAGGGTCCAGCCAACCCAGGGTGTGACCCAGTTCTGGGAGTCCAGTTTGCTCATGGTCTCTCATTTGCAGTTATGGTTTGGTGCAAAACACTGCCTAATTTTCCTTCCCTCCTGCACAGCCTAGCAAGGATCCAGGAGTGTTCCTTGGGTCCGAGGCCTCTAAATCACGCTGTCAGTCTTCAGCAGTACCATTGCAGAAGGGATGGTCAGGGTTTCCTTGTGCGCTCCCTACCCACCAACCTCTAACCTTGCTCAGGAAACATGTCCACCTTCCTTTTTCTTCCTTTTTTTTCTTCTTTTATGGCTTTGTTCCTTTGTCTAAAAAACCAACACGACTTTAAAAGTTCATGCTGACGGTACAGTCCAATCCTTGTGTGAGCCCAGAGCGCGGGCAGTCAAATGTGTCATGAAAGATTTATTCACAAGGCCGGGTCGTGCGGCTTGGTCTTGCTCTGAGCCAGATGTTTTTTAAAGTCCTTTGGTAAGAGTTGCACCCCCAGCTAGATGGGAATGGGCAGGAGGTGGTCTTTTTGGCCCTTGTGTTGAGGTTGTCCCATACCAGCTGGTCACAGCCCTGGGAACCGATCCCAGGTGTGTTTCATGTGCAAGAAGAGACATTGCTGGGGTCAGCAGCATATGCAGGGAAGGATTTTACAGGTGGAAAAAGGCTTAAGGTACCAGCCTGGCCCACCTCCATCCTCGGCTGCAGCTCCACAGTGCTTCCCTGGGGACCAAGCTCACTCTGCTGTGGAGAAAGGGAGGAAATCTTCTAGGAGAGGGAAAAGCATGGCATTTTGGAGAAGCACTGCTACCTGGTCTTCCAGGTTCAGCAGAGGAGAACCAAGCTGCTCCTAGTCACTGGGGTTTTTCAGCTCCCCGGGTGCTGCCCAGCTTTCTGTGGTCCTGGCTGGTTTGCCCTCTCCTCATTCCTCCACAGAAGCCAGTTTCATGTGGGGCTGATTCCACTATCTTCATGTCTTAGATTGCTGTGACAAGTTAGAATAGGGCTGCCGAGTCCTTACGCTCTTATCAGCATTGGATTAATTAAAAATCCCTAATCAGAAATAGAGAAAAGCTCAGCATTAACCTCGCACAAGAGCGGTTTCCAAGTAGGTACGCCAGCGAAATAAAAACAGCAATTTGCAGCTAAATAAAAATAATGATTAAGCATTTGAAATACAAATGTACCATTCAGAACAAGCAGATAAATATTCAGATGCGTTCATTACGAGGTTGAGGCTGTCTCTCAAATAAACAGACAGGTACAAAATAGCAGCCTGAAAACTCCAATTACGGCAACATCTCATCAGTGCCCATGCTTCTGGGGAGGGGGAGATGAGGAGGATGGTGGGGGCAGTAGGGAAAGCATGCGTGGGAAGTGTATTTTTGTTTTAATTGGTCTTAAATTTTGTTTTATGTAACCCTTGTTTGGATTCTTCTTCATGGAAGGCTTTAATTCCCAGGGATGGGAAGTTCTCCGGTGGCCCAGGTGCCTGGGCTGTCCTTCCTCCCAAGGAGGACCCACCACATTCGTGCCTGCAGGGGAGACCAGGATCTGGCCTCCTGCCCCAAACCTGGCATGAGGGGTGCGGCAGCGGGATGCTGCCCGTGCCGCCGCTGTCCCTGGGCACCCGACAGAAGACCGTGGATCAGTGCAAAGCAAAACACGGCCAGCCCAAAAGCTACAAAGCTTTTGGAGCTCAAATGCTGCAGCTGATTGAAAAAATAACACACACGCCGCCCCACTCAGCACCCAGCGCTTCCCTGTCCCACTGAATGGGCACCGCCCGGGGACGCGGGCCAGGTGGGTGCTACAGGGCAGAGCCCCAGTGTGGGGCTGGGGGTGGTGTGGGACCTTCTGCAGAGGCATCTACACTTCTGGGAGGGTGTCAGGCGTGGGAGGGAGACAGCAGGTCTTCCCTCTGTATACAGGGGAGGCAGTGGGGGGAGGAGTGTGTGAAGGAGGCTGAGGGGAGACCTGGTAGCTCTCTATAGCTCCCTGAAAGGAGATTGTAGGAAGAGCGTTGTTGGCCTGTTCTCCCGGGTAACTGGTGATAGGACAAAAGGAAACGGCCTGGAGTTGCGTCAGGGTGGGCTTAGATCGGATATTAGGGAAAACTGCTTCACTGAGAGAGTGGCCAGGCACTGGAACAGGCTGCCCAGGGAAGTGGTGGAGTCACCATCCCTGGAGGTGTTCAAGGAGCGTGTAGACATGGCGCTTGGGGACATGGTCTGGTGGGTACGGGAACGTTGGGTTGAGGGTTGGACCGGGTGGTCTCACAGCTTTTTGCGAACCCTGATGATTCTGTGATTGCTTTTCCCCTCGCGCAGGCGCAGCCCGGCTCAGCGCGCGCAGTAGTGGCGGGGGTTGTGTGCGTGTGACGCAGGCGTGCCCGCGCGCCCCCTAGCGACTCACCCCCCCCCCCCCGTGCCGAATCTGCGGCCGGGCGGGTTCTGTCCGTGCGGAAAGTGCGGCGGCGGGGCGCGGGCCGGCTTTACGCCGGGCGGGATTTCATCATGCGGGGGGGGGCAGGGCGGCGCGCCGCGCCTCTCCATGCCGCTGCCGCCCCGTAGTGTCCTGCTCGCCCTGCTGCGCCGCTTCGCCTGCCCGCCCGCCGCCCCGTTCCGCTCCCGGCCCGGCCCGGCCGCGACCCCCATGGACGGTCCGCAAGCCGAGGCGCTGCTCGCGCCCCTGCGGCAGGCCGTGCGGCATCAGGTAACCCGCCTCGGCCAGGCCGAGAGGGGGATCACCCCCCCCGGCTGAGGGGAGCCCCGCTGAGGCGGGCGGCGCCTGAGGGGGGGACACCCGCCGGGGAGCACCCGCCGGGGGGCAGGGGCTCTCGCCGAGGGAGGTTGGGGGTGTGACAGACGCCCCGGAGCTCCGGGCCCGCGGTGGCCGGGGTCTAGGGGGAAGTGTCCCCCCGTTGACCCCCTTTCGAGCCCTGCGGCTTGCGTGGAGTGTGTTCTGGGTGGGTTTTCCTTACCCCCTCCCGCAGCCAGTGTTTCCCTTCGGCCCCACAGGGCCGTGCTGGCGACCCTCGGGCTCTGCGGGCGTCAGCGGTGAGTCCACAGTCCGTGCGGGTCTGCCCGGGGCTTCTGGTCGGCCTCGGTTCCCTGGGGTGCGGGGGTCTGCAGGTGCCTCCCCTCGGGTGGGTCTCGCTGCGCCCCAGAGAAGCAGGCTGACAGGGGTGCGTGGGTGCTAGCCGGCGTAGGTTTCCCGTAGGCTGCCCATTCCCCTCCCCATAGCGGTGGTGTGTGCTAGAGCTGCCTTGCAGAACTGGATCTCTGCGTAGGACTATCTGGCTCTGCTCTCCCGGGCTTCTGTGCCCAAGCTAGGGCTGACTTTGGCGTGCTTTTAGGGCCCCCGTAGCTGGCTCTTCACGTTGTCTTTATAAAACAGCCTGCCTAGGTTTTCTCGTCCCATAAGGTCACAGGATGACTTCCCTTTAGGGCTGAGTGTGTTGGCGTTTGGAGGTAAACGATGCTCTCTAGAGTTGCATATTTGCCTGATGCAGTAAGGGATCTTAATTCTTTACACATTTTCCATTTCATTCTTATTTGTCTAGATAGGTAGCTGTCTCCTGTTAGCTGGGACTGCATCGCATTCTCTTTCCATCACCCTCAGAGATGAAGCTGTTACCTTTACTTTCCTTCTTACCTGAGAAGGATTTGGTTGCCTTTTATTCCCTAAGGGAATCTTGATCTTGGTACCTTTGCTGTGTAGGTTGATGGGAATGGAGCTTGCTCACAACACATGGGAGTTCCCTTTCCTCCCTGCTTTAGCAGCAAGACCTATGCGTGTGGGTTCCCCATATGCCTCCTTGAAGTGGCTGAATCCATAGTCTTCCGCTTAGCTGCGCACATAGCTTCGTGTGTGTCCTATGTATTTGAAGATTTGTGCATGTGTTTTCCCATTAAATGAGTGGATTTATGGCCCTCTAATTATACCAGCACTTCAATGAGTTTTTATTATGAATCATTGTACAGCATAATGCCTTGGCAAGAAAGCTTGTAAATAAAAATATGATCTCTAGAACTAGCCAATTTATTTATTTTAAAATCCTGTATCTTGGGTGCTGTCACTTGTCTTTAAAATACCTGTGCACCCCTTCTTTCTGGCTGCCTGTGGGTTTGAAATGGGAGTGTGGGGTGCCAAGGAAAGGTTTGTAGGTAAATTTGTACAGCAGGGACCACAGATACTGTGTCATACAGATGACCGTAGCAATGCACTGAAATGTTTGCACGAAAGGGTGTAATGAAGATTGGGTAGTCGATACCTTAGGATGCGGGGAACCCTGTCTATCAGCTTGTGGAGAAGCGGTTTAATTAAACCTAAGGGACTCAACCTATGGAAAGTGAGCAAGCAGCGTATCTTCCTGCAGCAGTGCCTGATGCAATAAGCTGCCGTGATCCAGGGGTGGATCCCTCTCTGCCTTACTGGTCTATGGGACAAAGCTGCAGCAAAATTTGCCACATTGAGTGCTGCTGTGCACTCCTCTGGGTTGGGCTCGAGCTGGTAGCTTTAATTAGATTGAGTCCTGTCAGCAAACATAATTATTTGCTTCAGTTGTGGGTTGTTTTTTTTCCTCCTTGCATATGTCTGAATACTCTTTTACTTATAGATCAGGACAAAGAGTTGCTGTATGCTGCTTTTAGATGCTCTGCAATGAGCAGGGTGATAGCTCTGTTGAGTCAGCAGTAGCTGCTTTGCTGCTGCCTTGACGTTTTTCCATTGCCGACCCCCTGGCTCAACAAAGGCAATTTGGAGTTACTACTTTAAAAGAAAAAAAAAGATCAGATCCCTCCCTCTGCCACGTTACCCAGGAATGGCTGTTGAAGTCCTCAGCCCTAAAGTGAAACTTTGATGTTTTGGTATAACGAGTTAACAGGAAGGAAAGAGCAGAATTGGTCTGTTCTTGTAGCCAGCCCAGTTAGGAAGCCTGATAGGATTCTTATTTTTCTTTGTGTGTGTTTGTTTTAGTGCAGTCTTTTGAGTCTTCCTCCTTTTATTAACAAAATATGCCTTTGAACCTTCAGTCTCTGAAGTACTTTCAGCTTTTCTAATCTGATTACGGAATGGCAATCTGTGTATTCTCTTTTGTTTCTGCTACCTGGAATAATGACAGAAAAGCTCAGAATTTATAAAAAAGCTGGTATTATGGAAATGTTATAATCTCTTTGGATTGTTTCGGGGGTTTTTTGTTTAATTGAGAAGTGCAAGATGCAGGAAAAATGCTGAACTTGGAGCTCCCATTCTTAGAACATCCCACTTGAAGGGGCATTGATGTCTGTGCTTTTTCCTCCTGGGTCAGTTTCTTTGTCCTGCTCAGCAATTCAGGATAGACCTGGGTTTTGGGTGAAGAAGGGTGGACTTAAAGGAAGACAATTAATTTATCTCCAAGAGCAAGCTGGGTATGACTGTTGAGGATCATGTTCAGAAAAGCATGCTGTTGGGTATTTAGGGGTTGAGCACTTCCCTGGGATGTAAGAGGAGAATCATCCCCACAGGCGAAAGACACCTTTGTGGAACCGTAGCAAGGTGATGTTGGTTTGACTTGGGTGAAGACCTTAGTGTAAGACCACTGCAGGGTTTTGCTTCTCTGAAATATTCAGGCATTGTGGTGTTTTGTTTGGGTTCCCCCCCCCCCATGTTTTTCCAAAATTACTAGACAGGTTTTAAAAACAATAACTGTTTTTACAGGTAATGCAATGCCTTCTTTGCTTAGATGTTAGGCTAAAAATCACTGTTTTCTATGAGGCCTTCTAAAAATGTGTGTACTTATTGGCCAGTTTTGAACAGATTTGGCAGAGGAAGTCTAAAGTAGCCATAAATTTTGAAGAAAAGGGAGGGGGTAGAAGGAAGAGAAGGCTTATTACTGAGAAAGAAAGCACGAAGCCTGTATTAACCATCTGAGGGTCCACCTAGTTCATCCTCAAAGACAGAAAGCTAGGATTTGTAGAAATGTGCCGTAAAGTGCTGCATACAGGAGTATTTGCACACTGAGATTTAATACCAGGTCTGAGATTTAACAGTAGTGGGGGGGGGGGTTTGGATTTCTGTAATGATGTCTAGTTCTGCTAACTCTCAGATGCATGTTTCTCACTTCTACCAATTCAAGCAGCTTCTCGAGACCTGCGTGGAGATTAGGGAGGCAGGACAAAACCCTCCTTTGGATTGCCAGGGGAGCTGAAGGAAGGAGAGTTCTCATCTGTAGCATTCAAAGAAAGAATTTGTATCTTGTGTTTTGTCTCCTTCTAGGGAGAACTGGTAAGGAAGCTGAAGGAAGAGAAAGCTCCCCAGGTCGATATAGACAAAGCTGTAGCAGAGCTCAAAGCTCGGAAGAGGGTCCTAGAAGCGAAGGTGAGTCTGAAAATTAAATTTGCGTTGCACAGTTTTGTCTGAGAAGCCTTGAAATCTACTCAACGCTTTCTTACAGTACTGATTTGGGCTGAACTATCATAGCAGGGTAGACTGAATCACTTCTGAAACAGTTTGCAGGTTTCCAACCTGTGACAGTTTCATTATCTGTTACGTTAATATCTGTTAGCTCTGAATCACAGTGTGTGAACAACTAAACATGGGTTCAGGATGTTCAGGGGCAAAGCTGAAATTCAGTGTACACGTTGCTAATATTTGTTTACTGTATAGAGCTTTTTTGTGCACTGCAAGAGGATATGCTGTTCACTGTCATGAGTTTCATCTTCAGGTTTTGTGAGGCATTTAAATCCCCAGACTGGTGTAGAACATGTTTCTTTATAAACCGTTTTCTTTGCTACAGTTGCAACAAAGTTTTTGGAGACATTTCAAATACGCTATGTATTTCCTCAACTTTAAAAGAGAGGGAGGTATTGAAATTGTGCCTCCTTTTTCAAATGTGAGTGTGCTCTGAAAAGTCTGCAAATGAAATGGTGGAACTTCCACGTTTGTTTTCTCTCTAGATCAATAAACAAGTAAAACCACACTTCCTTAATCTGCAGGGTTCCCTCCCCTTCTCAGACTGGAACACCAAAAAGGAACTTCTGAAGCATAAAAAGTCAGATGTGCAGATTCACTCAGGAAACTGCGAGGTCCTTTGTAGTTTGTATTTCATATAAAAATGATTGTAGTTGTGCTTTGGTAGTACTCTTAAAAATAATTGAATAAATAAACAAACACACCACTGCTCGCAACTAACTAACCATGAGAATGTGAGTATACCTGAACTGAAAGCAGTTGACCCTGTTTGTCCTACTGAGTCACGTGAGGCAAACAGCGCGCTCTGTCAGGTCTGGCGTTATGGCTGCCTGTTTGTATACGCTTAACCCAAGTAAAAAGACGTCATTTTTACTTAATATTCCGCATAGAACTGTGCTTTGAAACCATTGTGTGAAACCTCTGTTGATAACTAGGTCATCCTGGAGTGAACAGTTCCTTAATGTTTTCCCAGTTCTGTTTCCCAGCCCTCGGAAGCTTGACCTAGAGACGTAGCAAGGCAAGTTAGGAGTCTTGCTATCCCTGTGAGCCCCACCTTTTTGTTGGAAGAGTGCCTGTAGGATGCAGCGTAGAGGCGTGCTTGCCAGTTACACAATTTATGTGGGCTGTATCCCTGTCAGTGCAAGAATGACCTTGCAAAGGCAGCATCTACCCTTGTGAGTGCAGCACTCCAGTATAGTCTTTCTCTCTTGCGACCGTTCCCAGCAATGCATCACGGTCGCTCGCAACTTTTGCAGAAGGCAACGGTGTGAATGCTCGTTAACTTTAGCAGCTCCTGGTACAGTTTTCAAGCCCTGTGATTCCTACTTCAAGACAGCAGTGACTCTAAATTTGAAGCTTTGAACAGGGTAGAACGGTTGAGTGTTTAAAGCTCCTTGGCTTTATGCCCTCAAACCGTATCTTAAGTTAGTAGTAGATGATTCTGCTCCTGTACAGGGTCTTTCTTCCCCTTGAAGGCTAACACAGTTGCTTTTCTGCCTTCTGTTTATGAATGTGTTTACAGTCGTGAAGGTATGCTGGATAGAAAAGACTGTTTCTTTGACTTCTGCACCATTCATTAACTATTCTCTTTAGGTAGTAGAAGAGGGACTCTACAGTATTCTGTAACTATTTTAGTTGCTCCTGTGCTGCTGACCATTTCTCCCTGCCAGTTCAGAACTGGGCTGTGTCACTGTTGCTCTCCTCATGTCCATCTCTGGGCAAAAGTCATCCTTAAGAAACCCTGGTCATTGTGAAATGTGTTTCTATGAAATGAATTCCCTTTCTCTGCTTTAAAAGCGCTGTTTCGGTGCTTGCTGTCATGTGTGCTCTCTGTCTGTCTTCAACTCTGTCCCTCTTGCAAAGTTAATCCTTGACTTATGCTAATTCATGGGAGCAGCAGAGGTACAGTGCTTTTAAAATTAGACCACGTTTATTTGTCTTTAGAGATGCTAAAAAAAAAGTTTGAAATGATTGATCATACAGTGCTTTTTGTAACCAAAATGCAGTTCAAAAATACAGTGTTAGCCACTTAAGAGGATCTGAATTAAGTTTTTGAACTTCTTGGCTTATCTCTGCTTTAATTCTCAAAATGTCTTTGTTGGAAGACTCTCCACTAATAGATTCGATTGCAAAAAACATGGTTTTTGGGATTTGTTGTAAAACATTTTTACAGAATCTAGTCAGGGCGTTTAGGCACACTGTAACTAAATTTTCTGAGTGCAGGGGGCTGTATTTGTGAAAGCCTACATTTTGCAAATAGATACTCTTTGTACAAGTAGCTAAACACACACCTTTGGCCGAGCTCAAGGATGATCATGTTTGTAATCTTCATAGTGGAAATTCTTTCATGTGAGGCAAACTTTATTGAAAGCTTCATGTATACTGAGAGGTAGATGTTTGTAGTCTGAGCTAGGCACTTTAAGCTCTTTTTATAGTCAGGAGAGGGAAATAGGTCAGAAGAATTGCTTTAGAAATGGCAGTTTCTCTCCACTGATTGTGAAGAAAGCTGAGGATAACTAGCTGTCGGGTTTTAGCCCCAGTCAACAACCAAATACCACACAGCCGCTCGCTCCCCTCCCCCAGTAGGATGGGGGAGAGAATTGGAGGAAAAAAATAAAGAGAACTTGTGGGTTGACATAAGAACAGTTTAATAACTAAAAATTAAAAAAATAATTATACTAGTAAGACTAATATGTAGTGAAAATACTGCTACTACTAATGATGATAAGTTGTAATAAAACAGAAAAAGAAGAAAGGAAAACAAAATGATACAACTGCTCACCACCAGCTGACCAACACTCAGCCAATTCCCAAACAGCAATTTCCCCTCCTGGCCAGCTCCTCCAACCTGTATACTGAGCATGTTTGATGGCATGAAATGTCCTTTGGTCAGTTTGATCAGCTGTCCAGACTGTGTCCCTTCCCAGCTTCTTGTAGAGAAGAAGCTGGGAATACAGGTGCAGTATCAGAAACTGAGAAAGTCTTTGACTTGGTAAAAACATTGCTTGGCAACATCCGTCACAACTAAACATTAGTGCGATCAATACTCTTCTCGGCACAAATCCGAAACACAGCTTCATAGCAGCTACTGTGGAGAAAGCTAACTCTATCCCAAGTAAAACCAGTACACTACCTCAGACCTAGTTGTCTGAAAGTTAGGGCAGGCAAGTCCACCTTGAGTGTCTGAAATGCTGCATGAAGACAATCATGGTTTGTAATTGAGTGCTTGAATCTCGGAGAGACCATTCCTCTTTGGAAAATGAGCATGTTGGCACGATACCTTTGCTTCAAAATGGTCTGTACAGACTTTTGACTTGTAGTGGTGAATGGAAGGGGTTTGTCCTCCTGCCAGAAACTGGAGCTATTAACTGGTTTGATTTGGTTGAATTACAGGAGCTGGCCTTACAGCCCAAAGATGACATTGTGGACAGAGTTAAAATGGAAGACACCCTGAAAAGAAGGTTTTTCTATGATCAAGCCTTTTCTATTTATGGAGGTATAGATTTGAAGAAATTTACATTTTAATCCCTTTAGGCTGATGTTCTGGTCTTTCTAGCTGCGTGAAATGCTGTACTCTTGCAGTGTTATATTAATGCAACATAAGATAATTATTGTTTAAGTTGGCTTTAAACCTTCCTGCATGCTCTGTAAGCCTTTCAAAAGCTTCCCCCTTTCTTAAAGTCTTTGTGTGGGGAGGGGGCTCAGAATTGGTATTTTGCTTTCTGAATGCAAATGGGTGGGCTGCAGGTTGCAAGTTCTGAGCCTGACCTTGTAGAAGATGGTTGCTTTGTAGCAGCGTTTGCTCTTGGCATTTAAGGGGGTGATCAGCTTATTTCCGTGTAAGAATTCATCTCTGAACTTCCCTTGGCAAGATAATGCTCAGAACTGCTGTGAACTTTGGAACCTGTTATCTTAATGAACTTTTTAAATGAATTTTATTGAATAGGTGAATGAATTTCTGTTGAATCTCGTCAGATGGCTGATCTGAGCAGCTGGGGGGGGGCAGCACAGTGCCTGTATGGTTACTGCTCTTTCACCTGACATACTAAAATAAATACTCTTTATTGGCTTTTTCATCTTTGTACCTAAACTACTGATTGGCAGATACGCTTTATTGCTGACAACAACATATTGTTTTGGCACGTGCATTATTGCTTCTGTATTCAGATTCCCCCTTCAGATAGATTGCTCCCACAAAGCTGCACAAAATATAATCCATTGGTGGAGGAAGTGTGGCTTTTACAGCTGTTGGTTGCAGGTATTTATCAGTTTCAGCTTCTGTCACTACCCGTGGCCCCAGTGTGCACTGCAACTGAACTGTGTTGGTTAGTGTATAGGGCAGTGTCTGTCTAGGTGCTTCATGGAGTTTGCTTTCAGCCTTTGTCATGGGTCTCTACGTAAAGAGCTCCCTACAGTGAGACATTCCGTATTCTGTTTAGCACAGAGAAGCTGATGCTCCTCAGGCTTAAACCGACTGAAACTCTGCAAAGGGAGGACTTTTCCTCCAAACACACTGCAGGTTCATACAATCTCATGCATTCTTTTTTTTTTTTACCTTTTTCTCTTTTCAGGTGTTAGTGGTCTGTATGACTTTGGGCCTGTTGGGTGTGCTTTGAAGAACAACATCATCCAAGCATGGAGACAGCACTTTATTCAGGAAGAGCAAATCCTGGAGATTGACTGTACCATGCTTACACCGGAGCCGGTTCTGAAGTAAATATAGTTCCTTTTTTCTGCAGCATATAATTTCTGGTCATAGTTGCATTTTACAGTCTCCTGTAAAATTACCCACAGGAATCCTGAGACTGGGTCACCCAATTTTGTACCCCATTGCAGTGCAAAATAATTAGATACCAGTGCACAGGTCAGTGTGAGAAGCTGTTGTCCCATAAATCAGGGAGAGCAGTGGGGCTTGTGTCTAAGAGTCTTAATGTCTCCTAGCAGTCCCATTAGGTAAGAAATTGCCATTATCCCTTTCTCTAAAAGTTCAAGAAGACAAGGAAAAGGATTTGGTGACTTGCCTAAAGTTGGGACACCTGGGTCATAGTTTAGGACAGTGGCCCGGTTCCTTGACCATCCTTCCCTTTTCCGTAGAGGAATGGCAATGCGCAGTGTACTAATTGAGCTCTGAACGAGAATGATGCTTCTGTAGCCCTGGAGATTGAAGCCCTCTTTTATCCACAAACCAGGTAGAGGGACGGTCTTCCAGGGTGAGAGCATCGTTCAGACTCTGGACCCTTTCACCTCCATGTATCTCTGCTAAGACTGCCCACAGGTTTGCTAAGTGTGTCAGGAGCTTTTGGAATGAGAGCCTTGAGCTGAGTCAACTGCATTACTTTGTATGGGTCATGGCATAACAGGCAGAAGATTTTGTGGATCACTGCTATAAAATAGTGGGAATCTGTCCACCTTAACTACTGGTTACTCCTCACAATTGCATCTGTCTCACTTGAATCACGATGCAGTTCCTAAAGGCACCGAGTGTCATCTTAGTGACGTTTTAAGATTTAGATGTATTGATACTTTCTCACAGATCAGATTTGCTGTGCTTAATGGGAATGTATAATCTGAAGCAGGAGCGAGCCTGCAGTTTAGGCTCATAGTTTGAAGGACTTCTCTTTGATAACGGTCTGTCCGCTGGGATCACACGGTACCTGGGGCTGTCCGGTGGCAGCTTTCATGTTCCTGTTCTGTATCACCTTTTCTAGGACTTCCGGACATGTAGACAAGTTTGCCGACTTCATGGTGAAGGATGTGAAAAATGGGGAATGTTTTCGTGCTGATCATCTCTTAAAAGGTTTGGTTTTGTTCCAAGGCTAGGAGGGCTTGGGGATTTCTTGCAGTGGTACAAACTTGGGAGAAGGGTATTTTTCTTGAGGAAGCTCAGTTGGTGTAGCCAGTCTTTCATAATTGTGTTTATAGTTCATTAATCTTATGATACCAAAGATCCCGTAAGTTCTCAATTCCACCCAAATGTTGTGTTAGTGGCTTAAATGAGGAACAGAATCTTTAGTTAAAACAGTTGGGTCCCTTTTTATAAAATCCTGAGTTATCAGGCCATAGAAGATTACTGTGTTGTCTAAGCTGGGAACTCCTGTGTAACAAGGTTCCTGTTCTCTACTGTGTTCTGGTCTCAGTTTTCTTGAGTTTCACTTGCATTTTGTTCAGAACTGAGAAACGATTTCATGAGGATGTACGGACACGGGGCGTGCTTTCCCTGTGCAAGGGTCAGTTACACGGCAGCTGCTGACTTTCCTATACCTTGGCACACAGCTGGCTTTTGGGAATGCTGGAGACTTCAGGCATTTCCCAGGTGTGCAAAATCCTCACACTTCTTTCTGGTTATTGATTAAAATTTGTTTAAAAAGAACAAACAAAAAAAATCACATGAAGGAATCTTAGAAATGAACCAATTTGAAAACGTTTTCATGTGTAGCTCCATTGTGAAAGGAAGGATTGTTCTGCTCTGGGTGGGTTGTGCTTTCTAGTTTTCTAGCCGCCTTGCAAGTTAAGTACATAGAACAATCTAGTTTGACATTAAAGCTGTTTTCATAATACTCAGTTAGAACTTATGTTTTATTAAAAAAAAAAAACAACTAAAGAAGCCCGTCTTGCTTTGTACATCTCTGCCTGCTTTGTACATTGAACAGCATCATAAACGGGAGTGTCCCTGTGTCTTCTGCAGCCCATCACTGGTGAACAGCCACCTGCTGTTACTGTGACTAAAAAGTCAGATTGCTTTTTCCAAACAAGAGTGGGAAGTCTTGGCATCACTGTCTACCTTTGTGTCTCGTGGAGGATGATGTGCTTTAACGTGAAATTTAGTCTTAACTCTACTGTACGAAGCCAGTACGTGCTTCTGAGTGCATTTGCATAAAAGTAGCCTTGCTGGCTTGGGATCAGACATTGCTTTTAATTTCCAGTCTGTACAGAAAGAAGATGAGGAGAAAGGGACTACAAAGCCATTGCTTGGGTTTAGAGGAATGGGTATTGGAAAGAAACTAAATAAGGACATGTTGCTTTCCCAGTACAGCGAACTGGTGCAGCTCCGCAGCTGTAGATCGGTATTGCCCTGATGATGTGATAGATACAAGCAGGACTGGTGGACACACACTTAGGGTCATGCTGGAGTGATGGGGTTACAGTATAAACTCACTACATGCATTTCTTGCTTACAGCGCACCTGCAGAAGCTTATGTCTGACAAGAAGTGCACAGCAGAGAAAAAGGCAGAAATGGAAAACGTTCTAACACAGGTAGGCGCCTACATGGGGAGGCGAATGCTTGAGGTATGCGTGTGTAACAGAGGAAGTGCGATGCACGAGTCCAGGGACACTGTCCTTTCTGTGTCTCTAAAGATGCTCAGAAGTCTTCACCTCAGAGATACTTGTAGGCAGTACATGCTACTAAATACTGTAAACTTGCTGGTTAGTTGTATCTCCCTTCAGCTGTTTTGGAGAGTTACTGCTATTATATCAGTGTCTTCAATGTTGGATTGGTAGGGCTGAAGCTCTGTCCTTGGCGCAGGTCTTCTCTGTTCTACCTCACACCCTGGCAAAAAGCCTGTTTCTTCTGAATCTTCCCGTTTACCTTCACTGCGAGATTACGATTCAGAGGAACAGAGGCGGATGAGAAGTTTTGTCAGGGGTTTTCTGAGTCAGCTTAGCACTGATTTGGTATGTTTTAAAGTTGTCTCACGTAGATTTGTCCTTTGTTTACTGTGAAAATAGTTGGTGCTCGAGACTGACATTTCTGAGCAGCTGTACAGACATTTGCCTTTTTTAAATTTGTTTTTCTTCCTTTGTTTTTAATGTTTCTCATGACGTCTAGGATAAATGCTTCCAGAGCCATGCATAGAATGAATATTTCATATCTTCCAGAAAGAGTAACTTTGGGTTTTTTCAGTGTGTTGCATCACTGAGCAGCTGTCGTTAGTTTTCCATGCTGCAACACTGAACTTTGACCATTCCTCAGGGGAATCCCTCTATTAATAAACTCTTTTTATCTCCTGACTTGCATTGTCTGATATATGAAGGATAATGACAATTAATCCTAGAAGCATCTCATTTGGTTTTCAGCTTGCGTGTTAAATCATTGCTGTACTGTTCAGTATAGATCCTTTGTGGTGCTTAAGTCTAGAAACTACATTTAAATGAACATATGCAATAATGCACAAAATAATGCCAGAAATCACAGCTTTTGTGCAGTTAGGTTGCAGTTAGACCTGTGGTTTTAGCACTGCTTGGTTCCTTTCTCCCAGAGAAAGGGGAAGGGGAAGGACCTTTCCTTGAAAGGGTTGATATTATCGCACTTGTGAAAGTTTCCAGTTATTACCACATTGTTTTCAGAGCAAATGGAAAATCTTTCACCCAGAATCCCTATGCCACAGACTTGATCTATTTAACTAAAAATGCAGAAGAGCTCTGAAAGTGAGCATCTAATGCATAGCTTGAATGTTGTGTTTTGTGTAGCAGAAGAAAGAAGTGAGTGCAGACAAAGCACTGCAGAGATTTTAACTCTCTTTTCTCTTACTGCTGTATTTCTTTTTCCTTCCCAACACACTACTCTCCATGTTTTAGCTGAAACTGTTCAGAAGAAGCTACTGGTGGGTGGTGATGCAGTCCCAATGACTTTTCTCCTGCTTTACACCCACTGTTGTGCTCAGTGCTTGCATTTCTATTTAGACTTTAGACTTCCTGTGGTATGACTGGACCCATATTACTAAAACGGATTTGCAGATGTGCAGTATATTCTTCTGTCATCGGTTCAGACTTTAGCTTGCTTGAAAATGTAGCTTAAAAGGGAATATTTTGGGCAGGTGATTCAGAGCTGTTGATCACTCTCAGTAAAAGATGAAAAGGACGTAATTCATTCCTGTTATTTTTTCTAATTAAAATAATTCTCCTGTGTATTGATATTAGTTGGACAATTACGGCCAGCAAGAACTTGCGGATCTCTTTGTGAACTACAATGTGAAATCCCCTATCACTGGGAATGACCTGTCGCCTCCTGTTTCTTTCAATCTGATGTTCAAGACCTCCATTGGGCCTGGAGGAAACATGCCTGGGTAGGTACTAATCTCATTCTGCTTACACTCTCCCTTCTTCATACTCTGTATCACTTGGAATAAAAACGGAGTCTCAAAAGGGCTGAAATAGGCAATTTCTTCTGGAGTAACCTTCCCCATGCACTCCCAGTCTTCTCTGGCAGCTTAGCATTCCTTGTACTCTGGTGAAAGGTAGGAGAAACAAGGGGCAGTTGCAGAATCACAATACATGAAGCAGCAGACTCTGGATCATAGCTGCACCCTTGGTGGTTGGAGTTGTTTCCATAAAGCCAGTTAATGTTGGATCCCTGGCTGTCAGCGACTTCATGGCTATAGAGAACCTGCTTCAGTGTACCTGTTCAGGGTGAAGTTACTTAGCAGGATGATCCCGTGGTAGCATTGTTTACAAGGTGTTTGTAGTTAGTCTGTGAGAGTGTGGAGGCTATTGTCTTCAACTAGGGTCTCCAAAACTAAAACTGAAACCCTTGCTGAAGAGTGGAGATGATGATTCTTGCCTATGTTCTGGGATGGGATCAGAGATAGACGTTGTGTGTGTTCTGCAGTGTAGTATGTGCAATAGTCTGTGTAGGTGGTATGCTCTGTGGAAGTCTCAAATCACTGCAGGGGTTGTAGGGGCCTTTAACACTAAATCCACTCACAAGTTGTGTAACAGCAGAGGGGTAGTCATGGTTCCTGCAAAATCCTTGTTTCTAAGCAGCCTGGTACAGCTCAGGCCTACATAGGAAAGGCAAGGAAGGTACATACCTCTGTGATGCAACTGGCCACTATATTTCATTCAAAACCTCTTTCCATTCCATGCTTGCACCTCAGAAGCAGCCAAGTCATCCAGTTTACTTTTGGGACTGTGGAGTGCTGTGTTTGGGCTGATGTTTGTGGTTTTGCTCTTAGTCTAATGCTTCATTGGTTTGTGTCTGAAGTTAAAAGACTGAAAAGTACCACCTTTAAGTTTCGTAGTAACTGTGTTTTTCTTTTCTCACTGCTTTCCCCACCCTTTTATCTTCCTGAACTTTCGTCTCCCCATCTCTTTTCAGCTATCTGAGGCCAGAAACTGCACAGGGAATATTCCTCAACTTCAAACGTCTTCTGGAGTTTAACCAAGGCAAACTGCCTTTTGCTGCTGCCCAGATTGGAAATTCCTTCAGAAATGAAATCTCACCCCGCTCCGGCCTTATCAGAGTGAGGTACTACAAATTTCCTCTTCCAACAAAAGGGTACCTGAGAGCAGGGAGCACCTCCCCTTTGTTCCAGTGTTTGTACGGGATTGTTTCACGCTAGGGCTTTCTTCCAGAGGGCTCCTGATAACGTGCCTAGTGAGTCTCAGGGCTCATGGGCAAAGACCTCATGTAGTTAAGGTTTTAACTACAGAATTCTGTCTAAGCCTGGCTGATGAGATGTAGGCTGTCTGAAATAGCTGTTGTATTAGGAACACCTAGATTAAACTCAGTTTTACTAACAAAATTTGGCTTCCATCATAATCTAAATGAAGCATATTAAAGGTAGCTGTGTTTTCTATGGGACATGCAGCTTTGCTTGTTTAATTATGTTCATGTGATTTACTTTAAAACTGATACGTAGAATCAAAACGTGAGTGACCTTTTAGCACTATTTCCTGGTTGAGAATTGTGGATTCTGCAGTTCTGCAACTTACTACTGCGAGGAAGTTGGGAGATAACATAACTCGGGATGTGTTTGTCTCCCAGGATCTGTCAAGCAAGAGAACTCCGGGTTATTGAGAATTACTTTCAAAGCTTTCTGTCTCCAGACAAAAGTGATTATTGCATTTCATTAAGGATAATACCTGTGTTTTATCTGAACTATTGTAAACAGAAGTCTCTCCTGTCTAATTTGGAACAGGAGCTCCTGTGCACAGTCAGTGTGGTTCTGTCGTACACGCAGGCTGTATGGGTTGTAAACTTGGTAGTTGATTATTATGGTGCCATAAATATTGCTGAGGGGCAGTGGCATCGTTAGCACTCAGGGAACTCACTGGAATTTTCTCAGTCCTCCTGTTCTCTTGCACATCTGGAAACAAGAACTTTCCTCATTGAAATGCGTTTTCAGTCAAATATAAATTATACGCTTGTGGCACATTTATTGGAGACTGTGTTATTAGGCTATCATAGCAAATTGCATCCTGATGCCTGTGATTTAGTGATTACCTAGAGCTTTTTTAAAGGTTATTGATAATAAGCTAATTCAGTGTAAAGTGATTTCAATCAAGAAGACTCAGAATCGATGTGTGATGTAGATGTGTTAAACACAAGTTCTTAGAATGCACGCCATGGCTGAACGTAGCAGTATCATTATCTGAAGAAATTATCCCCTCACCTGGCTATTTTGGGCACCTCTAATAGGAGTTAAGGCTACTGAGTTAATCGGTGCCTTAATCAGTCTTCTTTGACCTTGTAGGAAATGTATACTTTTAATACAGCAGTCTGGAAAAATTCCAGAGCTCTTCTGGAAGTATTTCCAAAGTTTCATGATTTCTGCTTGGAATCATAGTGGTGATGCCCATGGCCTGGAGATCTTTAGGTGAATTTATAGAAAGCTTTATTAGGAATTTGAAAATGAACCTAAATCCAGTGTCGAGACTGGTTTATAGTCCAGTCTGTGGATTGTCTTGGCTCTGGGTTTGCGTGTTTTTAAACTACTGACTTGCTTGTGAGATGCTAAAGCATAATCATTCATCAGAGGGGCTGTGGCTAACGCATAAAATACTTAATACACGCAGTTGTTTGTGTTTCCCTTAGGGAATTCACCATGGCGGAAATAGAGCACTTTGTGGATCCCAGTGAGAAAAATCATCCCAAGTTTCAGAACGTGGCAGATCTCAACATCCTTCTGTACTCTTCCAAGGCCCAGGTCAGCGGGCAGTCCGCTCATGTCATGCGGCTGGGAGATGCTGTCCAACAGGTAACATTCCTCTTGCAAACACATGGAGCTTGCTCGTCTGAGTATTGCTCCCAAGGTTAAATTACAAAGTGTGTGTTGGTGCCAGCTGGGGTTTGCTCCCACATTTGAGAGTCAGTTCTCTTCAGTGAATCAGTGTAACTGAAATCCAAGCTTGGCCCTTGTTATCAGTGATTAAAGGCTGCAGGTAGTGCTGGGATATTGGTTAGAGGTTAAGTTTCACACTTAGCTAATGGGAGAGGAACAGTAAGGAATACTGACAACTGCCAAAAGCTCAGCAGTGACTGGGAATGTAATACTCAGCCCCTGTCAATACATGGCTTGCACTTTGGGGTTTCACTGTGTGTTCCCCGTGTGTGCAAATTATGAATTACCAACCCCCTCCACCCAATCCTGCAAACCCCAAACACCCCCCCAAAGCAAACCAAAACCGACAGAAAGAACACCACCTCCTTGTTGTATTGCAGCTGTGAACTGTAGGGTACAGCTGTTGTGGGGTCCTGAGCCACAACTTCAGTTGCCACTGTTGTGATACCAGTGACTGCACTGTTGGATACAGCAGGGTGTTTTCAAGTAGGTGATCTTGAGAGACAGACAGTGATGATTCCTAGAGTAATAACAACTTACTTTTTTGTTCAGTTGTCACTAGTTAAATTTAAAAATGTAGTAATTTCAGGGGAGACAGTATTTTATCACAGGCAGCTGCAAGAAGTTCTGTATGTAATGTGTCAAGTTATCTGCATAATTACAACAAATCATGGTTTTGCTTCCTCAGGAATTAATGTCTGGTGTTTTTTCTTCCTGCTTTTTCCCTTTTCAGGGTGTGATCAATAACTCCGTTCTCGGATACTTCATTGGCAGAATCTACCTCTTCCTTACAAAGGTCGGTGTATCCCCAGAGAAGCTGCGCTTCCGACAGCATATGGAGAATGAGATGGCTCATTATGCCTGTGACTGCTGGGATGCAGAGTCCAAAACATCGTATGTAAGTGGCAGAGTGAAACAGCAAGTGGCACTCCCTTTCGGATCTGTTGATAGTGCGGGAACGGGCTCTGTTTTATTTCTTAGTTTTCAGCACTAGGGCTATGAGTCTGCTGTTTCTGTCTAGCCCCACGTTGGTATGAACACACTGCAGAGGAAATACTCTGAATCCAGGACTAAGAAGGGGATGGGGTCAGCTCCCTGCAGTGGGCTTGCACAAAGTTGATGAACTGTTCAGACTTGTTTGAAGGTCCATGCTTCAGACTCCCTTGGTGGAGCTTGAAGTTGCCTGTGGACATTGGGCTGGGTGAATTTCATCTGGAATTAAAGGAAAGGTCCTGGTGCTTTCCAAAGACAACAACCCCTGTAACAGCAGTGGGGAAGGATTTGTTTTGCTGGAGGTGTATTCCAGGGCAGATTCCTTCCTGCTAGAATGCTTGCTTTTCCTTTCCCACTTTCAAGCTGTGAGAAATAAGAATTCACTCCTGCCAGTTCAGACAGCTGGTGCTGGGAGAAAAATTTCCCAAGGATTTTTTTTATCTTCCTGCTGTGTCACTAAGAGCTTTTCAGCTCAGGCCTTGTTGGGTGCTTTGTTTTTCTCATACTGTTGGCTGGATTTTGAAAAATGTCTTTTCTGTCAGGTAAACCAGCTGTAGGTAGTTAGGGGCAAGGCTCTCAGACTCACTTCAGATTATCTTGGAGAGCTTTCAGCCTCTTCAGTAAGTCTCAGCCAAGTATATCAGCTGGAGTGATAGTTTCAAAAGAAATGTATTAGAAGGCATAGTAGCTAGACTGTATTGATTATGAAGTTAGGTCCCTCTTTAGGGATACAGAACCTACTTTTTAGCAGATAAAATAAATACAAAATAATTTTTAAAAAGCCATTTCATTATTTTTCCCTCTCATGTATAGTGAAGCACATGTTCTTCTGCCTGGTTAGCCTTTCCAAGGAGTCTAGGGTATGTGTGCATTCCTGAAAATATCTAGAGAACGCTGTGTGGTCTAGTTCCTACAAAGGATTGAAAGATTGAAGGGATTTTGCCGAGGTCTGTGGGGCTAAGCTGTGACATTGCAGTGACCCATACACAACTAACCTCCATCCACAGCCCTGACCAGTTTGATAGCCAAACTGTGGCACGCTCAACCCAAAGGTGTCCACACAGGGAATGGGTCAAGGCTTCAGGTGGTTCAGCCAGCCTTATTTATGGGCAGGGAGAACCTCCTACAACCTAGGGCTCAGGAGGTTGTGTGTTGGTGGTGGGTTTTTTCTGTTTGTGCCAATTTGTTCGAGTCTAGTTTTGTTTTTTGTTTTGGGGTGTTTTGTGTTCTGGGTTTTGTTTTTCCTCTCTCTTTTCTTTTAAGGAGCTGAAACAGGGTTATCATTAGTGATGTTTCATTACAGTCGGTTTGAACAATAGCAGCCAGTAAAATTCCACCAAAGTTAAGATAAGAAAGAAAAACCCTGCAGCTTGGATGAGGGATTTGTTGTCATATAGAGAAGACCTGTAGAAATGATTGAAGGAATGGCTTCCTCTCAGTGGAGACAGCTGGCTTCCTGAAGTTTCAGTCTCTCTTCCCAGCCAGCCCAAAGCAGGCTGGACATGTGTGGCTCACACCATGTCAATAAGATGAATAAACTGTGCAAGCCTTGTCGTGGATCAGGACAATACTCACAGAGCACTATGTCCAACAGCCTAACCCAGAGGTGAAGAGAGCAATCCCAGGAGCATGAGAAAACCACCTTGTGAGCTAGGGTCACACTTTGGTTTGTCACTCAACTGACCAACTTGAAGCACTCAGTAGTAAGGTGTTAACTGCACTGAATGGGTTAATATTTGTTCTCTAAAGTTATTATATAAACCTTCCGAGAAATAGCTGTAGAACCCTAATGGCTTAATTTGGGTAAAAATTCCCCAAGATGTTCTGGAACACCATGGTTTTTACAGCACCAGGATTTCTTCTGTTCACATACCTCTCCTGACACCCTGCTATATCACTGTGGACTGGAAAACCACACAGCATCTGGCTGCCCGTGTGTCCGTGCTGATGTGACAAAGGGAACAGAAAGCAACTGATGTGCCTTCTCTTATATTGGATTGTCTTAGAAAATCCAGGTGGTGATCGTATTTGCTGCGGGAAGGCTTCATCATTTCCATGTGCGCGAATGGTTTGAGATTCCTCCTTGCCAGGCACGCTGAAATGTTGACAGTAGTGCTTCCCTTGTGTATAATCTCTGTCTTACTAGCATGTAAGCCAGGCTGTTGGCCATTCTAATGTGGCTGGTTGCCTGCTGTCTATTCCATACTTGCTGAGTGGTAAAGCCCTGAAGGCATGATGTCTTTGTGTGCCTGTAGCATGTGAGTGATAGGAGTGTGTGCTCTGGCCCCAGCCCCAAGCTGTTGGCACAGTGCTGTGTTCTGCCAAGCCATGTGGAAAACCTGGCCCTGAACACAGGCACTGGTTAGATAACTGATCGTTTCCTCTGGAAACAAATGGAATCATTCAAATGAAGGAGCAACTAGTGAGTGAGGGCTGCTTGTTGTAACAGAGCTAATTATGTAGAAAAAACCAGCCATGGGAGCAGGGAGGGCTTAAGGGTGAATAAACATACTTGATGGTTAAGTGGACAAAAAAAGTGGGTTGCTGAAAGCTTCCCCTTTTTGTTTTTTCAGGGTTGGATTGAGATTGTTGGCTGTGCTGATCGTTCCTGCTATGACCTCTCCTGCCATGCCCGTGCCACCAAAGTTCCTCTTATAGCCGAGAAGCCTCTCAAAGAACCTATATCCTTTTGGAATAAACCAGATTCTCTTGGCAAGCGATTTGACAGTGAGATGTCTTGGAGAGCTGTGCAGCTCTGTTTTAAGTTACATATGTAAATTTAACAGGGAAACCTAGAGCTACAGACCAGCATGACTTTGGGAAGTAACCTGCAAAGAGTTGGGCCATGTGGGTGACTTTACTCACGTGGCCAAAGGGGATTTACTGCTGTGCATGGTTTTTTCTAGTTTAACGCTAGGCTCTCTTGACTGTGACGTGTGGTTTAAATGTGAATGTGGGGTTACTATCCCAGCTTACTCCATGTCATTCTATGGTTTTGTTGCTAGCTGCACTTGTACAAAAAGTTGTATTCTTTTAAAATGTGACCTGCCCTTCAGTATTTTTCATTGTTCCTTTCCTCCCTTTATCCAGTAGCAGATTTTTGTGTTGTGTAGCAATTAGCTTTTACACAGCAAAAGAACCAGGCCCTGCTTTCTGTCAAACTCCTTGACTGCTCTGTACAGAACAGTAAACATTGTTCAGTTTGAGGCAAATAAGGGAGCCATTGGCAAAGCTTATAAGAAGGATGCGAAGGTGGTGATGGAATACCTTTCCATGTGTGATGAGTGCTATGTGACGGAGATGGAGCAGCTGCTCAGCGAGAAAGGGTGAGCTGGCTGTGTGTGTGGTACCCTTCCCTGACACCTCTGAGGGTTCCCAAAGTGCTGCTGGATTAATTTGAGGCACCTTGAGCTTGCAAGGAGTAAGCTAAAGTAGCTAGAAGACCATAATATCAAAAGCTTTAGAAGTAAGCAGTAAAATAACCATGCTTGGTTTGATATCTATGAAAATGCACAGTACCTTCTGACACAGCTCAGTTTTCATGAGGAGCCCATGCACTCAAGATGCACAGTCTGCAGCCAGTGCCTGTTTTGTGTCTCCCGTTTTTTTTTTTCTCTCGTATATGCCTCACCCTGAGATTCTGCCATTTCCTAATTGAGTTTGCTTCAGGCTGTTAACCACAACCAAGTTCACTGTGATTATGAAGATGCTTGCTTTTAATGTAGATGTAGTAATTTTATTATTAACGTGAATTTATTTTAATGGGTTTGCTACATGTTTCTTTGATCACTGGGATTTGCCCTGGCTTCTATTATCCCACTCTTAAAGTCAACCAACCGATGCAATTAAGGAAATACAACTTGTTTGTTTATTGCTGTAGCTTTTAAGTGACTTCTTTTTCCTTTGCAGGGAATTCACTGTTGAAACTGAAGGGAAAACTTTTCAATTAACAAAGGACATGGTTACTGTGAAGAGATTTCAGAAAACATTACATGGTAAATTTGTGTCTTTGTTGTTTGATCATCCTAAATAAGAGGCACATTAGGATGCACTTTGTGGACTTTTAGTTGCTTTGTCCTGTTAGTGTTGTACAGTGGCACAGGAAAAATGCCAAATGTTATTTCCTTGAAACTGGACAACATGGAGAGTTGGGAAGCTTTCACACAGCAGTGGGATTTTGGTGACTGTTGACGAAGGCCTGTCTCCCTGTTTCTCCTCTGGTCTGTTCAGTAACCTGTTCAATGGACTTTGGGTGCCATACTATATTCCTGCTGCTTCAGGTGTGTATTCTGGGATTTTTAAGGTCCCATGTGGTGCTAAGAACCAGCTGTCGTAGGGATGGAGGAGCTGGGGACTGCACCAGCTTTGGGAGCATTCATCTTCAAGTCCATTGCAGTGCAGCAGGTGGGTTGTGCAGCCTGTTGGTAGGGCTGCGGGCAGATCTCTGCTCAGAGCTTTTCTTGTCTCTCCACTGCCTGGAGTCAAGTCTTCCAACATCTGCCAGCTCGCCAGGCTGCTGTGCTGACCAGGCTCTTTAAGCTGACAGGTCCAGGCAGTTCCTCTGGTAGTCATCACATCAGCATTGGTTAGTGACTGCATCTCCACAGGGTTTTTGTCCCCACGTGGGAGATGGGGCTGAGAAGGTAACTTGCCAAAATGCGTGGATTGATTTCCTCAGAGAAGTCTTGTCTTTCCAGCCAGCTCTGTAAGCGCCTCACCCAGGGTCGTTCGGGAAGCCTTTGTCAGAGCTGCAGACTGAGGTGGATTTTTCCACAGTGGATCATCCTGCCCTAGGTTGGGAACACAAATACTCCTAGGAAGGAGTAGAGCAACGTGCAGCATGTGCAGAATATAGCTGTTCTGGCAGCAGCTGAGCCTTGGAGATGTCCAGGTGTCTTTCACTCGGCACATGCTGCTGCTGTGCCAGGCTTGGCTTTGTCACAACTTCAAAGATGGAATCAGAGTTGTAACTGTTAGTGATTGTGGTTTGCTGGGGGGCAGCAAGTAGAACCCCAGCTGGTGGTTTTCCTTTAAATTTGTACATCTGTACAAGTTTGGCTGCTGTCTGCAAGCAGGAGGCAAAGCTTATGGTTTCCTTCTCTCTTGTCTTGAAAAGGTGCAGAAATAAACCAAACCCATCCTTTTGGAAGGTAAAGTGCCACCCCAGGTTAGGTGCCTAATGGAAGAGAATTGTCTCTCTAGGCACATCTAGTGGGAGGCAGGTCTGGGTGCAGTGTTGGAAAGCTGGATTCTACCCTTGATTTTCAGAAGCAACTGATGCCTAAAATTGTTGTTTCTTCCCCATTTGCTATCTGGGTCTTTTCTAAAGCTGCACTGTGTGAGCAGGGCAACTGTTCACTGAGCTCCTTGCATACACACAGTGGGGACGGAGGAAAAAGCCTCTTTGACAGACGTGTGGCAAGGATTGGAGAGAATGACGGGTGTGTAACAACGGAGCACAGCACATCTTCTGAGCAGTTTTGCAGTCGCTAACTAGTTGATCCCCGCTCATGATACATTGCAGGGCGATGGAGAATAGGGAGGTTAGCAGCATTGAGGCACACAGCTGGATGATTCAAGAATGCAGGGGGAACCTTTCCTGGAATTTGAGTTGGATCTGAAGCTCCATGCTCCTCTACTCGCACTGCTGGAGACCGAGGCTGTACATTCAACAAAAGTGGGCCAAGGGTTGAGCATTACCCTGCTATCATCCAGGCTGTGTAATTGTTAGCATGTTCCCTGGCACAGTTTTGGTCTGTGCCAAGCAGCACTCTCCCAGACAATGCCTGGACGTAGTTTGTGGCTTGGTGTGGAGCGGGGACTGTTCCCAGTGAACAGTTTGGATGAGGCTTCACTGTTGTGAAGTGGGGGAGGATTTATCTGCACGGATGCAAGTTGTGCTGTGCTATTTGCTCGCGGGGCCAGAGTCGGGGCTGCGACTTATTTACAGGCGAAATACATTCTGTATGTGGACGAAGTCCAAATCCCTACTTCAGGTAT
Organism: Rhynochetos jubatus; assembly: GCA_027574665.1. Lineage (NCBI taxonomy): Eukaryota > Metazoa > Chordata > Aves > Eurypygiformes > Rhynochetidae > Rhynochetos > Rhynochetos jubatus. The sequence goes on along the minus strand of CM050653.1, from coordinate 5,203,026 downwards.
TTGTATTTAGAGAAGAAATGTTTAACCTTTTATTTCCATGTACTCAGCTACATGTCATCAGAACTTGTGAGCAGAAAGGCAGCTTCAGTAAACATATCTTTTTTTGTGTATACATTTTTTTTTTTAATGGCAACATGGATTCTTTTGTATTCCAGTGGAAGAAATCATCCCAAATGTAATTGAACCCTCATTTGGTATTGGAAGGATCATGTACACAGTGTTTGAACACACATTCCACATCCGGGAAGGAGACGAGCAAAGAACGGTGAGCTTTCCTGTGGCTGGGCCTCAGCTGCAAGCGTTTGCCTTTGCCTAACATCCAGGGGAAGGACTAAAATAAGACTGCACAATACACAGTAGAGATGGGAAAACCCAGGTGGGCTGTTGAATTGCTGCTATTGCCAGTGTACGTGTCACTGATACACGCACACTGAGAGCGTTCCGGGGCTGTGTGTGCACGAGGCACTCACTGTATTACTGGCAAGGGGCTGAGAAATTCCTCCTTCTGGACTCACACTTGGCAACGTCCCATCATTCAGAGAAAGGCATCTCTTCAGTGTTTTATTTCCTCTCTGTTTGCTGCTTTTCCTGGAATCATAGTTCTGTACAGCAAGATGGACAATAGACTAACTGTTTCCTTAGTCCCCCATGAAATTCAACCTTCTCTCATTCTGCACATCCCTAAAATCTTGGCCTGAAGCTTTGGTGTAGCAGGGGCCAGAGGGAAGCGTGTTACATACAGAACGCCAGCCTGTTCCAGCCAATACCCAAACTGTGATGCTCTGTACCGTTGCCGGTGGCCCCAGCAATGGGAAGCTGGCTGTAAACTTGATGCTGGTTCCTGTTTGTTGTTTCTGGCTGCTAGACTGTTTATAGAACAGAAAAAATAACAGCACTCCTTAGTGCCCCTGGTTGCCACAGGATGTGATAGTTATGAGTGGGGGGAGCAAGATTCAGGGGCCCAGAGTTAGGACACAGTTGACTTCCAATCACAAACTGCTCATGAAGTCTCAAATACTGAACTTACCTTCCTTCTAGTCCCTGTTTACTTTTCTGTGGGCTGATCTGTGTGGTGGTACATCTCAATTGCATTATTTCTGTACCCTTACAGGCCTTGCAGGAAAGATGTATGTATGTTTGTCTGTTTTCCCCCTTTTGGCACGTTTTTCTTAGGGTATCTGTGGAGGGTTCTGAAAACCTATGAGCTGCATATGCTCTCTGTGTGTGGAGTCTCTGGGAGTCAAACAGGGAGTGAGATGACTGTGAGAACTCTTCCCTTTTGAATGTGTGTAAGACTAAATCTCCCAGAAAGACCCCTTCATTTTTCTGTAATTCAAATTCACTTCCTTCAGGGAGCGCTCTGGTAGACCTCTTTAGGTGGGAGGTAGCGTGGAGCTCTCAGCAGGGAAGTGGGAGTGGATGACGGCTGGAGAAAACCAATCTGGCTGCAGCGGTGTGAGGTGTTACCTCAGTCAAAGCGTATTGTTACCTCCTAAGCATCTGATCTAACCATTAAAATTGTACTTATTTGTGTTCTTTTTTTTCCCTAGTTCTTCAGCTTCCCAGCTGTTGTAGCACCATTCAAGTGCTCCGTTCTTCCTCTAAGCCAGAATCAGGAATTCATGCCTTTTGTCAAGGATTTATGTAAGTGTATTAAGCACTGTGGCTCCCATGGGGATGTGCACTGGGAAGAGAGGTTTCTTCCTCAGTGCTACAGGGACAAAATTCTGTCAGAACGCCCACTGCTACTATCTAAAAGTGACTGTAGGAAGGGTAGGAACATAGGCTGCGTGTCAGACAGTGCCTTTTGCTGTCCGCATCAGTTCTGCTCTGGACCTCGCCTCCCGGTGCTGGACGTGCCCCTGCACGCGCGTACGGCTGGTGTGTCTGACTTAACGCAGAGCTGTGGGGTTGTACTGACAGTTGGCAACTTTGCTCCTTGGGTGAGAGTTGAGTGATGTAGTGTGGAGAGCTGTGAGAGCAGGGAGTACCTGTGAGCTTGTAGTCTTGGCAGGGACTGGAACGTTGGCCCTTCTGTCAGAAATGAGGGGGTCTGATGCTGCTTGAAGCCAGGACGTGTGGTGCTTCAGGTAGTGCCATGAGGACGTGGGAGGCCACTGCTAGGATCGCATTGCCCTCTGAATATATAAGGAGTCTTGGTAATCTCCTCTTCTCTGCTTCTTGCAGCTGAAGCACTCACCAGGAATGGCATCTCTCACAAGGTGGATGATTCCTCTGGATCCATTGGCCGGCGCTATGCCAGGACTGACGAGATTGGCGTGGCCTTCGGGATCACAATTGACTTCGACACCGTTAACCGAACACCTCACACTGCCACCCTGAGAGACCGCGACTCGATGCGCCAGATCCGAGCCGAGGTAAAGGGCAGGCAGGCAGGTTTGCCTGCTGGCAAAGCCACGTCTGTTTGTTATGGGCTAGGGGAGAGCATTAGTTATTTCTGCTCTGGCAATGACTCTGGTCATGGCTCTTGTAGGCAATTTAACTATTCTGAGAAATACCCAGGGCTGGCCAAACAGAGAGGCTTTTGTTTTCCTGGGATGCAGAGGTGTTGATTGTACTTGAAAGTCATGCCTTGCGCTGATTGCACTGCTCTTTGGAGTGTCTCATGCCAAGTGAAGGCTGATGAGTAAATGATTTGTTGGGTTGTGCCTGGCTCTCAAAGGCAGAGCTGCTCTGAATCCACAGACCCCAAAAGGCAGATCATAGAATGGTGTGGGTTGGAAGGGACTTTAAAGATCTTCTAGTTCCAACCCCCTGCCATGGGCAGGGACACCCTGCCGGTGATATTTGCCTACTCCAGGCTGGTGGACCACAGCACAGACGTAACTCTCCAATGCTTGCTTCCTGATGGTGTTGCCTGTGCAGCACCAGTGAAGCACAAATCCATGCCATGCTCTGCTAGTACAGCCATGACACAGAGACTGGAACAGCAAACCCTCCCATGGGGGTCTCATCACCTGTGAGCAGAACCTGCTCTGAGCTGCGGACATGCAGTCTCTGCTCCTCTGTTGTGCCCTTCTCCCCGTGACCCTGCCAGGAACACGGTTTGGCTGCTGGAGGAGGGGTTAGTGCTGATCTGGAAGCTGAGTTGCTCTAGGCCTACACTATACAAAAGCGGCTGTACTGCTTGGGCCTACTGAGCTGGCTGTGGGTTTGGTTCAGTGAAACAGGCAGTGCCAGCTCCTCAGGGCACCCATCTGTCTCTGTATCACCTGGATGGCCTCTTGCTGCCGAGCAACCGTCTTGACTTTGTTGCCCTTCAGTTTCTGCAAACGTTCTTGTTTCCTTAGCTGATCCACATTGTGACGGTGTGCTCTGAGGAGCAAAGAAAAGGCAATTGGCAGCTTCTTTTATGCTGGTGTTAAACAGGGCCTGGCTAAGTCCTGGCTTACATCTATTGAATGTGTTATTTTCTTTCCCTTCCAAAACAGTAACATAACCCTGACATAACATAACCCAACCCTAGGAGGGGTGAACCTGGCTGTGGTCTACCACAGTGACAGTTGCATTTTGCTGATGGTTCATCCTGAATAACTGAGCAGTGCCGAGGTGACACAGACTGTGATTTAAGATATGCTCCTAGTTCATGTTTTGGTTTTTTATTCCCCAGAAATGATCTTGCGCCTGTTCTGTTGCTGATGTAAAAATTACCCGTATTCCCCAAGCATCCAACAGAGAAACTTGATTCTGATGGCTTCATGTTTCATGTGTCCCTGTGACTTTGCTTGCAGATCTCTGAACTTCCTGCCATCATCCGCGACCTGGCGAACGGTTATCTAACTTGGGCTGACGTTGAGGCAAAGTATCCACAATTTGAGGGACAAGAGACTGGCAAAAAGGACACAATAGAGGAATAAAGAAAAAGACCTGAAGTAAAATCCCGTCAAATGTCCACTTTTTACTGTTCATGTTAATATGAAATAAACTCATCGTGTATTATTCAAAGATGCATTGTTGGTGCACACAGGGACTATTTGGTTTTGTTTTGTTTCTTTTTTTTTTTTCCTCAATTGCTGCCTGAATTTAACTATAAAAACTGAAATAATTGCAGTCCAAGTTAAAGGTGTTAAGAATAAAAACGCCATTATATATGCCTGCTTCTCTGTGTTCATGCAGCCTTGTACTTCCTTCAGAAATGCCTTTCTTTTTTCCTCCTTCTGCTCCTCACTTGTGGCTGTGTCTCTTCCAGGTTTATTACAGCCCCTTACGAAGTTTGGGACCATACACCCTTTCATCTGGCTTCAGGTCACCCTGGCCTCTTGTGCTAGTTGCTTAGCCTTGTGTTTACGAAGCAATGATCGAGGTGTCAGTCTTCCTTTCACCACTGCACAGTGCTGCGAGTAGCTGCCTTAACAGCTGGATTCAGGGCTTGCTTTTGGCTGCAGGTGCTCAGTACCTGTTTCTGCAACATTCGCCTGTAGCAGAACAGAGCGGAGGGTGGAAAATCCTCTTCCAGTTGTTGCTTGGCATGATTGGTTTGCTTGGCTGCGGGAGCGAGCAGCTAGGGCTGTGGAGAGTAGGAGTGCTGGCAGGGTCGCTTTTTCATGGCATGTCTTCTGGCAGCAAGGGCTGAAAGGGGAGAATGCCCCAAGCAGGTGGGAAAAGAGCCAGGTACCCTGTGACCTCAGAGAATTCCGGCCCATGTGCTGACAGTGTGACCGCAGCTGGAGGTGGGAATGGCACCCTAGTGTTGGGGCAGCACTAAACCCTGCCGGACCCAGACCAGCTAAGAGAGGCCTCGTGGCTGCTTGTGCTTCAGGCTCTCGTGCCACTGGAGAGGCCAGGTCTTGTGTCCTTCCATGTCCTTTCTTCTGAGGTGTCCCCCAGCCCTTGGAGGGAGCTCTGGTACTGCCATCACAGGGACTTCTATCCCTGGGCTGGAAACCTCTCCTTCAGAGGGTAGGGAAGCATCCTCCTCCAAGCTTTTGCTTGGGTTTAAAACACTGATTTAAGGATGGGTTAGAAAACGTGACCCCTAGCACTGTGCTGGAGGTGGCTGTGTAGGGTGGGTGATGTCCTGGGCTGGCAGCAGCTCTGAGAAGCTCTGGCAGTGGACATGGCTTTCAGCCCTGCCCTCTCCCCACCCTGTGCCCATTTCTGGCTCCCAGGAGCAGCTCCTGCAGGGCTCCATTTCTGCCACGGCCACAGGGCTGTGGGAGAAGCAGAGCTGGAAATAGTTGCACTGAGTGTTTTGCACATTTACAAGAGCTCTCCTTAAAACGTGACTGCAGACAGTGCTGCGCTGTGAAATCACATGGTGACCCGAGAGCTTGAGCCAAAACAGTAATTAAACTCCTCAGGATCATGGAGTATTAAATATGAAATAAATCAGATGCTCGAGAGGTGCTGTAAAAGGCTCTCAAAATTCCCAGTGGGGGGAAGCAAAGGTGGCGTTTCAGTGGAAGGCCCTGCGCGGTGCAGCCGGCGGCTGCCGTTTACCTGCGCTTACCCATCTGTCCCCGATAACTCCGAGGGCTGGTCCCCGCCTGTCTTCAGCCCCGGTGTAAATCAGGCACGGCTGCTGCTGCACTGTCAGCTGTAGGGGCATAAACCTCTTCTGAGGAGCTTTAGCTGCGCTGGAGCCTTGCGTACGCAGGGCTGGTACTCCGCAAGGAAAGGCTTTCAAAAAGGGAATGGGGAGGAGGATGCTTGAAAACACCCATCGATTGGACTTGTGTGACTTCACGCTGCTTTCCCTGCACTATCGGCCGAGGCCTTCCCCAGGTAGGCAGGCGCAGAGTAATAACTGACTGTTTCTGGGTCGTTTTCTTTCGTTTCAGCTGAACTTCTGCAGAAGCAGATGGACTGGGGGCACGGGAGAGGGAGAGGCAGGCACAAGCTGGGAGGATGGCGGTTTCACCGTGCCCATAAATCGCTGCTGCTGATTTTGGTTTGTTTTGCTGGGCTTGGTTATGTGAATTCGTCCTGGTGGTGACACCAGACACGCAATCACTGCTTTCAAATGTCCTTCTCACCCCCTCCAAAGAAAACCCTACATCCTTGAGTTAAACTGGCAGTTTTCTGGGTCTGTTGTGCCTGAAAGGGGCTGATGGAAAGAGGTGCCTGACCCCGAGGAGGGCTAATGCACCGAAGTATTTCTTCGGCCTGGGGCTGTTCCAGGGACCAGCAGTGTGTTAGTTGTGTAGATGTGCTGCATGCTGAGCTCGGCTGGTTGGATCGAGTCCAGAGGAGGCCAGGAAGATGATCCAAGGGCTGGAGCCCCTCTGCTATGGGGGCAGGCTGAGAGTGTTGGGGTTGTTCAGCCTGGAGAAGAGAAGGCTCTGGGGAGACCTTACACCACCTTCCAGTACCTGAAGGGGCTACAGGGAAGCTGGAGGGGGGGGACTTTTTACAAGGGCCTGTAGTGACAGGACAAGGGGTAATGGGTTTAAGCTGAAAGCAGGGAGATTTAGATCGGGTATCAGGAAAAAATTCTTCCTGGAGAGGGCGGTGAGGTGCTGGAACAGGTTGCCCAAAGAAGCTGTGGATGCCCCATCCCTGGAAGTGTCCAAGGCCAGGCTGGATGAGGCTTTGAGGATGATCTTTAAGGTCCCTTTCAACCCAAACCATTCCATGATGCTGTGTGTGCATGTGGATCCCTCCCAGGAGGCTTTCTTAGTCTCACTTTCCCTGCGCTGGGGTGAATGAGGGTCATAATCTTTGGTGAATGCTCCAGGGTGCACAGAGCAATGTACTAATTGAAGCTCCGTTATTTGAGTGAAACACAGACTAGACAGCCAGGGTGCCTGCGTGCCAGGTGCTGTACAAACACAGCAGCCCACGGGCAGGGAGAGGAGTACAGAGAGCAGGCAGGACCTTCCATAGCTATCGGTGCTGTGGGATGTCCCTGTTTCAAAGGATTTGAGTGGAGCCCTGAAATGACTTGGGGCTTGGGTTGCATCGAGGGATCGGCTTCCAAGGAGGTGTCAGACCCGGTCGTTCCCCACTGCTCCCTTTTGAGTAGTGGCTGGAAGTTCAGGTCAGCTCCTCTTTGTCCGTCTCCCTGCTGCTCTCGATGCTCAAATAGGTAATTACACACCTCTGCCTCTGTAAGGACAGATAAAAGTTGGCCAGGAGTGACCATCACCAGGGAACTAATTAGTAAATTGTGTCTCAGCTTCACTGCTTGGCCTTAAAGGGGAGTGCTAGCCCAGGATGGAGGTTAAACTCTGCATGTGGTTTGTAGTTAAAACCCTTGTTATTTAAAATAAAAGCAAACCCTGGAACCAGCTGCACTGTGTTAAATCTGCTCCAGTGGAGACCTGACCAACGCTAGCCACAATCAAGATGCTCCTGCCGTTGCAGAGGGCAAGGGATGAGGAAGATTTTGGAGGAGGTGCAATCTGGAGCCCAGCCAGAGGGATGCTGATGGTGCTGCCCCGGCCCTGCCTGTCACCCCTGGGCAGCTGAGCTGCTTGTCCCCTTCTTAGCTCACAGCCCCAGTCAACTATGAGATGTAGCCAGCTGAACACACGTGTTCTAGTCCTAACATGCACGTGGTTTGCAGGAAAGTCCTTGCTCACCTGCATTTCAAGCAAATAAAAAAGCTGGGACATATCTCACAACATAATTAAAGATCAGGACATTGCAGATTTTAGCTGCTGCTCCAGCAATTTGCCAGGCTTTATCGGAGTCTGTGCTGATTCCTGGCTGAGGGAAGCTGCACCCATCAGCTAGTGGGTACCAAATAACTGGGTGCTGTGATTTTGACCAACAGTTGATCATGCAACAATCTTCAAACTCCTTCAAAAGGAATTGCAAAAAATAGCTCAGAAAAGACTATCCAGCGCCACGCTGCTTAAATTCACCCCGGGGGGCTCTGCCCTTTGCTTGCTGGTGCTCAGGCACTGAGGAGCTGATGCGCAGGGTGCACCCTTCAGCGAGCATCTCCTGCTTCCCAGGAGAGGGTGCTGTCAGGCAGAGGATAGCAAGCGCTAGGAAGGTATTTAGACATTGAAACCGTATATTTTATTTTTAACTCCTGTGATTGTTTTACTTGTGCTGTAGCCCTGGACCTCCAGCGCTTCGTTGCTGTGATGCTGTTGTGAATGGCTGAGCGTGCTGCTGCGGCTTGGATTTTAATGCAAGTGAGATAACAATCCTAATAAAGTCTTAGAAATGTAGTTTATAGTAGTTTGTCTTTAGGGGAGTGCATAGCTGGGGTGTAAGAGTGAAGGTTGGACCCCCATGTCATGAGTTTATGGAGTTGGGGGGGGGGATTCCATCTGATCAAATGCAGTTATTTACAGCACGGGTGGTTGTAGCCTCCTGGGCAGCCTCCGTGATAGCGGAGTCTGGGGCAGGGTTTGTCTCAGTCCTAAGTGGGCATTGCAAACAGGCCTCTGGTTCTGCTCTGTTTTGCCGATGGAGGGGGACACCGGGGATGGGAGCTCAGCCAAGACCTGAAGGAAGCGGCGTGAGCCTTGCCTGGCCTGCGTGTTGCAAAAATCCCCCTGATTTAAAAAAAAAACAAACAAGCTGAAGGTGATGGGCTTGTCCTAACAAAGATGTACTTTGGAAATTCAGCTTAAACCTTTTTGATTCCTATCTTGGCTGTGACCTGCAATTCACCTTCTGCGCCAGATAGGCAGAGTTAAGTATTTATAAGCGGGGGCTGCTGAACCTCGGTCTAACTCCACATGGCTCGCCACACTCATTTCCATGTTCCTATCCGAGGGCTGATCATGTAGCACTCCGTGTTCTGCTGTACTCTGCAGCTATCTCCCGTGCAAGGGGGTGGGAGAACATTGCTCATTCATTTCCTAGCGCTGCGGAAAAGGAAAAGCACCGTCAAAGCCAGTTGGTCTTTTCCAAGTAATATCTCGGCTTGCACGGCCGGGACTCTGGCTCTGGATTCAAACTGTGTTCAGGGTCATCCCCACTTTTAGGAAGTGTGTGAAGAAGGGGAGGAGAAAAGAAGGGTTTATTTTCTCTTCTAATACAAGAACTGGGGAATAATCAGTAAAACTGGCAGGTGACAACTTCGACGTAGCACTCAGCAAAGGTCACTGTGTCTCTGTGCTGCTCTTCTCTTTGCTTCGCATCTTCTTGCGGCCGTTGTCTGCTCTGTGAAGACTTGTGGGAAGGATCAGAGCTGCAATCAGTTCTTTTCCCAGCGGTCAGCACACAAATCAACACACACGAGCTAAATCCATCTATGCCAACCTTCAACTGATACAGTACTGAGAGCAGTGTTTACACAAACTGATCTTTAATCGGGTAGAGCAGGCGTCGCTTCAGACCAGACTCTATGTCCTCATTTATAAACTGATGAGAAATGCAGCTGCTTTGCAGCAAGAAAAGCAAAAAACCCCTCAGCACCTATTCCCCAAAATGCAAAGCAAAGAAATCTTGTCTTTCCTTTCTGATTTTCAGTTTGGGAACAGAGCAAAGCTCTGCTCTTTCTTCAAGAGCTTGACGTTAGTGAAAGGGATATTTACATGAGACCTGTTATAGCAACTGAACAGGAGCCCAAGAGTAAGGATTCCTGATCCCGCAGGTAAATAGTTCCAGATTTCTGAGCTTTGGTTTCCTCCAGTCTTGGGCAGCAAAGCTGGAGTGTCTGGGAAGTGCCTGTAGGACTGGTTATAGTGGTGGATATTTGCTACTCTCCCACTAGCCCAGCAGGTCCTGGCTGAGGTCCCGCACCGGTTCACGCTCACCCAGGAGGCAATTCCCAATTGCATCGTTCTCAGGAGACGTAAAAAATGGGCAGAGGTCTCGTCCCCCCTTTGCTAACTGTCCCCACTCTGAGCAGGAGCCCCTCAGTAATTTTCCAAATTCTGCAACCCCGTTTGCAAAAATGTAACGATGGAAAGAAAAGTCCACGATTGGATTTTCTGCCTCTGAAGGGAAATCAGATATGAAATAATAAATATATATTATATCCTCCAGGCAAAACCCTGCTGGTTACTAATACCTGCAGATTAATTGTACTAATCCAGCATGATCAAGGGGAGATGGTTGGTTACTTGGCACTATTTTGGTCCCTCGCTTATGAAACTCCATCTCTGTGTTTGAAAGAAAAGTCTACATAACCGTAATCACTCAGATAAGAAGAGGACTAAACTGTCCCGAAACATTTTATCTTCTGCACAGATGCTGCCTATGAATTTTGACTTGATTAAATAACATGGCAACGTAATATTTTGTTCTGAATAACAAATGTCGCTCTGTAGGAGGGAAGGAGCAACTCTGCTCTCTCGAGCGGTTGTTTGGCGCAAGCAGAATCGGGGATCGGTGGAGGTTGGAGGATCCGGTAGTTCACCCGGTTGGTAAGAGTTGCTCGGAAAATAGCTAAGAGACACTGGAAGGAAACATCCCGTCGTGTCACCGAACGGCCTGTGACACACATCTGGCCCAGAGAGGTCCCCAAACGTGGCTGTGACGCACATCTGGTTCAGAGAGGTCCCCAAACGTGTAGCCTAGTGCTGTCACAAACCACACAGCAAAATTAAGGTCTGGGGCAAACCACGGGAAGGGAACAGGTGTGCCTGGGGACCAGAGTATCAGCTGGGTGGATTTGTTAAATAAAAGTGGTGGTGAGCAGAGGGTTAGTTAAACAAAAGTGGTTTGTGTCATTTCCACCACGTCTTTGCGTGTCCCAGGGAGCAGGGCCCTGGGCTGACACGGCGAAGGATGGTTTTAGGATGCTCATGATGCAAGGTGTGAGCACAAACCAGAGAGGTCTCGTTCTCGTTTCCAGCCCTGCGTCTCGTTCCCCGTTGTTGAGCTCCTCTTTGCAAAACTATCATCACCAGCAAACAGTAACGATCGGAGCAGGAGAGAACCGGGATGCACCAGCCACTCGGACACAGGATTTCTCATCAGTTTTCACCTGTATTTTGTTTCTGTTTATGACTGATTTTTGCGGACTGATTTACACCAAGGTGTGTGAGGACCTTGGATGTACTTTTCCAAATGTTTGTAGAGAGATTTGGAAAGTTAAGTTCCTTCTCAGCGATTCCTATAGCAAAACCTCAGTCTCACACAATTCCCCCTTCAGACCCGCCATGGGATGAAGGGTTGAATCAAGGATGCTGGTGTCCTGGTTCCAGGTGGATGCTTCCATCCCAAGCTCTCACCTCCCCCGTCTCCATCCCATTTGGGATGACTTGAATCCAACAGCACTGAAGCACAGCTTTTTTTTTAGTATAGCTTTTTATTAGAAAAATAGAGGCAAACTATCTGCAAATCAGAGGAAATACAGAAAAAAATCTAAGGGAGAGGCGAATCATAGCTGGAGGATCCTACACAGCAAAAGTATGCTGGGATGTGATATTAAAAGGACAATTGCAAAATGTAATTTATTTTGCTTTGTAAAATGAAAAATAGGGAAGAACGGCACATACCATTGGATCATATATTTCAGTGGGTGTTCACAACTCTTCCACGGCTACCTTCTGCCTACCAATAAATAAAAACAAAGTCATAAAAAATATACCTGGGAAGCAATCATGTCCCTCTGTGTGGGTTATACTGGCCTTTCCGCAACCCTGTCTGCACCAGCTCACTCCCTTGCGAAGCCACGCGCAGCCGGGACCATTCGCAGGCAGGGCTTCATCAGCACGGCGCAGCGCAGTGAGCAAATTGCTCGGGGCTGGGATGGTTTTGTGTCAGAGGCCTCTGCAGTGCTGACTCCGTTACATCGAACATTGTTGCAGCCTCTGTCCCTACATCCCTGCCCTTTTCCCGAATAGGTGGGCTGCTGTGAGCTAAAATCCCAATGGGGTTGTCTCCCTCTGAGCCCGGCTCCCCTTTGCAGCCCATGGAGATGTAGGCAGTAGCGTCAATGAAGTCCTGGAGTCTCATCCCAGAGTGGACATCTAAATAGGGCAGAAAAGTCACTTTTTCCATCTCTCAGCTTTTCTCCTTTGATTTTAAATGGGGGATGACCAGCTCAGATGTTCACATCTGCACTGTAGACATGAATCCAGGTGAGACAGAACCAGCCCCAGAGCATGGAGATCCTTCAACCACTGACATAATGGAAAATAGATATATTCCAAATTTGGTTTATTTTCTTACCTGACATTGGGATGATTTGTAGGTGAGAGACTTTGTTAGCTTAAGAATTCAACTTCATTCACCCCAAGGTGACCAAACTTTTCTAGAAAGCCGACGTAAACCTGCCCAACCACAGCTCATGAACACAGAGCTGCTCCTGCTCCCCAGAGGAGAGTCCAACCAGGCCATACTCACACTCTACTCTCTGTCCTCCCGGGTCTCATTTGAAAGATGCTCAGGCAAAGCCTTTTCTTGTATCCGTGCTCCAGTAACATGGTCTGTTACTCATCACTCATAATCCCCTGATTGGAAAAGCGGTCACCTAATCAGGGCAGAAGTTTTACCATGTGATGTACGTAGCTGCCTTCCAATCATCCGCAGCTCAAGTTTGTTTATGTGCAGCGGGATTATTAGCAAGACATAATGTGAGTGAAAGAAATCAGGATCAGTTAGAAAAGGGGAGCTGGATAATTTATTCCTCGCCGTCATTTAATTCCTGAGAGAAAATCCTCAAACAAGGGCCAAGGCTGGGGCAACTGGTCAGCGGCGGCTGAGCCTACACGCCAGCTCGCTGGCTCTGTAGCTTGCAGAAATAGGGCAGAGCTGTGCAAAGATCAGTGGAGCAAGAACATCTTGCACACAGCAAAAAGCAAGTTTGAAAGGATACAAAGCTTTCAGAGAACAGCAGTCTTCCACCATGGCCTGTTGTCCAGTGAATGATTTAATTCCCCGCTTTTCATGTAGGAGTTTAGTGAACTTTTATCATGATCTGCAATCAGTCTACCTCTTTAAGGGTGATGAATTTACCAAAAATGAAACAAATGAAGGAAAAAACCCAGATGATTAAAACAAAAGAAACAATGAAGGAAATCTTCAAAATCAAACAGATCTACTGGAGAAAAAAAGTACAAAATGAAAAAGATCCTTAATTTTGTGTAACTATCTATTTGGCTCTCCTGGTGACCACGCGGGGTTTGAAGACAGCCTGGCCCAGTGTTTGCAAGCTGATATTAGCATATTGTGCCTTCCTTTGGCTACTGCCATCATTCCGTGACACTGGAGCCCTTAATGGCAGAATATGAATAAATGGGATGTAGAGCAGAAGGGGCTGCACTGGGGGATGGAGCACAGGGCGAACACCGAATCCTTGCCAGCTACCTTGGCATTGGCATTGGTGTTGACACTGGTGTTGCCATTGGCATCGACACTGCTGTTGCCATTGGCATTGGTGTTGGTATCAATATAGGTGTTGGCATTGCCATTGGTGTTGGCATTGGTGTCAGCGCTGGTGTTAGCACTGGTGTCTTCGCACCCTCTGCCACGCTCATGGACACAGTGGTGCTTGACCAAGGTGATCTGGCGGAAGCACTTGCTGCAGGTGGGGCAGGGAAAGGGACGGTCACCGGTGTGGATGTGCCGTTGGACAGTGACGCAGGACTTGTCGCTAAAGTGCTTGCCTAAGTCATGGCAGGCGTAGGGCCACTCACCAGTGTGGACATGCTGGTGGGTGACCAGCTGAGTGTGCTGGGCAAAGTGCTTGTCGCACTGCCCACACCCTACGGATGCATCCTCCAGCCTGGTCAGCATGGCCCTCCTTCCCACAGCCTTCATCCTCTGTTTTCCTTGTGGGATTTCTGGTGGGCCAACTGTCCCCACAAGTCATGCAAGCGTACGACTTCTCCTGAGTATGACTGAGAAAATTCTCTACCTCCAAGAATTCCAGTGTCATCCTGGATGGATGTTCCATCACCCGGTTCTTCAGAGCTGGGGGCCTGGGTGGTGTTCACTAGGAGAGGCATAGCTGGGAGTCATCCTGGCCGTTGCTATCAGCTTTCCTTGCCTGCCAAGGCTGCTGGCAAGTAGCGACCATGGGAAAGTGCCAGCGCTCATCTGAGTTACTCTTCTTTAGATGAAAGCCTATGTTTTCCTTCGTGAGGGCTAAACCTGAGAGGAAACCAAGGCAGGTATTATTGTCAAGGCCAACAGGAAAAATAAAAAACCAGCAAACGAACTATTTTTGCTGTGGTAAGCTGTCATGTGGAAAAGAAAATCATAAATAAAAGCCATGCCAAGCTGAGTTACTTCTAGTAAAACCAAAGGCCAAGAGACTTCAAAATCTAGGAAGGGATTGAAGGAGGTTGCTGGAACTGTTTGGCACAGGCTTGAGTTTCTCCACATCTCCAGGTACTCATGACAAGAAACGTGGTTTGGGGGGCTCTTCCTGCTGTGCTGATCTCTGAGCAGGGACCAACACCCCTTTACCTTCAGGGGGGTGGTGAAGGCTGGAGGTTATAACCATCAGGGGCCAAATCACAGTCATCTGCACTGCCAGAAGTAAATCCCTCTCGGTGAGGGGCACACCCAGACCCCTTCTGGAGGATCCCTGGGGTGGTGCATTCCCTGGGGTGGTGCCATCCCTGGTCTGAGCCAGGATGACCAAAGCAGGGGCCAGGGCCAGACACCTCCCATGTGAAGAACGGTCACTGAGACCATCTGCACCTCCTTCAGTGCACTGGCAGAGGGGGACCTTCTGGGACCAGAAGGGGAAACGTTGAGGATGAGCAAACAGTTCATGTCTGGGACATACCACGCTGCGTTTCCCAGCCTCCAGACCACACCGAAACCTCACATCTGTGAAACAGAACTGCCTGGGCATTGTCTGAGGCTCATCTGGCAGGGCGAACCCCGTGTGGTTCCCATCCCTCAGCAGGTGCCCATTTATTTCTCCAGAAATTTTATGTCACGTCCAACTCGGTGAGGGGACAGGGACATCTGTGTCAGCTAGCCAAAATTCTCTCCTCCCCTGCTACTTGACTCCCAAGTGCCCCAAAGCGATGAAGTGTCCTGAGAAGCCCTGATTCAGCCGTCCCACCAAGCATCCAGGGCGTTTGCAGCATCACTGCTCCTTTCTCACCAGGAGCAAGGATGGGTGTTGGGTGACTGAGAAATAGGGGCTGCTTTTAACTCTGTAGCGAGCAGCTGTTCCGAGCCCAGAGACGACTCCAGCAAACTTTTCTCTCCAGCTGTTTTGTGCACTGGGCTGTTTTTCCTGGAGGTGTCTGCATGTCAGCACAGCTGCCTGAATTTTCCCTGTGAAACACATGAGCAGCTCCACATCTGTTGCTCTGCTCCTTTCCCTGGGAATAGCCCCCCACACCAGCACACACACACACACACACACACACACACACACACACACACTAGGGACAGGCAGGCACAGCTCCTCCTTGCAAGGCTGGACCTGTTAACTCATTCCCACCCGTGTCTCCATCACTCCTGAAAGTGCTTGTCACACAGATGCCCCAGAAGCATCGTTCTTAGGCAGACTTTAAGGGACAGGTGTTGTTCCTGCTCCCTGCGTTGAGCCAAGCCGCCTGTTCCCGTGCCGAGAAGCACCAGCTCAACCTCTGACTCCGCTGGTCACCTCCAGCCAGGAGAGCAAGCCAGATCTCTCAGGCAGGATTCAGCCTGGGAAAGGCAAGCAAGGCGATTTATCCAAGCCAGGGCAGATTGCTCCACCGCAGCCAACCATGGCAAATCCTCTGGCTTCCTAGCGGTGACCCCAGCTTCCAGGGATGTCCTGCTGCTGCCCCGGGATGCTGCGGGACACGCAGACACCACGGAGGGATTCAGCCCTGAGCATCCCGTCCTGGCCCCAGACATCCCAGCTCAGCCATTTACTGACCTGTCTCCCATCTCCCTCAGCAGCACGCAGGTCTGGAAGTGTCCAAGTGTAATTGGCCAAATTTTCTTATTTCTACCTACTCTGAGCTCTTCTTCATCATGCAGCTACTTCGTTTGCGTCTGCTGGCGCTGACTCACAGGAAGTCTGTGTCAGTGATGTAAAAACTGCCGGGGGAGGAGGGACAGAGAACGGAGCTGGGACAGGGTGCGAAGGGGCTTGGGGGTAGGAAAGGGCAGCCCTGAAACCTCTCGGGCATGGGTTGGGGGTCCCCGCACGGCGCTGCCCGGGCTGCCGGCTCCTGGGCGCTGTAGTCCTGTGCGGGGATGCTGCTCGCCCGCTCGGGGTGGAGGATGCCTGCGTGTGGTGGCTGGGGGCTGTTTCAGGGAAACGCAGTGCCCGCGCTGCAGCAGGCTGGGAATAGCTTTTGATTTACGTAAGTCCCCATTATGTACCTCTGAGATCTCAGTGTGGATGCTTTCACTGTTCTTGTGCTTGACCCTCGTTACCATTGTGCAGGCAAGGAAAAGCATCCTACTCTCCTTTTCCATGATCTTTTTGTCTGTGGATCTCAAAATACTTTGCAAAAGGGTGAGGTGATTTGAAAGGGGATGTTTGGTGAGCCAGTGGCAGAGCCCAGGTCAGCATCCTCTATTTGACACAGTGGAGGGTGTCTCCAGCCAGTGAGTCCAAGAAAACTGTTTCTTCCATGTGGCTGTGAGTCTCCAGCTCCGAGGGAAGCTGGGCTGCCTGTTCCTGGATGTTTTGCAGTGGTAAGGAAGCTGCCTGGATTGGGCTGTGGCTATAAGCAGCAGCACTGATGCCTGCAGAAAACTACAGTAAATCCACGGTCCTGCCAGTCTGGGTCACGTAGCAGGTCCTGGAGCTTTTGGTGGCTGGTGGACATGGGATAATTTGGTGCTGGAAAACCCAAGCCATGTCTCCGAAACAAATGGTGATGTTCCCGAGCACCAGAGTGCAATTTTCTCAGCTCTCCTATCTTTACCTGAAACTTTCAGCCTGAGTCAGAGGTGGAGCCAGGGATGGAACCCAGGGCAGAGCTAGATGATGCCATCCTGAATGAAGCCGAGCTGCATGGATGCAAGCCAGCTTGGAGCCCTCAGGGCTGGAGAAGTGCCCTCTGCTTGGTTGAATTACTCATACAGACACAGCCACCTTGCCTGGCTGTTATCACTAGCACCGTGCAGACGGCAGCTGGGGCAGTACAGGTTAAAGTACTGGGGGGGACAAACTCTCAGAATTAGGACTTCAAACAAAAATAGTAATTTTTAAAAATTGAAAATAATTAATTTTTAAAGGAGTAAGCCTGTGTTGATCATTGCATGTTGTGTGCTCCTTGTGTTTTCTGATTTCATATATTTGCTTGCTGGTGTCACTTAGACACCAAACCAATGTCCCCTGACAGCATTATTCAGATGAAATGAGTCCACAACTGGTTGAAAGCATGACATGGGGGAACAGACATATGAGAGTGTGCATCTGGCTTAGGTTGTTTGTGAGATTTTGTGTAGAACCAAAGTTTTGCCTCAGTTTCCCTATCTCTAAAATTGGGCTGAAATACTCTATTATGTCTGTCTTTCACAAGAATTTAATATTCTCAGGGAAAAAAAAGTTATTATATCCCATTTTGTGAAACCTTGGAAAAAACAGCTCCTGTTTTTCTTGACCTTTTGGGTAGGAAGTTGGGCTCTCTGGATCACCCCATGTCACACTCCTGGCTTGCAGATAGGTTGCCAAGGGATCACAAGAGGGAGTGATACTGGCATTCTTTTTCTTCCCAGTTATAAAACAGAGAAGAAAGACAAAACCCAGGAGAAAGTGAATGTTTTTATGTTCTCTTTTTGGTTTGGTTTTTTTTTTTTTGGTGGTTTTTGTTTGCTTGTTTGGGTTTGTTTTTTTTTTTGAGGTGACACAGGCAGATTAAAACACTTGGCTAGTTGAAGGGGAAGCCCCAGGCAAAGGAGAAATAAAGTCTTCTGATATCTGTGAGCTTATGCTGTTGCACGAGATACCTTTCTTGTCCTCAGTGGGGGTCTGATATGTGGTGACTCAGTTGACAAACTGTTCTGTTGAAGACCAGGTATGGAGACACTGTCTGTCCTAATGCAGGTGGCTGGGGAGTAGCAAGTTGATGCTGCTGTTACACTCACTTAGCAGTGAGGAGCCTTTGAGAGGGGAGTGCTACTCCTCGCCACCATCTGTGCCTGTGCTTCCTCGAATGGACCAAGTGACTGCAGGTGCAGGGTGAGTTAATTTAGCTGCATGACTTGGGAAAGCACCCTGGGGGCAGGGGGAAAGAAAAAAGTTTCTTTAAGACCTTTCCACCGCTCCAGGCAGCTGTGTCCTCTTTTCCATCTCTCCCACCTGCAAACTCTTAAGGCCTGCTTTCATTTCATTTGCAAACGTTATGGCTGTAGGACAGGTAAAGACCTCATGGAATGGGATGGAAGAGCAAAGGGTGAGTTAAAGTCTGTCTTCCACAAAACTGGGCAGCAAGGACCCAGCTAACTAGCTGGGGAGACAGACACAAGGGGTGAGGACTGGGAACACTGCAGCTGCCATTCATCTGGGGAGAGATTCATTCCAGACTGCAACCATGACCACTGAAGGTAAGGCATGGATCAAGGTCCTCTTAGTTTTGATTACGAGCAAAAGAAAAGCAAAATATAATGTATGAATATAGATGGACCTGACTCTGATTCTGCTGGGTCCTGGACAAGGGCAGGATTTCTTTGTTGGCCTCATCCATGAAGTAGGAGGGGGCCCAGAGGTAATGACAGCCCATGCTGCGGACCGCAGACTTGTGCCCCTTCTGGTCCATGGAGAGGGACAGCTTTCTTCAGAAGGTAATTCATGGGCAAAAAACTTAGTCAGATATCCTGAATCTTCTCTCAAAGAACTTTTCTCTGTGTTTTGAGAGGTTGTGGAGGTAAGAGACACTAGGAAATCTGGATCTGTGTTTCAGGGGCTGAATGGGAGGAAAGCCCCATCAGCGTCACTGATTTTCACCACCCCAGGACAGTGGCTGCCAGCAGGGACCCTGCGTGACCTGTATATTTGTGCTCACCCTGGCCATCCCCAAACCCCTCTGGTCATCCAGATGCCGTCAATGTGGAGAGGAGAAAGCACAGACTCCTGCAGCGATGTGCAGCTTTGGCCACCTTTCATGGTGGGTATTTTAGCTCACTATATCCCCACTCTTATCTGGGGACCTGCACCACCTGATACACCACAGTGAAGCTCTTGTAATGCTTATCCTTGGCATGGATCTCCCTGCCCTGTGAATGGTCCCTCCTTGGCCTTACCTGTCTTGCTCCTTGCACATGATGCTGCTTGGTCCTGGTGCATCTCCTTCCAGCCCTGTGACAACTTTGGGCCTTCCTCCAGTGGACTATGGGATTTCTCTTCTTCAAGAAACTCTTCCCACGTGTCCCACACTGATACACTTGTGTGTCTTCAGGGCTTGGCACAGAGGACCTCCTCACAACACTCAGGTGTTTTTCTTCTCCTTCTTGCTTTCCGTTTGCTTTGCTGGTGGAGTGTCCTTCATGTACTCTTACCTCTGTTTTTCCCACATGAGGTGTGCAGTACTGGGTGGGGGTCTGGAGGCCACATGGCCATGTTCTTGACTCCCAGCTTTCCCCAGAAGAGCTGCTGATGTGCAGAGCCAGGTGCTTTGCTGCCAAGGAATGACTGTTTCCAGCTACTGTGTTCCATCAGCATATGTTTATTCTCGTCTTTATTCAGCTTCATTGAGACTTTTTTGGGGGCCCAAGCTCTCACTTCTCCTTCCTCATTTCAATTCCTGGTCTGGTTCCTATTTTTAGCATTCCTTTAATGATGATTCTACTTTCTTCAAACCACCACACTGTAAATCTGGCGGGCAAGACATGAAATGAAACTGCATCTCGGTGCCAATACTGGAAGAAAAGCACATCCAGAGTTGTCATTTATAGAGTAAGTGCTTGAATTGCCCTAGCTAAAGTCAAGAGCAGGAACTGGGTCTTGGTGTAGAAAGGACCAAACAGCGGTTGATATTGGGACTCCTGTGTTCAGCTCTGAGCCCTGACATTGAGTTATCCCCTCTGCCCCTGCCTCAGCTTCAGTTCATTTCCATGTTTTGCCTATGTATTTACTTCATTTGGAAAGGAGACTGCTTGTTTTACTCCCTTTTATTCCTCACCACTACTCTGGTTGCAGTCAACCATAGGAGTACAATAGACCTTGTCACATCCACTGGCCTTTCTCACTGCTGCACTCTTAGAAACATGCATGCTGTTTTTTTCATCAAAAGCACTTAAATCCCTTATTCATTCACCCATTTTAATTTAAGCACTTAGGAAATCTCAAGGGCCCTTTATTTAAAATAGGCCTGGATGAATAGGTGGTAGTATCCAATCTGCTGTCAAACCAAGAGTTTGTTCCAGGTAAACTTAAAGAAAACCCAAACAACCATTTTTTTCAACCCATTTTCCTGCAAAACAAACCTTTGAATATTGTTTACTTTCAGCCTATTATGGAACATTTTATTTTAGGATAGTTGGCTCCTTCTAAGGGAAAGAAAAGCACCTCCAACCTACCAAAATGTAAAGCTTGCATTTATTTTTGAAGAAGACTGTAAGAGTTTCAAAAGCTTTTGCTGGTTTTACAATTAGTTGTCCTAATTACCCCATTTTCTGTCAGCTTGAAGAATTAATGGTTTTGTAGTAAAGTGGAAAAACTTCCAGAAGACCGGAAACTTCCTTTCCCCCTTTACGTTAAAATGCTTTTTGTCCCCTTTCCATCTTATGGCTGAAGATACTGCCAGGATGAATTCAGGCCTTTGACTCCACGTCTGGGATTCAGCTCCGAGTTAAGATGCTTAAATTCACCTAAATTCAAGCATATCCAAATTATACCGATGGCAGCAGGAGACCATCACCGGGGGAGACGTGCTTTAACCCTAGTTTAACCCACCACGGCCTAAGCCCTAACACTGATGAGGCGCTGGAGCCGTTTCTAGGAAGGCATGCAGAGCGGGGCTGTGTCAGCGATGCTCCTACGCAGCCTGAGCTCGATGGCAGTCCTTGCCGTACCACCTTGCGCAGCACAGAACCATGGAATGCTTTGATACCGCTGAATGAGGGATTCACACGCGCAGAGCAACAAACATACTGCAGACTGGGGGTATAGAGGGCATATTCAGACTGCACAGATGTATAACGTCACCATTACTATTATTATTAATGTTACTGGGGCTAAACCCTGGGAATTGCCTTGCTGAGGGCAGCAGAATGCCTTTTCTCCTCAAACCCAGCATCTGGCTGCCCATAGTGGCATGCAGTACCAGCACAGACCTTCACAGCCCTGTGCCACTTTCCACGCCGGGTGCTTGGCAATCGATTTGTGAAGAGCAAGCAGGGTGGAGTTAAGCAAAGTTAGGCTGTGCATTAGTAGCTGAGCCGCTCTGAGCCCCCAGCATCTGCGAGCAATTTGGTGAGCAGAAAGGGGCCCCCTTATGTTGAGCTAAAGTTGGATCAGGCTTATTATTTGCATGGAGATGTTAAAGTAAAAAGTAGACTGTTGTTTTCTTTGCCACAAACTTTGTCTGTTATTTAACAAAAATGTGTTGATAGACAACTAATCACAGGGTGTCCTTGTTAATTCAGCCCTAGGAAACACATGGTGCTTAGCATAAAAAGCAAACCGAGTAAACTCAAGGAGCATTGGATGAAGGCTGGGAAATACCCTGTAGAAACATCGCTGGGAATATGTTCCCTGATTGATGAGAAATATTTCCAGGCATCAGGGAATCTCTCGCTTCCCTTTCTCCTTCCAGGTTGGAAGAGGGGAGATAGGGGCTCAAGGGGAGGCAGACAGTGCTGCAGGAATTGGGCTCCCAGACCATCTGCGCTGTGTGTGCTGCTTGTCCCTGAGAGCATCCCTCTTCCTCAGGACCATAAGACAGGGAAAGGGCTGGGAAAGAAAAGGATGAACCTCTGCAGATCCTGCTTGGAACAGGAACTCCTCATGTTCCAGTCCTGGGCTTTAACAGAGACATACAATAAGGAACATCTCCAGGGTCTGGGGTGATTTTACCACGCACCGTTTTATAGACAAGAGGAATGTCTTGGAGAGATCAGCTGTGCTCCATCTGAGCCCCTAAGATGCTGCTGCCTGCAGAGTGAGCAGAGGGATGCTGATCCATGACTCGTTTTCCCATGCTTCCAGTTACATCCATAGGGCTGGCGTGTGGGTGTGGATGGGAGCTACCTGATTCTGGGTGGACGGTCCAAGGAAATTCATCACAATCTCCTTAGTTTCTGATAGCAACTGAACCTTTAGCTGGGGACAGAAGGGAGGTGCAGGGGGCTGGTTAGAGAGTTTTGCAATTAAAGATTAGCTTCTAGTAATGACCACACATGGGCTCATGCTCAGGAAACAAGCTCTCCTGTTTTATCTTTCCTTCCTGCACGTCAGCATTTGCGCACAGATGCAGGCAGAGAGGCTTTTGGGAATGCCCACGCAGCCCCTCTCCCTCCTGCTACCCCCTGACAGCCCACCCCCCCCAGTCTGTGGGAGCAGTGAGCGCTGGCTGCTCCCCCAAGGAGCGCACTGTGGGACCCTGCGCAGGCAGTGCCCATGGGGTTGCGGTATCTCAGGGGCTGGACAGAGCGAGCAGAAGCTCCATTTGGGGTTGGTCAGGGCCATCAAGGCTTATTGGTGCCCTCAGGATTCTGAGGGCCTGCAAAACAGCAGGTGATGTTTTGGAGAGAGGAGCAAGAACTCAGGAAGGTGCAGGAACACCCACAACTCCTTCCTCCTTCAGCCAACCATGAGCTGGAGTCACCAGCTGCATCACCCAATGGGGGGATTTAATATAGCCCAAAGTCATTGATAATAAATGAACTTAATACAAACAGGCAAGCTGTAAGTAAAATTTGATCTGGATCTAACACCTTCCTGTGGGGAAGCCCAGTTTTCCAGGCTCTGTGTCTCTCCTTCATGTTGTCAGATCTGATGCACAACTCATTTTTGCCACCTGGTCCGAGGCTTTACCATCACCCCTTCCATGCTGTATTCTCCCCTGCTCTCTGCTCTTCAACCTACTCCAAGCTAGTTGAAGTTATTATAAGTTAACTTGATGGGAGTGACATGTTCTTTCTCACAGTTTTTTTGCTGCTTCTTTGCCTGTCCACCCTGATGGGGAAGTTTTGAGCTCTGCAATACCGGCTGAATAACTATATGCCCTTGCCTATGCAGAATGCACCGCAGCTCATCTGTGCAGCAAACGGCTTTTATAATCAGTGCCTGCAGCCCTAGGCCAACACTTTGAGCAGTGACTAGGAATAACTAATTTTCAGGGCTGCTTAGCTTGCAGTTCACCAGATCAACATTTAGTTTCCTCTCTTAGGTCTTTTCTCCCCTAAGTGAGCTCACATCAGTGTTGTTCCCAGCTTTCCTGCAGGGACTGGCTTTCTGCTCTGCAGACAGGTGAAGGAACTTCAGCACAGGTACAATGATGGTTTATTCTTGCACTTAAACCCTGTTACTCTCCTAACAGAAGTTGTCCTCTATGTTCAGACCCTCACTGTTCAGTCTATCTCGTTCCTCGGAGGCCATCATACAGGAAGAGATTAGGACAGTCTGTGTCTTATTCCACTTGCAAAGCATCTTATCCTATTTTCCAGATGATGACAAAGGAGAAAATCTTGTGACGTGGCAGGGAAGGATCTCCAGATTTCTGCTTCCTACTTCTGCCTTCAGTTTGCAGCAGCTTGGAGATCAGTGTCTTTGAAACAGCAGGTCCCCAGTGAAGAGGCCAGACAGAAGAGACAGAAATCAGCTTGGGGTAGGAAAAAAGAGTGAGCAGTGGAGGGCCTGTAAGTTCCCCGAGGGGCAGCAGTCCTCCTACAAAGGATAGCAATGGGCTGTAATCACCTCCTGTGTAGTTAGTGGAGAGCCACAACCAGCACTGCCCACCTCACCTACCCCATCCCAAGGGCTGCTCTTGTTTTTGGGCTAACACTGACCCTGTTACAGGGGACCACGGATTTTTCTATGACCTTGTTCAGAAAATCTTTGATCCTTCGGTGCAGATCTCTCTGCTTTGCTTTGTTCCGGCATCAGAACTCATTTTGAAGGGAGGGACTGTGCTTTGGGTCAGGAGGTGCAGGCAGTGGCTCCAAGCAGGTGTTGGCTACAGGTGGTTCCGCTTGATAACGTGGTCCTACGTGGTGCTGCCTAGCTGCACCACATGGCCCTCGATGGGATGAGAGGTAGCTAAGTGGTGGTGGTAAGTACTCATTCCCCATGGAGGCTGCTAGTCAAATGCAAACAGGTAAAGGGTTTGCAGAAGTATGTGAAGCTGAGTGTCCTGTTGCTCACCCAGTTTTCACCCTGGTCTTTTTCCTCTCCTCACTTCCCGTCTATGGGGACACCAGGCTCCCTGTAGCCTGGGATTCTTGAAGAAGTTCTCATGGGAACCATCATGTTCTCAAAGGGCAAGTAAACATCCCAGAGCACTTATGTCTGAGAATATGTTTGCTCTGGCCCCAAAGACCCTCTCATTCCCACCATACCACAACATGCTGAGTACCAATCATCTCCACACATCCCACTGAAGCACGGAATACACACTCCTGCGCAAGGGTTCCCCAACACAGCCTGCCTCCATCTCTCCTCGGGACAGGCCATGCTGAATGCTGGAGACAGAACTGATGCTGAGATGATACACACAGTCAACGAGTCACAGCCAAATCCCTCCTGAAATCCACAGAAACAATGTGCATGGCTAGAAATTGGACAGACAGTCCCTACCTGATCCACTATGCAAGACCGGGAGATTTCTTTTTAAAAGTCATCAGAGCTTGGCTCTCTTCATTAACATAACTTTTACTTTGATTTAACTCCCCTGGTTTCAGCTTGACTACGCTGAATTTTCTGTATAAACCTGAAAGTGAAATCACACCTCACGGGCATCCTTTTTGCTCTGTGACTGAAATTGCTCAGTGAGTGTTTACAGATGTGGTTTTCTGCATAAAATCCATGCAGTGGACAATGGGGCAATGACTTGAATTTGAAACATTTTATTATTACCTGTGAGCCCTTTTAATGAGTTTAGGGAGAAAAGGATGAAGGCTATTGTGCTACTGGGTGGCAAGGATTTGACTTTGTTCAATCCCCAGATAAAACCATTTTTTCTCAAAGAGATGGGATTATTCCATGGTCCTGATCGAAAACCAACACGACAGTCAGCAGTAGACAACAGAGCTGGCAGCCCATACTATCTGCAAGGCACCTCTTTGGAGGTGTCCTTCAGAAAGTCAGTGTAATGTCCCAGAAAGATCTTGGTGGTACCCAAGGAAGACTCCCTTTGTACTCTGAGCATTGTGCTCCCACAGGTGGGACACCTGAGTGTGGAGTTTATTTAGCTCCTGGATGAAAATGCTTAGGGCATTGTTTCAGTCTCTCACGCTATGGTGTCTGGTGTCATTTGAGATGTGCTTCCTGGCCTCCAGATGCTCATCCAGAAAGGTCAAGGCCTCCAACAAGGCCTACATACTTCTAGCCCTATGCAGACACCTTAGGGCACTTCACATGGAACTTAGGTGTGGGCCACTGACTGGAGCCCTGGGGTCACTCTGGGGAGGTCTGAGCTCTCAGCATAGTTGGTGGAGAGCTGGTTAACACAGTCAGCAGAGCCTGGAAGGCTGTTTACCAACAACATCCATTTGGTTACCACTGGTATGCATCTTGCTCTGGCATTGTGGGTAGAATGTAGTGCAATTCAGTGACAGCTTAAGAAAAAGCCCCCCCAAACCCCCTAACAACCGGAAAAAAGGCTCACTTTGTTTTCTTTTTTCTTTAAATACTTACTTTATTGAGGTGATATTACAAACTATCAGCCCTGATTTGCCCCCCAAAGCTAGGACAACCACACTGATCATGGTCAATGGTGGAAGAGCCAGTGATGTCCAGAAAAGCTAGTGACATTGACTCACTGCCATCTCTATGTCCAGGGGCACGATAATACAACTGGCAAACCTCTCACACAAGTTCTTATTGCTGGTAAAAATGTCTACAGCCCTACACTAGGCTAGTGAAAATAAAACAAACACCAGTCATCTAGTGATTGCTTTCTCCTTGCTGAAGGGCTCTGCTGCACCTCTGCCCCCCCGCAAGCCTAACAGAAGCTGTTTTGCTTTGCTAGCTTGGCTCAGCCAGATTCTTCACAAGAAACATAGTTTTCCAGTACTACAGTAAAGCATGTACCCACCATATGGCTCAGACCCACTTCTCTAACAAGGATGTCCCTTAAACACCCCTAGGACATCCTAAACTTGTTATTTCCCCCTATATGTCTGTCTTTTCTGTCCCAGAAATGAACCTGCACCAGGTCAGAGGGATTTGAGGAGAAGCTTCTTCCTCATATATCCTATCTAAACCTATCCTCTTTCAATTTGAAACCATCATCCCTTGTCCTGCACTACATGCCCTTATAAAAAGGATTCAAGGCTTAAAACCTGGTCTGGCTGGCAGTAGTTTCTACCAAATCCACACCACCCAGGTGACTAGGGTCCATCAGCCTAGTAGGATCAAAGTGTGGATCAGAGCTACATAAGGGAGAAGAGTGCCTAGATGGGAGAGGTTCCCTTCAGTTTTCTCAGAAACACAGTAATAAAAATAAATCCTGCCTGGTCCTCCTGGCTATATATTGCCCACACAAGACAACTTCGTCATCCACAGCTTTGGCAGCCTGTGAAAGCACAAGCATACCGTTACAAAGGGCACCATCTCCAAGTGCTCTGAGGGCTATCCAGCCCTATCCCACAGCTGTGAGAAAATGGGACAACCTCGAGGGTTGTCCTCCGAAAAGCTGCAGAGGACTGGCTTCCAGCAGTGCTCTGCCCCCTCGACCTCACTGTCCCGCCAGGTTGACCTCCCCACCCCAGATACCGCACACATAAGGCGAGCAAAATTTGTCTGCATCCCTCCCCTTTCCCAAAGGACTTTCCCACAGCAGCGGGCAGCACTCAACTCTCCTGTTCGCTCTTCATGGGGGCCAGTGCTCTCTGCTCAGTGTGGTGGGGTCCACCACCAGTCCTTGTGGCCTCCCCGCACTTTGCGCAAGGAGCAGTTCCTTCCCGCGTATGGATTTTCTGG
This sequence comes from Rhynochetos jubatus, assembly GCA_027574665.1. Classification (NCBI taxonomy): domain Eukaryota; kingdom Metazoa; phylum Chordata; class Aves; order Eurypygiformes; family Rhynochetidae; genus Rhynochetos; species Rhynochetos jubatus. The sequence continues at coordinate 5,176,151 of CM050653.1, read as the reverse complement.
TGCCTCCTCAGGTATTTCTTCAGCCGGTAGCGCTTCCCACAGACCCCACACTTGTAGGCCCCACCTCGGGAATGGAGCAGCTGGTGTTTAATAAGATGGCGCTTCTGAGGGAAGCATTTCCCACACTTGGTGCACTTGCAAGGCCCCATGCGGATGTGGATTGTTTGATGCCGGAAGAGGTTGGCCTTCTGGTTGAAGGTCTTCTCGCACTCAGGGCACTGGTAGGGCTCCTCCTTGGTGTGGATCCTCTGATGCCGAACCAGGTTCGATCGCTGGGTGAAGCTCTTCCCGCACTCGGTGCATTTGAAGGGCTCGCTCATGTGGAGTCGCTGGTGGCGGATCAGCTTGCGGTTCATGCGGAAGCTCTCCCCGCACTCGCTGCACTTGTACGGCCCCTCACTTGTGTGGATCTTCCTGTGTCTGGTCAGGTTCGATTTTTGATTGAAACTCTTCCCGCACTCGGGACAGGGGAATATCCGTTCACCTGTGCGAGCTCCTTTTGCTAAGGGATCTTTCTTGGACATGGATTTCTCCTGGTTCTCCAGCATCCCTTCTCTGGTGGGCTGATAATATTTCTTCTGCTTCCTCTCTGGGCTCTGGCTCTCCTGGTGCTTGGCCTCCACCCCACGTTCCTCTTTAATCTGGATCCTCTGGATAGCACTGAGGTTTGGCTTCTGCCCGTAATGAATCCCAAACTCAGTGCTTTCCTGTGGCTCTTCTTTCACATGGCACACCCAACTACTGGCTATGGGGACTTCCCATTCATGCTGTCCATCAGCATCTTCTTCCTTTTTAAGCTCTCTCCCCTGTAAAGCCATCAGTGGGATCTTAGGATCAAAGAACCTTCCATAGTCCAGGTCTTCTCGTGGGTCTTCCTTGATGTAAAGTTTCTGGCAGGCTATTGCAGTAATGTTTGCTGTGCCATCAGTGAGTGATTCTGGTTCCTCCTTCACCTGGATTTTCCAAGGAGGGCTTTTTGGATGATATGGGTTTCTAGGTATGCTACACCCCTGGGCTACATCTCTTTCATGGGACATATTCTCCAACATAGTCTCCCCTGACCTGAAGGCAAAATCAGGTTCCTCTTTAATCTGGATGACCTGCAGAGACACACCATTGATGTGTCCCTCAAGCGGCTTTTGCTTAGCATGGTTCCTCTGATGGACGTGGAAATACCGCTTGGTGCTCAAGCTCTTCCCGCAGTCAGTACAAATGAAAGGCCCCCCCCGGAGGTGTATCTTCTGGTGGGCCAGCAGTGTGGCACTTTGCCCAAAGCACCTACTACAGTCAGGGCATTTGAAGGGCTTCTCCCTTTTGTGGATCTCCCTATGGGCAGTGAGGGTCCCCTTCTTCACAAAGCTCTTTCCACACTCGGTGCAGGCAAACGGCCTCTTCTCCCTGTGGGTCCGCATGTGGATGTTAAAGTAAATCTTTGTGCTCAGGCTCTTGCCACAGTGGGTGCAGAGGTAGGGACCACCCTTGGCATGTGTTTTCCGGTGGGCGGTCAGGCATATCTCCAGGCGGAAGCAGCGCCCACACTCCCTGCAGCAGAAGGGCCTCTCTCCCGTGTGGATGCTCTGGTGGGTGCTCAAGTGGCCCCGGGTGGTGAAGCGCCTCCCACACTCCCCACAGGTGAAGAGCTCCTCTGTTGTATGAATCCTCTGGTGCCTCTTCAGGTTTCCCTTCTTGCTGAAGGATTTGCCACACTCCTGGCATGGGTGCATCTTCAGCACCGTGCGCTTCACCAATTCCCTCATGGCAGCAGCACCCTGCACCCAGCAGGGTACACCAAGCGGCTGGCAGGTACCAAAAAGCCACGATTTTATAGGGATGGGCTGTCTGGAAGGATATAGAAAACATCAAGACACACACTTTAATGGATGCACTTTATTCCCCGAAGGGGAAAGGGTGCTGCTGCTGTACACCAGGCCAACACGGAGTGTGTGATCTTCCTCATTTCTCAGCCTCCTTCCACCTCAGCTTGCAAACAAAATGTTTGTAATTCCATCTCCTGCCTCCTCTGATCTCCTGGAGAGGCTTCCTTGGTATTCACTGAGACTCAGATTGCCAGACTAAAAAAGAAAAGGAAAATTATTAAGTCATTATTTCTTCTCCACCTCCTGTGTTCGCTATGTAAACACAACGGGTGACACCTTGGCTGCTCCGTGGGAGACTGAACCTGAGACCTTTGAAGCCACAGGCTCAGCTCGAATCCAACGGAGAGAGCAGGAACAGGTTAATTTCCCCTGGCGATGGGGGGATCTGTGATGCACTTGCTGCTGCAATGACCCTGAGGTTATGGCTCTACTATTGCTGCACTAGTGACTTAATCTTGGAATAGTCCTCTGTCCTTTGACCCAGAAGATTTATAAGTAAATAATTAATTAATGTGCTTTGCAGTGGTTGTTGTAATTAGACCCATTTTTGACAACTGACTGTGCAGCAACCAGAACACCCAAAACCTAGAAGAAAACCAAACCAGGCACCACTTGCAAAACTGGGGTGCGCTGCTTTGTAGCGGCAGACCTCTACGCATGGGGAAGACACCTCCGTGGTGTTCTCAGTGGGCTGCTGGAGAAGGGAGATTTGGAAACCTTAAGTGAATTTGTCCTTCTCAAGAGGGGTGAACTGACAGCAGGGTCTCAGTCCTACATATTTCCATTAGAAAAAAATAAAAATCAGGGCCAACAGAGATGTGTGCAACAACTTCTATCACGACTCTGAATTGCAGCAGGAAAAAGAGCAAGAAAAACTGAGGGGAGGAAGGCAGTGGTGCTGTCAACAAGAGTATACGTGGCTGGGCAGGCTTTTACTGATGCTACTGATGGCTGACGGTGCTGCTGCCAAAACCACCGGTTATGGGGCAGGCTGCCAGCAAGGAGATGGGTTGTCAGTGAAATGTGTTCCTGGAGGTCTGGATCGTTGGGAAGGCTGTGACTGAGAAGATGAGTCCCTGGGGAGACTATCACCAAGGTGTATGGCTCGGGAAGGGGGTAATGCCATGGATCAGAGGACAAACGATGGGAGATGTGGAGTATAAACATCCGAGCACAACTACAGAGTTTGCCGCTACACACTCCTCTGAGGGGAAATGTAAATGAAATGGGCAGCTATTTCGGATTTCAGGTGACAGTTATAATGGGGAAATCCACTTCACAGGGTCACGCCGCTGGTAGTCCCCCATCTGCTAACCCATCTGGATCACCACTGATGCTGGTAAGAGACTACACAGAAGGCACCGAGGAACCACAGGAAAACCAAAAACAACAGTAAAAACCCAAACCCAACTATCTGCAAAGTTAGCCTGAGCTAGGAGAGCCAAAACACACCAGCTTGGAGCAAGAACTGCGTTTAGTGTTTGCTAGTGGTGGTGGGAGTCTAAGGGGGGGCCAGGACTCTTCCCTAGGTGCAGGAGCAGCTACGTGACACCTACAACCGGTTTTAATTCAGCAGACAAAGCCTCAGCAGCAGACAGGCTACAAAGAGGACTGAAAAAAGTTCAATAGTGTATTTTTACTGAGGAAGGTCATAAATCCCCTGAGTGGGTAGCAGGTTTGGCCTCCTGCCGCCAAGGCCCTGTCGGGTCTGGCCGATGCTGAGGCTCAGCCGGTGGAGCAGCACCGGGCTCGCTGCAGCATCCTCTGTCTCTCTCGAGGATGCACACACCAGTCCCTTGGAGGAAACAGCCTTTCAGTTGCCTCTGGGTGTTGGCAAAAAACAGCAAATGCCTGAATTCAGATCAGGGTAAAAGAAGAAAATCCTGCCTACTTTCTTCCTTTTTTTTTTTTTCCTCCCCAGTATCCAGATCCTACAGATCCAAATCCTGCCTTTACTTCCAGCTCCGCGATTCCCGGGGCTCCGGGTCTGAATCAAGGGCAGAAACATATTCCAGGGAATCGCTTCGTCCTTTATTTGGGCTACCCGGGCAAATGAAGGGCCGTTGGCGAAAAGCGCCTTACCTGAGCGGGCCATCAATCTCAGCCTGGCATTCCTCTCCTCCCGGGCAGTCTCAGTGGCACAAGAGTGTTGGCAAGTTGTGTTGCAGCCGCAGCTGGGCTGACCTAAAGGAAGTCTGTGGCCAGTGCAGTGAGAGCTACCGGAGGAAGGGTGAAGCCAAACGCAAAGAGCAAAGGTGGAGGGCGCAGGGGAGGACAGGGGAGATGCTCTCGGACCGCCACGCGGGGACGGATGGCCGCGCCACCGCCAAGGCGTTAGCGGGAGCGAGGGGAGGGAGAAGAAGGGAATTTCTCCTTGATGTACCTTTCCTTCTGCACCGCTATGTCGGTGGGAAGCTGGAAGGGTCCCCGGCTCGCACTGCCTTCTGGGAATTGTAGTTCTCCCCAGCAGCTCGAGTCCCCATCCTGCCCTCCCTGCTCTGGCAGCTCGTGGGTCAGGATCAGGCCATTTCTCTCTTGCCCCATGTGAGACTGTTTGACTTTTTTGGGTTTTTTTGGTTGTGGGAAGGAAAACATCTTGTAGTGCTGCAAGCATCCTTCCCTCCCGGGCTGATTGTCTAGGACTCGCTCCAGGAAGCATCAGGCAAGGAAAGATGCATTTCAGGGAGTGTTTCTGTGTCCGTAGCAGCTTGCGATGATCCCCTGGGGAGGAGGCAGCAACCGAGGCTGGTGCCTAGTTACCAGGAAAGGATCCCCTTTAATGTCAGTGAAAGCACAGCCGGGGTGTGCAGGTTTGCCAAGGGTGGACACTGGGGCATATGGACCTGGTTTAGCAGCGTGTTGAGCACCACTTGGGAGAGACTGAGCATCACAGAAAGCACCCAGACCTTCCTGGATCTGTCCTGCACAATGAGCTTGGACACTCAGCAGGAATCTCTAGCCCAGGATGCTTCTCTGGAAGGGTTTTAGGAATATGTGCATGACGAAAAACTGCTTCAGCACAACTTTTCCCTGGGGCAGTGGTTAGGGGCTGTTCCGTGTCTCTAGGGTTGGACAGCAACTCAGTCCTGCATAAGTCACCAGCTCCGAGCCTGTCCTATATGTGACACAAGGCTGCTAACATGCTATTCTCCCCCTCTTTGATTCAGGGAAACTGAGGCAGGAGATGGTGAGGTGCCTGGATCAGATCACAGAACGAAGTTCAAGGTTATGGGATGCCTGGAGCTCAGTCTAGTCTATGTGCCAAGTGCCTTGGTTAAAGTCTGCTGATGTATCCCAGTACCAAACCAGCAGTATGAGACAGCAGCAACAGTATAAAGGTGCATCTACATTCCAGCATGTGAAAGAAGTCATACAAATCTAAGCATCTTTATACCAGTACATGCACATCAGAACATACACCAGCCTCATTCAGTTTGTCTCTCTGAAGGTTGTCTTCTTTCACGCATGAAAGTGCCACAGCAGGTCCTGGACGGATGGGAGAAACCATGATGTTAGGCAACAGTAGATGCCAGGTATGCTGAGATGAGATTCCTCATGAGCAGGACCTCTTAGGCAACATCCACTCACCCCTTTCCATCCTTCCTGTTTCCATAATACCTTCCCACAAATCCTGCCTACCAACACTTTGAATGGGGCCAGTCAGCAACTCCATCAACTGGCCCCATCCTGGTGTGTCACCCTCTCCCATGAAGGAGACAGGTTGAGACAGGACATGGATGAGGCCTCAGCTGGAGCAGCTGCCCCAGGGAAATTCACTTTGGAAATGAAGCTGTGCCATCAGCTGCAGTGACTCTGCCTCTGCAATGTACCACTAGATGCCAGTGAAAGCTCTTCCCAGCCTGCTCCTGCTTAGAAAATCTCACACTTTTGGCAATTTAATTTGTTTTATTGTATTTTTTAAAAGGTAATCCTTCACTTTCGATCTAATAAGGCCTCCCGGCATTTGGGTAGTATGTATAAACATATGTATGAACGTGATTTGTGTATCTCTTCTCTCTGTTTCTCTCTCAGTTTCTCTCTCTCTTTCCCAAATACTTGTGTGTGTGTATACATATATGTCTTTGTTTGCTATTATTTAGATGAGAACTTCTTCCCAGTTTCTCTCCAGACCAGGATCTCACTCCCAAGCTCTTCCCTCATCTCCCTTCCTATCAAATACCCCATGTCCCCAAACCCTTCACTTGCCAAATCCTTTAGCCACTGCATCATGACCCTATGTCCTGACATGGGCAGTTGATCCAAGAAACATACAGGTGCTGGCAGGGCATGGCCCAGCCCTGTCCTGCTGTGAGAGATTATTCCTTGTATCAGGTTACCAACAGGAAGACATATGTCCAGTTTATCCAGCTATGGGAATAGTAGCCTGGAGGAACAGACCTGCACTGAGCTGCAGAAGGGATCAAGGAGTAGAAGCAAGCTAGAGCAGTAGTGCCAATAACCAGCTTAAGTATGTTTGGTGTTTGATGGGAAGGTGAAGTGAATGAAAGTTGTAGACTAGGAAAGAAACCCTACGTGGGGGAAAGGTAAAAACTAAAAAAAGCTCACAGTCCTGTAACAGGAAAGCCCTGTGCTGCACTCCCTGGTGTGGAGATCAGTATAGGACTGAAATTATCTCACATTTTATCTTTTAGTGCCTGGAGTTCTGCATTTTGCAGAATATGGTCTGTCCCATGTTGCCCACTGATGTTTCTGCGAGGTCTCAGCCTTTGTGCAGCCTTCAGGCTTTGCACACACCATTTTTTTCACCTGGTTGGTCAAGGTCCAAGTAAATCAGACTATCCCACAGGTGCTCAGAGTGAACACAAAGCTCAGCAACTATCCAGACTACAACAGGGATGTGTGTGTCCTTCATGTGCTGGGCACAGCCACCCTCTCACAGCAGAGGACCACCAGGATTAGGAACATCTTCCCCTTTGGGCAAGTTGTGTCTTGCTGTAGGTTCTCCTCTAGTGTGCACCTACACTTTAGTGTAGGTGCACCTCTCACTCTCTGAAGTGCCTGATGCTGGTTGCCATTGGAGACAAGATGTTAGACTTCATTGAGTACATGTCTGATCCAGGTTGGTGATTTCTGTGTTGCTTTTTCGGACAAATCCGACTCTGTTTGACCGGCCAACCGTATCCGACAAGGCTGCACAGGAGAAGGGAGCACTAAATTTAAGCCGAGCTGTCATATACTCCAGTGCCTGATTAATTATACAATGAAATAAAAATGAAACCTTCACTCTGCTTTGCCACAGGTTTTATTATAGATGCCACAGTTAATCACATCAGGAAGCTTGAGGGCACGAGGTGGCTTGTTGTGCAGGTACACATAGTGCAGGAGAGCTGGACAATGAGACACACGGAGATATAAGGAAGCAGGAAGCTCAATTATTTGTTCAGGTGAATCTGTGATTGTTCCTGAGATTTGCAAACGTGATAGGTGCCAGCTGAGGCTGAGAGAGCCCCTAGCTGCCTTGCTACACTGCAGATTGTATATATTAATTTAGGAAACAACACTCACAGTAAGGCAAATGTGATAAGGGAGAATGAAGTGTTTAAATGACAAGTAATTTTCCATGCTATTTCACCCCCTCTGCTTTTCTTTAATTACTTTTTAGCATCTGATTTGGAAAGAGAGCTTTTCTTTTTTTGGCCCACAAGTCCTACAGCTTTATTGTGCAGCCCAAGCCCACGGTTTCCCATCCTGCTGCCATGAAAATCATTGTGGTGTCTGTGGCCATTTCCATATCCACCATGCTCATCTGATAAGAGCTTGAAATGAAAAATTGGTTTAAGCACAAATGGGCCTGGCACTGTTTTCAAGCCTGGCCAGATCACAGCCATCCACCCCACAGCGATGGGCTTCTCGTATGTGAAGACTGAGTTGTTTGGTTTTGTTTTCCCGGGGAGAGCTGCAGACAGGGCTGATGACTGCAGGGCTTCTGCTGAGAGACAGAAGGAAGGATTATGGCTGTAACACCCCCAGATCAGAAACCCCTCCTTGCCCTGCTCCAAGTGCTGCCAGCATAGTGGGAGGGATCAAACATCTCCAGCTCTTCTACCTGGTGAACAGGGAACTGGGATGCCACAAGGACCTTGGGACCTAGCCTTGCACCAGTCAGACTGTCATCCCAAGTCCCACTCTCTTCACCCTGGTTGCAACTTTCCTAAAATTACAATCCCATCATAAGATAACTTAAAAAAAAAAAGAAAACCTAGTAAGATCTAAATGACATGCCCAAGGTTGAACAGCACATCAGTAGCAGAGTAGCATCTCAGAAGCTGGTGTAAGGCAGCACAGATCTTTGCTTAACAGAGCAGGTTTCCCAGTGCCTTTCTAACACACCGGCTGCCATGCGGTGCTCTTACTGTCCTGGCCTTGTCCTACCTCCACAGACAAACCCCTTAGACCCTCCCTGCCCATAATCATATACAATAAAGTAGCTACTTCAGTAGTGAGTGCTACTTGCCCTCTAACGTCTTTCATTCCTCACGTGCCACTAAGAGGGAACCAAGTATTTATCTCTAGGATTGGTAGGTGTCTCCCAAATCCAGATTATAAAAGCAGACCCTGGGCATGAGCCTGGACTGTGCTGGTGCCTCAGTTTCCCTGCCTGGAGGGCAGTGTGGGCAAACCCAGCTGTAGGCATTGCTGAGAAGGTGAAGCCTTTGCTTTCAAATACTTGCAACAGAGCTAGGCTCCCTGGTAGTGAGAGGAGCTTATATGTAGTACAGGAATTTCAAGGGCATGATTCATCTGCTTTAATTTAGACATCTGCCTTAGGCTGGGATGAATCACACCCTGGACTCCCCTGACTTGGTTTCTGCATGCTACCTAGTAAGCCTGGCTCAGGCACGGATGTGCACATATTGCTATGTAAATCCTGCTGTCTGCCACCTGTCCCAAGGACCAAGTCTTGATGCGCTGGCTCTCCTCTGCTCCTGACTCCTGCCCACCCCACTCCCCTCTGGGATTCAGCAGCGGAGACTAAAGGAAAGAGGCAGGTGTGAATTTACCCAGCAGGAGGCCAAGGAGGTGTTATTCCTCATCTGATGCCACCCATGTCACAAGATGCAGGGCTTGAGTGAACCCCAGTGTACCCTGCTGCATGCAGTCCTGAGAACTGTGGACAGCAGTGGGAAACCTGCTAATAAATGTGTAACTACATCCCCTGGGCTGTCTGGAGAGAGCTTGCTGCACTGAACTTTCTCTTTCCTCACCTTCTAGTGTAAAGGATATTTCTTCCCTCCTTGTACCGCCGTCTAGGTACATCCTCCGTGCAGTAGGAATACATGGCAAGAGAGGAGCATCACCCAGTCCCCTGAACCAATGAAGATAGTAACTCCATACTGAAATGCTCAGTCTATGTTTAGAGAGTGCCCTTTGGCATGGGGCAGTTATTTCTTCTTCTTTTAATTGCAATTCAGTTTAATCTCTCTGATCCCTGCTATCACTCTCCTCAGACTCACTCACTCACTCACTTGAGAAAGGACAGTCAGCATTTCAATATATAAACTCTACAAGACTTAATAAGAATAATAAAGTCATTTTTAGAGGGTAGAAATTCTCACAAGTTCAAAGTGGTTTTATCTACAGAGGACCACCTAGCTGCTGAAGAGAAAAATTCAAACAAGACCTTTCATCAGCTTTTGTGACTTCCTCAAAGGCCTCGAGAGTACTTGGCAAATGTATCTCTTTTAAATGATGTGAAGGACCAGTGGAATTAAAGTCACTGTCCTTCAAAGCCTAGTTGCTCTCATGTTTAGGGTGTGTTTTCAGCCAACACAGCCAGAAAACTTTGGATTCAAGCCAGGCAGCCTTAAAAACCAAACTTGCAGATGAAGAAATGGGGTCTTGTGGAGTCAGAGATGAAAAATGCCTGGGAGCCATCCCTCAAGGACGTTTAGGATCAGTAACTTTCATGCTCCTAGTGATTCAGCTACCCCCCTGAAAGGAGACACCCAGAACATTGTAATTCTGCATCCCCAAGGTTTCACATTGCTGCTGGCTAGCCATCATGAGAGACCCAGTAAGGAAGGCTCTTGACAGCTGTTTATAAATATTTAGCATCTTGCCCAGGTAAGGAGTCAAGGTGAAGTGCCCACGTTTCCCCAGTGCAGGAGTTTGTAGCGTGAGCTTACAGTAGCCGCGAGGAATTGTTGGGTGCCTGCTCAAGGGAGAAAAGATTTGTGACATTTAAAGGTTTTTTGTCTTGTTTTCTTACACTTCTTTTAGAGGTAGAGAAAACAAGTGGCATCCTGGTTCTTGTGTTTTATGTGCTACTTCAAAGGAGAGGATGCTTTAAAGGTCAGAAAACTGGGATTGAAAGAAGCCCCGTTTCCTTGTTAGCCGCTCAGTCAGTGTGGGCTCTGACAGGCTGTCAGGCAGCCACAGCTCTTCATAGCATTAGAAACACCTTCACCCATCTCTCATGCCCTCCCCATTTATTTTGGAGCAAGCCAAAACCTTTATCTGAAGAAAAACCTTGAGCAAGCACTGGCTTTCAAAATTAACAAAATGCTGACATTCAACACCGATTCTTTGCAAGAGCAGAGCGGATGTGAAAACAGCCTGAGTAGCAATGCTCTTTGAATGTGTGATTTCATTCCCTGTGCAATTAATTTGAAGAGCTTGGAATCGGCTTGTTTGCAAGCACTAGAGTAGCGCAAGAGTCCTGTTATCATCTAGCAACAGCAAGAGAAAGAAATGGGTTTTTTAGTACTAATCGGCAGTGGGAGGCCATACATCATAACCCAAAGGCATGGATCAAAGGCTTCGTGTCCCACCAGCAGATAGTGATAAGCAGAGTGCACCAAGGGTCACCACTAAGTCCCCTTATTGTACATCATGTTCATGATCTTCAGTTTAGAGGAGGAACAGGCTGCCCAATGAGGTAGTACATTGCCCATCCCTGCAGATTTTCAAGACCCGGCTGGACAAAGCTCGGATCAACCTGCCCTGTCCTCATAGCTGAGCCTGCTGTGAGCAGGAAGTTGGGCTATAGACCTCCTGACATCCCTTCCAGCCTGAACTCTTGTGATCCTGAGATCCTGTGACCTACATATGAGAGTCAGAGTTACTCTCAGAGAATCAGCAGGAGACACAAAATTAAGGGCCTGATAGAACTGCAATTCCGAGGAACCTCGGGAAGCATGCAGAGATGTTGAGGGAGCTGAGCTTATCTAGTCAGGTGAAGTGAGACGGAAGAATGATCTAACAGCTACCTGCAACTACTTGCAGGGGAGTCACAAAGGCGTTGGACCCACACTCTTCTCAGCCATGGCAGATGACATAACCAGCAGTGATGACAACAAATTGCAGCTTGTGAAAGGTAGGCATGGCATTAGGAAAACCTTTTCCCTTAGAGAGGTGATGCATAAGACCTGTTTCCCCATGCCTGGACCTGCTCCTTCGGATGTGCCAGAGCACAGCACTACAGTTTTGCAGTGGTGAGTGGTCATCTCTCCCTGATAGCAAGTACCAAGGATATTTCTTCCCCCACACTGAAGAGAAACCCTGTAAAGCAGTAGTGCATCTGAGCACATCGTTGGTACCTGGGTCTGTCTCACTTTCCTGGGAACCAGGTATTGCTCTCAACTGAGAGAGTAATTCAGAGCAAGACTTGTTTTTCTACCTCTTCATTAATTTCTTTCATATGTCATATGTAAATTTAGTCTCTGTGTGTATATATAAAACCCAAGGGTGTCCACAGTAATCTCAAATGTGTTCTCCAATAAAACTGACTGAAGTTCAACAGATAGTTTATTCCTGTACTTAAAGGGATTTCCAAGAGTTACAGACTGCTTGAGGTTGGAAGGGTCCTCTGGAGGTCAGCTAGTCCAACTCAGCTGGTCCAACCCCCTCTCAAGCAGGGCCACCTAGACATGGTTGCCCAGAACCATGTTCTGAATATCTCCAATTTCTACAGTTGTCGAAGGAGTCCCAAGAAATTGCTATTGCACTCTAAGAGTTGTCCCAGCTTTAAAAATGATGAGAATGGATGCTCCTCCGCCACTGTATTCTGCTCTCTACAGAGGACTCTTCCAACTCCCTAACTCATACAAATGCCAATTATGTGGTAATGAGTCTCATTTAGTGTGATCCCAAGCACTCACCTCCCTCTCTGTGGACTGGACTGAGTTAGCATTTTGTGCCACAGAACTGGAAGCAGGGAGGAATTTCAGCACAAGCACAATGCCTTTGTTGGAAGCTGAATCCCCTGTTGCTTCTCCAGGGCTCCTTCTGTGCAGCAGGAAACTGTTAGTCCCCTCTCTGCCCGTGTGGGTGAACTGCCATGATTATAGAAACACGGGCTGCATCCCTGGAGAGCAAAGCGCCGTTAGCAAATCAGTGGATGGCTCCCCTGTTGAAAGGAATGGATGGTGCTTATTAACAGGATAAGCACCATAAAAGAAACCTTTGAAGTACCAGAGCTTTGTTGTTCTGTTATTGAAGTCAATGAGAACTTTAATACTCGCTTCTGCTGGAGTGCAACTAGGCTCTCTCCATTGATCTTGAAGCATATACTTAGGCAGAAGATAGACTCTGATCCCAAATCTGCTTAGGTCTGAGCTCTTCTGTCATGGTAATTTGTGTGGGTGTCTGTGCTGGGCATCAGGAAACTTCCATTTGCACCAGTATCTGCCCTGCAAAGTGTCAATCCATAGCCCACACTGAGTCCTGCGCCCAGCGTGATGCCAGATGAGGAGGATCATGGGGCATCCTCCCTGGGTAGGGGTCTGCTCAGTCTCCAGACCCAGAAATAAAGGTGTTTCTCTTCCTTCCTGAACCAGGGACCAACCCCTGGAGTCAGCACTGCAAGAGCTGAACCTACTTGTGGTTGTGCCATCCCTGAAACAGGAGTTGGCTCAGTGCCCATGTTTGTCCTGCTTGTACAGGACAGTGGCCCGGGAGGGGGAGATCCAGAGCTGCAGCATACGGAGGAGCCCTCCGCATCCCAGCACTGCAGATCGCTGTGGCCTGGGACAACATCCCTATGGGTTTGCCCTCCTCTCAGTCTTTGCTAGGTAGCTTTACAGGCCGTACTAAAGTGGTGGTACTACAAACCACTGCAACCTTCAGTCAGCTGTAAACCCTCTTTGAAGCCCTTGCAGGGATGTTTGCTGACAGAGATTTGGGAAGAGAAGGTCAGTGACAGTATCTCCAGCTTCACCGGTGTGGAAACCAAGGCCCAGAGCAGGGAAACAGTTTAGAAAAACTTTCTCCATGTTATAAAGCACTAATAGAGTGCTGAAAATTAAACCCAAGTTTCCATCCACTTTCCTAGGTGTGTGTGTGGGCGGGGGCGGGACATGTAGGTCCTACACCTAGGTGTCCTGTCCTCCTACACCTACACTGCTTTAATTCATCCTAAGAATTATTTTTAAAGGGTTTTGTATTGTTGCTAGTGACCAGTTCTTTCTGAAAGGCTCAGTAGAAATCAGTGACTCATCCTGCCTAAGAGCAGCCCTCTCTTTTGTGTTACCTTGGCATATTCGTGCACTGAAAGAAATGCCACTACATTTCTTTCTTTTGACTCCAAGTTTTTGCATGAAGATATCTTTATACAAATGAACCTATCTTTAAATCTTTTCTGTGTGAAATGAATTGCTCACATTATTCTGGGATGTCTAACACATGCTTAAAAACCTCCAGTGATGGAGAAGCTCCAGCATCCCCAGTCAATAAATCCCAGTGTTTCTTTCAGGAGGAAGGAGAATTTATGTCACTTTCTAATGCCATCTCAGCCTGTCTCCTGAAAAAGGCTTTTTTCATAATGAATCTTGTCCTGATCCTATGTTGTGGTTAGCCATGCAGCATAGCCCTTTTTCTGCTGTTGCTCCCGATGAATTAACCTCACCAGCCTCTATGACAGCTCACAGTGTGCGATTTTATTTGTGAGAGTGGCTGGTATAATGACTCTTCATACGGAACACTTGGTCGCTGGTGTATCACAGGCTGGACAATGGAAATTAATTATGAAGCAAGCAGACTGGCAGTCAGGTGACAGAGACTTTGCTTGGTAATGAGCTCCTAAGGTTTCTCTTTGTGAGAGATGCTGGGTTGTGTCTGTGCAGTAGAGCATATTTCAGGCTGCTTTTGCAAAGTGGAAATATGGTGTTTCTGAAACAAATGGGGCTGTTTATCCAATAACAATCCACAGAGGTGGCACAATCCCAGCCATGTGCTTGTAGACTATTTCCAGGTTCTGCCTTCATATTCCTCCTTCTTGCTGCCCTGGCTCCTCCTTCCAGACCTGCTGCATCTTGCTACAGAGCAGATCCTGGTAACTTTGCTCACGCTGAGCTGCACATTAGGATACAGATAAACTCAGCTAACGTCAGACTTTCGAGGCAGTCGTGCTCTACATAGAAGATATAAAGGCTTAGCCCATCCCAAGATAATGTGCTGAAGATCGGTGGGCTGAGATGTCCTCTAGAGCATCCTTTTTCTCTCCATTGACCACACAGGGATCCTGGACATCTGTCTTAGAGTAGACACCTAGACAACCAAAGGAAGGTGAGATGAATCCCTTGCCTTGGTCTGCAATGGGTCTCACTGATGTCTGTGAGGCGGATGTAGAAAGATAGTGTGGCCTTGGCTCTGTGGATTGAACACAAATATCCAATGTCTTTTGGGATGCTCTGCCCCAGCAGGTTCCAGCCTTTGCGCCAGGGAAGTACAAGTCTCCAAAGGCTGCTTATCATATCTCCCTTCTCTGTGTGGGTATCTTGAACACCTCAAGGCTGTGCAAATGGCAACACCTACATTTAGGCACCTACATTCAGTCTGAGTAAAAGTGTATGTGTTGATCTGGTGTGCACATACAAAATATAGACCCCCAAATTCCTCACAGCTGGTTATTTTCACTGGTGGTGTGAGGTCATTGGTCCTGACTAGCTGATTCTTGTAGACTTTGATCTCTTTTTGCGGAAAAGCATCAATCGGGAATTAAGATACTTGTCAGGTTTTAGAATTTCTCAGTATATTTTTATCAGTGGATGGAAAATTTTCTTTTTACCCAGAGCAAAGATAACAGGACCTGTGGAATCAGCCAGACTTGGGCTCGCTTCAGCTGCTCTTTAGAGATGCTGGTTGAACATGCCATAGCTTAAAATCTGTTAGACCTCTTCCTAAAATCACAAAATCTGTTAAAAAAGATTAAAAGTTTTCCATTAGGTTTTTTTTCTTTCAATGAAACTTGGGTTTCCCCATAATAACATGATTTCAAGTGGTGTAGCAGTGAGTGAAACAGAATAACCGAGGTTCTCAGGAACATCAGAAGTGTTTTGTCACACTGCACAGAGGAACCAAGTGGTCAAAATAGTGAGAAAAATCAAGACACTAGTAAAATAAAGACACTGTGCAAAAAGCAACTGTCCATCCTAACAAAGTGTACAGCTGAGTTAATCACTGTAGACTCCTTTGTCGTCAAAGGAGAAACTAGTCACTATGATTCATCTGGCTTTTTTGGCTCCTGTCTGACCTGTGCCTAGGGGCCCCCTGACCAAATTGACTAGTTCTCTGCTGACTTCAGAGGGTGGCTAACTCAGATGGAGACAGCTGCTTGCCAGATATTTACTTTCAACTGAATGTTCCTCCCTCCAGCTGTCCCAAGCTTTGTACACCAGACCTTTTGCACAGAAGCCTCACACGTCCCCTTTTCTGTATTTGTAAGTCACATTTAAGCATGTCTGCAACAACTGCCTCCTATTTCTTTATTTGACCCACAGTACTTGCGGGAGTGTGGGAGGAGAGCCTGATCTTGCCACTCTACTTTTCCTTCATTGTCTTGGGCTGCATTCACGTACTAATACTGCAACAAAAGCCATGTCCCAGGGTAATGAATGTTTTTGTAAGCTGACGGGGAGAAAAGTGCTGGTAATTAGGAGTCTGAAAATACAGGCAGGGGTGTGCAGTGCTAAGCTGTTCGGAGGAGCTATTCTAGCTGTCTGTGTTTGGTGATGACCCAGAAATGTAAAGCTTCTCCCTATTATTCTCACTGACTGCCAGGGGGATGTGTGATCAACAAGGAGACCTTAGTAGCCAAGGGCCTTGCAAAACATATTTCCATGGTACTAAATAATTTCAGTTGAGAAGTTCGCAAGCATGTGACATCTCAGCTCTTTGGTGTTATTGCATTTTGTCTGGCCTCCTTTATACCTAAGGTGCTTTTAGAAAGAGATCCCTATTCAGCTCTGTCCTTCTAGTTTCAAATGGCACGTGCCAGGCAGTTTGCATGAGAAAAGGCTGTTTGTTAAACTTTGTGGGTGCATGATCCGTGCTCCAAATGGTGATGGTCATAGCAGACATACTCAACACAGCATAACCCGTTAGAAACATTCACTTCCTAATTAGTGCTAGGCAGCACATCCACTGACATTTCCTCTGATCCCAGTTGGTTTTCCCTCAGAAGCTGATAAGACAGCTGATAACTGATCCTGAAGCAAGCTGGCCTCTGGAAGGGTGGTACAGCTGGGCGGGTGGCACAGCTGGCCCATCCAGAGCCACCAGCCAGAGCAAGGTGATGGCACATGGTGAGTCAAGCCTGGGCAGTCTGAGCTGATAGTGCAGATATTGTTTACAGGCTCCCTGAACTCACAGCCAACAAATCTTCAGAGGTTCCCCTGGAAACCTCCAAGGAAATTTCTCAGTGCCAGTGACATCATTTCTGTGGAGAAGGAAGCGTTTTAGGGGTAGCATGCCAAACTCTTGTCTCTTCCCTCCTTAAAGCAGACAGTGTGAGAACTAAGGCCTGTTCATGGAAAGCTTTGCCCACAGTAACTCCAGTTGAGGAGGGAAGCTTCTGCAGGACTCAGTCTGTGTCCTTGCATTGGATACTGGAGATCAGATATTGGAGTCTTCTGCCAGTGTCCAGCTTTAGCATCTGTGGGGAGCCTCTGGAACCACCTCTGAATCATCCCAGCAGTGCCAACCCTGCATGACTGATGCCAAGTAACGGTGTTGTGGTCCCCTTCTCAGCAGGGTCCTGCCATTGCCTGTCCCAAGGGCAGTTAGTATTGCTTACTTGAAGTTTTGCCCTCAGCGGGAATGGGAAGACTCATGAAACATCTGAATACCTGTTCCTTGGTCCAGCAGAGAGCTGTTATGCTGTGCCAGAGCCGTTCCCCTGGAAGGTATTTGGATGTGGTTGTTGTGTGTGTGTCTGACAGGAGTCTGAGACTTGCTAAGAAAAGCAGCAGTTTTGGCCAAGGGCAAATCCACCATCACAGGAGATGATAACGTCATAGCCAATGTAACATGCTGCAGGGAAGAAGGTATCAAGAAGGTATCACCAAGGTATTTTTTCCATGGTAACCAGTGATTTGGGAAGACTGAAGTTTTGGGTCCTAATTGCCAGAGGGTGAGCAAGCGTTGGGACCAGGTACGCACAAAGTGTCTCATGGTAAACACAAACAAAATGCTCCATATTCAGCAGCCTTGTCTCTGAATTATGCTCTGACACTCTTCACTCTTTGATTTATTCAGCAATGCAGGGAGGAAAGTAATTTGATCTGTGTAGACAGCACAGTGTAGCCAGCAGGGATCCATTATTTTCTTTGTCACTCACTGGAGGTTAGCATTAATTGATGGTCATTAGCTGAGAAGCGCCTCTAATCAGTCAGCTTTTTATCAAGTTATACAACCATCCATTCTAGAAATTACAGTCATCCCGTCTACCTTGTAATCACCCATGGCAGTTTCATAAACCAGAGAAAGACACAACCTTCAACCCCTCTCCTGAAACAATCAAACCCACATTATTAGCTATCTTTTTTTTCCCTAGACATCCATTGGACCACACAGGCTCACTCTAAACATTTCATATAAGGAGTTGACAAAATTATCCCCTTCGAATGTCTAACAGTGATGTTCAAATTTCAAAAATTAATCTCCAAATTTGGTGCATTTAAAATTAATATGAGCAAATCACAGTTTGATTTCCACATAAATACCTAAAAAATTCCACATCCCAGCTGTCCTCTGGTAAAAGCAGTTGCAGCATCATGGCCCTAATATCAGATGTGATATGTGGCCCATGATAGTGGGTACACAATTTACTAGATTTTTACCACTAGTGAAGTTAAAAAAACTCTCTAGAGAGGAGTTGAGTTCCCAAAACATGAAGTAGCTATACCATGTAATACAGAAGGGGGAAAGCATCAAGGCAAACCTTTGCTTTCACAAAAACCTTGTGCAGTCTTGGCATTATAGGATAGAAAACTGTTCACTTGAGCAGGTTTTGTCTCCAAGATCCCCAGACAGCGAACACAAGAGGAACCAACTGACAACTTCAGTAAGTTGCCAGGTTGTGTCTACCCTGGCACTGATGTCTGCAGGGAGGGTCAGTCACGCCAGCTCACAAACCTACGGTGACAGTTGAAAGAGTGAATGCAGCTGAATTACGGGGATGTTTACTGTTGCATGCAGGTTGTAGGAGTCGCCAGTTAAAAGTATATGTGTCCTTCCCCTCAACAAACAGCCCAACTTACAATGAATGTTGGAAGAGATTATTTAATGTGGTGATTTGTTAGGGATCTGTCATTTGGGAAATAATTTTCTCTGATTCATAAAAAAAGCCGGAGTATAATTTTAGTACTGGCTGCTTAAAGGGAAAATGAAGATAACATGTAGGGGGATGACAAAACTAACCAGCTGCTTTCAGAGACAATTCTCTTATTTTGCCTGACATGGTCATTCACATTTCAAGGGATGGGTCACCAAAGAAATTTTGGCAGGACTTAGATGCTGAATCTAGAGGAAAGGAGCAGGGTTTCAGACACACTTTACCCGTGATTCCTGGTGAGCGGTGACTCCCAGACTAGCACACTGGGCCTTGAGTGGCTCTTTTCCATCTCATGTTTGTCCCTGTCATTTCCTTACCTGTGATCTCTATTCCTTTCCTCCCTCAGTATTAGCGAGCACTGAAATGTTTGAGCTTTCTGTACAGCCAGTGGAAACCTTACTCGTGTCTCTGAAACGCTCTGTTGGCAGTGGCCTCTGCACTGAATGGAGAAGGACTCTGAGTGCTTCACGGTGTGTGTCCAGCTCACCCAGCTGGGACAACATCTGGTATGTGATGATGGAGATGCTTAAGGTAGGTACCTAAATGAAAGGCCAGGGTGGGAATGAAGCAGAGAACATGTGTGAATCCCCTTATAGTGACTCCTCTCAAATTTTTCCAAGGCACAATTCATCTCACCTGAAGGTAGACCTCAAAAAAAGAACACATGCTGCACAAATGCCCACTTATCTCCATGGTACTGCAAAGGGGAGGCTAGACAAGTCACTCAGACACATACCACAGATATCCAAAGTTAAATGAGATTACTTTCTTTTGGTGCCTGACTCTGAAAAAGCCTGTTTGTGTGCTGGCCAGCTGCTCTCCTACACCAGGGGAAATCAGCAATGGTGTTCCACCAAACCCTTTAAAGTAGTGGCTTGGTACTACGTGAGAAACCATTGGGTTTGCAGTGATTTCGGAGGAAGGGAAACCAAGATTTTGGTTGTGGCAGGGTGCTGCTTCACAGGCTTTCTTCAATTTGTTAGTGTTTCTTGTTCTTACATTAAACAACTGTGACAACAATAGCTGCCTGACAGTAGGAGGAAAAAATGAGTAGGATGAAAACAGAGTAAGCTTCTTTAAAAACAGTGGTACATCATTTGATCATTTTTACATACAGGTGGCATCTACTGTTGTAGAATTAACCCAGATGTGAGATCTGTGGTTTTAGGCAAATGGAAGGTTTTGATGAAAAATTGAGATATTAAGAAGAGATAGAGATGAGGGCAGGCAGTGAAATTATTTGGGAAGCTTTCTGCATTATCCTGTGGGGAGTATGTGTGCTCAGATTATGTGTTAGACTCCTGCACCTTTCTAGCATTTTTAAATTATTTGTGATAATAATAAAGGGAAGAGAGAGGAGAGGAGAGGAGAGGAGAGGAGAGGAGAGGAGAGGAGAGGAGAGGAGAGGAGAGGAGAGGAGAGGAGAGGAGAGGAGAGGAGAGGAGAGGAGAGGAGAGGAGAGGAGAGGAGAGGAGAGGAGGAGAAGGACCCACCATTATAATGCTGAAGGCCAGCAAGAGCCAGGAAGGGAGTTCCAGTCCCTGACTGACGTGTTCTCCTTCCCTTATATCTCCACTTTGTGGTGGGGAGCCCAGTGCTTTCTAAAACATCCTATCAAATCCCCTTTTCCATTACCTTGACCTGGTGCTGTTGTTCAGCTTACCTCTGAGACACCTACTCCCTCGAGAAGCAGTACAGGTTGGAGGAAACCCTGACTTACGGGTCTTCTGAACCAAGAAATACTGAGTTCTGCATAAAAGGCACTAATGATCCCTTCCCTTGAGAAAAGAAATCTCAGACGTGTTTGCCTAAATCATTCACGATAGCTGGGAAAGGGAAGAGAACATACAGTTTGCACGTAGCTAGAGACAATCACTCATAAGTTTATATTTTCTGGATTAGACATTTGGAAGACCACTCTCATCCAAAATCAGGCTAGATAATTCATGCTCTAGAAGAACCTGTTTCTCACTGATGACTACAAATGGGGCCTGGAGGTGTCTGACTCAGCAGAAGCTGTCTGTACTGCACACATGGCAGCTTGTGGGAGAGAAATTTCAAAGGCCAAATGCAGTTAATTCATGATTTAGTTGTCCAAGTTCCTGTGATAGACCCTGAAGTCCAAGGACTTGATTCAATCACCTTAATGAAGGAATCTGGTGCTGCTGAAGATTACTAAAGGTGTCTGAAACATTCATACGAGGCTGCCAGAGATGATACCTGCCCCGGGGAGTCCTGTGACCTTCTGGATCAGCAGCCAGGAAGGATGTTCTAAGTCATCACCAGTAACACCCGAAACCTATGTTTAGGGGGATGGTCCCTAGGCCTCCATGGACTTGGCAGGTGAAACATGGACACTTGGCTCCCTGGACTCAGGTGAGATGAATCCACTTCTAAGGCAATGTCGGTTATGAGCCACTCTGTTACCTCACTCTGTAGACAGTCACAGTCTTGAATACAGAGAAGGTACCATGAATGCTGCAGTGTGCTGGAGGTCTTCAGTCAGTCGTTGCTGTGCTGATCAAAATAGTGGTCATTAAAAGTAAGCAATAAAGGCAAAGTTCAGCCTGTTTCACTTACGCTTCTCCGGTGAATAAGGGCTGAACATCCCCCGGCACACCATTTCATCTGAAGAGACATCACCTGAGTGTTTCTTCTTTGCTGTCTCATCAGCATCCCGCCTTTGAAATCTGTCTTGTCAGCCTGCTCCTCTCCTGGGTTTCCAAGCAGCTGGTCATGCTGGAAGAGTAAAGCTGAATTGCTTTGACCTTGACAAAAGTATATATTCACAAGACGAAATGGGGGGGGGAGGGTGGCGGAATGAGCCATTCTCTACAGTTGGTAAAATAAACACCTAATAGTTAAGAACTGAGTAATATAATTACATTTAAAAATATTTTTTAAAAATAATCTCTCAGTGGAAGCCTAAATGGAATATATTTGTTTTCTTTATTTTTTCTCCCCACAGGTGCCGTAGCAGAGAATAATTTTTTTTTCTTCCCAAACAAAAAGTCTTATTTTGCAAGATCCTGACTAGTAAAAAACATCCATTGTTCTTTGTCATTGCAGGTATTATTTTATGATTAAAATTCTTAGTATTTAAAAGATACAGCTTAATTGAAAAAAGTGTCAAACTCCTAACTTAACTGTGCTGAGAGAAAGATCTTCCACGTCTCTGATAAAAGGGATGAACATCATCTTCTTGATGCAGGCTGTTCACATGCATGGTGTGAATGGATTTTGTGTTTGGTTTCTGTTGGTACCCAACCAGGGTTGGGCTTTCTCACACGCTAATTCAGACTGCTGCAGTCACAGGGAATTTGCAAGAAAATATAATGTTTGAATTACTTCTCCTGATCCAACATTACTGGAAATACACAGGGATCACTCTTCATCCTCTGCTGTCCTCTGTGGCACTCACATATACTTATGGTAAACCTTTACTCTTGGTTAGGGTTCCTGTTTGGAAGACAAGATTCACAGGAGCTGGGTTATCAAAGAATAAAGTCCACTTCTCTGAGTGCTGAGAAAGTTGTCCCGCTAGCTATTTAACTTTCTAGTTAACTGACCAGCAATTCAGTGTGTACTGTTTCCTTGTATCCACTCCCAAAACCTTCTCACTGGCTTCTAAAATTTACCTGTTGTGGGAAGACACTAATCTAGTCTAATTTGGTGAACACGAAGCGCGTTGTGCCCTTGGGAGAGGTGAACTACCCCCTTGTCATGCTGATGGACAATAACCCTGCAGGGTTAGTGTCCCCAAGGCTGGGCTAGCAAATTTAATGGGCTAGAGGCTGATCTCTAGCTCTACACCCTCTGGCATGGTCTGCATGTACATGTACTGCTACATTCTTCTTTTCCTCTCCCGAAGAGGATGGCTGTGTCCAGACTACCTACTGGGGATGTGCCCTGCCTTGTGTTAATCATAGAATCACCAACGGTGTTCCTGGAGTTGTGGAGGAAAGAGCAAGCTTGCTGCAAAATTTGGGGAGGCAGAACTTGAAGTTTTCCAGGGTGTTTTACACAGTAAATCACTTCTGGTATCCTTCCAGCAGCTGGTATTGCTTTTCAACAGAGTCACATGAGTTGTGAGTGGTTTGGTATAGCAGACTGAGATTTACCCACATGTGGTTAGCCATTTTTACAGAGAATATTTCTATTGAAATATTTCCGTCTCTACAATCACACTTGACAATTTTCTTTAGTCTGTTTTTTTCTTAAAATTGTCTTTCCACGTAGGTTTAATTGTGACAGCAGGAGGGCAATCCTTGAGGTGACGTCTTCTCTTCCCATCAAACCCCGTCAATTTAATCGTAAATAGTGACATTATTATCGTCACCCCTGCTTTCAGCACGGACAGCTTATGAAAAGTATTCCAAAGAGGAAGATGTTTGTCATCAATGTTATATAAGATGACTCCGAGAAGTACGTGACTTGGCACTGAGCTGGAAACTGCTATTGCCAAGCAAGGTGCCTGCCACCTCTGTCAGTGACAGTAGTAGCACCCATGGGTCCTTGGATTAGAGTTTATTTGGGCTGTGCTGATATTTAGGTGTTCTGAGTGAATATAACAAAAACCATAAAATGTATGATGGTGTACGTTCTGATCATCTGTAATAGACTGTATGTATGCATATGTGGTGTATGTAAGAACTAGAGAGCCAGTCACTGACCAATCCATAGAATGACCCGTAATAATGAACACTTCATCATAGCCCTCCTCTGGGATGTGATGTGCTACAGCTGCGTACAGGATCTGCTGTTTTCTCCTCTGAATTACCTGCCCTTCATTATCAGAGTTGGGACCAGGTGGCTTCCCAGCAGTTCCAGTCCCCTGATGTCTATGCTCCTGGGAGGGGAGAGTGTGTGCAAGGTGCCTCCCTCACCTGCTCTCTTCTCCTTCTGTGCATGTCCTCCCAATACAGAGAGGGGGATACCGGGCAAACCCTTCCAAGGGAGCCTCAAAGTGTCCTGTGTAACAGGGTGAAATCCCCTCCAGTTCTCTAAAGCTCTTCTGGAAACATGGAAAGATCAGTTCTGCAGGGAGTTAACCAGAGACTTTACTAAAAGATACTGCCCCCAGATCCAAAGCCTGGATGGTGTGATGATCCAAGAGGGAGCTGTTATGTTGCTCACCTCCCTGCATCAGGCTTTTTTTTTCTTCCCCTGGAGAAGTTTTATGTACTGACATGCTGTGTCTTTATAGTTTTTCTATCCCACCTCATTTATCCCCCTATTACACCTCATCAGATCCTGCCTTGTGAGCTCTCTGCCTCTGGGCTCTCCTTGTTTCGCTTTCCCGCGTGATGCTCGGCACAGCACAGCTCTGATCCCAGCACCCTCGGACTCTGCGACAGCAACAAGCGAATCCGTGGTGTCTTTTGGAGCCCTCTCTAGTCCTGCGATGCTGGTGTTGATGTGCGTTGTTCTCACATGCTTTCACATCAGAGGTGAACACAACGTAAGTGGGCAGATAGAAGAGCTTTATGCACAGTCACAGCTCTCAAAAATCGTCGTGGAAACTAATGAACACATTAGGTTGTATTGGGTTCACCGGAATTGAGTCACTTGAAGCAATAAGCTTGTGAGAGGAAGTACGACTGCATTTTTAATGCATATATGTCTAATTACCATATAGAAATGAGTTCCCTTCACTGGAGACTAACACTACTCTGTGTATCTGATTAAGACGAAGCCTGGTAAATGGAGGTAGAACTGGGAGGTCTGACCCAGATAACCGATAAACCTGCTTTGGCCTAATTGCAGGTGAAGTGATTAATTGAGGAATTACATTAGGGATTAAATTTTACCCTTGGACTCTTGCTTACCTGCCAAGAAGATGTCTCCAGGCCTTGTACAGGAAGGTGAGCATGGATTTCTTTTTCCCTAGGGCCTCCTGAGAGGAGAAAACTGTTGAAGTCTGGAAGGCGGCAGAACTGCCCTGAAAGCTTTGTACGCCCCGGGGAGAAAAGAGAGAGCCCAGCTAGGTCTATTTAAGCAAGCTTGGGGGACAGGAGCCATATTGACACAGCACTTCCCAGGCTGATTTATCTTCATAGCTTTGAGTCTTTCTGGGTCTGGAGTACACAGGTGTTTTGGAGCAAAGGATTGTGTCCCTTTGCATGGATCTCAGTGTAATGAATCAGGGTCTTCTCAGAGCTCTACAGACATGTAGGCTGGGATAAGATGCCTAGCCATGGGCTTTTAATTTTTCATTGTTGGTCTGAGTATGTCTAAGCATGCAGAACAGTATGGACAATGTTTTAAAGACCCTGTAGGAAGCTTTTTCTTTGACATTTCTCCTTTGGTGGCTTCAAAGCTGATGGAAGATCCCTTAAGGCAGCTGTTCGAGCTGAGAGCCTGTAGGAGACTTTACAGTGCAACAAAGTTCAGTCTAAAAATGTCTTCAGTCTGAGACTGAAGTATTTCGTCTAGGTTTCAATGAACTTTCCCTAGGGTCTTAGATTCAATCCTTAGGTGCTGGAAGCTGTGAGTTTCCCAGCCCCATGCTGCTTTGCAGATAAGGAGCCAAGGGCATTGGGCACTCACAACCTCTGAGTGACGAATGAGACCAAGGAGCACACCAGCTTCCCTCAACACCTACAGGCACAGGCAATTCCAGACTGCCAGTAACTCTGACTTTCTGTCTGTTTGTTTGTTTGCCTAAGTTTGTATTGACTTCCTTCTGAGTCAACACTGACCCCAGATAAAAATAAACATGAATCATTTTGCTTTCTCCCTGTCACTCCAACACATCACACTCAGAGACATATCTACTCCCTTCCCTGGCAAGCATCCTGAATTTCATATGAACTTGGGAAAACAAGGAAGCCTTGTTTTTCTGCCAGATTTAGCAATTGGTTACAATCTGTGTGATTGGTCAAAATCATGTTCAGTTTTGAAGGTTGAATAGCAGGTTGAAGGCATCTGCTTCAGGAATAAGCAGCCTGTGTACCCAACAGCTTGTCTACTTTTTGTCTAGATGCACCGGTTAGTTTAATAGATACTGTTTCTACTTAAAACTCTTCCCTGGCCTGTGAACTTTATCTGTGCCAGTCCTGTTGTTCCCAGTGCTAATATTAGGCAGTGTTTGTCTATGAAGTACTAGCTGTCCTAACAGAGGTTCAGTTTAGTTCAGAGACCTCTTTGCAGCATCTTAAAGCCAAGCTAGGGTTTGTGGGAACCTTATTACCTGTACTAACTGGGCATGCAAAGCCACAGCTTACAGTCTGTGGCTATACTTACACACACTTTTTAGCTCAACACGTGTTTAAAAGCTTTTTTGGTTAGGGGCATTTGTTCTTTTATATTTTCACTGGCTGAAGAGCACCTATGGCTCCTGGATTTCACTGGGGATTAAATAAACAACTGAGTGCACAGTTCACTTGGCTTTACACGGATTTTCTTTGGAATGGCTTTGTGCGTTGATCCTGAGAAACAGCTCTGAATCTGTTGCTGGAGCAGGTTTGTGTAACATAATGGAAGAAATTGGGTGCAGATGCATTCCTCAGCACACCTCTTAGCAGCAAAAGACATAACTGCTTTGGGAATGGCTTCAGGAAGGCACTTATCTGTCTTCTGGTAAAGGGAAAATCCTCTGGGTTCCTTATACACTCCAGTATTTCCAGCAATACAGATAGGATGCCAAGAGGCTGCTCAGAAGTATGGACACCGTGCATGAACAAGGGAGGCAGAGGGGCAATAGAGATGTTGGTGTTGAGCTGTGGAGCTCAGGTGAGGGAAATCAAAGCTGCTGCCCTAAGTGATTGGGGTATGGGCTGCACAGCTGATGATGGAGGCATTCTCCAGGGAAGCTGTAGCAGATGCACCAACTTCTGTCTCACCATAAGGAGTCTGGGGTGGGATTCTCTCATTGAAAGCTTTAAGAGTCTCTCCCGTGCAGCTCAATGAGATGAGTGTCCTCCAGACTGCAGGAAAGGAATTCTGGGCACAGCCTTTATCATTACAGGTGAGTGGGGTTTCATCTTTCCCAGGCAAGTTGGCATTTGGAATAAACTGGAGACTGGGGTGACAAACAGCCTGAGCCTACATTTTTCCAGGATGAAAGTACAGATGGACACATGTTCCACATTAGGCATCCCACTGTGCTGGCATTGTGCTAAAATTCAAGATATATTTAGAGGATAGTGGGATAAATATGAAGACATGGCTGCGATTTCTGAGAGTTGTATTTGAGAGTACTACCTCCGGGCTGTGAGATTTTGGGGTTTTTTTCAGGGGTTACTGTGTTATCATCAGAGCAACTCCAAGCCATGCCTCTCTTTTGATTGCACTTCTCAAAGACTTTTTAGTGCTCTCTGTGGAGTCAGCATGGATTTCACGCTCAACCAAGGACTACCAGTACAAGGATGTCCCATCTAGGACTTGCTCAGAAATGTGACAACATTGAAAATTGGATAAAAACCAGGTTTTCTAATGAGTCAGAAATGTGCTGGCAGCCATGGGGGTGAGGCATATGGTCCCCCTTTCCTCCTTGTCTTCTGTGGTGTCTATTGGCTTCCCTGCATATTAGAAGAGACTCCTTGCAATTACAAGGTCATATATGGTTATCTTATCACTCTCCCTTTCTCTTCTGATGCTACCTTTTTATTCAAGGCACTCTGTGCTGAAAAGTCCGTGGAAGGACAGACATAATTCTCAGTGGCATTTCTTTTGGTGTGAGGTTGCTCAGTAGTACTGCTGCTGGAACAGTGCAGTGGGTGAGAAAGCAATAGCAGAGAAGGAGATTATTAGTGGATTTCAGCTGTGTGGGTGTGAGATACCACTTTGCTACCAAAAACCATCAGGCCCTGAAGACTGGGAAGACAAGTTTAGAAACGTTGCTTTGTTGCTGCTGACTACTCAACTGCGTTTAGTTTTATAGGGCAAGCTGAACTGTCAATATGCTAAACCAACCTAAAAACACTTGCTGAAAAGAGTTATGAACGGCGTAAGATTCTCTAAAGCAATGAGATATTTATGAGCATCCTTTTCTGAGCTGGTTTGACACTTTCAGTGGGGAAACTGGCTTCTGATCGGACAGGACGTGGGTGAAAGCTACCACAGGGATGAGATAATACATTGCACAGCTTGTCAAATTCCCTGTTGATGCTTGCTTTGAGTCAGGACGAGGGGAGAGTGGAGCTCAGTGTTTGGCTGGGATTGTTTGCAAACACCTACTTATGCACTCTGTAATGCAATGAGAAAGTGTTGGAGGAATGCTGGGGGGCTGAGAATCCACTGAGCAGCTTTGTGTCTCTCAAACAGACCGGTGGGAAATTACTCAGAGGGACACGGCGGCGCCTGCGTGCTCATTCTTGGGAAAGCTGCAGATAACTGATTTACGAGTGTGTTTTGACATTGCAAACTCCTTGGAGAGCTCCTCAGGAGGCCTTAGAGGATGCAAAGGAGGAAACAGTTCACTAGAAAAGGGAAAAGCTGGAGCCAGCTTGACCTGCAGTGGGTCTTAGGTTAAGAGGAGGGCTTTCAAATGCAGTGGGAGATGCCAGAGTTCAGGGATCCTGGACCAGGGGCAGTCAGCAGAGACGTTGCAAACAAGCTGGAAGTAGATCAGGGATAGCACATTGAGCTAGGGGAGAGACAGGCTCTCTCCTTCCAAAACCAGCAGTAGCAGTCTCTAAACCGCACAGCCTATCTCCCAACACTGGTGTTAACGATAGCCCCTCAGGAGGGCAGCACATGGCTCATGAAGCTGTTTGGTCTGCAGAGAGGAGGACTGTCCTGGGAGCTGTGGAATTTTCTCTCTGATGCTTTCTTAGTGATCGGGACCCTTGGGTTGACCCTTGAGCTTTTTAAAGGTGCTTTGAGAAGATGCCAACTAGGACAATCTTTAAGGAAGCCTTGCAGCTGTCTTTCTGGAAAGATTAAAAGGGGAGATGTGAAATGGGTCAGGAAGAGGAAGCCCAATGCCTGCTTAAACTAGGTTACAGAACTTTGGCTTCCATGTCTGCAAGCAAATGGAGAGAGAACAGAAGACTCCAGTCCCCACCAGTGCAATGCAGCCTCTGGAGCGCAGATCCTGCAGTATGTTAAATTCCACAAATCCTGCAAGGATTTCAAGCTCAATGGAAGAATGGGAGTGGCTTCTCCAAACTTTCAGGGTGTGAACCTATCCTAGGTAGGAAGGATCTTCTCTCAGCTTTGCACTTCCTAGCTTCTTACAGTGGGCTACAGTCTCCCAGAAGATATAAGTGGAGGATCAGGAGGAGACAAAGCTGTACCATTCTAGGATGAAACCAGGCTGATCCTGGAATCTATGATTGTCCTGCTTTGCTCTGGGGCCTTCATGGGCACAATAAACAGCTCCTGGAGGTCAAGGAGTCAAGAGTGTGGCAAGTCAAGCTTGGGAAAGGGATGTTTATAGAGAGTGTCCCACTGTCACTAAGGCATTTCTGATGGGACAGAGGAGTGCAGTGGAATGGCTGATACATATCTGTACAATTTCTGTACATATCTGTAATTTGTATTTAGCATTTTGCGGTTTTCACTGGGTGCTTAGCAGCTTAATGTATTTATTTTTGTCCTTTAGCCTTGATTCCTTTTAGAGACTCACCACACTAATTTATGTTCCATTCTGATGCTTTGGTACTTGCTCCAGACAGCTAAATGGGTGATGTGTCAATTTGTCAGCTGTATAAACCAGAGAGGAGCCAGTAAGTCTTTCCCTCTTAAACTCCTGTTCTCTCTTAGTAACTAAGCATCAATAACCCCCTCAGTCCTCAGCCTTAATGGGCTGCTTCCTCATTTCCCTTGTATGTGCTTTTCTTGGGATTGACTCCTGGACATCTGTGAGGAAGCTAAGTGTAACTATGTGTGAGTATTCCTGCAAGGGGAATCTCTGCCTGTCTTTCTGGATGGCATCATCCCTCAAGCATGCTGACCACACCACTCAGCTTGGTGTCACCTGCAAAGTTGCCCAGGGTGTACTCAATCCCACTGTCTGTCATTGATGAAGATCCATCCCTGGAAGTGTTCAAGGCCAGGCTGGATGAGGCTTGGAGCAACCTGGTCTCGTGGAGGGTGTCCCAGCCCATGGCAGGGGGGGTGGAACTGGATGGTCTTTAAGGTCCCTTCCAACCCAAACTATTCTGTGATTCTATGATATTAAACAGTACTGGTCCCAGTATGGACCCCTGAGGGACACCACTTGTTACCGATCTCCATGTGGACATTGAGCCATTGACCACTACGCTCTGGATGCGACCATCCAATCAATTCCTCATCCACCAAACAGTCCATCCATCACATCCATATTGAGAGAAGGGTATTATGGCTGACTGTGTCAGAGACCTTACAGAAGTCCAGATAGATGACATCCACAGCTCTTTCCTTGTCCACTGATGTAATCACTCCATCATAGAAGGCCACTGGGTTGGTCATGAAAGACTTACCCTTGGTGAAGGGCAAGCTACTTTACTCCAAAAATGCACTCACAGCTTGGGCAGTGATGGACCACTGTGAGTGAGGAGTGAGCTTGCTGATTTTGTCAACCTCTAGTTAGAATCACTTCTTGAAACCAAACTGTTTCTGCTGGGGTCGCCAATGGCTTTCCCTTCAAACTGTAGGGCTATTTGGTCTCAGGACTGGTGTGCATGAGTACACTGAGTTAGGCAATACTTGCACAAAGCTAATTCTCGGCTCCTGATTCCTTCTCCACATGGAAAATGACATGGAAATTGCAAACATCAAACACCACGATGCTGCTGCTGTCAGAAAGTGCAATGTCACCACTACTCTGTAGCTCTCCCTGTGCTGGATGTTGGTGGCAAATAGCTTATTTCAGGCTCTGGCTTCATCAGTTCCTGGAGAAACAGGTTCTTCAGCTGTGTTGAATAGGATTATGTTGTCAAAGCTGTTTATATCTTATTTCAAAAAAAGTGAGTCAGGGAACAGTCTCAGAGGATGGGGGTGGTGCTTATATTGTGGGTTTACTTTTCTCTCTGAAACAGAAAGATTTGGCCAATGTCTATCGCAGAACACAGGAACGTAGATCCAAGAAGAGTCTCCAGCATCACCGTTCACCTGTTCCTCTATCCGTAGATGGTTAGCAGACAGAAAGGTTATTAAATGCTAGAGTTAGGGAAATTTCTCTCGCTTTGACTCAGCTAACGATTTCACATTAAATTCAGAATGGCAATTTGAACATGGATCAAAGCATTATGACAGCTGCCAGACTTTGATATAAACTTCTTGTTGGAAAAAGTAGTGGAAGAAGCACAGCTTATGTATTGGTGGATAATGGATTTTAAATTGCACATACTGTCACACTTAGAGGTTGGGATTTTCACTGAGAACTCTTGCTCTTTTTCTTTAGACCACAGTATGTTGTTGCTCCAGGGAAAATGGGATTTCAGGACTGGTTTCCTTGCTGCAACGAAGCCCTGTTGGACTGAAGATATTTAAGTAGACCTCGAACTTACAAAAAGAAGCCTTCAGGGCTGTTTTCGCCCTCCTTACTATAGCCTGAACTCAGCAAAGCATTTCAATACAAGCAAATTGCTGCTACTTAAAATTTTTTGGCTTGCACTACTTGTTTGTTAGAGCTATGCAGATTTAGATTAGCTTGTGTTGTGCTGGTGGTTGCTGCTGTTATGGAGAACAGATTTTCTCACAAGAAGTGTCTTGGATCTTCAGCTGTGTGTGGAGCAGGTCTCAAGCAGGCTGTGTGCAACCACATCAAAAAGACAGGCTGGGCTTGATTTGTCTGCCAACCTCAGCTAGATGACTAAGGCTGGACTAGTCACCCTCAGCTCCCTTTATTGCCAACAGAGAGAAAGAGGCACTTTTTGAGGCCTAAAAATCTCTTCCATATGTCTGTTTTAAGATGAGAGAACTCATTATTTGGATTCCTGACGATGTTAATTAGTTCTCTGTTGACCACAGAAGGAGCATAGGGCAATTAACTGAAAGTGACTTTTCTACCCAAGATAAGCGCAGGATGCTGTGGATGCTGGTGCAGTAGTTCATTGCCGAGGGTAATTTGTGTCCAGAGTGATGGAAATGACCAACTTTTGATAGAGGCAGGTTTTCCAGTTAAACTGGTCAAACACCTCTTGGTCATAAAAAGCCTTGATGCTAGCGATTCAGTCAGCTGTCATGCTGTTGCAGAGCTGGCAGAGCATAGCTATCCACTGGCTGTGTTTGCAGGTTTGAAGGTGGTGATCCAGCAGCAAGGTTCAGCTGACAGATGGCAGCTTTGTGCCCTTACTCTTAACCCACCTGACCTGCAAGTGAAAACCTGTGTTTGACCAGGCGAACACTTCGTGGGAAAGGATGGGAGAGAGGTGAGGCCAGTAGTGGCAGCTCTGCTGATTTGTGAGTGACCAGGATGTAAGACAGCTGTGATCCCATCCCCAGCTCACCATGGTTTGGTGTGTCTTATCTTCAGGACTGTCTTCACTCAGTGTTTTGTTTGGGGCTTTTTTTCCAGATCTTTTTTCCTGGATCTGTCATGTTTTCTCCAGATAGTGAACACTTCAGTGTCACTTCACCTCTCCTGCGTCCTTCTCGCACAGACAAATGATTTATCTTTGGCACAGCAGGGACTGGGAAGTTGCAGGGTAGCAGACGTACCTTAGTTTGCTAAACCGAAGTTTTAAATAGCATGGGCAAAAAATACAGTGGTGTAAATGCGGGAAAGTGACTCTGCAGAGCAGCACTGCTCATATTTGTATTTCAGTGTTTCCAGACCAAGTGCCCTCCGTCCCGAGGGAATGCAGTTATTTTCTCACTGGAGTGGTCATGGTCTTCACGCAGCATCTGTGGTGCTGGTGAAGGATCCTTTCACCTAGGATGGGATGGGTCCAGTCATAGCCAGAGTAGTTGCTCTAGCACCCTGAGCTGGATCACTGTCATCTCCCAGGGTCTTTCGGAAGGAGGAGGCCATGAGCCAAAGTGTTTTGAAGGGGTCTGGCAGCAGCTGTGCACCAGGCCTTGAGCGGGGTCCCTGCTGCACACATCGCTGTGGGGCCAGCTCAGCACAACGTCTCTTGGGACTTGGCTCTTGTGCAGGGCGCCTGCACTGTGCATGCACATCAACCAGCCTCTCTGCCATGATGCCATGAAGGCGAGGGCAGCCCCACCAGCATGTGTGAGGAAGGGACTTCCCTTGCCTTGGGGCACGGAGAACATCTGAAGTGGGCCTGGGCCATTCGCACCACTCAGGGGCTCTTGGAGGTTACAAGAGGGAAAATTCCAACTGTCCTGACGCAACATGGCTTGTGGTGATGCTCGTCTGTACCTGTGCAGGTGAGAAGGGAGTCATCCTCATGATAGTCAAAGGCACTGAGGTTCCTCATCCCGACAGAAATAGGTGTATGAAGTGCTCTGAGCCCTTCTGCGTCTCTACAGCACTTAGAAAACAGCACAACCCTTTGTCCTGGGAGAAGCACATTATAGATGGTGATGTGCTTGGGTACCAATGGTAGAGACAATGACAATTCATGATCCTAGCAGATCCTGGCTCTGTGGGGTTAACAGAAACATGCCATGTGGGGGAGACTAAGGAGACAGTATACCACGCAGACACAAGAGTCTTGATTCATTTGCCCAGACACAGCATCTCCTGCTTTTGGAGATGCCCTAGGGTATCCCACCTGGGTTGTTCCAGCTGGCTGTTATCAGTCATACCTCCTAGGTCCATGTGGACGTCTCCAATACCCTGAGGTATTTAAAAAGGCAATGGATCCCCAGTTCCAGGGGCATGAATTAAGCTCAGGATAAGAGACAGTCATCTACAATATAGTGTTTCCGGGCCTCTTTTGCAGTCAGTGCAGATCGACACGATGTACATGATGGGATCCAGGCTGCAACTCATCCTACAGCAGATGTCTAAAACAGGGTGCATCACGTGTCTACAAGCATCTATTTCTTTTCAGAGCACTCCCAGGTAACCCCTTCTGCTGTGCACAGGACAACGTCAGCTGTGAGCCCTTGTTGCAGAAGACTCCTTCACAAAGAGATTATTCATACAAGCACCTTAGTCCTGCTGGGATCCAGGTACCAAGTCTACGCCGCGACTTCTTGGATCTGGGTGTGTTACCAAGTAAGTGAGGAGGCTGTGAGACTTCAAGCCCATAACAACATCTGGACTATTCATTAAGAAGGATGTAATCTCAGACCTATCCCCAGCGATTTCTTCCCTCAGGCGAACAGCAGTGATCTTAGTATCCTGGGATGAGGTAGGACACACCCCTAAAATCTCAGTGTACTTTCGCTTCTGTGACCCCTGTTCCAGTGCAAGTCACTCTGAGATTAATCTGTGCAAAACATGAGCTATTGGGAAATTTTATTTCTGTATTTTTTTTAAGCAGCCTTGAGCACTGTCTATTTATAGACAGAATAGTACCTTAAACACAGAGGACAGTCTTTAGTGGTGTTATTCAACAATAAATAGCCTGCATTAATCAGAGAGGAAATACAAGGTCACCTCTTTGTTCCGATTTACTTTTCTTCTTTAATTTGGAACCACTCCACATGCTGATGATTCTTTCTTGAAAAAAAAATCTGCTTGACTTTCTGTGGTGCTCTCTTGTGTTATGCTTTGTCTCTTCAAGTCCAGAAGAAGGTATCGTGTAGAGTGGAATTTCTGCAGCGGGACCATCTTTGTTTCATTTCAACAGTGTTGCTGCAATGTCCAGAGCAGGATTGCTTGAGGGTAGTGTTGTGTGACTTGTGTACCTCGATCAGGCTTTACGCTGGCGAGACTGGTACCACCGTCTCCAAAGCTTCCCTGTATCCACACACAGTGTATGAATGCGTTATTGAAGCATGGGGCTGAGGTAAGAAAAAAGTCACTGTACCACTCAGACTGTGCTAGATCTTATTCTAGTCCCATATAATCATTAAATTAGAACTAATTTCCTAGATATCAGGAAAAAATTCTTCCTGGAGAGGGTGGGGAGGCACTGGCACAGGTTGCCCAGAGAAGCTGTGGGTGCCCCATCCCTGGAAGTGCCCAAGGCCAGGCTGGATGAGGCTTGGAGCAACCTGGTCTAGTGGAGGGTGTCCCTGCCCATGGCAGGGGGGTTGGAACTGGATGGTCTTTAAGGTCCCTTCCAACCCAAACCATTCTGGGATTCTAATTCCACAAGAATTTCACCTGTGATTCACACCAGTATGATATGGAAATAATCCTATAGGTATTCAGACAACATTTTGGGTGTATCCTGATAGAAATTAGAGCAGGGTGATTCACTGGGATTATAATGGAGTAAAACTGTACAAGAGAAGAGTAGAATATGAGAGTGACATTTGCCCCTACTGGGGACTTCCAGCTTCCACTGCAGTCTGTGCAGATCTATTTTACACTGTGGATGGTACCAAGAGCTGTTCAAGTGAAAGGGCTTAATTCGCTTACCAGCACGTAGGCACCCACTGCCATTTAAGTCCTCCTAAGATATTCCTCGTGGCCTCTGGCTGTTTCCCCTGAAAGTCCACATACAAGTTCCGTGTCATATTGGTTAGCCAGCAGTACATCTCTCATGCTCTGGGGTATCTCATATGGCAGTAGACACCATATTTTGGCAAGAAGAGACAGAGAGAACTGTGTATGTACAGGAAAGAACAGCACCCTTGCTGTCAGCTTTTGTAAAACTGGAATGAAAGAGAGACAGTAAATAATGTGGCTTTGAGTATCTGGGATTTTTTCAGTTAAAGGCTGTTTTGCCCCTACTCTTTACTTTGAGGATAGATCTATTTTTTCTGCATACCTTTGTCCATATAAATTTTCAGCAATACAGCTGGTAGCATAAAATAAATATTTCCATGCTCAACTTTGCAAAATAAATTTGTAGTGACAGTCTGATTCAGGGGATGTTTTCCTCTAGAAGGATAATGATATCATCAGTAGGTTTTTTTCCTCCCACTTACGCCACTCTGGATCAAAAGGAGCTCCATAGAAAACAAAGGGTGTGATTCACCCTTACATGATACTAATACACAAGTGAGGTGATACACCAATAAAATGATCCCAGTGGGATTAAGCAGGTTCAGGATATGGATAATCTCTGTGCTGACGCATAAAGGGTGAATTCATCTCACTAGCTCCCTTTATAGTAATCGGAGAATTCAACGGTGTATTTAGTAGAGTCCACTGTGCCCAGGGAAGGTGTATGAGGGCAGGTGAGTCATGGCCCCAGGCATGCCCATCCCTCTCCACTGCACTGAGTGAGCAGCTCAAAGACAGATTTCTGCATCGTGGACATCTCACATGAGCTGAATCTTTCTACCCAACACCTTTGCCTCTAATACCTATAGGAC
Source organism: Rhynochetos jubatus (assembly GCA_027574665.1). Lineage (NCBI taxonomy): Eukaryota > Metazoa > Chordata > Aves > Eurypygiformes > Rhynochetidae > Rhynochetos > Rhynochetos jubatus. The sequence goes on along the minus strand of CM050653.1, from coordinate 5,140,421 downwards.
ACACGTCCTCATTGTACCTGCAGTAACTGAAATGAAATTATATCCTCTTCAGCCTCAGAAAGGATTGTTTGTCTGTGGGGGGCATGATCCTTGCCAGCCTTTAACTTAAAACCAAACACAAAATTTTCCCTGGCTTGCTTTGCCTTCTTGCTACTAAAGACTGTAGTTAGGAAAACAGTGGAATAAGCTCATGATCTGGTAACTGAAAACAGTAAATACCTTCCTAAGGGTTATTTTCTACTTGTTATATATTCAAGACAAAGCTTACACCAAATCTTCTGTTTGATACTAAAACTTGACCTCTCAGTTGTGAGTTTTTCATGTTCTAAGAGCAAAAGGCAGCAAAGCAAAGATATAAAAAAACCCCCCAAAACGTTCAAACCCACAATCCCGATAACCTCCTCAGATTCCATGCATGTTTCAAATGTTTCTCATTTAAAGTGTTTTCCATCTCTTTTTCACACCAGCCCCATCCTCTTCTCTAAAGATGGGGAAAGGGGTGTGGGCAAAGGGGAAGGGATGCCTGTTCAAGGTCTGGATCAGGACATTTCTTACACCTGAAAGGGCCTAGAGCAGCATCTGCTTCATCTCTGAATGTTATGGCCCACCTGTACATCTGCTGATAGCATCTTAAGCATTTATTTTCTCATCCTGGCCTTCCAAAAATTTTGCTCTGATCCTCATGGAGCAACCTGGTTCGGACTCCACAGAGCCAAAGGCTCTGGACCTAGATGAAGCTTATGTCAACTACTCAGGCCAGAGAGGAAAATCTTCAGAAAAAGTACCAGTAAATTGTTACCTGGGATGCATCTCAGTGCTATCTTCCTATGCAAAATGAACAGAGGAAGCCACAGAGAATGAAAGCGTAAAGACCTACCAGCTGCATCTGAGAGAGATTTAGGAGGAGGTGAGGAAGGACTAGAGGAATGTATGAGCGTCTGGACAAATAATACTGAGGAGAGGGGTGGGGGGTGTCACATTAATTCAACCTAAACCCCAATGCTTGATTCTGATGCTTAAACATTTGAGATGCTCTGTACCACTGCAGACACAGCTGTGGAACAGCATATGTGTTGGGTATCCTAAGCAAGCTAAAAGGCTTGGACTGTCCTTGACCAGCAGCAGAAGTACCCCAGGTGCCTACACTGTGGGTGTCCGCACGAGAGATCTGTGTGACCGTTAGAGGGAACAGAGAGTAAGGCAATACAATAAATTCAATGAACTCTGACATTGTAAACCACACAGCCACAGCTGCTCAGAGGAACTACAGCCTGGATGCTGAGTCTGCTTATCTTAGTCAGGGGAACAGGATAAAGGAAGGGCTGATCAGGACCTAGAGAAAAATTTGGTAGCAAAAGGTTTCCGATAGTATAGGGCTCTCCATCAAAGTCCACATGCATAAAAGCAGACCTGCAGCCTGGGAACTGAAGGTAAACTAGTTCAAGCTAGAAAATTAGCATAACAGCAAGGTCATTATTATTAGTGACAATGCCATTATTTGCAGTAAGTGGAAACATTGTGGCAAATGCCACTTCATTTAGATTCTAAATTGCTGGGGGTTGGTCTGCTTCAACCACAAAGTGGTGCCTGACAGGGCAAAGGTCTGCAAAAAGCTGTCTTAGAAGGTTAGTAGTCTTTATAGGGGCCTCAAAGTATCCATGTTTCTGATCTCTCACACATGGTAATAACAAGGACTGGAGGAAAACCTCTGAGACCTCATCCAGTGGTTAACTTTTGGCAAAGCAGAACTTTCCATAATAACAGTAAAGTTTTCTGGGTGAGCAAACATTGCTGGGAGTTAGTTAAAAGCTCTGCGATGAACTTTCTGCAAGAACTAATGGCCTTTACAGGCTTCACCACCTTCTGCCTAAGCAGCTTTCAATCTCAAGGATAAGGAAGTGCTTATAGGTTGCTTAAATGTAATCCACTAGTAGCTGCATACATACACACCCCCTCTGCCAGGAACAAAAAGAAAATAAACGTGGAGGCTGTTAGCCCGATTGATGCTTGTTTCATTACTAGTTATTATAGTCATGGTCAAGAATAAACTTGAAAAGAAATAGCGAATTCATAGCAAACATCACTGTGTTCTTGGAAGTTGGTGGTTATTTTCTACAACAATAAGCCAGAACTCGCACTTTACTAGGCCCAGTCTCATGGATCTTTTCCTTTTTTCCACTTTGGGGATTCACTTCTTTTTCTGCGTCACGGTGAGATCTGTCCTTTCAGATTACAGACAGCTGAGGAATGGAGTCTCTGTATCGATCGCTTGCTCTGATTGACTCCACCAAAGCGAAGACATGCTTTAGCTCTCAGAGAGTTACTGCAGCAATGAACAGGCAAAACCAATTAAGGATGTGGAAAAGTGAACTTGCTGCCATCTGTCATTACCTGAAAAACCTGGTGATGGAAGAATTATATACAGAATTATATACAGATACTCTCCAAAGAGCTGCAGATACCTGGCAGCAATAGGGAGGGGAAAATATGCGTATGTGAACAAGACAGAAGAGGTTTTTTAATCTACCCTGTGTCTGCACTCTGAAGTGCCACTGCCTGTGCATTTGCTAATTCGTATCGAACCTTGAATAATTCCCTTTCAATTTTCTGCTCAGCACTAATTTGACGAGCTAATTTGTCTTTGCTTACAGTGAATTTGTGCTGGAATAACATGAGCCCATAATGACTCTTGATCCAGGCTGTGTTTGAATTAGCTAATAAGCCCATAAGAGAAGACTGCAGGCAAATCCTATGTTGGGCATAACGCGAATCCCTGCTTCGTTTACCTTCTTGTACCTGAAAGAAGCAGAGAAATTCACTGCAGACCGAAGTCAGATGGAGATTGACATGGTCAGTGTCTCGAGACAGATGTGGGCTCCGTGTTGTGACGAGGCAGGCTGGCTTGAGCATCACCGGACAGGCTGGCAGCGTAAGGAGGGGCGGCATTGGCAAAGCAGAACGATTGCAAAGTGCTGAAGGGATGGACAAAGGGCAGCTTGTTGTCCTCAGGTAAGACCTGACTTTTAGGCTTTCTACACAAGCAGAGCCTGTCAGTCACTTACTTCTGCAGCCCGGACTCCTGCACAGAGCAGAGTCCAGGCTGACCGGCCCAAATACAGCAGCCAGGCTGTAAGCATTTAGATTCAGGTGAATCCCCCAGGCTATTTAGGGGGAAAGCTTGCTACACTAGAGCTTTCTCTAACTTAGCTGAGACATAAGCAATTTTATTTTTTCACCAGTGAGGCTAAGCATTGAAATATATTAACCAAACACAAGGAAGATTCCAGCAGTGTCCAAAAACAGAGGTGGAGAGGCAGCAACTCTGCAAAACCTGTTTTCTGCAACACGTGGAAATACGATAAGTATGCACAGGTAACCCAGGGGATCTCATATGTAAAAGCTATTCTGTGTGTGCAGCCTCTTTGCAGGTAAATAAAGTATTATATCGATATAGTCAAAGTGCTTGCAGCACGGTTTGGAATTTTAATTTAGAAAATGGAAGATAATGAACAGGACAAGAGGTCTGATGGGAAGATTGTTGCTTCCCAGTGGCAGTGTCGTGCTGTTCAATTCGCTCTTCACTATGAAGGAGGGACAGTAATGATGCTGCTAATAAAATACTCCTTGCTGGCTCCTGATGGGATAAGGGCAGCAGGGCAGGGACTGTCCTGCACACCAGAGAGTGGACCCCAGGCTAGTATCAGGTAAAGTGCAGGGAATGGGAACCCCAAGGAATTTGTAGGTGTAGGGGAGATGAAAACATCATGGGGGATTTATCTGGGATTATAAATTGCACAGTGAGATATGTCAGACTCCTTTCCCCACATAAGAAAGGTGGGATCTAGTACAAAGTGTCACCCAGGGTGAAATGTGTGTGATGCCCTTGCTGACATCCCCAGTGGAGGCTTTATGCACGCTCTGCCGGTTTCCCAGGATGGGCAGGTGGAGCCACATCCCACCTTCACGCTGCTCGATCCCACAGGGGTGACATGCCCTGAGACTGCTGGGGATGAGACCACTGACTCGTCACTGTCTTCACAGGAGACACAACCTTCTGACTTGCCCAGCAGGCATGTGTCTGCTCCAGAGGTTAGGGGACATCCCAGCCCAAAAGCTGAATCAGAGTTGCTTTTGACTGCGTTATCTTCCTTCTCCAGCCATAGCCAGTGGTTTTAATAAACTGCACTGTTTAGGAATGTTTTCCTTGGTGTTGTGTATGAGTTATAATGATTTTATAGGTTTTATTCTTCCTTTTTTTTTTTTTTTCCCCTTCCCCCTCAGCTTAATCATACTAGAAAAGCAGAGGGCATACAAAGCAAAGAGCAGAACCCTCTCCTGACTCAAGTCCTCACCACCCTCTGTCTCTCTCTAAAGAAATTTCCCCATCCCTGGGAGTGTCCAAGGCCAGGCTGGATGAGGCTTGGAGCAACCTGGTCTAGTGGAGGGTGTCCCTGCCCATGGCAGGGGGGTTGGAACTGGATGGTCTTTAAGGTCCCTTCCAACCCAAAGTGTACTGTGGTTCTGTGAAATACACATATAATTTTTCCATTCCTGTGGAGTAACTTGATGATGGTGGACCCCAGACCATTTTCTGCTGCCCCCGCGATCACCCTTAGGGCTGAGATCCCAGCGTGTGACACCTGCTTGTACTACAGACAACGTCACAGTGAGCTTCTCTTGGTCCATCCCTGCATTACCTCACAACCATCCCTCTTTGCTGCTGCCTCCTCTCCCGACACTGCCAGCCTGTGAGATGCAGTTCAAGCCAGCTTGTCTCACTACAGCGCCGAGCCTGCACCCGTCTGTGACTGCAAGCGGGCTGTTCTCCTCTCGCCGCGCTGTGCCGCCGCAGTCATCGCGGCAGAAAGAGACATAACCTCCTGGGCTTTCTCTCTCTTCTTCCTAGTGCTGTCCAAATCTGTGATAAAGAACAAAATAAATATAAGTCTTCATTTAGGAAATGACAGAGAGATGAAAATTGGGTGACTAATGCAGGATAATCAGAGCATTTCAGCTGCGGATTAAGAGCAGGAGTTACAGGAGAGGTTGAGTAAATACAAAGCGGTTTTCTTTGGCTTGGTATAAAATGATAATATGGTGGTACTTGTGATACAGAAGAGCCCCACCAAGTGATTCACCTACTGGTGTCTGGTACCTTTGGAGCCTTGCCTGGCCTCTGGTTTCTCACCCTGCCACCTCATGCAGGCGTCTCAGACACCCCAGGCCATCTCAGGTGGCACTTAGCAGGCACCTTTGGACCAGTCAGTCAGCCAAGTTCTGAGGTTTAGCTCGAGAGACCTGTTCTTGACCCACGGGTGTCTGAGCCAGCCTCCAATCTCCTCTCATGGCCAGTGGGAATATTGCCAACACAGCCTCTGGGGTGCAGGGAGCTGTTGGGGTCACCCAAAGGCAAATACCTGCCCATGGACAGGATAAACAGCTCTCTGGGCTGCTGTCACCGCACAGGTGAGACCTCCACTGCCTGCCATGAGTCTCAGTGGAAAGGTCCGAGTTCCGTCTGCCCTTGGAGAGAGGCAGGAACCGGAGTGCTTTGCACGCCGCTCCTGCTGTGGATTTGAGATGTCTCCTTAGGCTGGGACACAGGTGAGCCAGGAAGCTGGCTGAATTGTCATACAGCAACCAGACACTGGGGAAAGGGCCACCCTTTCAAAAGCCCATTTTGAATCCCATGCAGCGAATGCCCTCTCAGTGGTAACAGCCACACGCACCTGACATCTTCTCGGCAGAGCTGAAGGTGAGTCTTTCCTGTGATTCTGGATGCAGATGTTAATCCAGCCCTGACAAACAAAAGATTCTTCTTTCAGCATGGGTGCAGATGGGATATATATAGCATACTCGAGGGGTAGACGGACACTTTTCCAACAAAATGGTCTGCAAACAGGAACATAACTGAGCTGAGACAGTTTGATTGTTTGGGTTGTTGATTCAGATAGGAACAACTAATAGAAACACCATTCAAAATGATGCCGATGAGTAATTGACAGGGAAGAGCATTTGATCCTTCCTTGCTGAAACAAGGACCAAGAAGTCTGATGTATTTGTTTTTTAATTGACTTTGACTGCCCAGTCTTTTAGTTTTATGCTGCAGATGGGACTGCTTGTAATCGTTTTGCAAGGAGCCTGTCCCATACGAATCATAAATGTCTTGTGGCTAGGAGCTAATATAATTTCAGAACGTGTGGGAAGGGCTGATTTATTGAAGGAGCCACATGATGAATTTTAGGTCTGCAGCAGCTTGAGGCTTTTCTTTCAATCCTTAGGCACGCAGTGAGTTGGAGGGGGTGGCAGACTGGATCTGCTTCATTTTACATCTCTGCCTTTATGAATTCAGCAGGAACCACATGCTTCCTAGAAGATTTATGATGTTGGCAACTTTGATAGAAGGTTTTTATGTAACTTTCTGTCTTTATTGCTGTGCAAGCAACTTCCCAATACTTGTCAGTGCTGACCAAAGTGAAAAATGCTTTGAAAACCTGTGTACATCGAGCGGGGGAAAAGAATGAGGATGAGCAAGCCAGCTGTTGTTAACAAGGTGAAGCTTAGCCTGGAGAACAGCGCAAATGCAGAGACATATTGCTAGTCGAGGATTTTTATCAGTGAGCATGTAAAATATGCAAAGTGGGTAACTAATAAAATGAGGAAATGCAAATCAGCAAAGCTGATATGAAACCTTCAAGCAACCTCATTGAGTACAGCATTGGAGGCTTGTGTCGTCGTGGTGTGCTACTTCTCCCAGGCAATGAGCTTTGCATGTTCTGGATGGAGCTGCCCAGGAGCAGTGCAAAACCACTTTCCCACTCCAGCCCCAGGATCAACTATTTTCTGTGCAGCTTCCTATGCCTTCAAAACATTTGGTCTTTGCAGCATGTACCAATGGTAGCAGGCCATAGAATCATAGAATCATAGAATGGTTTGGGTTGGAGGGGACCTTAAAGACCATCCAGTTCCAAACCCCCTGCCATGGGCAGGGACACCCTCCACTAGACCAGGTTGCTCCAAGCCTCATCCAGCCTGGCCTTGGACACTTCCAGGGATGGGGCATCCACAGCTTCTCTGGGCAACCTGTTCCAGGGCCTCACCACCCTCTCTGTGAAGAATTTCCTCCTGATATCCAACCTAAATCTCCCTGCTTTCAATTTAAACCTGTTACGCCTTGTCCTGTCACTACAGGCCCTTGTAAAATGTCCCCACCCAGCTTCCTTGTAGGCCCCTATCTACACTGTTTCTACAGCCAGCCCTTGTTCTGGTCTCAACAAACCTTTCCTCAGATCAGTCATCTCTCCCCTCCTCTGGGCAGGTTGTTCACTATATCATCTTCCCAGTTGGTTGGTCCTTGTTGCTCCAGGCTGGGAAATGACTGCTCCTTGGAAACCACTATCTTTCTGCACATCCTTCTCTTTGGCACTCAGCCTCTTCATATCCCTGAAGATGATTCTGCTGCCAGGATCATATCCAGTTGGATTCATATTCTTTGTATTCCAAATAAAAACGTGATCAGATGGAGGAGGCATCTCAGAGCTGCTCTAGGCCTGGCAAAGGAAGACTGAGCTTCTCTATTCTGGAATTAGGCACATGAGAACTGATGAGTACATGTCAAGTGAGGATCAATAAATAAGCATAAAGTTACTGGCAAATAGGAATTGAGGATAAAGTGGGTGGATGCTGAGTTGGCTGGGTTGTCTTATGCAGCTTTCATCCATGATGACTAAGGGAGAAAAGAATCAGCAGTAAGCCTCCCATCTTTACAAGGTGCTCATGGTAGAATTAGCGTCTCTAGACATTTGCAGAAGTAAGCTCAGCCTCCTCTGCTGACTCACAAATGCTGGAGAAATTCAATAAACCAGAAGGAGGCACCAGGGAAAGAGCTTCCCGTTGATTTGACATAGGAGTTATTTTTAAAATACTTTTTAAAAAAGAAAATATTTGGTCAATTTGAAAATAAAAATTAGAATTTTTTAAAATACGAAATGCAGTTCTTTTAGTCATGAGAAACAGCAGTTTGAACAACCTGCTTTCGTCACTCAAAATTATTGCCTCACTTAACCCAGTTTTGCAAATAGCTTCAGTTCCTGTGAAATTCCCTTTTGGGAAAGAGACATGAATTTGCTATCTATTGGAAAAATGTCATGTTCTGATTCAGCGACATAAACAGACTTGGCGATGGAGCTGGATATATAAATGGTTCCATTTGCACATACTTACCCCTTCAAAATGGAAACACTGCCTACAAAAAATATGAAGAAAGAAAAAAAATAGCCCACTCACCTAAATTCAAAAGAGCAAGTGAAAAATAACAGACTTTCCCTCTTTGTATTTTCATACACGCCACATTCAAAGAAATCCAAACACATTGCTGTTCCTCTCACTTGCAGTTTTCCCAAAGTGTATGATATTGGGTTCAAAAACTTGATCTGCATCTTCAAAGCTCTCATTGGGTCAGATTTAAATTATTGTGCTGGGTTCAGTCAGGAAAAGGTTAACTCCCTTTACTGTGTTCCTGGATGCTGAGAGAAATGCTGGTAAGTTCTTCGCTGGCGTGGGACTGTACTGAATTCAAGGTCTTTCTCCACTTCTGATACTGCTGTTAGGTTCCCAGCTCTTGCTGTCTCACGAGCAGCGTAGGGGACACAGTCCAGATAGCTGACGCAAACTAACCAAGGGAGTATTTCATTCCATAGTACGTCATGTTCTGGGTCTTGGGTGGGGAGGGGGTCCGGGAACCGTTACTCTCTCTCCCTTACTCCCTTGCTCGCTTACTCCCGGGCACTTGCTAACCCTCCTGCGTTAGCTGCGCTGTTAACTCCTGTGCTGGCTCGTTTGCGAGGGAGTTGGTGGGTTGTTTAGAGTTCCTGGCCGTGTTATCACTGATAGGGTTCGTTAGGAATCTGCTGCGACAGCTCCTGGGCTCCAGCCCTTGGGCTGCAGCTCTCGGGCTGTGATCACGCTCAGGCTGTGGTTCTCGGGCTCTCTGGGTCTCACTATTCAACATCTGGGTGTGCACTGGTCGGTGGATGGTGAGAAATTGTATCATGTTTAATTTTCTATTATTTTAATTATTTATTATTAGTAGTATCTGTATATATTGATTTAGATTTAGTTAGTAAATAGTTCTTATCTCAGTTTTACGAGCTTCCTTATTTCTTTTTCCTCTGATTCTTCCCCTCCATTAGAGGAGGGGAGGGAGAATTTGTGAGAGCAGCTTCGTGGTATTTTGCTAGCCAGAGTTAAACCACAACAATTATCAAAACAGAAAAGAAGTCACCGGGACACAGATGTGTCCAGCCAAAACCTGCTGAGGTCCAGGACAGCCTTCCCATTCAGTTCAAGGGATAATCGCAGAAGACCTGTCTGTTGTGTTTCAAAAAAGCATGCACACGATGGAAAATGCCCGGCACCTGTAAGCGTATTTACAAAGTCAATTAACTCTCATAGGCACTCACCTACACCAGAAATATGGGAATGTTTGAAAATTCCATTAGGTGCCTATCTGCATGTTTAGAACCCAATACACACTTGGCCAATAGCATGGGAAAAGGTACATTATTTTGTGATGACAGTGTGTTTGTTAGCCAGCCACCTCCAGCAGGGGCTGCTCGTTAGAATGATGTACAAACCTCTGATGTCTCTGCTAAATCACAGATGGACAACAGGTTGCTCCAAGCCTCATCCAGCCTGGCCTTGGACACTTCCAGGGATGGGGCATCCACAGCTTCTCTAGGCAACCTGTGCCTCACCAGTGCCTCACCACCCTCTCTGGGAAGAATTTTTTCCTGATATCCAATCTAAGTATTGACCCAGTGTTGTACACTAGGTTTCAGATGTGGATTTAACTTTGCCCCTCAGATTATTATGGAGTTTCTTTGTATTTTGCATTGAAAAAAGAGCCCACACCGTGTCAGTTGTTAGATGCTATATGGACAGCCACTGAGAGCATTCTGTACCCCAAAGGGCTTCCAGTCTAAGTGCTAAAGCTATACAAGTGGAGAAGATAATACAGGCTGGTTCAGAAAACACTTCCTTGAAATGACATGAGAAGCCTACAGGAGAGGTGGCACAAGTGCATAGGGGTCCTATTCCCAATCCAACACTTTTGATTCGATTGAGGTGTGTTTCATGGCCTGGGTGTCACTCTTCAGCCGTAAGACACATATTGATAAGTAAATAGAAGGATCAAAAAACCATGTGTGCTCATATACATCCGTGCAAACAAGTTGAAGGCTAATAAAAGCCATCACTAGATATTCAGGGAGAACTCCAACTTTCACTTGAGTGTTGTTGTTGTGGCAAAACAGCATAGGATGACTAGATTTGTGTGTTGTGGGTTTTTTTGGTTGGTTGGTTGTTGTGTTTTGTTTTTTTTTTTCCCCCCAAAAAAGGTTATACAATCATTTTGATAAAGAAAGGCTGCTCTAGACTTGATGACTTATCTGAAATACCTGCACACATTTGCAGAACTGAGGCCAATCCCCTTCTGGTTGCTGGGTAAGGAGACTTGCAGGGATCCCTGGAGATACAAACCCGTGACAATCCCCAGATCTCACAAACAAGCAGCTGGGCTGGCCTTGTGGCCTGCATTACTTTGGTTGCATACTGCTCCTGAGTCGGCTTAGATGTTGCCTCACCCTTGTACTAGGAAGAAGCAATCTCTGTTTCAGACATCGGAGGTGATCAGTTAATGTGTCAGGACCCACTGTTTGACAGGGCAGCTGATCAGTCAGCCCCTGGCTGAACCGCTGGGCTGTAAGTCAGCAACCAGTGAGCATCCCCAGGGTCAAAATGAGCCAACTACTAAATCACAGGCAAGCCAGCTGAAGGACATTCAGGATTTCTACTGTCTACATGTGCTTTCTGGCTGGATGTGGAGGCCAGGATTGCAGTGATCGAGGTTAACCACTATTCCCTGCTCAGCCTGGATGGGGCAGCTCATTAGCCACCGTGCCAATAATCAACACAGTGCTGAGGAAAGCATCCCTGCAGGGTGATGATGCTATTCCTTATGACCTTGCTGGCAGCTTTATAATTTGTCATTTTTCCACCTCAGAAGACTGAATCACTCATTTGACATATGCCAATATCCAGAGTGCAATGAAGTGGTTCAGCCTTTGACATGACCCCTTGCAGCCTCGGAGCAAGAGGAAAGATGTGTCAAAGGGTCGGAGGGTTCATTTCACAGCCTTTGGAGACTGCTGGGCACAGAGAGCTTTCATGGATGCTGGCTTGCTCGTTAGCATCTGGGAAACTCATTAAAGTTTTATGAGTTCATTTTTAAAGCTTTGGCTTCTTATACCTTAAGGTCACTATAGAACTGATTTATGGCAATTAGCATAATCAGAAATATTTTCTTTCTACTACACTAATTAGCAAGAGGAGAAATTTAAGAAAGCAGTGTAGATTCCAACAGGACTATGCAGATGATGCATGTTTGTATTTTAACTACATGTTTTGCCATAAGTCCACGATTTATAGACATGGTCTATTTCTTTTCCAAAGATTTCTTCTGAGATTCTTGTTACCTCCCCTTTTTCTCCCTTTGGTCCTTAAGACTCTATTCCCTGGAGGCATCTCCTTCCAGTACCTGAAGGGGCCTACAAGAAAGCTGGAAGGAAACTTCTTACAAGTGCCTGTAGTGACAGGACAAAGGGTAACAGGTTTAAATTGAAAGCAGGGAGATTTAGATTAGATATCAGGAAAAAATTCTTCCCAGAGAGGGTGGGGAGGCACTGGCACAGGCTGCCCAGAGAAGCTGTGGATGCCCCATCCCTGGAAGTGTCCAAGGCCAGGCTGGATGAGGCTTGGAGCAACCTGGTCTAGTGGAGGGTGTCCCTGCCCATGGCAGGGGCGTGGGACTGGATGATCTTTAAGGTCCCTTCCAACCCAACCCATTCTGTGATTCTGTGATCCCCCCTTCTTCCAGCATACAGGTAGCCTTGGTCTCTCTCTTTTTCTCATCCTCCAACAGACTGCTGCCAGGTTTTCCAGGTGGCTGTTAAGAATGGCAAATCCCCATTACGTCCTTTCTTTGTGCTTTGATATTTCAGCCCTGAAAACCACTGCTGTGTTCACACGGGCCAGCACTGCCCATGTGTGCTCCACTGGAATGGTGGATCCTGATACTTAATGTGTCAGATGCAGGGGATTTTTACTGGTATCTCCTGGCAATTGGAGCTCAGTTTGGAAGCAAAAGATGACAGAGGAGGCTATAAAACCGTGCATTTAAAAGGGTATTTGCCACCTGATGCAAGTCACCCTATTGGTTCCTCTGTATCAAACCCGATCCCTAAGCTGATATCCCGACATCCAAGGAACTGCAGTGCAGCATCGTGGACTCCCCCAGGGAACAATGTGTTGTCTCTACCGCAAGCTGGGACTGAGGATTTATTGCAAAGCAGGAGGGTGAAGAGAATTAAATAGTGTCAGAAGGAAGCAATTAGTCCAGATCCAAAGTAAGCTCATAAGCCAGTTGGCACATGCATTATCTGCAACACTCAGTGCTGCAAACATTTTCCTGGAAGAGCCCTTAGGAATTCTGTTTCAAGTACTTAAGTGTTCATGGGTGTTCATTTCCATAGTGATTCCCTGGAAATAAGCAGCCTTGTTTTCCTCCTACATAAGATGCTATAAATCAAAAGTAACTTGATCAGTTTTCTTCACACGCACAGACACACACATATACACGCCTGCAACTGGACATGTATGTACATGTGCATACACTGGGACACAAGAACTTGCACACAGACCCAGAGATTGCCAGTCCATCATATCCACAACCATTTTCCTGGCATAGCTGAGATGTTTTCCTGCTGATCGCAAACCTACATCTGAATCATCCCAGATCTGTGCTGTGAATGATTATTTTATTGAAAGGGACGTGGGGCTTTAAAAGGCATCACAATACAAAGCAGATAGTTTTGCCTCAAGAGATGTGACTTCATTCACCTTTGCACCCCTGTCAGCAGAAAGCAAAGGAATAAGATTCTTTAGAAGAGAGGGGGCATGAACATATTTCCAAGGCCCCTGAGGTGCAGCTGAAAAAAGTACAGCAGCCAAAACGTGCTCCTGTTCATTCTTTCCTAGTAACAGTGGAATGACTGACGATATTATTACCAAGATAACTGGGTATTTCAGGTTGTAAGGGACCTCAGAAAGCCTCTGGTCCAAACCACCTACTCACAGCAGGCTCAGCTATGATTGAAGACTAGGTTACTCAGGGCCTTATCTAGTTGGGTCTTGAAAAATCTCTGGAGATGGAGACTGCACAGCCTCACTGGGGAACCTGTCCCATTGCTGTCCTGTCCTCCTGAGGAAAACCTTTCTCCTTATCTGTCCCTTTCTTGTTTCAGCTTATATCTGTTGTTTCTTCTCCTACCACACACCATTGTGAAAGGCCTGGGTCTGTCACCTCAGTAACCTCCTTGTAGGTACTGGCAGGCTGTTATTAGATCCACCCAGAGTCTCCTCTTCCCAGTGCTGAACCAGCTGTTCTACCCTCTGCACACAGAAAGTACTCCAGACCTGAGCATCTTCGTGAGCTGCGGCTGACCTTGCTCTAGCTTATCAAGGCCTTCTTGTACTGGGGGGCCCCAAACTGGGCACAGTATCTAGATGTGGTCTAATCACTTCCCTCAGAACAGCCCAGACTGCTGTTAGCCACCTTTGCTGCCAGGGCACATGGCTGGCTTGGGTCCGTTTCAGCATCCACCAAGGTCCCTGGGTGCTTTTTCACCAGGTTGCTCCTCAGTCAGCTGGTCCCACCTTCCGCACATGCGGCCAAGGGCCTCCCCGTGGCTGTCCAGGATATCTATGGATCAACCCAGTAGCTCTGCTCACAGGTATCCTGAATAATCATCAAGTCATGAAGTCACTATTGAAAGGTGCCATGAACATCACTCTCAGCCCCCGTGGACCTCTGAAATGGACAGTGACACTGCAGACCAAACACCACTGGGGGGCGTGGCTGGTGTGGAAGGCAGGGAGGAGACAACTCTCCAGTCTGTGAAGGTGTAGCTGAAAATGAGGTAAGAATCTGGGTTTGACTATCAAATTTGTCATCAGACATGGGAGCTCCTCCCTGTAGAAACCCAGGAACTTTGGCCCAAAAGTGCATCTAGGCCAGTGCTTCTCCATACGCTCCTCTTCCAGCCCTCTTGTCCAGCCAGGGTTTCTGTCTCTGAGCTGGGCTGATCCCTGAAGCGTGCCTTAGGTTCCCAGGCAGCCATAGGCTCACTTGAATGTTGAATGCAAATGTGGAAATCCTTGTCTTCTTGAGATGAGGGGGTGTGGCTCACCTCCAGCTCAGCCAGCATTTTTACCAAAGGCTACCCAGGGAAAATGGAAGCTCTTGGTAGTTTGTTTTGCTCCCAGGGATTTTTCTCCTGGGATGATTTCCAGTTTAATCGAAATGAATTAAGATCTGAGCAGCCCCATGACTTGATCTTGTGCCATGCCTTGGGATGGCATCAGCAGCTACCTTGGCTGGTGTTTCATGGAATGGTGAGCATTTTCTCATCCCGGCTTGGATGTGCCAAATGCTGTTGATGACAGAAGTCAGCTCTCCACCAGAATAACTGTACAGTAAAGCAGAGGCAAGAGTATTGCCATTCGGTCAAGAGAACTGAGGACTTCTTCCAAAGTCCTACGAGTGAGAACTTGCAAAGCTGAAAATGTTATTTATATCTTCTTCAAACTGTTGGCACTAATAAAGAGTATCACCTTTTTCCCCTTGAACCATGCCTAGTAGCAGAGAAAGCAGACAGCGCCTTGTAGCCTTGTTTCTTTAGGCAGTGCAAATCTTGCTAGCTTCAGTGCACTTTGCATTGAACTCATTGACGGAAGAAGAAGCAACCACAGTCCCTCCAGGCTTCCCTGGCCTTCTAGGTCTCCCTACACTATGTCTGCAGCTAATACAGGCTTATTTGCAGGATCCTGGATTAGCTGGCTTGACTCTGTCCACTTCTGTCCAAGTGAAGATCAGGGAAGTAGTTGACTAAGTGTACAAGGCATTCATAAGTGTCTACATCTGAATGAGTTCGGAGAAGGTGGGACATCTGCACAGGCCATGCAGGTGCTTGTCCGGACTGACAGCTAGAAGCCAGCTAGGATTCCTGGCGCATCTGGAATGATACTAGAAGTCTATATTTAGGCAACTGAATTAAGCCCTCAGCAAGGCCAAAAGATGTGTTGCATCCAGGAGCGCCACAAGCTCCTCCTAAAGCAGATCCCTCCCGAAGGCCAGCTAAGGAGCTCTGCAGAATTCACTGCAGTTTGCTTAGATATGCACCAAATCAGGCACCTGAATTACTGAGACACAAACCAAATTTAGGTATCTTCATCTATTTATTGATCTTAAATGTTTAGTGAATATTTACTGTGAGTGAAAACAGGGCATCCCAGAAATAGCCCTGAAAACACTGGTAGGCTGCCCTGGCATCGATGTGTTCCAGTGGTTTCCTGTGAGGTCAACGACCCTAAGCTCTAAAGAACCTTGTGAAAGCAAACCCTGCTCTTGAGTGTCTGTTGCCAGAGACAGTAGTTTTCTTCTTCAGCTGCAAAATTTCCTGTCTACTCAGACCTCCCAGGTGTCTGGGTTTGATCTGAACCCTACAGATCTGAGGTCAGATATGCTGATTACACTGCAGCCCTTCAAAAGTTTCGTCCAATTCACAGGGTCCAGATAAGACCAACTTCTTTCTGTAGCCACGCCATGGGACTAGAAAAAAGCATGGTTAACAGCATCTAGATCAGGGCTAGACAGATCTGGCAGTTCTTCAGTTCCAGTTCTGGTACCTGGACTCCTCAGTTCCTGTGTAGAGCACGAAAAGGACTTTTTACTACTGCCTTTTTGCTTACTGGCTACAATATCCCAGTCCATGTCTCTGGTGTGGATTCTGGTTACCAAATTTTGCACTGTGTCTGTCTGCACATAAGCCAGTAACTCAGGTGCCCTTTATGGTCAAGGGACAAACTACGTGCTGGGTGCAATTCCCCTGCCCTGTTGTAGACATCTACTTTACGATCAGACGAGTCATACCATGGACTTCATGGACTATATTAGCAGTTCTTCAATGGTCACAACTAGCTCCATCTGAGACTTGTGAAGGGCTACATAAATTCGAGTCCCACTAGAAAGATCTTTGGAAGAATAGTATCCTGTGCCTAAATCATACTTTTGCTCCACTTACAGGACAAGTCCCCACTTCTAGTGACATGTGGCTGAGAACCACATGGTGCTACGTGTCATGGAGACACACATGACTAAGGTGATGGCTTCCCCTCAGTACTAGCGAAGGCTTTTCTGACAAAGGAAGGGCTTCACAGCACAAGGATAGTAGTGAATCACTCTGGCAAAGCATCCAAGGGCAGATGCAGCTGTGCCCACAAAATTGTGTTTTGTGTCCATTAAGAAAAATACCCCACTATAAGGGAAAGAAAACAGTCCAGTGAAAGCATTGCTGTGCTGCTTTATTGCACTGGTACTTCAGAGCTGGGTGCACGGAAGAGTAAGAGTAAGGAAAACTCAGGATGAATCCTAGCTCTGCAAGACTACAATGCATAGGGCAGGTTGGTTTCACAGCTAACACGGGCTATGCTCACCCATAGTTATGGTACGTGTAGGATCTTACTGCACCTAATAAAACCAAGCAAAGGATACAGGCAGACAGGTGAACTTAAGGGAGCAATAAGATGGTACTAACCAGTTCACAGACTGGGGGAAAGAGGAACAGCCTTCAAAGCACTATTTCCATGGAGACTACATTCCACTCCCTGTTTCTACGGCAGCTTTCATCAGGAGATCTTGATGGTTTGATCAGATTGCTCTGCCTGGTCCTTGATGTGGAGAAAAGAAAGGGAAAGATAGGAACTGCTTCTTTATTGGGAATCAGACAGGGATACTGAGAGGGCACATGTGAGCCTGACACCAAGTCTACTGATACCAGTTAGAGTCCTTCCAGACACTTGAAGCATATACCTAGAAAATAGACTGACGGTGACCGCCTTGCAAATGCAAGTGCTTCAGCTTATGACTCCAGAGGAACCAGAACACGAGCTCCAGGAAACAGATATTCCAATTCCTGTTGCCAACCAGGAGGGTTTGGTGCCCACTGAAAGGTTTTGCAGCCTACAAACTAGTCACAGGTTGTCTACTGGGCAGGCAAGTGCAAAAAAGAGCGCACTGTATACAATGTGAAGAGCTTTGGACTGAGCCCCATGTATCCAATCTCAGACAGGAAACCCTCAGCTGGTGTAAATGATACGCCTTCTACTATCTGCCACGAAGCAGTCACTTTGCTGATATAACCTAGACCCTGCCTTTTTTTCTTTAATCCTGGTCTTTATTATCCCCTCCCTTGATACGGTGTGTTTGGAGTCACGCATGTACCTATCCCCATCATTCTCCCCTGCTCTGCACTCTCTGAGAAGACAAAAACAGGCCACCCTCAAAATAAGTCTTTATTGCTCTTCTGGGGATGGTCTGAAATCTTGGTCTCGTAAGGTTGACGGTAGAAATTCAAGCTTGATGTTCATCACAGTGCTCTAGAGAAAATGGGCCGTGGCTGTCAGTACCTCTGGCATGACAGACATCAGAAAGTTTCCATGGCAAAACTAGCAGAGATGGTGTATGTGTTAGAGTGGCAATCACTTTAAAATTAACTTAAGTAGTGTCCCATTAATGCTCTACGTCCATCACGCTGGCCTGAAACAGGGTGCAGTGCTGGAAGGACTGAAAATCTCTGCTTTGGACAAAAAATGATCAGAAAACGAATTTTATTTTTTGTGAAAATACACTCCTGTAGCAACAATAACCTGCAATTTCTGACAGTATCTGCTGCACTGAAAATCCCTTTTTCATCCCAGACTGGCCTAGAGACAGCGCAAACACAGAGGTACTCAGTGTCCCTTCAAACATAAAATGCCAGGAGACCGTGCACTGCGATGCACGCCATGGATAAAAGCACTGGCACAGTCCTCTCTCACCAGACACTTTCGTTTCCCAGCTGCCACGAAGAGGGTTTGCCTCACTTTGCAGCACTCAGGGCACTGACAGCAGTGAGTGGCATAGGCAGGCACATTTCCAGTCTTATTTGTATCTCTGCTGCACTGGGATCTGTCACGCTAGCTGGCACACGGAAGGCGATGTGAAGACTCTTCCCTGCTCCTCCTCTTTGGCAGAGATAGATCTAACTAGACAGAATCTCAAATCTCCCTTCTCCCTCAGTTACCTCATTGAGGCACATGAATCCAAATGAGAGTTAGGAGGGGGAAAAGTTACAAAACGTTGTTAATTTAAATTTGCTGTGCATTGCCAACCAGCTCAAAGTTCAGTGTGACTGAGCTGCTAGGACAGGATGCCTCCAAAAGCAGGGAATTAACATCAGTGTCTTCCAAGATATTTTCCACCCCTCCATAGTCCTGAAAACTAGTCAGAGACCAATTTAAATCTGGGGATTTAAATCCAGCTTGCACTGGGAAGTCCTCTCAAACATGTGAAGAAAATTCAGAACGAGCATGCTAAAGGGAAAAGAGCAAATTACTCCAGCACTGGTGAGATACAGGAGCTGCAGAACACATCGCACAACCTGCTTTTTCCTTTCTGCTGTTGCAAGGAAGCCAGATGGAGGGAAGGAGAGTGCAGAGGGACAGGGATCCAGTGTAACAGCATGAGATGAGAAGGGAGACAATTCATTTTGCATTTAAATGCTCTCTTGCCCAGATTTTCTTCTGATGAAGGTTTTTCACGTGAGGTTTTTCTTCTTACATCATTAAACAGGATTTCTTTCCCTGATCTTAGATACAAAACCACTCACAAGTTAGGTGTCCTCTTCCTTTCCAGAGTAAAGAAAATGATGCTGGTTTTATTGAAACCAACCCAGAGAGGTGTTTATTACTGGAAATATACAGTATTTTTGAACATCACATAAAAAGCCTAGTAGATACATCTGCTCTAGTTCAAAATGCTGAATAGATAATCTTTGTGCAGCATGTAGCACGATCCTCGTAATGCAAACATCCTCTTATTCTTATTTTTACAGTGCTTCCCTTTTATATTTTTTAAACCCAGAAAACATATCCTGTTGCCCTTCCCCACCCCAATCCTCTTAGCTGAAAAAACCCAAAGACTTGCCAAAGGCTACTTACATTGTGTCGGAAGCGTGGGGCTAAGAGGAGAAAGGATACTTTATACAGCTATCTAGGGAGATTGCTGTCCTTTTCAAAATCTCGTGTATGAACAGGGCACAGTTCTTGCAAGGCAAAGTGTCCTGTGTTAAACAGTCCAGTGGTGCCCTGGCCAAGTCCCAGTCTATCAAAGGGAGAAATGGGGAAAGTAGATACATTTGGATTCCTCACACCACCTCTCGGATGCTCTTTTACTCGCTGTCACACATTCTGAAATGACAGTTCTGCAGAGAAGAAATGTTTACGAAGAACCGAGAAGGAGACGAGCTATCTACACACCAAACTCTTGAAATCATTGGGTATCAATGTACAGGGTGAGATGGGCTATTTTAAAAATAGTCTTTGTTCACCACAACACAGAAAGGAAAACCAAAAAAACAGAAAGGAGAAAAAGATTGGTTGTTCTTGCCAGTGTGCTGTTTCAGACTTTGTGTTGTGGATTTCTACAAGGTGCAGTCAGTGCTGACTCTCTCTCTTCTTTGAATCTGCTTCGACACCACCTCTGCCAAGAGGCTTTTGCCTGGTTGCCTTAAAGCATCATCACAAATACAGGAGATGAGAGCGCACAAAAATATGACGGGCACCTCATTGCGAAAGAGCGCAGTGCCGAATAAAGGCAGAAGGTTTGAAGAAAGGGGCTTGGGGAGAGTGAAGAAAGAAGAACCCTGAAGGCCACCGGCTGGTGCGTGTACGCACGGGGTGTATCACACGG
The DNA here is from genome assembly GCA_027574665.1 of Rhynochetos jubatus. Taxonomy (NCBI): domain Eukaryota; kingdom Metazoa; phylum Chordata; class Aves; order Eurypygiformes; family Rhynochetidae; genus Rhynochetos; species Rhynochetos jubatus. Next base: position 5,120,515 of record CM050653.1, on the reverse strand, counting down.
CTGCGGTCTGTTTGATGCTATGGAAGCTGATTCGTGTCGGAGAGGTGGGGATAGACATGGCACGTGCCACGCGCACTCGGAGGGAGTGATGGTCTTGCCAGCGGTGCCATCTTTTCCTGGCAGCAGAACGGACCTGGTGAAAAAGAAGAAGGGAAGAACGTGAACACTTAGAATATGCAGGTGTCCTCTGTAAGGACACTAGACAGCACCGAGACGAATGACAATATGATTCAAGACACTGAAACCTGCAGGGCTTGATTCAGCTGGCTAAACATGGGCATCTAGTTCACTTGATATTCTCTCGGGTAGTGAAGTCTGGGAAAAGCATGGGTTTTACATACCTCATGTCTCATATCGATGTCTTAAATACCCCAGAGCATTTCAAATGGCAATAAATGCCAAAGCTTATACAACTGTATCAAGCCCTGAAGTTGGATCCACCTGATGGAGGACTTCTAGGGACTTATCAGAGGGGTTGTAGTTGTCCCTGTTTCCCTTGTATATGAAGGGAGATCACAGACCGACTAACTAAACACTGGTGTCTACAACACACCCACACCTGACTTACTCCCTGTGAGCATCCTGAATAGGCAGTGGAAAGCTACTCTACAGTCAAGCTCATCCTCAAGCAGATGCTTACAAACAGGCCAGATAAATCTTGAACTTTAAGCGCCTTTTTTTTTTTGCATGGACCAAAGAAAGAACCCAGGAGCTCTAGCTCAAACATAATGACTATAAACAAGAAAAAGACAGGTGACAGGGACTGTAGCCTCCAACAGAATGGGAGGGAAAGTTAGACATACTCCTAACATAGACTGTAATCAAGTCCTGCCAAATCACTGGCACAGAAAACTCAAAGTCAGAAGCTGAAATGAAACATTTATACCAATTTCTGGATATTCTTGTTGATCTCTGCTTACTGTACAGACAGGAGCAATTTGGACCCCTAACCCAGGCTGCTAGGTAAGCCTAAAAATCAGGTGAGATGAATCTGGGCTCAGCTTCTTGGACAGTCAATGGGCAATTGTACTCATGACACTTGGGAAGGATGTTGACATTCCGCTGCCAACCTCAAATACAGTCAACTTTGAAAAAAAGAACATTTTTACATACAACCTCTATATCAAGCCAGGGCATCCTTTGCCCAAACCACATTTATGTAGAAAGTGGGGTTATAAGTAATATAATGTAGACATTACACCTCAGCTACTGACACATAGTTCTCTTCCTGACCAAGAGCAAACCAGTCAGTATGGTCAAAGGTCAATATGGTCCTAGTCATCTCGTCTAAAGCAGATGTCCAAAGTAGGCCAGATACTAGTCAGATGAAAAATGCCCATTTCCTTTCATTAGTTATAAAGTAAGCCTAGACAACTACCTCTGCTTTAGATGTCTAGATTAAAAAAATAGCTAAATTTAGACAATACTGACATCTTACCCTCAATGTTTTTCCATCTTTAATGTACTTCTCTGCTCACTATCGCTCAAAAGTAAAGGAGTGCTCTTATCCCCATTTTACCACTGGCAGGCTAAAGCTTGGGTATTAATAGCAGTGATGCTGTTGTAGAGAAGACCTCAACATGGATCAGCTACCATGGCAACTGTACAAGGCCTGGGGTGAGCTTGCACAGCCTGTGTGAAACCCATGCTGACACAGCTTCTCAGCTATCAGCACCTGAGGTAGATCAAAGCCATCCTGGGATTGCAGGGAAGATGGTGTTGAAACAAATCGTCCAAAGGTACACAGCCACTGCTTTTCTCCAGTTCTTTTAAAACTTGGGGCCTGTCTTCAGATGCAGCGTGATGTGTACTCAAAACATGACGAACACATACTCTCCAAGCCCACCTCAGACCAGCTCCAACATGTGGTCTAACAGGTGCTCAAATGAGATGCTGAGCTCTAGTAGCAGAGGTATTTCCCACCCGAATCACACCCTGTCAGTGTTAGGTGTCCTAGATGAATGATGGCCTGATAGTGACACAACAGTTCATAAGGAGGATGTGGGAAGGAGTGATCTGTACTTCTCTTAGATGGTTTTGGTCCTCCCATTTCTTGGTGCGCCTTCAGTGACTCAGACAGATCCACAGTCTGTAGCACTACTACTTAGAAACTTCTCATTGTTGTGGTCTGGCACCTAAGAATCCCTTCTCATCACCAGTTTCGTTCATGAAATACAGCCCATTTAAGGTTTATGAGTATCACCGTGGAAAAATGTTTTGCAATTGCCCTCTTTGGGGCCTTTTCAGGGGAATCCTGAAGCTGGAAATCTGGCTTTTCTATCAGAGCCTTTCTAGAAGGTGCAGGCTGGGCAAAACAGAACTGAGGATCTCTTTAACTGGTTGTTTCCTCGACTGTGTGTGATCTGTGCTGTTTGATCTGACACTTAAGACAAGAAAATGCAGATGTTTATAGTTAGGTGAGAAGTATGCCACACTGGGTCTATTTATCTATTTATTTAGATTCTGAATCAAAGACTTGCTTCAATATAAAATAATGGGTTTTACACTTAATAGATGAGACAGACCCTAGAAAAATAAAACCTATGGGGGGATAGGACTGCTTGCATGGAAAAGGGGAAGAGTGAACATCCAATGAAAGAAGAATTAAAGTTAAAAGACAGCACTGCCAGAAGGACTGTGATCATAATGAATTTGTGAGAATAATGTGGTTAGCGCAGTGCAGGGGATTTCTGGAAGAGCCTCTGTGCTGGTTTTGGCTGGGATAGAGTTAATTTTCTTCATAGTAGCTAGTATGGGACTATGTTTTGGATTTGTGCTGCAAACAGTGTAGATAAAACAGAAATGTTTTTGTTACTGCTGAGCAGGGCTTACACAGAGCCAAGGCCTTTTCTGCTCTTCACCCCACCCCACCAGTGAGTAGGCTGGGGGTGCACAAGAAGTTGGGAGGGGACACAGCTGGGACAGCTGACCCCGGCTGACCCAAGGGGTATCCCACACCATACGATATCATGCTCAGCATATAAAGCTGAGGGAAGAAGGAGGAAGGGGAGATCATTTGGAGTGATGGTGTTTGTCTTTCCAAGTAACTGCTACACATGCTGGAGCCCTGCTTTCCTGGGGATGGCTGAACACTGCCTGCTGATGGGAAGTGGGGAAGGAATTCCTTCTTTTGTTTTGCTTGCATGTGCGCTTTTGCTTTACCCATTAAACTGTCTTTATCTCAAGTGAGAGAAACCCATGAGTTTTCTCACTTTTCTGATTCTGTCCCCCAGCCCACCGGGGTGGGGGTACAGTGAGCAATTGGCTGTATGGTGCTGAGTTTCTGGCTGGGGTTACATCATGACAGCCTCTTGTTATGAATTAGTAGGTACAAAACACCTCCACTAGTGTCAAGATGGGGTTTGGTCAGTTTACAGAATGAGTTAAATGAGAGAGTTATATGAGAGAGCCCGAGTCAGGATGGGCTGACTCTGCTATATGCTGCTACTACAGTAGAAACCATCCTGGACTGCTGACTTTCACTGTCTCGTCAAACTGACCCCATTACTTCACTGAACCCTGCAGTTACAATATGAGAAACAGTGGAAAGACAATGTGTCATGGTGTTGCACTTTCCTGGATGCCCACTGTTTGCAAACCTATCAAGGTTCTACCTGGAGTGGCCAAGGGATACTTATTTCTGATTCTAGATTTAAGGGTGCAAACTATATACTCCTGAAGGCAAATACATGTGCAGGATGCATCTCATCTGAAAGCTTGATACCTAGTCTTGACCAATTTTTTATGCTTTTAATATAGCAAATGGACAATGTGAGACAGTTCCACTAAGGAGATGACTTAGATAAGTGGAATGCGTAAGTCCTTGCTCAACCCTGCTCCTCTGAGTACAAAACCAGCTTAGCTAAATGTTGGGCACCTAAGGCAAATGGTACAAGTAACATGTAAAGTGTCAGAGGGGTAACCAGTGCCATGGGAAATTGTCCCATGAAGAACATGGGACTGTATCTGCAGAGGGACGTTGCCCCTGGAAGGCTCATTTCTCCCCAGATGTCACCAAATGCTGAGATACTGTTACAAAAAGCTTTTTCCCCTTTCTGCTGGACTGAAATTCACCCTTGTACAAGGAACCTGTGACCCACTTACGTCCTTCAAAGAGGTGAATTTCTTCATCTCTGGTGCAAAAGCAGAGAATAAATCCCTGTGTAGAGCACAGTCTTGCTAAAGGTGTTCATAGCAGCCTGGCAGTCCTGTGAGTTCATGTATCCCATGAACAGCGTTTCATGGGGTGGGGAAAAGGGGGAGTCTCCTGGTTGGCTTTTTGTGTTTCTGGACAACTTGTGTGAAGAGATACTTACTCAGCCAGTGAAGCCAGATTAGATTTATCATTTGTGCTTCAAACCAATCAAGTCAAAAAGAGTCACCTGGAGATAAAGACGTGAGTCTAAACAAGCAGTTGTCCGAATGGCTGTTATGATCTGGTTTACTTGCAAGCTTTAGAGAGGATAAAAAGTAGTAACAAAAGTGCCGTCTTCTTGTACAGCTGGAGCCATTCCTAACGGAGGGGGCACACGGAAATAGACTCTGCACTTACAAGGGTGAGTGCAAAGCATTTCTTAACGACAGAATAATTGATTGCAATTAGGATGCGACCGGAGCACAAGCAGAAAAGGTTAAGCACAAATTTATCTCTTACAATTGAACTCAGACACAAAATGCTAGCTTAACTTTAGGTCAGAAAAGAAAAAAGAAAACTGACGGTGACTGCTATAATAACATGTTAAAAAAACACCAAAAAAAGGCGTTATTACCAGTGAAAGAGTAATAGAAAAAGATAAAGCAAAACATTAACTTCAAACCTGGCAGTTAATCTCCACGAGAGCAACTGCCTTTATCTGTTAAGCATTTGTAGAGTCAGTACCATGTCCTAGAGTCATCAATAGCACATCTATGACCTCAAATGAACAGCACCTGCTGTAATAGCCCGAAGATGCGTACAGGCTATCATCAGTGGTTAAAGCTTGACAAAGAGTCTCAGGAATATAAATTATAAGCTTCACCCCCGTGTAACTTTAGTTGCTTGCGGTGACAAAGTTTATCCATTCTCTGGATAGTTCTCTGTGTTGACCCTTGGTCTGTCTTTTTCTTGGAAGCAGTTACTCTCTCAGAATTAGCCTTTTCAGCTCTTTGCCCTTGGTGTACTGTGAATAATCACAGTTTCTGAACATGTGGCCAAATCAGATTTACCATCATATTTGTGCCTACAGAGTGTGGGCACTGCTCTCAGCAGGATTGCTTCAGAACAGTCAAGAGAAAGAATTCAGGGGATGGGATGGAGAGAAGTCAGTGGGTGATAGTTTTTCTTTCCTGATTGGATCACCTAACTGAGGAGTTCTCAAACTTTCAGATCACATCTGAACATCACTAAAACCCACACCTGTCCATAAAAATTACAAAACCCTCTCCTCCTCCTCCTCAGAAGAAAAAGAATGAAAGAGATGGTGGGAAGGATGAAAACATGCAGAGAAGGTTTGCTTTCGATAAAACAGACATCAGCTTGGTATTGTTATTACCTATGCTGGACAGTGGCTGCTGCCTAGTTTCTTGCAGCCATCAATTAGAAATAAGCTGAAGAAAGAGCCTTTAGCAACATTAAAAATCATTTTTTGGAAGAAATGTCATGTCATATTAGCAGAGAGGAAGAGAGCTTGATCCATTTACACAGTGCTTAGAACAAAGGGGCCTATTCACTTGGGGCTTCTTGACATAATACTATAATGTAATAGTAGTAAAGCAGGTAAAAAGGAAGGGTCTGATAAGAAGAGTAGAATTAAATAAGCTGTCATGGTAATAGGAGATGGAGGTAATACTACTGGGACGTTGCCATACCCTTTCCCCAGAGAACATCTCTCACATGAAAGTGTTAACAAGTGAGGGGCTGAGGGACAACAGATACTCTTTGACTACAGAATAATCCTGGTGTTCAGTAGTCTGCAACTACATAACCCTAATTAAGTTCTTGTTTTGCTCATGCATTTTTTTACTCCCAGAAAGCCTGATCCAAAGGCAAATGAAATAAATGAAAAAGGTTTATATAGATCCCAAAGGCCTTTGAAACAGACTGAGTTTTGCTCTACGAAAATAGGTTTCAGTGACGAATTCATCAAGTTTCATCTACGCTTAAGCCCCTTTGCGCCAAGTTTCGGATCCTTGTGCTGCAGTTGGAGGTAACAGGAGAATAACTTTGGACTTTAAATTTCTTTGGTTATGAACGGCGGTGCAAATTGTGGAAAAGTTGGTAAAGATTTATTCAATATATTCAGCTACAGTTGAGCAAGAGGGACTTTCAAGCAATGTCGAGATCTGCAAGAGGGATCTAGCCATGCAGACTTTAAATTCCAAGACACTGGTCTCACTGTGTCTGACTCTGCAGTGTAATTCAGTTCCATGAAGTTTCTGAAGCCCTGGCCTCGATCTGTGTCCAGCAGAGACATAAGAAAGGCCATGAGGTATTGGCAACAGTTCATCAAAAAAAGACAACTAAAATAGGTCAGATGAATTCTACCCTCACTTGTGTGAATATAAACAGTGTTGAGGTTGATCAGCTCAACTGCATATGTGTCTATTAGATGTCTAATGTTAAGGGGATAAATCCCACCCACTACATAACAGAACTTAAACTACAGTGAGGTGATACCTTGAAAGTTTCCCAAAGGGTCAGGATGTCCCTCAGGAGAGGAGGATCAGTAAACGCTGGATATCATAGTAAATGCTACGAAGAAGCCTATGGGCCAAGCCCCTCCAGATCCTTTGAAGGATTAAGGGCAGTCCTGAATGGAAGCAAAGAAACAGAATGGCCTAAGCACAAAGCCCACTGGACTGACAGACCTGGGGATCTGCAGATGAGGAATGATCGTCTGCTAACACTCTCAGAGAGATGGGAATGAGTGTTTATCTGTTTTTTGTGAATAAAGTATATTGCTGAGCAACTATTCCTATGTCCTCCAGCCACCTCTCACCCTACTGGTATGGCTTTACAAGGCTCCCAACAGAGCCAAACTGTCAGGCCAAAAATGGTCACGTTATCATTAGACAAAAAATCGAACCAAACAGCTCTATAAAGATGACACTACCAGTGTTTAATCCTCTTAAGGCAGGGAAGGGACATAGTCAAAATAATCTGCAAGGCTCAAACATGGCAATAAATCCCGTAATCTTACAAAAATGATGTTCTGGTGGAACATTTTTTTTTCCCAAATAGCCTACATCACACCACTTTTTTATGTAACATTTTTAAGTTTCTTTTTCTCCCTGAAAATCTGCCTGCTTAACTGGTCTGCAGTTCATTTTTTTTTGCCAGAGACTCTGTCAGCAATTCCATACAACCCGGTAACAGGTGGATAGCTTTGCAGCACCTGCCAGACTGAGATGTTGAAGCTTTATTTCTACGATCACAACAGTGCAATTTTTTAACCGTATGTAACTGTTAGAGAAGCTAGAACATTTAAGACTAGTTGTAAAGATCTGCCACGCATTTCGGGGTGGAAGCAAATTCTGATCGCTTATTCTGGGCCACAAATGACCAGAACTAACCACTAGAGAGGGAGGCCATGAACGCAATCAGCACAGCCCAAGCCTCTGTGATTTTGTTGTGGAATGCTCTGGAGGAATGATCACAACAGCAGTGGTGTAGTGAGAAGGAAGACACAGTGGAGAAAGACCCTCAGACCAGTTAGTACCTTTCACCATGCCTGGACCTCGCATTTTTCTCTCTGTGGCAGGACTCCTGTCTGCAGAGACGTACTGGAGTCACAACAATGAGGGTGACTTTCTGCCAGAAGAGGTCTGGGTGTGGGAGATGGATACTGAGAGGAGACTGCATTCCTGTAACAAACTGCTGCCTGGTGGTCCCAAAGGGAAGGTTTGGTCCCTTCAGGTGACTCTATACTGACCAGGCATCCCCAGGGGCATTTAGGAGTGGTACTCGTGCACTGTTGGACACCTTTGCTCAGAAAGCAATCATTGTGGGAGATGGAATTAATCTTTAGCCCTTTAGTCCACCCCCATATTCATATTTATTCAGTGGTTTGAAGGAACGCTTAATGCATGTCCTTTGGGCTCAGAATGATTAATGTGAAGTCTGCTCAGATTGATGGGCAGGTGGATGACTAACCATTTAGGTGGTGATTCATAACTGGCAATTATAACGAATAGCCTCCCAAGATGATCAGATCAAAGTAAGCCACTTTGAGCTTAATAGATTTTGAGAGACAGATGGTGCCCGGGTACAGGGTCAACACAAAAAAATTAAACATATTTATCCTTGCCTTACACCTTGTTGTGAAAATAATTTACAATGCCATCTAACAAAGTAACCTGTTCTATTCCTCTCTGGTTATGGTTTCTCTCTAAATCAGCTAATTGCTTTCCATTTAAGCTGTTAATTCATAGCTGATTATCAATACTAACCAGATAATAATAGAACCTGAGGCCTGCTAGAGCTGAGAATTCATGGTTTGCAAGATGATTTCAGACACAGGCCTTGCTAGTTATGTAGCCCTTCAGGACATGATTAGAAATCAAGGACAGACACCTTATTATGGACATAGGATTCATGAATTACAGATTAATAAAGGTTGGAAGGGACCTCAGAAGGCATCTGGTCCAATGCCACAACCAAAGCAAGTCCAGTTTAGAAATTATGTCAGGGCCTTACCCAGTTGTTTTGAACACATGTGAGGACAGAGATCTGAAAACACCTCTGGGCCTCTCTTCTAGGGCTTAAACACCCTCACCATGATTTTTTTTTTTTCACCACTTTTAATTAGTATTTCCCTTGTGTCCTTCATTGAGTTTGACAGTGGAGATTATTTTTCTCTGGCCAGCCCTTCATCAAGCACTATCACCTTATAAATTTGGGTCATCCTCACACCCCATCACCTTCATTCACAGGCACCCTGTAAGGTTTCTGAGGAGTTTCCGAGGATCACAGAACTCTCTGAGGGATCAGCACTGGTGGTTATTGGAAATGACAAGAAGCACCTAAAACCAAGGATAACTGTTCTCCGGAGGCAGGGATTCTTCCCCCGTTATCCTCCTGTTTCCATCATGCCTTTGTCGACGTAACAGAAGTGGAGCCAGGCCTATCAGTGAAGTTATTCTTTTGGAGGTTTACCAGTAGCTGGCTGGAAATATTTAATTTCATTCTCTGAAGGATGCTGCAGCAACAAGATCTGACCTCCTCCTCTCCAAACTCCAACAAACAGCAGCCGTAAGACCAAAGATAACACAACCACAAAGATATATTTGGAATATGAAACACTATAAGCGCACCCTTTCCCTCTCCAAAATACTTTATTTTCCTGCAGGAGAAAAACATTACTAGGAAGGAGGTCTGGCTGAGAAGATAGATACCACACTAGAAAGGGACCTGGAAGGAAGTTCTGTTTTCCTTTAAAGATGCCTCCTATGGAATCAAAGAGAGAATAGAAATGCTGGGAATTCTGTATCCATCTGCCTGTGAGCAGAAGGTGTAGACTAAAGAACTGAAAGAAGGCCCTGGAGACAAAAGTTTGAAGAACCCTTAAGTGAGCTGTGAACCTAGAGACCTTCAGAGATTGACTGTCATGCTAGTGAGTGTCACTACTGCCCTCGGCTGTCCTCCCTTGATGCTCTCCTATGTAAAAGCAAAGGAGATAACTGTCTTCATTGGCCTAATACAGTGAGTCTCCTTTGGTACTGAAATCATAATTAATGTTTTCCCTGGGTTTCATGTAATGTAAGCAATTATAATTATATACAAATATAACTCTACACGTGCCTAAGGACTATAACCTCCACTGAGCCTTTTTTCAGTTTCAGGTCTGGCTGTGACCTGAATAGGATAGTGATGATTTTATCCAACATTCAGTTCTAAAGCTCATTGTCAGAAAAATCAGAGGTACCACGTGAGATGTATCCCACACCAGACACCCTGTTGAAAGACAGACTTTAACTAAAGATATGTAATAAAGGTCAGTTACTGGATTGAATTCATCAGCCTGTCCTGAAAAGACTGAAGAGATGATTTAGTGTACAAATCTATATCCTCATCCATACTTACATAAGGATGAAATAGTGTGAAAGCATATCTCTGATTATACATTATTATTTTGTTATGAGAAACAGATCTAGGTAGAATAAATTTAATCAACTAAAAAACCCTCAAGATTGTTTAGTGAACTGCAATAAAAATTGTCCAACAGGAGTTTTGTGGAAATGCATTCTCTTCAGCACAGCTTCATGTCCTTGTTCCAAAAAAATTCCATCTTAAATATTTTTTTTTGAAATCAAATGTTATGTGAAATTAAATTTAGTCTTGTGATCTGTGAGTTGACAGAAAAAATTTTGAGGAACTTCTTGATTTTTTTTTTAGTCACTGAAAAAGAGGTTCCCAACCTACATTCATTCTATTTAAGCAGCATTTAATGCAAATGAAGACATATTTTTCATTAAGCCATTTTTCATAACATCTTAAATTCTCAGAAACTTCTCATCTTCAGTTTTCTCAGAAGTCCAGAGATGCTCTTTACCACTCAGATGAAATGAAATTTGCAAATCTGTGCCCTCTAGTGCCAGTAGATTTTCTGTGTCCACAAAATATAACTTTTTTCCATAAAGTCACTTGACAAATTAATATCAGTCAAGTGCCAATGGCCCCTCATGCCCATCTATAACCCACACAGTTTGTTCAAAACAGCTTTAGAACTTTTCAGAAGCAATAAAACATAAAAAACCTGTCAACTTTGTATCTGAACTGCTTCTTCTCCTTAGGTTCACTGGAATAACTTGTGTGTAATGTGTTGGCTTGGAAGGACAATCATATTCAAAATCTGAAGGATCTTATCTCTAGTGGAGGGGCCTGAATGGTACATACTCTCTCCAGACCTCGCCCATTGGCTGCAGCCAACAAAGCTAGTCCAGCATCTGCGTGAAACATTGTGGGCTGTGGAAACTGGGGAAAGGGGGTGTTTGTATTCCCAGGTCTAAAATAGTTCCAAAGCATAAGGAAATAAAACGTCCCATTTCACAGATCATAGAATCACAGGAATGGTTTGGGTTGGAATCTTAAAGACCACGCAGTTCCAACCCTCCTGCCATGGGCAGGGACACCTTTCACTAGACCAGGTTACACAAAGCCTCATCCAGCCTGGCCTTGGAGACAGCCAGGGCATCCACAACTTTCAAATTCCTTCCATGGATTGCAATTTAATAGTTTCACTTTTTCCCTCCAGTGATCCCACTGCTGAAATGTCAGACTCAATCACTTGCAAAATCAGGACCAAGACCTTTTATGGTGATATCTTGTACTACCAAGGTGCCATCTTCAGTCACAGGGCTGGAGATGCTGCCTTCTCCACTAGAACGAGAGCTCCTCAAGCAGTGCAGCTGTGTAACTCCTCTGGTCAGGGGTGAGAGAGCTCATAGCAAGAGAAACTCTATGTCATGAGGACATGTTTGAATTCAGGGGAGGCTACAAGAGGTTCCAAAGAAAAAACACTCTGGTCTTGTTTGCCAAACTTCACAGATGGAACACTGACAAAAAGACAGAAACTTTGCAAACTTTGAGATCTCTCTGGTTTGAGCTGTCTTGCAGACAGTTTGTACGTACCTAGTGGCCTCTGTATCAAATATGAAATGGTAGAGATGCGGCTGAGATCACAGCACTATTAAAGCTTTAATTTAATGGGTTTTCCAGCCTTTTTGCCTGTGTCATCATTAAGAGGAGGCCTGGCACTGTGTGGAATGAGTAACCTGTTAAAGACCATTACATGCATTTAAAGAACCCAACTCTGTCATAACTGGAAAACGAGAAGTATTTAAAACCTTCTGAGGCAGTAAGTCAACAGCCCATCCATCACAGAGACAGGAATACTGGACTCACTGAAGAGATAATAATTCAACAAGGCTTCAGTGGTATTTATAAAGATCTTAAGCTACTGAAAGACTATTACTCATAGGCTATTTTGCTTTTTAGAGCAAAACCTGCTGTGGATCTCACTGAGAGTGCTGGTACCTTATGTGGATTGAGTGCCATTACCTTCATCACCACTTCTAGTAGGGATGTCTCCCTGAGAGCAACTGATGTCAGGAGCATGCAAGTTATATTTTGGTACTTCTGTACTTCTGATGTGATGCTGTTGACACGTACTAAGAAATACAGGCTTTTTCATAGCAGATAATTGAGGAAAAGAGTGTACTGTGAATCAAACTGAGAAGAAAATTGGTACGACTTTCACTGCTTAGACATGGAAGTTTACAATAAGAAAACACGCTTTTGCTATGCTGCTGACAACCAAGGCTTTCATAGAAGCCTCAGTTGGCAACGCAGCCTGTACAGGCCTCCCACTTCACCAGGAGACAAGGCACAGCATTACTGCAAGCTTTTGCAGTGTGATGTGATTTGGCCTTCAGAATGTGATCTGGGAAACATAAGCTGTTTTTAGAACACGTTATGAGAATGCGGATCTCGGGACGACAGGTGCTATTGTAAGAGAGAGTTTTATAATAGTATATTATAAGATGCGTTTTTTTCCTGGACAACGTGATTACAAGCCTAGAAAGCTCTGAAAATCCACTGAATTTGCTACTTGTTTCTAAGCTGTGAAGAGCTGAAGCCAGAACAGAGCAGGACATGTCACCCTTTATAACCTTTACAATACTTCATAAACATTCCCACCATACTTTATGATGATTCCAAAGTCCTTTCACAGTTTTGAAATAGACAACACTGCAATATCTGTGGGGTTTAGACTTATATCTCAAAGTAGTTGCCATGGCTTAGGTAGTCATGTGGAAGTTGCACATTAGATGTAAATAAATGGCTACAGGAGAGATTTCACTCACAAATCCATGTAGGTGTTTACATTTAGGTGTCTACATGTGAGCAGAGTGTCTAGGCATGCATTATAGTCAGTGGTGAGCTAGTCCACACTGCCAGTGAAGACTAGAGTTGTTTAGGTGAGCAAATGGAAGTGTCTACTGTAGGGTAAGCTGATGAGGAAAAGACTGTATTGACTGGCTTGAATTAGTGAATAGAGCGCTTGTGCCATCTGAGAAGCCCTGCTGTATCCCACTTGGCTTCCCACTTGCCAGACAGAAGGTGTGGATCTTCTCTAGATCTTGTATCATATATGGCAGACCCATGCAGATGCCTCAGGTGCTCCATAGTCTTCTGAAGTGACACTACATACCTTACGTTTAGGGAAATGAATCAAGATCACCTGCATCACCCAAGCTGGGTGTCTTAACCTTGAACTGACTCCCAGAAATGCCCATTCAAACTGTAACAGTGGTGTGATACAGCTGGGAAAAAGCTATTCCAGAACTGCTAGTAGATTGTTATCAAGCCATAGAAGAAGTACATGGGGTGAATCATCCTGCCTTTCAACAAGCCTGATTATGTCTGAATTCAGTTACAGGAGACAGGAAGTTGGCTCATGGCCTTGGACACAGAACTTCAGACTGCTGTAGTGAAGGAGATAGTTCTCCCACTACAGGACAGCTGAAAGAATCCCAGAACAGACAGAAAAGTGAAAGCTTGGTAAGAACAGCCAACTGGTCCTAGGCCAAGCCCACAACATGAAAGTACACTAGGGTAATAGGAACTCCTTGGCTGACTATGAAACCATGTGTCCCAGGTTACAGCGCCTGGTGTGCACTGTGCCACCAGTGAGAAAGAAAAAAAATAGATGAAAAAAGCCTGCTGTCTACATGGAAGATTCTCCTTTTGCATTAACTACGTAAACCTGATGAGTATGACAAGTACCACTGAAGTGACACGCGAGACTTCTGACACCTTTAACCCTATCAGCTCGTGCAGCACAGTGGATCACAAAAAAACAAAGTTAAAGAAAAAAGAAGTACGGTCACAAAGCAACTCAAATATATGGCAAGGTTTTGAGGGAACTGTAGTCCCACAGTTATGGTGTCTGTACTTTTTGGGGAAGACGTCACCTTCCTATTTATTAAGAGGCAAATGGAGTGGTCAGAATTTATTAAAGGAAAGTTGGAAAGAGAACTGAGAACTGCCAGTATATAAAAGTAGCATGTGCCTAACCTGAGAAAGCAGTAACACTTCCTGTTAATGTCACCTCAAAATTAATAAAGAAGAGGGGAAATGAAGAAAAGCAAAATAAAAACAAACACAAAAACCTGGTGCATCATTGGCTGAGGTACAGAAAACATTGCAGAGCAGCCAGGTGAGAAGACATGCCCATTCCCTCTCACAGCGCCACACAATGAAACTGAGAAGCAGCACAAATAATATATATACACTGATTCAGCAGGAGTAATTAAGACATTGAATTAATTTCTGCAGAGACCCAGATTTTAACTGGACAAAGGTGGCACACTTGAATGCAGGTAAACGAGATGCTGGCAGTGTAAGCAGGGGAAAATATACACCCCAAAGTTCGAGAGATTTGTAAATCAAACACTGAGGGATATTAGTGAAGCATTTCTTGCTTGAGTAGCACCTCAGATTTATTCTGAGGAACACCACCGACCCTGCTGCCAACCCTCTTTTCTGAATGCAACAGGCAATCATCACCCAGAGATAGATATCCACACAGAAAAAACCAAGTTGCTCAACCCAGCAGGGCAATCCCATTATAAAAATGGGTCACCTGCAGCATATCCTTAACGAGAGTCCAGCTCAGAAGTAATGCTCATGCATGCCTAGAAATCTTATTTTAATTAATGAGAAGCTTCAATCAAGTCTCAGACTGAAGAACAAAAATTTTCCAGTCTCAGAAGACTTCTTTTCCTCTGCCCTGACCTCCCAGGACCTGAATTGGATAAAGCTTTGTGAACAAAGGACACCTGAAAACAGGGCTAGGAATGAGATGCACATTAAGAGAAACTTCTGCAAGAGCAACCGAGTGATGGGTCCCCAAGCAAAAACACCTCAGGTCTCTCTAATCAGGCATTCAAGTAGGTTCCACCTCCCAGGAATTAATTACGCTGACAGCAGGGCATACTACTTACCTCACCATTCAAGAAGCAGTAAAATACTGACACAAAGAAACCCTGGAAAGAACAGAAAGCAGTCAATTATTAGTTAAGTGTTTTACTGTGCAGAACAGAGGATGGAGCTTTATCCTGGGATCATCCTGAGCAAAACCACAACCTTGTTGAGATCATCCCCTTCCAGACAGATGACATCCTTACCCTACAACTTCATGAGAAAACACTAAGTGTCTTGCAGCTCACAGGTGAGACATAAGAGCTACAAGCTAGACAGCTCTTCCACTGATCCAGGGGATTGCCACTTCAGCTGTGCTAAACCTTTTCTACAGCTTCCAGCTCCCTTCCTAGCATGGCACTGACCCCTCACAGGTGCTATGCCATGTCAGGCCTATGTGGATGTCTCAGACACCCCAGAAGGGGGTCCTCAAATGGCCTCAGATGATCTTGTGTCAGCAAGTGTATCATCAGGTCACTTATGTTCATCTGAGCTGAATTGCTCTGTGGAATTTATTGACAGCAGTGGTTAGACCCCTGTAAAGACTGCAAAGATTGTAATGACTGTAATAGGAGCTCAGATGACAACATGATGACACTTTCATCTCTAAACCTGTGAGCACAGTCCTACCCTTTTTGCTTTCAGCAATGGACTTTAATTATTGTCACCACAGAGGAGAGATTCCCTGCGCTTTCTTTCTTACACATGTTTTCATAACACTAATAATAAAATAAGCAGTGTAGCACTTTTGGAGACATTGAGCATCAGCAGATAAAAAATACAATTAATTTTAGGGAAAGGAAAATGTGGATTGCTTCACTGGTAAAGCATAAAATTCCTCTCGTCACAGATTAAAAGGAACATTTTTCTTTTGGCATATTCAGTGTCGATTTCTGGTGGGATGCATTGTATTTCATAGCTAAACATGCAATCCATTAAAATAATAATCCAAACATTAAAACTCATGTGATCCACAACCCTAGATTTGGCTTGACAGTGTGTGTGTGTAGTTGTATTGAATATCCTGACCAGCAGAGTACAGCTGTCAGGCATCAGAGGTAAAACATGAATGTCAAACAGTTGCAACTCAGTTCAAGAACGTCTTAAAGCAGAGGTAAAACTGCAGGACACACCTACGCAGAAATGTGTGGCTAAACACCATTCAGGATCCTCAGTTCCTTTTGGTTTTGTGCCAAATCCAGAATGCTGGGGCAATTACTCAGGTTCCACTGCCCTTTACATCCTGGCAGAACTCCTATTGAATTCAGGGGAAGGAGGAGATAGGGTACGAGTTCTCAGACAGTTGGCATGGTCTGACTGTTGTGTGCATGCACCATTGCAGGAAAGCTGGGGTGAGAGGCTGGGGAATAAAGCCAATGTCTTCATCAAGTGAGCCCAACAGGTAGGAGTTGTTTCCTGTTGCTTTAGCAACACTTAATCTCAGCTCACTTGTGCTCTGTGGTGAGGCACCCTGGGAGGGTGATTCAGCATCCTCTCTCAAGCAATTTAAGATGAAACATCATCTCTCTCCACTGATTTAGGTGGAGCCCAGGTGAGGAGCTGTAGCCACAGCCTGAACATAGTGCTGATGTTGAGGGAGATGAATCCCTCCTGTATACACCAGAAAGTAGATCCCCACTCCATATGACATGCTTATCTAGCTATTACATAAGCATGAACAAAGCTGAGCTCTTTCCAACTACTATTTCTAGCATGGACTGCGTCACCATAAGTTTCATGGCTGAAAAGCACTGAGGATCCTTTCTGCAGTAACCGATACCAGCTGTAAACTTGTTCTCTTACCTGAAAAGACTGCAGGAAGGAATTGAAATAGATGAAGACAATCTGGGAAATGTCATCTTCACCAGGGTTGACAAAGAAAAGCATGTAGGTGATGCCAAGCAGAGGCAGAAGAACTAATGTTGCCTTGACTGCCTTCCTGTTGGGAAGAAACAAACCACAAGTGAACACAAGAAAGAACAACTGTGTTACCTGAACTGCTGCAGAATGACCCAATCCAAACAAATCACTACTGTAGTGGAGAGAGGAGATGAGTCTTAGAGCAATTCAGAGAGAAGTGAAGTACCTACATTAGCTGGAAAAGGAACTTAGGTGACACATTAAGACAGTTCATCACCTGCACATGTCAAACAGGGACTAGTTGAGAAGAAAACAAGAGGATGGCCTAAGACATGTCTGCTCAGTGTTGTCCAATATATACAGTCACTGGAGGAAAGAAGCATTTTAACAGAGAAATTCCCATGTCAGCTTCTGTCCAGTGTCGAGCGCAGGTGACCGGAGGTAGGGGATACAAGTACTCCCTGTGGGTACCTCCATCTCTCGATGCACACTGCTAGAGCATTTGCTAAGGATATAAGTGGAAACCTGCATTTGCACAATAACCAGATAATTAGAGCTTTTTTCCAGGAGGTCATCCAAGTTTTAGGCACTTCTCAGCCTGCCTGCACAGGAAAGGTCCCAAGGTTCATGATCAGCTTCTTGTGTAACCCAAGGTAGAGGCTCCTAGGGTCCTTGGCAATGAAGAACACAAGTTTCTTAGAGCTTGGGAAAGCATATTTAAGAGCGAGTCTGATCCCATGTCCGAAAGGCTGAATAAAGTTTAGCAGGGGAGAATGGAAAGACACAACCTCCACTTTGGGTTGTGAAGCCACAGGTGAGTTTGGTAGCTAACACTTTCTAACCAGTGCCTGACCAGCTGGAGAAGTGTGTTCTAGGAAAGCCTTTACCATTGAATCCCTTGTGTTTGTCCCCACATCCAGAACTCCAGGGAACAAATGGGAACCTTTTTTCTATGCCTCCTTTTCTCTCTTTTCTTCTTCCAGACAGTTTCTGTTCTATCAGTGAAGCTTGCATTAGGCTGAAGCCTTGGGATTCAGTGTGAGCTTGGTGAGTGATTTCTTACACTGCAATCTAAGTGCACAATTTAGCTGCTGACCAAGGCAGGAATGCTGTGCCCATGAGACCTGCTCTATGCACATCTTTTTATTCAGTCTGGAGCGTAAATACTCTCTCTCTGCAACACCTGCACACTCAACACAATTGCTTAAGGCTGTCTTATAAATAATAAACAAGCAGATGGTGCACAATGAGGCATAAGTGATTATTAACAAAATTAATAGGAGCTAATCTTTATTATCAGTGCTGTAATAGTGTCCTGGGATGTCAGTTACAGAATGGCACCTCATTGTGCTAGACACTGCACAAACACAGAGGACTGCAGTTTTGCTAACTCTGTATAAACCTCTGTTTAATGCCATAACAGGTAGATAAAACAGGCAGGGAGGCAGGCAGGAGAGCACAAAAACACTGCCAGTGTCAGACTAGAGTGACAGTCTTAATCAGGTAGCTGCCACATCATTTAATACTTGCTTAACAAATGTTTGGACTACTCAGCTTTAGAGCTGCAAGGCTTGCCCCAGGCTTTCCTGGAATTATAAGAGTTTCTATTCAGGCTGTGAAAAAGAAGATTCCCTCACGGAGCTTGTTCCACTGCCTTCATCTGTTCAAGGATGAAGGTAGTTACTTTAGATCATCTCAGAATCTAGTATCTCTAATGCTCCCTGCAAGCTGCAGCACGGAGAAAAATGTACTGAGATTTGAATCAGGGTTTCTTCATGCTAGTTTGAATTTCATAGCATGAGGTTTGAGCATGAAAAATGATGGTTTTAATCCCTTCATTTCTCAGGAAATGTGCAGAGAAGAGGCTGAACAAGAAAATCATACCACTGCATTACCTTCCCATTTGTACCAAAACCCCAGACAGTAGTAAAAGGAACCAGGCAAAACAACAAAACCCACTACTGCATCAAAACTGCCTCCAAAGAGCAGGCTGATTTGAGGACATGAGGGTTCAAACCTCAGCTTGATACGCTGAGACTTTATCTAGAAATGATTTAGAGGGTTTTGCCCAATCTTACTCCACAAAACCTGTGCTATTTCCCAGTGTGAGGACCTATCTGTCCATAAATACTCCAAAACTCCGTCCTGTCTCGTAAGATACTGCAAATGGTAAGACAGGCAGAGCACTCAGAATTGCCTCATCGCTAAGAATTATCTTTTAGACTGTTTAGGCTGACCTAAGGCCACACTGCCACTCTAGTGCTTGTGAGGCTGCACGGCCAGCCAGCTCAGGAAACTGATCCCCCTGGGAACCGACCCCACATACATATAATGAATGATGAGTTAAGTCTCAATTCCATGATGCCACCCACCGAGTGGTTATACTGATGCTGGTACCAGCTGAAGGGAGGGGGCACAATCAACCTTAATTCCCACAACAAACACCTCAAAAAAGCCCCATTAAACACTACTGTAAATACCTGTATGTATTACAGAGTAATCATCAGTAATGATACTGCTATTGATTACAGATATATGAGTGTTTTGGCCCAGGCTCTGTTCTTTTACTTCCAGCTCTGCTAGGATATTAGTATGATAAAAGATCTTAATATGCATATGCACATGATTTATTGGGAAGTCTTGATACTGTATTGTTCTGCATCTACAAAGCTAGAGACTGGGACAGAGAAGCAGCCTAGGAGGGACTGAACCATTTTTCACCTATTCTCCAGATTAGCTGAATGAATGGTCTAGTCAGTGAAGGGAGTTACGGTGTATTTATAGAGAGGGGAACGGAGCTGGGGCGGGTCTGGAGCACAAGTGCTGTGAGGAGCGGCTGAGGGAGCTTGGGGTGTTCATATGGAGGAGGCTCAGGGGAGACCTGATCGCTCTCTGCACCTACTTTGTAGAAATTGATAAAGTCCCTACTTTCACTTAAAACAGAACCCTTCAGATTTTATTGGAAGGGTGAAATTTCACGTGTGGGCTGGGGCATGCGCAAGGAGGAGAAGAGGCTGGTGGCTGCGGCAGCGCACATCTCTGTGCCTGTAAGCCTAGGCTGTTTGCATTATTTGGACAGTGAAATGGAGCGGACAAAAAATGCAGGCACACTTTTACAGACAGCCTGCAAAAATAAATACCATGTACCTAACTATATGATCCAAACGGGCAAGAAAAACACCCCCTGAGATCAACAGTGGCATCTGGAATGACAAAGATGGGTCAAGGACAGGGCAGCCAAGGAAGTTCTTTGTTAACACCACGAACAGCAGGAAGCACCGACTGACTTACCTGTACTGTATTGTTTCTGAAGTGGTTGAAGCTCTCAGCTTTGTCATTAAAATCCTAACTATGTTAAATAGAAATACAAAATTTATCTGGAAAAGAAGGGAGAGAGAGATAAAAATGAGTCAAACAGTGGCTTAAAGAATGTGATACACTTTAAAAGTCACATTTTTCAGTTCCAGTCTGACTGAAAACAGCCTCTTGGTTTTACCATTGGTTGCAAGAGACTCGGTTTACTAGAATTATAAGATCACGCAGAAAATATCCAACAACTACTTATTTTTTGAAAACAGCAATGAAAATGGAGTACAAAATTAATGGTCCTAGCAAGGAACTTATGTTTACCCCCTTTTACACCTTTCCTGGGTACCACAAGGAACTTAAGGGTGGGATTTGTTTGGCTATTTGTGTCTGTCTCTGGCTCAGCTCACCCAAGGCTCCCTGTGCAGAGCATTTGGCAGCACTGTGCCGTGATGAAACGGCAGGCATTTGAAACCCTCCTCCCGTTCCACAGCAGGCTGCAATAGGCAGGTAGGGCTCCCCACACCTAAAGTACAAGACTGCATTGCAGAGATCCGAATGTGAACTACTCACACCGGACTCCCCTTGTACTCGGTGGAGGCTATAAATTGCAACCCACAAGAGACATTTAAAACAGAGCAGATGAATCATACCTGAAAAAAAACTATTTTTTTTTTTTTTTGCATTGTCCGTAAAGGTGGAGATGACAGATTTACTACCACTTCCCTTTTTAATCTTCTGAGCTGGGTAATTATTATTTCTGTTACAATCTCACTGCTGAGAATTGAGATTTGCTCTAATTACTGTTGTTGTAGCATCTGCTGGAGAGTTTCTTATCTAAGTTTCCTCTCAGTGTAAACAGGAAAGGAAAAAAAAAAAAACACCTGAAAAGAAGGTTCTGATTTGTAGACTGTGATCAGCAGAAGGATTTGGCACCTAGGTGCAAGTTATGGGTTGCTTTCAACACATAAAGTAGGGTAGCTTACAACATATGGATCTGCCTGAAATTGTGTGTGATGTATGCTGTCAGAAGTACAGAATTGTTATGTCAGGGTTGCTGAGGTCACAACCTCAGCTTGTGAGAAGATATTTACCTCACACGCATTTCCAGAGTCCCAGGGCCCCGGGGCATTTTGCAGTCTATAAATGGAAAAATTCTGTGATTGACTTCCAACTATTTATGAACACTGTAGCAGAGCTGCCAATTTAAAGGTGTTCTCAAAATAAGCTCTTTTTTTTTTTTTTTTTTCCCCATGCAATGTGCTATATTTCAAGGATTGCAGTATCTTGGCATCCATCACATCATTCCCTGCAGTTACTGTAACATGGTTTATAACAAATGGTGCAATAAACACCTGAATGAACACTGGCAGCATTGGGAGTTACGTACATTAAACACTTATTATGTGAGATACAAAAATGCTGCTCTAGGAGTTCACATGTGACATTTTTTGAAATTATTTTCTTAGCAGAGCAGGGCCTTAGGGAGTATAAGAAATAAATAAACCAGTGCAGTTTGTATACTTGCTCTTGCTACAGTTGTCTCTGTCATAGTTAAGAGCTTGAAGTTCTCTATTTATCAGAGACAAAACCTGCTTCATACCACCAGTTTGACTTGAATCTTAAACTCCTCACTGCTGATAGCACCGTTCCTCATTACCAGCAAGAGGCATGTTCAGGCAGTGTCTGCCGAGGGGAGTGGGGGCATCCTTGGCCCACAGAAAGAAAACCTATGCCTCTGAAATTCTGCAACCACATCTCGAGCTCAGAACCAGGTTTAGGTTACTTCTATCGAGGATACAAAAAAGGCAGCAATCCAAAACTTGTCACGTTTGCAATCATAGTGGAAGGTGTCAGATGGAATTGCAGACTTTTAGGCAAGGGCAAGTTCCAAAAGGCTTATCACCGGGGATTAACATGATGGACTGGACTAAGCATTTCAAGTTTCATGAGTCCTGCTTTGATGTGACAGCAGAGAACTGGAAATTCAAATTGGCCCAAGTTGCATCAGAAAAATTAGAGATATTGATCTTCTCTGAAATTAAATTGCAGAAGTGTGATCCATCAGTTCAGAAGGAGAATTGCTATCTGAAAAGTTTGGGAGTTACTTCACTAGAAATACTTCCACATATACTCTTTTTTTTTATATATATATATTCTTTTCCAACCTGAAAGATTCTATATAAACCAGTTTTTCATTCTCCCACTCTTTCCCCTAATCTCCCCCGTCCAAGAGTTGCAGAAAGAAAACAATGATGACCTGCAGAAAGGATGTATTAACACTTCTCACACAGATTTTCAGGTGTGTTTGCGTTGATCCCTGCTGAGAGCTGGCTTGTTCATCTGGTTGGCAGCATTAATACTGATTGCCTCAGCTGAAGCTCAGTGTGTGCTGGGCACCACCAAGAGCAGAGCATCCCAATGGAGGCCACATTCAGCTACCCACACACAGCACCATTTGAGGCACTTTTGCATGGCTAAGGCCTATGAGTGGCACTGGTACATGTGACACAGGGCTGGTAAGAGACCACATCTGTCCACAGCAGCAACGGGAAGGCAGATACACCAGTGGTCACTTCTAACAAGTTGCTCAGGTGTCAGAGGAAAGCCTGATAGGGACATTTTCTAGGAGAGAGGAACACAGGTCAGCACAAGGGCTTCGGCCACTCACACTCTCCCTAGTTCTTGTCTTGAATATGCTACATATCCTTAGTCACATGGGCAGTGTTCAAGTCTGTGGGTCTGACAACAGACAAATCCACTTGAGGATGTACTTGGTAATCTCAGGTCTGCATTTCAGAGCAACTGTCACCCTGCTTCTTCCACTAATGTTTGTAGTCATGTACTTGTCAACAAGGTGGATGGTCTTGCAAACCACCTTTGTCATACTGTTTCCTTCTATCATTCTCCCAGAGTTCTGCTTTGCTGTTCAGTCTTTCAAATGCTTTAGGGCTCATGCCTGCAATAACACTGAGTAGCCTTGTAGACAGCCCTAAGGTAGATATCTACCCCGAGCTCGTTACCACCAATGGAGAAAAATAGCTTTTTAAATGTTTCATAGCTTTTTAAAATGTTTAGTTCAGCATGAGATGACTCTCCATTTTGAAGTGTGTGAGACAGACCTGTTGGGAGGGCATATATTACAGGGCTGTATTACAGAGTTGCATTTAGTTGCCTGAACACAGTCACTGAGAGACATTTTTGGTGCCATGGTGCATCCTGCCTGACCTCAAACTACTATTTCAGAATGGCATGGGCTTCCTAGGGGACATGTATCCTCTCTCCCAGACCCAAGTGGGGCTAATGGATAGAGAAAAGGTACTATGCACATATGTTTAGGCAAAAAGATCTCTCCGAGTTAGATTAAATAAACCCTATCTTGAGAGTCTTAACATTTTCCAGTGGAACAGCTGTAAATAGAGAGTCACACTGGAAAAGCATGAAGGATCAGAAGACTTCTTTAGCTAACGGTTGGCTGCCTTAACCCATTTGGCGTTACAGTAATAACTGCTATTTACAGAAAATCTGTCCCACTGCTTACCCAAACCTCCATAACACTGATCACAATTTCCACCTTACCCAACTGCAGAAACAAACTCAGACCTGGGAATTTTATTTCCCGTTCTGATCCTCACAAATGGCTACTGTGTAAATGGCAAACGTGGATCCAAACTCCCCTGAATTCTTAGGGACAGTCCCAAGTTTAAACTGGTCCAAACTCCAGACCTGGCATTTACTCACACAATTACACCTTGTCAACATTTAATAAATGAATTTAAAATGCCTGTCAGAGCCCTGGTAATCACCTAAGGACAAATTTCAGACCTAACATCCAGTCTGCTGATCACCATGCATACCCCAATGTGTAAAGAAAGAGAAGGACAAATACACAATGGCACTGCCCAAGTATAGAATCCTAGCTTTTGGGCAACTCTGAGGATTTTCTGAGACTAGCATTAGAGACTCATCTCTGTGTCTCAATGAGCTTCTCCTCCCTGATGAATCATTAACTCAACTCCCTCTTGGTTTCCTCTTTACAACACGCGTCAGCGAGTACTACACTT
Organism: Rhynochetos jubatus; assembly: GCA_027574665.1. Classification (NCBI taxonomy): domain Eukaryota; kingdom Metazoa; phylum Chordata; class Aves; order Eurypygiformes; family Rhynochetidae; genus Rhynochetos; species Rhynochetos jubatus. The sequence continues at coordinate 5,096,323 of CM050653.1, read as the reverse complement.
CAGCAGTTCAGGAGAAGGGTGGAAAATCTGAAAAAAAACCCAAATTTCCCTGGAAAGTACAGAAACTCATTCCAAGAGAAGTGGGACATAAAAAAGTAGCATCAAAATTTGGCCTTTCTTTCCATGCAAAACAGTCGTCTTTAATAAAAAAAAGGGTTGGTAGATGAGATGGGGAAAATATGTCATTTGAGATATCTTAAATGAATGTTTTTGGATAAATAGTGCTTGGACTTGAACCAGTTGCCCACACAATCATCTGGTGATCTTCAGATTGTCCACGGATATCCCACCTGAGCTTCAACTGAATGAATGTCGCTGCATCTACTGAGGATCTGTGACGTTATATTATATGAAAGCTTAAAACCAGTTCTGAGGCACCAACATCAAGGGTTCCCTTTTGTCTCCGTTAAGGTTTATCTGGGACATCTTTAAGACTTGAATAGGATAACCTTTCAAAGGCAGAGCTTAGCATGTAAAAAATTCCAAGGCAAGAGATGTAAATGTGGTAACCCAAAATACGTGTTTCTAGTTTTGCCTACTAGAAACACATTTCAGTGTGTTCAATTTTGATGGATTCTTTTGAAAGAACACTCATTTCAGAAAGATATTTGGCTCAGTAGGACCTTTTAGTAGCACGTAAAGAGGTCTAATCTGAAGATCAATTTTCACTGCACAATGAGATGCATTTTTATTGTCCACTTGTCCACGCTGGGCCTGATACCACAGCCCATGGGGACGATGGCTTGAGTTTGTTCAGGACAGAAGACACAATCTGGAAATCAAACAGGGATCAGGCTGCTGCCCGTAGCCTGTAAAAAGTGAAGTCTTTGAAATGAAAATGGAGCTATTTTCTCAGCTGGAGAGGATCCATGCAGTTCTAGTGACTACCAGATAGATTCTGATTTACAGGCAAAGAAGATGAGGCCTCTGGTGTTTGTTCCTTATATATATAGAGAGAGAGAGAGAGTAGTGTTTCAAAGGAGGAAAGATGTTACTATGGCAAAGTGAGTTTTCCTAGAAAAGAGCCTCTGTACCTTATCTAGCAAAGTACACAATTATTTGTCAAGGACTTTCTTGTTATTATTGGAGCTCTGTGTCAACAAATTAATTTCTCTCAGAAGTGGACAACTCTAACAAAACCCACACATCAGTTCCATAAATGGACAGATGAATGTACTGTAATGATGACAGGTAGTGCAACCTTTTTTATTTATCTTCAATCTCACTTGATATTTTTATTAATTTCTGTTTATGCATGTTTTCTGCTTCATAATGCTAAATAGAACTAAGTATTTTTCCCTTGATATTTATCAATAGATAAAATGATTCCAAAGGTGAGGTCTTGAAGACAGGCTAGACCAGATTATTTCTTATTCTCTTACTTTTATTTATAATGTGTTAAGAATATCCTTATTGCCAGAATAAGACCCTTTCCAACTGCAGATGGGAAAGAAGTGGTTTTCATATCTTGCCAGGGCTTTGGAAGTTTAGTGTTTCCATTTCTAAACTGAAATGAAAATTCAGAGCCCCCGGATGGAGTTATAAGCCAGTAATCCAAAAAGCATTTGTACCACCTGTTTTGGCACTGATTAATTTGAATTCTGAACATACAAACTTAGAAGCACTTTTGAACCAAAAGAAATTTTTCAGTGGAAGATTTCGGTCATAAAAAATTTTCAGTCATAAAACCCAAACCCCATTTGAGAGAAAATTTATCACCCTTAGTGAGATGAAATAGCCTAAATATTCCAAGATGCACAAAAGAGGAAACACCGACTATGAAGGCTTCTTTGCAGTTTTCCTTAAGCTCAGGAGTTTAAATGGGAGGTGTTTAAGCTCTCCTCCCTCTCCTTCGAGAGTTTAATGGGCAACTAGCACCTATTTTGCTCATTTCTGCAGGGCTTCCTATTTCATGCTTCACAGAAAGCTTGAACCTGTGCACTTCCTAGAATGTTCGGTCCTCTTCACTCCCAGGAAATGTAAATATTATTCTATTTAGACTTTGCATTTTTATGTGGTGTGGTAAAATCCATCTCAGGATTAAGTAAACCAAAGTGACATCATTTTATTTGGAGCACTATATACTGTCATCCTGACCTCAAATGAATAGTGTGTTAGTTTATTAATGCCTCAGTTTAATTGTTTGATCATACTGTCCTGACATAATTCTCAGACAGGGCCTTCTATCACCAAAATTTCCCTTTCAAAGATCACAGGCACCACAATGACTCCTTTTGGCACAGAGCCAAGTGCTGGAAAACACTATCTGATTAGGAATAATGAGATGTGATTAAGAAAAGCAAGGCATAATGTGGCGTGTGGTCATGAACGGAGAGACTGTGGAAGAGACTGCCTAGAGCAGCAGTCAAAGACCAACTCTTCAGGCAAGCAGAGCAGGACTGAAGACATCCTGAAGGCTGTATGGGATGGATTCATGTTTTAATGGGGAAGGGAGAGAGGTAAATGAACAGATACCTTCCTTAGCTAATGTCTGTGTTACACATCAGCACACAGACCCTTGCCTTTGCCCACAGTCACCTAAACCCACGTCCAAACACAGCTTCAGTCCTAGGTGGGATCACACTGTTTCCTCACTAGAGCTCTGCATCATGCATGAGCACGACTACAGCCTCTTTCCCAATCCTATAACCCCATCTGTGATCCTCTTATTACTGTGCTGGTCCTTCTGTCTCTCCTGAAACATTTTGGATTCAAAGCTTTGTTAAAGAAGCACACTGCAAGACTTGACACCCCAGTCAAGTCAACTATCATGGGGTCTGTAGTCGTGTGTGACTCCGCGGGGCTTCTCTCCAACTATTTCACCTGACAAGCCCAGAACACGCTGAATGTTGCAACACCAGTAAACACACACTCTTGCAAAAATAACAATGGAAAGATTGTTCTTTCCTGGAGGGAGTGATAGTCCCTTGACAACTAACTCGACACAACAGCACATTGAAAATGAGCAAGGTGACAAAACAGCCTAAAACAGGGGTGTGAACAGTCCACCTGGCAGCTCCCCTGGCTGGGCAGGTTCGAGTTGTCATGCGTTGGCAGTAAGAACCACAAGAGAAGACTCAAGAGAGAGTCTCCCTTCAAAGAGGAACCAACCAGCACTGATGAAATGTGATTTCCTATCTGGGAAATATTCTCTGTAAGACTTAGCAGGATGAATTTTTGAGAAAGATTTCTGGGCAACTGCTGCTGGTCATATGAGTTTCTCCTTGACTGTGGAACATCTCGCAAACAAAACTAGAAATTATAGAAAGAAAGAGACATTACAGGAGTGTAGATGGCATTGGACACTTTGACACTATTGACTCCACAGCTACCAAATGTAAATAACTGGAACACAGTAATAGCAATGACAGCAGAATGGGAGATAAATTATACATGGAGTGTAATCAAATTAGCACATTATCTTTATCCTATGTCTAGCTATGGCAGCAGGCTTGAAAACAAGTGAAAATCACTATAAACATCCTGGAAGAAAAACTCAGGGATGTCAACATTTTCCAGGTCATGAACTGCAGCCTTGGTAGCTGTGGAAGAACTGTAGAGAGAAAGAAAATTTCAAAAATCAATAGGAAAACTAAATTAATCCAGTGGTTGAGAAAAAAAACCTAAGCTAGTCAGACAGGAAAGAGAAGGGAAAATGAAAAAGATTTATCAATAATAATAATAATAATATTCTCGGTCTCTGAACAGAACAGTGCAGAAGTGGAAGTATAAGTGTGAAGAGTCAGCAGAAACTAAGAAAATACTCAGAGCAGCAAATATATCAGCAAGGAAGATGCTTGCACAGAACCAGGGAATGCCTCTCAGAAAAAAAGAAACCCAAGAAAATGATAGGCATATAGATACATTCATAGGTGTAATGCTTCTATACATAAAATGGCAAGTGAGAAAACCTTTATGACTTTTGGAGAAGATCAAAAGAAAGGAACTTTAGCAATGTGGACATTTAGCATCATTTTGAGTGCAGCGCTACAGTTAAGTATAAGGAAGTGAAGATCAAGAGTGAGATGCAGTATAAATTTTATCTACTGGAGGATATCAGAAAGGAATGTATTCTATAGATATTGGTTAAATTCCTTAATAAACCTATTTCCCCTACCTGCAAAGAGATATTGGAAAAAGATGTATGTAAGAAGACGGCAGAAAGAGCGCTCTGCTCTTCAGAAATGTAAAAGCTATGTGGTGTTAGGATAATCACGCAAAAGCAGAGCGCAGCACATTTCAAGAAAAAAATAATGAAATGTGTGAAGACTGCACAGTATCATTACGCTGATAAACTAGGACACAGGATGGGAAGAATTATTGTCAGGTCTACAGCTACTGTAAACAGTTGTATTGGAACATCCTTTATACAAGTGGGCAACATTAAATAAATAGTTACTAATTCTTCTACTTCCATTGGAAGACAGCTAACGAAGCCTAGTTCTATGAATGCTAGAAGTACTGTAAATTTAGCTTAAATATATTAATGCTCACTTATTACAATTTCCTTTTTTTAGTAACACTAATAAGCTTAAGTACCTCCACTCTCCTCTGTGACGTACTTACAAAAAGCACCGTATATTTCTACTGTCTTGGATTTGGAAAACTAAACAAACTCAGATATGTACTGCAACATTCTCCATAACATGGCCTTCCAAAACATCAGCCAGTGATTGCTATATACAAGATATTGCTATACCCCATAACCTGAAGCTGAGCTGGACAAATTCTTTGCAAGCGCTGTAAAGAAAAGCATGTGTAGAAATAAGGCATGAAATGGAAGAATTACATGGTTTGTGAAGTCCTCTGAAAGAGTCAGCATGGGGACAAGGGAGATCCAGTGGATAGTCTACTTGGATTTCTGAAAGGAATTCAAATTGGTTTCTCCAAAGGCTCCTATAAAAATTTGGCTGTTAGTGGAGGAAAAAGCATTATGCGTAGAAAGACAAGAAAGAAAGCGTAGGGATATATATATATATATATAATCTGTTTTCTCAGTTGAGAAAGGCAACCGGTAGGTCTGTGCTGTTTTATATAGACTTCAGTAAAAAATAGAATGAAGAGTGGGCTGACAGACTTTTATTGACACTAAGTTACTCAGGACAGCAAAAATAAAGGCTGATCTGCATAGGGACTCACAATACGAAGTGTCCAAGCAATAACCTGGCACATGTAATCACATGATATAGAGGTAACACACTGGGGAAGTAAAGCCATCTTAACTTTACATGAAGAGTTATGAGCCCTGGGTATTTTCATTCACAAAAGAAATGTTGGAATTACACTAGCTAGCTCCCTGCAAACTTCATCTCAGTTCTCAGTGGCACTCAAGAAAGGAAATAAAAAATGTTTGAAATTACTGAGAAAGAAAAAGAAAACAAAACAGAACAGAATGCTGTTGCAAAAATGCATTTGTGAGGTCACACCTTGAGTACCAGGACAAGCTTTCATCCTGCCACCACAAAATGCTCCTGTTACTGATTAGCACATCATAATGACCATTTCGGTACACCTGCCAGCTGCCTGAGCTAAATTCTGAGCTGCAAGAAGGCTGAGCCCATCTTCTTAAGGACACTTAACTCCGCTACAGCACTTGTCATCCAGGGATCTCAAAGCATTTTACAGAGGAAGGTAAGTATCATTAAGCTTGCTTTATAGCTGGGGAAACTAAGACCTAGTGCAGCAATACAACTTGTTCACAGGTACATAGCTGATGAAGGCAGAGACAGAAGTGAACTCCAGTTCTTCCAATCAGCTCATATAACCACTTATGCCAGCAGTTTAATTGATTGTGGTGAATTATTTTCAGCAAGTCCCAAAACCAGAGGTTAGAAAACTGTTCAAGCACAAGGGAAAAAAAAAAAAAATCTATTTAAGCTGAATATAAGGTTTGAAAAAAACTAAATATTTGATCTGCCTTTTTGAAAATATAAAAGTTTAATATAATTTTAGCTCTGAGAAATATTACAGAGCAGTTCATATGTGGGGTCAGTTCACAACAGCAGTTACTGTTAAAAAGCAGCTCAGTTAACTGCCTGCAGTGCCTATTTTCTGAGGTTCGTCTCCTGATCTTGCTGTATTTTCACAGTTCACCAGTTCTTTGACAGGGATTACACTGAAAATTACACATAAGAAATGTATTTTTCTTATAAATTCAGGCTGAAATTCAGTTCCCTGGCATGTATGTCAAACCCTTTGCCTCTTTACCATCAGAGAGGGATGTATGATCAAAACTTGGATATGTCACCCTGAGGAAAGACACTAGAATTAAAAAAACCCCAAACATTAATTTGAAGAGAAAATACCTAACAGAGCGTATTTTCCTAGTGCTAATAGAAATTGCATTTCAAAGCATCCAGTAGACTGAATGGTTAGATCTCTCCTGTGTTATGTTCAAGCCAAAATCCATTCAGGAATTAAACAACAAAGGGTGAATACCTACACTTGCTCCCTCACATTTTTTGTCAATAAAAATACAGGTTTCTCACCCAACATTCTGGGTCAGAATTTATACCCAGTTTCCTTTGCCTCTAAAATTGTTTCTGAAATGGTTTCCCTGTTTCCAGCCCAAGTCGAGGTTTAAATTTTCTCTAAAGACAAGTAAGAAAGCAGTCAAACAAATCTCTCTACTGCATTGTTCAGTTTTCATACCCTTAGATATAACAGAGAATAATATTGCTTAAAGATGGACTTGAGGACCAGTACTGTGATCAAAGGGCTTTTTTTTCTGGCCAATCTGCATTTCCCAGTGAGGCGCCAAACTCCTGCAGGACCTGTTTCTTGGTGCTATGCCATCTTGCAGTGCAGCAGTTCAATACGTAGAGGCAAGGAAATAAGAAACCAAAACCAGTGGAAATAATTTTTGACAGCCAAAATCGTCCTATCTTTTAAAGAAACTTGGTGTTCTTAGAAGCAGATTTTATCCCTTTGGAACCAGGAATATTTACCAACAAGAGCACTCTAATCATTTTGCCACTGGTTGGTATAATGATGCCTCTAGAACACACGATGATGCTACCTTTGTCTAATGGGTAACCAAAACTCAGCTGAGCTGTACACTGGGCACTTGGCTCTTAACTAAGGTGGGTGAAACCACTTTCAACTGCCACAGGCTGAGTGCTTGCACGTGGACAGGAACTGCAATTTGATCGAGTTCTTAGACTTTCAGCTTCTAGTGTGAGCCCTCTTTTAGGAGTAACATTAATTTCTCCTAGCTGTCTTTCCAGCAGCGCACAGAATTGTCCTGCATGTCTTTTCATAAAACATGAACTTCAGCTGAACATTTCTATTCTTCTTGAGATCAAATCTAACTCACAAGCTGTGACTGAAAGAGGTCACAGCATTGCACTGGTTTTGAAATCTTTGTGTCTTCCATTTCTAGCGACCATTGTTCACTGGAGGGAAGAGGAAAGTGGCACTTTGTCCCCACCTATGTTAAGGCAGGGGCATACTGACATACTGGGGGGGGTGATGTTTGCCCCGAGTACATGGCAGACATCAAACTTCAGTGCTCTTACTCCAGCATTTCTCACGGCACCCCTGAGTAACTCCAGTAGTAATAAGTGATGATTGAGTTATGATATACTACTTGATTTATATTTGCATAAGGATCAAAAAATGAGCCTGTGAAATTACTTTAACACACTGTTGTGTATTTTAATTATAAACACAGGACCAAACTATCAGACACATCTGAGCTGATTGACAGAATAAGCTCCTGATTGGAGTGTATTGTAACAGGAGTTTTCAGATTTACCTTTTCGACCGTATTTCCACAGAGCTCTCTTCCTCACCCAGCAGCGCTTTCCGATGGCAGTAACCATAAGGAGAGGGAAGGAGAGGCTTGCCCTTATGCTACTTCTCCAAATGGTATCAGCTGCTTTCCATCCCACAGTGCAAATACTGTTGTTATCTCATTAGCGTTTTAATTAGAGCTCAAGTGCAGGCCAATGTAGGAAGGTTCAATAAACAATGTCAGTTCAGGGCAGGATAGTTATCGGCTCAGTTTAGAAAGGTCTTGAGGCTGCTCTAAATTAGAGGCAGATATAATGACCTTTATATAAAGAGGCAGCCCCCAACTGTACTACCACTTTCTGTGCCTCTCTAGTGTTGTTCTGGGGAGAATAAAGTTATTTTCACGGCTCTAAGCTACCTATGGTATCTGCCAGAGATGCTACCCAGGGATTTTACAGATCTTGTTGACTTAAGGGGTTATGGTAGATTCACAGACTTCTATCTAGCCAATGCTGTGAAAGCTAAATGCTCCAAGTACTGCAAACTTGCTACCTTGTGTTGTCTAAATAGGATTTGTTTGTGGTTTAGTCTCTCATCAGTAAGCCAATTTACTGTGAGGCTGTTTGTGTTTTTGGGATGGCTCCCTTGGTGACACACAATTATGTTGTGTGTGTCACCCCAATTGTATTTCTCTCCATAGAACATAAAGAAAAGAACTTTCAGACGGAAGCAGACTCCTCCTACCTGTTTTTCTTTTCAGCAATGCACAGTGTGATCTGTTTGCTATCTTAACAATTAACACAGAAATTAACTCTTCTGATTTCAGGTTTTGAAACATTCAGATTAGTAGCTGGCTTCCTAAGCAACAGAGAAGCTTTTTTTCACGTTGAATCACATGAAAGGCACAGCAATGACAAGGTGACAGCACAAGGCTTGTTAGCCTTAAAAAAGCTGTCAGTGGCTGCCTGTTCTGCAGCATTTGCACCTTCTCCATCGCTGTTGGAATGGTATAAGGGACAGTTATACTGAGTCTTGGTTCCCTAGAAGAGGAGACCTCACTGAGCCCTGTGAATTCTCTGTTAGGACATCTGCCTTCTTCCTAGGTGTCTTTTACTCCAAAGGAGTGGAAGAGCAGAACACATTTTTTCAGCACTGTCCTTACTAATAGCATTGATCTTCTCCATCCACACCCAGTATTTTCTGGGAAAGCATCACTGCATTTGAGTTGAAGGTTCAAAACGAACAAGTTTCCTTATTCCTCTGCCTACTATTCATGGCACAGGGGACAGAGTGTTGGGTAAACAGATACACGGCCTGTTAATTCTAGGTGGCACTGAAAAGGAAACAAGAACAGGGAAAGCTTACAAACAAATACGTAGCAATGATGGGGATGAGGAAGATGTAAATGACTACGAGGAGATGCAATTCCTTACCACGATTACAGCACTTTCCTAAACCATGTGCACAATGGAATTGCCCTAGTTGTCAAGAGCTTCAGGTGGGTGAGATATTGTAATGTACCTCTGGTTTTCGAACATTTTTCCTTCCCACATCTCAAAACATTGTACAAAGGAAGGTAAACAACACTACAAAGGGAGGAGGAAAGAATGGCCTAAGGTGAGGGAAACAGCCAAAACCAGATCACTGCAGTTCTGACTTGCAGTGTTAGCTATGGTGGGAACTTCGGAGAAGATGTTTGACCTTGTTTGTGTTTTATTTTACAGAAAAGTAGATGTGGAACATCGCAGATGCCTATCAAATCATCCCTCAATGGGACATGACAGTGTGCTTCCACCCACAGAAATGCTTACCAGAAGAACAAGAATCACTGGCCCTTGATATATGTAGTCGATATATTTCCCTGGCTCTTTTCCAAACCAGCATCTGTAAGAAACAAAACAAATAAGAAAATAATTTGTAAAGGGGACTGCACTTCTTTTAGATTTTAGTATCAAGGACACCATAAAAACATGTTCCTTTATTCCCTGAGTTGTTTAACCATGTACCTAATCAGCAAATGATTGAGTTTTCTGCTACAAAGCCACATTTTGTTTGGACACAGACTTTAGCCTTATTTTCCCCTCCAATTAGACCATTTCTGTTCCCGCAACATTTTTGGCTATTACCCATGTAAATATTTCCAAGAAATGTGGGAACCTGCTATAAGGAGGACGCAGATGTGTCTTGCTGGGTCTGAAAAAGGGATGAAAGATATTCTTTGTAAGGAAAAAACCTGTTATCTATTGCAGTGTCCAGTGAGACTTCAATTCCATAAAGTAAGGGTTCTTACTTACAGCAAATACATCTCAAGCTGTGTGGAAATGCAATCTAAATAAGGTACTGGATGAATAAGGAGTTTATCCCATTGGCTTTGAACCAAGCTAGTGACCACCAAATCCAGCATACAGTACAGAGACATCATTTGAAGCTAGCAAATGCCTGGTCCAGCATCACCAAAAGGAAATCAGCTCAGGTTAAGTGAAAGCACAGGTAAACCGAAGGGGCTCAAACTAGTAGAGATCCTGGATGTGTCATGTGTGACTGAGTGCTGGCTTGACTTTCACTTCTACTAGTTACAAGTGTCTTTCTCCTGCTCTGTTATACAACAAAGCCTGTGATTTCACAGTGACCCATAGTGAAGTTCACTTCATTGTCTTAACTGCGAATAATAAATCACTTATAAATGAATGAGAAACTGGGCTTAGCCCTGGACTCCATCATTTATGCCATTACATTTTCCTTCTTGCAGTTTTGACCCAGGCCAAACAATAGGCAACTCCCAAACTATTCCTGGGGAACAAATCCAGAGTGAGCATGAGCCAGAGGACATTCCCAATAGTCTACAAACTGCATCTCCTCTGATTTGGAGGCCAAGAGGGTTTAATAATATGGATGGGAACTATTCCATGCTATTTGGACTCCAGCCCCAGGAAGGATTCCAGGCCCACCTAATTTAATATTACAGATAGAGCCACATGGTCTGGATCTTGGTTCCAGCAAACAGAGGCAACTCTGCTATCACAATGCCTTAAGGTTTAGGTCATTGGAGCTCCAGATGCCTTAGGAAGTAGATTTTGGAGTTCAAAGGTCTGAGAGTTTTTTTTTCTCTTGGTGGATATCACATAAGAAGTCTACAAAGCAAAAATTACATCTTCCCTGTGTTTGCCCTGTGAAAAAAAGATAAGCTTAGTGCAAGTGGAGACTTGAAAACAAGGGTAATTCCTGAGCCAAGGAGACCTTGGAGGCAGGTGCAGATCTGCACATCTACAAGCATTCAAGAAATAATCCTTGTTGCAGTTTGTAAGACACAACCTCACCAGTCCAAGGAAAATAAATTGAGGTAAGGAAAGCTATGGTTCAGACGGAATTATTTTGAATCACATAATGCCCCCAAAGCCCTTCTCCAAAATGTGTTCCTTGCTAAAACAGAAGGAGCTGTTTGCCCACTGCAAAATGCTCTTACTGAACTGAATGTACAGGAATATTGAGATCTGCAGCAGGTGTCTGGGAACACTATTCAGTATCACACAATTAGTTGCCTTTTCTTGATTATTCTTTAAGTTCCAAATAAATGAGAGAGCATTCAGTATTTCAGAAATATAAAACATGTCTATTTTTCCCTGGTGCACTGACTGAAAATTAATATAAATTGATAATTTCGCAACTATTCTTCCAAAATTTGGCAATGAAAACAAGACTTGGAAAAAGGTACTTCCTGCAACCAAGTTACCATCCAAGAAGAATCCCCAGGGCAACCCTAAATGAAATGTGGTTTTTCTGTTGTTGTTGTTATAGACATGGAAAAATACGAAGAAAAATGAATTGCAGGATGTGCCAAGGCAGGAAATGCAACTCTCCAGAACATGCAAGACCCACGCTTGAGAGAGGTTTTTGAAGGGCATTTTAGGAGAAGTAGTATATACTGCCTGAAACTCAGAGAACAAAGAGCTATTAGCAAAGGAGTTTCTGGAAAGCTGGCTGTTCTAGCAGAGGAATCTAGCAGAGGGACTAACAGGAAACAGGCTGAGGCATGTGGCAGAACTTAGTGGGCTAAAGAAAGACAGCAGAGAATTTGGAACAGAGCTGGTAGAGCACAAATGAGGTTCCAGGGCAAAGGCTGCTCACTGGAATTTAAATGTTGCTTAACTGTAAGAACAAAATGCTGACATTTATTATTGGAAGCCCAGTAGGTTGCACTAGGCTGCACTGAGTGAAGCATCACGTGTATGTATCTGCTTTCACACCATTTGTGGGAACAAGGTTGTGGCCAAAGGTAGACTTCTACAACACAGGCATCTCCACGGGAGCTTGATGCTCCAGGACTTAGTGGAGAAAAAACCAAGCAGCTTTTCTGGGACAGCGTTAATCCCATGATGGCTATAAAACACATCTGTTACATTGCAATCTGAACATTTCTAATACACCCAGGCAAGTAAGGGTGAGAGGACAGATAGGCCAGTGACATTGCGTTTGATTAGCTACATGTCATATTTACAGTCTAAGTGTTCAAACTGGGCCATTAGCTGAGATATTGCAAACTTTTCTGCTTGTCATCTTAACTTTTACTTTAAATCCAACAAAAGCCATTATTTCTGCAATAAAATCAGCACCACACATTTCTTTAAAACCAAAAAGAGAAACCTTAAACCTTAAACCAAATTACTTTGTACATCAGAATTTTAACTCTGTGTGAAATAAAAGCTGTTTTTTTTTTTTTTTTCCTTCTGAAAGAATACACAAACACTCCCTGAATATTGAAAAGGGCAATTTAGGAAGTGTCCTGGTTTTGGCTGGGACTGAGTTAATTTTCTTTATAGTAGCTTTTAAAAGGCTATGTTTTGGATTTGAGCTGTGAAAAACGTCAATAACACTGATGTTTTAGTTGTTGCTAAGCAATGTTTACATTAAGCCATTACATTAAGACTTTTTCAGTTTCTCATACTGTCCCTTTTCCACAAGAAGCTGGGAGGACACACAGCCAGGACAGCTGACCCAGACTGACCAAAGGGGTGTTTCATGCCATAAGACGTCATGCTCAGTATATAAGCTGAGGGAAGTTGGCCGGGAGGGGGTATCACTGCTTGGGGACAGGCTATCAAACACCAGGTGGTGAACAATTATTGTGTTGTGCATCACTTGTTTCTGTATAATCCTTTATCTGTAATATTATTACTATTATTTCCTCTTCCGTTGATGTCCTTTTAAACTGTTTTGATTATTTTTTTGATTCTCTCCCCCATCCCACCTGGTAGGGAGCAAGTGATTGGCTACGTGCTGCTTAGTTCACAGCTGGAACTAAACCACAACAGGAAGACAGTTATGATTAGGCTCAGATATGTAAACACACTTCTATTGAATAGCAGTAATTCATATTCTTCATGGTTCTCTGAGAGTTCTTTATATAACAAAAAACAGCGCTCGTTTTATCATTAGTGTTAATTAGATCTTCCTAATGTCTTTCCCCTTGCCAACTATCCATCAATGAGTTACTACAATAACTCTTAATCATTTGTTTGGCTTTTTATTACGACTTAACAGTACTTTTTTTCAGAGTTGTCAGATTTTGCTGAAGTACTGTTAAAGCCTGAACAGGATATTTGCCACAGTAACAATTATATTCACCTCAAGATGCAGAACATGGCCTCTAGTAAGAACAAAAATGAAAAAAATCAGGAAGCCTGTTGAAGCATTTTCTTAACATTTTTCCTGTGTGCTGTTTTGAGGTCTCAAACTATTATGAGCTACACAACTTGAACCACAGTTCAACCCCCAAACAACTTAAGTTACATTTCAAATGCACACTCAGATGAAGAGAAGTTTCCCATTTTGTTCTGAATTTTGGGCTGGATATCCAGCCTTGGAAGCTGCAGGAGGGTACATATCTTCTGCATGTGTCCGGTTTGCTAGGTCTAACCTCATGGGGCAATGACACAGGATATCCCCAGTGGTCAAGATAAGTGGAGCATAACAGCCAGGCTGACTGGGGAGAGCAGCCTCTTTTCACAGAATAGCTGAGGTTGGCAGGGACGTCTGGAGATTGCGTAGTCCACCCTCTCACTCAGAGCTCAGTTGCTCAGAGCTGTGCCCAGCTGGCTTTTGAGTAGCTCCAAGGATGAAGACTCCACAACTTCCCTGGGCAACCTCTTCGTGTTCTACCACTCTCACGGTAAAAGCCTGATGTTCAGATGGAATTGAATGTCTTTCAGTTTGTGCCGCTGTTTCTTGTCCTATCACTGGGCAGCACTGAAGTGTCTGGCTCCACCTTTTTCATACCCTCCTATAAAATATTTATAAGCATTGATAAGATCCCCCTGAGCCTTCTCCTCTCCAGGCTAACCACTCCCAACCCTCTCAGCCTCTCCTTGCATGAGAGATGCTCTAGTATCCTGACAGCAATTATTTTTCAAAGCCAGGGATTAGTTCTATCTATCTCATCTGTCTATATTTACACACACAGAATTCAAATTAAAGGCACAATTTCTACATCACCCCAGCACCGAGAAAGGATTTTGTAAATGTCATTAAGTTTAGTCTAAACTGTCCCAATGGCTGATGGGCAGGAAGGCAGAACAGACCACAAGTAAGTTAAATACACATATGTGCATATCTCACACACACGTACCAGAGATGCGATCCTACAAGTGCTTCAGTTTGACTGTTTAGCAGAAATTGCTCCTTTCCTCAGGCCGGGAGGCAGTAAGCAGGGGCTACCGTAAGTATAACATGCTTAATGCTTGAGATGATGACAATATTTATGATAATTGACAGGCCCTCAGCAAGTTACTCATCTCTTGTTTTACTTCATTTACTTTACTGAGTCTCCTCTGCACACGACATTACTACAAATGCAAAAAGCAGACTTCTTATAATAGCTTTTGCCTTACAGTTTAACGTCCTTATCAGCTCTTCATTTACGAGGGGTCTGCCAGGGTGCACGTGGTAGATCAAAGGAATGGCACTACTGAAGCATCCAGTCTCCATTTCTCAGTCAGAGTAAGCACATGCATCTTGGCCCCACCGCTGACAATAAGTGAGCACAACACTGAGGCTCCAGGCCATTACACCTCACACTACGGTGGGCAGGAGCCAACACATTTGGAGTAGCTGTGATGTGCAGTGAGGATGTATGTGAATGTTTCACTCCAAGGAAAACACCAGCATTAAAAAAAGAAAGGTGAAAACATCCCAAGATGAGAAGTTCAAACTTTGGTGTTCAACTCACAACAGGAATGTTTCATGTTTATCGTCATTATTAAAGCATGTGTTGTTTTGCCTCTCCAGATTTCAAGACACAAGTTTTGGTTCTTTTGTTTTGTGCTGTTTGAGATGACTAGTTCCTTCAGCTCTAGTTTTAGAGCTGAAAGTTCTACTTCAGCACAATGAGATGGTTGCCGTGCTGCCCTGGCTTGTAATAAAAAACACAAAGTAAAAAACACAAGGAACCCAGAATGCTGTGATCCTCTACCCATGCAGAGACAAGAAGGTCTGTGAGCACAGAAACTAGGGAAATCTGGTGATATCAGGTTATCTCCCAGGCCTGATTGACTTGGACATCCAAGGAACAGGTTCCAACTGAAGTTTTTCTGACCATTTTGAGACTACAGTATGAATACTCCTGGATGATTACTGTAGGCAGGATTGAAATCAGACAAAACTTTTCCCTTAGTGAAGGGTGTCTGCCTGATTGCCAATATGTGTAACTCCTGGGAATTAGATTATCACCTTCAAAGTCACCATTAAAGCTACAGAAGAGAGATTGGTCAAGAGTTCAAAACTTTGTGGAGAGCAGAGGAGAGGAATTTGGTTGTGCATAACAGAATTCCTCCCATGCCTACAGCATGGACGCCCAAAGCTCAGCCAGTCATCCTCTCCATCTTCCTTACGTTGAGGAGAAATAGTGCATGTAAGTCTATTTCATCCAACCTACTCTGGACATCACCTTCCAGATGAGCTGAAATGCACCCCAGACTGCATTTACTGTTTTGACTGGTCACCGCTGACCATGAGAGACCACTGGCTAGTGCAGAGGCAGACACCTACAGGGTAGACACATTCAACTTGATGCGCTATAGACAGACAAACAGTGTGGTCAGATGGAAGGTTCATGGGGAAAAGAATTTTTTAAGGTGAGGGAAGGGAGCTGTAACAGACAATAGACATTGATCCAAACACTAGTTGAAAAGTACAAGCTGAGCTATATCTGACCTGTATCAACATTTGGGGGAAAAATTCCCAAAACAAAGATGCCTCTTCATCTCCCGTATTTTTCAATTTCATGCAGTAACTGCTTCCAATTGGAAAAGAGAAAAACAGAAATGCAAAAATTCCAGCCATAAGATTTTTCTTGGCAGACTGTCAACTGACTTCTGCACACCCAGAAGGCTAAATCCTTAAGCACTCAACTGTAGTTTTTACCAAGGTCTTACTCAAGCAAAACTCTCATTAAGGAGATTACCCTGACTGTAAATCATGTATAAAGCTATCAAATGAGAGCTTCAGGGCTTGGACAAGGATATTTTGGAAAGGTATTTTCAGCAGTTGCCTCAAGTAGTGCTCTGAAATGTGAGATGGTCTGGATTTGGATAGAGGTGATCTGACCTTTCCTCTTCCCTATCAATTAGCTTAATTTCTAGATTACTAGTTCAGCCTATAGGCATTCCTTAATTTATTTATGGAGATACATAAACACAAATGTTAACATCACTTACTGTTCGTTTTCATAATAGAGCTTGCCAATGGCCCAGGCAATGATGATTGGGCAAGGAATACCTGCAGGAGTAAAAAATCAGGAATTAATCACAACCTATGGATGGATGGATGGTACCAAAGCAGACACAGATTTGTGCGAGAAGACCCCTTGTTAATGAACTGTAAGACTCTAAATACAAGTGGTCCTCTCCTGGTATCCTTGAGACATCACAGTTGCTAAGACCTCTTTCTGTATAAATAAAAAAGATCATCTCCACAAGAGAAAATTCTAGTACCAGTAAGAAAGCTTAGTAAAATCATTAACAAACATATGTATATACTTGTATTTCTATATAAGTAATCAGAACAATTTTGGCTGACTTAAAGGCAATTTTGGTCCCTTTTCATTTCCCTGCAGTTGATACAGCGAAATCTTAAAGACAGTACTTGGAGGTGGGTGTTTAGATAATTCTTGCCTAGGCTGCAAGAAGCTTGCAGAACTACGTGGATCTTCGGATGAAGCACATTTTCAGAATGTTCAACAATTTTTTGAGTTGCTTTCTCAGTTGTACACACAAGGTACAGTAGTGCTCCTCGGACGTGCAACCTCAGCGCAGTAAATGTATCTGTACACTTAATGTCCCAGCCTCGGCCTTTCAATTCTGTTGTTACACCAGTGTCACGTCCAGAGCTTTGTCCTTGTGCTTATTTTGTGTTAGGCCTGCAGAGTCCACCTGGTCTGAAGGCGATTTGCTGGAGGAGAAAGCTGGAAGTGAGGAAGAGTACGTGGAGCTGGTGTTTTGACACAGACCTCCTGGGGAAAACAGGAGCTTTTTCACTCTGGCATTCCCCAGGCAAAGATGGGATCGACATCAAATTTGGAGGAGGAGAGTTTCCAGTACATGGACAGAGGTCCAGATTCAGTGACCCTTACTAGTATCTGCTTCTTTCCCACTGGAAGCAACATGACTTAAACACTCACGTAGGAGTCAGCACGGCCTTGTATCTAACGCTGCCTTTTAACCTCTCATTTGTTGCCTCTTCTGTGGGAAATGGAGGACTTTAAGAGATGGAGCAGCGTGGAAAGAGAACCACAACACAGTAGGGATGGGACAGAATTGCTAAGTGACCATCTTTGACTTCAGCAAGAAGTATAGTGCAGCTCTGATCTCCTGTCCCACCACCCTTGGTGGCTCCTGTGCCCTGCAAGTGGTTGTGTTGTCTCGCATCTTGTGCACCGTTAACTCACAGCGTCCAGTGCACTTGTTTCCTCTGTGTTCTTGCTACACACAAACAGAATGTAGCTATGTCCTTTCTCCCAGAGCAAAACATTTTACTTTTCCTTGTGAAACGAAGAACAGGGGTTTGAGAATGAGCAAGGTACAAGACTGTGTATGGGAAGGCAAAGCAGAGCCAGAAAGCACCCAAAAGGAAGAGAAGAAAGGTATATTCATCTCACACCACTCCTACAGTAATAGAGACCCAGAAGGCTCTGAGAGAGGTAGGCGTGGAATACTAGGGACCAAAGGAGTCTGAGGGTGTGTGAGAGCTGTCAGCCGCTGACTTTTTCCAGTTTGGTGAAAAAATTGAAAAATAGTGAAAAAAAAAAAAAAAAAAAATTGAATCAATTCCCCACATCATAAACATGTTCTTTCTACTACAGCTGCTCTTTCCTCCCATTTGATTTTGGACTGAATTACGTACTTTGTTTCGAAGGCTGTTTCTGCCTTCAGAACTGCAATTCAATTACTTCTGCTCAGTTCTGAGAGGAAGAGGCATTTCCAAACAAAATGCCATTCTACTTTCAGGAAAGAAAATATTTGCGACTTTTTTCCACCTTTCTTCTTTCAGCAGAAAAGAACTTCCAAATCCACCAGTTCTGTTTGGCCTCACATTTTGCATTCAAGCCAACAAGCTGCCCACACAAGGCTTGTCTTGTCTCTCCTGCCCAAGTCCAAAACACGGATATGCTGGTTGGAAAGGACCTCAAGGTATCCACTCCAATCTCCTACTCAAAGCAGAACTATCACACTAGCCCACCCCTGGGGGTGTTATATTTTCAATACTGCCACGGTGAGAGATTCCACAGCTTCTAAGTCACATATTCCAGTGCTGAACTAGCTTTCCATAAATTTTCTGTTTTCTTAATGTCCAACTGGAACCTCCCATTCTGCAATTTGTGGTCATTGTCCCTTCTTATAACATCTCCTATTACCAACAAGAATTTGGCTCCATCATCTTTGTAATAATCCTTCCAATCATTCTTGGTACCTAACAGACCCCTCCTTAGCTTCCTCTTGGTCAGATTAAACAAGCTCAGCTCCTTCAGCTTCACTTCACAGGTCATGTCCTCAAGATCCCTGATCGTAGTGACAGCCTTCTACTGGTGTGCTGATTTTTGTTGGGATAGAGTTCAGTTTCCTCACAGCAGCCAGTATGAGGCTGTGTTTTGGATTTGTGTGGAGGAGAATGTTGATAATACACTGATGGTTTTAGTTGTTGCCAAGCAATGTTTATATCAAGCAAAGGACTTTTTTAGTTTCTCGTACTGCACCTGTTTCTCATACTGCTGCTTCTCTACAAGAAGATGGGAGGAGACACAGCCAGGACAGCTGACCCAAACTGACCAAAGAGACATTTAATTCCATAAAATGTTATGCTCAGTGTGTAAATTGTGGGGAGGGGGTCAGGGGTCTGGATCTTGGGGCTCTTGGGTCCCTGGGGTTCTGAGTTGCTCGCTCTGGCTCTGGCTCCTTGGGGACTGGCTGGGCATCAGTCAGTGGGTGGTGAGAGGTTCTGTAATTTGGGGTTTTTAATTATTTTCATTACATAGTATTATTATTAGTAGTAGCATTTTCAGTACATATTATTATTATTAGTAGCAGTAGTATTGTTAACATTATTAGTATCATTATTTTGTTTCATTTATTTTCAATTATTAAACTGCTTTCATCTCAACCCATGAGTTTTCCTACCTTCTCCTCGATTATCCTCCCCATCCCACTGGGGAAGGGGGGGAGGTGAGTGAGTGGCTGTGTGGTACTTAGTTGCTGACTGGGGTTAAACCACGACAACTGAATAATCTCCAGGTTTTCCACATCCCTTTTGACCTAAAAGACGCAAAACTGACCACAATATTCCAAAGGCAGCCTTACCAAAACTGAGAGAAAGGATTAGTAACTTCCCTCAATCTTCTGGCCAGAGTTCTAGTGCAACACAGGTTTTTAGGTGATTTACCTTATTCTTGATGAGAAGGGACTGATGGCCTGCACTCATCCTGCATCCACTGCAAGCCCTACATCCTTCTCAGCAGTATTGCTATTCTGACAGTCAGTTCCCAGCCAGTACTGAGGGACCAGCTTATGCTGATGGAGACAGGGAAAAGGAGCAGCCTTTGCTCTGGCCCCGGCTGCCACAGAAGTGAGCTAACAGGGCATGCAATGAGCTGTTTTTCTGTCTTTGAGTAGCCACAGGGATAGTACAAAGATGACATGTGACTCTGTTAAAGGCTGTTTTCTAGAAACAAATCCCTCAGCAGTCTAAAAGACAGCTGTAAGGTCGGACTGGCAGATAATTAGACTTCTTTTTTAGTCAGCTCCTCACTTAGAAGTGTCTCTTGAGACTCAGTGGTCCACAGGGCACGGACAGTCCCTTTTCTGTTTAATGCTGTGTTGAGCAGCAGTGTACAAGGGGTTGTTATTGCTGCTTTGCCAATCAAAGTGAAAGGGATGTGGCAGGAACTTCTGCATTCCCAAAATGCTGAGCCTGTGCGTTCTCTTTCTTTCCTCAACACTGGGTACCTGAGGAACTAAATGAAGAAGATAAATCCAGCAATAACCTATTAGTTTTATGTCATCACCACAGTGAAGAACTAAACATGGCCTCATGTTGTTCTGACGGAACTAGGTTTGTGTATCAGATTTCACCACAGTGGGAATTTTAAAGTTTATTTTTGCTGCTCTTGTCTTAATCACTTTAATACCAGGTATCACCTAACAGCATTTTAAACACACAAGTCACTTACACCATCCTATGAAGAGAAAGACCCATTTCCGCAGCTTATCTGTGGAGTAAGTCATCACTATAGCAGTGTGTAAGTAACAGCCTTCCACAAACATCCAGAAGAAGTTGGTCACTACAAAATAATTGTAGACAGTGGTAATACATCGACACCAGGGCTGGAAAGGAAACAGAAAAGAGTATTTTAAAACCATGGTGAGAACATTTAAAAGATTCTGTATGTTGTTATTCCCTTAAAAATCAATGGTAGAATTCATTCATGGGATGGGGATTTATACCTGTGGCTTGGAATCACAGCATCTTAGGTGCTGTTGGAATCTCACAGCTATATCTGTGACTTTCTGCTGAGGCTTGGCTTTAACCACAACATGCAGGATCTCCTGCAGCTGAGCATGTCTGGAAGGTTAACATGCCATAAGGCACGTCCACACCAGCACTCTGCAAGCAGTTTAGGAAGCAGCTGTGTGGAAGGAAGACAAGAAGAGGCAGGTCCTTTGACTACAGGCGATCTTTCAGAGAGGTACAGCCATAGCCCAGGGTTGTATCCGAAGATGACATAAGAGTCTAAGCATATCTTAGGCATATATCCCACCTGCTGATCAATTCAAAGAAAATAGAAGATAGAAGTTAATGTCACTGTCTTGCTTCACTTCCACTGAAGGGAAGGAGCACCACTACCATTTAGAAAAAAATATATTTTACTTTAAAATATGCTTTTAACAGCTACTTCATCCCCTCTACTCCTGCCATTAGTCCTTCAGTCTGTATCACTACACACATCACCTCTGAATTTTGCCATTTCAACAGGAATCTTTGGTCAGGCTCAATGTATCAGTAAAGGCATCTTCTCCTAATGGCTGTGCAGCGGGAGCACAGCTGTGGAATACACAATTAGCTGTAGAGAGGCAGATGGTAACATCCCATCAATAAATCACAAGTAACTGCTGATGGTAATTTCCATAGTGCTTCACACAGAAGTCTGGGAAATTTTCTTTCTGACCAAGTAGGCATTCAGCATATTCCCTGGAGCGTGACTTTAATTATCTATGTTAGCTGGTATCATTGATGTCATTTTGGTCTCACCATTCTCCAGCCTTTTAATTAACTCTACTAAAGTATTTGAAACTTTTGACCCTCAGTTAATTTTATTCCAGACTTCATACGCACGAAGTATTGATGATCTCTAGGCAGTCAACAGAGCAGCAGATGCACTATCAAACCCAGCAAAATTCTGTGGACTAAGAATTTATTGGACAAGAAACGTGGTGACAAAATGATCGCCTATTCACAAGTTGCAATCAATCACTTTTGTTTATTAAGCTGAAATAAACAGGAGAAATCTTTTGGGTGTGTTAAAGCTTTCATTTCTGTATTATTTCATTAAGATTTGCAATTCAGATTGGCTTCATCTTTAAAATAGGATTAAAAACCAAAACAACTCAGAAGAAGATGAAACATTTTATTTTCAAAGTTTTGTTTAAACCAAATTACATTTTCTTTTTTTTTTTTTTTCTCCCTTTGGCCTGAGCAAAGGAAAATAAAGCCACAAACAAAAAAACCCCCTCCACCCTATTTTTGGCTAATAGCAAGCAAATATCTTCTCACCATCCCTGACTGACCCCCAAACTAGTAAGACTAGGTTTCCAAAGACTCTAAGTCTCACGTTTGATTTTCTGAAGGTAAGCGCATGAATTAAATCTTTCCCTGTGGCCTTAATCTCATGTAAATTCTCCACTATAACGTCTAGACTCTTGTTCCTCTCTCTCCCTCAGGTGCAACACTTACATGGTTTTGGTCCTCTCCGCAGATGCCCATTTTCACAAGAATTGTAAAAAAATAATTATATCTGAGCCTGTTGTTCCTGTGTCAGAACCGATTGGAATTATTAGCCAGTGGATTGGGAAGATACTGGGACAGATACAAAGAAATACACGTAACGGTGGTGAGATCTCCCTCTGCACCGTTTCCATAGGAAACCAGAATAAAGTGAATTTTGGGCAATTCCTTTTGGACTTGTGAATTTATTATTACTGAATAATAAACCCAATTAGCAGAACTCATTAATTTATACCTTTTCATTTATTTGACTGAGGATTCTTGATCCCCACATGTATCCGCCATTAGGCTCCAGATATCTTCAGCAATTCCCCTTCTTGATTTATTAACATAAGCACTATAGCTTTGTGCAAAATGTTTCCACGTTGAGTCCATGATGCTTCTGTAACTGCATTATTTAATCGCCACTGAACAGCACAGAAAAAATCACATCATTAGCTAGCGTAAATCAGTTGCTCCCACTGATTGTGGTGGTGTTATTTTCACTCTGACTTAAACCACAATAAGAACATAACAGTTATCTCTGAGCTTGCATAAAGCACCTTCCCAAAACGACTGCAGTGTTCTGCAGAGAAAAGACGGGTTAATGAAAGCTGAGGCATGTGAGGATCTGTCCTTCCATTTGCAGGTTTATATTTTCCTCAGCATTTTGTGATCACATTTTAAAAGGCATTTGAGTACCTGACTCCAACTGATTTTTCCTAAATAACTGTAAAACTCTGGTTTTGCAGTATTGTCATGACAGTAAACTACGTGGCATAAAACTGTCAGCAATAAAGCTCATGTACCACTATCTTCTGTAGCCTGAAAACGTCAGAAACACAGACAAAGCAAACAGTGAATTAATAGAAGCTACATCTTCCCAAAGGAGTATCTGATTGAATAATAACACAGTTATGCACAGGATTCACTTTTACCTAGGTACTAATGACTTTTCCATTTGTTTTCCCAAAGTATGGGATTACAGTTCAGATGTCAAATCTTGCATTTGAAAAGTTAACCACAGGTGATGAGTGCTCAGCTGACATTAAAATGAATGGATACCCAGGCTCCTGGCGTGGTTTTCAATTTCTACAGGACCAGAAACATGAGTGGAGCCACAGTGACTGATAACAGCTATGGATCCAGCTCATAATCTATACAAACTTTGGTCCACCTGCTTCCCAAAGAGAGTGTATGAAGGGGGTGTGTGCGCACGTGTGTTTGTGGCACACTTTTTTTCTTGATTATGGAGGTAAATGTCAGGGGACAGCCCTAAAAGGATAACACTCGACTATAAGAATATTAAAAGGGAAAGAGAACAGTAACAAACCCTGACAAGGGACAATCAAATAGGACTACTTGTCAAC
Source organism: Rhynochetos jubatus (assembly GCA_027574665.1). Taxonomy (NCBI): domain Eukaryota; kingdom Metazoa; phylum Chordata; class Aves; order Eurypygiformes; family Rhynochetidae; genus Rhynochetos; species Rhynochetos jubatus. The sequence goes on along the minus strand of CM050653.1, from coordinate 5,072,696 downwards.
GAAATGTAGAATTATTCCTCCAGAAACTAAAGAAAAATGCTTTTTCTTTTGAAATGGATGCTTTTCATCCACTCTGAAATCCTCATATTACTGGGGCTGCTGGGTGACTAAACAGGAGGAGGCACTGCAGTACTTAGGGACTGATTCCAGGTCCTCACTCAGACAAGCAGCTGCCGTTGGCAGTTACTTGAGTGAACAAAAAATAACACAGAGAGTAAGAAAAATGGGAGCATGGTGACATGCTCTATTTCTCAAGAGTGCTCAAAGCCAGGCAAAGAAGACAGCTCACTTCTTGGCCCCTTCAGCCTTCCCATCTTTTATTGCGTGGATCTGTCTGGTCCCTTGAACTACCTCTCACCCTCAATCACCCATCAGAAGGCTGATTTAGCATAAAGCTCCTCCTTGTTTTTTTGTTGGCTAGGTTAGTTCTCCATCAGTTTAGTGAGTTTGGTCTCCAAGGGTTCAGACTTCCCCAAGGGTTTAAGAAAAGGAACAGAGTTAGTGCAAAAGAAGCAGCAGGAGCCAGAGTGATGCGGTTGGGGCCCTGGAGGAACAAGCTGTCCCTTTCAGTGACAGGGAGTTGCTGCTGGACGCAGCCCACATCACAGAACTTCAACCTCGAGGCCAGCACGGTGAAGAAGGGATTAGCAGAAAAATGGAATTTTGTAGAAAAAACCCACAAAGATATCAAGAAGCAAAAATTGCATTGCTTCAGGCCTTATTTCTTATTTTCTTGGAAGTCCCACTGACTCTAGGCAGCAAGGTACCCACTGTCATCAGCCAAAGCAGCTGACTCAGAGCCTCAACTGCCAAATCAATCATTTCTGTACCCAGTTCATGGCGATGTTGGCCTCTGGAATGAATGTTTTCCCTACACAGATACACATCACCGCAAGATGCTTTGGCAAATATTTTCAAGAAGCACCAAATTCAGTGTCTTGCACAATACTGTGACTCAGAGTATGTAAATTTTGACAGTATGGTCAATGAAGATAAGAGGGAAGGTTTTGGGTGGGATTTCTACTTTAAAAAGCCCGTTGACATTTAGTAATGAGGAAATAATTTAAAATTTAGCCAATCTAAACTCAGTTTCTTCATCTGTTTGAAATTACGTGGAAGTCACCCTGAGCATGTGGGCAGGTGTCCTTTGCAATATTTCTATCAGTGGAACACATTCAGCACCCTTGCCTGCCCCCAAACCACACGGCAGAGACATGCTACCTCCAAGCACTTACTTCATTGCTTTCATGTATGTTGTGATCTATCATTTGAAGCAGAAACCACATCACATTCCTCAGGATGAATGTGGTGATCAAGTTCCAGTGGATAATATTCCGCAGGCATCTGATACTCCTAAACAGGGAAACACATTTATAGCATCATACATAGGGAACATATACACATTAATGACTAGAAAATAAACAAGCTAATTCTGTTCACTTGCAAAATTCCTCATGATTTATCCCTCTCCACTACCTCTCCTTACGAAACAGGAGGTTTGTCTGTCCAGTGGGTCAGCAGTAACAGTCTATGGGGTTGTCTGTAGCTTACAGCTTTAGCAGCAAACATATCTGGGTCTGGTCCCATTCTCTGGGTAAATTGCACAAGCAGTGCCAAAGCCAAAACCTGGAGTTTGCAGTGTAGTCACAACTCATAGAAATGACATAAATATAAAACTGCAACAGGATGATGGCAAAGTCTGTGATGCTTTTCCTTGCTGTATACCTTTCTTCCAGAAACCACAGTATAACTTTTGCAAAGTCATGTATGACAATTTGTCGTGATAACATGAGGACAATAATCAATTCAAGCAAGTGAAACAGGATCTACTGGAAAGCCCCAAATATTCAAATGGTCATTTCATCCTTGGTTATCATTTTTGCTCTATTATAACGTCAACTAGAACTGACAAGCCCCTAAACAACCAGGCTGCACTGGAGTCTGTTGCATGGTTCAGAGAAGGAGATTTGGTGGCAAACATCTGTGCTGCAGTGGCAAAACTGGAATAATTTACATTCGTGTAGTCTCTTTAACAGGCTTGCCTGTGTGAAGTTCAGAGTCTTCTGACCCATTAATGCAACAGAAGAGCATGGACTGCCTGGTTTTCAGTCCTGGGCTTAGTGGGCTGTACCCAGCTTTTATAAACAAGGTGGAGCTGCATATTCTCCTTCACCACAAACCATCTATCTGTCTGGTTTTAGTCCTTTCTCATTCCCCCCCCCCCCCCCCCCATTCAGATGAAATGTAAAATACGAGCACAATGTAAAATGTGAGCTACAATAAGTTGGGACACAGTCCCACAAAACAAAAGAGGGGACATCTTAAGTAGCGCTTGCTGCTGGAAACGGCTCCAGGAGGCAGCCAGTGCACGGTGCTGGTGCCGGCAACCAAAGTGTCACTGCAGTTAGACAGAAAGTCACTCGTTACAGGTTCAGTCATCTAAGACAAGGCCATTTGTCTTCTCATTCTTTGTGAAACAGTAAAGGAAGGCAATTGCCAAGTTGCAGTTCTGCAGTTACAGAGTCTTTAATTAAACGATCTTTTCCCAGCAAAGAGCAAAACACTCCTGTTGTTAAAATCACTTCCACAGGGGTTCAAACAGCCAGTGCATTTCCCGGGATCATCAGATTAGGATTCTGCATCTACCCTATCGGTGTCCCTGCTTGCCAAGGAAGCTGTCAAATAACGTGGGACAAACAGACAGTGGTACTCTCAAACCTGCTCAACTAACTGGCTGTAGCTCATCCCACTGACAGCGAGAAGAGAAGGCACAATTTAGAAACCAACTTTTCTGTTGCTTCAGGTCTTTTGCATGACAAACAAGTCAACAAACACTATTTTGCTATCATAAAATACTGCACTTTCCCTAGAACTCGATTAGTCAGTCTTAGGGCCAGAATCTATACTGTTATGTCCTTCAGCCTCACAAACCTCTCAAAGATTTCACAGCAATCCAGCAAAAATACAAATAGAAGAACTCCCACGTAAGAGATACTGCAACTTACAGAAAGATACTCTGAGGTATAGCCCTACTAAGTCAATGTTAAAAGAGCTTCTGGGTTTAACAACTCAGGCTCCAGGTATAAAATCAGTATTTGGTTTTGAGAGCCTCAGTAACTCATGACTAGAGCCAGTTTGGAAAACAAATCTTCAGCTGCTCAGACCCATGAACTTTTTATTTAGGCTACACAACCCAGAAATGTTGCTCTCAGCATAACCTGTGCTACCAGGGAACGTCAGGGACGTGTCTCACACTGAAAATTTCACTTCTAACAAACGGCAAGGGTTCAGAGTTAGGCTTTCAAATAATTAGGCAGCCCACACCTACCACCTTTCATGCTGAACCCTAGGAAACCATCTGGCTCTGGACAGACTTTGAAACATGCTATTAAGGTCTGCTCTCTGTTGATCGTTCTGCACATAAATGTCCCGTGGCTGCTGTTCATCTAGATGTTTTATTCATTCCCTTCAGGTTTAGGATTATCAGACTAAGGAAGGAGTTTGAAACACTGCTTCCAGGGGGAGAGGGAGGCAGGGGACTAGAAACTAAGGAAATTCAGGTCAAACTGTGGAGCTACTGGCATGAAATTAATTGCTTTTGAGAGCTCTAACAACAACACAGGTCCAGCACACTTGCCACCTGGATGTATTTCTTGACAAAGAGAAGACAAAGGAGTGGGAAAAAGAAATCCTTGCTGCATGCCTCCATTTAGATGTCATTTAACCATCCCATGTGCTGGAACATCACCAAATCTGGCTGGAAGAAACCTTATTCTCACAAGATTACAGCAGGACATTGGACTGGGTGCACAGGCAAATAGGATCAAACCACTAGTTGTAGACTTTTTGTTTCGGTTCATAAAAAGAGCTATTGTCCCCAGTAGGATCCTAGTCATCAAAACCACATGCTCTTCTCTGACATGGAATGTAAAGACAAACTCAGCATCTACTGACTGCATGACCTTTGCCCTTTTTACTACTTCTTGGTTCGTACTGTGCTGTCTTCTGTGCCCATCAGTCTGTATCTAGCCATTGGCTCTTGTGTGGATTGCAAGAGGCTTGGGACAGAAGCAAACTTTTAGTGATGTCTGCTCAGGACCCAGAGCAAGAGGGTTTGGTTTGTGCTGGGAAATCCCAAGATCTACAGATAATTATGATCAAAACTCTCCTTGTTTTCCAAAAGTCACATGTGCTGAGGGAAGATGCGTTCCTGGTATAAAGTTATGTAAAGTATAAATGTGGCCAACAGCTGGAATTTTCCAAAATGAAACCTGAAGCCTTGTCACATAATAGTTTGGACATGAAACAGGGACAGCTGGCTCCCATGTCCCACTACCTTCAGCAAAAGCCACACTTTGGGTATCAGCAACCTTGTCCTGCAGCCTCATTCCCTTTCTGAGACACTCTGTGTGTGACACAGATGGTAAAGAGATGCTTTCACCTGCTAAAAAGCTTCATGTCTTTGGGGCTAACGGAGCAACGAAGAAGAGGCTGTAGAGAAAGCACGTTGCTGTTCTGGCTGCAGTCTCTCCCCAGTCACAATCCCCACCACACTGCTGCCTTGGCAAGGCAGCACAAACAGGCAAGGGGCAGGATTTGGTTTTGTGAGCACTACTCTGCTGGTGTTAACAGCAGTTAGGGTTGTAATGGAAACACCAGTACAGTCAGGCTGGGAAACACACATCTGATAGTGCTGCAGAGTTTCTCAGTGGCTCAGGCAGTGATGCGACTCCAGGCACAGAATGGTTTTAGCCTTTTCCCCTTTTTTTTTTTTTTTTTTTGTTTATCCCTTTCCTTTTCTTTTAGTAAAAGTCCCAGCTGGAGACTCAAAGTTTGTTTCTGTTTGTAGAGAGCCCAGAGCACATGGTTGCTGTTTGTTTCTGTCTCCTAACTACTACCAGCACAGAAATCACAGTGGCAGCAATGCGATTCGTAGCCAAGGGCAGGAAAAGCTTGAGAAATAACTGTGTCATGTTCATATTAGGGAGGGAGAAGCAGCAGGGTTCATACAGTGTGTGGAGGCTGCAGGGCACAGCACTGCAGGACTGCAGCTCAGTCAGTTGATGGAAGGAGGGAAAGGGCTCTGGCCAGCCGCCTGAGAAAGCTGCTCTCATTTACAGGCACTGCTGGTGAATGTTATTATCATAATTCAGTATGTTTAAAGCGTCTAGAGGGATACTGACTGAGGTGAGCGGCCCCTCATTTCAAGCTGTTCACATCAGACTGTTCTGCTGCCCTCAGGAGCTTACCCTGTGCATAAAGTTGATTGGATTGGAGTCTGAGGCGGACAACGAACGAAGGACACGTCCCAAGTTGGACAACAAAGCTAGTGAGCGATAGGAGATCTGCAGCGCAGCTAATGTTTGGTGAAAGGACACAGCCAACCTTGTCATACTCGTTCATCTCAAAGCCTGAGGAAGAATCTCATAATACTCATAGGGGTACTTTATCCTCCACAGGTCTCTTCTTGGCTCTTGGAATCTAGCTTAAATTGACAAGCCTTAATTTAATTTTATATACACCAGTTATTCAGGAAAATGACCTGTCCCTTTTTTAAAAACTTATTACACAGCCATAACAGTCTTCTATGACAATGAGCTCCACAGTAACTTTCTCCTTGATTAATTATTGCCTTCGCTCCGTAAATAGTAAGCAAGGCTGTGCTCCAGAAGCAGCAATAACTGACCTCACGGGCAGCACGGAAAAGGAATTCACATCACTTAGTAAACGGCAGGAGGTAGAATTTGAAACACATAGAGTGGTATTATAAGTTAGTGAATTGACTTTTCCTCGAGTCACAGTGATTGACATGAATGCATTCCCTCACAACTCGGAAGCTAAGAAATTTGGGGTTGTACTTATCTCAGTAGGGAGATATCACAGTTTGGAGAGCGTGGCAGTGACATCAAGAATATGAGAGCACAAAGAGCTGAGAGCTACCTTCTCAGAGGGCAGAGTTGTGCGACGGGAGAAATGGGAGATGAGGGGACTGGGTGCTGAACTGCTGGTTCAGACACAATTACAGCATGGCAATGAAGACAGTGTGAGTTACAGAGCCATTTAAAGCCTCCTGTCCTAAAGGATCAGATGACAGAAGTTTTGATATTCCTCTTCATGTCAGGTAACACTGTTTATGCCATTTCCACTTGGTTTACAACCCCTGATGTGGACTGAATGGTCCCCACTGCTACGAACAGCTAAACGTCACCATCCCAGAGAGCCTGAAGGCTGGCACATCACAAGACACCAGAGATTGATGCTACAGGCTTCCATTAAAGAGCCTTTCCCCGTAGTTGCTTCCTGCCCTGATGCTATTCAGATAAAAAGTGTTGGTCAAGGCCTTGGTTAGACACTTCTACTAACTCTTCCCTGGCTCATGTGTCCAAGGACAGAAGGAATAAGAAAAGATGTAGCAATTCAGTCAAAACAGACTTAGGCCACAACATAAATCCATAAGAATTTCCATATTCAGTCGGACCAATGAGCCATGTAGGCTGAGACTCTGTCCCCAGTGGTGATCAGTAAAGGACGCTTTGGCAAACAGTCTGAGAAACAGGGGAGGTAGACTGTTGTTCTTTGGTCTTACCTCCTTGATCCTGGCAGTCAGAGGTTTTAAGATATTCCTGATACGGAGACCACATTTAATCACATTGGATCACCCCATTGGTGGCCCAAACTCCTCGCAGGGGTCACAGAACTCTGCGGTTTATATTCACTGGGGTCAGGCCATGGCTTATTTTACTAACATGATGGAACGACATAAGCTCGTAAGTTGTTACTCATTGTAAAATATGTGTGTCTCTGTTGGTTCCTCTTCTCTACTTCCCTGTCCCCTCCAAAGGGCTGGATGAGGAGGCATTTCCTCACAACTACATTCTCACCTGTCCTTTGGAAGTCGCAGGGATGAGGCATAGAAAGAGCCTGGAACTGGACAGCAAGAAACTGTCAGTCCCGTGGGCCACCGGAGCAACCTGGGAGGCGTGGTTGGTAGTGTATCTCCAACATGTGCTCCTACAGCAGCACAGCTCATACAGCAATTTCACTTCTGGCTGTGCCTGACAGCAGATTTTGGGCCTGAAATATCCACCTGAAATACGGCAAGTAGTGTCAGGCAGGCACATGCAAGCGGTGTATGCTACACTGAGTGAAGGAGAGGCCAGGAGGAAAAGGATTTCCCTGAAAAGGACAGAAATGAAGGACTCGGTTTCTGACTTGGAGGGAGAAAAGATACTGCCACTGGAAGCATCTCAGTTCTGAAAGTGAAAGGGTTTTTTGACTTCTCACGATTTCTTAAGAACCAGTGCTTTGCCTGCTACTAAGTGATCTCCAGGCGACTGCTTCTGACAAGGCAAGAGTTTCCCTAGTCCTGTGGCTGTGCCACTGCTCCTGCTGGTTTGGGTAGGGTTGTCCTCATGTCAGGCAGGAAGGACGTTTTGCCAGGAGCCAATGTTCAGAGTACATCAAGGCTAACGATGTGAGGCTTTGGGTAGTAGAGCGCAGCAAGCGACAGCATATTTTCACAGGAGGCTGAGTTATGTGGTACCTTGTTTTACTTTGGCAGGAATCTGGGGACAATGGTACAGGAAAATGTGTGACTTCCAGTGAGTCGAGATTCCCAGGGTATGTCTCTGGTTGTGCTGGCCAAAACCAGACCAATGATCACGCCTTCTACTCACTGCACACACAGACAGCCCCGTAAAAGCATTAGCTTCAGCTCTGCAGCAGGTTAGATGCAAAGAAGCAATTAAGGTGAAAGCAAACATACTTCTCTTTGGCCTTCCTAATTAGTAACTCAAAAGCCAGGTGTACAGTGGGAAATTACACATAATGACCTCTTTATTTGATTTGAAAACAGACCATGTTTCAAGCCCATATGTCATTCTCTGACTCTCGATTATACCACCAGCATCCTCAACTGTGTGCGGTGTCATAGGCTGGCTTCCACGTTAGGAACAGTAGCAGCAAGTGAAACAAAGCAAAATTCTCCAGCAGTTGTCTGCAGCCTGTGTCAGAGGTGGGCAGAAAGAGTTTCTGGCTGTTGGTAGAGAAAGCACACTGCTAATTGTTTCTGTCCTTAATTGTATGGTTGGATACGGAAAGCAGAGAATCAGAAAATCCATTCTTTTGATTGGGGAAATGCTGAGATCTGAGAAGGCAGAAAATCTGATCAACTCTTTCTGTACAGGTGGCCTCGTTGATTCAGAAATGAAGGTCTATGAAAGGGTTTCTAAAACAGCACTGGTAAAACTCAAAGCAGGCTTTCTGCTGAATCATGTTTTTTACTCACTCTATCCACACACTGGTATTTTCCTCTGGGATGTGCAGAGCTACTCTTTCTGATGCAAAGCATGACACAAACAATTAACCTTAGCAATCATAATAACGTGCCAGCATGGTGGAAAGCTAGCTGAATTAGTTGAATCATCTGCATGCAAATAATTGCAAATGATAACTTTAATAAAGAAGCTTGGAAACCTATTAATTCACGTAGTATGCCATTAATAACGATCAGTTAAAACTGTTGTCTTAAAGTCTGTCTCAAAGCAGTTGGCAGGAGAAATCTGAGGGCACTTTGCTGGAGTCCTTTCCATTTCATGACTGTTCAACAAGTAGGAAGGAGAATCATGGACAACACTTAAAACCAATATTTTTCCCCTTTAGTCTTTTCTAGGGCAGGCAAAGCTCATGGACAAGCCATAAATGGCATGGAGTGGGAAGAATGCTTAACAGCCAGTTATTTCCCAGGCTCTGTGCCTGTCGTGGCTGATTTGCTTTCACTCACATGTAGGTCGCCCCTGCAGTCCTCATGCTTTCCCCTGCATGCTCATGTTCAATCACTGCATATATCCTGGTACTAATGCTTGTGAATGGGAAAAGCAGCTGGAGAGGTTGGCAGGAAAAACGAGCTCCTTGGTGGCAGTTGCCTGAGGGAATATAAATATTCCCACAGGAAATGCAAGGGGCAGATGCAAGGGAAGAACGAAAGCAAGTGTGGAAGAGAGTAACAGCTTTATGACCGACAGGGGGGAAATGCTCAGGTGAAGAGGAGAAGCTGCAGCTTCCATTAGTGTTTAGCATGTGCATAGACCCTAAAAATAAACCCATTGTGGAACCATCTGTGCTCCACTAAGCCTTTTCCAAAGCTTTTTTCTCCTGCCTTCAAGCCAATTTTTAATCACAGGACCTGGGGCATTCTGCCTGCTTTAGACATAAAGGCTTAAAGTGCTGATGTTCCTGTGGTTGGAAGGATGCAGCCCACACAACACAGAACAGGACCACAGGCAGGATTGCCCCAGGGCAGGACCACGCTGAGGGTTCACTGTCAGTGTTTGTGCCCAGCACTGTTTGGCATGTGAACAGGGGCCAAAAATGGCCTTCTGCAAACTACCCACGAGCATGCTAACCATGAACAGTATGGAAAACTATAGGACTCTGCAACAGCCTGTGCTTTGTTCCTAGCCCCTCTTGAAAGAGAAATGTTACCCCTGAGAACTACCTGGTTAAATATGGGCTAATTAAACCCCAGTTGCTGGATACTCCCACCTAAGAATATGGCTTCAAGCTTGACTGTGCAATCAGCTCTTTCACTGGAGAAAATTCCTCTGGTATTTTCACAGGAATGGCAAAGTCAGACACAGAGGGCTTCATTTAGTACAGCATGTGCTTGGGGTTTAGCTGGTTGAAAAAAAGATTCTGCTCTAATTTGCTTTGCTAAATGGAGGTCAGATATCAGTCATTTTTAAACCAAACAGGAAACAGGGCTGTGAAGTACCTTTTTTGCAGAAGTACCTTGCAGGTCAGGTTTTAGTACCCCCATAACAAACCAGCTTTAGAGGAGCAGGACACAGTATGTGTCTACAGGCCCCTGGGGCTTACCTAAGACATTGCCCTGTTCACTCAGGTTGTAGTTATCAGTCCAGACTCTGGAAGGGTGAATGTTTTCTACGAAGAGCGACACTGCAGCCGGATTGCACAAATTAGAGTTAGGATTTCAGAAGTGAGACACGGAGAGCTGATAGTGGTTCATTTTGTTTACAGAGTGTACAGCATGTCCTCATTCATGATCCCCTCATGGGATTATGCAAAAAGAAATCCGAAAGAAAATTAATTTAAATGACCAGCAAGGGAATTCAGGGCTTATGTTTGGTCTGATTTGGTTTTTTAAATACAATTATACAATTAGGAGTGTTTATGAAATTACCTACCTTTGCAGATACTGTGTGGATAAACAAAGAAGGAAAATCTGAGGCACTGATGTGGCTGTTCACATTCTCCTTGGCCTCATTTCCACCAAAACATGGCATGAAGTATTTCCTTCTTTAGAGTATTTGGCCAGGAATTCAAGAAAGACCATATAGGATCATTCATAGCCTGCTCCTTCCACATATTCATTCCTGTGCTTGGTCTAAATTTGTTAGCCTCATGGTACTCCCTGTGTGGAAATGTTTCCCGTGGTTCAACCTGAGCACCTCCCCAGGGAGCTGCTGTTTCCGTAACACGCAGAGGCAGCCCACATGCTAGCAGGAGTGTACGTGCTCCATTTAGGGGTGACACGAATCATGGATTTTCCGCTTCTCTGTGTTTTACTTGACAGAATAATGTGAAGCAGCAGTATTCACCTTTGAGATTAGACAGATGAGAAGGTGGCTGGGTGCATGAAGAACTACAGTGGAGTTAGTGAGGGATGTAGATGTGCAATTCCTTGTATGAAAACCGAAATGGAACCATTTAGTACTTGAACACCTGCAGATGTAGTAGGTAGTGGGTAACTTAACATCTAGGCTTGAAAACATCGTCTCTGATTCTCTTTCCCAGAGATGACTCAGCATATGCTCTTTTTTTAAGTAAATTGCACTCCCGAGCATGATTCATATCTAAACTGAAAAGACCAAACTTCACTTTCTCCCTCTCTCTGAACCCTTGGAAAAGTTGCAAGGCTTGCTCCACTGTTCCCAAACTCATTCCATCATCATTAAAAGGAGAACAGAGCACAGAAAAGCTCTAGCTAGTCAGTCAACTTAGATCTAATCTTGGACAGAGCAGTTTTATTACCAGAATTTAAACAAGCTAGTGTCCATCTCCAAAAACACTGCCTGGTGGGTAAAATCTTGTCAATGACAGAAATATTCCACTAGGAACATATTTCAAGCACAGAATAGGAAGTGGCCTCCTGATCCTGCAAACCCCAGGTCAAGAAAGTCATTGCATGAAAGTCCTTCATAAATTCCTGGAACTCTAGTTTAACTCCACGTTAATTTTTTCCTCCATTACTTTCCTCCTGGACCCCTCTGCTCTGTGGGTTGGAAATAGTCCTCTAATATCCACTCACAAGTCTGTCCGTACAGTGCCTATACCCATTTCTTCTTGCACTGACACTGTCCTTGATTATAAGTAGCTCTTCAGTTTCTAACGCGTATCCAACAGCGATGTATTTATAGGCAGAAATAATACTCCTTGCCAGCCTTCACATTGCTAGGTTACAATACCACTATTCCAGATGCAGCTTACGAAACTTTCCACTCCACCTTTTAAGAATATAGCTCTGTGGGCACTCTTTTAATCAGGATGACTTTGCTCTCCTCTTCGTATACAGAGAGCCTACCTAGTGCAAAACCCACAGAGTCTAAAGAACAAGTCACACAGTTACAGGATGACAGGGGGGTGAGTAAAGGCGGCGGGAAGCAAAGACATTGGCCTACGGTTAATCCACAGGAAATGTGTTTCTGTCCTTTATCTGAGCTTGTGAGGCGAGACACTTCACATGATTTCAGGCAGTACATCAGATGTCTTGTGTTCAACGCAGATCATCTCACTGCATATGTGCTTATTTACAGAGTTCCATCATCTGAAGTCCTGCCTTACTTTGAGGACTTTACTACGGACTATTACAGGGTGGGACGGAGTGCTGTCTCCAACCTACAGCCATTGTGTCACTGAAAACATGCCCTGCAATTGCCGGTATTTATGATGAAGTTTAAAAAATGCCATGTGCCTGAACCATTATTTAAGGCTCAGCTATTCTAAGTGGCAGATGGGATAGACTTAACTAGGCTAGGTGAGAAGCCAGGAGAGGAGATGAAGAGGAAAATGGTGCATTGACATGAACTCATGAATTCAGTTTGTTGATGCCCTGTCCTGGGACTTGCTCATTTTCCCCTTGCTCTATGACTGAAAAGTACGTATGGGAGGACTGTGCCTCAGACCTAGAGTCTGCTCTGCTCTAATCACAGCAGATATCACATGACTGTTAAGTGAAAACCAGGGCTAATTGTGCAGATGAACTACCTACTTGATACATCCTCAGTATCTAGGCTCTGATAGGTCTCAGATCCCTTTGGTCCATGAAACCTGCTCTGTATGGGTGCTCTACATTTCTTCCGACAGGTTCCTACAAATCATTTGATCAAACTCTTCCATTCTTACTAAGAGGCCTGCAACAGCATCTCACCAACTGCACGCCAGGCTGAAGAGCACAAGGCAGTTCAAAGGAGCTTGGAACAGGGGCGGTTAACAGAAAGAAGATCTTCCTCTCTTAAGCCCTGAGGGATGGTTGTGGGGGGGCGGGAAGGAAAAAAGTGACTATGTTGTTTCAAGAAAAATATGTGTCAGTCTTTTGGGAGAAAAAATATGTGAGATTTAGGAAATCTGGCTGTAATCACAAGAAAGAAAGGGGACACTGCCTCAGGCCTATGAGGAAAAAAAAATCAGATGTTTTAAAGGTGAAATAGAAAGGTAAATTTAGGGGCAACAGGAAAGCAAAGGTTCCCTCAAAACCTCAACTGGCTTTCGTTACCACCACACTAGTGACAAAATATGTTATGCCAGTGTTTGTGGGTATATTTTTTTATAGAGCTGCCTTTATCCAGCAACCTGTGCAGAAGCACATGTCATTTTTAATCTCCAGCCTATCGTTCTTTCAGCACAATCCTTCTTTATTGGATTCAAAACTCAGCAGGGACTTTGATATTTCCCAGAACAAATACGTGTCTTCCCATATTTCTTTGGTCACTACTTCACAAACGAAACATCTCCCAGTTGAATCCAGTCAGGTCACTGCTGGCCATTTCCAGCATGTTGTTTAATAACAAGCCAGAGTTTTACAAAGGACTCTTATTCTACCTCAGAGGTTGGTATAACAGCACACTACGAAGGGAAAAGCCAGGACAAAGCAATTTGGGTTTCTGCATATTGGCAATGGTAAAGAAAAAATATGATACAAAAGAAGTGTTTTAATCCTTTTACCTTTCCCCCCTTCCCCCCCCCCCCCCCCCCATTCAGCTTGACTGGTATTACTGACAGCAGGATTCCTCCTATGGAAAATTTCTGCTTTACTATTGTGAACATGTGATTATGTGGGATGATGGGAGCTGTGCCAGCAGGAACTGCCTGTGTGCACCTGAGGGATGGATCAAGCCTTTGCCATCAATGAGAACACACAGACTATGAGATCCAGAGCAGTACAGATACGTTTAACAATGCCCTGTGAAGTGCCCTGAGCAAAACTTTACAGATCCCGCACTGGAGATCAATGTAGCTCTACAGCACATTTGGTTTATGCACAAATTCCTCATGTTTCCCTCTCAGTATATTTCTTTCTGTTTGTGTACTTGTTTTGTTTTGCATTGTAAAGACAGCAGGGCTCTCACACTGCTAAGACCACCTACATTTAGACCTTGAGGAAGCATCCTTGACTTGGATGTTTTCGAGTTACCTCAATGACTCATTTGCCATTCAGTCAGCATGCCAACAAAAATCAAACCCTCTCCCCTAAGTTGGGCTTCCCTTTTTATTATATAGGTGTTAAGTGAAATGTTTACTGGCATATTTCTCACTGCACAGCCAAGAAAGAAGGATTGGTTCATATGTGACAGAAGTGGAGAAAACAAGGCTGGAATAGGTCTTTGAAGTAAAAGGGAGTTCCTGGCTGAGTTCCCTTCTCAGCTGTATTGGGGTCTCCTGGCAACACCAACAGAGATGGAAGATCATTTCATTATTTGCTGCTACATGTGAGCTTTCCAACCCTCAAAATATCTTTTGGTGTAGGGTTCCTTAGCGTTTAGGACAGTAGAACATTTCTACTGGAGTGGAGGGTGGGTTGGGAGTGGAGGACATAAGGTTGCATAAGGAACTGAGGAAGACAGGAACTGGGGGCAAGATGACATAGGATAGATTCGGAAGAAAAGGGACTAGATCCAGTTCTTTCCCCTTCCCACTTCAGCACAACAGAGGACTAACCTTCCCATCAATGCCACCTGGGCTGGGGCAGCAACAGTAATGGTGAAGTTCATCTCCAAAGGCAGAACACATATCTCACTAATCAAAAAAATACTCTTTGCCATGCCAACAAGATATTTAACCTGCTCTTAAAACCTCCAGTGTGAGAGATCCCACAGCCTTCCTAGCAGTTATATCCCAATGCAGCAGGTGTGCTCTAGTCTCTTCCTTCAGACAGGACTGCCTTTGGGACTCCATCTACACTGACAGAGATAAGGAACATCAAGCAGATGACGGGTGAGAAGCATAAAAATATGGACCAGTTGTAGAACTTGAGCCTTCTTGGAGGTTTCTATCTTCACTCTCAGCAGGCACTCATGGAGTGAGGTAGATGGGTACAGTGGAGCAGGAACAAAGGAACTGATAGATTTCTGCTTGGGCCAAGATGTGGGACTATCAGATCTAGCCTTCAGGGTCTTCTATTGGTTTTTTATTCAGGAATTATCTAAATTGTCTCATTTCAACCAATTAGTGGATGCCTTCTTTCATTCAAACTAAAACAGGAAAAAACCCTCAACCAACCAAATAATAAGACTCACTTATTAAAACTGATTTGCTCTTGGGACACTTTGAAGACTTAAGTGTGATGAAGATGTGCATAACCTGGATTTTGTGTAGGAGAAAGCTGTAATGCAATACCAATCTGCTGCCTCCACTGGAGCATCTCTAGGACTTCAGAAAACAGGTGTAACTCTACAGACACTGAGGTAGCTCACGCTGGTTGCTGCTGGCTGGACAATAGGTTGTTCTTGCATGATAAAGTGGGAATTTAAAAAAAGGGACCATCTTAATTCACAGCAGGTACAGGGAAGTACTTAATTGCTGCAGTCATTTTTAATGCTGAAGCTGACTGCAAAATTTAAATCTTAAAGTCAAAGTTTAAATACCAGAAGAACAATTTAAAATAGATCAGCATTTCTGTGTTGGAAGCTGGATACATTTATACCATATTACCTAATTGTTTTTGTGCTATTTACTCAAGCCTTTATAAAAGATTCCTCATTGAAGTAGGGAATATAGCTACAATGAATAATTTGTATTCTTTATTCAGTGTAAATTAATTCAGGTCTCCAAGCACGGTGGGAATTCACATTATATGCACAGTAAAAAGGCTGAAATGGAAGTTTAGACCGATGCACCATAAATGTTCCTAATGAGAGTTTTAAGCCTTTTTTCCTTCCCATTAGCATTGATTATTCTATTTACAGATGTTGGGGTGAAAGAAGATTCTTCTTGTTAATAAGAGCGACCCTCTTGTTAGGAATGGTCAAGAGGAAGACTTAGCATAAGACTTCCTAGGGATGCTCCACTCTTGGAAGCAGTAATTCTTTCTCTTAGGTCACTGTCAATCATGTTGTAATCCTGGGGGAGGGGCCTTCCATCTGTTTCTCCTCGGCTACTAGTATAAAATGTTTCTCAAGGATTAGCACTGCACAGCATTTAGCGCAGTTGGTTCTAAGTTCAGGTTGAACGCTCCTAGACAAGACCACACAAACAGTACAGAAATACCAGTCAGGTAATCCAACAAGTAATACAGAAATAGCCAACCAGGCCACTCCTAATAAAACGTACTCATGTAGAATCATAAAATGGTTTGGGTTGGAAGGGAACATAAAGACCATCTAGTTCCAGCCCCCATGCCATGGGCAGGGACACCCTCCACTAGACCAGGTTGCTCCAAGCCTCATCCAGCCTGGCCTTGGGCACTTCCAGGGATGGGGCATCCACAGCTTCTCTGGGCAACCTGTCCCAGTGCCTCCCCACCCTCTCCGTGAAGAACTTCTTCCTGATATCTAATGTGATACAGGCTGTGTATGTACAATACATATCATGACTGATGAACATCTACCTATTTTTTTCCATTGCTTCCTTCCCTCCTGTCCTTTCTCTTCTCCCTGTAGCCCTAACCCTTCTCCACAGATGTCCTTTCTTTCACTGACATACCTGTTTGACCTGACAAACTCCCTTCAGTATCACTCAACCAGGGAAGGGAAACATTTCTAAGCAGTTTCATTGATTTACAGTTGTCATTTCATGAGAACTGGTGAGGATAAATCTCCTCTAAAGATGTTTCTCATTTAAGAAAACTTCCAAGTTCTTTGATGGGAGCAAAATTGAAATTCACCTAAAGCAAAATGGAAAGATTTCATTCTATTTCCTCTGGTCTAGATCTGGGCATTATCTGTCAGGGAATGCAAAATACCTTATGTTTTATGGACTGCCTTATAAAAAAGAAAACTTGCCCCCAAAACTTGCAACTTGACACAGACAAATCCCAGTTTCCCCTAAAGAAGCACTCTGTGCTCACTGGAATCTTTGCTGCATCAATAACTCATGTACAGTTCTCCTCCTGAATACAAATAGGCTTTAAATCCTAGGCACGGAAGCCACCAATACAGCTCATCCAATGCATCAGTCAATG
The DNA here is from genome assembly GCA_027574665.1 of Rhynochetos jubatus. NCBI lineage: Eukaryota > Metazoa > Chordata > Aves > Eurypygiformes > Rhynochetidae > Rhynochetos > Rhynochetos jubatus. The sequence continues at coordinate 5,056,000 of CM050653.1, read as the reverse complement.
AAACCATGCACATGCTTGGGAGTGTAAAAGCCACGACCATTTCTCAAGACCATACACGACCTGGACAAGGTTATCAGAGGACTTGAGTAACTGGGTAAGTGTCACACACCCAACCAAGTTAGAAGCATGCAAACAGATTACTCACCTCAAGCACAAGAAAAGCATAAAGGCAACTATAAGGGCCCCTACTGATATACAGTGCCCCAGGTAGTTTATGATGAGAGCAATCTTGTAATGGAGCGCATACTTCCTCTGGAGGTAAAGAGATAACATGATTAAATCAGCATGACTCTCTAAGCACTGACATTAAGGAACAGTTAATCAGTTTAGGAAACAGTAATTACTTTTCTGGACTCTAAAATGATATAATAGCCCCACGGCTGATGCCTATGTATAAACCAAACATTCTGCCCAAGCACAGAAGTACAGGCTTGGTTTCAGTTCAGTTTGGGATTTGACCACAGTTTCTTATAAATTTCAGAAAAAAAGGGGTTTCCCACCCTTTTTTCCTGCAATTTCCTCAGGATTTCTTACTTTCATTATTACGCTATTTAAAAACTTTGTTGTTTTAGGGTGACAAAACTACCAAAGACACATCTCAGTTTCAAAAGTTATAAAACATAATTTTATGAGGAAACTGCATGGTCTTAATGAGCCAGGTTACGCTACTTTCCTACTCAAATGGTTGGTTTTCATACAGAAATGAATCAGCTGTCAGTAAGCATAAATAATAACCCCTTTCCATACAGGCAGATTTTTCTCTGAGGCACATTCCTTGCAAGCCACAACCCTTATCTTTCCAACTGAGGGCAGAACCAATGCAGACTGAAAGAGCTGGAATCTGGTGGTGTCCTTTCCGTTTTGAGAGACCCTGACAAGCAGCAACCCAAGTATGCGGTGAAACTTGTTGTATATATAAACTTAATGTCTCTTTCCTGGGATGCTGGGAAGATTACTAGTAGGTTCTTGATCCTATAAGCAAAAAATTAAGTACAAAAGTGCTCCCACCTAAATCAGTGAAATCTGTGATGTGACCAAAATTTGACCTTGAAGTAACTGGAATGTTCTTTACTGGTGGGCTGCTGCTAGCTTCAGAGAAAAGAGAAGCAAAGCCTCTCTTTGCATGATGAATAGGAAGTAGCAAAATACTATTCAGATAAATACTGAAGCCGGTTAAAATTTGACAGAGGTTTGCTACTTAAAGAATAAATCCCTCTGAAAAAAAAAAAGGTATTTTTTTATTTATCAGCTTTGGAACTTGTTTCTGTTCAGGTTAAGCAGATCTTTCCCCACTTTGGGATGTTGTCCTCTTTCAGAAGAATGAGGCCTTTGGAAACTAACCACCTAAATTTCCTCCCTTGTGATAAAAATATAAAAGTAGAATCCTACAAATGGCATCAGTTTTCTAATTTTGGTTGAACTTCCTTTGTTTCATCTTTTTTCCCCCTACCAATTTCCCTTCACATTTTATTCCAGTCAAAGGAATTTGTCAGTGAATGAATTTTTGGATGAAACTCCAACCAGCAGCTGTAGTTAATCTATTCCATTTTTCTGCGAAGATAGCATCTTCCAGCACTTTGCCAGAGAGAGAGAAAGCCCTCCTGGATTCATCTTCATGATGAAACCTGCCTGTATCTTCAGCACATGGAGTAATGCACCATTTCTGGACAGAACTCAACCATGTAAGGTATTTTTAAGTCTATTATAAAATCCCCTAAAATAAACTTCCCCATGCACAGGCCCATTTTCTGAATAGCCTTGAGGAGGAAAAAAAAAAACCAAACCAAAGCAACAAAAACAACCCACAAAGCAACAAGGTCCGAATTCCACACTGAGTTTTATTTACCCTTCAGCCACAGGGACACCTAAAGGGGAAGAAAACACACCTGATCTGATGTGCCTACCTGAAATGCAGCGTGCAGCTAGCGCCCTGGCAAACTGTCTTACATATTTACTTCCCTGCTTAATTCATAGAATCACAGAATATCTCAAGTTGGAAGAGACCCATAAGGATCACAGAATGACAGAATGGTTTGAGTTGGAAGTGACCTTAAAGACCATCTAGTTCCAACCCCCCTGCCCTGGGCAGGGACACCCTCCACTAGACCAGGTTGCTCCACGCCTCTCTGAGTCCAACTCCCTGGCTCATGCAGGACTACCTAAAACTAAACCATATGACTAAAAGCGTTGTCCAGAATTGCTCATGTAGTGCTACAAGTCTTCCAGAAGATGACAATGGTTTTGCCAGGCCAAGGATCCTGCTCTTTGAATCTGACCCTTCAGCTCTCTCCTTTGGCTCCTAACAACTTTTTCAACTTCACTCAAGTTTTAAGAAGGTATGACTCAAAACACAAGAAGATTAGTTGGAAAAAAATATGATTAAGCTCCTCTTTGCACTGACGCTGAAGGAAAAACAGGCACGACTTTTATTTTTTCTGTTGCTGACACTAACAAGGTTTCCTGAAGGCAAAATCAAATATTATAGAAACAAGAACTGCCTCAGTGCCTATGAAAAACTAGCTGACAGGGTGGCAAGATCACTTTCCACCAGCCTACATGCAATCTGCATCTCTGGTAGAATTGGAGACAACACCTTTAGGGCTGGAAAACACGTGCCCAGAATCAGTCATGTGTTGGCCAAAGCCCAGTTCATGTATAATACTTGCATAACTCTTTTCTGTCTCACCCTCTTAAAGACTGATACATTTAAAATCATAACAACCTTCTACTATTACCCAATATTTCTCTGCATCCAGGAGGTCGTTTCACTTCACTAAATGCAGATTTAAATCCCATTCAGGTTTAGGAGAAGGGTCATTACATTAGAAAGGAGGTAGAAAAGGAGATGGTCTGGACACGGCTCACCTTGCTCTCTGGACCACAGCAGGTCACATCACTGGAGTTCTCTTCCATGCTGTACCTTGTGCATGTCAATCGTGTTACATCCAACAGTGCACAGTAACTTCCAGCCAGCTTCTACCAGCTAAACTGAGGAAGCACAGCCTTCTCTCCTTACCTGCACCAACCTTGCAACCCTAAGGCACACTGGGCTCCCTGCAGGGTGGTGACGGATTCTGTCAAGAGGACTTTTTCCTTTACTTTAGCTAGGACCTGACTGCTAACACGTCTGAACCAAATCAGCTAATGATTTGAACTACCACCCACCTAATGACAGCACTCAGCTCTCCAAGCATCTTTCTCCCTCTAACAGAACTTCAGACAGGTCCTGCCAGCGTTCACAGCACACATCTTCCTGCAAGGCTCTGCGCTCCGTTTCCAGTTAAGCCACTTCAGATTTCTTCCTGTTGCCAGGCTCATCTCATCACCAGTGCAGTTCTAAGGCCATATCTCCTCTCCAAAGACTTTCAGAAGCAACTGGGAAGTATCTTCATCATCTAAAATGCCTGAGTTCACTGCTTTCCTGTTCTGAGCCAGCTGGAAGCCGGGTAGCTGTGGCTAATGTGACTGTGCTCCTAAGCACGATACATTAACGCAAGCCCAGCATGGTGCTAACGTAGCCACACAGCTTCAAGCCACCTCAAAACTTAACAAATTCATGTCCAGCTGCCAAAGACCACACAGACAAGACTGAAGTTCCTAATTTATAGCTCTTTTTGGGGGCTAAGATGCATTTTTTGCTGCCTAAGACTCTTACTTGCCTTCTAACAAGAGCACAGATTTGTGCCAGGTGCAGCAAAGGTCCCTTTGACACTGGAGTTTATAGGCTGAGCAGAAGCTTTCCATTTGTCACACATTATGCCACCAAACAGCCCATGGGATCCAAATGATTTCTGTACCTGATTCCTGTGCCTGAAGAAGGTGCTAACTGGTCGTTCAGAGGGTGGGATTCAGTCTGACGTTAGGGCATCTACATTTGGGTACCTGCCCAACGTCTGAAGCACAGGCTAGAGAGAGTTATGCACACACAGGCCTCTAGTGTCACTGAGGTGCCCTCAGGAGACTCTGCTTCCTAGTCAGTCCTGGTGACTGACCTCCAATTGCTTCTGCTAAGGACATAGGTCTTCCCGAAGGCCTGTGTCACATCTGCCAGATGCACGGAAACACATGGGAGCATGTTAAACTGCACTGCATAATTGCACTCAGGCAAGCAGATCCCAGCCAAAGTGACAATCTAGGAGCAAAGCAGTCCCACAGCACAGTCTCGTCAGCTACAGCCGCGGGTCTCGCCCACGAGCAAAGCAATGGTGTATTAATGTAACCTATCAGTGAATGTTTGCTACAGGAGCTTATGTCCCCTGAGACCAACCCACAGCTGAAAAAACCTCAAATTTCCTTCTCTGCATTACCAACACTCTGTCATAAGGTGTGTGACACTGGACTGGGGGCTGATCTTGAAAACTCCTGTTCCTACTCCATATATCAATCACTTCATTTGAAGTCAAACCATGTAATTCTTTAGCCTTCTGGCTGTGAGTGGCCAACCTTGAAAGTAGTGTTGTTTTCTGCATTAAAAATAAATGTGAAACACAGGGGGTACCTCCTGGCTGATGCACAGCATTTGCTAGGATCAGTCAATGAATAACAATAGACCCACATGTGTGCTTGCATCTCACCTTTAATCAAAAAGAATTAGGGAAATCCATGGGGATTTTTCTTCCCCCCTCCCCCTTTTTTTTTTTAAGATCACAAAACAACCCAAATATTCATCCGTAACACTGAGCATTATGTAGAGATTTCAAAAATATTCACAAATATTAATATTTGTAAAGCTTGTTGCAAATCTTTAAAGATCTAATAAATGAGTTTTTAAGCTTTTGCAAACAAGGGTGGGGGAACATCTGCACTTTCATCTGTTTAAGGAACATGCTATTTAAGAAATTTTAAGCTATCACCATAGCTGCAAAGTTTTTAAAAGCAAAAACAGAGTAAAGGAAATAATCCTGTCCTCTAGTCACAACACTTCTCCAGCCTCTTCAAATAAAACTCCTCTGTATTTGCTTGTGCAGAGATAGCAACTGTTGAAGACATGCAGACAAACACATAAAATGTGATTAAAATACAGCAGCATTTTCCTGAGCTGGTACAGCAGACTGCTGCTGTCAGCCCAGGTTTCCAGCTGAACCACACCATGAGCCTTTGCCCAGCGCTGTTGCCCATTTTCTAACTCAGCACTGGCTGCTGCACACCCTCCTCTTACTCGTGTTCAGCAGGGTGGTTTCACAGAAGTGCAAATCCATTGGAGTCAGAGGTGGTCTGCTATCGTGGTCTGCTATCATGGTCTGCTCTCCCCCTCAACTCCAGCCACACTCTCACTCCCCTTGCCCCAGCACTCCTGCAATAATGCAATCAGATGGTTTAGGGAACTGATCCATCCAAAAACGTACCCAGAAAAAAGTTAGGTTTTCACTTTAAATGGTAAAGAAATGTAAGGAGGGGCTGCAGTGGGGCGGTCCCAACTTAGATCAGCTAAAATTGCCGGGGAGCCCCTCCACTGTGCTAGACCACCGGGTATGTGTATCAGCCCCTCTGGATGGCAGTCAGCTACTGCTACATTTCTTGATTTCTAGAAGCCTCTAGCAAATGGAGCTGGGGGGGTGGGGTGGGCTAGCACCAAATTTCCTAGCCAGCGGGTAAGAGTGGGCACGCCTCAGCAGCTGGTGTGTAGTTATCTGTTTTCTGACTCGCTTGTCAAAGCCCACATTAAGCAACAACATGGATCTTATGGGATGGATGCTGATCCACAGCCAAAGCCCATTGTGACTGTTCTGGGCACAGCACCAGGCCAGATAGTTCCCAAGCACTAAATCTGGATCAGCTCTGCAAGCAGCCCCTCAGCAGGTGAGACCTTGCCTTCTTCCCCTCTGTTTGCCACTGGCATGGCATGACTCTGGTGACAGAATGAGTGGAATGAACCCCAAAACCTAAAGAGGCCACCCTGGCTCTTAGAAGGGAAAGTGACCCCTGGCAGAGAGAAAGCACAAAGCCTATGTGTGCTTGTGTCCCACCACAGCCCTCAAAACCAGAGGAGGAGAAAGAGAACATGGCATGAAAGGCTTGAAGGTTTAAACTGTGTGAAGATGAATGTCTGTGATGCCTCCAAGAACAGCTGAAACATCTGACAAGAAAGGGACTTTGCCTAATTGCTTGCAGCCTTTCTGAAGGAGCTTAACCCTATGTGCTGATTTCTTTCTGTAAACTCCGATATAATGCAAGACTGGCTCAATCTTTTAATGACAGCTGGGACCCAAGTCTGCTTTTTATGCATTTTTCTGCTGCTGCCCCTGTACATATTTGCTGAAGGAAAAATGACACTGAGATCCAGAAAGGCCAGTTGTTGCTGAGACCTCAGAACTGACAGGTACAGGGTGGAATCAGCTGGTGAGAGCTTATTTTTCAGTGCCAAAGAAGCTTTCGGTCTTATTGTTATTATTACTAACATTCACTGTAGCAGCTGTAGGCTCTGAACAAAGCTAGGAAGGATCTGCATAAACATACATCATTGGGGACAGAGTGTAATAAAGCATCCATTTTGAAAAACCGTACGAGCAGGGGATATGGAGAGAGGATACGTGATTTGCCTGAATTCACAGGGAGGATTTGTTGCAGAGACAGAAATGGAATCTGTCTCAGAAGTCCCAAATTAGTATGTTAACCTTAAGTTTAGTGTTGCATACATGGATGCAGAGAAATGTCATTGAGAAGAATTAAGGGAAAAATACAGACCTTGTCGTCCAGAATAGGCTCGCACTGAGAGTAGTTTATCTTGGAAGCCCATGTCCCATTGCCCAGGCATTCTCTGTAGGCATTTCCTGGTATGGACCAAAATAAAAGAGAGATGAACACTCTGCTGGACTTTAAACAGCCTAGCAATTTCACAGATTTCAGGAGAGGTTACAGAACAGATTATTCACAAGGCAAATCAACTTATTCCACCTCTGTGTAGACTAGAACAGATTGCTGAGGAGGGAAGAGGAGAAATAAAGGCCAGAAACACATCTAGAGACAAAAATTATTTAAAGATACTTACTGACAACAGTTTCTTACAGCATAGGGGTTGAGAAGACAGCAAAGGTATGAGAAGAGCATTGCAAACAAAAGCTTTATGTCAGTAGAGTGTTTTAGAAAGCAGTTAAATGATGTATTTCAGAAATGGACAGAAAATGTTAGGTCTTTTGTGCTCCATTTGGGGGAACGGTATGTGTATGGTAAAATTATTGCTCTACTCCCCTCCTATTTATCCCACCGTAAGCTAGAAACAACACTCCTGGAGATTCTGATTTTCTGGAGTCTTCCTAAGCAACAACATTATTGGTAAAACCTCTGCAAAGCACTTGAAAGAGGAGAGAGATAGGCACATCTGCCGTGCTGGGGCGGGCAGGCTGGGGAGGCCACACGAGAATGTCTCTGAGCAGGTTTCAGAAGTGCACACACCTCGGTTAGGATGTGATCACCCACCAACTGCGAAAATCAAACCACTTCTCTCTTTTCAAGGTGCCATTTCTCCCAGAACATAAGTGAAAATCCCAAATTACTGAAGCAGAGAGATTTCATGTCCAACTGCAATGTCACCGTGAGGAGCTCTGGGACTGCGTGTACTAAGGCTGGGGGAGAGGGGGAGAGTTCAGTTTCTGACATGAAATTCATCCCAAGGAACTCGTAACGAAAAGGACGCAGTTTTGCTGTACAAACTACCTTCCTCCACTCATCAAAAGCACATCCAACCCCAAGCAATAGGTTTTTTCCATGCTTATTTTGAACTGAGTCTTAGAAACTGGAGAATGAAAATAAAACAGGAAGTTCGGAAAGAGCCCCAAAGGACACATACAGACGACTTCCTCATGAAGTCTTCACGATGTTTTTGCTGCCCTTTACCCAATTTCTCCTTGGGCCTTTGCCATGGTCATTCAGGGCTAGTTCAACACCCAACCATCAGGAAAATAAGATGTCAAATAAAAGCATCAGATTGAATGTTTCTAAAAGTGCTGCTGACAACAGCCTTTGAAAAAAGTAAAAAAGACTTTTGCAAAGCTGCTTTTTCTTAGAGAAGGAAAGTCCACATGGAAAGCAACAAGTTACAGTTCACCTTGATGCTCCAGATTTTATTCTACCTTATCAGGCCACGATGCCTCTGACTCCTGCACTACATCTTCCCTGCTCATTATAACCTTCTTTTCAGAAGGATAAATATGTGCCTTGTGTTTATTGTCCTAGGGAAGCATTAGAAAAGAGATCAGGATCAGCAGAACAAGATCAAGCGTAATGAATGCCACGCATTTCACAGATTCACAGGGTGGAAGGGACCTCTAGAGATCATCTAGTCCAACCCCCTGCCAGAGCAGGATCACCTACAGCAGATCACACAGGAACAAGTCCAGGCGGCTTTGGAAAGTCTCCAGGGAAGGAGACTCCCCCACCGCTCTGGGCAGCCTGTCCCAGGGCTCTGTCACCCTCACAGGGAACAAGTGTTCCCTCACGTTCAGGTTGAACCTTCTGTTTTCCAGTTTATGGCCATTGCCCCTGGTCCTGTCACTGGACACCACTGAGAAGAACCTGGCCCCATCTTCATGACACCCACCCTTTAGATATTTCCACCTCCATTTCCATGTGTAACCCCTCCACTTGGAATATTAGGATTCACAAAATGTGCCTCTGAGCTCTCTTTCAGCGCAAATTCAGGAATCCTATACAACACCCACCACATCAAAGCAGTTCTTTGAGATGCAGTGATCTGGGTTCGTGAGCTGTCACACCAGCTCTGTTACATGGTGAGTATCTGGACAAGAGGAGGATAAAATCAGACTGAATTTCTCTGGTCCAGAATCTCCTCCAGTATCAGCCACTTCTCAGAAACAAATGCAGCAAGTAGATCTGGCTTCTGGGAATGTCTCATTCCAAACTCTAGTAGTCATATGTAATTTATACCACAAAGCAAAGGTCTTACTTCTTTCTTCCAAATGCCTTACAGAATTAGTTCTAATAGCCACATGGAAATAAGTTTCCAGTCCTACTGAATGTATTTTCATTTATCTATTTTAATAACATAAACCAGATCCTTACCCACTGCTTTAAAGGAGAAATGTCTGATTCAGTGCGTGAGGTAATATTAGAAAGAGCCTCGCTGCAGGCATCTGGAAGCATCAGCTCTTGTTGCTGCATGGATGAATCCCATGGCATACAGTAGGTGAGTCTAGCATTTCTTGTGGACATTGGACAGATTGCATATGCACTGGACAGATGTTCACTGCGTTCACAGACATCTGGCAATCGCTGAAGTTCCTGGTGTGCTTGTATATCTCTGCACAGAAGACCCTGAATAATGGCAACTTCAAAGAATCATCTTTGTGTTTTTCGCAGCAGCAAACAGCTGCTTCATGGCATCCCTGTTTACTGCCAAAAGCAGCACGCAGCCGATGAAGAAATAATAGACCCTGGACTCAATGACAGGTTGAGTCACAGGCACATGCAGAGTGGTAGCACTGATCAAAGCAGCAGAGATGCCCAAAAGATGACAGATACATGGGTACTATGAAAGACAGCGATGGAAGGTAGGTGCCCCCAGCTTCAGAGTATGTAAAGGAAGAAAAGAGGGAAACCAACAGTCAGTGATCTTCCCAAGAGACTTCTATGATCTCTTTGGTGACTGAACATGCTGGAGAATATTCCTTCCCACCTGGTTTTCCAGTGAGAACTGGGATTAATGAGCTTTGTGCTACAAGCATTCTTTCCCTTTCTTTGAAAGCACTGCGTACAGAAAGAGACTGTAACTGAACTGATTAAGTTCAGTGTTTCTTAATGATTGTCACGACAAATAAAGAGAAAATGGAAGAGTCATGATGGAGAACTTCATTGAACAATGAACACCCAAGAAGAAAAGAATAAGTTACACAGTATTTCTAGGGTGACAGTAGCTAATGAGAGCTATTAGCATTATTTCTTTTTTACCTAGTTAAAAAAATTGTGCCAATATTCATTTCCATAGACAAATGGCATACTGAAGAACTCAGTACACTTTCTTTTCTCCTAATTTCTCCTTCCTACTGATTTAATTCCAAAGAACAGATACAGAAATTAAGAGGGTTTTGGTGGTTATAACTTGTGATTATTTGTGCTTTGTGTGCACTTGCAACTGGCAAATAGATTTAATCTCCATGCAAATCAATAAGGTGAAGATCAAAAGCTCCTTGGATGAGAAAAACGTACAGTGTTGCATTTATTCGAAATCTGAGCATGATAATCACATCTCTGTCTGTTTAGGGGGCAAACAAGATTTTTATGAAACCCAGCACATCTCTTGTTTAAATAAAGAGAAGCTGATCAACCCAGGGTTGAGCAATGCGTATCCAAACAGCCCATACACTGATAATAATAGATAATGACTTTGATCCGGTATGGAAGGACATGAGAGAGGCTTGCAGACTTTATCTGTTCATTTTGCAGGATTCCTCACACTCAGAATAGCTGGTGTTTGATAAGGAGGGAGACACCCAAATTCTGTTTACAGCTTTGCCCACGACCCTCTTCAGCATCCCTGCCACTCAGCAGCATCTAGTATCACAAGTATCACTAGTATCACAAGACTAGTTCTTGAAAATATACATGGGATGTGAGCAGTTTTTCACAAAGAAGCCCAGGGACCTTTATCCCAGAACAGAAGTGTGACTTTTAGCCATCTAAACTCATGGAAAATTAACTGCTCCCCTACACTTTAACAACACTGCTACAGACTCATTTAAAAAGCCCTCAGTGTTGTGTCTAACCAGCAAACGGAGCAGCAACAGTCACTATTTGTCATCCCAACTGTGATTTTTCTGCTACTTAGAAACCATCGAATTTGGGTGACTGTGAGAAGTCTTTGTATTCAGTGTGACTGACTGCTTCAAAACTATAAGTGCTTACATGAAGATTGTATTAAAAATACTGATAACCAATAATACCAGACAACAGAAGTATACTCACACAGAGTAGCTGCAAAAGCTGTACCAATAGGTGGATTGAAAACTGGCTGAATGGCCAGGCCCAGAGGGTGGTGATCGGTGGCACAAAGACGGGCTGGAGGCCAGGGACTAGCAGTGTGCCCCAGGGATCAGTACTGGGTCCAGTCCTGTTTAACATCTTCATTAATGATTTGGATAATGGGGAAGAGTGTACCCTCAGCAAGTCTGCAGATGATAGTATCAGGCTTGCCTGTGACAAGCTGCAGGACGAGACACCAAGGTCAGGGGGACAGGGTGCTAGCACGGGCCCTCAGCCCTCAAACGTGCTGGCTACACTGGAGCACACTTGAAGTCCAGGGGTCCTGAGGTCATAGCAGTCAACAGGGAAACACCAGTGAAGTACCTCAAAGGAATTAAGGGGTGTTCCTCTAAGAAGGTGACACGGCTGACAGCCCAGCTGAAGTGCCTCTACACCAATGCACGTAGCATGGATAACAAACAGGAGTTGGAAGCCACCGTGCTGCTAGAAAGCTATGACTTTGTTGCCATCACTGAAACTTGGTGGGATGAATCCCATGACTGGAGTCCAGTCTGGGCTCACCCAGAGACATAGGGACATACTGGAGAAAGCTCAGCATAGGGCCACAAGGATTAAGGGGCTGAAGCACCTCACATATGACGAAAAGTTGAGAGAGATGGAACAGTTCAGCCTAGAAAAAAGGAGGCCTGGGGCAGGGATCTTATTAATGTATATAGATATCTGAAGGGAGGGTGCAAAGAGGGTGGAGCCAGGCTCTTATCAGTGGTGCCCAGTAACAGGACCAGAGGCCATGGGCACAAACTGAAACACAGGAGGTTCTGTCCGAACATCAGCAAACACATTTTTACTGTGAAGGTGCCTGAGCACTGGCACAGGTTGCCCAGGGAGGTTGTGGAGTCCCCCTTCTTGGAGATATTCAGAAGCCATGGTCCTGAGAAACTAGGTCTAAGCAGTCCTGCTTAAGCAGGGGGGGTTGGTCCAGATGACCTCCAGAGGTCTCTTCCAGTCTGAACCATGCTGTGATTCTCTGATTAACAGGACACGATTATGCTCTGGAACAACTTCAAAACACAGTTTAGGTTCAATGTTTTACATCCGTTTGAGGTAAAACCTTGACCCTAATTTAATTTCCAGCGGCAGATGATGTTGCATTTCCGAATGGAATATGTAAAAGTGTTTGATGAGTGGCATCTCCTTTTTTTGTTATTGACCCTGCTGAAGAACATAAAGCCTTTTAGGCTGCGGTAACTCAATCTGTATAGATTGGCCTGGTGGCAGGCTTGTATTTAGTCAGTAAAAGTCCATTAAAAGCCTGAAACAAACAAGAGACAGGAGCACAAGGTAAAGGTATATGGATGTAATTCTCAGCAGGAAGTTAACCACATCCTTCCAGTCATTAGCGGGTGAAAGGCAATTCCAGACACTGCATGCAAGCACCACTGTAATGGATCTTGTCCTAGACAATTGGAACTAAGCTGGTTTTGAAAACAGATTTTCATCTTGCTGTGGCTCATGTGGATGACTTACTGACAAGGTTTACATTTCCAGTTATCAGGAAAATGGAAATCTGCCTTCTCCAGCTACTAATGTCCTGGATCCCACGCGCACAGTGTGGCCCTATAATCATGAGACAAGTTCATCGGCTACTTGAGTGAAGGCAATGAATAGGCAAATGAATAAATAAATAAACCACAGTCTGTTAAGTTACGAGCTGTGCACAGCTAAGGGTATCTGACTGCTTTGACAGCTTGCTGATCCACATTAGCTGTCAGCCAAGCTGAAATTATGGGTCCATCAACCAGAAACCACACTGAACAAATTCCCTAGAAAGTGTGAAGTTTTGGGAAGTGGAGTTAGCAATGACTATGAAAAACTCAGGGAACCACAGATGCAGCAAACGACTGAAAAAGCACAGTGGGTCGTCTTGTCCATCTCCCTACCAACAAGATTTGTTCAGTCTGGATTAAAAAGTGTTAAGCCCCAAGAATTTCTAGTAATTGCTTTGTAAAACTATTTCAGACAGCCTGTTAAATCTCTCCACTGGGAATTTTTTTGCTGCTATCCTAAATAACTTCCCCCCTCCCCCCTCTAAAGACAAGTATTCAACTCTTTTTGCCTCTGTATTGCCCTCTGACCAAGTTGAATAACTTGCCTTTGTTTTTGGGGCAGGTGAGACCTGCATATTTACCACAGGCAGAGTTCAACCTTGTGATTTTAGAACACCAATTTGGAATGAGTCTTGTTTAGCACATCTTACCAGTTCTCTCCTACACTGGGGCACAGCAAGGCAGGCTGTATAGCAACCAGTCAGTGGTGTCCCCAACATGTCGGTGCTTATACTGAGTTTGCCAATGGAAAGTAAGCACAAATAAGTGAGGCATTTCCTTAGGTATACAACATTAAAATAGGTTTTATGAAATGCTGGTCTTTAAATCAGAAAAGACAGTGGAGAAAACCTGTGTTGTCTTAGTGCCAGGCCTAAAGCTGAATGTCATTTTCTGAGCTGAATAAATGATTTTTTGAAACACGCAGTTTTGAGGCAATGAGAATCACTTGTTAAGTCTGGTACACTGGAATCAGGTTTTACCCACCAAAAGAAAAATTTTAGAAAACTTCAAAGAAAACAGGAGTGAACCAAACCAGCATTGAACATTGCAGCCCTTAAGTTATTTACAACATGAAATACTTGTACTCATGGTCCTTCCACTGCTGGACTTCAAGAGGAACTTGGACCCAGTTCAATGGATTCCTTCCTTTCAGAGTGTCCTAATCACTGGGATACTGCGAGATTCTCCCAGTGTCTCGTCCAAATATTTTTTATTCATTTAATGTTCAAAATAAGACATTTTGCTTGATAGCAAGTAAAAATTTTCCTTTTGGGTTCTTATCCACCATGATCCCCAGTAAGTCCAACAGAAACCGCATGGTATAAATTCCTTGGATTGGCTACTCAGATTTCATAGGATTCAGAGGAAATGAGACAGAAAAAGCCTGTGTTGTACAAAGGATATGTCACTTCATGTATATACTATTCTTAGTCCTTTTTCAAGATCTCAGAAAAACAGTGAACATCTAAAAATAGGGACTGAATCACAGGACAATAAATTATTTATTCATGTGCCATCCTTCCTCTTTGGTGGGTTCTTCTGATCGTTGCTGCGATAAGGTAGAGCCAGGTAGGATTCACAATGCACCAGTACACTGCTTGCTATTTCTAGAGATCGTGACAGTGGTATAATTGTAACAGGAGTCAGACGTCCACGCGACTGAAAAGGAAAATATCTCTCCACATATTTTATTTGTGAATGAGGATTATTCAGAGGAAAACAAGGAGAGGAAAGAACAGTTATCCAACCAATGCTTATGACTTTGTACATCGTCCAACATCATCCTGAAAGCCGAGCTTTGTGCAAAGAGAGGTTTTCTTAGATGTCATGGTTGGGTTTTTTTTTGACATTTATATAGAATTATAATGCACTTATGCATTGGAAGACATATAAATAATAGTTTAGGCAAGAAATGTTCCCCTAGAAAAATATTTCGGACCTCAGCTCTGTCTAGCTCACCAACATAGTGTTTCTTCGGGCTTTCAAGCACATAGGAAACTTTGCTCAGCTTTCTGTTCTTTTCCTTTGCCAAGAAGTCCTAAAATGCTTTATGAGAAGCTCAAGCAGGCTAATTATGCTCACTTTCTGTATCGATTTCCTATCTGCTAAAAGCTCAAGTGATTCACACAGGTCATATAACATGTCAAAGACAAAGGCAGGAACAGAACCTTGTAGGAGTTCAGAAGTTATTCAGACTTCTTCAGTTCAGAAAAACATTTCTCTGCCTTTCTAGCCCAAGGCCTACTCCAACAGGCATATGGCTAAAGGTTAGAGTCCTGGCCACACCTCTGTGCCCACTCTTACACAGATCCTCTCACTCACATAAAACAGCACTTCTGAACCCAACTTTCCTTAGACAAACTGAGCAGGTTCGATGCTTCCTGGACTACAGGAGTACAAAAGGGCATCTGAGGTATACAGTTCTGTTTGTCTGTACCTCTTTCTCCACCTCCTGTTTATCGCCTAAGTGCTGAAGATTTATTAAATCTTCTCCAGGCAACCCTTAACTGCCTAGTAGACATGTTGGCTACTAACCTACTTGGTGCATTGCCCCGTTCACTGCAAAACCTATTGAGACCTGAATCCCACACATGTCTCCTTCCTGGGCCAGCCCGCTGTTCCCTTGCTTCTGATTCCTGAGACGCGCCTCACTGCTGAGCTGCGTCGAGATCTTGGGCTGTGCTTGCACCTTCTTAACAACAGCTGATTCCAGGACCCACGGCCTGGCCCGTGTTCCTACCTCTTTTCTCCACACTCCCATTACTGACCTAAGTAGGTGCCAATCCAGAGTTTCTTATTCTGACGTATCTCCACTGTGCTCAGCATGTCACTCTTGCCCTAGGCTGGGGCTGCCTGGCAGCAAGCATTGCCATTTTAGCACGTTAAGAAAGATCCCACGGAGTGAAACGTGCAATGTTGTCAGAAAAGTGGCTCTCTAACTTGGCCCAGTGAAATGCCTGTTAATGTAACACTGTACACAACAGAAAGTACGCACCCTTTTTGACTTTACAAACCCTTGCAAATCAACCCCGCACAGTTTTCCTCAAGAAATAAAACCAGAATTTCTTGCTATATTTTATGCTTTTTTCATTCCTTCAGGGTTAACAAAAACTGGTAAAACACATCTCTTCAACAGTGCGTATTGTGTTCCTTTACAGCTTCATTTTGAACTGTTTCAGGACTGAGGTGTGGAAAGTGGCAGGGAATCCCCCAAATGCTGCCCTTCCCCTAAATGATCGCTCCTCAGAACAATGACTGGGGAATTATCTTGGAAGCTGCTTTCTTTGCCACATCTCCTTACAGCTCCTGTTGTAACCCTTCCATTAATTATTCAAGAAAACAGAATTATTATGTCTGTAATTATTATCCCTATTAATTTCCTTAGGAAATTAATTCATGGCTTGTGATTAAGAAAACTCTTGTCTTGAAATGCCAGGGCCATGCTGTTACAGAAACAACTGAGGGGATGCGAAGAAGACAGAGACAAGTGAACAGGCTGACTGTCATTTGACAAATGCTCAGCTAACCCTGCTTTCACAAACATGGAAATGCAGTTTTTTTCCTCATACTGATTGAATACTCACACCCCTGTGCTGGGGAGGCCTCCCCTGGAGTGCTGTGTCCAGGTCTGGGCTCCTCAGCTCAAGGACAAGGAGCTACTGGAGAGGGTCCAGCGCAGGGCCACTGAGATGGTGAAGGGCCTGGAGCACCTTCCATGTGAGGAAAGGCTGAGAGAGCTGGGGCTGTTTAGCCTGGAGAAGAGGAGGCTGAGGGGGGATCTTATCAATGCTTATCAATATCTAAAGGGTGGGTGTCAGGAGGATGGGGCCAGGTTCTTCTCAGTGGTGTCCAGTGACAGGATTAGGGGCAATGGCCATAAACTGGAAAACAGAAGGTTCAACCTGAACATGAGGAAACCCTTCTTCCCTGTGAGGGTGACAGAGCCCTGGGACAGGCTGCCCAGAGATGGGGGGAGTCTCCTTCCTTGGAGACTTTCCAAAGCCACCTCGACTTGTTCCTGTGTGATGTGCTCTAGGTGATCCTGCTCTGGCAGGGGGTTGGACTAGATGATCTCTAGAGGTCCCTTCCAACTCCTTCCACCCTGTGAATCTGTGAATGACAGAGTTTGTGCCACATGTGTCAAAAACACTAAGGAAGGGCAAAAAGGAAAATCATCTCTCCTTTTCAGTGTCTGCCAAAAAGTGCTGCATTACCTGAAATTAAAAGCGTACCTTGTGATAACCTGCAAAGTTCATTGTTTTGAAACAAAAGGAGGTTACTTCTTTCTGAGTTGTTTTACTGTGCTGAACTTGAAGACACTGGGTGAGTTTGCAACCTCCCAGGGCTACGTGCACTTTGCAGCTAATTCCCCGAGACAGCGCATACGCAAACGTGAACGCACATGGAACCCAATGGTTTTCCACTCACACCTGCATGTATCTTTAAGCAGAAAGATAAAAGAGGTAGATTATGACACAATCTGTACTGAACTATTCCTCAGGTTATCACCTTTTCTTTTCACCTGGTTGTCAGCACATGAGAAAATAAAAGTGGGGAAAAAAAGCGCTAAAAAATACTACACCTCTTCATTCTAGCTGAACAAAACCTGGAATTTATTTGACTCCTAAAAAAACCTGTTGTGAGAGACGAGTTTGAAATTCATGCTGGGCTTACCATTTACACACACACCTACTGGATTTAATTTTTTTGCTAAAAGGCGAAATGTCGCCCACAAGAAAGACCAGACATTTGTCACTCATTTAACAGGCACAGGCATCACCTCTAGTTCAGCAAGTCAGAGCAACCTGGATCTACATAAAACAGCACCTTAGAGCAATCTCTTTTTATGCTTGCCCTATTTTTATACTCCACCCTACAGCTGAAATTGAGTTTAGGACTAAGACATAAATTTTGATGTCATGATGCAGATGCTGATATGTAAGTGAAGGTTACACTGTACAAGCTGCTAGATAGACATTTAGCACTATTTGAGATGGCTCATGGTGTCCATGGCATCCACTCAGTCTAGAGCATCTAAATAGTGCTAGATTCTTGAGTTTCAGCAATTGAATTGAACCCTAGTGACCGCAGCCAGCAGTCTAGACTGAGATTCAGCTGATCAGTAGCCGTTTATGGAGCTGAATTGTCCTTCCATTGACTACATCTCTGTTGACAATAGGGAGACCTTAATCACCCACAGCACATATAAACACCTCCATATAGACCACTAAATGTAGGTGTCTGGGCTAAACAAATTATTGGCCTAGATGGGCGTGTAATTTGATGTTGAACAAGCACTCCTAGGAGTGTTTTAAAGGCTTCCCTCACAAGGCTGGATGATGTAATTATCCTAAGAAACATAAGCTATCATCCAACCAGTGTTCACAGGAATCATGCACAAATTGCTAGGATAACTTATATGGCCCAGAATACCTGGGAATATCCACCCACACAGATACCTAAAAAGCACACGAGTGAGAAAGATGTAGTCTAAGAAAAGGTTCCCACAGCTGAAAGTCCAACGGGTCAGTAATTCTCCCATTGTTCTGCAGCAGTAGTGAATTTCTACAGAGCACCAAGACTCAAGAGGCAAATCCTTACCCAGGGCTGAAGCACAGTTTGTTTCTCAGCCTGACAGACTCGGAGAGCACGGAGTTATGCAGCCTAACCCCCTTCTGGAAAGCTGTCAGGGCACTGGCTGATAATGATGTTTGATCTTTAGAGTAATTGCCTCTTAGTTGAAATTCAGAATTCAATTAGTCACTTGCCATAATTACTGAACGAACAGAGAGATGGCAATGACAATGAGAGGTGTAACTGTACTTTATTACCCGTAGTAAAGCACAGCGGGATTGAGAAGCACTGTGATCTGATTAACACCAGAGTGGGAGAGAGGGGAAAGGCACCCGTGGCCGGAGTTCTCTTAGGACAGCTGACTCAGGAAGCCAATTTGTACAGCCTGTTGAGGTAAAGGAGTCCCAGCGTGCAGCTTCCCTCTAGTTTAATTTCTGCTGAGGTAAGTGGGAATGTAGGGAGCAATGTTCTCACAGAGCCTTCACTGCCTGGAATTCATTCAGGAAGTTGGTGACCTTATGAAATCTGAGTTGCAAACACAGCAGCTGTATGAATGGCTCATGACGGAGCATAGAGTCAATGTTTACCGGGAATCCTGACCTGTAAAAACAATGAGAAAGGTGGTTGAGAAAAGGAAGAGGTGGTGGCTAGGGATGGGACTGGATTCCAAAATGCACCCATTCATGTGGTATTTGCCTGGTAAGATTCAAATACCTTTTGACATGGAATTCAGGTGAAACCTCCAATCCGACAGCAGAGGCTGCAAGAGGAAAGCAGCATACAGGAGAGACAAGGGCCCTCAGAACATAACAGCAATCCAGGAACACAAGGGAAGATGTCATACACGACACAGGAAATGAATCTTGCTAAGAGGTCAAGAGGATCTACAAAACCTGATTATCACAGAATTAACACTGAGGTTTTGTCGATACCACAGCAACATCCATCAGGAACCAGAACAGTTGTTGGGACTATTTTTGTTGGTTTCTTTTTTCATGTCAGACTGTTGTCCAGATCATAGATCCAGCATTTTATAAGAATCACTGCCTTTTAGAAAATTACAGTCTTAAAGGATGATTCAGACAGATCCCGTCACGCTTGCATGTCTTAGGATGTCTGGGCAAAACACAACATACGCTACTGTCAGCTTATGCTGTGTTTGGTTGCCAGAAGCACCGTGTTCCTTCAGCCTAAATACCCAGCTGGGGAGTTCAAGGGGGGGAACAGACTGCCTGCAAGACAAATATAAAAAAGAGACTGCAGACATAAGACAGATGACTGTTTGCCAAAGTCACACCTGCCAGCTTTCATAACTAACCCTGATACAAGACCTTAAAATTCCAGATGCTTCTACTAGCCAATTTTACTGAGCCAAAATTCTCTTTCTAAAAATGTAACTCCAAAAAGGGGATAAGACCAGACAAGTTCTCCCAATTTCAGAGAAAATGATTCTTCTTAATACAAAATCCCTCATAATCATATTATTTTACAGGATGAGCAAAATATTCAGCAACACCAATGGCCTGAGTTTTGATTGTGGAGATGACTGCTCATGTGAAAGGTTATAAACAGCATCCTTAAGCCATCACAGATTAGGTTTGTTTGAGATGAGAAAGTCCCTGCAGATACAGGGAAATACAAGAGTAATTCTAAGTCTTAAACTCCTATTACAGCTAATAATAGCACTACAGTTTCTGTTGATTGTCTCTCCCTATAAATACCCTCCTTTTCCCACTGGGGAGCAGAATAAGGTTTAAAAACAACTGCATGAAAACACTTGCCAAGAGAAAAGCAACACCCAGCTCAGATCTTCTTTCTTACACAGCCACAATGAGGAACAGGAAACATTCATTAAAGAAATTACCTTAAAGAGCACTGGACTTGAGCTCCAGTTTTGTCCCCCTGCCTATCAGTTTTTCCTCTTTCCATCTCTGAAGCTAGTGCCAGAGGTTTATTGAATTAATAACATCCACCAAGCACAGCACTGCTATGGAGAACACTGCCCAAAGGTGTTTTATCTGGTAAGAAGGGCGGCAGGCACTAGCTGACACTGTAGATATGCTGTGTGCTACACTGATAACATACCTACTTGTTAGACCCTGAATTTGAAAGTCTACCAACCTCTTAAACCACGCAGGCTCCCCTTCCTGTGTTTTTTATTACTGCTTCCCTCGCTGTAAACACTGCTGCATTGGCATGCTTTCCCAAAATGTAGCACGAAACATGAATCGTGCCAATCGTTTCCTCTAGAACAGCATGTGTCAGAACTTTCACAGAGCAGAAGCCTGAGAGAAATAATATTTCATCTAATGTACGCTAGCACTGGACAGATACCAGAAAATTTGGTCTCCAAGTGATAGCAAAAAGGAAGTGAAAAAGTACCAGATTAATCTTGAGAGGGAACTGTGAGGAGCCGTATTGTTCTGTGGGGGTCATTTTCCTGCACACACCACCTCTTAAATCAGAAAAGGCAGGTCAGAGATACGCAATTGGCACTCTGATTGCAAGATGGGACTGTCTGGTCCTTGGACTTTGTTTCGGTCCAGCTTCCCAAGACATCTCCCAGCTCGCACACAAGTGATCTTCCTCCTCACAAGAAAAACTCTGTGCACAAGGAGTTGAGTGACCACAGGTTGGCCAGGAAGACCATGAATAATCTGCAAAAGCAGGTGCAAAAGAGGAAAAGAGGCTGTTCCCCTGACATAACCTTATTAATACAATGCATCACTCATTTGGAAAACCTGCTGTTATGTGGGAAGGTGCTTTCTTATCACCTGATAATTATTGCCTTTTTGGGGGTTTGAAACAGCATGGGAGAGAGAAAGGGGATTTTAAAATCTCTTCTAATTTTATAGCATATAATGGGTGCTGTCAGCACATGCTGTGACAGTCTAAGAAAAGCAATTCAGCAGCTTCATTTCTTGGCTAAGCTCTCTGATGAATCGGAAGAGCCTGAGCTCATTTCGACTAGAAAGGATTAGCAGGCCATCTCTGAATCACTCCACATGGTTTCAGGTTCATTGTAGCCTGGCTAACATGGCGTGGTAGCTTCAACATGATCGCACACATCTTTTTAAGATCTGTATACATGCAATGTCATTGCTGTCTGTAACACTCTTCATAAAGCTACCACCACAAAAAGGAGCAGGATTTCAAACCAGGCCAAGAGCCATCCTTATAACGGTACAGTGCAAACCACCTTCTGGTGGAAGCCTGCTCAGGGAAAGACCAGGGCTACTCTGAAGAGATGTTCTTGTATTTCTCTCCCAGCACCAGTCAAGGCAATAAAGAAGCATCTGGGCAGCAGTTTAGTTTCAAAAGGCAACAGAGACTCCATGGGAATGGAAGCTTTGGGAACTGTTGCAGTAAGCAGGGGTATGGATTTGTGTACAGCAAGAATCATAGAATCATGGAACGGGTTGGGTTGGAAGGGACCTTAAAGACCATCCAGTTCCAACCCCCCTGCCATGGGCAGGGACACCCTCCACTAGACCAGGTTGCTCCAAGCCTCATCCAGCCTGGCCTTGGACACTTCCAGGGATGGGGCATCCACAGCTTCTCTGGGCAACCTGTGCCAGTGCCTCCCTACCCTCTCCGGGAAGAATTTCTTCCTGATATCTAATCTAAATCTCCCTGCTTTCAATTTAAACCCATTACCCCTTGTCCTGTCACTATAGGACCTTGTAAAAAGCCCCCTCCCAGCTTCCTTGTAGGCCCCCTTAAGTTACTAGAAGGCTGCAATGTCTCCCCAGAGCCATCTCTCAAGAACAGAAATTGTGCTCCCAAACCACAAGAGGTGGAGGAGAAGATGCTCTCTAAACAGGTACTGCTGTAGGTCCTTGATCACCACTGGAAGTAGCTCAATCACCCAGCAGAAAAGAACTATAATATATATAACAGTACCACTATGCAAACTTCCCAGAGTCAGTTATGTGTCATCTGCAGGTGTCTGAAAAGTGAAGTTTGGTGATACTCTGTGTCCAAAATTGGTATTACTCAAGTTGGAAAAGAACATTATTCTCTCTGATTAATTCACCACACAGTTCCATTATATTGTGGTTTAAACCCAGCCAGCAACCAAACACCACACAGCCGCTCACTCACCTCCCCCAGTGGAATGGGGAGGAACAGACAAGGAATCTCTAGGTTGAGATAAGGACAAATTTAATAACTGAAAATAAACGAAATAAAATTATAACATTAATACTAATAATACTAATATATATCAGAAATAATGGAGAAGAAAACAAATGATACAACGGGTAACCCCACACTGACCAATGCCTAGCCAGTTCCCAAGTGACAAGAGCCAGAGCCAGAGAGCCCATGAGCCAGGGCCCCAGAGCCAGGCCAAGCACGACACCCTCAGGCCGTCCTCCAACTTATATACTGAGCATGATGTTTGATGGCACAACATGTCCCTTTGGTCAGTTTGGGGCAGCTGTCTTGGTGGTGTTTCCTCACAGCTTCTTGTAGAGAAGAAGCTGGGAACACAGGAGCAGTATCAGAAACTGGAAGGCCTTGAGTTGATACAATCATTGCTTGGCAACTTCTAAAAACATTAGTATGTTAGCAATATTCTCCACACAACCCAAACACAGCCTCATCCTAGCTGCTGTGAGGAAAATTAACTCTATCCCACCTAAAACCAGCACACATGACTACAAGGAAGTTGACAGAAAGACTAAGCCATTTCATCCTGGCACAACTTGCAAATGCTGCACATCCAGGTCTCAACTGCTTTACATACAGGACACCAATCTCATGCTGGTGATACAACTCTCCTCCCAGTATAAAAAAAGACAGATCAGCCTCTGTAATATCCTAGAGACTTCTCAGAGCACTAAAAATGACACTTCTATTGTTTCAACTTAGCTCAGGTTTTTCCTCAACATTCATCCTAAGAAAGCTAAAAGTCCCCTTCCACTTTTGCAATTGCTGAGAAGGAGCTTGTTCTGACCAAAAAGGAAAGGTGACTGTTTTAACGATAATGAAAACCTTTCCCTGTATTTCACTTTTTTCTTTTTCTGAAGCTATGAAGGTCTTTAGCTCCAGAATTGAGACTTTCAGAACACAAATCTGTTTGTTTCATCAGTCACAGGTCACATCAGTCACATACCACCTTCCTGGGGTAAACAGTGACTCCAGGGATGCTGAAGATACACCATCAACTGGATTCAGACTGAAAATAACCAATAAAAATGGGGCATGTGTAGGCTTTGGGGTTGTGTGGGTGTTCTTTTTTTTTATTATTGTTTGGTTTTGTTTTTTTTTTTTTTTTAATCCACATCAATCTGCAGAGCCTACCGTGGTTCCCAAAGGACAATATAAGCATGAATGAGGCACTGGGGAAAAAAAAGGTGGAAAGAAAGAGGTGAGAGGAAAGCAAGGCAGACTTCTTAGCCCAGTACCATCCTTGGATTTTGAGAAAATACAGTGAGAAATAGAAGAAAAAAAAGGTGTCTTTAAAGAGATTTACCATTTCCTTTCAACAAAGAGAACAATGACATCAAGTAAAATATGCTTGAAAGTGCTTATTCACCTAGGAGAAGTGTTTAGTGCTCATCATTCACTTCCATTTAGATAAGACTCTCCATTTAGACACTTACTACCTTCTTTGGTAATAGATTTTCTCTTACAAAAAGAAACACATTACTGAGAGCTCATACATTACATTTCTTACACTGGGGCAGGTTTATCCACAGTGCTATTCCCATTTCAACCACAGAATTAACACATACCCCCTGAGAGCAAATTGAGTGTGTGCTATTTAACCATTGGGTAGTCAAGTGAGGACTGCTTAATTCATGTTCTGCTTGGTACCAAAGCATAAAATCTTAAATCCCAAGTTTGACGTGAACAACTGCGTTGTAGAAGAAAAAAAAAGGAAACCAAAAGGGAGATGTGTGAATGGGCAGGCAAACTGCATTAGACTTCAAAGAATCCTAAGTGCAAGAAAAGGTGTCTTAAATTTATAACACTTTTCAAAGCAACACAGCTTTGACTTTAGCTGACAAATAACAATGAGCTACTGGCTTATATATCAAATGTGGAAAAGGTGATATTAGGCTTGTTTTCTTTGATAGATTAATTAAAATGTAACTTCTATAATATAGTTTTTTCCTAAGTTAAGGTGAAACTTTGATTGCCTTTGCAGAACAGTGAATTATGTTTATAGCAATAGACACTTCATGTGCATGTTTTGATTGGGGTACAGAAAAGCTGCATAATACTGTTGAAAAGTATGTTAGCCTGACAGATTGAACATACTTTTATTTCAATGTGCACAGGAAAAAATCTGCAGTGCAACATAAAACCCCTCCACAAATGAGCGTCCAAATCCTGAAGCCTCTTCTGTAAGAAAAATAAGCAGTCACTTACAGTTTCCACTGGAAATGTTCATTTTGGCCCAATGCCTCCAGAAACTTAGTGCTGCTCTATTAAGCTCTAACACTGTGTTTGTTTCCACTTTTACTCTATGAGTTTTATTTACAAATACTGCAATAGGGAGACCCAGTCTATCTTCAACTGCTCTATCATCTCCCTTTCACAGAGTAATGCAAAATGGCAAGGACCTTCGGGAAGACCTGCAGTTTTTCCTGCAGTAATGCATTTGCCACCCCTGAAGGCACAGAATTCCACATGTGGGTCAGGCTTTGTCTCTACACAAGACAGAGGGAGAGGAATAAAGAAAAAGAACAAAGTTTTTTATAAAGTAAAATAATGCAGTACAAAGATCCATAGTGCTACGTTCTGATTAGCTGTTTTAGCACCTCAGCCAGTCTGGCAAGGCTTACTTAGCCTTAAAGAATTCTTTGAGCTCCCTCTTTTGCTTGCATTGCAATGATGGTTCTAAAAGCAGTCTTTCCATCTTCAAGCCACGGTGAAGCAGGCTTCATGTCCTCCCATTAATCATAGAAGCAGTACAGATGTGGAAACTCCTTGGTTTATTACAAAAGATGGGCATGTCCAGAGGGCGATTTGGTCTATGCATCTTTCCCTGTTGACCATCATCAAATGGAATTGAGATGACAGGCTTGGATTAGTCATCAGAGATGGCTAAAATTCAGTGAGACAAATCCCACCATACTTATGTGGTCCAAACAAGAATTTATTTTGGATCTTGAAATTCAGCAAGCACAATGCTACAGTTTTCTAGCGTGAAGCCTACAAGAATTCTAGAATAACGAAATCTAAATGGAATTGTACCTTCTTTCAGGAAGGGCGTGACATGGGAGGGTCACCTAGGGTGCACACAGAACATGAAGCAAGCCATAGCTGCAGACAGGGAATCCACAGTTCCCAAATCTGGTCTTTGATCCCGCCATGGTTTTTGCAGAAGTAGTGACAAATTAACACCCAGAAAAGAGCATATTTAGTCTTATGAATTAGATTCTTTCTTCTGAGGTGACACCTGGAGGTTTTGTACAACACTGACTTCAATTACAGTAGCAGAAGCCTCCTCAGTCAGAGACGGAGGCCCTAAGATGTGCTCTAAGATGCAACCCCATGAAATTGAAAACAAGACCTTTCTTAAGTTTCTATGAACTAAGGTTATGAAGAAACAGTATAAGAAGAAGAAACTGGAGGTAGGGTGCAGGATCCAAGACAGACAGTGAGAAGACTGCAAACAGCATAGCAAAAAATCCAGTCACAGATCACAGCTAGTAACAAACACAGTTACTCCAGGACAGAGTTGCCCTTAGCCTCCATCTAACCCACCCAGCATGGAACCAACCTGCATTCCCAAAGAAGCAATGATCACAGCGAGCACACCAAGGGAAGGATGGCTTTGACCTAAGTGCTCCTGACACTCATATAAATGCCAGGCTCAACCCAACCATAACAAGAAAGCAGATTAGGGAGTTCACAACTGAACCTTCATTTCACCTGCTCTGACTTACAGAGAGGGATTTGCTGTACAACACTTCCAAAATGAAACCTTAGTGACCAGAACACAACTTTACTGTCACTTACACAGTTACAATGTCCTGGAGTAATTCCCATTAAAGACTTTTTTTAAAGGAAATCATTACCAAGATTATTTTTTTTCTTCTCAGCTATCTGATCTTAATTATATCCTGTAAAATGAGATCATTCGATGTACTACCCTTTAACTCTTCTCCTCTTAAAACAGAATCTAAATCTTTATATAGAGAGAAGATTCTTTTTGTAATTACACATGAAATGCTTTGGATACAATGTCTTTTCCTTTTCTGTGCACAAAAATTTATCTTAGGATCGATCGATAGAAGGTGGGTAACAGATTTTCTAATGAGACCACAGTTTTAACTAAAATTTGTTCTTGTTATTTTCGAAACATGAGGGAGATGCAACATACGTCATGTGACAGTTTCTTCTGGTCATCATCTGTGAAATTCAGTTACTCCCTATAATTAGCTGTTACATGATTGTACATCCAGAATATGATAGGAAGAAACTTTTACCTTCAGAGAATTACTTAGGGTTCAGTTTAGTCTAAAAGAATATAGCTCATTATCTCTGATTAAACAGATTTACGATGCAGTACGCCTATACCAATTACAAGCGCCTCTGCTACCTTCGTATTGAAATAATTTATGAGAACTATTCACCAGATGCTTCAGACTGCAGAGAATGTCACTTGATTACATGTAACTACAGCCAGTTTACAAATCCTCCTTTAAATCCTTTTCCCTTCTCCTTTATCACCACTTTCCACTTACACATTTTTCCATCCTGAAATACAGTTGTTCATGATGAGTCTAAATAACTGACCTCAGAACTTAAACACCGAGTTACACGTACATTTGTAGAGGGATTTCGTGAGCTATATAGTAGCACTAAGACTCCTTAACTGCTGCAGCTTTCTAAACACTTCTTCACTCTGTAACCAGATGAAACATTTGGATCCACAGAAGCAAAGCGATTCGTGCAGTTGTACCACAGTGCCAGTTCCTTTAGCGACATTCTGAGCGCCTTCAGGAGAGTCATACTTGGTTAACGGGAAAATTAATGCTGAAGAGCAAGAGCTTCACCCCCTGCCCTTTCCAATATCCTGTGAAACAGCAGTGTAAAAAGACAGCTTCCCTTGTGATAACTGTGAGGGAAATGAATTCCTAACTGCTGATGGCACCACAATGTCTGAAAACTGGGAGCTTTGTCTTTAGTTAGAGCAGGTACATACCTTCAGCTTCCACTGCCTGTGGAATTTTAAGGACCATGTTAAATAGGACATGATATCAGAAACTCCAGGAAAGTTTAAAAATATTTCTAGGGAATTAAGATAATTATTAGAGAGCCCTGAGTTTGTTTCAACAGAAGATCAGTTTGAAATCCTTTGAAGTAAGACAACCAACCTAGAACTTCAGGTAAAAATAACAAGCCAATTTAGTCTGGTGTCTATTTTGGGAAAGGATACGTGCTGCAGGCAGACAGAATTTCTCCATATGACTTCACTGAGCTGTTGTGAGATAAAAATGTCTTTCAGTCAGCACAGTGAAACCTCATTGTTTTCCGAGACCCAAAACCGGGTAGTGTATTTAGACCAATTTAAGTCATTTACACCTGGTTTAAAATACAGCCAGGGATCACCAAAACAGCTATATGAGAGTCATGACTGTAGGGAGCAGTTGCAGAGAACTGATGGGAACACAACCAAGCTGAAGTAGGCAGTGAGACTGCAGTAGGATCCCCAAGCACTGACATCTCTGCCAGGCTAGAGCACCAGAAACTGATGGCTGTGCTGTTACAGCTTTGATGTTACTAGTCCTAAGTCAAGCTACACTAGGGGAATCTGTAACACTCAACAGCATACATCACACCTCTGACTGCAGAGTACGCCTATCCCTTTGCATGGTTCTTTGGAGAAATAACTCATCTCCTTCCATATTCAAGGTATGATCTGCCACTAAAAATTAAGTCAACATGGGTAGACTGCAAATTCCAACTTGAAAATCCATTCAAATGCCATGTTTTATCTTTCTGGAAGCACTTCCCTAGGACAACAGTCTATGCTGTGTAGCATTCAATCCCCATAACCGTATTTCCAAGCTTTAAGAATTTGGGGGGGAAAAAAGGTCAGAATTAATATTGCTGTATTTATTTTATATCCTTCCGTGGTGAGTTGACCTTGGCTGGCTGCCAGGTGCCCACCAGCCTGCTCACCCTCTGCCTCTCCTCATCAGGACCAGGAGATAAAACAAGATGAAAAACTCGTGGGTTGAGATAAAGACAATTTCATTATAAACGAACCAAAACTGGCTCTGTCCAACATGGGGGTAGCCCCTGGCCTTTTCTCACGGCCATTCCTGTAGGCCCTCTGCCATCAAAACCTTGCCATGTAAACCCAGTACATCTCCTCTCTTTCCCCTCTCACACTTCCAGGCTTTCTAGAGCCTCTCAGTAGCTGCCTGGGGCAGCACATGTTTTCCAGAGTTTATTCAGAGCCTACCAAAAGCAGATCTGGTCCCTAGGCACCACACCAATGCAAGCCACATGAAAGCAGCTTTTATTATCAATAGTCATCAATAATCTGTTCCATACAGGAAGACACAAACAACAAACACCAAGACAAGAAACCACAATAGCACAGCAAACAAAAAAAAAACCTCTTGCCTGATCTTGCAAAAAACCAAAACAACAGATTCTTCTAAAGCTGTAAATAACTGTTATTTAAATTTGCATATGCACTCATGAGATTCAGCTAAGCGTTCAGGACATTGCTAATACAGGAGCTGAAACCTACGTGTTAAAAAACAGTTTTGTGGCTATATTAGCACTTCCAAAAGAACACAGAAATGTCTTGAGATCTTTTTCCCTATCAGTGACCTGACTCTTACTTAATTCTTTTATGCAAAGTTTCTTTTGCAAAGCTTCCTGCCAGGCCCTTGTAGTCAAAGGCAGGTTTATGTAAACTGTTAGTACTCCTTAATTACAAAATTATATATATTATGTACAGCAAAATTGCATAATCTCTGTAATTAGCTCATCTCAGTCATTGCTGGCAAAGGGAATAGCTGTGAAGGTTGAACAGAGGGGAAAGCTAATGACACCCATTCACAAATAAGAACTGCAACTGTAAAACAGGCAGGCTCTAGCTGTCTTGTCCCAGAACACAGAAACCTGAGCTGACCATTAACTAGAGGCACTCTAAAGACACTGATTTATAGCAAATACCTGCTGTAAACTGCAGCAAGCCCGAAACTGACTCATAAACAGACTAGTATCTGTGAGCTGGGGCATGGGATGAACAGTTAGAGACAGTATCCTCAGCTTCTGTATTAGGCTATGTCAGACTCACTGATGTATCCCACAATGCACAGTAAAAAACCATAGAATCACGGAATGGTTTGGGTTGGAAGGGAACATAAAGACCATCCTGTTCCAACCCCCCTGCCATGGGCAGGGGCACCTTCCACTAGACCAGGTTGCTCCAAGCCTCATCCAGCCTGGCCTGGAACACTTCCAGGGATGGGGCATCCACCGCTTCTCTGGGCAACCTGTGCCAGTGCCTCACCACCCTCTCCAGGAAGAATTTCTTCCTTATACATAATCTAAATCTACCTGCTTTCAATTTAAAGCCATTAAAAGCCATAAAAAACCCCAATCCTTCCTCATTCCTGGTTTTCTTTACTTTTCTCTTGTTTTCCCCCTTGTACCAACAATAGCTTTGTTTCTCCTTGTACTACTCACTCAAGTCTAAGCCCTGACTCTGCGCTTTCTTTAACCTGCAGCTAAGCTACTGGTTTCACTACCACTTCATTTCTTACACTCGTGGACTGCCCAGGCCCCCGTGACACTCTATCACACACCTGCGCTGCTCACAGGCGGGGAAGTTGAGAGCACATTCATGGGGCTGGTACCACACAGCCTTCAGAGAATCGATATATCGTTGCTTTGGTTTGAGCACGAAAAGGCAATGCAGAGCCTGATCAAAGACTGTTTTCTTCCAACATACTGTCTTTCTCACATCATTGCCTGAGAACCTGAATTCCACTTCTTCATTTGTGCCACAGCGACGCATGATGTATTTGAAGTGTATTTTCAGAAAAAAATATTTGAAAAACTAAACTCAGCTTATGGCAAATGAAGACAAACTCCACTGATAAAGCAGGATTGTTCAATAATTTCTCTTTGCTGGATCAAGGAATGAGGCAAAATCCACTGGATGGGCTACATGACAACAGGATATGGATTATACTAGCAAATGTAGCCTAGGAAATTGCACAGAAGAGAACCAAATAGCTGAATAAATGTGATTTTGATAACTAAGCATTTCCTTGGGCACACAGAAGACCTGTAGGTGCTGCAGAGCAGCAGATCTGCACCAAGACAATAAGGCATGAAAACAAAGACATACAGATGAGCTGTGAAAACATAGGGTTAAACACAGAAATATATTGGTAACCATAGTGATCACTTCCACATCCAAGCTCATGGATATTTTTGCAACTCTGAAGATGATAACTACAGTAACTTCAGTTTTCCCAGACCACACAACGGGATGCTTTCCATTCAGTTCGCATTTCCGTGTTGAGACTACAAGATTTTTATTGCTGAGAGTCCTGAAGACAACGATATTAAGATACTGAAATCCACTGCCTGCTTAGCACTTTGTATGTCTGAAAGTCTTTCTATGCAAACACTTATAAAGGACTGCAAAACACAGCATCTGTCCTCAAAATTGTCCTTCTCAGCCCCAAAGAAATTAATGACACTGCGGAATAGAGGTGACATATTACCAGGGAACTTCTTGCACTCCAAACCAAAAAAGCAGGAGAGAAGCCTTTATAGAGTTGGAAGGCTTCAGAGATCCTGATTTATTGGAGTTACTTTATAAAGGGCAAGACCGAACGACGCGAGACTGAAGCAGCTTGCCTGAGGTCAGTTGCAGGGTATGAAATAGGTCTCACTTACTGTCTGTTCTGACAGTTACAAGTGCATTCAGTGGGAAACTACCCCAGTCCTTTCCCTTTCAAACAGGCACAAGCACAAACGCTGTCTGTTGACTGCAGCGGCGTACCAGAACAACCCCACACATTAGTGATGTCCCGGATGGATCTATGCAAGTCTTTGCTGCTCTTTCAAGGCAACATAGTCAGAACCAAAGTGGTTCTAATGTGAGGCTGCAGTCCTGTCACATGCCTGCCCACCAACTCAGGGGATAAGAAAGCCAGAGGAGAGACAGCAGGGAAAGATCATGCAGGAATCTAGTGTATGAACATCTCTTCCCATAGGAGCATAGAAAGCGAGAAAGTACTTAGGCCAAACATGTTGAAAATCAAGCTGCACATCACCTTTTCATTAATATGACAGGTATGTTGGCTCTGACATTTTCTTCCGTTGAGTTTTAATTTGCTCAGAGAGCCTGGTGGCACTGCTGTCGATAACTGCATCTGTTATTCTATGCTGCCTGCCCTGAATGTAGTACAGCACGCATCACAATTATTCTTTGTATCTGGTATTTCACCAACTCCTTTCTCTCACCTGCTGTGCTTTGGGATTGCAACTCAGATTTTTGTTTGCGTGGCACTCCAGTTCTTCCCCACAAATGTTTTCTGCACATTTGCCCCATGCCTCTGTCAGGGTTCATGCACTGCAACCTCTGACAGCACTAACATCTGAGCCATTCCTCACCTGCATTCTGTTTTGCCATCTTTCCACCTAGCCCCACAAGACTTCATCCTTAATTGCCCAGGAGCTGGTTGCTGCTTCTCAACTCTGCACAACCTGCCATGCTACCCTGTCAGATCTGACTTCTGCACAACGGCATTTCTACATTTTAAATCACTTAACCCATTCACTAAATTCTTCTGCAGGAACTTCACCCTCACCCATTCCCACAGTAACTCTTAACTCATGTTCTTCTCCAGACCTAAGGTGTCTCTCTCTCTGCTCACTTTCAACCAGTAGCCTTCCTTTCCCCTCCCAGTCTGCTTGGTTGACACTTTGCTCTTTCTCTATCCCTTTTTTCCTCAGACCTCTACTCTTCCAACAACCTTTTTCAATTGCTGAAGTGAAATAAGTTAGCAGTGGAACCCAGTCAGTCCCAGTGAGATGAAAAATCTTTTAATTTTTACAACTGTTCTACCTATTTGCCAGATGGTTTTACAAAGTGTCATCTTTCGGGTGTGTGGGGGCTCCTGCACCAGACAGAGCTAACTGCTTGGATGCACACTCGAGGCTTGTCAGAGTAACATGTGAACCAAGTCACTGGTGCTGTGTTCTGAGGGCTGAACAGAAGGTTTATTGCTCTTACCCCAAGGCTGACGAGGATTCAGATACCAAAGTCAGAGTTCAAGTTCCAGCAAGCAGTATGCAACACTCAGGACACAGACATTTGAAACTTCCAGCACGTAAATTGCTTAATTTCATCTCAAGGAAGCTATTTTTATCTGGTCCTTCTACCTTGAGCAGATAGCTTTTCTGAACGAGCCATCAGTGAGTCATCGACATTTCAGGATTAAATCAAAGCAATTAGCCCTGCCTTTTCCAGCCGATTTTCATTAAGGCGACATGGCAACTAGACAAAGGTCAGTTTGTCAGAGACTTGGGTGCTCTGAGTCTCACTTGATTCCCCTAAGAGCAAGCAAAGGAAAAACTCAAACAAGTAAAATGGTGCAGAAAAATTACACCTTACACATCAATAGCTAGGTGGAATCAAAAGAATGAGACTACTCGCACTCTGGTGCACATCATGTAATACGAATTCTTCATATTCTGCTTATAGCTCAAGTTTCCCAGAAACCATAAACCACCGCTAAGTGCTGTGTTACAGGTGTCCATGAAGAACAAAAGGTTGGTGATAGAGACCTCTGAAAGATCCTTTGGAAATCTGTAGGGACATCACAAAACCATAGAAATGCTGGTGCGAAGAAGCAGTGGAGTTCATCTGGTCCAACTTGCGATATGTCATGTGGCCACACCATGTTTATTTGCACCAAGCAAAGCCAGGACTTCCTCTGCTTATTGACCAAATCACTAGAAGTGCTTCATTTCTGGAAGTAACTGGTAAACCCCAAGTTTTCAAAGCTATTGTTAACATAACCGACTTACCACAGTGAAATCAATTTCTTTCCCTGAGATTTGAGAAGGTGAATTCCAGCTCAGGTTTACCAGGAGCTGAGTGCACACACAGTCCATTCCCCTACGGTCCCAGAGCATCAGTGACTCGTTTGTGTATCTGTCCTGTTCACGGTACTCTCTGTGCCTAGTCAGGTTACTGCAGGGAATGGGAAAACGGGACTGGCGTTTTGATAGAGAGCCTAGATAACGTACTTCATTCAAGGCAGGCAGGAGGCGTGCAGTTATCTAACCAGTTGAAGAAGTGATGAAAAAATAACAACACAAATTCTCTCGAGGCCCTGTAATTGGAACGAGTGTGGTCAGGTGTTCCACCTCTGCTCGTCCGTGTGCTGATGTAAAATCACGGTAACAGTCATGTGTCTGTAGCTGAGATCTACCACAGAATCCTATTCTACAGCAGGAATCTCTAGGAAATACTTTACACCCATTTGCTGAAAAAACTCAACTATTATTTATCATATTTCTTATTACAGGACGGCATTTTACATACTCCCTTGCCGTTACAATCTGAAACACACTACTATGATGCTTGAGCTGTTCTGACACACTCGCCTCTCCGGTTCAGCTCACAGACCCTTCTATTCCCCTCAGGATTGACTGAAGGAAAACAAAGTGCTTGTGTGAGAATAAAACTGCTATTATTATTGCTGTCAGAATTTATTTTACAGGAGAAATATGCAACAAATACAGGAGAGCTGAAGAGGTTAAGAACAGATTAGGCTTAAAAAGACAAGGCCAGGCTGAGAATGGGTTTGTAGGTGCACAGGGATGTCTTAACTACAGGATAAAACATAGGTGGTGATCTTTTAGCTGTCCCTCAGGAAAGAATAAGAGCAGCAGCAAACCTCAGCATCCACACTGCTACAGCCGCTTTCCCTTGGACTGAGCAATGCAATGTTCCACTGTAGCTGCATTTGGATCTATCCCTTTCCTTTTTGAGGCACAGGCTTTGAAACAGAAGGCAGATTCAAAAAGTACTTTGTTCCCTCACTTCTCAAACAAAATAAATAACAAACCTTCCTATTTTAGTGCTGCAAAGAAGGCTTCCTTAGTCACAGTCGGCTTTGGTGCAGTGCTGACAGGTGGAAATGTTCATTTTTAAAGAGGCCTAATGAGAGGGAGATATTTGTTAAATATTGGCACAGTAATGGGGCAAGTGGGTGAGTTTATACATGAGGTTTATGTTGGCCCAGAAAGCCAGCCTTATCCTGGGCTGTATCCAGAGCAGCATGGCCAGCAGGTGAAGGGAGGGGATTTTCCCCCTCTGCTCTGCTCTTGTGAGACCCACCTGGAGTGCTGTCTCCAGCTGTGGAGCCCTCAGCATAAGATGGACATGGACCTGTTAGAACAAGTCCAGAGTGGGCCACAAAGATAATCAGGGGACTGGAGCCCCTCTGCTATGGGGACAGGTTGAGAGAGTTGGGGGTGTTGGTGGAGAAGAGAAAGATCCAAGGAGACCTTATAGCACCTTCCAGTACCTGAAGGGGCCTACAAGGAAGCTGGGTGGGGTGGTGGTGGTGTGTGCTTTTTAGAAGAACCTGTAGTGACAGGACAAGGGGTAAGCTTTACCCCTAAGCTTTACCTCTAAACCCAGCTGGAATGGCAATGATGCACTAGCACAGTAATTTCCCATTTTCTTTGTCTCATTTCCATAACACATCTTCCATTTTCCAAAGCTCTATTTGCTCCCCGGCTGGGAAGATAAGGAACTGCATTACTACATTAATTCTTGTGTCACTGTATGGTCAGTGCTTTCTAACCACCATGGGTTTTGGCCAACACAACTGCATTGGGAATGGTTCTTTCTTCTATTTTCCCATGGAAAACTCTTCTTGAGATCTGGAGAGGTGTTTTTTTGGTTTTTTTTTTTTTTTTTAAAGACTGAGTTTCTGTTCTTAGAATTTGCTTCAATGGATTGCTTGTCCCTGCACAAGTCTCATATGGGGCAGCATCTGGCCCTCTGTTATTCCCAGCACTGCAGAGAAAGAAATTAGCATAAAAATCTGAGTTTTATTGATTTTATGGATTTGTCCCAAGAGTTACCAGTTACAAACTCCATGAATAACATCTGAGAGGAATGAAACTACACTGGAAAAGGAAAATATCTACTAAGAATCCATTCCCTGCCGATTTCTGTGGGAAATCACATTTTTCATCATCTTCCCAAGCTACTAAGAGTGGCTGTTCTAATCTGGACGTCATGTCATAAGCAGTGTTGGGTTCCAAGAATTATTAAGGATTTCTCTTTCACAGGAGAGCAGACTGTGAGCAAAGTCTTGCATGACTTTCAGAGTCTGAGCACTTTCACGGGACGAGGACACAGCTTGAAGTACTGTTCTTCCAAGCCACAGAAGTTGCAAAGATTCATTAGATGAACAGCAAAGATACTTCTGTGACAGTGAAGAACACGGAGGGAAACACAAAGTACCTAAATCTACTCAGTGGACTTACTGCTCTGCAGAACACTCTTTCCATGAGCAACAGGCAAGTTCAGCAGTCACAGCTGAGGAAGGTATGGCCCCACTGTTCGTGTAGCTGTTCATTATTCTTCCGAAACAGGAGCACCTAGAGCATCTGTCAGCTACCTGAGGGTCCACAGGCAGAATCTAACTGTACCTGCCAGGGCACATCATTCCAGCAGATCAGGTGGATGCAATAGGAAGCAGTACAGCAATGAACATGGTGTGGACAGGAAGGGGAATCCCTTTATCATCCAAATGCAGGTTCGTGCTGACTGCTTAAGCTTCTGGGATTGAGATGCTGCACCCCTGAATGGTTGCATTATGCTTTGTGTAGCTCCACATCTTCTAACATAGTACACAGCTTCTTGGGAACGAAGCTTAGCGCTTCCCTTCCT
The DNA here is from genome assembly GCA_027574665.1 of Rhynochetos jubatus. NCBI lineage: Eukaryota > Metazoa > Chordata > Aves > Eurypygiformes > Rhynochetidae > Rhynochetos > Rhynochetos jubatus. Next base: position 5,019,961 of record CM050653.1, on the reverse strand, counting down.
TTAGCCTTTCAGAGCCACCCTGGTGAACCCACCACCAACCTTCAGCCCGTGACTTGCTCTCAAGTGAGTGCTCCACAAAGGAAGGGGCAGCCTCCCAGAACATCCTCCACCTCCTCCTCCACTGCATCCTTGTCCCCACTTCAGTCAGCCTCTCTGACCACCCAGGAGGATGGGGAAGCTGCAGAAGCAGTACTGTCGGTGATTATGGTAGGACAACATCCAGGACACCTATTCACACCAGGTCCCTTTCACCCCATCCATCATTTCCACCCCCAAGTGACTCAGTGCAGATGCCTGTGGACACTAACTTTACCTGCACTCTAAGTGACACCCTGTGGCTGAGAGGAGGAATGACGGCTGACCATTCCTTCAGCGACACTCTCCCTAAGGTTTTGTGACAATAAACACAGAGGCTGAAACCCGGTGAGTGGCAGACACTCTCAAGAGTTCAGTGACTGGAGACAACCGCCTGACGCCACCTTCCGCAGCAGGGTTGCAGACCTCATCCTCCCACAGCTTGGCTGGATGGAAAATGGGTCATAAGGCACAGTAAAATAAGAAACCCCACATCTACAAAAGTCCTCACACTACATGTGGCTGGGTAGTGATTTTTCCTCTCATTTTGACATTATGAGATGAGAATTTCCTGCTCTCTCCCTCTGTGATGCATCTGACACTTTCCCTGCCCAGTATGTTCCTGAGCAATTCCCTCTTCCACTCCTTCCCTGGCCCCTGGAGCACATGATTTTTCAAGTATCATCTAATTCCTAACTCACAGGAAGAAACTGAACCTCAGTCCATCTGTTTGCCAGCTGGCAGTTGCTGTCACCTTAGACAACAGCTCACGATCTGATGCAAGTAACAGAAGTGGATGGTACAGCTTCCTGAGAGGGAATCATGGAAGCCTCCAAAAAAATAATGTGGGTGACTGTGTTCGCAGACTCTCCAGACAACCACAAGGTTCAGAGCCCTCTCAGAGACCTGTCATCTCTCTTTCACTGCAAGAAGTCACTTTCCCAGCAATCCTGAGTGATGCCACCAGTTCAAGGTTGTCACCCTGAAGGGCAAAGCCAATGGACGGTAGTGGCAGGACAAGGGGTAACGGTTTTAAATTGAAAGCAGGGAGATTTAGATTGGGTATCTGGAAGAAATTCTTCATGGAGAGGGTGGGGAGGCACTGGGACAGGTTGCCCAAAGAAGCTGTGGGTGCCCCATCCCTGGAAGTGTCCAAGGCCAGGCTGGATGAGGCTTGGAGCAACCTGGTCTAGTGGAGGGTGTTCCTGCCCATGGCAGGGGGGTTGGAACTGAATGGTCTTTAAGGTCCCTTCCAACCCAAACCATTCTGTGGTTCTATGACTGGCCCTCCTACTACTGCTGTCAGGTCTGATAGACTTTGGCAGAGGATCAAAACATCATCCACAGGCTTGGTACAGAACAGCAGCAGCAATTCCTGTCTCTGGAAGTGTGTGAAGTCTGCCTCAAAAGTCAAACCTACGTCACAGAATCCCAAACAGACACAATAGGATCATTGCAAAGCTACCTCATAAGATAACAAGCAAAGAGGAAAAATACTAGTCAGCGTTTAATTAGTTGGAGAAACAGTCCCTCAGCATGACTGAAGTAACATTAAAGATCATCTTATTTTACTACATGCAATTAACTTCTGTGCTCAATGAAGAAATCACACATTTCACAGGATGACATTAGTGGGAGCAAAAAAGATAGGTTATTTTCATTCCTCCTTTTAAATATTGCTTTCAACATTCTTTTTCCACACTGCAAAATCAGAGCGATTTCTTACCATAAATTATGCTTCACAATGCAAAGGAAAAAAGAAGAAAAACTTGAGGAAAAAGTAAAGCCTCTCCCATCTGTGCATGCACTGAAATAAAGAGCCTCCCACCGCTGTATTTTGTGGAGGAGTTCAACCTAATCTAGCAAGAGAAAACGAACAAAGACAGTTGAAATCTTAATCTGGATACAGTGCTATTGGAGTCAAACTGACCTAATCAACTGCAGATTTGATCTCCTCAGAGAGAAGCTTTATGAGCTTAAAAATTAAGTTTTATTCCCTCCCCAAGAATTCCAATTCTGGCCTTCTTTTCTCCTCTGCTGTGTTAGTTTGGTTTCTCACCTCTCTCCTCTCTAACTTTCATTTACTCTTGACTCCCTAGCTGACATGTACTGCTAATGTTAGCCAGGATGGCTAAAACATGGCTTCTGCAACACTGCAGACTATTTTCTTTTTTTTCCCCTCACAGTCTTTTTGTAATGAGCTCATAATTAAAACCAGCTGCAAAACATCTCTTCTTACCCAAAAATCTGCTTCTGTCTTCACCCAGTCTAGTGGACTAAAAGCTTTCTGGACATCTATCAGGGTTACAGAAAGGGATGAGGTGGGAGTAGTTTTAGGGCTTCATAATACTTCACTGAATCTGAACACACACATGTATTGCCTAGCTAAAAGAGAAAGTTGTGCATTTGACCTTTGAAACTCTTCTTTAAATATTTAAAACACATGTCTGAAAGAGTCCTTTAATCCATATGGCAGAGCACCAGAACTGCTCAGCATCTGCTGCCTCTCAGCCTGGGATGCTTCCTCTCACCTGGTCCTTTTCCCCAGCCCACATCTCAGCTGCATCTCCTCACTGCATCCAGCTGTACCTCTAGAAATCACCATTCATGCTTACAAAGCTGTGTTGATGGGCATTTTATTTCTCTCTCCAATAAAGATGAAAAGCCACCAGACCATAAAGGGTCTCTGTCTTTTACAAAGGGAGTTAAATTTCAAAAATGCACTCTTTAGAAATGAAACCAGAATAACCTTTGAGGAAAAAGTCAGTCGTGCTAATGTGATCGACAGAAGTGCTCAAGACACTAAAATACACAAGATAAAACACAAGTGAAAATGGTAATTAGGCCTGTAGGCTAGCCACTTATAAAAGTGCACATTTCTGTAATTATCAGGACAGGTATAGGATGAACAAGACTCTGACCAATAATTTCCAAGCAAGGCTCATGCCTTGTATGCAAGCTAAAGCCACCACTCCTGAAGAACTGTGAACAATAATTAATCAGAAAGAAAAGCAGCAGAGGTTAGATCTTGATAAAAGAATATCTGTTTAACCTATGAAAATTAGCTCTTTTGCTCTTTTAAAAATTAAATCATCTCTTTAACCCCTGTCAAAAGAGGGAGGATGCAAAACAGAAGAGTTATTAATTCACTTCTCCACCCTTCCCTCAGCACACAAAGGATTATTTGCCTCTCCTCAAGATGAGACAGAGTACCGCAGGAATTTTTCTTTCTGTGTGGAGTCAGCCATGCCAACAAGTACAACCGTGATGTTTGTGCCAATGGCTCTTTCTCCCATGTCCAGCCATGTGAACAACAGTCCAGTTGCTAAGTCACCAACCCTCTCCAAATGATTCTCAACGAGGTAGCTGGTTATAGGGCCACCGAGGAATCAGAGAATCATAGAATATCTCAAGTTGGAAGGGACGAATAAGGATCAAGCCCAACTGCTCCTCACAGGACTACCTAAAACCGAATGACTAAGAGCATCGTCCAGATGCTCCTTGAACTCTGACAGGCTTGGTGCCGTGGTCACTTCCCTGGGGAGCCTGTTCCAGTGACTGACCACCCTCTGTGAAGAGCCTGAAGAACCTCTTCCTAATGTCCAAACTGAACTTCCCCTAACGCAGCTTCATTCCATTTCCTCGTGCCAGGAGGAAATGATCAGCACCCCTACCCCCCTGCACCCCTTGAGGATGTTTTAGACTGCGATGAGGTCAGCCTTCAGCCTTCTCTTCTCCAAGCTGAACAAGCCAAGTGACCTCAGCCGCTCCTCATAAGTCTTGCCCTCGAGGCCTTTCACCACCTCCTCTAGACACACTCTATCTTGATGTCCTTCTATTGAGTTGTCCAAAACTGCACACAGTACTCAAGGTGGGGCCACAGCAGTGCGGCGTGGAGTGGGACAACCACCACCCTTGACTGGCTAGCTATGTTGTGCTTGGTTCACCCCAGGACGCGGTGTATACACTGTGGTGTACGCACCCTCAGAACAAGGCAAGGAGGAATCAAATCCCCATCAGTGCAAGGTTAGCTGTGCTTATGTGTCTGTTTTCAGAAGCCTAGTCCCCGGAGAAGATAAGGATGCTTTTTGCAATTCCCTAAACACTCATCTGAAGTGGCTATCTCAGTCAAAAAGCTTTCCTGTTCTGAGAGAGAGGAGGTGATTTGTAGAGAAGTAGTTACAGCCACAGAGACCTTTTGTTCCTGTTGATCACAAAAGCAGTCTGGCCTCCTAATGTCAATCCCCGGGTGTGAGTTCAGTTCAGCTCGACAGATACCCAGAGAAGAATTTGGCTGCCTAAACACTGGCATCCTATCATTTGGCTTAGAGTATCTGCAACACCTATGTGGCCTGGAAGGTAAAACACAAACCTACACAAGGCCTGGGCCCTCTGAAACAGGAACTAGATACCAGGCAACCCCTGGACGTATCAAATGGCACTAGCACTTCTGCATGAGCTCCTGAGTTGATCCGTACATTTAGGTTGAGCTGTGTAACTCTCTAGGCTTCATCCCCTATATCAATTAGAGCTCCACTAACTTGTATTACAATTTAGATACTTATTTAGCTGTTGATACCTACATGGAAATACCTAGACTTGTGGGTCGTAATCAGCAAGTCAGAGGCTTCCAACTCCTGCCTGCAACCAGCACAAACGCAGCTGAGCAGCCCCTGATGGACAGGTCTTACCATAGAATACCTCTCCGCTGGAGTGGCTGTTGTAGACAAACTCAAATCTGCCAGCTAAAGCTACGAGAGTCAACACTTACTGTCCATTAGAGAATGCTGGATTTCCTCATTGCACCGGACAATTTGTAGGGAAAGGAAAGAGCTAAAGTAGACATACTTTAGCCTGTAATATGCTGTAAGTACTTTGTACAACCACGTTTCTGCAAGCAGAAAAAATAATCTCATTACTGCCCGTTTGCTGAATTAATCAAGCTTCAGGATATCCTAATGAGTGAATTAATCTGTTTGCCAAAACAAGAATAAAAGCTTCACACTGTCAAAGCATAAACACATCTAGAGGGCAGCAATGATATTGTCATCTTTAGCTAAATATAGATCCTGAGCAGAGACAAGTGCACAGCCACACACTGCACCAACACATACATTCTCCCGTTTTTTTTTTTCTCTTTGAGAATAATACATAAGCTTTGCAGCACAATTGAAAAGTAAGCGGATGGTATCATTTCCAGATGCTTCGTCAAAGAACGTTTCGCCTATGCCCACAAATCACGCTACAGTGTACCCAGATCTTGATTTCTCAGCACGAGAGAAATTATATTTCCTAAATAAAGAGGGAAGAAAAAAAAAATAATCACCAAAATCACAGTGTCAGAGATGAAATACCTACAGCCTGACACTTTGTTTTATAAAGCAGCTGAAACTTACCCGAGCCACTCAGCAATTCCCAAGATACACACAGAAACACACACAAAACCACCACGGGAACTTTTTTTCCAGTTAGAATGGAAATATTTTAGGCAAACAGTTTATTTTATAGTGGCAAGCAGGAGAGGATTTTTTAATGCACCAGTTCTTGTTCTTATGTTTTTTTGAGGCAAATACCCTTTCTTTGCTGGCATCTTGCAGGGTGTGAGAGCATTCCCCGTCCGAGCACTCCAAGGGTCTGAGTTAGAGTGACAATCAAAGCATGAGAGCTGACAAGATGGATACCAAGCCAGGGCAGGTCCATCCAAAGCCTCTGATGGGCCGATCTGTGGAGCAACCTACTTGTCACATTTGGTCTTCAATCCCATACACTATGTGCACAGAGGCTACAGTAAGGCGCCAGAAACAGTCCCATAGTACCAGAACGTGGGCAGCCTGGTTTGCTGTAGATCAGCGACTTGGGCTTGACTGAGCCTGGTATAAGATTTTCATACAGCCTGGGCACTTCCAAGTCTGGATTTGTCAGCATCTATAGTCCAAAAGCTTTTGTTTACGAGGAATGCTACTGGGTTTTCGTTCCCTCCAGCTGACGAGCTACCTTTATGAAACTGGTAGGAACTGGGAATCTTTGAAATTTAGAAATTTTTTAATTTCTAAAAGAAAATAATTACAAGAACGTACCCAAAAGTTTTATACATGTTAGAATGAGAAAAATACAGCCATACAAAACCAAACTAAAGATACGCTATAGTTCCTAAAAGGCAGCACCCTGCAAGCATGGGATGCACGACAATATAATGAATAGCTGAGTTACTACCTAGAACTGGACAAACCTTACTAAAAGAAAGGCATTGCACAGTGCTTTTTCTAAACTTGTCTGGTTTTGCTCTCAAAACCAACTCAGTAAAGTATTACACACCATCTTTTCTCCCTTTGCCTCATCAAAACGCAAAGCAAAACAAGACAAAACTACACCACATGTCCTAGGCAGACATCTTACATTGATCCAAGCCATTTGTTAAACCTTCGGCTTTCACCTGGATTATTCACCTCTGACATTTGCAAGATCCATTTCCCCTTTATTTCAATGTTTTTATCTTATTACCTGCACGAGGCGCACAGTCTACGTTTTTAGCACATTGAGTCCCACTACAAATGGCCCTCTAGTCAGCCCACAAACTAACTTGGCAAAATCATGCAAGTAAAAGTAACCAGATTGTGTCAGCATTTGGCCTTCCTGAACTTTGGACATGTTCTGCCTGTACTGGTTGGCACATCTTTCAAATCACAGAAGAGATTGCACCTCTGTACTTGAACCTTAATCTGCTGTCCTACTGCCTTCCCAAGTCTTCACCACCAACTCCTACCTCCCAAGAAGGTGCTGATTTTACAAGCTGACTCCAAGCTCGATATAGTCCTTCCCTTCCCTTTCTGTGCCACAACTTGGAGGAACTACACACCTGGAAGAGTGTAAAACCAACTGAAAGCCACCTACAGTGCCTTCAGTGTACTTTAGTTCTCTATAGCAACCCACGTACGTTACCACATCTGGGCACCGGTATGCAGTACCAGTCAGTCCTGCAGACACATTTCCTCCATGTGACCACGCACGTTCCAGTTTGAAAGGAGAAAAGTGTCCACTTCCCCAGACTATGGCAAAGTAATGCTTCAGCATTTCAATAACGTGTTTTCATTGGTCTTTAATTAACATGCCATTGTTTTAAGAGAAATGAATTTAAGATTTATTAGCACTGTAATACAAGCATTAGACACCACCGAGAAGGACAGAAGCAGGGAAGAACTTTAAATCGGGTCATTGATGAATTCCTGAAAGCAATCACAGAGTATATAAAAATAAAATGAGGCATTCAAGACTTTTTCCTTCTATGCACAGGAAAAGCATTTAAATTCTCTGTGTTTAAATAAGGCATCATGAATAATGTCTTTTTTTTTTTTTTTAAACTTTCCTCTTTGCTTTTGGAGAAACAAAAATACAGCAGTGGAAATACTGACATCCTCCACCAAAAAAAAATGGAAATGGAAACAAAAGCCATACTTTGAGGTACCTTTTCTACGGCGGGTTTTTAAGGTCCATTCTGATACACTTGTTCTTGTCTGAGCTGCCTGGATCCTCAAATTTCCTTCTGATCTCAACTGAGACTGTAGATGTAGTGAACTACCTGCTGTGATCAAAGACGGCACAAGCCAGCCCTTAGCATGTTCCCACATGTGCTATTGGAAAGATCACAGGTCAGAGAATACGGGGTTTGAGGACGATCTCACAGTTCCGAGGTAACCTCCTTACCCTGCTCAAAGTGAAGGATAACAGAAACTGGTCCACAGCAACACATCTGGAAGAGGGCTTTGTTTTGCGTAGCAAATACACAGAACTCTAGTTATCTGACCCTTGATACCTAGAGCTGGGGAAAGTATAAATTCACTTTCAGTGAGTCAAAAAACAAGGTCTAAGGTGACAGAGCCATTCTTTTACAGGACTTAGAGAATGATAGCCCCACAAAAATAACGCTACCTGAAAATTAGACTCTAACATCCAAGCAACATTTCAGAGTGGAACATGGAATGAAATGTCCCCACAGCCAGAAGTGCACTGCCTAGCCTGAAAGAAATGAGTGACAGACAAGTGGGTACACACGTTTGGAACTAATAAGTTAAAAACTCTTAATGAAAGATCCAAGCAGCATTGACAGATAAGGAAAAGGAAATGAGTGCCTGGGTCCGACAGCCTGAATAATAAATTTTTAGTGAGTCATCATGATTGTTTACCTCTAAGAATAAAGCATCAGTTCCAAGAGATTTCTAAGAAGCCCCCATACTCCCTCGTGCTTTGAATTTTATTTGTTCTATAATATCCTCTACTGTTCCCCTTGCAGTAACAAGGCAGCTACCCCAGCCTCGTAAGCTAACCGCTGATGAAGTTACTAAACAGATTCCAGACACCAGTCTTCTGGTTGTTCGATACAACTTCCAGCCAGGTTTGTCCCCCCCGATCACACAGCCAGCCTCTCAAAGGGAAAGCCCTTTCAAAATACAGTTCTCGGGTGTTATGATAACAAGTCAAAGGATCTAAATGGCTGAAGCACTGCTACAAATACATTCAGCTATACATATCTACACATGAAGAAACACACAAAGCACAGCATACCCTCCTTAGAGGGTATTTTTACCCAGACACATTTAAGTAAAGAGGAATCAGCGTACAAAAGTCTGTGCTTCTGAGAAATCCGCATCATTCTAGACAGGCATTTTGAACACAGAGGCTGGAATGTGGATGAAATGCTGATTCCCAGGCAAACACTTTTTTTTTTTTTTTAAATGGAAAATATATTTTGGGTCTCCCCAGATGCCTTCTCAAAGGCAGATCTGTGGGAGAAAGAAAGGAGTTTGTACTTACTCGTGGTGTTGTATTTGATCCCATTGAAGAACTCTGGGCAGGGTCTCTCTACTAATTCCCCCGCAGAGGTTCTGGGCCAGCAGGTCCCGATTTGATCAGTTGTGGCATTGCAGTATGGACCTTTTTCGTTAAAAAAGGAGATAGAAAGGGAAAAAGCAGCAGTTGAAAAAGCACAAAAGCGACACACTTCGCATCAGAAAGCTAACTGAATCTTAGCATTTATAAAGCATTGCCGAGCCCTGCACTAGGTAATGTTTCCTACCATCAAAGCCCAGGAAAGGGATAGAGGAACTCTCTAAAAAAGTCTCTTGTAAACGATCCAGGAGGCTGCAGTTGACATCAAATTCTTCTAAGATGAGCTGAGATATGGTCACATCCATTATTGTCCCTGGAACTCGACCGGATCAGGCTCCTTCCCCTTTTTTGGTTTTTTTTTTTTCTTTCCGTCCCCTCTCCTTTCTTGCTTTCTGGAAAGAAATGAGCATCAAGCTGCGGACACCCTGCAATCTCGTGTGTGCGAGCTGCTCTTCTTCCCAGCGTGCTGACAACTTGGCTGAGAGTCTGCATCTGGCTGCGCAGTTCAATCCTCCAAGCTCTTCTTTGCTTTTAAACAGCAGCTCAGGAACCAATGGGATCACACTGAGCCTGGAGTAAGGGGTTTGCGTCTCTCCGCCAGCTTCCCCTGGTCTAGCAGCTCTCCAATGCCGCCTCACATTGCCAGACTGTTGTACTGCTTTCTCTCTCCCTCCCTCTTCGCACTCGCACACACACAGGCAGGTTTATTGTTAGCTTGGGGGATGAGCACTTCTGCAAGAATACTCGCTGCAAATTAAAGCCAGGGAGAAAAGGAAAAGCCATCAGATGAATGGAACTCCTCCGGCTTTTTGTGAAGCAAGGCAATTCCTGCCTTTACTGTGTCGAACAGAGGGTGAGCACAGATGCTTGGACAGGGAGGGGGAAGAAGGGCACCCAGTCCAGCAGATGCATGAGCAGGTCGTGAGAAAGGTGAGAAATAGTAAAAGCTGGGATGAGGGAGATGGTCTCATCCCTCATCAAGAATCTGCAGTACTGACCCACAGGAGAGGCAGAGTGGGGAAGAGTGAGAGAAGGGTTGGGAACCCGGGCTGGGGGAAGCAAGGCACAGAGGCAACACATCTTTAAGTCACTGGGACATGCTGGAGAGCAGCCTAGACATACCCAGCCTTTCTGACCTGCGACATTAGGACAGGATGAAATCCGTACGAAAAAGGAGCAAAAACTTGCTAAGGAAGATCATCTAGGATCACAGATTGAGAAGGATCTTAGGAAGCAAATAGAAAACTGACTTGTAAGGGAGAAAAGCAAGCTAAATATATAACCAACAGACGAATGCAGAGACAGAAAGCAAGGACAATAAGGAAGCTTTGACAGGAAAAATGGGATCCAGAAATTAACTCTGGTTTACAGTCTGTGTTCACAGCTTTAGACTGGACGCGGTGCTTACACAGAGTTCAAAGCAGTGGTAACAGGACACCTGATCACATCTGCCTCCCACCCTGCCCTGGACTTTCCCTGTACTCACATTTGAGATTGAAGGGCTTTATTCTTTACTCTTCAAGGACCAAGACTTGTGTTATCCAACAAAAAGGAAAAATCGCTGGGTTAGAAGGGCAAATAAATTAATAACACACGCTGATGAGAAAACTAGCCAGGAAGGTATTCTGACATCTGGGAAACTGGAAAATTTTTAGCATTTTCAGACTGCAATGGGAGGAGAGGGGAGGAGTGCCATTGTGGTTTTGGGATGAGCATTTTATGTTTTAAATATGTAACAACCCACAAAAATAACGAGTGTCCTAACTCTCTAGGCAGCATGTTGTTCTGAGGCAAGTGAATGCATCTGTCTCTTTCTCCCTCTGGAGCCGTGATCTCCTTCCCAAGTGAATGTTTCCAAAATTGCAGCCCTACTTGAGAAATCTGCATTGCAACATACTGACACTTGTCAACACCACCAGACCTTTTTGTCCCACGCACCTCTAATCCCAAAAAGCAGCAGAGAAAATTTCTTTAGCATCATTCACACAACATGACCACCCCCAACACAGCGATTGTCTACAAACAGGGCTTTGAGGAGAAAACCCTATTTCTCAAACTTCCAAGTGAGGGGGATAATGGATGCTCTAAATCTCTAAGGAATTCACAGACATCCATCCCTCAAACCACCTTTAACTCTACACTTCAAGTTACTTTGCTTCTTCCTGACAGTCCAGTTGAGTTCAGAAAATTTATGTGTGTTCCTCAGGCAGAGCCCCTCAGTGATGGCCATGAGACCTTCTTCAAAGGCAGCATCTGTAAGTGCCCAATGGCATCACTGAGCCCAGTGGCCATTTCATTCGAGGCAAAACTGATCAGTGAGTAGGGCACTTGTCCAGGATACTGATAAGACTTTTTTTCCTGTTTCTGCTGTTTCTCTGCATGACAAAAATCACAGCCTGGCCAAAACTCTTCATTTCTCACCTACTGTCTGCCTTTTCTATTTTCTCACTCTATTTGTGCGGCACACAGAATCACTAAGGTTGGAAAAGACCTATAAGATCATCTAGTCCAATCATCAGCCCAACACTACTGTACCCGCTAGACCATGTCCTCAAGCCCCACATCTACACGCTCCTTGAACACCTCCAGGGATGGTGACTCCACCACTTGCCTGGGCAGCCTGTTCCAGTGCCTGACCACTCTCTCAGTGAAGAAGTCACTGGCATTCTGCCCCTAATCTCATCTCTAGCAAGCTTGGTTTTATCCCTCTCCCCCTCTGAACCTAGTTTGAAGCCCGCTCACTGAGCCCAGCCAGCTCATGAGCAAGAATCCTTTTCCCCCTTTGAGGAAGCCGGACTCCATCCATCACCAACAGGCTCGGAGCCGTGTAAACCTCCCCATGATCAAAGAAACCAAAATTCCACTGTTTGCACCAACCTCTGAGCCACATGTTCATCAGGGGTGTTTTCCTGTTCCTTTCCCTATTCTTTCCTGCCACTGAAGGGATTGAGGAAAACACAACCTGCACTCCTGATCCTTCAATCAACCACCCCAGGGTCCTGAAATCCCTTTAGAACACTTTCAGGCTTCTCTCAGCAACCCCATCACTGCTCACCTGCATGACCTGCATGATCTGAGGGCCCCACCTGACCAGGGAGTTTCCTGGTGATGGCTCTGACCTGAGCCCCAGGGAGGCAGCAGACTTCCCTGGGGGATGGGTCTGGTCAGCATATTGGGCCCCCTGTTCCCCTCAGAAGGGAGTCCCCTACAACAATCACCCTCCTCTCCTTAACGGAGGAAGCCCTAACACACGGGGCTCACTGACTCTCCCTGGGTGACCCTTCATCCCTACTCTCACTAGCCCAGCCCTCGAGTTCCAGAGCCCCATACCTCTTGTGTAGGGGCAACCAGGAAGGGGAGGGAGGCTGGGAGGGGATTCACCTGCTGCCCTGAGCAGGAACCTGTTTCCATTCCCCCCATCTCTCAGGTCTCTTCCTCCTTCTGGCAGGGGGGAGAGGGCAGGGGATGCTGTGCTCTTTGTGGAGCCTCCACCTGCTGCCTTTCCCCCAGGGATGGCAGGGTGCAGCTCCACCAACCCATCTCCCTCTCCATTCCCTGATACCCCTCAACCTTTCCACCGCCTCTTTCAGTGCTGCCACCAGGCTGAGCAGGTCACCTACTTGGCCACCAGCACACAGGGGCTGTCGCTGCTGCCCTCCAGTCCCAGTGCCAGGCTCGGGCAGCCCCTGCAGCCGGAGCCCCGGGCGGCCGCGTGTCTGCGTGGGGGCTCCGGCTGGGTCCCCACGGTCTCTGCCGACGGCTTCTGGCCGGGTGCAGACCATCGCTGTGTCCTCTGCTCTGCCGGGCGGGCGATGCCCACCGGTGAGGCGGCTCCAGAGCCCGCAGGGGATGGCGCCCCGCCCGCACCAACCGCGCGCGCCCCCTGCGCCGGGTTTAAATCCCCCGCCGTTGCTCCCGGCTCCGCCCCCGGGTGACGTCACGGCTCGCGCAGGGGCTGCCGGTGCCACGCGGGCTGCCCGGCTCCCCTTCTGCCCGCCGGGGCCCGGGAACCCCTCGGCTCCCCGCGACCGAGCGCCGAGCCCCGGCGGGAGCTGCCGCCGCCGCTGCGGCCCGCGCTGTACCTACTGTACTCGAATCCAACACTTCGCAAGAGGCTTTGGGCCACAGAGCTTCCGGAATTTTTAGAGAAATGCATCCCAAGAAAGCCAGTAATTGCATTTGTCATCTTACGGGTGGGCTTGTTCCCCCGGGTGGTGTTCACTGGTTTGTGTGGGTGCGTATCAGGGCACAAGCACAACCAGTCTGAACCAGAACAGCTAAATATTGAGGGTTCTGGAAGTGAACAAGGCAGACAAATAACGGTGTGAACACACAGACAGCTCAGGAGCATCCTGTACAGAGGAGCTACTGGAAAGTGACCCCCAGCTCTTCTGTGAATGAACGGGCCCTGCTCGCAAATGGGGTACAATATTCCCTAATAATGGGAATAGCCGTGTGCCAAGCCGTGCATACACAGCTGGTTTCTCACTCTCCAACCCAGCCCGCAGTTGGTAGCAGTACCCAGAGGATGGGTGTCAGTTTGCCCCGCTGACAGTGACAGAGGTGACGTTGCGCTGTTTAACCACCAACCCCAAACCGCAGCTCTGTGCAGACTCAGGCAGCCAACATACGTGTTTGTGAGGGGCGGCAGCACCCCCTGACCCTGCTGGCTGCTCCTCGGTCATGTCTGCTCTTCTCCTCAGGCACAACCTCCACAAAATCTACATGTTTCAACACCCATGATGTGCTGGAAAAAAAGAAAAAAAAAGCACTAGTTCCCTCCTCATTTCCTTTTCCAGAGAAAGAAAAGCCCACTCTACCTCATCCAGCCTCATTTTCCCACTACGGTGATGGTTTTATCACCCCTTTTCCTACGCATTGATGCAAAGAGCTCGTGGTTTCCAGGCACAGCAGTCGCCCATCCCTTCTGGTATGCAGCACAAAGCTTAGGACAAGAAATGCACATCATTTGTCAAACAACGTGGTTACACCAATACCTTTCTTACTTCAGTTCCCTTGGCTTTCAGGAGTTTACCTGACCAATATGGAAGGATCACATGGAGCCATGGTTCGAGTTTTGGCTCTTTAGCTCTCTTTTTTTTAATCCGAATAAATCTACATCCGTGCTCAAATCTAACATTATGAATTGGTCTGTTGACACAGTCATGGGTCTGTGTTTGGAGCGTGAGGCAAGCAAGACAGCTAAATGCCCAAGGAGCTGATCCAGAAGTGTGCTGCATTCTGCAGGCCAAGTGCAATACCTTCTGGCGGAACCTCACTTCTGTCCGGCCCTTATGGAATTAATGCAGGTTCACGTGAACAGCCATCTACACTTTGTGATGTGTATGACATCCTCATTGAGGGAAAGACTCAAGTGAATCTCAACGAAAGGATTCCCTACCCTGGTTTTGATTTTAAAAGTGCAGACAAAGATGAAGGAGAAGGAAGCGGAGGAGAAAGAAACCTCTCTCTTATTTGTAGAAATGAAGTCTTTAAGTGAAGTCTCCCTAGAGAACGATCAAGAAGCAGAATAAAGTTTGATGGCAGAAGTATAGGGTCGTCAACTAATTGCTCATACAGCCCAGCTGCTCTGGTTTGAATCTTAGTGTCCACCTCGGCAACCCTCTACCTCTACATTTGTGTTACCTTTAACTATGAGGCAAGAGGGTTTCGAATAGCACAAGAAGGTTTTCCTCATCTCTTCTTTTGCTGTTTGAAAAATATCCCCCAGTAATCCATAATTATGGCAATGACCTTTGAGGATCTGACTTTAAAGTTAGTGGGACTCTTCAGCTAGGTAAGGAATGCCAGACCACACACTTCAAGGAAGGTACTAATTTAACGGGGCGGTTTCTGGACCATAAACCCGAAAGCCCTCCTTCTCATCGTGCACTGCACAACTGATCTGGCGGCACTTTCAAATGCAGTGACAACATAACCGTTACCTGGTAAAATATTTATCTTTCCTTCTCGTGGATATAAAGGCAATTTTCAGGTGGGAACAAGCAGCCTCATATCGTATGGAGCAAGACAGTTCAAGCGGCAAGAGATTGATGGCAGCTTAAAGATCTTCACAGACAGTACACCCCTACAACTGCCATAGGAAAGTCATACGTGGTTATCCTCGCTGCCACACCACACTGCGGCTTCTCACAATGAATTACACTACTGCACGAGTGGAGTGTTAAAGAAAAACACTTCCCAAATTGAGTACTACTCTCCTAATCAAAATCTGGTCCTCACTGCATATACTTGAGACTTACACCGAATGTGCAGAGTTGCAAATTGTTGTATGCGGAGAGGAGTATCAGACACAGCTAAATACTGATCTTTGTTTCAGCAGATAGACTCATTTGTTAGGAACAGTAGACATCCTTTATTGCTAGAAATGAAGGATGACTGTAGTGAGCAAAGATAAAATTCAAAATGCAGGTTTGTGGTGATGAATCTTTGCAGCTTCATTGATGTTAGAAAATATTTACTGTGGGTGTAAAAAGATTCAACAGCATAAATAACAAATGGCTTGTAGCCACACATTAATATATTTCTCTCAGCACATTAATACACTTGTCATTCTCTACAGCTATCAAACCTGTACCAGTGAATCATGTTACATGAGACAAATGATGAGACATTGCAGGGAGATTATAAGAACACACAAAAGAACCAACCTTGACACACTCATAAACTGCCAATGTTATTCTTTTTAAAGTGAGGTGTTTTGGATGAATGTGCAGGACACTATCTGCCATATGAGAGCACAAAAACATTCATTCCAGAATAACTGTGATTTTATACAAGGTCAGATTCAGGGTCAATGCTTCATAGACATACAAGAACACAAAGGACCTATTTCATATATTTCTTTATGCCTGGCAATGGCCTGGTCCCCTGTTTACAGCATAAGCAACTGATTTTTTTAAAAATGAGGGTTAGGTCACATCTGAACAAATGATGACAATGATAATGAGTCTCATTAATCCCACTTTCTTTCTGTTAAGTACAATAAGACCGCTGCCAAATAAGATGTATAGAATCAGGGGGCTTGCCCTGCTCTCCTCCTTACAACACATTAGGCAGCAGGATTTCTTGTGGCTTAATTCAGGCCATGTCAGTCAAGCTTTTGCTTTCCCTGTCTCCCCCGCTGCTTTGTTGTGATGACTTTCAGTGCTTGATGGGTAGATCTGAGTAGTCACATCATATGGACTTAAACTGGGAGGAAGCATAGAAAGAAAAGGTGGAGGGAAATAAAATACTTAGAAGCCAATCCTCGGTTTCCTCTGAAAACAGAGACACTCTGCATGAAAACTGGCTTTGAAATCATACAGAACAAAGGTAGAAATAACAGATGATCATGTTGCCCCGTATCCCATCTTTGACAATGAACCAAAATCAGATGGTTCAGAAAATGATGCAGCCCACCAACAGAACCACCCTGCCGCAAACTGCCATGATCAAATTACTAGGGCATCCTCAGCAACCTTAACATGTGCAGTAAGAGAATTAATTCTTTGGGTTATGGGTCTTGTTTTCACTGCCCAGCATACAGCATTGTCGCTACAGCGTGGTAACTCACTGTTTTAAACTATCCAACTTCTATTTGGTTGTTTTTTTGAGAAGCATAATCAGTCTACCTTTGAGATTGTGGGCTCGTGACTTACATACTACTTTGGGCATCTCTTCTCAGCAGAGGGGCAAAACCCAAGGCTCTAACAGATTTAAACACTGCAGAGTTGATTGATAGCTCTCAGATTCCGATTGCTTTGACTTCGCTTTTCATGACACATGTAAGCTGCTGTTATACCCAAGGAAGACCTAGATTTTGACTGAACTGCCAGAAAATACATGTCCAGCACCATTTGAGACACTCTAGCCTATCTGAGATATAGCCACATGAGGCTGGCAGATAAACACAGGACCTTGGGAAGACTCACCCCTTCTGATGCAGCAGCTGGAGGCCAGGAAATTTGTCTTCAAGCATCTCAAATTTTCTGAGACACCCATATCTGAGCAACCAAATCAAGCCTCAGGTATCCATTGATTCTGAGGGCTGATCAGATCTCTCTTGACAATATGTATGTACAGGCACATGAACTTCAAAGCTTAATCTGAATTCCAGCTAGCAGGACAATATCAGTGCTCACTGCTCCTCTAAATCCTCACAAGTGCCTCACCACTGCCAGACTTGGCAAGGAACAAGATTTTCTGATAAGCATTTGGTCATCTAGTATGTGTCTCCACTCAGGCAGCTGGATAGAAGACTGAGCAAAAATTGGACCTTCCACAGAAGGGAAGAAGTCCATCATCAGCATGTCACTAAGGAGAGTCTTTTACTGTTATTTCTTAGGCTTTACCCTATGTAATACTTTTTTTTATTCCCTGGGTTACCTAACTTCATAAACGTGGGAACGCTCCTAAAATACAAACATACAAAGCGTGGCACAAGTAGCCTTGCAGAGCAAATGAAGCTTTCATGACAGTTTTCTTCTCTTGGTTGAACTGTTATGCTTATCACATCCTCTCTGAAAGGAAACAAATTCTGGACATGTCACATCTCTTACTGTGTCTTCAGTGCAGATGTCTCCAGAGGTGACAATGAACCTGGGTTTCCTTTGCAGACAATGGAAAAAAATAGGAATTTTTGTAATGCAATTCACCTGAGCTATTGCAACCACCTCTGTTAGGATGAGAGTGATTTTGCCCTCAGCTCCATCCAATACCCTGAGTAGATCTCTGTTGTCTGTAAGAGGAGCACATAACAACTTGGATTGATGTAAATGTCTGCATTTATTAAAGTGAATCCCATTCCAGATCCCTAGAACAAAGATTAAACTGTTGGTGAGCTCTTCCCCACTGTCCTGCAGCACCTTTTCTTCCTAGAGCATTTGGCAACTGTAATCCCACAGTTTGGGGGATCTGGGACTATCATTTCATGGGAGGTCAAACACAGATACTTTAAATTAAATGTACCAAGAACAAAGATGAGAACAAAAATGCCCTGTTATGACAGGATTATCACAATGCTAGCAACATTCTGTTATGTTTAGAGTTTCCAAGTCTTTAATGTAATTACTTACAAGAAACCAATACAATACAAACACTGTATAATAGATTTGTATCTCTCTGCTAGCCAGCTGATTATTATAAGGACTCCAGGACAGTCAGCAACCATCAAATCCCGCGAAATTAAGTGGAAGAAATAATGATCAGTCATGCCAGCTTCAAGAAGTGAGACAGTAGTTCTCAAGAAGATCATTCTGTAACAGATAGTGAGGTAGGGTCCAGTCACACTAGACAGAAGCTGGAATGACTAGGCATGAAAATGGATTATCATATCATTATTAAGGCCGTGGTAACTGAGGAAAAAGAACCTAATGACCCCCCGATTTGTGATTTGCAAAGCGTTTTCAAACTCCTATGATATGAGATTGCAGCACCAGAAGAACAGAAAGGATGGAAGTCATGATCCCTGTAGCATTAGTTTGTGCCTGTATCTGGAACTAGCAACCCTTGCTATCTACACAATTTTGGATACCTCCAGGGATTACAAATCCACCTACGTCCTTTCAGATCTGTTCCCTACCTTGACTCGCTACCATTTGAATTTTTATTACCAGAGCCAATATTTCTGATTCTGCACCACAGGGTAATCCAGGTCTTGCATAGGTATAGGCTGAATATTTGAGAGGTCCATACTAGCACAGGGATTCGTCTCACCTAATTTCAGCAATCCAAAATTTGTGTATCTAAAGTAAGGCAGGTATCTAGGCTCTCTAACAGTGTCCAGGGAAATGACCACTTTCAGAGAATGAGGATTTATTTAATTTGGAGCGAAATCCCATCTTCAAATTCATAACCCCTGTTAGTCTACTTAGTAGGATGTAATTCAGCCCAAGAGATGGTTAGATACATCTGTATTTTATATAGAGGTCTCCCCTGACAACATGTCACATATCTGAGATGGATATTGGAGTTGTAGGTGTGTTAGGCATACATTGAAGAGGACAAATTATGCAGTGCAGCACAGTGTGTTTCAAAACTGAAACAGAAATGCCTACAGAAAGGTATCGTTACAAGCTAGTTTATATTAACTAGTGTTCATTCAGATGTTTGATAGGTAGGAATTCGACTGAAGGCAGAGAAACACCTCTATTTCATTGAGCCTTGTGTACTAGAATTATGCTGAGGAATCACAGGATGGTTTGGGTTGGAAGGGACCTTAAAGACCACCCAGTTCCAACCCCCCTGCCATGGGCAGGGGCACCCTCCACTAGACCAGGTTGCTCCAAGCCTCATCCAGCCTGGCCTTGGACACTTCCAGGGATGGGGCATCCACAGCTTCTCTGGGCAACCTGTCCCAGTGCCTCCCCACCCTCTCTGGGAAGTATTTCTTCCTGATATCCAATCTAAATCTTGCTGCTTTCAATTTAAACCCATTACCCCTTGTCCTGTCACTACAGGCCCTTGTAAAAAGTCTCCCCCAGCTTTCTTGTAGCCCCTCCCAGGTACTGGAAGGTGCTGTAAGGTCTCCCCGGAGCCTTCTCTTCTCCAGGCTGAACAAGCCCAACTCTCTCACCCTGTCCCCATGGCAGAGGGGCTCCAGCCCTCAGAGCATCTTCATGGCCTCCTCTGGACTCGCTCCAACAGCTCTGTGTGCTTCTTATGTTGAGGGCCCCAGAGCTGGGTGCAGAACTGCAGGTAGGGTCTAACAAGAGCAGAGTAGAGGGGGGGAATCACCTTCCTCAAATGCTACTGTACACACACACTCATGCTCACATACAGCAGTTTGTGAAAAAAAGTAGATAGTGCACTTGTTGCATACTATGTAACAGAAAAATGCTTTAAGATCATTCAGGTCTGTGATGGTTTTGGCTGGGATAATTTTCTTCGCAGTACCTACTATGGGGCTGTGTTTTGGATTTGTGCTGCAAACAGTGTTGGTAACACAGGGATGTTTTCGTTACTGCTGAGCAGGCCTTACACAGAGCCAAGGCCTTTTCTGCTCTTCACCCCACCCCACCAGTGAGTAGGCTGGGGGTGCACAAGAAGTTGGGAGGGGACACAGCTGGTACAGCTGACCCCAGCTGACCCAAGGGATATCCCACACCATATGGCATCATGCTCAGCACATAAAGCTGGGGAAGAAGGACAAAGTGGAGGACGTTCAGAGTGATGGGGTTTGTCTTCCCAGGCAACCATTACGTGTGATGGAGCTCAGCTTTCCTAGGGATGGCTGAACACCTGCCTGCCCATGGGAAGTGGGGAATGAAGTCCTTGTTTTGCTTTTGCTTTACCTATTAAACTGCTTTTATCTCAACCCATGAGTTTTCTCAATTCTACCTTTCTGATTCTGTTCCTCTTCCTACTGGGGGAGTGTGAGCAAGCAGCTGTGTGGTTCTTAGTTGCCAGCTGGGGTTAAAGCACAACAGATTTTTTTGGCACCTTTAAGCTGTGGCTTTTTTGGCACCTTTAAGACAGGGTTCTGTTTAAAATTATGTATAATAAAAATGCCCTGCTCACTTTATAGTGACACCGTAAAATACGCATTAGACTTATCACTAGTTTTGATTTTTCGAAGCGTGTCCATCTTTGGGGGATACCCTCTCGGTAAAGGCTGTTTCCTTGCTCAAAGTCAGTTCCATTGGTGGCTCTTTGGTGCTCAAACTTTAAACCCACACTTAACTTTCAGTGATTTCAGGAATTAAGGAGGATTTTGAGTGACTTCGTAGAGGTAATCTGTTGTACCAGGACTTAAATTCTGCTTTGGTTGAAACGCACTTTTTTCCCGCAATATTATGTTTCCCCTTGGATTTTATTGGTCTCGTATAAAGCTTACAGAAGCTTGTTATTCTGAAACACACTTTTTAACCACCTGTAAACTGATTGCATCCATCTGATGGGTGAGAACTTTCTGTGAAGAAACCTCAGAAAACAGTCTAAAGCCTCAAAATCAATGTTTTTCTGTTCTTATCAAGTGTTTAGATAGGGAGAGCTCATTCCATAGCTGGTTACATCAGCATCCATTACAGTGGATTTTTACAAACACCAAGGATCAGTCCTCAAGAATTCCATGCAAAACAGCTGAAGACTGAAATAAGCTCCAACATTAAAATAGATTCATTTCAGCGTAGATGTAAAATGCATGTAACTGTCATCAAGTAAAATAAAATAGCTGATATTGTGCTAGATATTTTAATAACAGGTGCAGCAAGAAATTAATCCTGGGAAGTGTGGCACTCTCAGTCTACTTGACAGCACAGCTGGGTTTCTTTTCCCACGATGTGTTAATCTGGTTTGTATTTGGTAAACTGCACGTCTCACTACAATGCACATTAAAGAAAGAGTTTTGGGAAAACATGCAACATTCTGATTAAACATTTTGTCATTCACATGCTCTCACACTCAATGGCAAACAGCAGATAACTTAAAAGCTTATTGCTAAGCAAGTGCTGCTTCTCTTGACTTATCAAATCTTCTCATTAACCTTGCAAAATCTCCTACCTCCAATCAGAGTAGCCACTCACAGCGTTGCTAACTGACAGTTATCGTAAGTCAATGTCAAACTCTGCAGATTGATGCATGGAGCATGTATTATTTTTCAGTGCTTATTCCCTTCCTCAGCTAATAAAATCATCAGAATCATCATTTACAGTAATACTGCATGCAACAAGCACCTGGTCATCGCAGCTTTGACTTTGGGGACTACTGAACAAATAGTATTTCTTTTGGTGAAGGTATTTTTCTGCAGTTACTGCAGTTGAAATACTAAGAAATACTTGGTGAATAAAAAGTTCTCTTAATTTTAATTTGCTGTAAAGTTATTAAATGTAAAACCTATTAGTTTATCCCTAAAGTATTTTCCCCTTCATGCAAATAGCCCTTCCTAGATAGAAATGACAAATGAATAAATACATACTATTTCGTTCAGGGATAGACAGAGATTTTGTCAGGTGCTGTGGAATTCTTATGGATCAAAGCACCAATGCTATATAAATCATCCCTAACAGGACTAGAAGTTACTACCTTTGAAATATGTAGCACATATTTATCTCCCTAGATTCTAGACTTGTTTGGCTCACTGCCAGAGCAACATTGATTTCTTTTGCTTGGCCACTGGAGGGCTCTCCAAATTCTCCATTATTGCAAAAGAAACATTAGATTGAGTTGAAAAAACATTATAAAGAAAATCTGTTTATAGTTACCTCAACACAAAACCAACAACCAAAACAGGAGAGTTCACTAGTTCATACAAAGATCTGCATGTGGACAAAGGGCATTTTACTGCCCCTCCTTGAACAGAAAAAACTGTCTCTAGGTTAAGAAATGCATTTCACTGAACAGAAAATTTCCTTTTACACACAACTGCACAAGAGATTATGGGTTTGAAATGGACAGCAAAGTCTGTCCTCATCACCTATTCCTCCCCATACCACATCATTTCACTCTGAAATCACTGCAACTCAATTCATTTTTCAAGTAAGTATGCTTTCAGACCTCTGCAATCTGACTTCCAACTTATTTCCCCACCCCGAGACCAATTTCCCTGGCTGGTTCAATTTGCTCCTAATGGAAACACTCAGGGATCAATCACCTTATCCTTTTCACATTAATGCTGTTCCCATGGAAAAAGGAGATCATGTAAGTCTTTCTGTTTCCCTTCGGTGAAAGGCACGCTACGTCTACCTTGCCATGAGCCCGTACGGACTATCGCCAACTGAGAATTTCTGATAGCCTTTCTGATAGCCTAGTTTATTTTTTATCTTTTTTCCTTTTTTTTTTCTTTTTTTTTTTTTTTTTTTTTGATCAAAAGGACAAAATTACTTAAAGCTAAATTGTCATGTGGAAACAGAGCAGTTTGTCAAATCTTTTCTTAGGACAGTATTTCCAGTGCCAAAATAAGAGACATGTAGCTTTGATCATCCCAGAATAATCATTAGGAAAGGGCTTTCCCTAGTGATGACTTTGCCTTTTTAATCTCTAACACCAGTCATCATTAAATTTGGGGCCATCTGATGGATAGGCAAACCAGACAACAGAACCAGCATTGCTCCAAGAGGTCGTGTAGTTTTTCATCGCATTGGTATGTGTAGCTGTGTCCTGTTCCCCAAAATAACTATCAGGGCCTTCAAAGCAGGAAGTACTCATGCAGATAATTATCTATATTGCAGAAGAATCAGTGTTTTTCATAAGAATTTGCAGAGACCACACTAAAATGATTTAACCCAACTGACATCTGTTCTCACCCAACTCTGGGCAGAGGCAGAATGAAAGGTGTCTTGAGTGCACCTTGAAGGTGTTCAGTACCTGTAGCACTGAGTTAGAGCAAGCTGTACACTTTCACGTGAGGCTGACCTTTCTGTGATTAGCTTTAAGCCTGAGATTGTTTGAATTTGGAAACAAAGCTGTTTACTGAGGCAGCCCAGCCCAGTAAAACACACTGTGGAAAGCTGAAGCAATAGGCGTTGCAATACACAGGGCTGAACCTAAGGCAGCGGGACCTATACAGTACATTTCTATACTGTGATCTGAATGGCCATAACTGCATTTGCTGACTTCACAAATTCATGGTCTGTGATCAAGCATGCGGGAGGCTGTACGGACTAACCAGCTAAATAACAGCACCAAACCAACCCATTTTGCCCCAATTTGTGGACCAAGTAGGAGTTAAACTGCCCAGAAGTAAGAACTCAGCATCCTTGGAGAAAATATGAGATCCCTACAAAGCACTCATAAAATAGCCAACTACGGAAAAGTGCTGAGTTTGAGGCTTTTCTGCTGAACAGATTCCATTTGCATAAAAAATACATTTTGATTTCTCAGAGTTTACACTTCCACCGTTAATACAGCCCATCAGTTTGGGACTGCTGCAATTTTAAGAGCATTAGTAAAGACTAGAAAAATCTCACTGAAGCCCATGCTTTCCAGAATAAATACAAAGGGAAGGAAGGAGGCAAGCAAGCAACTATAAACTCTTACTGTTTAAAGGATAAAAACTCTTCCTTTCTGAGCACGTTGAGATCCCCACGGTGTTTATCCCAAGAGACATGCTGATCTAATGATTTAGCTTGTAGATACTATCATGAGAAAATGAATAACAACAATATGATTTATAACCACAAGACAGACTTTAGTATTCATTTCTGAAATTAGAAGTGCCCCAGAAAATGAAAATTAATCGGTCTCCTAAAAGCTTTCATTAATGGTCCGAAAATGCAAAAATAGAGGAAAAACTATTATTCTAGAAAACAGCTGGGAATCTACATACACAGCGTGTACACGGATTTGCAGGCAGCGAGGTATAGAAAATTAAGTCTTCCAAGACAGAGCTGGTAACCCTTCATTTATGTCCAGCAGAGGAATACAAATGCCATCACAGGTCAATCCTTTTTATCCTGTGATTTGCTCCTAACAGCAACTATCCCTCTGGAAGTGCCTGTTTCTGTATAGTGACTGTACCACTGGTCTGTAAAGACTAGTGACTAGTTCAGATGCAGACACTTGGATGAACTGTACCTCTATAGGAAGGCAAAGTGATTTGAGCAAGGCCCCAGCAGACCAGAAATATACCCTACGTCCTTCCTGTCCCTGTTCAGTTACCTGCAGCCCATGCTCTTGCCTTCAGACATCATGTGTTCTCCTCTCCCAGGTGCAGCAACATAACCAACCCTCCTTGTGTTTATAATGTGACTCAAATTGTTCTTTTCTCTACTGATAAAAGAGGGATTTAATGTTTTTAAAGAAGCTTATGTGCTCTTTAACAACCGTTTCAATTCTCAGAAGCTAAAAGCATGAATAGCCCCTACCTTCGTGACCCAAGAGGGAGAAAATGTTTCTGAACTACATAATCTATGCTACAGTGCGCTGACGATACAAAAAATGTGTCTTTTCAGCATCCGATTCCTCCATTATGAATCACTGAAAATGATCTTCAGCGGTACACAAATTGTGGAAGCAGGACAGAAGCCCATAGCAATGGAAAAGCAATGTTACATGCCAAGTAGCAAGTGACAGGACAAGAGGAAACAGCCTGGAGTTGCACCAGGGGAGGTTTAGATCAGATATTAGGAAAGAGTTCTTCACTGAAAGGGCTGTCAGGCATTGGAACGGGGTGCCCAGGGAGGTGGTTGAGTCACCATCCCTGAAGGTATTTAAAGGACATGTAGATGTGGCGCTTAGGGACATGGTTTATAGGCACAGAATTATGTTTATGGTTGGACTTGATGATCTTAAAGGTCTTTTCCAACCCAAATGATTCTATGGTTCTATGATTTTATGATCATTCTTACAAATGCATTTGCTGCTTTTTCTAATTGAACCCCATAGTTCTTCAGAAAAGCATTTTCCTTGGATAATTACTATTCTATTACTGTAAGTGAAACACGAATAAATGCAGGCGAAAGCCTACAAAAAGAAAATGTTTATGACACCTTAATAGCACTGAAATCAATGTAAGGAGATAAAAGACTTGATTGTACAAACAAAAGGGGTAGAATTAATCTCACCCAATTTCAAGCATCCACAGTGGAGGGTGGGTTTTATTTTAAAGTGTGGAAATCTCTGAATTTCCTCAGAAAAGCCTCTCCCTTCATTTTCTGATTAGTCATAACTTAAGGAAATTGATTGGAAGAAGGTTTGTTTCATTTATGGATTTAATGTGATACATGGATTTTCCAAACATGTCCAAGTGGGATTATTTTTACCTTGTTGAAAGAAAACAAATCCAGATTTTTTTTTTTTTCCTCTGGCAGCAATTGCTGAAAATTAAACACATTCCTAAAGACAAAATCTGTATGGTTTGGAGCTAAAAGGAATATTAAAGGAAAACATTCACTCTCTTCTAAATGGTAGCAGGCATCAGCACATTTCTCCTCCGGGATGTGTCTAGAATGGAACTGGTGAGGTCTAGAGGGAGTTCCACCACCCACCACTGCCCAATGGATGCCTGGAAATGAAAAGCTCATCAGCTTATTATTGATCCCCCCTGTGTGTTGTTTGGTCTTCACTCCATGTATTTTACACTCTTACTGGACTCAGCTGTCAACAGATGAGTCAACTACCCAAAGATATATCTGGTCAATCATGGTAAGATTAGCAGAGACTGAGCAGTTTTCATTTCTTCTGATACCTCACAAAGGACCAGCAGACAGGATGAAAAGCAAACTGTCATTGCCTAAATCAATTTCAGCACGTAAAAAAGGAGGAGAGGGAAGGAATGTCTTCATAACAATGGGCTGTGATAACAAGTGTTTATCTGACTGTACCCTACGTAAAACATCCTGCTGCTTTTCTTCCAGGCTAAGGTTCTTTTTTTTTTTTTTAATACAAAAATTAGCCAGATAAGAAAGGCCTGTTTTATCTTTTCTGAAAGTTTTCATACACAGGAAAGTAGTTTCCAAAATATTTTCAAAATCTTATAAAGCAAAAACCTTCCTAAAGATAAAACCTGTTTTATTCTCACCTAGACATCTACTAGCAATAGTAAGTAGTAAGATTTTAAGTTGATTTTTTTTTGTTTGCTTATGTCTATGGGAAATTTTACATTACCATTGCCTTAAGAATTTGTGATGGAATTTCCTGAACAGACAGGAATAGCAAACACGCTGACTGTAATCATATTTAGTGTTTGTGAACCCCTCAGTACACTAGGGGAACTGAAAGAAAAGGCGCTGAATCTAGGTGCATACTCACGCTACTAGCTTTATATTGCTTTTATGCTACTATGCATTGTTATTTTTAATCACAGAATCACAGAATGGTTTGGGTTGGAAGGGACCTTAAAGATCATCCAGTTCCAACCCCCCTGCCATGGGCAGGGACACCCTCCACTAGACCAGGTTGCTCCAAGCCTCATCCAGCCTGGCCTTGGACACTTCCAGGGATGGGGCATCCACAGCTTCTCTGGGCAACCTGTCCCAGTGCCTCCCCACCCTCTCTGTGAAGAACTTCTTCCTGAGATCCAATCTAAATCTCCCCACTTTCAATTGAAACCTGTTACCCCTTGTCCTGTCACTACAGGCACTTGGAAAAAGGCTTCCCCTCCAGCTTTCTTGTAGGCCCCTTCAGGTATTGGAAGGTGCTATAAGCTCTCCCCAGAGCCTTCTCTAGGTCATATTTATAAATCTAGGTCATATTTAGAAATTAATTTGCTAAGAAGATCATGTTTAAGTGCTTCTTGACACTTTTAAAGCATGTCTGTTGTTAAGTACTCTGCCATAACAATTGCTGGAATACTGCTTTTCTAGCTGTACCAAAAGATTTCAGGATTAAGCTGTGACCTTGATATAGCATCCCATAGACACAAAAACAAGTTTTAAAAACACTTTAAAAAAAAAAATCTTAGTTGTAACATCCCATGAGAACTGCTTGTCCATTATGTCTTAAACCAATGAGCTTGTGCAGAAATGGATGCAGGAGAAAAAAACTTTAACATCTTCCAGATATCCACCCCAGCCTTGATCTTAAGAGCAAAGCCCAGCTCTACGTCCTGCTCTATCATCTCCATCGCCCCCATCTTTCTAACAGCTTGGCAGGGTCAGTAAGAGGAATAAGGGCTGGTGGGGACTTCTGGACACCTGCAACAAGGAAGATGTAGAGGAGGAGCTGTGTGTCCAAAGATGATGGAGTGAAATATAGGATGTCCTGTATCATCTCAGGAGTCTGTCAAGGAGCAGGAAGAAAGAGGAGAGAGAATAAGAAAAGAGCCTGGAGAACAGGGGAAAGATACAGGGTCCGTCCGTCTCCCAAACTCTCAGCCTCTTCCTATGCAGTGAAATTTCCAAATTAGCACTGACTCTTTTCCCTCTCTGCTCTCTATCAGGAACTGGCCCAGCTAAATCTCTTTATCTGCAAGGAGCAGCAAGTTTATTTCACCACAGGCAATCACAATCACACAATCTAGAGTAATAAAGTAAAGCTCTGCAACACAGGCAGGAGCTGCGGAGTTGTAAGGACCAGGATGCCCATCCGCAGAGACTGTTTCACAACTACTCCTGCTTTCAAAAAATAAATAAAGAGGAAAGCACTGGGAAGAAGGAATTGAAACAATACTGACTTGAAATTACCCATAATAATACAGCCTGGGAGAGAAAAATATTGCCACGTCTCCTCCACCCCCTGGTAACTCAGCTGGAGTGGGCAAAGGGTAGTAATTATAAAGCAGAACTGGTATTTTCAAGGTGTAATGCAGTCATGGGCCAAAGGCCAAAGAAAAAAATAGCAATTGAAAACAAGAAATGTTTTATGTTTCGCCTTGAAAATAATAAAGAAGCGTAGGAGAAAAAAGCACATGGAGAGGTGTTCCACTACCTGAAGGCAGAGGTGACGGCACTCCAAGATGCAGTCTGCTGGCAGCCACGAAAGCACGAGAGATGCTAATGAGAAGAGAGTGGTTGGCCCACACTGTTGCTCATGAGGGAGCAGAACTGAGCCCCGGTGTTTGCACAGGGCACTTGGCCCAACAACAAATGAGCTACCGAGAACAGAGTCTGGAAGGTGAAGGAAACCACTGATCCAGACTGCGCTGACATGAAGAGAAATCAAAAAAAGCTTAAGAATGTAGCACTTCTGATGCTTATTAACAGACACTCGGAGAGATTCCAGGATGAAAAGGGCTGTATATACCAAAGGCTGTCATGGCAACAAGGCCAGCAGCATTTTTGTCTCATATTAAACACTCTAATGGCATGTGCTGAGGTGTTTGGCCAGAGATCTCTCTGAGGTAAATCCCACAGTTGACCCCCTCTTAGGCTTTTATAAGGGAAGAGAGTAGTTGTTAGAGCATGGGCAGAAAGGGGTGAATTTCAAATCCACTTCTAGCTAACACTGATCTTGGTCAGGTTATCTCCCTTGCCTTTACTTGTGTTTCCAATAGGCACTAAATAATTATTCACTGTGAACACCTCAAAACTCCCTTCCCCAAAATCATTACTTCTATTCCCTAGATCTCCACACCAACCACTGAAATCCAAATTTAATCCCTTATTTTTCCATGGAGCTATAACTGTGAGTTTCACCTTTGGGCCTCCAACATTTCTGAAGATCAAATGAAAATACCGACACGTAAGAGTTCCAGCTAGAAGTGAGAGTGAGAGCAGTTAGGTCAATCAATTGGAAAGTTCTCATGTTGCGTGTGGGTTTGCAAGGCTGCCATGGAATATTCAAAACCTTTGCAGTGCAAATGTATCAGGTGCTTACTTGTAATTGCTGGTTTTAGTACCAACCAAGTATTGTAGGCGGGCTGCAGAGCGAGAACGTCTCAAGTTCTGATATTTCTCCACTGATTGGCTTTGAATTCTTGGCAAATCATTTAATTTTCACCATATACAAAACAGAGATTAAAATGTGCACTCCTCAATTTCCGTGAGTTCTGCAAGAATACTTTCAGTATTAATTTTTTAAAATTTTAAACTATGGAAACCTAACTAGAACAAAATATTCCCATTTGATGTAACCCTGGAAACAAGAAGTAACTGAAAATGGTGGACTTAAAATAAAGAAATTCATACCAGAGTCAGGCATCCCTAAATGAGATGGAGTTAAAAAGTGCTCTGAAACCAATGCAGATCAAAAATCAAGCATTCTTTGCTTTTTTCATCTGTGGACCATGGGACTGCAGAAAAACAATGTAATTGATACTGTGTAATGCTGCAGACATTTCCCCTCAACTGTGCATTCTCTCCAATAAAATGGACACATTTAATTCATCTTTTTGTGGATGTTGATGAAATCCTAATGATTATAATGCAAAAATAGAAGGCATAATCATTTCTACGGTGCATGTTTCCACTGATACCCCTGAGCTCTCTGCCTCCCTGTTGAAAACGGTCATATAATCTTATCCTCCAGGTTAGGGAAATAGTAGCCAAAAGTTTAATAACATATATAGCTATATTAATTTTGATTGTCATTTTATTTTAAAAAGCATTTAAAAAAAGAGTACATATACTGGGTGAATTTCTGTATCAGTTATCTCAGAGAATTGTATCCTAACTAGCGTAACAAGCTATTTGACAGCAACCCAGAAAACTATGTATTTTCTGCTAATAAGAGTTTTACAGTTGTGTCTGAGAAGGTTTTGTAAGTAATTAAGCCAAAACAGAAAGAGCAGTAATCAAAGAAAACAACACGAGAGAGCACCAGCCTGGTCTGAGTGAATTGGGCTGTCTCTCCCAAGCAGAAATGACAAGCACTTTAGGTAGCAACTGTGGCATTTAAAACAGCATTTCCCCCTCTGAAACTCAAGACTTTAAAAACCTCTAGGAGAAACGGGGAAAAAAATAGTAAGCGTCCTGCACAAACCATTGCCTTTATTTATCCATGAAGAAAATGGAGATTTGTGCAAAGTTTTAAAGTAACTGAAACAAGAGAACAGGCTATATATATTTTTTAATATATATATAATTTCAGAAAAACACAACAAATTGCCAAGATAAGAAGCCACCCATCTTAGCCAGAAATCTTGGGTTTAGCATGCTAATACAAATTTCAAAGGCCTGATGCCACTGAAGCGTGGCTACATATTGAAGACTCATCCGAAGATTCATACCCACGTTGTGATGAACTCACAGTCTCCTTGAGCAGATTAATAATGAAATTGCAACTATGTCTCCCTTCTGATATTAACTCTTTCCCCTTTATTTACACAGAAGGCAGAAAGTAATAGTCTTCCGCATCCTGCTAAATTGCCTCAGGGATACTTTCAAAGAAAGAGAAGGTTCTTAGGTGTATGATTAATTCCCTGTAACTCGAGCTATGGCAAAGTAGACATGTGCAGCTGAGTGGCACTTAGGCTGCCTCTACACCCACCGGTAAAATAGGCTTCTTTAAATACACCAATTTAGCTATATACCTATTCTGTATAGGACAGCCCTGTTGGTTCTGCCTAAAGGTCCACCTTCTGTATCTTCCTGTCCTTAGTGGATGCTTAGGGAGGAACACAGGAACAGGAGACACATAAGTGCTCTCCCAGCCTCCATCCATCCCAGTGGATTTCCTGCGCGAGACAAGCTTTCTCTGCGATGGTAAACCTCTGTGCATTCCACAGTGTTAGCAGTCAGGAGATAGATAGCCTCTGAATGCTTGGCCTTATGGACCAGGGACATCTGCACAAGGCAGAATTTCAGGAGCATGAAGACAGAGCCTTGCAATGGTACTGTTGCCTATGGTGCTGAGAGGATTTTAGGGACGACAAACAAATCCACAGATATGCTAACAGTTTTTTTTACAGCAGTGATATTTAGAATCATGAAATCCAATTCCTGTAGCAGATTAATTTAGTTGAGATACCAAATAGCATTTACACCTTTAGGAACCTGTTTCTCATTTTTCTTTTTGCTATGGGTATGTGCACTTGAAATATTTCCATCCACAAACAAACTTTTTGTCTAACCTGTTTATGCACACAAGTGACATTACGCAGTGGAGTCATTACTGCAGTGAATGACAATTCTCATACAAGTAAAGACATGCACAGGGTGAAGTGGATGAACAGTTCGGGTCCTAGTGGCTTACCTAAACTGTGTTAACATTTTCCATTATCTTTTTCTTACACAGCCATATTCAGCACCTTGACAGTTTAATGAGTAAGGTGAATGCCTGGGGAAAAAAATAGGCACAATTCTTATTTTGTAATGCAATAAGAGAGCTGAACAATATAGAGTCAGAGCTTTACGGGTCAGCTTTGCATTCTGACTAGCTTTAGTGCTCAACTATTTTTCCCTGCTTCAGTGTTGGAGGCCAAGGCAAATCAATTCCATGCATAACACAGTTTATTCAGAAAAGGTCAACCAAGCGATGCGCTTGAGAGCTAAATGAGGGATGTGTTGCCAGCCACAACTTTACAATAGGTGATTTATGCAAGCGGAACCTCTGATCCATTGTCTGTGTTCATATTCTGGTCCACGGCAAGCCATGAAGCACCTGTAAGTATGAAACATCCTACCACTTTGTCTTCCTCAGACCATCCACTGCATTCTCAAACAGCTTTGAGCACATCTTGCGACACACTAATAATAGATAGTAGGTGGTCACCCTCTTTTTCTGCTTTGAGTAGACGGCAGTGAAGTAAGCACTGACAGGTAAGAGTTTATACACAGGGGCCTGAGGCACAAAGGGTTTACAATTCCACTTCACAAAGAAATGGATGGAGCCTACTCTCACCTTGATCTGTCCATATGGTGAATCTGGCTGTGAGTGTGGCTCCGAAAGCAGCATGGAAACATCCATTTTGTCAGAAGCAAGGAGAAAAAGGCAAGACCATGTGTCAACGAGAGCACGTGTAGAGGCTCATTCCTAAACTGGACAGCTAACAGTCATGGGGTCATAAGGTCTTGAGCATTTTGCTGAAATCAGAAACCATGACAACAACAAACAAGTCCCATTCAGGCCCATTTCTCCTATTTCCTAATAATCCTTCTCCTCCAGTACTATAACCACTCATCTTGAACCACCCATCCCTCCAAACAGTGCAGTTTGTAGTATCACTATTGTTATCTGGGTATACTCTCTGGAATGACCGCAGCATTATTTCACTGCTTGAAGGGTTCATCAACCCACAAACCTAGAGAGAAATGTTGATTTAAAGGCCAGGATGTGTTTTCATTTAAGACCAGATTCACTGACGTGATTCCATGCGAACAGAAAAGGCACTCCATCTGTTTAGTAGAACTTGACAAAATGACAGGTTCTAGAGAGTATATTTTTATCTGCCAAGTGTACAAAAAAAAAAATATCTAATTTAGAAACCACATTCAGCAAACGGTATTTATTGTACCAACTGTATAAATTCCAAGATTTAAGTGTATTCGATGAAGCGTGGCATTGTAACAGTCATTACAGAGTCTGCTGAGACCGTATCATGCAGAAGTAACAGACCCAGGATTGAGGTGTGCTACTCTTCTGCAGTATGACAAAACCCCCCAGTGGCATGTTCCCACTGTAACATGGTTTTGTTTATGAGCTATACCTGTCTTACTTGCCTTCCTCTCAAAGTTTACACTGTTCACTTTTCCCTTTCCTTAGTCTTCACAGCATCCCAGGCAGGCAGCATGGAACCACCATGCCATCAGGTCGATCGCTGTAAATGCTTCTAGTATCTAACAGACTCATGGGATCTGCCCTGACTTCATACCATTAGCAACCCTGCTCTACAGTCCTCCCTCAGACCCACCTACCCAACATCTCAGTGACCCAGGCAGACGTGCCATGGATTTTCTTTTCACTCAGTTCAGAGCTGATGTCATTGAGGGACTATTTTGATGAAGATGCTCAGAGGGTTGTTATTTACCTGTATAACGTAAAGTCTGAGGAAAGTGATTGCTGATATCAGAGGAATTGATATTTCAGCCTAAATCACTAGCACTGCTTCCAGAGATCTTGGCTAAGCCAAGATTACTTCACTTAGTAGTTTCCTCAGGTTTTGCAAAAGCACCCATTAATGGGATCAAGGCACTGGAGCAACTTTTTACTGAAACATGTTTCAGGCGCAGGATCACAGCACAAAGACAGACTACAAACAATAGCTACACGTGAAAAAAGAAACACCACCACCCCACAAAAACCCTAAAACTCTCTGTGTGGCTCTCATCACTGTAATCTCTGAGCACTTTACAGCCTCATTTACACAGCTTAGAGATTTTTTACCATAGATTTTGGAAGAACATGTCAGCCTCTGGACACCTTGGGTAAATGCAGGAGCCTTTAGATACTTCCATGCATATGATCCATAAACTATTTCCAAAAACACCCCAAACAAACAGACCCACAAACCCACCATAAATATTTTCTTTGTACAGCAAACAAAGTAGACATGGGGCTTAGGGCCATGGTTTAGTGGTGGACTTGATAGTGTTAGGTTAACGTTTGGACTTGATGATCTTAAGGCTCTTTCCCAACCTAAATGATTCTATGACCCTAGGATTCTAAATAATCCTCTCTAGTGGACCACAGAACTTGTTGAACTGTCTCCATAGTTTCTTAATATGTGAGAGTTTTTCAATATCCTCAGCTTGGAACTGCACCAGACTTAAGAAATGGAGCACCCGTCTTGTGAGAAAAGGCTGAGAGCTGGGTCTGTTCAGCCTGGAGAAGAGAAGACTGAGAGGGGATCTTATCAATGCTTATAAATATCTAAAGGGTGGGTGTCAAGAGGACAGGCCAGACTCTTTTCAGTGCTGTTCGGTGACAGGACGAGGGGCAACAGGCACAAAGTGGAACACAGGAAATTCCATCTCAACATGAGGAGAAACTTGTTTACTTTGAGGGTGCCA
The DNA here is from genome assembly GCA_027574665.1 of Rhynochetos jubatus. Lineage (NCBI taxonomy): Eukaryota > Metazoa > Chordata > Aves > Eurypygiformes > Rhynochetidae > Rhynochetos > Rhynochetos jubatus. The sequence continues at coordinate 4,985,738 of CM050653.1, read as the reverse complement.
GAGCACTGGAACGGGCTGCCCAGAGAGGTGGTGGAGTCTCCTTCTCTGGAGATATTCAAAACCCACCTGGATGTGTTCCTGTCCAGACTGCTCTGGGTGAACCTGCTTTGGCAGGGGGGTTGGACTAGATGATCTCTGATGGTCCCTTCCAACCCCTACCATTCTGTGTGATTCTGTGATTCCGTGAAATGCAACTTCTTAAATTGTAAGGACCAGTGGCAGTAATAATACAACTTGCACAACATACAACACAGCTTTATTTTGGGAAGCACAAGAAAGCAGTGCTAGACTGCCTGGTATGTCATTTGAAGCAGCGGGAAAGTAAACCAACATCGTCACCTCTATTTAAATAGTGTTATTGCAACATCTGAAAATAGGAAGCACTAGTAAGATTGCCTGTATCTTTAGCCTGAGGTTTGATCATACAAACTCTGATGCTCAAGGTTTAACCTCATGCCTGTGAGCAGTAACTGGGTTGTGTGGATGTGATGAAAGCACATTCCTAAGTGCTCCATGGGCAGCTGCAGGAGCAGCATACGTAGCTTCAGCCAGCAGGCTGACGCCAAGAGAGTGCAAAGCATATGTTAAATGAATAGCTCATCCAAGTATCAGTATAAATGGAAGTGCTTATTGATATGACCTGCTGGGAAAATCAGAAGGGAAACAGTGAGAATTGCTGCCATGCCATTACTGTGGAGGGATATTTAGAGATGTAATGAGGCCAAGTCTTCTGTTTCCAAGAAACAGAATAATGCAATGTACAGAAATAAATAGCCCCTGGAGCTGTGAGTGCCTCACCTTTGCAGTTCTGGATAGAAAGCAAGTAATCAAATAAGTTTTTCATGAAATTTTTATCTATTGAAAGAATGATTGATTGAATTTGACTACTAAAATTTAACAACAATCAGCCAAGAAAAATCTACAGCCTATGTGCACTTAGCAGCAGGGGCATCAAGGCAAAACACTTATGACTGCTTTCTTTGATAGCCAAAGCATCTGTGATTAAATCGTCTTGTCAGAGAAGATTTCATATATGCATTTGAGGTGTAAATGTGGATTTAATTCCCATCTTGCAGACTACATGCTCTACAGCATTCAATTCACAGATTCCTATGAAACTCCTGTGTGGAAGTGCCTATACAGGGACATCTAGATTGAGATGAACATCTAGGGGTCAGCACATCTAGTTCATCTAGTGCAGTCAATGGAGATCTAAGGAAGGGTTCTATTGGCCACACACAGGCACCTAGTGCCACTAGTGGCCTGAGATACCCCTCCAGCCAGCAGCAGCAAGACTCTGGTAGATTCTGTGTCATATCTGCCAGCCCAGCAGGTCTTGGTTACCCTAAAGCATCTCAAAGGGCACTGGGCACCGATGTGAGGGCAACTAAATCCCACTCCACTGGCAATGATGGGAGCTCAGACTTATATGTCAACATAAACACTCAGATTTGTAATGTGTGAGATGAGTCCCACCTATGAATCCATGAGACCCCCAGTAACAGTGCAATGGCTCCGAAGCACTTATAATTTCAGCTATTAGCTTTTGCTCTGAAACTCCAGGTTCAGTCTCACCTGCCTGGTTCACAGAGGTGACCTCCATACATGAATTAAGCGGAAATGAACCAACCGAGCCTGTATTCACAGCAAATCAGGATGGTGTTATTATGACCAGCACACAAAGCGATACTGAAACACCTGTAAACCCAAGATGGTCACACCTGTCTGATCTGCAGAGATTCATGACCAGCTGAACTCCCAATCCGATAGAAAGAATGAACCAAGGGAAATTCTAACCAGGTAGTCAAGTCCTGTTTACCAAGCTTTTAACTGCACAACGTGACACTGAGTATCTTTCCCACAGACAAACAGGCCAAACACAAGATGACTGCCCTTTACAACAGGCATGAAGATTGCCAGTAAAGTTGTACAGACAAATCTTCCATAAAAAAAAAACCCTAGACAGGTGATATTTTCATAGAATCACAGAACGGTTTGGGTGGGAAGGGACCTTAAAGACCATCCAGTTCCAACTCCCCTGCCATGGGCAGGGACACCCTCCACTAGACCAGGTTGCTCCAAGCCTCATCCAGCCTGGCCTTGGACACTTCCAGGGATGGGGCACCCACAGCTTCTCTGGGCAACCTGTGCCAGGGCCTCCCCATCCTCTCCGTGAAGAATTTTTTCCTGAAATCCAATCTGAATCTCCCCACTTTCAATTTAAACCTGTTACCCATTGTCCTGTCACTACAGGCCCCGTTTTAGCGTCCTCCCCAGCTTCCTTGTAGGCCCCCTTCAGGTACTGGAAGGTGCTATAAGGTCTCCATGGAGCCTTGTTTTGAATAAAATTCCATGAAAATAGGAATCATTTAAAAATTAATTCATTCACAGTCTGCAAGGTCTACTATCTCACAATAGTTACAAAACCTTATTTAGAGACATTTGCACTTATGCAACGTTCACAGAGGCAGATCTGTCTGTGACAACGTCGAAGCAAAACGGATGGAAATAAAAGCGTTGTAATGAATGGTCAGCTTCAAGGTGGCAGAAACACGGCACAAGCCTAGCATCAAGCCTTCAAACCCTTTCTTATCAAAATGATGGGGAATCATTTTCTGAAAAATTAACTTGACAGTTTTAAACATTTAAAATGAAGCTTTATAATATTTTAAGGTTTTTTTGTGGTTGTGTATTTCCAATTGAAGATAAACGTAATCTGTAAAATTCTGATAAAATTAAGCTGCAGATTTAATTGGTTCTCCAAATAAGTCTTCCAAATTTTCATTTCAAGGATCCCACATTTTAGGATTCTATTTTTCCCCAATTTATGTGGGTTTTTTTCAGTATACAAATACTCCTCCCAGCATACACACACACATATTTACTTTTCATGGCTGGAAACAGAACCAGATCCATAACACTGAAGCAGTATTCAAAGGTCTAAGTAACCGTTACCTATATGTTTGTTTGGTTGGTTGATTTGTGGTTTCTTTTGTCACAGAGGGAACACTTTTGCATCTTAATCTCATTAATTTAGGCTTGAATGACAACAATCATGCAGCAAACACACCACTATCTGCTACTGTCTTTCAATATACACTTAAAAAGTAACCTGCAAAGACAGGTGGGTACACATGCTCTCTCCCTCTGGTGTTGCTTTTAATCCTGTCTAGCACACTTGTGAACAGCTTCCTCTGAAAAGTGATAATGACTTAGTCCAGAGCAGTCAAGCGTAAGCCTATGTAAACCTAGTTGGTTTACATGATACTTCCAGGCAAGAAGGTGTCTTTGGTAGCTCAGCACTGATAGCCATATTAAGAAGTCTGAAGTGTGACAGTGACCAGAGAGGAAGTTTGATCCATGCTTCAGAATGGCATGAGATTTCGTAAATCCTTCTCTTCAACAAACCTTGGTTCGGTCAGTTGTGACTGACCAACAAACCCCTACAACTGAAGAAAGCTCAGAGGAGACAGGCAGAGGTGCTGTGCCCATGAAGCTCAGGGAATGATGTAGGGTGTGACTGACCACAGCTGTTGTGAAGAAGCTGACTTTATTTCAACACAAAGGGGACCGAGAGTAGCCTTTGATTTAGATAAACAGCTTTCAACACTTGAGTGGATCAACTGGTGGTGTAAATATTTCTCCCTGAGTTCATTAAGACAGTGTGAATGTCTCCCTGAGTTAGCCAGCCCAGCATGGGGGGGAGCGTATGCATGGCGCAGTCCAACAGTATAAAACCTAAACAATTAACAGAAGAATTTTGAAGAGTGCAGTGGGTTTGAGCTGGCTTCAACCCACATCATCTTTTCCAGTGACTGGGGATACCCAATGTCCTGATGGTGAGCATATTAGAGACACCTATAATGAGGATCATATTGGTATTGTGACTGAACTGTGCATTGCGATTGTTCTATTCTAAGTGTACATTTGTATTGTCTTTTCAGTATATTTTGTATCACTCTTCTTAAATCAGAACATCAAATATCTTCAAATAATAAACTTATCATTAAACATCATGCCCTCCACATATGGAATATTTAAAAGAACCTAGTCAGAAGGGATTGGGCACTGACACCAGTGACTGACTGTCATGTCAGATGTGTTTGATGAGATTTGGTGTGTGGCCTGTAAGGGTGCACTGGGTTGGCTGGCATAGATGTAAATTTCTTCACAGTACCTGGTATGGGACTGTGATTTGGATTTGTGTGGAGACCAGTGTTGATAACACAGGGACGTTTTTGTTACTGCTGAGCAGGGCTTACACAGAGTCAAGGCCTTTTCTGCCTCTCAACCCACCCCACCAGCGAGTAAGCTGGAGTGCACAAGAAGTTGGGAGGGGACACAGCCGGGACAGCTGATCCCAACTGTTCAGAGAGATATCCCACACCATAAGACATCATGGTCAGCATATAAAAGCTGGGAGAAGAAGTAGGATGGAGGGGATGTGGCGTTTGTCTTCCCAAGTAAACGTACCGCATGATGGAGCCCTGCTTTCCTGGGGACGGCTGAACACGTGCCTGCCACTTGGATGTAGTGAATTAATTCCTTGTTTTGCTTTGCTTGGATGCATGGCTTTTCCCCTACCTGTTAAACTGTCTCTATGGCAACCCATGAGTTTTCTCACTTTACCCTTCTGATTCTCTCCCCCATCCCACCTGGGGGGGAGTGGAGTGGCTGTGTGGGGCTGAGCTCCCTACCAGTGTATTACCATGACAAAACGAGTCAACAAAGAACAAGAAAAGAAGACCACTTTTGATAGCTTCCCAGTTTTGTACTATTTTAAGTGTTGGCGAAGCCTCAAGTGTAAGACATTGTCCCAGCAACAGGGACAATTATGGCAATCTCCAGGTGATGTCAGGTTAGTTGGAGAGTTGACTAGCATCTTTGAGGAGTTGTGTGTTGGAATCCATCCCTGGATACATTCCTCCCACACCCACCAACATGTTCCTTAAATCAGAGCTTCCCCAGAGACTTGAGAAAACAACGTCGGAGCGGTATAAGCCAGAATTTGTACAGGTGGAATCCTGCACCACTCAGAATCAGGAGATTTAAACCATTTCTGTGAGACAACAGTCTTTCATCGTACTACAGGGTGACCAGAATGAGGGCAAGGAACTAACCCCCAACTCAAGATGATCCAGTGACTGGGGGGAACAAATTATTTTTGCTTTCAGAGAATCCCAGGACTTCATGAAATGAAGAGCATGACATCTAATCTATTGTCTCTCCTTTATTGTGTTGTCTGAATAGCCTTAAACACCACAACTGCAAATTACAACCTTCGAAGTGACTGAAGGGTAAGACAGAGAAGAAAAATGAATATAATTCTTATACTGGTACAATCAGCACAGTAGCACTGGCCATCCACCTTCTGTCTTAATTTTTGGACAAAATTCTGTGTGGCCAAGCTTGCCAATGGACAAAAGTGGGATGACAAGATTTCCATGGAGATCATAAGTGAGTAGAGTCAGCTCTAAGACAAGACTTGTAGTCTCTGTTGGAAACATGTAAGATAGGACCGTCAAAGGATGTGAAGGGAAGCATGACAAAACCCAATGAATATCACAGTGAAATGAGGACCCACTTCCTCTAAGTTCCTATAAAACTTCAAGCTATAACTCAGTGCATGCATCATACAGATATATAGAATTACAGTCATCCGCTCATCCTGGATATTACTGTAATTCTCACCAAACCATATCTGGTGATTACATCAGGAACATCTTCAGCTGAGTCACTGCAGAAAAATCCTGCCATTTCAGCCACTTCCTCTTCTATATGAAAGCAAAGTAATAATTAAATAAAATGCTTCTCCAGGTCCACAGATGAAAACACACATTCCCATCAAGCTCAAAAGCTACACCCAATCAATCGTGAAGGTGTCATCCAGGGATTGTTCAGGGAAACAATGCCCAAAAGGGGAAGTGAGTTATAAGGCCTTCCACCGCTGCAGAAGTATGGCTTGGTACAAATCACTTCAGACGGAATTTAAAATGTCATTCACTCAGCAATTCAGTGAAATCACACATACATGAAATTCTCAAAAGCATTTTATGCCATCTGTTTGGGATAATTAGTGTGAATATATTTAGGGGGGTGAAATTAGTAATTATAGGGAGAGGAAATTAACATATTGGACTAATTAACAGCATCTTCTGGAAAAGAGACAAGAAAGATAACCAATTACAAAACTCTAATGTTTACTGTTCTCCAAGCTATAAATATTGTTCAATATGGCTCTCCTTGTGGGTTTTAGTTGATTTTTTCCCCTCTAAGAGATGATATCTGCACTGTGTCAAAGAATGTGAGCCAGAGAAAAGACTCAGACATGGCAGAGTCTACGGGCTGGTTCCACGCTGTCGAATGGAGCACACCAATGTTTCAATGTGATGATACATCCTTATTGTTATGAGGGTTCAAAAGGAAGGATGCACACAGCTCACATAATTTTGGACATAACAAATTAGAGTAGACTCAGTCATACGAGGTTTTTATCCTTGGATCCCTCTAAAGAAAAAGCATTTCATTTCTGCTCTGTTCGAGATCCTGGTTTAGGATGAAATCGTGCCTTGGACTTTATCAAGTGGAACTCTACTGACTATGAAGAGGAGATCACTATATTGTACACCTCCATTTTCAGTGACAAAACTCAGCGCTGAATACTCCAGACCTTTTTGAAGATCCTGCAATTGTCATGGAAGACAAAAGGAACACGTAGTGGTGAGAAGCACCACGTTGGTGATCCACCACATCGACAAAAGTACATTGGCCACTGCTAAGCAAAAAAGTGAACTGTTGTCCCTAGTGTGTCCCAAACCTCACTTCGTCCTTAAGCCTGAATCTGAGATTTTGTCCAACCGGCCTGAACAAAAAGTTGCTTTGAGTTTTGCTGTATGTATAAGCCCATGCTCAAAGCAGAGTACAGGCTCACAGGATTTTGAAGCGTGGTGCAGAAAGGGCTACGGTCTCAAGCATCATGGCAAGGTATGTTCTAGAAGAGCTGCATGTTGGGTTGTCTCCATATAACAATCAACTCATTAATTTCAAAGCAGGACTTTACCTTTTTGATCACAATGATAGCGCAATAGAAAAGGAGCTTCTGTGATTTCTGCCTTTTCATATTAAAATGATATTATAGTGTTTGCAATCAGCTTGAGAAGATGCCCTATGTTCATGCATCATGGAAATAGTCCAGAAAATTATTTTTTGTCAACAATTGAGAAGTAAATTCTTTGTCAGCTTCCAAGACAGCCTGGTGCGAAATTTTGGGGTTTTTTTTCAATAGAAGCTCTGGACAAGGAAAAATACATTATGAAGTTTTTTTCTTCATAAAGTTTTACAATACAACTTCATAAAGTTTTGCAAGTTTTACAATAACATCTACAAAAATGTTCAAAAAGCAAAGAACCCCTGAAAGAAAGGTGCAAAATTATGGAAGGTTTCACAGAACCTCATCTATCCTTTCTTTGTTCCCAGTAACAGAATGGAATAGATGGTCATTAAAATTAATACAGCCAAATGCACCACACAAGGCAGAGTTGCTCTCTGGAACACAATGGCACAAGTTGCAGAGCTCAGGCTAGATTCATAATACAGGTCAACACACCCATTTATATGCAAATTAAGTGTGAGTTAAGGCAACACAACTTTCAGACTTCAGTCTGAGCAGCTTACCTAGATCTGCTTATTGTCCTTCAGGAATTGATACAGTCAGAGCAAAACACAATTGCTATGATGTATTATACAGAAAGGTCTTTTTTCTTCCTTCAGCCTCATTTCCATTGTCATTTCTCAGGGCAGGAGAACTGGCTGAATCATAATATCTACTTTATTGCAAGATATTCTAAACTACTCCATCCATGAAGATGTACCAGGGGAAAGAGAAGTGAGGGGGAAGGAAACAAGGCTCCTTTTTCCCCCAGTAGCATCACTGGTTGCAGCACACACCACCCAGTCACCCCACAGAGGAATGGCTCTGAGTGTGCCTCTCCCAATTCTGAAACAAAGCTGGATCCAGTTTGACATCTCCTACAGTATCAGGTTTGTGATAACCTAACCTGTGATAAGCCTAACCCTAACCCTAACCCATTTTAGTCTAGAATCAAGCACAAGAATCAGTGCTGTGTCCTGCTTTCAAAAACTGCTATGAGGAAACCAAAGGCACCATATTCCTCGCATTCCTTTCCGCTGTCTACCCTTAGCCTTCCAGAGAGTATGGTGTGTTGCCTTTACTGCACTGCCAGTGCCCCTGCCCTACCTCTCTGTCAGAAAAGCCTTCTGTCCTTACTTACAGAGTCAGGATTTGGAGACCTGGTGGTGGGACCAGCAAACAGAAATGGTAACATTTTGCGGTTAAACATACATACTGTGTTCTGATTTGAAGGACTGGTGTTTTTCACGGTAAATACTCCACTGGTCTGGCTGAAATGGTCCACGGTTCATCCCTAGCTTGTGCGAGCTGTCAGTCTGGTCAGAGCACCCCAGTTTGTCAGTGAATGCCACAAAAGGGCTGGATTTTACTAGCATATCTACCTTTCTCAGCCTACAAGCCTGGATGTCCCATCTGCACTTGGAGAAATGCAGACAGCCTTTGGCAGTGAGTGTGGACCAGTCTGGATATTAGCTCACCTGAAGCTCTTTCCAGGTGTGCAAAATTCAATTTTTTCTTTCCATGTCACACCTCTGTATGTTGTTGCCAATGAAAACCCAAGGCTGGAAGCCATGTGTTTATCTCAGCAGGAAAAGATGTTGCCGGAACAAGGACACTTTGAAAACAGATCCTACAGTAACAAGAAACCAACAAGAAATGAAGAAATAAATACCTGTGACATTGGCGCGGGCTGACAAAGTTTCACAGTACTTTTCCAGTAGAACAGACAAGGGCAGGTTCACAGAAGATTCACAGTGGAGAACTATCTGGATGAAGAGACAGAAACAAACCAAACCAAACAATAAAGCAGCAGCACAGGATAGATTTTCTCATTCGTAAGTACAACAATCCCCAACACTTTCATAGCAGTTCCCATTTATAACGGTTCCAGGTACAGACATCCCCTGATGACAAAGATTTATGGTTACATGTGCTTAGCTCCGTGACACCAGGTGGCATTCATCTGAGTCAGCGTATGGATCTACCAATGAACCACCTATCCCAGACCTCTTCCTGTGGGAGCTAGTCAGTAGCGTTAACAAAGCTCGGGACACGATTTATCTCACCTAAAAGTAGATGCCTAAGCATGAATCACCTCCCATTAAAGATCACGTGTGGAATTTTTCTCAGCTAACTTTTAACAGCTGTATGGCTGCTAAAGATCCTTACACAGTCAAGAGAGACAGGAATTGGCAAAGAGCAAGTCAGAGGCTTGAGGAAAGTGCTTCCATTGACTGTATCGGAAAAGTGGGCATCCCTGTAATGCGATCCTTGGCTCTTGTTAGCCAGTGAAAAAGACACAAGTTTCTGACCCTCAGGATTCAAAGTGCTAAGCCCTCCACCGTGGACAAATGCTAGCAAGAAAAAGAGCAGTAATATCAACATGGGTCCTTCAAGAAAGCTGCAGGTTCAGTCCAGGATAATAGTACATCCCCAAGCAGATTTTAGGAAATTTATATTTAGAGTCGCATCCAAGGAACACATTACCATTTTCACACTCAAAAATGAAATTGATGAAGTGCCCGTTGCAGACAGAGGAGAGGAGACCACAGAACTGTACATCTTAATGTACAGCGGAGTTGGGATACTGCTTGGAGCAAGAGAAGCTCTTGAAAAGTCCTTTAAGAAAGGCAGAACAGAATTTGATAAGAAAATTCAGGAGTGACACATCAGTGACAGAAACTTCCACTTTCAAACTGTAAAAAAAATCTTCCTGACTATTTCTGAGGGTACATAAAACCTTGGTAACACGCAAAATGCCTTTGCTTTTCTATTTACATAAAATGACACTAACATAATACAGGCAGCTTTTGCCCAGGGAAATGACCATATTCCTTGAATGTTGACATTACATTTCAGTGCTTTAAGATGTGTTAAGTGATTGCAGAAGCCTTTTTATGCCACTGAATTCCTTGTCACTTAATAAGAAGTGGAGTGGATCATGGTGACAGAATTCATCAGCAATGCTGGTCTCTGAAGAACTATTCTTTGTACAATACCACTTCTATGTATTTCCCACTCTGCTGTTATTTTACCAAATAGGAAGTCTTGAAATGCAAACAAAAAGCCTTTCTCAAACTTTGTTCTTTTGAAATACACACCATGAACTTGCTATCTCTCTTGCAGGGAGTCTCAAACTCCTGCCTCCCACAGCACAGCTTTTCAGGGTACTGCCAATGCATGGTCAGGTCAAGGAGATAAGGAAAGGCACTGGCTCTGTTCTGCAGCCAGGGCAAGTGCCATCTTACAAGGTGCAGAAATCCACTCGAGCCTGCCAGAAAGCAGACCCTGTAGTGGTCATGTCAGATCCAGTCACGTGAGTTGACATAGCAAAGGCATTTCTTCCCTTCCATCCCTCCGCCCCTCTGCTACCTCACAGGCCAAAGCACTGTCTCACTTCAAAGAAGAAACTTGAGACATCTCCATGTACTGTAAATACACTGCGTGTTCAGCTGTCCGCTTCGTACGATGATGGGAAAGAAGAGACAGAGGTCAAGTTTAGCACAGCTTGTGCAGAAACAAGAAAGGTTAAATGTCACATTTGCTTTAGGGTCACCCTAGGTTCATTTGTCTAGAGGGAAAAGTGCATTCCACATGTTATGTTACTTTTGCTTTCATTTTCTCTCTGCTTACCACAGCGCACAGCTCTCTCGTGTGTGATACTTTGTAAAAAATGTATTCAAAGCAAACAAACCCAAAAAGCCTAAAAAAACCCTCTTAAAATAATAAAGAAAGCAAAATTTAAAAACCCCCAACATTTAAGTAATGTGGAATTTAAAGAGAAGTAATTGGGCCTGTGACTGCATATGTATTTTGAAATCTTAGTTGCTTTGAGTAACTAACGCACTACTCTACTCAAACAGCATTTCTCTTAAGACAGCTACTATTCTATGACCTCTTCCCACCCAATCAGTCCTACGCTGTCCTGCACATTTACCTGAAACATGCACAGAAACGTCTAGCTGAATGTCTCTGAGCCACTGTGGACATTATGAACAAATAATGCACCGAGCCAGAGATCAAGGTGAAAAGGCGTCCTTTGCTTTTGAAAGACGTTTCACCGAGTAATAGTCTACAGGCCATTTCTGACTCTTCAGAACAACATGTGAAGCCTTCGGTCAACTTCCTGTTGACATCCGAGAGGACTTTCAGAAAAGAAGTGGATAAATTGTTCTGGCGCGTCACTGTCTGCGTCTCTCATGGTCATTTTGTTAGACCTTTCCTCTTGGCCATGGTCACTGCTCTTCATTAATCCATGAAAGGTCTTCATATCTGTCAGAGGGCATGCAACTACGAGACACAATCAGAGGAACTCACCATAAGATCACCTCTAGATATGGGAGGGGCAGATAAAAAGGGCAACAACCTAAGAGAGAGCAACGCATTGCTTCGTTACGTTAGTAGTTGCAAGGCACTAATAGCGTGTTCTCCTCCAAAACCAGAAGAGCTCCAATCTTGCAAACATTCATTTATGCAGAGTTTGTTCGTTGTCACACAAGTACTCTCATAAATTACTAACATGGAGTCATAAAAACACACATTCAATATCATAACACATATCATTATATATGTAACACACCTCATGGGACCCATATGGGGACCTCTGGGCATAGGCAAACATCTGATCCATCATAGTGTTGCCTCCTCTCAGTTCCTACTAGAATTTGTGGCTATTTCATGCAGGTAAGAGAGGACTTGTAATTTAAATTTTAAAGCCACTAACAAAGAGTCCTGGTCTGAAAGATTATTGTGTTCCTCTAAGTAATGTTATATATATATAAAACAACCAACCAAACGCAGACTGGTACTGTAATTTACCTGCACTGGAGGTTGTTTTCTTCTCTCAAACATGTAAGAAGTGGCTATAGTAACATAAACAAGCCCTCCCAAGCTCTGAACAGGATCTAGTATTGCCAGTGTAGGCATAGGGCTACCACAGAGATACAACGGGCAGCATCTTGTAAGTCTGAGTATCTGGCAATAAGAAGCAGCGGAGCGGATGAAGTCAGCATGACTGAAAACTGAAGGAAGGAGTTGAAGTGGAAAAGGATGACACATGACAGTGCAACATTTGTGGCCAAGATGGGGGAGGGAAGCTCTGGAGGCAGCAAACGCTGCCAAACATGGACAGACGCGTACGCTACACTTCCCCGCTCTCACATGAAGTATTCCCAGATACCATATTCCACTTGTCTAATAAAAGCCAGCTTTTTAGGAAAAGCTGTTAGGCCTCCGTGTAAAACATCCACTGGTGGCATGCTGAACAAAAGCTGAGGTGCTGACATCTGAACACAGCCTCAAAGTAACAGAGCAAAAATTCTCCCTTTCAAAAAGATGTCGTATCTAGTAGCTAGGAGGTAAGTTCCACCCCGTGGAACAGCCTGTCATCAGAAAGCCACTCGCTGAAAAGCAGTGGGATTTATCTCAAATAGCTCACACTTCAAAAGAGAGAGCAACAGCGGAGCTGATCACCCAGGGATTCCTTTGCAATCCAGGAAGAGAAGTCGGAATTTTTCAGGTACGGTTCATCTGCCGTATTTGAAATCTCTGCTGACTACATTAGCTGGGCCTCCCCTCCTTCAGGGACAGAGGAACATAGTAACTTGATCCTTCCTAAATTTTCTTGATACATTCTATACAACAGGAGAGGAACAAACATTGGTAGAGGTGATGGCTACAGGAGACAGGAACACGTCACCATCTTACAAAACTGTATCTGGAGTACTAGTGATTTTTTCTGTCACTGAGCAAGATGAAATGACCTTCCAACACCAAACAACGTTGGAGTTATCAACCACAAAACATGGGCTCAGTCCACAGTTGACAAGAGAAGGTTCCATGTCACGTCTCCATTGCCACATAAAAAAAGAGGTCTCGGTGTAAACTAGCCATGTGTGCTCCTTGTAAAGCGAAAGCACTTTCCCCTCCTGAGCAGACATCTGTGGTAACGCAGCAAAGTCAACTCCGGCACTTCCTTGGCAAAACCCATCATCTGTTTGAACACACCCAGGGAGTTTCCGGGGCAGGTGAGCGTCTGGCACGTTTTACAGGGGTTCCTGCCATCACCAGTGGTTGTGTGTGAAAACAGATGCTTTGGGAATAACACCAGGTATTCAGCAGAATGCACTCGTAACAAACACCAACATCCATCCGAGAAGCTCATTCTCTCTAACAAGAGATGGCGGTACATGGGAGAGAGTGAGGAGGGCCAGAATATTTGCTGACTACTAATCACCTGAAGGAATATGCACAACCAGGAGAGTCAAGAATGCTGCTTAAAGAGTAAAACAGAGAACAGGCTAGGAGAGGAGGGGAAGGCAAACTTTTCTGAGGCCAGGATGTTTTATATTCACTGTTGTGTGCTTACTTCATACACAAGACGTATGCAAGAGATGCTTATTAAAGGACAGTGCTAAGAGAGCCAGCATGGTGGAAATACTTTGCTTGTTGAAGAACCAAAAAAGGTCAGTCCGCTGCTTCAAGATATCTTTGGCCTTTCTCAGCACAGTAACTTAACTTTGCTAGTGCAGCGACATTTGGCAGCATACAATCGTTTGGCTCTGCTTCACCAGAAAAATAATTTCCATTTGCGATGGATGGTCTAAATACAAGTTTTCACAGGAACCTGCAACCTGAAACCTGAGCCTGCTAAGGTTACAGCAAAAGGAAAGACTGCTAGCACAGTTCAAGAAAACCAGTCTCCTTTTCGAGTCATCCTTCAGCTCTTCCAACTCCCTGTCAATACTTGCCTCTAAGTTAATCTAAGCGGCTAGATAAAATAGTGGTACTAGCTAGTGAAGCCCTAATGATCCAGGAGACATTGCTCTATGATCTTGGAGGCCAGCACGTATTCTGCAGCTCTTCCAGGAAGTCTGGAGAAAGCAAATGTAAGTCTGCAAGTAATGGGAAGTAGGACCTCCGTTCAACAAAGCAACTAAACACATGCTCAATTCTAAGCATGAAATTAAATTCTCCTTTACTCATAAAGAAATTAAGAAACCTCAAGTACCTGCTACATTGAGTCCACCACTGAACTCCACTGTTGTCTCTGAAACTTGGAGATCTGCCTTCATTAAGCATCTGCCTACATGCCCTCCTGAGGAAGGGTGTAGAGGGGAGGTTCTTCACCCACTGAAAACCATGCATGTGCTAAGTGCCTCGCTGAGTCACAGCATACAAGCAAAACTGTTTGGGGCCACCCATGAGCTGGACATGTCCCACCAAGTCTCCACGCTCTCTGAAAGCAGCATGAGATGCTAAAAAGGAGAAAAATAGCATTTGAATCACAGGCTACGGCTGTCCTCAAATAACACTGTTTAATGGAAAGACCCATCAATGTCACACCCTTGGGGAGTTTTGCTCTTGATTCCCCACATCTGTGGATATCAAGTTCAGAATCTGGAAAGGGAGCAGGCCCTTCACCGCAGTCCTGCCTTCATACCTGCCCTTTGCCTAGGTCTTCACATCAAACCCGTGACTAATTCTGCCCTACTCTTCCCACACAAGTCCCATTACTACGAATCTCCTCAGCAGTTCAAACGTGATTCACCTATTTCAGAAGGCACTGCTTTAGGCTCCCTAATATTCAGTGGACGAAGAAAGCACTATCAAGGAACAATCCATCACTTCTGCTTTAAACAAGTACTCTAGGACGAGATGAGTTATCCACTGGAGACAAAACACGCAGGGAATCCAGAGTAGTTCAAGTTTAAAATTCACATTTACCCAAACGAATGTCAGTGTCTCAGCTACCTCTCCCACGCAAACTCTTATTTACCGGACTAGTCCCTGCAAAGATCACTCACTCATCCATCATTATTACACTGCTACTACACTTCAAGGCCTCCCTTCACAGGCCCTCCCAACTCTAGATCATCAAAAGTGAGCTCCTAATGTTTGTTTTCCAGGTCTCTGCCAGCAAGCTCCCACCTGAAAAAGGTAAAAACTCATCTCCCTTTCTGGATCAAGACTTCACTTAGTAGTATCTGCTCTTACTGTCCACAGAATGTCAAAAATGGTACCTTTATATTCTCCATGAAACGCCCCTTTGACCCAAGACTTCATGATGGCTCAATTGCTGATGACAGCATCACCTCACTGGCTCATTCTTAATTCTCTTGCACTCCATCCATTGCTTCTTCCTTAAGCTACTAAATCTTGGGCTGGATCCCACCTTTAGTATTTGAAAAGCACATATCACAGTGAAATTGAATTCCAAGACTGGTACTACAGTCTTTCACTACCTGAAGGGGAATTACAGAGGAGTCATAATCTTCTCAGAAGCTGGCAGCAAAAGGACAAGATGCAGCATCATTCAGTAGTTGCAGCAAGGGAAAATCTCACCGGACATGAAGAAAAGATGCTGCACCATGACAATGACTGAACACTGGAAAAGAGGTTCAGAAATGTTGTGAAATCTCCATCTTTGCAGGTTTTCACAGCTGAAATGGATAAGACCCTGAGCAACATGATCCAGTTTTGGAATTAGCCCTGCCTTCAGGAGGAGGCTGGACAGAGACCTCTAGCAGTCCCTTCCACCATAAATTATTTTTTCATTCCTTCCTTCTAGCCCCTGTGGTACAAAGAATAATATACAACAGTTACTCCCAAACTCTTTATTGCCAGTGTTGTAATTAACAGTTTACAGACTGTATCTTGAACAATAATCAGCAATCTAGAGGCTTTGAGGTTTTCTTTCAGTCATGTTTCTAACATTTTGGTCTGTCTTCACATAAGCATAATTAAAATACTATGCAAAATACTATGAAAAATTATTTTAAAATTATTTTTATATTTTTAAAATTAATTTTCTTTTAAACATTTTTTCTGTCCAAAGGAAAGGAATACTGAAAGTCTGACGAGATTTTAAAATATTCATAAAAAGACACTTGTTTTGAGAAAGCAGGAGTTTGTCTCTCAAGTTCAGGACGGACTAAATGGCTGATCTCCCAGCAGACAGGACATTAGACAGGATGAGGAAAGATCCTCACTCCATCTGATCTGGAGCTTGCCCAGTCATAATCCTGCCACGTGCTCTGAGACGTCGTTCTTCTTAGCCAGAGGGATAACCCTGGCCGACTTCTCTGATTTGAAAGAGTCAACAACGGAAGGAGCAGACTGGTCCCTGGGCATCCTTGACTCTGAAACAAGGAAACAGCAGGAGCACAGCACTCCTCTAAGTAGCCCTGGGGAGTGGAAGTGAAAAAGCAGGAAGGTTATGCCTGTGATGGCCACACTACAAATACAGCAACTGGTGGTGGCTCATGGGCCCCCTCTCTGCTTCAGCTGGCATGAGCTTCCTGAAACCCAAGCTATGTCTGTGCCATGGGAGTCTGCTACTGCCACTCAAAGGGAATCGATACTTTAGTCCGTGCACTGAGGCGCCTGCTAGCAGAGCCTGGCTGGCAGCCCCACCAACAACCTGTTCAGACTCATCAGCACACTTCCTTTTATTCGCTTTTGCCTTCTTTCCTCCTTCCTCCCAGAACTTCCTTTCCATTGGAAAAGCCACCCCTGCTAGAGGACAGCACTCCAAAAACTAAAGCAGCACAGAGATAACGGCACTCAGAAGGCTTCCCACGTCCCAGGAACCTGCGTAACAGCAAGAGAGATTATCCCATAGCCCCCAGAGGCAGGTGGCTCCCTTCCAGTCCTCTGGCACTTCAGCTACTATTACCAGGGCAAGGGTTTAGCATTGCAGTGAGGACAGCTAATGTATTTTAATCTCCATCTGCATTGCTCACTATTTACTTTCCCGGCATACACAACCCAAAGTGGATAGTTATTCAGCCAGGATTACGCAAAAGTTTATAGAGCTTTAATTAGTTTCACTTTCTTACAGCTCTGTTGAAGAACTATTTTTCAGCTCTCGAAATACCAGATGGGTTTTCTCTCTTATTTAGTGAAAACAAGCCACGTTTCTGTACGAACACATGCCGGTTAATTGGTCATTCCTAGAGGAGGACCGCTTCCAAGTTCTCCACCCATTTAGTGCCACAATAGAGCTGTCAGTCTCGGGAACAAGACGTGCAGGGGCAGGAGCAGCACGCTCCCAGCACCTGACCCTCAACGTGGGCTCACTCGCATAGCAGCGAGGTACTCGTGAGCCAGAGGTCAGGACAGGATGTCAAAGCCATTCTCTGTGAACCGGCTTTCTCAGAACGCCCCTGTCACTGCCACAGCACTTCCCAAATGGCACAGCTTTTGGCAAGATCATGTAGAGCCAGCAGAACATCTGCTTATGAGAGCCAATCCAAATGATCCCAGATCCAGAGAACCGAGCAGTACTTCAGAAAGCACGAGACGCTACGTGTCAAAGAGGACTGCGGAAAGTGTCTAACAATTATCCTCACGCTGGCACCAGAAACTGGAAATGAAATCTGCATACACTGGAACCTGATTGATGAAATTCAAGCAGTCGTTCATCTGAAGGACAATACTCGTTGGCTGACCGAAGGCAATGGTAAATGACTAGTTTCTATACGTCTTCTCTTATAGTAAGGGCCATAGTAGAATTTATCCAGTTCTTCAGAGACAAAAAATAAAACACATGAAGCTCTTTACCCAACACTCACCGGCTCAAATTAAATACAGCTATTTTCAAAGCTATTAAGATTAATTAATTAAATAAATATTAGCAGTGAAAGAAGTAATTCTGTATAAATAGTTTGATAAAGCAAACCAGCAGGAAGCGTTTAGTTGTCAAGGCTGGTTGTTGTGAACAGAAAGACAAGGAGGCAAAGACACTGTTTATGCAGTGCTTTGATATGTCATTACATATCTACAGGAGCCTAGGAGGTGCCATGTGGCTCGCTGGACAGCTCCAGCTTTACATCCAAGAATTAATGTTTGCACTTTAAAGGAGAACAGAATACGTTTGGGATTAAAGCTGGTGTAGGTTAAAAGAAAGAAGGGCATGTACATGATCGAAATTTGAGCTATCATCTGCTTCAATTTATAGACACAGAGTGGAAAAGTAAATTCCTGCAGAAATGTCATTTGCTGGATAAAATTTTAATCTAAAGTAAACCAGCTTTTCCCCAAAGCCTCCTTCTCGGGTTTACAGTGCTGCAAACCTGGAAGTGACATAAACTAAAAAGGATCAGATTCAGCAGTGTGTGTAGCCTGTTTTTACCACCCACATTTCCTCACCTCCCTCCCCCAAAAATAAAATCTGCAGAACCATTAAAAAAAATCTGGAAATGTGCAAATGTTTGTTCTAATTTAATATTTTACCAATATTATGTTCAATAATATATGGGGCAAAATGAAAATAGAAACAGAACCACACATCCTTAGAAGGTTGATGTTATCCACTAGCCTGTTTTCTCACTGTCAGATCATCACATCACCCGTAGGATCCCACAGTAATCTCTAACACAAAGAAAGCTGATCGCTGAAGAGTCTGCCTTAGAGGAAAATTCCTCCCTGAGGCACTCATTTCGAGCCCGAGCAATGGGAATCCAGCCTACTCCATCTAAGCTAATAAATCAAACAGTGCAAAGGTCTGTTTTCAGTAGTTAATCATTTATACTGTTAAATTTTTAGAATGGTTCCTGGCCACATTTTTGCTCCAAGCAATCTAGCGGTATCTCAAACAGTTCCCGGGACTGATCTGGGAGTTAGGCTGCACCATGGACCATTCTCAATGGACAGATTGCACACAGTCTCCCGATTTTAGAAGCTGAAGGAGCAACAGTATGGGCAAAAGCCACCCTCTGCCATTTGGCCTGAAGGCTGAAGGGTTGTCGTGGCAATTTTATTGTACTAGTAGAGGAGTACGTATGTAGTAATGTGCTTGTAAGGTACTACCTATGAGACTGAAACTAAAGTGTGCACCTGGTAGAGCACACTCTGCCATAAGATCCCTGCACTATCTTCCTCCACCAGCTTCAGCAGAGGCATGCGAGAAGCAGGGCAGGCACACATGCACTCTGGTTTGCAATATGAAGAGTTTAGAGGACTTGATCATTATTTCTCTCCGTTCTTGACAGAATAATAGTATGTAAGCAGATACCTTATATGAACAAAAGCGAAAGGCTGCTCTCTTTCTAGCCAAGGGCAGCTATGAATATCCCTGAAGTGTTTCATGGCATAACTGCCAGTCAGCCAACATCAGCCTTTCTTCCTCACATACAACTACCTCCCTCAAACATCCAGTAATTACCACAAGATGGCTACAGACTTAAACCCTGCCAAAATTCTACACCAGCAAAGGCTTCTCCTGATGAGATGTTTATGCTGCATTAATTCACAGTAGGAGTGAATTTTGGCAGTCTCGGACCAGGAATATTATTGAACTTGTCACCACTGGCTGATATACTCAAACTGCTCTGGCTGTTTTAACAGCTTCAGGAGAGCAAATGAGTTATAGCAAGCTTTGCTTTTGTTTCTGATGAATAAATCCCCCTCCTCCAAATTACGCGAACTCGGCATGGACTCTACATCAAAATGTCCAAAGGTTCATTTGCTTTTGTTTTATGGTTTGTTTGTTTGTTTTTCACATTCAAGTAAACACATTTTCTAGTGTATCATATGTACAGAAACCCGTTAAGAGAACATAAATCTCAGAGCCTGCTGTGCAAGTCTTCACCCTTTTGCTGACCAGCCCTGTGAAATCTGACAGGTCATTTGCACCAGCATTTTCATCTGGCAGATCTAATTCTGTACTAGAAAGTTGCCTCATTTCACAAGTGTTGCAAACCTGCGATTCCCATAAAACACAATTGCTCAGCTGCTGCGAAAACTTAAGCGTCCTTAATCTCGTAAGGGCCTGCTCCCACAAGCAGCTAGGCCTTTTCTCAAATCCACAAATGTGAATAGTCATTGACTTTGAGTCAACTTTCAAGTGTTTTCAAGTTAAACAGGAACTTAAGAGCTTTGGATTTGAGCCAAAGTTTTAAAATATTGCTCGTAAGCTTCTTGGTGCAAAGTTTCGTCCAGCTGTAAAGCAGAGAGACAGATTTACCAACAACATTTGCAGATGAAAACACCCCTCGGAAGAACAGTAAAAGCTCTGCTTTTGCTGCAGCTGGAGCAACAAGAGTTGTTCCCTACATGAGGCTGAAGATCGTCTTCCAACACGTTATTTCCACGTACCGCACAGGCGTACATCTGAGTCTGTATCAGACACAAGTATGCTCATCCAAACAAGCTCCTCCATATAAGCACACTCAGAAAACACTCCAAGTACACATTTCTCTCCGACTAAACGCATTTTATGGAAAGATGACGTTTAATTCTTAATCTATGCTACTTTTTAGTTTTCTTTCTTTCCAGGCAGCTGTTTTGGTTTCAAGCTGCAACCCAACTACATAAATTTACACGGCAGCTGGAAAACTTTCCATAGATTACATCTACGGGGGAAGTACATGGCGTTTTTTGATTCATTGAAAAAGAATTGGTCTGGCAGCTCTCGGTACCTGGGTACTTTTGATAACCTCACTGGCAACACGTCCCGCTCTCTACACATAACCTGAAACGTTTTTATGGACCAAAAGAAATAAATAAGGGAGAACACAGCCTGTAAGAGAAGAGGGACTAAGAAACAAACATTAGGAAGAACCGGTTTGGGATTGAAAACAGCAAGTGTGTAGATCCATGCCACTCTGACCCCATGAGCACTGAAAAAAAATACATTGGTGGACCAGCAAAAATATTCTTTGTCTTCTAAGAAAGCTACTGCAAAGCTTTTAAGATTAAATTGTTGTTTGCCTTTGGGTCCTGTTGCTTTTCCTGACCTGGCTTCTCTCTATCTTTGTAAATTAGATAGAGGAGGAAAAAAAACCAACAAAAAAAACCCCAGAACATAAGGAAATAGAACCGATTTTCTTTCTTTATCAAAGGAATTGTTAAAGATAGGCTAATTACACTGGTGTCCAGAAGGACCACCACCACTGTTTTAATGCTGTAGGAAATTCTGCACAAGATGAAGGTACCTCCTGCTTAACGGCTCACGCCTGGTTTCCCCACATCACTCGGTACACAAAGCTATCACTTCAATAAGCCACCAGAGCAGTCAGTCCGACTTTGGAGCATGGGCTGGGAAAACCGTTTAGAGTCCAGTCTGACACAGGCCAATCTTATCTCCAGCTCACCCCAGCATCACCCAGGAGGAAGCTTGTGACGAGGAAGCAACCACGAGGAAAACTCTTACATTTCACTCCAGAGAAACTCGGAGCAAACTCTCGGATGGATGCGCGGGCTGAGCCCTGCCCTTCACCACCGCCGTTTGCTGGTCCCGGCCGTGAAACACGGCCCGATGCTGAGCACATGCTGCCAGGAGAGGGACCAGGGCGGGAGGCTGGGGACAACAGGTGCCACACGGCCACCCACTGCCCCTCGGAACCGGGAAGTGGCAGGAAAACCC
The DNA here is from genome assembly GCA_027574665.1 of Rhynochetos jubatus. Classification (NCBI taxonomy): domain Eukaryota; kingdom Metazoa; phylum Chordata; class Aves; order Eurypygiformes; family Rhynochetidae; genus Rhynochetos; species Rhynochetos jubatus. The sequence continues at coordinate 4,964,220 of CM050653.1, read as the reverse complement.
CCTTCCTCTGGGGCAGGGAGCTACGACCCCAGAGTGTCCCTGTGCTGGCCGTTTTCTGTCAAGGAACGGGGACGGGGAGGCAGCTGCTCCACAGGGAAGGGGACACCGGGAAGGGCCATGGCTCTCTGAGGGGACCCAGAGGTGCGAGGCCACGGGCAGAGGGTATTTCAGCGTCTGGAGACGGGCGGGACCCGTGGGGAGCAGGTCACGGTCCCCGGACGGGGTCTCTGAGGAGCCGGGAACGGGCGGGATCCGTGAGGACGCGGGTAACGGCCACCGGGTCGGATCCCTCAGCACCTGGAGGCGGGCGGGACCTGTGAGGGCCGGGGCACAGCCTCCGCTCCCTCACAGACCGAGCGGGTCCCCCGCGGTCGTGAGGCGTCCCCCGTCCTCCCTCCCTGCCCCCGCGCCACCCCTTCCCCTTCCTCGGCACTTACGGGCAAGAGCAGGAGCGCGGCGGCAGCCGCTGCCGGGAGGCTGCGCTGCGGCGCCCGCCCCGCCATGGGGCCGGCGGGGCTGAGGCGGGGGTCTCCCCGGGACTGGCGCTGCCCGCTCAGCCGCAGCCTCCGCGCTGTCTCGGCGCTGGCATCTCTCCACCCGCTGCTGCCCTTGACCCCTGCCCGCCGCCGAGGAGCCAGCCCCAGCGCCGCCGGCGCGTCCCAGGGCAAACCCCCGGAGGGAGGGAGGGAGCCGGGCGGGGGAGCCGAGCCCGCCCTCCGCCCAGGACGCCTCGGGGATGGAGGCGGCTGGGGCGCCCCGGGGGAGCGCGACCCTCAAAGCCTGCAGAAGCAAGGAGGACCACCTTCTCTCCCAACACTGAATGCAAGAGGGATCCTCCCCTCCTTCTCAACAGGGACTTCAGTGCCCACCACCCACCAGAAGCGGTGGGGTGACCCCCTCCCCAAGCACTAAGTGCAATGGAGATCCCTTTCCCCAAGCGCTGGGTGCGGGGGGGGGGGGGGGGACACACCTTACACACAAGCCTTCAAAAATAACGGGGATCCTCCTCCAACCCCTCCATACACTGGGGATTCCACTGCCTCAGAGTTTCCAGGAACAAGAGGCTTCCCCCTGACCAGGCTCTAGGTGCAGTGGGTACCCCTTTCCAAAACGGGGTGCGATGCAGACACCCCCCCCCCCCCCCCCCCACCCCCACCCCAATCCTCCAGCAGCAGTAAGAATCTCTTCACCACCACCACCTTCTCCCGCCGGGCATTAGGTGCCATGTTAACTCCACTCACACATAAACTTTCAGGAAGAAGGGGTTTCCCCCACTGCCAAGGCACAAAGTGCATTGTGGACCCCCCTACAAGCCTCGAGAAGGAAGGGGGAATCGTCCCTGACACTGCAATGTGAGCCACCGGCCAACCCTCCAGGAGCACGGGGACACCCCACAGCCCCAGGTGCGATGTCACAAGATGTAACAAGGACCTCTGCCTCCAAGGTTATGAGGAACAAGCCTCCAGGCTTTCTGGGTACCTCAGGGGCAAAAGAGTTCCAGCTTGTTGGTCACCAAATTCATCAGCACGGCTTCCCTCAAATCCCCCAGCCTGTGGAGCATCCCCTTGGCTATTCCCCAGCTGCAATGGGAAGCCCTTTCTGCTTCAGCATCAAGCCTTGTAAGACTCCTCAACAGCCAATATCTCAGCTGGGAATGTACACCCTTCTAGCCAGGCAACCCAAAAGCAGTCCGTGTGGCTGTTTCTTGTGCACTTGGTCTTTGAAACAAGAGGCATTTGTCCAGCTCTTCTCACCTATGGATACTGGCCAGACTAGAGCCGCAAGCAAAGGCAAAACAAGGTCACCCCATATCTTCATGCCACACCACACTGACACACTTGCCCAAGGGGCTTCTGTCCCTCTGTTCTATTGCCCTAGAGTGGCTGCTGGTGGTAAGGGAATTGGACTCAACAGATTTGGATGTCAGACCCTCTTGGGGCCCATAAATTCCTGGGCCTAACTAATTAGAGAGACAACATAGTCCCTGCCTTCTGCATCCAGCCAGGCCTCTCTGCTCCATACAATGGATGCATTCCTGGTATTGTTAGACTGTGGGCACCACAGAATCATTTAGGTTGGAAAAGACCTTAAGATCATTGGTCCAACCATTAACACAACACTGCCAAGTCCATCACCAAACCATGTTGCTAAGTGCCACATCTACAAGTCTTTTAAATCCCTCCAGGGATGGTGACTCAACCACCTCCCTGGGCAGCCCCTTCCAATGCTTGACAGCATTTACTGGGAAATTTTTCCTAATATCCAGTCTTGTGCAACTTGAGGCCATTTCCCCTTCTCCTATCACTTGTCACTTGGGAGAAGAGACCAACCCCCACCTCTCTGCACCCTCTTTTCAGGTAGAGAGTGATAAGGTCTCCCCTGATCCTCTTCTTGTCCAGGCTGAACACCCCCAGCTCCCTCAGCTGCTCCTCACAGGACTTGTGCTCCAGACCCTTCCCAGCTCCGTTCCCTTCTCTGGACACGCTCCAGCCCCTCAGTGTCTTTCTTGTAGTGGGGGCCCCAAAACTGATCCCAGGATTCGAGGTGCAGCCTCAACAATTCCCAGTGCAGAGGGACAAATCCCTAGTCCTGCTGGCCCTGCTGTTCCTGATACAAGCCAGGATGACATTGGCCTCCCTTATCCAGGGAGGAGCTTCACAGGCCAAGCCCTGGTCTTCCCAAGCGCCAGCAGTGAGCCTAGTAAGATATTTTTTCCCCTCAGCTCCATCCCATCTGCCCAGAGGACAGCCAGCTGTGTTGTGAATGTGTTGGCACTTTCCCACAGCTGCAGCTGGGACTGTCCCCAGAAGGCCAGCTGGTTCCTGTGGTACACAAGCCTCAGCAATGCTTCTGGAGCAGGAGCGGACACAACCAGCTCCTTCCCAGCACAGCTGCAGGATTTCCAGAAGGAGCAGTGCCATACACTGCCCACCACCTCTGACGGGCAAAGCCTGCCCTAGTCACCTGTTGCCAACAGTCTCCCTTCAGGGAGGTGTTGCCTCTTCCTCCCTGAGACACTGCCTTTCCACTACTCTCCTTGTTTTTAAATCAAAATCGAGTGGCATAAAGGTCATGGTGGCACAGAGGAAAGAGTTCCAACAAATCCTCAGAGCATGCAAAAGCTTAGCCAGCCTTCCTTAGAAGCAGAAGTACCTGGACATCTTTCTTTGGGCTCTGGCAGGATTATTTTGCTGTTTGTCATTTACTCAGAAAGGCATAAAACAACAGCTTCTCACCCTCTCTAAAACACCTACAAGGGGGCTTACATCCCTAATCCCAGGCAGGAATCCCACTTAATACAGCGTGAATATCACAGCAAGGAGATGGGCACTTATACACACTAGAGGACCTGGAATCCTCCTAACACACCAGCACAAGTTTTCCCGAAGCAGCATTATTTTCTCTTTTCCTCTGGTTATCCAACAGTTTGAATGCATTTAAATATTTAAGCTTGCCTAGTTTTTCCTCCCCTGTCAGTTACACACCAACATTTGCTTCCTTTCATTATTAAAAGAAAACAAAGCCATAACCCAAAGTTGCATGCTTCCAATTAATATGAATGCTTTCATGAAAATGCAAAAGGAGGAATAAATCCAGCGCAATTTTTTATTGCATTTAAACATCCACCTCCAGGACTGCAAACTCACACGCAACAGGATTATGTGAACTCATGAGAACTGGTAAAGGAAGCCTGAAGCTGCATGTGCACAGACATAGGTCAACTGCCCTGAAACCAGAAAGGTTTTCCAGCATGCTGGTCCATGACCTTTTGTTATGATTTATCTGTGTTTATTGCACTCTCCAGAATCAGAGCCTTATAATGGTAAAAGCTGTATTGAAACAGAAAAAAACAACCCCAAATTGTGACTATTTAAGGATTAAACAAATCATTCCCTTAGTCTCGTTTCCAGAGCTTTTCCCCTTAGAGCTGATTGCAAAGTCCAACCAAAGTTTTCGTTGACTGCTTATAAGGTCACTCGCCTTCAGATCCCTTTGTGATCTCTAAGGGCTGAGCTCGTGTTGCAGCTTTTCCTTCAGTCATGGTGTCTCTGGGGACTCTTCTCCCAGCCATCTCCTTTTATAAAACTTACAGGATCATTCATACTGTCTGCCTTTATGGGTGCAATTGGTCAAAGCGTTAAAATGGAGACAGACAGACAGACAGACACAGACACACGCACGCTCGTGCACGTGGGTATGACGTATGAAACACAAGCCTTATTCTGAGACCCATGAGATCAATACGCAGAGATTCAGGAACGCAAGAGAAGAACACGACGATGGAGTGAGACTTCATATGGGATCATAGCATGGATCCAATTGTTCAGTTCTTGCCCAAATGACTTTCACCTATTGCCTGCAACCATGCCCATGCAAGGATGACTTCCCCTTGCTTGTTTGGTGGTGTGGTTCTTTTTCTTTTTAAAGCTCCTGAACGGATTTAGACGTATCTTTAACGCTAAGCCTGCAACTACTGTGACTGCTGCCAGTGATGAAACTGTACAGAAAGCATTCTTGCTGGAGGAAGGGCATGGCCAGCTCTTGGTGTAACATCTAACACAGGAAGGTCCTTGCCATGTTTGGAACCCTGAGGAGTTTCTACAATACGACAAAGTAATTGTAAAATCAAAAGTAATTGATAAACAGTTGTAACAGTAACCACAAACATCACACAATACATAAGCACCCAAAGGGCTGAATCGGACTGAATCAGGTGCCATATTTTCTCTCTGAAATATTGGATGACCTCTCAGAGGAGTGAGATGTCTTTCAGTTACAGTAAAGGAAACCAACAGAAAATATCAAATATGTCCCTCCAAGTCAGATCTAGCTCCCTCTTCTATGGATGTGCTACCAGCAGAGCGATGGCAGGGATGAGCACTGGACTGCTCATCTGTGACGTGGGACACCATGGGTCTTGAGAAATAGGTCAGTTCACTGGGGCTGAACTCCAGCAGCTGCATCTGTCGTGAAAGTCTTGGATGAGTACCTTGAATGAGCACGCTCGCTGTCTCCTCTTGAGTTTGAGCCCAGGCTAAAAAAGCTCTGGGATGAGTACGTGGTGACCACAGATACATGGTTGGATGCAGAGTGGTGCTTGCATATTTTGCTAGAACTTCAGTGAATCAAAACATCCAAACAGCCTGGGTTCAGTTTCTGGCCCTAGTCTCAACCTCTACCTAGGCTCCTTTTACACCCAGTGACGTGAAGGCTTTACTCCTGTTGTCAGCAACCCAACGATGCAGGCGTTTGGGGAAGGTGGACGGACTGGGTCCCCATTTGGGACGTCAGATGGGTTTTAGGTCTCTTGTGCAGGATCTGGGTGGATCTAATTTTAAATACGTATCAGATGTTTTATTCATCCTCTAAGCTAATAAAACTAAACTCTTTCCAGAGATGATGTGACGGCTCAGGACACCTATAAATCTCTGGAAGTGTTGTACTGTCCTGTGCCCTTTTGACTGCATCACTTGCAGCCCGCTTTCAAAGAGGCAGGTGAATTGATCTAGGTATCCAGATTTGAAAAAGGTCAGGCTGGGAAAGGGAATGGGAGGATTCCCCCCTGCTTCTTGCAGAGAGTGAATGCCATGGGGAAAAGAGCACATGGTGACATTTGAAACCAGAATAATGTCTGCAAGGGAGGACAGTTAGCTGGAAGGCTCTTAATAATGAATGTAATGTTTTCCTGAAATAATGGTGGGTCAGGTGGTAAGAGGAGCACAGCTCAGGATAACAGAAATCACTCTGACAAAGTAAAGGCATAGCATTTCTTCCTCTTCAGCAAGCTAGTACCAGCAGTTACATTTGAATGAGGAATGTAAGTAGGATGGAAGAGGAAATGGTGATATTTAAGGAAAGTTCCATTGTTTGAAATGATTCCTAATAGTGAGTCTCTGGGGTGTAGTATAAACCTTGAGACTGGGGGGAGAGAAGGAAAATGAGGTGGAAGCATCACCCCTTAGGCATAAAATAGATTTTCTGGCTTTCTTTACCGTGGAATACATGTGGACACAGTATTCTCATGGAATAACACAGGACTTTTCCTTGCAACAGCACCCCCAGCTTAGCGTTTTGCGCATCCTAATGCCAGGCAATGCAATCGGCTCATCGCTTCCCTAGAGCCCCACAAACCTAAGCTACCACCAAGCCCACACGGACTGGGAGAATTGTTCTGGACAGTTCAAGGACAGGGCAAACATGGAGTGATAATTCCACTATCCAGAGATCTGTGGTGTGTACTTATTGATACAGCTATCTTCGTATTTCACGTCTCAAGGTGTCTTGTCTCATGGTTTCCTTTGTTATCCAAGAAATTATTCCTGTGTCTCACTAGAAGGATGTTACTCCTCTTTGCATGGTTCACATGAAGGAGAAGAAGGAACTATTGATTTCACAAATGATGACACATATCTCAATTCAGGAAACCATTAGTTGCGCTTGCTTTGGCCCATCCATGCTTATCTAAGCACTGACACATCGTAAACCTGGGACATGGTTGCAACTACTTCAGTGGAAATTCAAAGTATGGTTAAATGCATTATCAGGATATGTTTTCATTTACAAATGGTGGAGGAGGAAAACAGGAAATGAGAACAACTGCCTAATTTGGCTTCAGAAGTTAAAGCCACACTGACACCGTCTAAATAGATCTGACACAGAATCACAGAATGGTTTGGGTTGGAAGGGACCTTAAACACCATCCAATTCCAACCCCCTGCCATGGGCAGGGACACCCTCCACTAGACCAGGTTGCTCCAAGCCTCATCCAGCCTGGCCTTGAACACTTCCAGGGATGGGGCATCCACAACTTCTCTGGGCAACCTGTCCCAGTGCCTCCCCACCCTCTCCATGAAGAACTTCTTCCTGATATCTAATTTAAATCTTCCCGCTTTCAATTTAAACCCGTTACCCCTTGTCCTGTCACTACAGGCCCTTGTAGAAAGCACACCCACACACCCACACACACACCCAGCTTCCTTGTAGCCCCCTTCAGGTACTGGAAGGCTGTGATAAGATCTCCCTTGAGCCTTCTCTTCTCTAGGCTGAACAACCCCAACTCTCTCAGCCTTTCTTCACAGCAGAGATGCTCCAGCCCTCTGAGCATCTTCATGGCTTCCTCTGGACTCGTTCCAACTGGTCGATATCATTCTTAAGCTGAGGGCTGCACAGCTGGATGCAGAACTCCAGGTGGGGTTTCATGAGTGCAGAGTAGAGGGTGAGAATCCCCTCCCTCACCCTGCTGGCCACACTTCTCCTGATACAGCCCTGGATCCGGTTGGCTTTCTGGGCTGCCAGCGCACACGGCTGGCTCATGTCCAGCTTCTCATCCACCAGTATCCTCAGGTCCTTCTCCTCAGGGCTGCTCTCGATCCAGACATTTTGGTTGATCCTCAGTATGACTTGATTATTTCCAAATAATTTACAAGTATTTTTGTGGAAGAGAATGTTGGGCTTTCAAATAGCAGAATAGAATGTGCGACTTATTCTCTCTCTTTCACTCTTTTATCAGAAATATATTCTGCATTTTGCCTGTGGACTGCAGTGTTAACCTGTAACCACACCGATGCTGAAAGGGATCTGACTCTAGACAATCAAATCAAGATTGAGACCCAGAATTTCTGGATCCAACCTTAATCCATTGGTTACACTTAAATCTGACATCTTCTTCTGCTTTCTTCAGGATGTAGTTTTCAGTGTTGTTTCCTAAATTTTATGTTTGTTTTCCCACTTCACAACGGTCTTCAAACAATGCTGGCTCTCCAAGAGGTGTTTTTGGTATACCAGCAGTCTTAAAGAACAATAAATAACAAAGCTTGAGGGCCAAATCCCCAATCTTTTAACTTGAAATAATTTTATAGGTTACTGTTAAGGCCTCAATAGGAAGAACTCTTATTACGATACTTTTTGGAACATACTGCATACAAAGGGCATACTGGTCTGCAAATAGGTTCATGTAACTCTTATTCCTCTCCTCTCCCACTTTGCTTTTCTCTTTGGATCTTTCTGACTCAATCTGTCTAGATTTTTGGTTTTGGCAAGATATGGGTTTGGCTCAAACAACTCGTTCATCTCTAGCTTTCAACGTCACCTTTCATGCTATAGCAGCTTCCGTTCTGAACTGAGGCTCAGACAACCAATCAAGTCCTGCAGTTTAAATGGATTACTATGGGCAGGACTTCCCCTACGGATTGAGACAAATAAATGTAGGTGTCTCCATATTTTAATGCTGAGCTCATATCATAATCAGGGGAGATGTAGTGAACCCAGCGAAACCTAAGAAGCACTTTTCTGCTAATAGAGCTCTTTTGGGGGCTCACTGTCTATTTTCCACTGCTTGTATGGAGTAAATCTTTAACTAGGGTGAGGCACCTAACTCACATGGAGACATCTAAATACAGTGACTTAATATTTGGACTGAAAACTGCACTGCATGTCAGCTGAACCATGTTTTCACAGTTTTCATATTCCCAGTCCATCACAAGCCTCAGGGAAACAAAGTTGAGGTGCTTAGCCTCTGTTTGCTGTGGACTGAGTGTATGCACGTGGCCGGTGACTGCAGCCAGAACATGGTCATTCAATCAGGTCTTCACTGATTTCAGTCATTTCTGAGCAGCCTCATCACTGCCTTTGAAAGCTTCCTTGGAGAAGTGCAGTTTCACCACACGAAGCTTTGAGAGGATCCTTCCCTTGAGCAGGCTGCTCTGAATTCTTGGAGGCCTCAATTATTTTAGTAGCTGGGTTGTCAGCAATTTCGGGCCCCAGAACTGCCAAGTCACTTTAGGATTTCCTTGCGGGGGGTTATCACAGTGCCACACACAGCATGTCAGGAATTTCCTTGGACAAACGTTTTGCCAGTGCAATGTTTGTTTTGCTTCTTTGCCATCATCTCACAACACTGCTCATTTAGGTTTGTAGTGAAATATTCGAAAATCACATCTCTTTTTCTCCCCACCCCATCTCCCACCCCAAGAACTGCTTGCAAGGTTTCTAGGAGCTCACAGCACAGCAAACAAACAAACAAGCAACAAATGTTAATGATATTTCTTCACACGGTTGTCTGACACCGCCAGCTTTAGTGGAGGAGCCTCTAAAATTTGACTCAGCAGTTGTCAGGTAAACGAATCAGAAGCAATTTCACAAATATTCGTCAGTCACAGTAAAAATACTCCGGTTTTACACTTTGTAGCCATGTGGATTTCAGTGAAGTAATACTGGAGGTACCTACAGGAGAATCAGGCTTAGAGAGCGGAAGAATGCCTAGAACAGGGATTTACTGTATCCACGTGCCTAGAATTCAGCTGTCAACAAGATTTATCTCTCTTCGTCCCTAGCCTAACAGTGCTGTGTCATCCCTGAAGAAAAGCATCACTCTTTTCCCAGGAATAACTGCCATCTATTTTGGATTGTGCTTGCTGCATTTTTTCCATTCTGGGTGCCTAAAGTTAGCCGCTTGAAGCCATATTGGGCATGTTAAGCGTATGCATTTGTGTGTAAGCACCAGCCTTACTCCAGTGAGCTACGTATCCATGCAAAATAAATTAGAATTAGGCATCCCAGTGAGTTAGGACTCGCAGATGGCAAAATTTGCATTGGTATATAAATTGCTTGCAAAATCTTAGTGCCAAGAAACTGATAGTCAAACAAATGACTTATTTATCTTCTGCTAGGAAAGAGAAATGAGGGACTTGCACATAATGGGGTTTTTTCCTTTCACTTCTTGCCCTTCAGTCATTTCAGTTTTGCTTGTTACTAGAGTCAGCAGCAGCACAATACTCCATTTGGTAAACAATAGGTCTAGAAATTATGCTGATAAATAGAAATAAACGCAAGCAGACAGACTGCATACTAAGAAGACGTTCCTGTTAATAGAATCTCAGCCTCTGAGTAAAACGTTCATAACATGTCCAGTATAGGACACTGAGCTTTTAAAAAAGGACACAGGGAACGAGACATCAGTTCCTAGGAAATGTTCTCGCTCGACAAACTGCCATCATAGCTAGGACTGGGCTGAATAAAAGCCATTATTTATAATGTACCTACAGATCATCTGGGTTCTCTACCCTCCCATTAGAGTCAGTGGACTTCTAATCAATACAGGCAGAGAAGTCCAGCTTCACAACACCCTAAACTCAATGTCTGCAGTCAGTCTGTTGACTCACATCCCAGTTCTGTTTCTCCCCTTGACTATGAAAGGAGCTGAGAGCAGTGAGTTCAGACTGGAACAGCTGCATTGTACATAACTGGAGTTAGATGAGATGAATCCCATCCAATCGTTTGTGAGAGAAGAAAGTACACTGCAAGTTTTATAATTTGCCATATACTTAGCTGCTTTTCATTGTCACAGTATAATGACAGTTTACAGCGGCTGAAGATCCGATCCAACACGCTTAAATCCTTACCGAGAGGCGTCGTATTTAGGCGTGACAGCATTTGATTTCTGATGCCCATCTTGTTCAGAGCAATTAATTAGTGCCACCTTTGGCAATGCTTCTCTGTGATGAACATCTGTCTCCCAGAATCTGAATCAAAGCTCTATGTGTTGCCTTATTTTATATGAGAGCTCTTACAGGCAGGACCTTTTAGTCATTCATGCTAATTCGCTCCTAAATATTTCAGCAATCAACTATAGCAGTTTCAAACTTGATAGCTTCGGGTATGAAATTTTACAGAGTAATGCTTCTTGCAATCAGTCAGTATCTAATTAAAATACACGCTGGCGGGTTTACTGTGGCTCAGCCAAGATTGCTTGCGTTCATTTCCTTTAGCCCTTCTGACAATCAGTCATAATCCCTTTCCACAGGAGTTCTTTGCATCAGCCTTTAGTTCAAACAGTCTCCATTTTGACCAAGAGTCATTTTGGGGGTCTCACAACTTATTTTACAATGAAATAATGACCTTACTTATGCTACCTTGGATTAGGTAGCTACATATCATGTGCCAGTATTGAAACCTCCCACCTGAAGGGTCAGACGAAGTTAGCAGTGGATTCTCTCAAGGATAAGACTGCGCACATCATCAATAAGAAAGATTTGGCTTTTGGGGTCCACGTACTTTGTTAGTAGCTCTACCCTGACGTTTCCATGGACACTGCAGAAAAGGTGGTGAAGTGGGTGGACTCAGCCTGTAGATTTCCAAGAGAAACATCTCATAAAATGAAAAGGCAAATTCCAACACTTTATTCATCTTAGCAGAGATGAAGCTATCCAAGTACTTACAGAAATTTCCTTCCAGTGCTTTAAGGCAGAGAAAAGATTTTTACGCTGGTTGTTCCACTCTACAGTTCTTAGCCATCTGTTCGTCCATCTAGTCTCCTAATTCTCTAATCCAGCCAGTACTGAGCTGATGTCTCAGCTGAAAACTATCCTTTGCACAGCAGTGTTTTTATTCTGGATAATGTGTAGGGAGAAACCAGGCCATCCAAGCCCTCTCTTCCTCCAGCATGTCTAGGCTCTGCAGATCTCAAGCTGAAAAGTTGTGGAACACAAGCAGATGGTGATCACTCCCTTTACAACCACTTTTTACATTGTCTGATCCTCTCACCTATCCTCTGTAAAGTTACCAGTGGGCTCAGATTCGGGTCATTGGGCTTTCAGCATCAGACCTCCATCAGAGGAACCAAAGGAGCAGTCATTTGGTAAGTAGTAACAGAAAGCAGTTGTCTCACCATATGCCTGAAACTAGGCTTGAAAACACAACTGGAAAAGGTGTTGTCTATAGGAAAAAGGGCATGGCATTCGGTGATTACAAGCATAGGATGAAGCAGACAACGACGACACACTGTGTGGTACCGCAGATCACGCAGCAGGACTTGTTGCTTGCACAGAGACCCATCCATATCGCTTTGCACTGCCTCTACTTCCAGCTTTTCCAGAACTCACATTCTCTACTGCAGAGACTACGCTTCAAGAAAGACAGCGATCTTCTCAGAGTGGAGTACTGAGTTGTAACAGGTTCCTGTCAATGACATTCTCTGTTTCTTTAAAAAAAAAAACAACCCCAAACCTGAAGAACATCATGTACCACAGTCTCTGGCAATGGAAGGGGAACCCTGAACTTGTTTATTCTAAGCGGAGAATTAAATGTATTCAGGTTTTCATCTTCCCACCATAATGTGTGACAGCGAGGAACCAGCTCTACTGGCAAATCCTTCATGACAGGAAGGTTTTCATTTTAGGTCATACTGAAGTATTGGTGAAAGTAGCTAATTCTGCTATTAACACCCAAAAGAGTGAGTTATGCTAGCAGGAAAGGGATGCATCATTTTATGCTCATTTAGCAGAGAATTGGTAATAGAGAATTTCTTTTTGCTCAGAAATTGAGTTCCCTGGGTATTGGCTGTTTGTCAATAAATGCTGCACTACACGCTGAGGTATGAAAAGGAAAGGAAAAGATTATTGTTAGGGGTAATTCAATTTACACTCTAATGAAAACAGAGGTGGAGAGATTGAGCTAAAGGCACCTGCAGTTGAAACGCTTAAGGGTGTGTAATTTCTGTCTTGTTTGTCTTCTTTTTTAGGTGGAAAGCAAGCAAAACACTGGTTTTCCAGATAAGCTGGTGAGAGAAAAGGACTGAATCTTGAGCTTCTTCCCAGAAAAAACAAGTTCTAGTCTGTGAAAGATTAAAATTTTATGTAAATGGTTCAACTTCTCCTTAACTCCAAGAACAGATACAGAAGGTGTTTGACAGACTTAACAAAGGCTTTATTCATTCTCATTTGAAATCTTTGAAACAGCTGGGTGAATCATGTAAGGATGGACAGAAGTACCTGCAGCTGCCAGTAACACTGAATGGCAGACAGACCCCACAGACCTTGCTTTCAACCCACGTGAAAAAATTCAGGATGCTGGTGGAATACACAGAAACATGTCCGGAAAACAGCAGTTCCTGCACACCAGCCTGTGAACCAGTGATAGGTGTGACGGTAAAACACATCTGGACTGCATAATCACCTCACCCTTATAAGGCTTGAATTAAAATTTAGGTATGAGTGCACAAGAATTCTAAGTATTGCAGTGACCTACTGAATGCCAAAATACTGCATAAATATTAAAAATGTAGACATTTCCCCATATGGAGGCAGAAAGCAAGCAGCAGTAATGAATGAAACCAACATTTTGTTGTATCATTTAATCACTTCTGATCCAAATTAGAAAGACTTCCAATCTATTCTACACTATTTAAGGAAAAGAGATTCAAAAAGCTCCTATCAATGCCAAAGGGAACTAATCTATTTAAAAAATAAGCTTGGGGATCTTTCATCCCTCACTGGACATGTCCCTGAGCCTGGCTTCGAAGCCATCCCTGCTTTGGGCAGCAGTTAGACAAGACATCTCCAGAGGTTTCTTCCAACCCAAGTTTTTCAGTGATTCTGTATTTTATTGCCATTTATTTTATATATAGAGGCAGCATTTTCCCTTTGGGCAAAAAATCTGTGTACAAGTCCTGAGGGGAGAAAAGGTGAAGTTTAGTTATCATCAGTAGACTGCACACATTGTCGGGTTATGCTCTACCCGTGTGATTTACACTAGGAGCCAGATGTTGCACAGATGTGCTTCATATCCTGCTACTTCAAATACCCAGACTTGCTTTCCACATAGCTCCGTAGGAAGGGTGGTATCAACCGAATGGCATCAGGAGCAAGCTGAGTGAGTCAACGGTCTGATTTGGCTCATGAGTAAAATTGTGGAGAAGATAAACAGCTCACAGAGAGAAACACAGACAAAAATACTTTTACTGAAAGAAAGGAAAAGGCATTTATGGCACAGGGAGTTTCCCACAGCTGAGTGACTCTCCCCAGAGCACGGCCTGCTTTAGATTGATCCACTTTTCTGGCATGGGACCATACCTGCCGTCTACATGACTTCTGTAGCAGAGGGAAACAAACCCCAACGGCTCTCATAACCTCTCTATTCAGCGGAATCACGCTCATCTACTTTAAGCAGCAATCAGGATTAAAACAAAGGCAGCAGGCTTTAGTCTAGTGAGCCCAGTGGGGAAGTCCTTTACAGAATAAGATTTTAAGCTAGAGAAGTAAAGTTTAAATCCAAGAAAAGGCAGCCTTAAATACACCTGACATCCACCTCCTGTTAACCTGCCACTGAGGCGGCGAGTGCAGCAGATGAGCCATCTCATCCCTACCTCTCCCCATGGTGCTGTCTTCGAGAAGGGCTCATTTTTGGCAGCATGTATCCTCGATGACATCCAACGGAACTCAGAGTGATATTCTCCTTCCTCTGTTCAATAAAGGGGACTCACCATGCTAAGCCTATGATGGTGACAGAACGCAAATGGTAGACTATCTCGAATTTGCCCAGCATTAGGATATAATACCCCGCAGTCGCACACCATGCCAGTCGTTCTGTGTAGGAAGTCCACTGATTTTCAGCCATCTCTAACCTCTCTCTTTCCATTCTGAGGGCTGGAGCACCTCTGCTGTGAAGAAAGGCTGAGAGAATTGGGAGTGTTCAGCCTGGAGAAGAGAAGGATCCGGGGAGACCTTACAGCACCTTCCAGTACCTGAAGGGGCTGACAAGGAAGCTGGGGGGGACTTTTTATAAAGGCCTGTAGTAACAGAACAAGGGGTAACAGGTTTAAATTGAAAGTGGGGAGATTTAGATCGGATATCAGGAAGGAGTTCTTACCGGAGAGGGTGGGGAGGCACTGGCACAGGTTGCCCAGAGAAGCTGTGGATGCCTCATCCCTGGAAGTGTTCAAGGCCAGGCTGGATGAGGCTTGGAGCAACCTGGTCTAGTGGAGGGTGTCCCTGCCCATGGCAGGGGGGTTGGAACTAGATGGTCTTTAAGGTCCCTTCCAACCCAAACCATTCTGTGAGTCTGTGATTCTGTGATACAGCAAGGCTTATGCTATGAGGGTTTCCAGGACATGTAGTTCCCACAATAATCAGAAACTAACCAAGTATCAGATATCCTGATTTTTGGATTAGGGAGAAAAAAACCCCAAAACATAAAATGGAGGAAACGCTGCCTTGTTCTACTGGCTTGGGCAAGGGTGTGAGAGCCAGAAATTCAAGTCCCACATGTTCCACTGCTGACATGTTGTGCTTTAAGTGAAGTCATCCTCTCTTTGCTTTCCCTACCTGTAAACTTGGAAAGACCTAGAATGTTTCTGTGGTTACCATAAGATGCAGCATCAGTACACAAAGCTTGGAGCATGTGGTGTTTATATCAACAAGAAATATTTTTGTGCTTGGATGACAGGCTGAAAGCTCCCCTCCCCTGCATGGTGGGTGCACTGATTACTCAGTTTATTGCAAGTCTACTAAAGGCAACTCCTCATCTGCCTCAACTACGTAATGCTGAAGGTACAGGATGCTGCCTCCCAACTTCATCTGGCCTGTGGACAGTGTGAAGAAACAAGAACTGTCATGGGGACAGCTGCTTGCTTTTCTCTTTCTTTCAGCCCCGGTTTTGAATCTGCCATTTCCTGTATCCTTATGGCAAATGTGTTACAATAGCCAGTGTGAATCAGGGCCACTGGCATAAGGCTTCCAGGATTAATATAACCAAGTAATCCAATCTTAATGAGGTTTAAAAAGGAGCTTGACAGTAGTTCAAAAGCACTTATTAGATGTATGGCTTGTCTGTGATTACTGAAGCATGCAAAGAATGTTATTAATAGGTCTGCAGTCCTTGGATTAATTTCGTGTAGCAACAGGTAGTGGTGTTTTAAGTAACTGGAAACTTCAACGACAAACACGTTGATAACCTTTCCAAGAGCTTGAGGAAAGAATCAATGGAGAATGGATAAGGATAAATGTATTTAGTAAACATTTGTATCTCAGATTCATCCTTCAAGCACATCTGCTGCACCCACCTCAATTTCTCAAACCCCTACAGGTAAACACACACTCTCTTTCCAGAACTGAAGTCTGAAATTGTGTACCTGGCTCCTCGACTGTGGGAAGGCACAAATGATTATGAAAAAAAATACTTCAATGAACAGAAGGTGCAAATGCCACTGACTCCTGGACAGGTCTGTGTGGGCACAGCAGCGGCCCCAGGATAAGGGGGAGTAGACTCCTGGAAACTGCAAAGCTGTAGAAGCACCATGGGCTGTGTAACTGCATTAAGTGTCCAAGGCCAGGCTGGATGAGGCTTGGAGCAACCTGGTCTAGTGGAGGGTGTCCCTGCCCATGGCAGGGATGTTGGAACTGGATGATCTTTAAGGTCCCTTCCAACCCAAACCATTCTGTGTTAATGATGGCTGTGCCTAGTTTAAACAAAGGACTGCCTTGCTCCATGTCATGGGCTGGGACTGTGTGACTACCATGAAACTGGGACAGGCAGATAGCACTTTCCTGGAGTATTTACCCAGCCTCCGGAAATTTCTGTCCCAGCAATTTTCTACGTCAAGAGGTATGTCTTTTCATTTAAAAACTATCAATAGCTTTTAAAAAAATAATTTTCCTATGAATTTGTCTATTCCACACACATTCCATATTCCATATGCATTTCTATATATGCCCATTATTTCGCACCCATGTAAGCTCCTACCTTTCACAACATGCTGTGTCAAGGAATTTCACAGCCCATGCAGTGGGAAGAATCATTTTCTACCATTAGTTTTGAAACTGACCCTTGGTAGTTTTGTTTTACAACTCTCAGTTGTTGAATTGAAGGAAAGAGTAAACAATCATCCTCTGATTACCTTCTGCAGGCTCCAAATCTTTCAGACACCACGGTGTTTGCAATGCAGTCCATTGTAAATTCACAGAATAATACCGTGCAATGACAAAGGATAACACAGCAAATAAACACTTGTGTTGTATTTGCCGGGCACATTTGTAGCCCACTGGCTAACAATCTCTCCTGTCCTTCTTTGATAGCTCAGGGTCTAAGATCAATAATTCTACCAGTCTCAGAATTGAGGACAATAATTCCTAAGGTCACACGTTTAAGTAAAAAGTTCAGTCTCTACAGACAGGTTGTCGGTACAAGCGATAGCGTAAACAAGCAGTCATTTTGCAGAGGAAAAAAGTGCACGTATGTTTGGTTATTGTTTTTTTGCTTAGTTTTTTTCTGTGGGGGTTTTGGGGGGGGGGGGGGGGGAAGGGGGTGTTGTGTTGTTTTTGTGGGGTTTTTTTATTATTATTATTTTATTATTATTATTTTTGTTTTTTAAATAATGAAAGAACATAGACCTTTGTGAGAACATCATTTCTTCCTGGAAAGGGCGGTGAAGCACTGGAACAGGTTGCCCAGGGAAGCTGTGGATGCCCCATCTCTGGCAGTGTCCAAGGCCAGGCTGGATGAGGCTTGGAGCAACCTGGTCTAGTGGAGGGTGTCCCTGCCCATGGCAGGGGGTTGGAACTGGATGATCTTTAAGGTCCCTTCCAACCCAAACCATTCTGTGATTCTGTGATCACCTGTAGTGGCAAAGCAGTAATGTGCTATTGCTGGAGCAAGTCAGCTTTGCTGCAATTATTCTGGTTTCACACTAATGCCAATAAGAATAGAGTTTTCTAGTTTTAAAATGGTCTAACTACTGAGCCAGATCTTGCCATCGTTACATGCAGAAGGCAGTAACTCTCATCAGTCTCTGTGGGGATCTCTGCTTAAAAGCTGAGTCCCAACCCTGCTCATTTGTTTTCAAGAAAAAAATGCCTTTCAGTAAGTGCTGAGCTTCTGAGCAGCCATCTAAATCTGGAGACTTAAGAGATTAGTACGGGAATGCTTATTAAGAGTCAAGACATTGAGTCTCACATTAAGGATTTGCTACAGTGGCTGTGTTCTCATGGTAAAGAGGCATCAGGTCACCTGCTTCATTAAGCCCTAGTATTTGTTCATGCAATTCATTAAAGCAGATCACAAAATGCAATGATCTGTCTGCTACCAACCCCCCCCACGGAATTATTATAACTCTTTTTAGCATCCCACAAGTTGTGCCTTTACTTTAAGAAGTGCAGATCATCTGCAACAACCCATCAGAAACATTCCCAGGGAATGTTTTCCCGCTGGGAAATGTCAACCTGTCAGAATAAAAATCTATCATGGAATACATCAAATTTGATAAAAGACTTTATTGAAAAATCAGACTAGAGCACATCCCTAGAAATATTCTCGTCAGTGTTTCAGGAGCAGTAGGGTTTGTTTTCCATTTTAAAACAGTGTTTTGTTTTACTTTATTTCCCATGAAACAAAGAGAGCAGAAATCATAATGAAACATTCTAATGGCCCCAAACAAACAGCATTCGACGTTATTGTTGATTTCATTTAATGGGGAAATTTGTTTTTGTTTTTCTATTGTCCATTTAAAATTGAATTATGTTTTCACTTGTCAGAATTTCAAGTGAAAAAGAAAATCTATTTCATTCTCCAGTTTTATCCAAGCCACAAGTTTCTCAAGGATAAAATCAGAACTGGAGTGGTTAAATTCCTGCAAGCATTCTTAAAAAATGGGTAGAAACAGGTACCATGAAGTTGTGGTAGGAATATAGGGCAAGAAAGGAGGAGGAAAATAAGAAGATAAATAGTCTAAATGAGAGTGACAGCATTCCCTCCATAAAACTGCTCCTTTGAGTCCACATCCCTCCAAATCATTTTCCCATGTGGACTGTATCCATAAGTGCACCACTGTGTAATTGCCATGGATTTTCACGTTTACGGTGCATCTCTGTGTCTGGCTGTGTAGTCTGCTGAAGGCAGAACCTGCTTTACACTATGCCGAGTTCCCTGGACAAGACAAGTCCTTACCTGCAACTCCACAGCTACAGTTAAGGTTAAAAACCAGACTGATGTGTAATTAGCACGTTTGTTCTCAGGAACCGAAGGCCATTATCATGGCCTAAAATTCCAGATCTTTTCCTGCTCCCGCTCAGGGAGGTGTCGCGTACTCAGTGTGTAGCTGTGACAACAGATTCTTGGATAAGGAAAGGGGCATGCAGGTCAGATTCTCCTCCCCTTTAAACTGGGGAGAACAGACAGAAGTAGATTTTCCCCATAATCATACCCTCCCAGAAGAAGAAAGGATAATATATTGAAAAGATAAATATATAGAATTAATAAGGAATATTGAAATATGTATGGAAAAAAAAGGGGTAAATTCATAGAAGAAAATGTTATTAAGGGTTTTTAATTACAAAGACAGTGGGAATCTGGCTGGCTGCACAAAAATCTTCATGGACATGAACACCTTCATCTTAGCAGGTGTAGATGGCTACCAGGGTTCACCCCAGACCAATAGTCAGCATAAACTTCGGTGGATTCTAGCAATGAGGCAAGAAGCCACAACTAATCTCTATGTGATTTGGCATATTTGACTTCTTCTCAGGCTGATTTATTTTACCCATGGGTCTGCCATTGTTGTCTCCTAAAGTAACGTGTGCTCCCCTTTCTGTGGGAAGCTTTGGATGACAGTCATGGAAACTCATTGTGTCACAGGCCATATCCCTCAAAATGGAGATATGATGGGTCAATTAGCAAGGCTAATTTATCTGAGTGGAACATCCTACTAACACAACTATATTGTTTCCATGTCCAGAATTAGCTTAGTTGGGACTACACTGAATATCTCAGCCTTGGCAGCACATTGCAGAACGTAGACATTTCCCAGGAGACATATCCATAATCTATCTGCATCGGAGACAGATTCACAACGATAGGTTATTGCTTTCCATATATGATCAAGAGCAACAGCAGTATTGTACAGAGTTTCTGGCATTTCTCCTACATAGATTCAGAATGTATTTATGGCTAAAATATTTTTTGACTTAATTATTTTGTTTTGTGGTGGTGAGAAAAAGTGTGGGATAATTTCAAAATAGAAGAGATCTTTTCCAAGACTGAGGTATTGAAATTTCTCCTAAAGAAAACCAGGAAATGGAGCTGACTAAACTTCTTGAGCAGACTGTCCCATAGACAGATACCAGTGGCACACAGGAGTTTGTCCTAGGCTTTTACATACCTTGACTGGAGAACCACTCAATTGACAGAGCCACGGGGATACAAATACCCACGTTCTGTACTAGCTGGTGTCCAGGTAATGATGAGTGTGTCACCATAGCGTAGCCTGAAGGTGACAAATGCATGATTACAGACATTTACCAAGAGAAAAATATGGCAATCACCGGTTGCACAGCGATGCATCATAGAATTGTTTAGGTTGGAAAAAAACATCAAGATCATCAAGTCCACCCATTAATCTAACACTGACACATCTACTGCTAAACCATGTCAATAAGCACCTCATCTACACATCTTTTAAAAACCTCCAGGGATGGTGACCTCCCTGGGCAGCCCGTTCCAGTCTGACAGCCCTTTCTGTGAAGAAATTTCTCCTAATATCCAGTCCAAACCTCCCCTGGCACAACTTGAGGCCATTTCCTCTTGTTCTATCGCTTGGTACTTGGGAGAAGAGACCAGCCCCCACCTCTCTGCACCCTCCTTTCAGGGAGTTATAGAGAGCAATAAGGTCTCCCCTGATCCTCCTCTTGTCCAGGCCGAACACCCCCAGCTTCCTCAGCTGTTCATCACAGGAACTGAGCTCCAGACCCTTCCCCAGCTCCATTCCCCTCTCTGGACACACTCCAGCATCTCAGTGTCTTTCTTGCAGTGAGGAGCCCAACACTGACCACAGGATTCGAGGTGCGGCCTCACCAGTGCCCAGTGCAGTGGGCCAGTCGCTACCCTGGTCCTGCTGGCCACACGGACCCTGATGCAGGCCAGGATGACGTTGGCCGCCTTGGCCACCTGGGCACACTGCTGGCTCATATTCAGCCGGCTCTTGACCAACAACCGCAGATCCTTTCCTGCTGGGCTTCTTTCCCACTTTCCAGACCTTCATCCTTAAGTCTCTAGCATTGCAGGGTGTCATAGTGTCCAAGTGCAGGACCAATAAGGAGGCATTACCTAATTCAGTTACTTTCTTCTACATACAGAAACCAGTATATTCCTCCTATGGAAACTAAATAGCACTCAAGAATTTAAAAGCCACTTTTGAAAAGTGCCTTGCTTCTAACTGGGATGAAAAGTTTTCTCTGAAGCAGGACCTGATTTTAGGCTATGCTCCACCAGAAATCAAGACAGACTCAGGAAAACACTGATGTTAGATCTGACCTGAGATTCATCTCATCAGCTGCAGGGGTCTTGAGACTTTTGTCTCTGTTCCCTTTATAATCAGTGGACACAAACAGGCTGCCAGGGCCCTGAGAGCACTAATGGGCCTTGCCAACTGTGACCAACCTCTCATGAGGCTTCTACGCACACCCCTTGCTCAGGGGCTCCATTTAAGCTCAGTCCTGATCCTTCACCCTTGGCCCATGTCCTGTTGTAGGAATATTTCCCTTGAGCTCAGCTATAGCTGTGTCAGTGCATACGGTTGACACAGACTCAGACCCACAGGCTGTCTTCCCAGACTGACCTGGGACCTACCTTGCCACCACAGACCTGCATGGCAATCACGGGACTATGACTGACTCTGGCTATTACTGATAGGCCTTATCCTGACCTGCACGTCGACTTTCTGGCTTGACCTTGCCTCATCACCATGAACTTGCCTGGTCCGTGGTGCCAATTCTGGATGTGCCTCATGTCTGGGGCACTGTGGAGCAGAATCTTGGCCAGTGAGGCCCTAGCCCTGCTGCCTGGTGTATCATTCTTAGTCCCTGGCTCTCTGCACCTCAGGAAGTAGCTGGCCACTGCTGCTCCCCGACAAAGGCATGTTATAGCTCGAGCTGTTGCATGACAGCTGTCTCCTACAACCTGCGACAGCACCAACTCTTTACAAAGACTGCCAAACCCCTACAAAATGGTGAGCAATTCTTCATTACTTGAGAAGTGGCTTAATTAGCAGCCATGTTAAACAGCTCATAGCACCAAAGCCCTAAGGCAATCGATGCCACCACAGAAAAAAAACCATCTGGGGTAGGGGGAGAGAGAGGCCTTTATAAAGGAAAGAAACAAAAAACGTCTCATGCCACAGGACTGCAGTGAGGACATACTGTGGACCAGGTTGAAAAGGAGCATATATTCAAATGAGTAATTGGAACGTCCCCTATGCAGTACTTATGCCTATATACTTACAAGTGACATCAGTAAGCCGAACATTACTCTACCAGTAGGTTAAAATGGAATTTTAATATGTAGTTACTTATTAACAGGCATTTTTTCCCCCTTTCTTGCTTCAGCCAGGCAACATTAACGGAATGAATCCAGGCTAATCAGATTTGGATATCCTTATATATCCCACAAGTGCAAGCAGTGAGGTTGACAGGGGACTGTGATTCCTTTATTCCAACAAGCAGCTGTTTAATTCTGTAACAAGATGAATGAAGCCTGGATTGCTTAGTACTTACTAGAAGAAGAGCTTATGGTCTCCAACTTCATGGCTTTTTCCCTCAAAGGCTGAACTGATGATGGAGCTGAAGAATGTTTGCTGAATCAGCCTGAACCATGGTATTAGTATTTTCCAGATTAAATCCCAAAGCATTTAGAGTTTATGGGCAAAAAAAGACATTTATATGATCCTCTTAAAAGACAGTGCACCTGAGGAGCTTTCAGGCAGTTTGGGGGTTTTTTTTTGAAATGCAAAGTGGTAGAAATAGTCACCACCTGTGTTTGGTGCTTTTTCTCACCCTAATTGATTTAGTGATGTGGTTTGCAGCATGGTTTGTAGAGTTACAGCAGCCCAATGAGAGTGCAAGTAAACTGACATAAAGACGGAAGAGGAGTGATGGAGCATGAACCATCTTTGCTGCTGCAGAATATGCCATACAGAACCAGGATTTTTGCTTCAATATACCTATCACACTTCTGAAATACAGGTGGCAGTGAAGGTTACTGGATACCCAGAAGGTAATGAATCAACTCCGTAAAAAGAAAAGATAAATTGGATTTTTTTCCTCCTTCTTCCACTGTGCATTATAAATCAGGGTTTGCATTAATTGCTGAAGAGCCTTGGAAAGACTTAAAAACACCACCCAAAATCCCAAACAAACAAAGAAACCCTCCCCCACTGCCAAGTCTTAATTATTAGGGCTAGCTAATCTTGACTCTAATTAGTAAGATCTGATAAAATGTTATCCAAGAACTATCCAAGAAGCAGCCAGCTAAGACAGCACTGTGCTTTAACACACTCTCGTGTCACCTGCTTCTGGGGCAGATATTGGTAAATGATCAGAAGTGACTTTTAAAATTGGTGTTGCCAATGCTAAATTTTTAGATATCGTAAAAATTCCTCTGAAAGGGGATTTTTGAAGATATTTACTGACAAGCCTTTCCCTGTATTTATAGGGATTATCTGGTTTCTTTGCATCAAATGTCCAGAACTCTCTCCATAACCAGTCAGGGCAGAAAAAATTTGGAGAACTCCATGGGTTTTCTTTACTAAGTTCCTTTCCAATGACTTCATTGCAGAAGCTGGGGAAATACGTGTGAACTAGTAGGATACTCACAGTGAAGGGTGTGAGCTTGCAGCACTGAACCGTGGAATGGCATGAAATTAATGTGCTCTTCCATATTGTTGGGTAGAACAGAGTTATCAAAGACTTTATGTAACAAATTGTGAATCACTGATGGTTTTCTACAGTGTGCCAGACAGGGAGAGTCAGAAAGCTTATTTGATCAGGTTTTTTCGGAGTTTGTAATGGAAATATAATAGCTATGAAAATTTGAGGTGATTTAGAGGCATTTTTTTCATCCAGGATATGTATGCACTGACTTGATGCTGCTCTTCTGTCCCAACAACCCTTTCTAGCCTGATGTATACCATGGCCGCTCCACAGTGTCTCCCGTTAGAACATTCACAAATACAGTAACCAATGCAAACTTTCCACTTGCCCAGTTAACAGAACACACATGCATGCTTCCTTTTTAACACTGCAGCACAAACTCGCACGTTTCGTAAGACAACTCTCCTTTAAAATAGCAGCGAGTGGTTGGGAACACTGCCTGTCCCTGCCACAGGATACTAATTTCCCCATTGTGTCAGCATGAGGCTTTTGACCCTGGAGGTGGAGCCAGATCTTCAAATTCTTCACTGAAATCCCAGCAGCTGCACGACTGTCACGGTGAGTGATTTATTTTTAGAAAGAGTGCTTTAAAGAGTCTAAGTCCGTCCTCCTTTGTCCAGGATTAACTTGAGGTAAGTGCTGCTAAGCAAAGGAAGCTGGAGATACTAAACTAGGCTGTGCAACAGCTGCACCAGTCATCACAGTTCCTTTCCAGTTCGTGTCAAAGTCAGATTTTGCCATGGCGGTTGGTTTTCTACATGGGATGTTTCACCACTGTGGTGACAGTAGCACCAAATAAAACTAGGCAGACAAGCTACACCCGTTGGAAGCAGAGGCCACTTGGACAGAAGATTAGGGGAAAAGTATTGGATATACATAATTCCTGTAATCATGCAGATGCTCAGAAACAATTTATCCAACACATTAGCATAGTCTAAAACAGTGATTATGTCTAATGACCTCCCGGG
This sequence comes from Rhynochetos jubatus, assembly GCA_027574665.1. Lineage (NCBI taxonomy): Eukaryota > Metazoa > Chordata > Aves > Eurypygiformes > Rhynochetidae > Rhynochetos > Rhynochetos jubatus. Next base: position 4,939,784 of record CM050653.1, on the reverse strand, counting down.
AGTGCTAAACGAGGCTCTTGGCAAGTTGAGTGTGATGTGGTGGGTAAGCAAGGAGCCCTGTGCCACTGATCTGGTGCCTTTTGTTTCGGGATATCTGTGGTCATGGTTTCAAAACTGCATAGCATCAGTACACGGAGTCCAAGTAGGCATCCATATGTTAAGTGCATTCCCTGGTTGTGGGGAACAACCAGCGTTGAACAACCCACATCTCTTGTGTTAAACAAGGGGTCCACAACCGAAGAACCGGTTGGGAGCAGATGCTGGCCTGTTAATTTCTGACCTGTCCAGGAGATGCTTGTTGGCTGAGGTCTCAGCTGTGCCCAACAACACACTCCTCATTGACAGGAAAGACCTTTCAGAAACTTTCCTGGCATGCTTTAATTTCTCAGTGTAGGAGAAACTAAAGAAGGTGTTGATGCAGCACTGAGGGTCAGACCATTTGCACTGGCTTCACCAGGAGTAAAGTCAGATTATTTCCATCTGAATATCAGGACAGAGCCTAAATACAAGGGATGAGTTCTCTGAGAAACTGAAGCAGAGCAGGGAACAGTCAGGATGGTTCAGGCCTGCAGCTCTGCCCCAGATTCGCTTAAGCTGCCTTACAAGCCAACCACTGTGCAGTGTTTTGGGTGGAAACCTTGACAAACCCTGAAGTCTGTGGGGTTTTTTTTCCCTCAATATTTAATGCAAATCCTAGAAACAATCCAAGGAAATATTCTTCTGCCTTCCCTTGCCATGTGAGATTCAAACTTCTATCCCCAGGGATCCTCTGGGCTCTGAACGCTGTTTTTGTGGCAGTACTCAACTACAGTCAGAAGTACTTGAGTCAAGAGGAGAAAGTGTTTCTGATGCATTCTTCTGGATTTCCTATTGGTCAGCACAGTGAGTGTGGGTAGTCTGAATTGTGACTGGTGCCCAAAGCAGCATAGGAAATTTGAATAAACATTCGCCCAAACCTTGGATCTGTCTCTGTCACTAAATTATGCTGTGGATCAGTAAACTGACCTTTTTAACTAAATAATCTTCCTAATCCTATGGATTAAAACCCATCTGATATCTTTCTAATTTCTTTCATAGTTTCATAACAATCCTTCAGCTCTAAATCAAGGCAGATTAAATCTGCATATTTGTTTATACTTGTTAAACCACAAATTTTGGTGGTTTAAACTGAATGCTCAGTTTAAAAGTATAGTCAAGACTGATATTTTCACAAGACACTTCACACAAGCTTCTTGGGAAGGTGCTCCTCAATCCAGTGGATTACTGAATTAATTGTCAGTAGTAATACCATTGCTGTGTATAGATGGGAAAAGGAAAGCAAAATAGCTCACTGACTTGGAATCGAGACAGTCCCCTGAGGATATTAATGTCACCAAGTCCATAAAGGGATTATATCGTTCAATAAAAATAGAAACAAAGTCAATGCCTTGTTTAAAAAGACAAAGAAGGTCAACCATAACTTGATCAGGGCAATTCAGGGAAAGAGAGCACTAAGGGAATTGTAACACGTTCATCAAGAACGAACAAATAACCTTAAACGAGTGAATTATTCTCCTGCTCCTGTTTGTAAACTGCCCTGCTCCAACAGTTATTACTCCTTACCCTTCCCTCCCCTCCCCGAAATTCCTATCAAACCATTTCAGGAAGTTACCCGTGCCCTCTAGCCTGCTCACAAGCAGTTTATTGCCAGAATGTGATATATGACATTGCAGAATCAGGCTGTTTGAACAGGTTGTGGTAGGTCTGTGTGTCCTCCTCGGAAGAGGATATCTCTTCACATGAGTTATCCTTACATTGCAAAAGACGTGTTTACAAATCTGAAAGGAGCAATTAGCAGTAAATAGTCTCTTCTGGGTAATAAGTTTTTATGCTTCCAAGAACTAGGCGTCATTGAAGAACAAGGAGTTGTTTTGTACTCGAAGCCACTGCAGCCTGGTGAAGCGGGCGGAGTTCTTTTTGTGAGATGTTCTTGTGTCATCTGTGTTTACTTGGCTAACACAAATTTGGGATTTGGCAATCCCAAACACAAGGACAGGCTGGGTGGAGAATGGATCGAGAGCAGCCCTGAGGAGAAGGACCTGGAGGTACTGGGGGATGAGAAGCTGAACAAGAGCAGGCAGTGTGCGCTGGCAGCCCAGAAAGCCAACCGGATCCTGGGCTGTATCCAGAGCAGTGTGGCCAGCAGGGCGAGGGAGGGGATTCTGCCCCTCTACTCTGCTCTCATGAGACCCCACCTGGAGTTCTGCATCCAGCTGTGCAGCCCTCAGCTTAAGCACATGGACCTGTTGGAGTGAGTCCAGAGGAGACCATGAAGATGATCTGAGGGCTGGAGCACCTCTGCTATGAGGACAGTCTGAGAGAGTTGGGCTTGTTCAGCCTGGAGAAGAGAAGGCTCCAGGGAGACTTTATAGCACCTTCCAGTACCTGAAGGGGCTGACAAGGAAGCTGGGGGGGACTTTTTACAAGGGCCTGTAGTGACAGGACAAGGGGTAATGGGTTTAAACTGAAAGCGGGGAGATTTAGATCGGATATCAGGACGAAGTTCTTCCTGGAGAGGGTGGGGAGGCACTGGAACAGGTTGCCCAGAGAAGTTGTGGATGCCCCATCCCTGGAAGTGTCCAAGGCCAGGCTGGATGAGGCTTGGAGCAACCTGGTCTAGTGGAGGGTGTCCCTGCCCATGGCAGGGGGGTTGGAACTGGGTGGTCTTTAAGGTCCCTTCCAGCCCAAACCATTCATTGAATACCGATCACGAGTTGTTTTTTAGAGTTTTTATTTTTAGGGATTCCTTCGCAGTATCATTAAAATGAGCTGTTCCAACCCTACGTATAGTTAGTAACACTGTTATAGACATCAGCAGACCAAAAAAAAAAGACTTCTTCAGGCTGCTGTGTATATAACTCCTCTCTTCCTTACAGCACTGGGTTGTAAGCGATGTCAGCAGAGTGATGAGTACCACACTTGCTGTAGCATCCAGAGGGTAACCAGCAACTACTGGGGGGACCCCATGAGTGCTGAGCTGTGCTGGGTGAAGGATTTGAAGCAGCAGTGACCTCACGCTGTTGACAACAGATGTGATTTTGCTCTGCTGTAGTTAGTCTTTCTCCTGCCCCACATGCTTTTGTGGAGGGTAAATTCTCAAAGCAATCCCCAGAGAAGGTGCAGCTCTGCCCCTGCCACGGTCTTCTTTACACTCAGAAAGGCAGGAATTTACAGACCTGGCAATTTTTTGCCTTGTTGGACAGGACAGAGTGACTGGTAATCAAACCTGACCATTATTCAAGCAGTATTATTGCAGCTTATCTCCTGACAAATTTCCCTTCAGGGATTTTCAGGTACTGACAGGGTCCTACAGCGATAATACTAACAACAGCAGCTAGTTCATATGTAACTGCCTGTGGCAGTCTGATTCCTCTTCCTCCCAGAGAGCTTTCTTACATTGTGCATATGTGTTTAGGAAACCAGGATGTTGTTTTCTGTTCTGTGTTTTTATACTTCGAGGACTGTGAGTGACTGGGAGAAGAGCTGTCATTTCTCTATTACTGCAAGCCTGTTCAGACACACACATACCCTCACATTGCTTTTTCCTGGGCAGTGGTTCAGCTGTTCTTTAATTTCTGGTAATTTTTTTATTATTGTTATTCAGCTAACATGAAAACTGGGTGGTTGCGAAAAAGCAGAAAGCTAAAGCAGATAGTCTCTAGAGGACAGTGAATGTGTTGGAGAAAAAAGAATGATTATACTAAATTGCTCTTAGATGGTACTGACTGATTAAAGACTAAATTTTACACTCAGCACCAGCACCCCTCAGTGATACAGGAATCTGAGTGCAAGTCCCTGGTCTAAATCTGACAGGAGAGAGATTCGAATTACAGAGACAAAGTTCCTGGAATAAACAGTGAACTGTTGCTCCTTTAGTCAGACCGTTCCTTGACCAGACATTACAGCCCTGTTGAAATGCTGTGCTCATTTCCATAAAAAGCTGATACTTTTGCAGGAGAAAAAAAAAAAAAAGTCAAGAGTTTCTTCATCAGACCTCCTTAGGATGCCATTTGTCTCTATCAGAGTAACCACCTCCATATGCTTTTTCTTGAGCTGATTGATTTGCTGGTGTCAGTTAACAAATGAGAAGGGTTCCGATATGATCTGGTCCCATATGTAAGCATTAGAGTGGCTGCAGCACAAACCAGAGTTCTGCAAATAGATATGTAAATGTACCAGAGATGGCTTGTTTCCGGCAGCCAAGAGGTAATTTACATATGCAATCCATCACTCTCCTCACTGAGCTTTCTACTGACAGGTTAACCAAACTTCTGGGACACCATGAAGTCCAGGATGAAGACAGGAATACGTATTCCTGAGGCTGGCAGTGTCTGGGCTGGCACTGCTGCAGAGAGGTATGTGGTGTGATGGCAGGGCACTGGGCACTACCAAAGAACCTTTAGACATTTTCCCGCCCGTAACAAAAATACACAAGAGGTCATATGAAAAAATCTAATCAAAGAGTAGTTACAGTTCCTGGTCACCTGGCTATTGTGTGTGCAGCCAATGGCACATGTCTAGCAATATAGCATGAACAGGAATAATCTTGTACCTACATCTGGGGGCTATCTTTATCAAATCGCAGTGTTTCTGGCAATGCTCAAAGGTAAGGGTAATAATAATTCTCTTTCATAATCCTGGGCTGACAGCTGAAAACAAGGCTTGCCCCAAGCCCCCCCATCACTACAGCCTAACATCCTGCCTACTCACTCACTGGGTGCAGAGCTGCAGAAAGGGTCCAGCTCACGCCGAGCAGGAGCAATCCTACAGCTCTGAGGTTCTCCGACCCTGTCAGGTTTTTTTTCCTCCCTGTTCATCAATTTACAAAGTGGATATGGGAGGCAGCTGACTCAAATTCCACACCCACCCACAACAGTAGCATTTTGCTGCCTCAGTGTCAACAGCTGACAAGCCTAAGTTGTGAAGTGCTTCAGGAACAGAGAAAAAGTTGAGCCTGCTGTGCTGAGAAAACCTTTATTCCCCTGCAGGAATGATGCATAAGCCAAAGGTTAGAACAGTTTTATTTCAGGGTGCATATAGCTATGGATGTGACTGACTGTAATGTAAATCAAGGTTTTAAGCAATACCAAAACCACAGTAGAAGTTATAATATTGTAATATTTATATTATCTATATATTCATATTTGGATACTATGAAGAATCTTTAAACAACAGAGCAGACTGAGTATGTATACTTCTTAATTTTTATGATTTAAACTATGAATATTCAAGAGATATTCAGCAAATATTTGCTCTGGGTTTTAAATAAACCTTGGCTTATCCTGATATTCCTACCATGTCTGCTTTGCCCAATAGTCCAATGAAAGAATTTATTTGTCAGATCACATCTGTGAGTGATTCTTGGTGACTTTCTTTACAAGCATTCATTACGTAGGCTGAAGCAGAGGGATTCAAAGTTCAGGAGGTGTTGGGTAGCTTCTGTCCATTTTGGTTCCTTGCATAGGGAACAGGGCTATTAGAATTCCTCAGGGAATAATTATGTTTCCAAATTTCAAATATGCTCTCTGCAAATACGCTTGAGTATGAACCTAAATTGTTTGGTTCCCACAAGCACAGCAGATGATTTTATCTTCCATTTGACACTGGACTGCCCAACTAGTCCCTCCTTTTTCATGGCTACACTACATTACTTCACCACCTTCTTGCAGGAGATAGTTACGGACGCAAGAAATAGTTTATTACCTGGTATTTTCCCTAAGAGACAAACTATAGAAAACATTACATGTTAGTAATTCAGACTGTTCAGCTTAAGGTCAATCAAATTCCAATTTATCCCACAAGGAAAACTTGCCATAAACTTCAGTGCAAGCTAGGTTTCCTGCTCCGCAGTCACTCCATACTTCAAACAAGGCCTCATCACAGCTTGGTTTTGCCTCTGTACACCACTGCCATTATGGTCAATGGGATATTTAAACCAGCTTCACTTGGCAAAAATAACTAGAACTGGACTGAAAAAGTAAGTTTCCTGCTAGAAGGCATTGGGAGATTTCCCTACTCACTGGCAGAATGACCAGCAAGATCCTTTTGAAGATTTTGATTGGCTAAGGGTGCTAGGGCAGGTACAGGAGAAAGTCTTGAAGAACTGACATAAATCTCACCTTTTTCTAAGGTTTGTGGACATCAGGCAATAGGATAGAGTAGCTAAAAGGGTCCCTCAACTCTATGCCAGAGAGTAGACAATATTTTTTTGGGTGTTAAAATTTAATTGTCAATATTCATTACCAAAGAACCAGTTTAATGGAATACTGAATAGACCGTGATCTTTCCTTGAGCAGAAGAGTGGATGAAAAAGCCCCAAATATATTTTCTGTCCATGATGCAAAATTGTCTCTTGTCACAGCCCTGCCAAAAAAAATAACACTGCTAGACTAGATGTTGGCTGTTCCCATCGCGTAAGCCAGCCTGCACTCCATGCCGCTCTAGAAAGGGTCCTGCTTTGCTTGGACTGCACTCATGGGATCCACGTTCATGAAAGGCTGAAAGAAATGAGCCAAATCTCCTTTCCATGTCCCCACGTCAGATTGATAGAGCCTGGGGTACATGGCCGATGTGCCTGAGATTTGGTGGTAGAGCCCAGACCTGGGGATGGAAAGGAAGATAACCTTCTGTAACGAGTATCAAACGGACAAGACTGGGCACTGCTGTCCTGTCTTCATCTTTCCTTATTGTCAGGCATAATTTTATCTATACCCAGAAATGGACAGAAAATCTTGAACAGCATCAGGACTAACACAAATTCCTGAAAAACTCTACAAATATCCTATAAATACAGTGATTCTTTACTGACAGACACCTCCGAGTCCTATTTAACTTGTTCTTCATTTGTGAGATGTCTTATGGGTACCCTACAGTGCTATTTTGCTCAGTCAGAACGTCACGTACTATCAACTCAGCACTTTGAAAAATGTCGATTGTAGCACGTAGCTGTATTTATAAACCAAACGTGGAACAGTAACTTGATAATGAAACCATTCAGATTGTCTAGCCCATCCTTGCTGGGGTGTTAGCACAGGCAGTGTACAGTAGATGTGTTATCTCTTTTTCTCCTCTTTCCTGCCAAGCCTAGATGTGACACAAACAATTAAGATGACTTAAAAGATGACAGTGAAGGGGATTCATAGAACCAGATACAGATGACCACATCTGAGCTTCCGTCTAGATTTTCTGTTTAGAGAATGGGAAGGAATAGGGCTCGCTGGGTATTATTCATCTTACTCCAAACAGACTTTTAAAACATGACAGGTGGTGACTTGTGCCCTAAATTTTCCCATTTCTCTGCATTGACAAATGAAGCACCAGGTAACGTGCTCAGCTGTAGATACCTACAACCTTGCCCGTTGAGCTGTGTGGTAATGGTGCCTGCTTACAGCCCCTGGGAAATAGGAAGTCATTTATTTTGGTGCACAGCTGTCAGTGAAGGGAAGCTGGAATAATTGCTATTGCCTGCCATTTGCCCTGGGATAAGAACAAGTGCACAGGCAGCTGAGTTTGATAACCTGTTAGGTCGTGGTAAATTGTATTTGTAAATCCTCAGGATAGTCATAAGAAAGGAATACGAATAAAGACAACGCGATCTGTGTTCTCTTCAACGAGACTCACACCTCTATATGAGCTGTGTGGAGGGAAAAACAGAAGTACAGTGTCATCCAGCATGATAAAAGAACACATTTACAGCTGATTTTTCTTGTTCAAAATCACACCAACAGAAGAACACATTAGGCCTTTCTCCAGAAAAAAATAACATCCCTCCCCAATAATTCATGACTAAGGAGGTATGTTCATGTGTACTGGAGATAAAAAATAGGCATAGCAACAGCTCTGTGGGCTGTAATGGTGCCATGTGGGATTTCATGAGCTGAGAGTTGGGCTCTATCACTGAAGTTGTTTTTCTACAGGAGGCACGTGGCAGGCATCTAGGAATCTGTTAATGTCTCTGTTCTGCTCTCCAGGTTGTCAGGAAACTACGTTTGCAAGGTTTTCCAGGAGTTTCTTACAAGAAATCTCGATGTGCTGGACACTGCTTTTCCAAGAATATCTTACCATGTTTGTCTACAAACTAAAAGCCAAGCAATAAGCAAGACGAGATCTGGAGACCTTTGCAATGATGGTACAGTGTGAAGATGGAACTATGGTCAAAAATATTTGTAAAATTTCCTGAACATCTGTTGCCTTAAGTCTCTCCTGCTTGGTTGGAAGAGGCTTCTGTATGCCTCCAGTCTGGCCTCCTGCTTGAAGCAGGACTATCACAAACACTAGATTGACTCAGATATGGTTTTGTCTAGGTGAGTCGGGTGGTGAGTCAAGGATGGAGCTCTGACAACTTCTCTTAGTAACCTATTCCACTGCTACCCTTCCCTGCTAATGGAATTGTCATACTCAGTGTCCAGCCTGAACTGCCCAGGCTGCAATCTGTGGTTGTTGCCCTCTGTTATACCCACTGCCAGTGCTGAGGAGACTTGGACGCCCATATCCCTGCATCTCACTTTCAGTGTCAGGTTTCTTCGCCTCTTTTTTTGCTGCCAGCTACAATATCTCAAGTTCTTTCTCTCCTCCCCCATTAAGGGTGTCTGGCAGGCTCTGATGTTACCAAAGAGGATGGTCCTGTGCTGACAGCGAACGCATATGGGGATGAAGCTAATGAATCTCATCACACCCCACACTCCATCTCTAGTTCTGGTCTTCAGCGAACTGCTGCATGTGAAGGGAACAAAAGAAACATGCCTTAACCACGCTCTGAATGCTGGCATCCTTCCTGCAGGGATAGGTTTCCTTCGTGTCTGACTTTTCTGCTAAATGTGAGGCTTGACACAGAGAATCCCTTAAACAGGAAGAACTTCTGCCTAAGTTTTAACGTACATTAACGTGATCTGTGTTTCGGGTCAACCAAGTCTTTCACGTTTCAGCTAGATGGCCTTGGTGTTCTGATACCAGGACCCATTTTTACTGCCACGCCATCTCACCTGGAGTGACCACAGACTTTCAGTACATACTTCCCAGGTCTCACAGTCACTGACTGAGCATGACTGGTAGCAAGGTTTGACTTGAAACCCATAGCATATTTAATGTGGCTCTTCCAGTCGGTAAGTTTACAGAATGACTCCATGTTCCTCATGTTCCTACTCCTGCTTTCCCAGGAGTCACTGAGCAGGACCAGACCTTCTGCAGATGAGGTTGCAGTGGTTTGTTTCACTGCAGTCACAGCTGCTATCTGACTTCAGCGTGAAGATTAGAGGCTTGTTTGCCAGGTTAAACAGCAGAAATGTGACATTTGGTTTCCTTGGCTGACCCTGACCTTGAGGTTAATCTCTGTGTACTCCCATTACAGTTCCACAGGAACACTGACATTTCTGTACAGGTTTTTAGTGTGATCAGTTTTGTATTTGTTGAGGCCTTTCTCCCTGAGGACCCAAGTGTCACTTCAGCTACAAGCCAAGCTGCAGGATCTGCAGGTTTTCAGATCAGCTGGGGACTTCGACAACTCTCTGCCCTGTGTCGGTCAGGAACACCTTTGTCAACTTGGCTGCAACTATTCCCAAAGAGCCATAGCACTACTGACCTGACAGTCACTGAGCTCCAACCACTGACACCCTTTGGCTGCTCTGGGTCCTCACTGCCTTGGCTTTAGATGGAACAAAACCTCTTTCTGCTGCTTCCCATCAGCCGCAGTTTGAGCAGCCATGCTAACAAAATGCCCCCAGACAGACATGGTCACAATGACGCAGACCTTTCAAGCTGTTTCTGTTTGGACCTATCTGGAGTTTTGAATTTCTGTCATGTCTTTACACACCCCCTTTGCTGAGATGAGTATTTCAAAGGTCTACTCCAGCCCACCACAGCAAATGGCATCATGTTTCTCTCTTTCTCCATGTGTGCTTTACAAGCCTCCACTGATGGGAGCTTGTACTGGAGTGACCTGTAAAGACTTAGGGTTACACGTTTTTTTCTGTCTGCTCTGAGGGGCTGATGATGAACAAACACATTTTTTCCTTTGTGCCTGCTAAGTCAGGACTAAGTTTTTCTGAGTGAGTTCTGGTTCCATGCCAATAGTATTTCTGCTTCTTTTGAGAGGTGACCTCTTGAAGGAAGTTAGAAAGGATGTCCATTCCTTCCCTATCCTGTGTACACAATTTCTGAGTAAGCTTTAAAGCAACTTTTAATACTGGCTATATTTCTGAAATGAGCATGTTTTTTTAAATGCTGGTGTCTCCACGTGGCTGAGTTTAGGGAGCATATAACATCATCCTCAAAATGGAATAGACTTAATTGAGTTATCCACCCTCTAATCAAGCCCCTTATCACCACAAGCTGCATGACACAAACACAGGTGCATGAATTCTCACAATGCCTCCTGCAACATGGAAAATTATTATCATCTGTAGCTACCGATGAAGGGATAGAAGATATCATTTTCTGAAGTCTGTAAGTGATTTTTAGGATCCGCTTAGAAAAACTTCCTGTGATTTATCCAGGATATTAAAGGAAAAGATCTTAAAACCACTGGCTAAGCAAACAGCTTAACCCAGCTCTTCTATGTCCAATAGCAGGTGCAGAGGTAACTCTCATCTAAAGGGAAGGCTGCTAGGCAGCATGAGGCAGTGTTGGGGTATGAGCTGCTACATGGAGGCCTCAAAATCACCAGTAAATACATACTCAAATCCCTTAAAACTTTTGGGATTTTTTAATGCAAAATTCAGAAAAGATACCAGCTATTTAGGAAAAAAAGAATCCTGTTTTAACAAGGCTTAATGAAAGCCTTGAGAATAAACCCCAACAAGCTATTATTCTAGAATCACAGAATAATTTACCTTGGTAGAGACGTCTGGATGTCTCTGAACTGGCTGCTCAGAGCAGGAATAATTTTGAAGTTAATGGCAGTTTGCCCATGGCATTGCCCACTCAAGCCCTGAAAACCCGCAAGGAACCTGTTCTGGACACGTGACTGTGAAATAATGTTTTCTGTTCCTATAATGATGTGACTTGAGGTAGTCAAATCCCTTTTTATGGGATATTCTTGGAGCCTTTCTAGGTAGGTCAGGAAGTTTTAAACTCACACATCATTCCAGTAGGTATGGACAAGGATTCTTTCTGAAGTCTCAAAAAGTGGGTAGATATGACCATCTATTCACCCACCCTCCACTGGGATATCTCCCTCTCCCCTCCACCCCCCCCCTTCTGAACTTGGGGGCGATACACGAGATATACTAGATATACTAGGACTGAGATACACTAGGAGTGGTTACACGGTAATTTTAAACCCACATAAGTCCACTTTGTCTTTTCTGTTTGTTTCTGTTAATTTTATGCCCAGCAGCTTTCGGATCATTTTCCATGTTCCCACTGTGCCTCAGAGCAGGAAATCAGCCCCAGCTCGCCTGCCCTGGCTGCTAGGTATGGCAGAGTCTCTGATGACAGTCCTCCATCCCTGCCACCCCTCCTCTGACAAATGAGTTCACCCTCATGTACAATGGAACTGCCACTCAAATATCGACCATTCTCACAAAGCACATCTTCAGAAACACATATTCAGACAGATATTTGTCTTGCATCACCCTTTGCTTATTATTTACTTCTCTTTCAGACTTTTGGTGGCCCTTCTCCACTTTGTGTCTTGTGTGGAAGCCTCTCTACTATGCCAAGTGTAACCACGCATCTCCAAGAGTCAGGATCCCTGCACATACAACCACAGGAGTGCCCTGGTGCGCTCTTGGGTTTGTTCTTGAACAAAATCAGCTCTGCTCCAGACACCAGACATAATCTGGTGGCCTTATGGCGTCTGCAGTACATGTAAGTCTTTGCTTCCAATTGTCTGGAGGATTTCATAGCCTATTTGTTCCTTTCCTTACAAAATAAAAAAGCTAAATAAACACCAGGGAATTCACATACACTTCACCTCCAGCCACTGAAATCTGTATTATCAGATCTATCAACAGTTCAGCCTCTCATTAGATGCGACCAGACAAGACAACCTTCATGTATCTTCTATACAGCAGAAATAAAAATGAAAGATAAATGAATATTAAAGAAAACTGGTCTGCAACAAAGAAAGGACACAGACCCAAAACATTCCTTATCATTATAGAGATTTACGCAGATAAGCAGTAAAGAGCCAGCTGCTAAAGGTAAAATAAAGATGAAATTAATGAATAAGATGCTCTAAAATTTGACCTAAACAATTATTGTTTCCTTCGGTGCAGCTCTCTAGGCCAGGCTGAATTTCCTGGAGAGGAGACTGCTCGGTCCCTGAAAACAGCCAAATATTCCCAGGCAGTTCTTGGAGGGTTAATTGCAGTAGACAGAAATAGTGAGAGCCCAGGAAGCCTGTTGCCTGCAGCTGGACCAGGACTGGGAAATGCTGGGAGCAGACACACAGCCAGGTCTTGGAAGTGTCAGGACATGTTGTTGTAACACAGAAATGTTGTCTGAGAAAGAACATGAATGACAGATACCACCCCAAAACATACAATGGCGTAAGGAGGATCATCTTCAAAACTTGTTTAATGTCTCATTCCAGATCTCTGTTTTCTCTGTTTAAAAGATTGTTTTTTCCAGTTTCTGTTTTATTATAGAAATATAAAAAAATAGGAAAATTCAAAATGCTTTTGGTGTTTGTATTATGCTCTCTTTAGAGTAAAAGGTACAGCCACGACTGCCTAAAAATGCAATGAAAATGCATCAAAGAGAAAACAACTTCTTTTTGAAAACGCTCTTAGCTTGGCCAAATGGGATGACAAAGGCAAAACCAATGTTTCTCTACACTGTTTTTCTGCTAGTAATGTCTTAGTAAATCCAAAATGCCTAGAAATCATTGGAAATATTTTTTTTTTCTCTCACATGTTCACCTTAGGTTGTACTTGCAATGGTGTCAGAAGTGCCCGAGTTAGCTTAAACGATGCTAATTTGGGTCCCAGAATGAGTCTGTAGCGGTTTACATGGCCATGTCCCTGCCCACAGCAGGGGGGTTGGAACTAGGTGATCTTTAAGGTCCCTTCCAACCCAAGGGACTGGGTAGTAGACAGACCTTTGCCCCAGAACTGAAAGAGTTCAAACACCCTGAATGTTATTGAACTTCTGTTATGTGTTATTCATCAAAGGTCTCCAAGCACTGAACTGATATGTCGACTATAAATACAGACAGCTGTCTAACCAGCCATGGCTTTTCTTGGAAAGCATTTCCAGTTTATTCCATGTTTCCATGCAGGAATCAGAAGAAGACAGAAGCTATCGACAGCAATTTACCAGAAGTTGCCCTGAAACGTAGATAACTCATCTAGCAGTTTTGACTCCCAGGTTGTTGTCCCAATCTCTAGACAGAAGTTCCCATATAAAAGATTCATAACCATCACAAAGCCAATACAGTAAAGCACTTAAAGGAGTGCACAAAACCTTTGTTGAATCAGAAATAATAACCTGAAACTATACATACAATAGTCTGCCTACCCAGGTATAATAAAGAAATGGATCCTGCCTCATTGTATGGAATTTGGACCTACCCACCAATCAGCTAACTTTCATTTGTGACAAGAAACTGAAAAATATGACAGAAAAGCTCAGTAATGCACTATGAAATAATAACTGGTTTGACTTTGTAAAGGATAAAAAAAGAGCAAACCATAGTGGTTCTTCATTTAAAAGACCCATATCCAGACAACAAAGAGCATTAGCTTTCAGGAATGAAATTAGACAGAGACAGCCAGATAAATATCTGCCTGTCTAATTCCTTCTGAAACTCTGCCTGCCTCCAAGTCTCAAAACAATCCTCAAAATTTGCAAATGGATATTCAGAGTTCAGAAACAGTAATTTTACTTTTAGATGGATGGCTGTGGAGAGTTACTTCAAATTTGCTGTTTATAACTTTCTTTGGAACAAATAAGCTCTGGCAAACCGTTTTTGGAGGCTCAGGATGATCCAACCACTAGGAAATAATCTAGTGATACCTGGTATCACTGGTGTGATATTTCTGAATGGCCTCTCACTACTGGGTGGGAGTCAGCAGCAGAAGACAAGGCTTTAGTTGTGAAGATAGCTCTAAGAAACTGAAAGATGATGGATTTCAGTCTGGAAGGAGACCATCAGGTGATGGCAGCTGGAGAAGGTGAGACTGGAGAAGAAAATCGGGGAAAGAGCAGTCCATCCAGTACATGAAACACATTTCCAAGAGCAAGACTCACTGTAGTGATACATCCATACAGTACAGATCGCTCCAGCATCTGGCCTTAGACACTGCCCACCCATCAGCTGTCCCTTCATCTCCATCCTCTCATCTCCACTCGCCTCCTGCACAGACACATAGGCACGTGAACAAGCCTCTCAGCCGACCCCCAGACCTCATGGTCTCTCCAGCATCCACGCTGGACCCCCTTGTCCCTCCAGCAGCCAACTCACCGATCTTGTGTCTCTCCAGTATCTGTCCCAGACTCACGGTCACCCCGATACCCGGCTCCCAAGCCCCACGTCCCTCTCTCCAGCTTACACAACATGCACATGCTCCGGTCTCTCTAGTTGCTAGCACCACAGACACAGGGGTCCTCCAACCCATGGTGTGACTCCAGACCCCCAGGGACACACACTTATGCAGAATAAGCAGCCCCTCACCCAGGGGATTAATTAGAAATGAAGTTTAATGAGGACCTTCTGCATGGGCCTGGAGCAGGACATGGCCAGACAAGCATGGCCAGGCCAGCAAACTGTTTACATGTGACCTACTCCTTTATCCCACTACTTTCCCATGTTTCTCCCCAAACCAGTCAGATCCCTTCCTTCCCCCTCCTTTAATTCCTCCTCTAAACATCCCAGAAGGAGCCTCTTGTCCTCATCAGCTCATGGGGCAGGTGCGCTCATGGGGCAGCCCTGGGAACAGTGGGGACCAGGGATCATTCTTCTGCGTAGATTATTGGGGTCTGTCACCACTCCCAACGTGTCTCTCTGCTCCTCTGTGTGCAGGGAAAAAGCCATTAATCACATAACCTAACGAGATTCCTTAAAAGTGCTGGTCGTCTCATCTGCCCTCTGTTACTTAAAATTACAGCCCTGGCTCTTCAGCTTTCTGAGGTTTTTCAACATCATCATTTCTCTGTGTTTCTCCTTCCCATTTTATCAACTGCCAGAGAAACACATTAAACCCAGTTCAATTTCGCATGGAGACTTACATTCTTGAGACAGCTGTGCTGCAGGCCTCTGAATTAACTACCTGAAAGCTGCTTCAGAAACCAAAGCCCAACAAAAAAAAAACCCCAACTACCAAACAACTCAGACCTCCTGCCTTATTTTCCACATATTCTCCTTGGCCTGCAGACAAACACCACACTGCTGTTAAATTCCTTCATGCTGGCCGCCTTGTTTACAGAAAGCTTCATTTCTGATGGGGCTTTAAAATACATTGTTTTTCAGCACAGGCATATTTGTTGACTTGTCTGTTACATACACCAGAAATCCCCGCAGTCACTCCCCGGAGAAACAGACATCCGCTTGTCATCCTCGCGATCCCTTCTTAGACTGCAACAGCCCCAAACTTGCACCCCCCTTGGCCCTACATAACCACTTGTTCTTGCACAGGCTGTTGCCAGTGGGAAGAGGCTGGAAATGTGTAATTAATGCAGCTATCTCACTTCCCACACAGAAAGCTAAGATGGTGGTGTTGCTTCCTACAATCCTTTCTGGTAGAGTCTGGGACTGTGGGAACAAGCAAATAAAGTGGGTGGCCAAGGCCCCGTGCCGAAGTGGCTGTGGGTGACCATGACACTGTATCTGAGTCGTGAGGGTCAGACACAATCAAAACCAAATTTCCAAGGAAATCCCCAACCAATTCTTTCTGAAAGAAGGCAGCTCTTTGTCTTGAAAAAAAAAAGAAAGAGCATCTACAACTTGCAGAATTTGGGACTGAGTATAAGCTTTGGTAAAATAACTTCTGACTAAGCTTTAAGCACTGTTATATGTAGTTGCCTTTTTTTTTTTTAACCCTTTAGCTACTAAGTAGCAACCCGTGACATATTTTTAAAAGTCCATCAGTGCAGGATAGCCTATGGCATTTCAAGAACAGAAGACACACAGCCAGATAAGCATCTATTTAGCTAAAGCCTTGTTAGATGTTTTCTGCCCCTGGGCCTCAAAGCAATTCTAAAATAACCCAAGCAGGAATCAGTGGATCAGGGAACAAAAACCAATTCTGTTTTTAACTTGAAAATTGAAATGAGATATCTCAGGTGGTTTGAAGTTATTTGACAAGGTTTGATACAGAACCGTTCCCCATGCTGCTTACCCACAGCTCCATAGTCTCACCAGCAACCAATGAGATGCACTTGGGGCATGTCCTGGTTTTGGCTGGCACGGAGTTAATTATTTTATATTAGCTGGTATGGGGCTGTGTTTTGGATTTGTGCTGAGAACAGTGTAGATAATATAGAGATGGTTTTGTTATTGCTGAGCAGGGCTTACACAGAGCCAAGGCCTTTTCTACTGCTCACACTACCCCACCAGCGAGGAGGCTGGGGGTGCACATGAGGTTGGGAGGGGACACAGCCAGGACAGCTGACCCCAACTGACCCAAGGGATATTCCACACCATATGGCATCATGGTCAGCACATAAAGCTGGGGGAAGAAGGACGAAGGGGGGGATGTTTGGACATTTGGAGTGATGGCATTTGTCTTCCCAAGTAACTGTTACACATGATGGAGTCTGGCTTTCCTGGGAATGGCTGAACGCCTGCCTGCCTGTGGGAAGTGGTGAATGAATTCCTTATTTTGCTTTGCTTGTGTGCGTGATGTTCGCTTTACTCATTAAACTGCCTTTATCTCAACCCACGAGTTTTCTCACTTTTACCCTTCCAACTCTCGCCCCCATCCCACTGCGAGTGGCTGTGTGGTGCTTAGTTGCCAGCTGGGGTTAAACCACCAAAAGGCAACACAGTGTAATCCCCGGCCCGTCTTTGTATCAAACAGTTGGACTTATAAAGTGAGTTATAAATAAAAAAAACCCCCGACTGATTGGACTCGTGGTGATTCTGCTTAAACTTCTGAAGCTTTTCTCAACTGGTTTCTGCTAAATTCTGTTAAAAATTGGCATGCAGCACCTGCCACCAAAGACAAACCCTTATTGTAGCTGAAGGGAAGCTAAAGAAGAATGGGGCATGTGGAGGGAAGGAGAAGGGTACATACCCCCATCCGTTAAGCTGCTTTGCTGGCGGACAAGAACTGTCTGACTGGAACTGGAACGTCCCAACAGAGGTCCAACAGCGCTAAAGGAGAAACAGAGCTGCCTCTCCCTACACAGAACCATCCATCCCACCATAATTTGCAGCAGTACAAAATGCCAACAGTGTGTTCTGGTTTTGGTCTTTCCAAGACTAGAGTAAAAATAGCTACTTACTGCCCCATCAAATGCAACCACAGACCAAATGTGTCTGATTCCAGAGGATGCAAATAGTCAGGATTTAATGTGTTTGCATTACATAGCCTGCAGATCCCCATTGCCTTTGATTTGCACCCCCTTTCTGGATGTCTCTCCCTGTGCACTCTGCTGTCTACTCTGTACTGGGCTAATGCAAATCGGGTTTGAATTTATTACTTCCAAAACGTTGCAGACCAGCCTGACCCAGGACTGAAACCCACCTGGGTGCAGCTCACGGCTCTACTCCTGACTTGCTGCGCAGCTTGGCAGATCTCTCAGCTTTTCTATGACACCCTTTATCAGCTCTGTCGACTAGGATTACAAGCTCTGTGAGACAGGAGCCGTCTCTCGCTGTGTTTCAGCAGCACATGGGACCATGACCCCTGATAAGACACTTGAACGATTCCTGTAGTGCACAAAATACATTTTCTACATCACTGAGAGCTGGTGGCTGGTAGCATAAGGGTGCAGATGGTCTCCTCAGGTTGAATAACTCAAGCTGTTTTCCTTGGGTCATTTATATCTTTTGGAGATGGCGTTACACAGGTCACCAAGTGAAAAATCGTTCTACATTTCCTCTGACAGAGAGGAGGATTTGGAAGGGATATTAGTCTTTTCTCCTAACATTATCTCAGAGGGAAATTTAAATTCTGTTCATTTTCCATGGGACCACAGAGATTAGGACTGTCAAGAGAGTCTATGGGAGTTATGCACTCACTGAATTTCCAGTGTATTAGCTCTTTTGATGCTAGGGAAGAGACTCAACAGTGTTGAAAGAGCGTGGTTGGACAGCGAGAGCTGACACGACTCACAAGGAAGGACATTGACCTACCCCCTGCCCCAGGACTGAACACTTTAGTTTTTGTTAGCTAGACCATTGAGTTTAATTAAAACTTGATTTTAGGTTCCAAAATTCATGAGGATTTCTCCTTCAATTAGTGACACATGAAACCTGAGGATGAAGACTGGAAGAAATCACGAAGCAGAGAAGAGTACAATCTCGGAAATACCAGTGCTTCTTTTACTACAGGTGCAACAAAGCCAAAAATAAACCATAATGTACAAATAATAAGTCATAACAAAATTGCAGCTCTTATCAAGCCTGCACATGTTTACAGCTTGAGCTGCAGACGGACACTAGCCTAAGGTGAGCTGCCCTTCTCTATTACAATACCCAGTCTGTACTCGGTAGCCTTTAATGAAACCCTGCACTGTGTATTCCTCTGTTTGGCCTTCCTCTGTTTGACCTTCCTCTGTTACAAAACCACATTAGCATTTCCTTTACCATTCTGTTGCATTCACCACTGCACATTCAAGATGTATGAGATCACGGTGCACTCACTCTGTGTCTGTGCATACAGATATATATAGTTATGGTAGATTTATATTTTTCAGCTTTATTATTTTGCAAGCATTAAAATCAGATGTACATTCCTCACTCCTTGATTTGCATGATTACATGCAGTCATACATTTTTTATTAATATTTACTTCCAGATCATAGAACATTGGCTAATCACCAAGCTGCTTGTACTCTGTAAATCACCTCAACCTATAACTGGAGATGTGGCTTTTAGAGCAGGCTTTAGCCTCAGTACCAAAGTTTTCCTAATTAGCTCAGTGTTTGTTAAGAGAACGGTGAGGTTTTAAGTTTGCATCCATCCCAACCAAAGGAAATCTTCCAAAACGAAAGGTATCCTGTGTGCCTGGACACAGGAGGGGAGAGGTCCCTCATCAGGACCCCCCCAGACAGGCTCCATCCAGGATGCTCTGCAAGGCAATGCTCAGAGAGGGTCAGTGTCAGGCAGACCTGACTGTGTTTATTCCAGAGAAAGGTTTTTAGGGCTGGCACTGAGATCACCAAGGACCAACTCTTTCCCCTTTACAGCAGTGCATAGAATCATAGAACCATGGCAAGGTTTGGGTTGGAAGGGACCTAAAAGACCATCCAATTCCAACCCCCCTGCCATGGGCAGGGACACCCTCCACTAGACCAGGTTGCTCCAAGCCTCATCCAGCCTGGCCTTGAACACTTCCAGGGATGGGGCCACCACAACTTCTCTGGGCAACCTGTTCCAGTGCTTCACCACCCTCTCTGTGAAGAACATCTTCCTGATATCTAATCTAAATCTCTCCATTTTCAATTTAAACCCGTTACCCCTTGCCCTGTCACTACAGGCTCTTGTAAAAAGTTCCTCCCAGCTTCCTTGTAGGCCTCCTTCAGCTACAGGAAGGTCTCCCCAGAGCTGTAAGATGGTTTCTGTGACTCTTTGCAGGCTGGCAAGCATTTTTTCCGGGATCCATAAATTCCCTTCTGTAGAGCGCTGCTGGGGATTAACAGGTTTTTTGTAAATTTTCCCTCCAACACCTAATAATCCTCTTTCACTATGGATGGAAACTTGACATGAAGGGGCTATAAAAGATGAATTTTAATTTTTAAAACTAATCTACCTCTGATGTGGTGTGAGGCTGGCATATGCCTTACACGCTTGGTGCAGAAGTTACCAATCACACCACTACCCTGCTGTTCCCTCGTATTTAGACTTGCTTTTGCCCTGGTAATTTTTTTAATGTGCTTATTAACATGTCTGTTTAACATGTTCCCCTGTCTTTCAGTTTCAGGACACATGCTCACCGAGGCAGACAATGCAAGCAAGAAAACAGTAATTTAAGAGAATACCATATTCCAGAGCTTGCATGAAAGGACACCAGACTGCAGAAATAATTTTGTGCTAAGCAGATGCAGTTTAGGAATACGGCCTTATTACACAGGATCACAGTTATTACTTGCACAGTTTAACAGACACATTTGTCTTGACCCTATATTTTGCATTTAATCCACACAGTGCTGGGAATTCACAAAAAGAGTGAGAGAGGGGGAGAAATCCCTGTACATGTTCGCAGTTCATTATACATTCAAACTTCCTTCGAAAGTCTTTTGCACTGCATAATAAGCTGCCAAGCTTTCCCAGTGCTCCCTGTCCCTGAGGCCAGAGTACAAATAGTTTCCCAGTAATTATGGGGTGTGTGTGTGTGTGTGTGTGTGTGTGTGCACGGAGAAAGAAATTATAGCAATTTGAAAACTTCAGAATGACCTTAAAAAAACTCTCTAAGGTCATCCAGGATGGTCTCCTTGTTATCCTGGAGTACATTCTACCCTTGTTATTTCTAGCAGGAATAGCCCAGTCTCTCTGGTTATTTCTTAAGTAGATGGAGCAAAAGCACACTAGTTATTTGGATTAAGCATCTACTAAACAGAATTTACAGTCTGTGAGCATCATGTTTCTGGTTAGATCCTTTACTGATCATATATAAGTGTCAAACAGAAATGTAGGCACCTGTTCTTCAGGAACAGAGTCATGGAAAAACGTGGTAAAATTATGGCACAAGTTACTGACATTTTGGTGGGATTTACTGATTTTTACAGGACTTTTTACAAGGGCCTGTAGCGACAGGACAAGGGGTAATGGGTTTAAATTGCAAGTGGAGAGATTTAGATTAGATATCAGGAAGAAGTTCTTCACAGAGAGGGTGGGGAGGCCCTGGCACAGGCTGCCCAGAGAAGCTGTGGATGCCCCATCCCTGGAAGTGTCCAAGGCCAGGCTGGATGAGGCTTTGGGCAACCTGGTCTAGTGGGGGGTGTCCCTGCCCATGGCATGGGGGTTGGAACTGGGTGCTCTTTAAGGTCCCTTCCAACCCTAACCATTCTATGATTCCATGATGACAGTGTTTGAGAGGGGCTTCTGGGGTTGGGGACAGCAATTCACAGCCCAAATTGGTCAGTTTCCCCATTTTCTTTTACCCATAAGCATGCAGTACCCATGGCAGAGCTTGCTCCCTCCCTTCCATGCTCACCTCCATGGTGCCAAGGGCCTTTGCATGGCTGAGTAGAAGCAGAAAGTCTTCAAGCATGTCTGGTATTTGAGAGGTCTCTTTGAATCCCATAGCAATTCCGGGGTTCATCTGCCAGGGCTGCAGTAATATCTAAGTGAATCCTAAGGATTCACTTGGATGCTCATCAGAGTCATTTAGCTTGCAGGATCACATCTCAGTAAGACCCTGAAATTGCTCATTTAGGTTCAAAATTAAACCGTCAGTCAGAGAAGATAATTCAGAGGGAGGAAAATGCTAACCTGCAAACTGTATCTTGCAGGGTGCTGGGTGCCTTGCAAAGCAACTTGGCAGCAGGAGAACACGAGAGAGCATCTGGGGCAAGACAGTGAGTCTCACATGGAAGGAATTGTTGTATCTGACATCAGCTTTGAATTCATAGCTAAGGCTTTGTACTCCCTCTGCCCATCGTGTCCATTGTTGCATGGTGGTAGAGCATGAAACTCAAGGCAGAGGTTGTGTCAAACCATGGGATAACAGAGAGCAAAGAGAGCATCCAGCATGCAGCAATGTGACTCAGTCCCCTCCTGTTTTACCAGGCAACTCACGCATCTAATATTCCACCTTCTCTGTTTCCCCCACCATCTCATTTTGAGATTATATATATGACATCCTTTCTGATGATTGATTCGAGCTATTCTTATTTTATTAAATTGAAGAAGACAGAAAACAAGAATTAACCATCACTCTTTGCAGAAGGCTAAAAGAAACTTCCTCTAGAAACCTATGAAAAATAAGTGTATTATGTCACTGAAATGGGGTACCCAGGCATAAGACATGTGCTGATTGACAAAGGGCTTTGTTTCTCTTTAGTACAACAAGGCATTTCATTTTTTGAGCATAGAATAGTCAAATACCACACAAACGTCAGCAGTGCTAAATTCAGCTTTTGTTGTTTCCTTTCTTTCTACAGCTGATGCTTTTCAGGTACTGTCCTGGACATTTATTCTCACCTACGCAGAGACATCGTTCTGTCAGGAGCTAGGGAACGAACAGAGATGGTCCAGTGCTGCCAAAGTCAATCAGAGATTGCATGGATGACTAAAAAGCCCTCCACTGAAACATTCTGGGACACCCAAAACCCCTAATATCAAACAGGCTACAGGGCATTTGGCAAAGAGGAATTTCTCCTCCCATTAAAAGGTCACTGTACAGCAACACATGCAAAAAAGATGACAGAATCAGGCAAACAGAAACACGATCTTCATCTATTGAGGAATGCCCAGAGCCAGAGGAGGATGAACCAGATGCATCTGGGTTCAATATTAGGCAGACTGCCATTTATAAAAGCCAGTACCCCAAGAGGCAGAGTCAAAAAGCCTAAGGTAAGGACACTCCATGTGGGAAATCAGACCTTTCTCTTTCCCAAAGAGCATGATGATAAGCATAGATGACTTTCTTTCCCCAGCTTTTAGAGAGAGCAGACTAAGAACCAATATGAAGGCACCATATTTTGGGGAGAAGGGGCAGGGCAGAGTTTAGTTTAAGGATGGAAGCCATGCCACATCACTTGTCTTTAAGGAGAAAGAGCAAGCCTGGGGCTCTGCTGAACTTAGTAACAACACAAGAGTCTTGCAAGACACAAGATGCAGTTTAACTGGGCACCCCAGTTCCAGTCATACGGGAAATGGTCCTTAGAGCTTCCCATGACCAAGGTGATGGCAGCCTCTGGGGACAATTTTCTCGAATGACTGCAATGGAACTCACATTTCCAATTCTGATGTTCAATTTTTAAGCCCTGTGACGCTTTTCAAGCACCTAGAGAAAATTTTGAACTTTTCAACATTTTTTTAGCTCCGGATTGGTAGGTGGAGGCAGACTAGATGTTGCTACGTGGCAGGCGAACAACTCATGACCTTCATATGTATTTGATAGCACCAATTACTATTTTTTTCCCCTTTGAAATGCTCCTATATTATACAGCAAATTGCTTCAGAATACCTGGCTAATATACATTTTCTGGAAATCTTGTGAGTAATTCTCATTTTTTAAAAGTCAGGCAGGCATTTAAGAATCTGAGTTCCACTGAATATCAAAAGGATATGAGATCCCGAACCACTTCAGCCTACTTTAATGCTTGAGTTTAAAGCCATACTTTATGACTTTAATTCTACCACTTACATTCTAGTTATATCTTTGGGAGTATTCACAGCAAGACCCAGTTGTTACCGGGGCAGTAAGGAATTATTCTGGATGGATAAATGCTACAGAATTGGGTTGCATGTGTTCAGATTCATGTGCTTTTTACAAAATACTGGTTGATTACTGACATCAAAGTATTACAATAATAATCAAGCGTAGCAGGACATACAAAAATCACAGCTTGAGTACAAAGGAGCCATAAACAGCAAGCTATGTACAAATAATATTATGACATTATTTAAACAATGTAATACCAGAGTGAAAAAACTACAGCAACTGCATTTTGACCTTTGTGATAGACTCCTGAATGCAGAAGGAAATGTTTCATTAAGTGTTTATGTGTTGATATTCACTTCCCTTTGGTGAAGGAAATGAAAATGCCAGCCAACAGCTCAATAAGGTGTATTATTTCCAGAGAGATGTTTTAATAGAACAAATCAGCATTTTTTCCAAGTAAAAGGAACTTCAGTTGTAAGAAAACCATCTGTATTAGTCCTTATTTACTGATGGGCAAGCTGTTTGCCTTGTTGCTACATTGCATCCCCCAAGGTGCTGAATGCCAATCAGCAGCACTTAATGCCTAAGTTACCTGAATTTTGGTCTGCATTTGGCTCGGTGAAAATAAACGAGATATCCAGTAATGGCAACGTGACAGGTGAGTCGTGAGCAGAGCTAACAGTAACTCTGTAAAGACTTACACTTTCTAAGTTTAAGATTCAGGGTGTTCACTGAGGTTGTGGATAAGTGTGAAGCAACCGTGAAGGATGGGCTCCCCCCCAGCTACCATTAGCCATCTAAATATTAAGCATCTACTCATCCACCTACTCATTCCCTCTGCAGCCATCTTACCCCATGTGAGGGCTAAGCCATGTAAGATGCCTTCAAGGGATCCATCTGTCTTTCTCCAGTTGGCCACAGAGAGCTTAGACAGGCAAATCACACTATGGTCCTGGAACTGCAGGACACGTGTCCAGTCTAAATCCACAATATCCTACCGTAAATTCATAATTATTTCTACTGTTGCAATTTGTCAATCTTTGCTGATGCGATGGGCTAGATCCTGTAGTGCTGTTCATACCACCACAGGGCAACGCCACTGGTGATATGAGGGATTCAGTGAACGGGTGTTCATGCAGAGCTGGCAGAAGTGTGGATGTTTCAGGTCAGGAGCTGAGCTCAGAGAGACGGGATTTTATTTATTTATTAATTTATTTCCGACCAGCTGAAATGAAGAGGAAATGGACAGCAAGAAAAAAAATCATTTCAGCTCATTCTGAATCATTTTATTTGACCTGACATTAAATGTTCCATGAATTTAAGGGGATTAAAACAATTATTTTTATGGTCAATTTTCAATTAAAGCACCATTTTCAAAATGAAATAAAATGTTTAGTTTAGCAAATCTGAGTGCAGCACTTCACTATTCAGTTTTTGAACATTTTTCAAGCCAAAGATATTTACCAAATTTGACCAAGAGCCAGATATAGCTTTAGTCTCTCTATTCTTTATTTTCCAATAAATTGACTGCATAGTTTAGTGAAATAATTGCAAGACCTAAAGCCACATGCCTCTTTCCCAGTGCCTGCAATAATTATAGTTTGTATGAAGGGTTACAGAAGCACTAAATAATTGTTTATGAAGACATAAATCAGCTGTAAATTCACTGAAACCAATGGCTTGGGATAAGTGAAAGAACAGACCAGAACAGCTCAGTGCTAATGCTCAGCATTCACTGATGGATGTTAACTTACAAGCAGTACGTGTTTCTTTAGGCAGAAAGAGTGAGCAGACCTTTTTGCTCCTATACTTCATTTTCTTGAGGGCTATAAAATTGCAATTTATCTCCAGAATAAGCCTCAGCTCTGAAAAAAAAAAAAGATTTCTTACTCACTTCTTTATACCAGGTATTAATAACTCTTACTAGCTGTCATCTTCAGCCTGCTGAGCAATCAATAATTACGGCTCGCTTTACGCAGTCAACAATAAGCATCTATAATGAATGGCAGTAGCAAAGGTGGCTATCATTTGAGAACTCCCCGTAGAATTCATTTTAGATATCATAATTCCATCTGCTCCCTCTCCCTTATTCATCACAGGGGAGAGTTTCTGTGGTTCATGGTGACATGCTGGAATCCAAGCAGTGTCTTTCTTGTTATTGATGAGAACAATCAGGGAGAGGCAAAATATATTTCACTTCCTTTCTGACATACTTTAATGAACACCAGTGCAGGCAACAGGAAGAGGCTGCCCCAGTGTTTTCATAAAGGCATGAAAGGAAATAGAAATGGTGACTAAATTAGACAGTTGCCCATGGAGGTTTTCCTAATTAATATCAGTGAATTGTTCTGAATCAGCTAACGCAGTAATCGCTGCCAAGCCTGTAAAGCCAAAGGGATTACTGACAACTGAACAATACATAGGTGATTTTAAAACCTCAGGGAGATTTGAGTCATTCCTCCTCTCACTTAAATCCAATCTTCCCACAGAAAGAGCGGCCATTTGAAGTTCAGGGGCTGGTGAAGATGCTGGGGTGCCTAGGTTAATGATGTCCACCCATTCATCTTATCAGAGAGGACTGACTGCATGGACCTGCTCTGAAGGAGATATCTGACAGTGAACAGCATTTTATGCTGTCACAGACCTCCCCAAGCCAGCAAGTGAGAACAGGCAAATTCAATCATTAAATATAAAATCAGTTCATAACTATAAGGTAATTAATAGTGCTGCCTGTAGTCACACTGTAAAGGTTTTTCCTAACTGGGAAATGTGTTCTGCAAAATCACAACCAGTGACATTTGCATTGATTATTTTTAAGGAAGAAAGTGCATCTCAATTTTCTACTTTGTTCAGTACCATCTATTTCCTACTTTGCTTCCAGAAAGACCTTCAGACCCCTGTCTCACGCTTCCTCGTGCGGGGTTTGACCAACCAAAAGCATACAGGGCTTCCTCCAAACCATATAGGAAAGGTCTGCGCATTCACCTTAAATGCACCACATATCACTATTTTTCATGTCAGATGGAGCAGACTCTAAATTAAACCTCTGAAGATTTCTGTTCCAAGGGAGAGGAGGAAGAAAGCTTGTCTGTGTCATCAGAGAGCAGTGCAGAGAAATATAACTGTCTGGTTTGGCCTCTGAACTGGTGAAGCTGTATTGAAGTTTACCTGCTCCTACATGAATGCTAACTGGGTTGAAACCGCACCTACCTGCAGCAAGACCATGGTCTCGGGAAAAACACAATGAAAGAAGCAACATGTTTTGCACACAAGCCCAATGCAAACCAGTAAAAACCTCATTAAAAACATGTAGTAAATGCATAATGGTGGAAACTGGCATTTTCTCTCTGAACAATGCAAGTTTTCTATGGAAATAAGGATAATTACTTAGACATTTTCAGCATGCATGTAGAGTGAGGCGCCCAGCAGGTAAGGGCCCTGTTATGACCTATTAAGGATAAGAAAATGAAAACAAAGAGCGACAGGATGAGGTTCAAGTGTTCTTCTAAAAAGCTCTTCCACCTGAGTTGCTGGCCCGATGGTTGGCACTTCAAACAGCATCATTGGCATGGAGTCAATACTAGCACCTGTAGAGTAACACCAGCATAGAAACAGGGTGGTGGGGACAGTACATTTGGCTGGCACAAAGATGACTACATGGGGTCCTGTGGGTCAGCCAAGCCTCAACCAAAATGATTTAGTAGGAGATGAGTACTCAGTACTGCCCTCTTGTAACAATTAAACCCCCTATATTCAGAAGTACCTACCACTTCTAACTGTGGCTGCAATAAAGTAAGACAGTGTAAGAAATTTAAAAGACATATTTTGCTCCCACAGTTAAAGTTGAATACATTTACACTTTCAGAATTAAACACTTCTCATTTCTCGCCTAAGTTTTAGCATGTTTTCTCCAGTGAATTTATGGCTGTGAGATTGCCTTAGCTAAGAATTACTGGGAGTGAAAACTAAAGCTCGCTATCCAGCTAGTGCCATGAATAATGTGTGCATGTATTCTCACATATACCCATGTGTGCTGTTGTCATTTTTGGACATTTTGAGATTTATGAGATGTAAAACGCAATACCCAAGTGCTGGCAATTCTCACAAAGAATAAAATTCAGGAGTGAAAAATGTATGTGAATGTCAAAGAACAGAAAGATCTTTACCAGGGAACATGTTTGGGAAGAGTAAGTCATTCACCTCCTGGTCCATTTGAGGAACCTAGCATCTTTACTCATCTAGCATCCTTATAAATCGCCTCTTTTTTCCTGATAAGAATGGAAAACACACAAAAATCACAAGATTTCTGTAAGGGAGAATTTCTAAAAAACACCATGAAATAAGATGTTCCTGACATCTGTGGTACCCAGTAACTACCCATTACTTCAAAACCCTTTTGGGGAGCTGTGCTGGGTTCAGTCAGGAAAGGGCTAACTCCCTTTACTCTGGTTGCCAGGGAACTCTGTTGCTGGACAGTAAGTGAAAACATTGATAAGGCCTCAGCTGGTGCTGGGGATGGCTTGTACTGAACTCAAGGTCTTTTGTCCGCTTCAGATACTGTAGCTGGCCCAGACTGACCAAGGAAGTATTTCATCCCATAGTACGTCATGTTCCGGTCTTTTTGGGTGGGGGAGAGGGTCCGGTAGCCATCACTCTTCCCTTCTCTCTCTCTCCCTTACTCCCTTGCTTGTCTCTCCGGGCAACTTGCTAACCCTCCTGCGTCAGCTGCTTTGCCAGCTCCTGTGCTGGCTCATTCGTGTGGGAGCTGGTGGATTGTTTTGAGTTTTCTGGCCGTGTTATCGGTGATAAGGTTTGCTCGGAATCTGCTGCGTAGGCTCCCGGGCTCCGGCCTTCAGGCCGCGGCTCTCGGGCTGCGATCGCTCTCAGGCTGTGGGTCTCGGGCTCTCGGGGTCTGATTTTCATCCCTCAACATCTGGGTGTGCATTGATCAGTGGATGGTGGGAAATTGTGTCATATTGTATCATATTGTATATATTGTACTATATGTTTCATTTTCTACTATTTTAAGTATTTATTATTAGTAGTACCTGTATACATTGATTTAGATTTAATTAGTAAATAGTTCTTATCTCAATTTTATGAGCTTCCTTATTTCTTTCTCCTCCGATTCTTCCTCTCCACTGGAGGAGGGGAGGGGGATTTGTGAGAGCGGCTTCGTGGTATTTTGCTAGCCGGAGTTAAACCACGACAGGAGCCGAAGTGATACCACACGCCTAATCATGCATGCTGCAAATGGCTTGTTTTCCAAAATTCCTGTTCTCAATATAAATCTTGTGTAACTAAAATAACAGGTATAGCAGAATGAAAGATAGCTTTAGTAGGAGCTAAGATGTGGCATTCACTGAAAGCTGCTCAAAAAAGCAGCTCATATCACTTAGTTGGGGGAAGGAAGTACAGAACAGATAGACACTCAGTTAAGCGGTTGGCAGCAGTCAGTTGAAAGCAGAGCTCTTCCACGGGCATAACCTGGAACCTCTGGCAAATAGTTTATGTTCTATGTATGTTACATCTCGATCATTTTTAACCCAACTGCTGTCTGTCTAGAAATATGGACACAATGGTTTTCAAACTGTGAAACAGAGATAGGGACCATTCCTGTCTTCCATCCAGTCTGTCTTGGACACACAAAGTAAAAACCCAAACAAGCACTCCGTGTCCCAGTTCCTGGCTAGGACCTCCATCTAAGAATCTGCAAGGCTGAGGTTTGAGGATTTAGTCATCTAAGGCATAATGTGGCTGTTATTTCATCAATGTGCACTCAGGATCCAGCTCTTGGCCAAGGACACCACTAGAATATGAAACAAACCACAACGGGAAGGGATTGCTTCTTTTCTAGACTTTGTCTATCTGTTCTAGTATGTAATTCCATTGCATAAATTGAGCATGACTCAGTCTGTAGAGGCTGGATGCTATGGGAAAATCAGATGGGAAATACCAAGGATAATATCCAGGGAGAAGGCATGCTGAGCTAAAACGAAGTTACAGCCATTCTTGGTCAAATCACAGTGTCTGACAGGAGAGATGTATTACGACCATTTTTGTCTCTTTAAACCAACAACTTGCAAACTTCTTTTTACAAAAGCTTTCGCATTTCCTTGGAGAAACAACCTAGAGCTGTAAACTTGATACATTTTAAGCAAGTTTTGGTAAGTACATCAATTAAGGCAGGACAGTGTTATTGTAATATTTAACTATAGAGCCTAACACAAACATAATTCCAGTAACAGCTTACTTTCAAATACATATACTTACTAGTAAACAGAGCTATCTCACATACATCCCACGCATAGCACCAGATACTGGGCTCAAGTTAGGGCCAAATTTTCAATTTTTGGGTTCCTAAAGTTAAATGGATGAAGTAAAAACTAAATATTTGAGTAGCTGCTTAATCTCCTGGATGCTTAAGGCACCCAGTCTTTCTATATTTAGCAGAAGCTGGAGCATGGCAGTTTTTTGCAAGTGGGAGAAAGTTAAATAGCAAAATGGAAACAAATGCTTTAAGGGATGCTCCTCCTCCCATCTCCTATCTCTCAGCCATCCATTCTGAGGACAATCTCGGATCCTCCAGCACTGGCCCCTCCCCACCTCCTCTTCAAATCCCTAATCCTACAATATCACGGATCTCCCATCTAGCCAACATCTTTATGCAGCCCTCTAAAACTATCATAAAGACTTCTTGTAAACCAGGAAGATGTTAAATGCTAATATCTAATACTAGATCTCTTATTCCCAATAGGGCAAGACTTCCTGAAATACTTGCAGCCCCTCAAGGATTAACCACATAGCCATAAACAGAATTTTACATGGCATCTCCAACTCCTGGCCTGAGAGCTCCCTAAATTGATGATATTTGTTAATCCAGCCATATCAATATTTCATATTCCTTGTAAAACTTATTGCCCTTTAAGCCTCAAAATAGCTTGACCCAGTTAAGTGGAACAATTCTAAAGTCAGTTTCAATGTTTCTTCAAATTTGTTGATTTTTTTTTTTTTTCCTTTAGCTGGTCCAGTATTTTATGGGAGAGGGGCAGAATACTTGTTTATTAGCAAGTAGATTCCCATGTTAGTTTCTTTTTGTGAATAAAGGATCTCCTTGGAGCTATTAATATCTTGTACTTGCCCAGACATACTTTCCACTGTGATGAACAAAACCTTTGAGAAGAATGTGTTTTCTAATAGCGATTTCAGAAATATATTAAGGGAAGCCTTACTCTGCAGATTCCTTTGTGAGCTGCTAATGTGTATTTAAATTGTACTTTTTGTAACAGACTGGAAGCTCTAGTGGCAGGTAAATCGTGAATTACTTCATGCATGGGACATCCTTTATATTTACTGGTTTGAAGAATTATGATTTTAATTTCCTCAAAAGAATGAAAATAGTCAGAAACACTCCAAACTAAAAATAAAAATAGCATTTTACCACCAGACCCTCAAAGGCACTATAAGGGGCTCTAGGAATATCATACAGGTGACTGCATGGTATCCTCCACAGCTTTAAGCTCTGGCACTTGGAGATTGTTTCCTCGGTAAAAAAGAAAAATAGAAAAAATTAATTCCTAGTTCATGCTTTGGGGATGTGTGGTCAGCAGGTCCACACATTGGGCTAAAAAACTCCATGCTTTTTGAAGTATTGTCCAAAAGTCATGTTGTTTTGCCAGCAAACTTTCCAACCAGCCGTAGGCAGGTTCTAGAAGATTTAGAGCCCTGTGAATTTAGTAGAGGTGATCCTTAATCATAGGAGTGGTGGTGAGGCACGCTGGTGAGAAAGGGAGCACAATGGTGGCTAGGCTGGGGCTTGCTCGGAAAGGCAGCAGTTTCACGCTGCTCTGCGTGAACAAAGCTGCAGGTGCCGTTAATTTAGCGCCAGCCCTGCCTGCATACACACTTCAGCCTGAGATGGAAATAAATGAATCCACACTCCCTATTTAACACTAACGCTCAATTTCTTGTGCTGCCAGCGGACTCGATTTATAAGAACACAAGGCCAAAATGAGGGGTGTGGGCGTATTGCTCCGAGCGAGAGTCAAACACACTAACCTCCAGAGTATAAAAATGAGAAGCCTTGACAAAAGAGATTGAAACAGAAAGAGCAGATTGCAGATAAATTCCACTTCACCTCTACGAATGCAAAGAATTTTGCTACTGTTCATACTAAACAGAGCAAATAATACCCAAGTGAGGGTATGCATGTTTCTTACCTAACAGAGTTTTTTTAATTCAGAATAGTCCCCTTATACCTGACCTTAATTAACATAAAATATTGTGCAGGCAGACAGCAAAAAGGGCCTGGATTCAATTCCCAAGTGCCACTAACAAACACCATCTTGGGGTCCCACCCTGAGCCATCTGGGTGCTGGTTGAGATGTAGTTCCTTCCTGCAAACAGTAAATCAAATGATTCAACAAAACAATGCTGTACTGAGGGAAGAAAAGGCCAACAGGAAGACCAGCAGGCAAATATGTGACAACCAGCAAGCATTTTCTGGAGTACAATGGTACTTCTTTAAAGCTCTCCTCTCTTTTTTAGGTGAGGCCACTACCAGCCCACTGGCCACTGCCCTCCTCCTGTAGCAACACAGCACTCCCAGTTGGCAAGTCCCCCTCTCTGATCCAATCAACCCCGCTGGATAGGAGCGCTTCAGTGAAGATACAGCTGACATAATACCATGAGATGCCCATGGTGATAGCATTGAGACCCTCCACTAGCTCATTCCACTGTTTCCTGGCTTCTGTACCAACAAGGCCACACAGAGAGAAGACACAGCCATGCTACCCAGTGGGAACTGTGTTTTTCAAGTCCTCTTTACCCTAAGGCAGCAAACTACAGCCTTAGCTAGGTTGCCCACAACGTGGTCTCACTTCTGCATAGCCAGTTGCCCACACTTTACATGTTGCTTTACTACATCTGCCTTTTGTGATTTAGCTTGTCTCCTTTTTAAGGAAGGAATGGTTCCCTAATATGGTGAAAAACGCCACAAACTGAGTACATCTTGGGGTCTTCCCCTCAGGTCCTACTCTCTCACAAGTCAAAATCCTCCTGCACAGGATTGCCATCCACCTGGAGCTGCCTTCTAAGATCTGGTCTCACCACTCAGGATTACACTGGACCGCTGTACTCTGGCTCAGGGATGCTGCAGATTTTGTGTGCTCTAAAATTCTCCACTTCCCCTTTCTTCCAACTACAGTTTCTCATCTATAGTTTATTGGCATTGCAGAACTGACTTTTAATTACTGATTTAAACACTCTTCATAATGTCATGGTCTTTGCCATCTCCTCCCTTAAAAGGTTCTTTGAAATCTCCATTGTTTTCTGTCCCGAAAGTTGCTTTCACAGTGCTTAACGTGCAACCATCTTCCAGTCAGACCACATGGACTCTGCTTCTTGTCAGACTCAATGAAGAGGCTCTGAATCTGAAATCTTGTGCATTTTTCCCTGAAGAAGTCCAGGCCAAACAGTGACATGTATAATCCAGGCAGTGCTGTGGCTCTGAGGTCACTTGGAGGCTGTCTGGGCAGTGAAACATTTGTAGGGTACTTTATACTCTCCAGGACAAGCCAGGAGGGCTGGAGCAGAAAGACAGCTTCATTACCCAGCTCCACCCAGAAAAGTCTCCTGCAGACCTTTAGACAATACTCCAGATGGCTTTTTTCTCTTGGGATAGTCAGTCATATTAAGGTAAAGCAGTCAATGATTTAGAAATGCACCAATTTCTTTTCAAGGCAACCCCCAAAATGACCTTTTCTGTTGGTTTTGGCTGGGATAGAGTTAGACATAGGCATCTAAGCTGGAGACATGGATTGGGTCTGTGCGGTCAACAGAAGGACACAATAGCCCTCAGGAGGTACCAGAATCTCTCCACTGCTTAGAAGGAAAGAAGATGATGTTCCTAGTTAAGTGTCTGATGTCATATTGGGTCAGTCTGGCCTGTCCTCTCTCTGGGTTTCCATTTTTGTCATTCATCCTTTAGTCATCTCCCCCACTTGAAATGTAAGCTGTGGGGGAAATGCTTTCTATTGTGCACTCTCCTACTCCAGGCCAGGGGCAGGCTCGTAACAGTTTTGCAGCACAAATGACACCAACTGCTTCTGCTCTTCCATTATTTTGTTACCTGTCTGCTGGTTTGACCCCAGTGACTTCAGTGGGTTATTCCTAATGTACTTGTGTAAGGGAAGGATTTGCAGCTCAAAGCTAGGGTGTAGTTAACTTTCACTATATTAGCTGGTATGGAGCTATGTTTTGGATATGTGTTGAGAACTGTGTTGGTAATACAGGGATGTTTTTGTTATTGCTGAGCAGTGCTGACACCAAGTCAAGGTCTTTGATGCTCCTCACCCTCAGGCTGGGGGTGCAGAAGAAGTTGAGAGGGATCACAGCTGGGCCAGGTGACCCCATATGACCAACGGGATATCCCACACCATATGACATCATGGTCAGCATATAAATCTGGGGGAAGAAGGACAAAGGGAGGGGGGGACATTTGGAGTGATGGCATTTTTCTTCCCAAGTCACTGTTACGTGTGATGGAGCCCTGCTTTCCTGAACACCTGCCTGCCCATGGGAAGTGGGGAATGAATTCCTTGTTTTGATTTGCTTGTGTGTATGGCTTTGCTTTGCTCATTAAACTGTCTTTATCTCAACCCATGAGTTTTCTCACTTTTACTCTTGTAGGTCTCTTCCCCATCCCACAGTTGAGGGAGTGAGTGAGCGGCTGCGTGGTGCTTAGTGGGGTTAAACCACGACACTTTTATTGTTTCAGTTTGTCATGTGCATTAGCAGCAAATTATTTCCTCTCACTGCACAACAGTCCTTCACTCTCTTAACTATCTTTTACGCATTCTTTGAGCTCATTCTGGCTTTGCAGAGGGAAGTGCTGATACATGAAAGCTTGACAAGCTGTCAGATTTTTAATTCATGCTTAAAAGTGGTAAGTGGAGGCTGGGAGCATTATTTCCACAGCCTGAAAGAATGGAACTGAAATAAACCCGTGCTGATAAACCCTCCACCAGAAACAATACAAAAAGGGATTATTTATAACCAAGTATCAGGCCTGACCTTCAGCCTGGCAAACTGCGTAAGCCTTTCCCTTCCAGCATCAGTTTCTCTGTATCACTTGCCCAAGGATGTGCATTTCACGGTGTTCAAAGTACCATCGCATCACTGCTGGGGGAGCCTGCCAAACCTCTGCCCACTGTCTTCTCCAAAATATGAGTAGTCTCAGGGTGTGAAGGAGCTGTTTCTGCCTCCTGAAATCAGCAGAACTATTTCCAAATGTTGTCACACTGTTCTGCTTCTCAAAGCAGATTTGTTCCTCTGGCACCCACATGCCTTTCTGATGGGCAGATGTCCCGAGAATAAAAATCAAAAAATGGTATCTGTGAAGCCCAAGTTCCTCCAGATTTGCAGCCTTTTTCTCTTACACCATCCCACCACAACCACACCAGCTGCTCCCATCCTCCCCATGAGCCCCAAGACTGCAAGCAGTCTGGTTAATCCGGAGTTACACACATGCCAACCGCAAAGCCACAGTCGCTGAACATAAAAGTATAAAGCTGAGCACTTCCTGCTTTTTTCTTAGTGACCATTAATTTGGGTTTCTCACCCATGTGTTGATTTTCACAACGCTTGAAACAAATTCTCAGTTAAATTTCAAAATGCTCTCTCAAATTTGGTTTCTCGATATTCAAAAATTATTGGAAGGAAGACTTACAGACATGTGGACAGATGGACACACAACCTTAAGGCTGAGTTTGCTTAGGGACTCAGCTGAAATGCCACCTTCACGCTGAACCCCCCCCCCCAAATCTGTTGAATTTACTTGGGTTTAGACAATGACAAAATCTGAAATTTCAACATATTTGAACAAGTCTGAGTGGAACCCAACCATTTCAAATACATTTTGGCTTGCACATTGGACATTTTCCTGACCCATGTGTCCATGTGAAACCCTTTGCTACAGTAGAGAGGGGGAAGGAAAATTCACTAAACCAAAGAAGTGGAAGGAAACTGCCATGTGAACATTTAGATTGGACTCAGAAGAAAGCTTTCAAGTGATAAATGGCACTGAGGAGGCTGGGAGTTCCTTCATGGCTGGGGAAACATATCAGGGACGCTCTTGATGTATTTAGTCCTGCCTCTGTATGCAGGGATGGATGACAGGTCAGAGCAGTCACTGCCATCCCTACATTTCACTGATTCCAGATTTCAAATGCTGCTGCTGAGCTTCTCTTTCCCCAGTCCTTTGTTTCTATCAGCTCATCCTTTATGCTTTTCTCTGCTGCTGTATCCTTGTCATCCTTGGACATCAAAAAAAGGTGACCTGTTCTCATTTTCATGTCTCTTGGTTACATATTCTTAATCTGTTAATACTGCTGTGCCCTGATACTGGAAACATCCACACTTCTTTCCCCTAAGACATAGCTTCTCTGTTGGTGTGTTTTTCTCCATGTTTATTATCAAAGATTACTCCCCTGTGGGATAACCTGGGCCTGTCGTTTAATCTTTCCTCTTCAGACCTGGCTGTACTGGAGTCGTTCCTCTTGTCATATACTACACAAATAATGTCTATCTCCTGGGGACTGAAATGTTTCAGTTTTACCCTTGGTGTGGGCTTAGAGGACACACAACATGACATTCAGCAGATCAGTCTGTATGACCTAGTGGATCCTTTCTTGAAAACCTAGGAAATGAGAAGCCTTAACATTTTCATGCAGACCCTAAAGCATTTTTAGCCATAAGTACAGTGGAAAGCCATTTTTAAGTTTATAGCCCAAGCAAGAGGGTGCTTCTTGAAATATAACATCTCCATTGTAATTAAAGTGATCATAGCATCATTAATAAAACCACAGGTTGATCTCACTGAAGGACAACTGGGAAAGCATCTTCAGTAGAAGTAGGGCTGAACTCTACCTGTGCAGAGCTCAGCTCAGGAGGAAACGTTAGCTAATGCCCCGCAAAAAAGACTCACTACTAAATTTTACATCACTTTCATTTGTGGACCACTGGAGTAGCAATATGTGGAGAATGCATCAAATCCAAGAGAAAAGAAGCCAGCTATGAAATGATCTCTGAACTAAGCACCAGAAACGTGTGTGCAGAAATGCAAGGTAAAGCAGAGCTCGTGACATTACAGCGAGACTGTTCACTTCATTCTTGCACTGGAGAAGTTAAATCTGCACTGACCATCTTTGCCTTGAAGCACCAGTTCAGAAAACACCCTTCCAAAGCCAGACAAATTCATAAATTTTGAGCTATTCTGCACCAACCCCTGTTTTCTACTGCTTGGATCAAATGCAGAGGACTGGTGCTCCTCCTTATTCCTATTTTGGTTTGGTTTTCATTCTACCCAATTTTAGCTCTGCTAAGCACGGTCAGCTGGGAATAGCTTATGTGGCTACAGAAGCACCTAACACCTAGCAGTGCCTGAGCTGCAACGGTAGTTACTTCTCTTGGCATTGTTGTCCTGAATAAGGCTTTTCTTTTTTTCCCCCCCGATGGTTTCTTGTATTCTGTGTACTGCTGCAATTACTGAGCTGTTCAGCCTTGAATGCTAGACTGTTAGATCCAAATCCTACTTACAGATGATTTAAATCACAGGGGTTTAAAGCTGTAGTTTGTTCTCATGATTAAGTTGTCATCATAGTCTGTAAGTCAGTTTGGTTTTGAGTTTATGCAATTTGGTCTAAGTAGCATGTACAAGTGAGGGCAGGCTGCCTTTGTATCAAAAGTAGTAGTTATCAGTGCTAACTTAGATTCCTCTAATTCTGGTAGGCAGAAAATACTATGGGAAAAGACCCTATGAATTGAGTTTCCCTGCAAAACAGCCCAGTGGGACGTGTCTGGAAGAATGAGAAAGGAACTGGGTCTAACTATCCCTTGTGCACAGAGTGACACGGCAAGGCAAATACCACAGGGATGAGAGGAAGAAAGCCAAAAAAGAAGAGAGTTATCTAAATAACAATATAATAACCAACCAAAAAGCCATTCTGTAGAACCAGATGGCATGTGCAGTTTTCAGAAAGATGTGAGTTGCTGTGCTGATTGCTGGGAGCTGCCAAATTCAGTAGCCTGGCAGAGGCAAGGCTGCCGCAGCTTCATGGCCCCAGGTCCAGCAAGTAGTGAGGTTGAGTGTGTATTTCCCACAGCGACACACACAAAGACATGTATACTACATGTATACATACACATATATACACATGATTGGTCACACAGGTCAGTGCAGAGAGAAATCACAGCACTCACATGAATGCCTTAAGCACCAGTGCTCTCACCTTGGTTCTCCTCTTACTAATCAGGATGGAAGTCTGTTAGTACCATATGTGTACACAAATATATACATTAAAATAGTGGAATATATGTATCAATATGTATTTAATTAGTGGAACACATACACATAATGTGTATTCCTCCAGTAACTGGGCTCGGACACTAAGTCTACCCAGCAGCTGGTCCCTGGGTCCCAGACTCCCCTGTTGCTGACACCTGGACCTACAAGCCCCCAAGACCTGCAGCCCCAGCCCAGCTGCTGGTACTCATACCCACACAAACACACATGCAAACAGTCTCTCCAGCAGCTGGCTCAGTCCTACAGTCCCTCCAATAGCTTGCAGACTCTCTGGTCTTCCCAGTATGTGGCCTCTGGGCAAGTCTCTCCCATACCCAGCTCCTAGACCTTTTATCCTACATGCTGGCTCGTCCGGCTCCTTATTGAGCATTTGTATTTATGGTGACTGACCCTTGATCACACAACCCAACACTAAAGCTCTTTTGTGGCCCAAAACAAAGAGCTTTGGCTGTATGGCTTCCAGCCCAATGACCAGAAGTCAGCAACAACAAGAAGCAGAGGATATTAACTCAGGTTCAACACCAAGGTCCTGACTATATATGCACAGTTTACTCCTGCCTGCAAAATCCTACGTAGAGAACCTCCCAGCACATGCTGAGCTGCTCCTCAAGGAGATGGGCACCCATTAGCCTACACTCTTTGAAGGAGGGTGCCTCTGATTTGTCTTTACACAGCACTGGGCAGTCTTGATCCGAACACAACTAATCAAGTGTTATGACTATGACCATAAGATCACACTGGTACCAGATGCTGGCAAATTAGAAGGCTGCTTCTTTCTCTTTTGCTAGAAATTCCTCCTCCATAGAGACACACTGATGGAAAAGTGTCCTGAGGCAGCAGTTCACACAATATGGAAGCAGGAATTTTATCCCCAGGCTGGCTGTTGGCATGCATGATTTTTTCTTTGCAATTGGTGCATGCCTCAGTTTTAGCTGTGTCATGATGGAACGGGAGGATAGAAAAGGCTTTGGTTTGCTTATGGCATCAAAATTTTTGTACAGGTATAGGCCCTGCTTAGACATCTGCTGATGGCTAGCTCTACATGCTGCCACATGCTGAGGTGTGTAAAAATAGGTGGGATTTTGGCTCGTTTGTTGGTGTTCTGAGCTCTGTTAGGTGGCAGGCAGCTGGGACCCAAGCCGATGAAGCATGAGTTCCTTCTGCTCCAGGTGACAGGCTCAGCCTGGAAGAGGTACTCTCACCTGCCAACATCTGGCAGCACAGCTGGTGACATCAGCGAGGATTAGCTTT
Source organism: Rhynochetos jubatus (assembly GCA_027574665.1). Lineage (NCBI taxonomy): Eukaryota > Metazoa > Chordata > Aves > Eurypygiformes > Rhynochetidae > Rhynochetos > Rhynochetos jubatus. The sequence continues at coordinate 4,900,697 of CM050653.1, read as the reverse complement.
GGAGACAGTGCAGGACAGAGTTGCCTCCCTGGTTGTTCTGAAGGACCAAGTATTTTATGCAACCTTGTGTGAGTCCCATCAGTAATTCATGGGTTTTTTTGCTATCTTGCAAATTAGACAGTTATTAATCTGTAGAGATGTCCTAGGGTAAGTCTGTTATTGCTCTGAAAAGGTGAAAGTCAATGTTTGGCATTTGTCTGGATGACACAATGTCTCTGACATGGTGCCCCAGGGGCACTGGAAAAGCCTTCTTGACATGCCTGAAAAGCTAGTAAAATGTCTGCAGACACCAGCTATGTCAGCAATCTGCTATCTGTCCTAGACAAACAACAAGACCCAACTCCCTCCACTCCTCATGCTGGCAGGGCTCTGAGCCGTCTGCAGGATGGAGACCTTAAATTTGTCATCCTGCATACATCGCTGCGGAAAGGCTCTGCAGATCAGTGCTTATGCAACAAGACAGACTCTCATTTGCCCACCATTTGCCTCCATGAAAGGGGAAGAATTACCATAAGGGCCAGCAGCAAGGTACTGTGTATATTCTTCAGGCATTTGTCAGTTGTAAGGTTGCCAGAAACACCTCCACCTCTCCATCTGTCACTAACAGCATTTTAAGATTGTGAGTGTATCCCTTATCCCAAGAAGGATATTGGAGGGGAAAACAGCCTCTGAGGTAGGAAGGTTTTAAAAGCTGTATTTTAAACAAACACAGAAAGTACAACCAGCTCAGCATTCCATGCTTGATTTTGTGCTTGACAGCAGCCCACCCTGGTAGTGACTGCATTGCACATTGCCTATTCCTGATGTTTGATGTTTAGCAGAGTTCTCCAAATCAGCCCGTGCACCAGGTTTTTATTAGTCCCCAGATTGCTTGCTGTGCCATATGCTGACAGTTCATTAAATTAACCGGACCACAGAGAGGACAGAGCATTTCAGAAAGCCAAGAAGGTACCTTTTATAATAAACCTGCAGCATGGGAGATGCAAATTGCCCAGAGAGCACGTGCTGTATTAGAGTTCCTCAACACTTTCTGCAAGTCTCTTCTTGCAACCTCACTTGGGTACAGCGAAAAAGTGCTTAAATGATGTGTCAGCAGTCACACAGATGGTCTCTGTCAGACCACAAGCTGCCCGCAGAGTGTTTCCCTCTCACCTGCTACGTGGCAGCGAGACAGCGATGGTATAGCTATAAGGAGGCTCTTGCTTTTAATTCAGCATAACATATGAGCTCAGCCTCCTCACTGAACACAGTACAGATGGAAAAGGCTGAACAGCATTCCTGCTCAAAAAGGTGTTTCCACCCTAAGGACACCATCCTAAATACAAATAACTGAATACAAATTCCCTGTGAGAAATGAATAGATTGTATAAAGGCAACAAAGAAAAATAATTGGCATAAGAAGAGTGTCCCAGCTCATGTAAATCATCTAATCCAAAGACCCTGGGACCTTCCCATAGTGGAGGGTGTCCCTGCCCAAGGCACAAAGTTGGAACTAGGTGATCTTTAAGGACCCTTCCAACCCCAACCACTCTGTGATTCTATGTGGCTGCAGTTTACCTGCAAGCAGCAACAGATACACAGGTCTCAGCCAGAGACTGAGGGATATGATCTAAATTTCCAACACATAAACAGGACACTGACCTGGTTGCTGGGGTTCCCAGACAGAAACCATCCATCATGGTTGTGTCCATCCAGGTCATAACACCAGAAAGATTCTGTCTTTTTTAGTGTTTCCTCTTGCTGCATGGTTTGCTGCTGGTGAGAGCAAACATTCTTTATGACTTGTCCACTTCAACACTTTCAGCCAGTCTGTAGAGACAAAGCAAACCCAAAATATGCTGTTCATTGGTCAGGAACATGGAACAGCATATTTGACTACAGCCCTGCTGCTGTCACAGCTTGATTTTTTTCCCCTCTACAAACAGAATTATGAATATGGGAAGAACTAGGATAAACTGAAAATATTTTTTGCAAATCTCTTGATTTTAGAGGACTTGAGTGTGTTTCCCAACACCTGACCCACTGTTCCTCTCCTCCATGACTATCTCTCAGCTCTGGAGCCTCCCCAGTCTACCCCCATGCCAATTATTATGTGATGAACAATAAACTATATCACGCTACATGCAATATACATGTGTGCAGATACACATACCAAAGCCCTCTCACAAAGATGTCAAGATTTCTCATGAGAGGGGAACTGAACCAACATAACTTCAGAGCTAACAGTCTGAACACTTTACAGGCTGTGGTCAGGCTCCTTTAATCACTACATGTTTTTATATCATGGATAAGGTAGGAAAGAAGAGCAAACAAAACCCACTGAGGGTGGATGGGAGCATGCAGAAGACAGACGGGCTACAGGCCTCTAAACTGAAAGGCAGAGCATGAGCCATTGCATACCTGTGGGGAAGCACAAGGCAGTGGTGAGAGTCCTGAACTCCAGTGTCTGAGATCTGATAGACCTCTTAGTCAATAAACCCAAGAGGGAAAAGTTCACAGAGCTCCAGAAAGAGCAAGCAAAGCAGACAGGATTGTGAGGGCATAGGGTCTGTCTGGGTGGCATTGTTCTGAAATGAGTGCAAAATTAGGGCTTGAGTAAGGGATGACACACCAACTGCTAACTTCAGGGAAGCACAGAAATAGATCTAGATCTGACTCTGGCATTAACATCAGCCCTACACAAATGAGCAATCAAAGCACACTGCTGAAAGCGCAGCAGTCTATGGTATTTTATTCCCTGCCCCTGCCAACAGCCCGTCTTGCCGCTGGCTGTAAATGTGTAAGGCTCTAGGGACCAGGTAACATGCAAAATAAACTGTTACTGTACTGAAACTGAGATATCAGTCATTGCTATTTTCAACACTCTTCGATGTTGAGTGGTCCTAGAGGAGTTTATGCTCCTTGCATGAATCCTGCCAGTCCCATTGGAACTGCCACCTCCTGGGAGGAACACCGCCAGGGATTTCACAGATCTCAGTGCACACGAAGCAGGGAACAATATGTCATGAGAACAATGGTGAGATGTCAGTCCTGACAGTCACTTTACCTCCTGTATCACTGGTGTGTGCCGCTCCCAGCCCCACCGCAGCTGTAACGATGCCTTGGAAAGATCCATTCCTACGCCTTGGCGCGGGTACAGGGAGAAGGAAAATGCCAAGAGGGAGGCGAGAATGCTGCTGATGTGAGTGAGCCAGGACAGCAATTAGCTCTATTTTGACATCAACACCCTGCTGCTCAGTGACAACACATTTTGTTGGGGTAATTCTCCATTGCCATGCAGATGCACGCACCATCCAAAAGCACATCTCTCTAGCCTCCTTCAGAGCTGCTTGAATCTGCAATTACGGTGAGCCTGAAATGACATTGAGAAAACACCAGTGTCCTTAAGAATATAATCCAGTCTAACCCATTCAAGGTGATGCATCACGCTGTCTTCCTTCCTTGCCTCTTAGACATGTGTGCACTCTCATAATTACACATTTATTACCTTTTCAAGAAAAGCGGTGCCTGCTGAGAAGGCTGGACCTAAAATCAACTGGCTATGGGAAAAACACATTGCCCATGCTGTCGGCACCTAAAATAGTCTGGATTAGATTTTATGTAATGACACGAGCAGCTTAAAAATTTGTATGTCTAGTCACACACAGCATATGCACATTCACCACACACAGCATGGCAGCTCAAGGATACATGCATATTTATAAAGTATTTGGAAAGCCTCTTCAGTTTTGGTTTTCTCATGGTTCTTACACATAGCTGGAACCACTGTCCTTCTGAAGTCTGTGACTTGAAGGCTGTGGCTCTCAAGAAGGCTGTGTCCTAAAAGTTGCAAAGATGCACATCAGCTCCAGATATTCCTGTAGATCTGATATATAACCTGGATTTACAGGATATCCTGCAATACTGAAGTAGGGACCAGTGTTGCAAGCTAGACCCTGTATCATTTGATGTCATGGATTTAATGAGGGAGGTCCATCCCAGTGGATAACATCCTAGACAAGGACTCACAGACTCAGAGTCCTCTCCTAGCTCAGCTGGGTGGTCTGCCCCAGATTCATCTCTACAATCCAGATCCACATTGGAACCTACAGATGAGAAATGTCCTATGAGTGGGGTTTTCTTGGAGTGTCTTGGGAAACATTATGCCTGCTCCATCATTTATTTTTGTCTTCATTCAGATTTGGGGAGTAAAATTGCAAATTTGTCTCCAGAATGAAACAGTGATTCTAAAAAATGTGTCTTGATACCATTGAAATGCACTTTGTTGCACCACTTCCAGCATGTTACTCCCCTGCTTTAGTCTGTGTTTGGTATTTGATGTGTAAGACCCAAGAGTTCTCTCCCCAGAGTCCCTCAAATGCCAGTGAAACGAACAGGAATTCCCCCAGCAGGTATTTCAGAGCTGATGCCTCCAGCTCCACTATGGAGGCAGGTTAAGGAGATGGACTCCAGAATACATGATCACCTACCACATGTTCATCACGTGTTACTACCTCGCACTGTGATATTTTCATCAGAGTATCACAAGTGGACTTAAACAGTTCAGCTCTATTGCTGCAGCACATCTGAATTTAAAGACAGATGCATTTTTGACAGAGAACTCTATTTCGGAATATGCATGTTCTAATTATTTTTTATTTCATCATATCTCACTGAGCTTTTCTTTACTTGCCTTTTGGGACTGATGCTTGGCAAAGACATTTTTAAAGCAGATAAATCTCTTGCAGTTGGTCCTGAGACTGAGAGAAACAAGCAATAACTTCAAGTCAACTTTGGATTTGGACAACTTTAAAAATGAGTGATTACTACAGATAAGACTTTTATTGTGAGGAACAGGATTTGTGAACTCAGAAAGTACTTACTGTTTCTTCCTTGAATATATATAACCTTTAGTGACATTTTTATGACCTGGTATTTGCTGAAAGACAATCAACTGACAGACTTACATGTATTCCAAAGGGTCTCGTTAGAACCCATTCATTCTCTCCGCAATTTTAATGAGGCTATAACCATGCTATCTATCTGCTGTATCCATGCAATCCAGTTTAGTAACAGGATTTTCTGACATCATGAAGTCCACTGGGGACTTTTTGTTGAAATCACTCCTGCTTAATGGGATGGGCAGCAAGATAAAGCTGACAGAGAGAGAGAGAGAGAGAGAGAGAGAAGAGACTGGAAGGAACCAGACTTTTCAGAGAAGCTATCAATGTTGAAACCAGGGCAGGCTATTGGTAATCTTCATCCCCTCCTAACCAGACTGCTGCCCATTGCTGATCCCACAGCCATTCTCAGTGCTGGAAAATGGGAGTTCATCATGAAAAGAAATTTTCTTGCAAAAAGCCTGCTCACATTATCCTAAAAGGGCACATACTGATAGATCAGGGGAACAAAAAAAACATGGGCAGACGCAACACATTTGGCTTTTATCATCTCATTGAGGCCTAATAAATCCTACAGATTCCCTGTCTAGAGCACAGGGAAGGTATATGACAAGCTATCCTCAAGCAATCAGGTTTGGTGTCAACCACAAATAACTTGTCTACACACAGATATGACAGAGTCACAGCTCTGAGTATGTCCTACTTGTCAGCAAATAGGATGTACATGGCTCTTCCACTAACAATTCATGCACGAGTTTTTTCAAGGAGACTAATGTTTAGGTAAGAAAACAGTTTCTTCCTTGGATGAAGACATATCGTGTACCAACAGGCAAGATCTGAGATAGCTCCCCCCAGTTTTCCAAGTGAAGAAAGTTGTACTGGCTCTTATTTGCTGCTGTAACTGTTTATGCAAGGGCACTTGTTGGCATAAGGGAAATGTGACCGCTACTGTTCAAATTATTGGCAACTGTTTTGGAGACATCACTACAACTGAAGTATCAGATTCTCTCTAAACTAAAATTCACCTTTGGTGAACCAAAATACTCCTCCCTTCCTGTCACACACCCACACAGTAAAATAGAAGCAGTCAATATGGAAATACCCTGCACAAAGTCTGCTTCTCCCTGATTAGAGAATGCAAAAGGTGCATGGGCACTGCCAGCCAACCACATGGGCAAATGTCCCCTGTCGAGATCTGCCCAGAGAGCACACAAGCACTGTGCCTTTTTCTTTCATGATATATCAAGATCCATGTCAGATACCCAGGAGCAAGATTTAACACATCAGTCCTAGAAGGTGGGATGTAGAAAACTATCTGGGACTGGTGTGATCATTGCCACAGCTTGACACTTCACTGAAGTGCCAAGAGCAGGCATGTTGCCCAAAACATTATTAATTTTACAGCCAATTGGTTTTCAATATAATTATTTCCTGCTGAACTGTAATTTATTTGTGATAACAACAACTTCATTTCACTAAATGGCTTTTTAATACCTCTAACAATAAAAAAAATTAATTTTACCACTTGTCACCCCTCATTGTCAGCTTGGCAGTGAATTATCCTAACTCGGGTTTAAACCTCCAGGGCCTAAGTGTGGATATGTGATAATGACCAGCCAGTTTACCTGAACAATAGGGATTTACTAGAATAAAGGAAAAGAATTACATTTCTGTATGCCTTCAGTTATCTGCAGGATTGAGGACATTTTGCCACAGCATCCATCACTGACAAGCACTAGTGAGCTGGAAATTAAGCGTACGGTAATAATAATCACAGAGTAATGGCCTCCTGGCTGGGCTGAGCATCTGTTTTGCTTTCAGCTCAGCTAGTGACAACTCTCTGCTCTTATACAGAAATGCATCTGACTAAATATAGGCATCTCTAAGGGAGTAGTGGCTCTGAGCTAGTCCCCCCAGGCTCCCCATACAGTGGAGTTTAGGGGCAGCTCACAAATCTGCATGTCCAGGGACTCTTGCTGCCTTTTGTTTGGCATCCTCCCAGGTCTCCCAGAGCTCCCCCTTGGTGAGGCAGCTCCTGGCCTGGCCTCAGGCAGGGTAAGCAGGGTGTCTCCCCTGGACTCCCATCCCGATCCAGATGTCGAAGTGACATGACTGTGTTCTCTGGTGTCACTTGTGTGCCCATGGGCAAACTTTCTCTATACCAGAGTCCATGCTGTGGTTGGATAAACCCAGAATAGGCAGGGTATATCTGGAAATTACAGGTAAGAGACGAACCTCAAAGCCCTAGAAAGCCCTGCTCAGTCTTGCTGCAGATAACCTGCTGTTTCCCTGACCCACCCATGCTGTAGATATTCTGTTCTTTCCCAGCCTGACCCATCCATACCTTTTCCACCAATTCCTCTCTCAAAATTTCTCATTACTCATTTTATTTCTCATCTCAGGTAGACGATGTCCCAGTCTTCTGATGGTTTCCAGTCCCAGCGATGGAGAAAAGCCATTGTCCAGTGCTGCTTCTCACCCGTTCCCAGTTGGTAGTGGAGTAGTCGAGTTTCAGGAACCTCCGATCTGGGTTCAACAAGACTCCCCAGCAGTCTCCTCTGTGATGAGGTGGCTCACTTGATGACTGCTGGGAAACTGCAATGAGCATAAACACACAGTTACGTCCTCTCCCCATTGGCACAAGCATAGCTCAGCTTATCTTAATGTAGACGTCTAAAACAGGTCAGATAGCTATCGCTCTACAGATTTCTTCTGCCCACTCACTTTCAAAGAAGCATAAGGAGATTGGTTTAGGTGTCAAAGACTACCTGGATCTTTTGTTTTCCAAAGGTACGGTGGCTTTCCTGCAAACATCAACACCAGAGAGCCCTTGGCTCGTGTTTGTGGTTGGTAAGCACCAAGGTTGAACGTTGCTCACAAGGATGGCGTGAGTCCTACTTGGGGGACCACTGCTCCTCCCTCCGGGGAAGTCAGGATGTGGGAACAAGTTTTCACGAAACCAAAACACCCAAACAACTGTTTTGCAAGGAGCCAGGTGATTAAATGTGACAGCAATCTGCCACAGCAAGGCTGGACTGAGTTCTGAATATAGTTAGTTAAATTGGTCAGCACACCAGGCCATTTCTTTTGGGAGCTTTTTGGCTCAAAGATATGCCATGAATAAATACTGAAAAAAAAGGTAAAAGAATGTTTAAAATCAATTTGGAAGTAGCAACTTGTTTAAGTTACTTACTGCCATCATGAAAAATAAGACGTTTCATTATTTTCAGGGAGGGTTTTATACATTTTACCTTTTTGATTAGGCTGAAATGCCACTCATGCAGAGTGTGCTGGGACACATAATGAAGGAGAATAAAGGCTGCCAGGCAGGTTTCTTAAATGCAGACACATTTAAAAATGTGATTACTTTTCAATATAGCACAATAAGATGAACACTTGAAGAAAGTAAGCAGGTCTAACATACAAGTACTTCAGCAGAGTATTTGTGAGACGCATAATGGAGTCCTGCACAGAACTTACATTTAAATTGGCCCAATCTCAATCTTTACAGTGCAGTCTGAAAAGCCAGCTGAAGGGTTGCACAGAAAGCACTGGCAGCAGGTGAGGATTCAGGAGGTGGTATGGGACTATTTAACCACTGCAGAAGAACTAGATGCCTCTGCCAGGTACAAGGTGACGGGCAGAATCACAAAGAACACCAGGAGTAGAAAGATTAACTGGGATTTACCAGCATGTGGGCAGATTACATCCCAAATTCACAAGGTGATCCTAAAGGACTGTTTACCAAAACGGCTTCAGTGTGCTTCTGGCTGTTCCACCAGAGTGGTAGAAAAAGCAAAGGATGGTGTTGTGTTATCTCTGACTGGCCCGTGTGTCAGTGTGCTTGACTGCTTCTCCTGTGAGATGCCTCTGACACACGAATGCAGGTCACAGCTTGGGAGGATGGAAATTTTTGGGCATCAGTCTGAGTTAACAATTTGAAACCTGAAAATTTAGGAAGGCCAAGGACATCTGAAGAACTTTGAAACTGTGTAAAACAAAACCCAATAAAGAAACCCAGCAGGTCAGGTACCTAAATTCTGACAGCCAATGTAAAAGTCAGATTTGGTGGTTCTCAGAGTGACACTGAGGGTTTTTGCAGGGAAGGGTGGTCACAGATGGGTTTTCTTGTTGGCCCGAAAAGTGCCTCCAAGGAGACAGAGGAAGACAGTACTGACAGTAGCCACTGGGTTTCTGGCATAGGGAATTGCACAGAAGAATCTGCAGAGAGGGAAGGAACAACACGAGTGCAACCAACCATAACTTGCCATGGGTTTAAGGACGAGAAGGTAATAAAATTTGTACATTTGCATCCCCTCCCTTTAACATTTGTGTCCATTGCTTTATACCTCAGATCAATTAAATTAACACTTGGTCTCAGAGAAGCTACTTTTGAGTTGTATCAGCATGTTGGCAAATGGGATCCCACAGAGGAAGTCTAACTGATGAGCTATGTAAGGGGATTACTGTGAGATGGATAGAGGTGGTCTCTGAGTGCAGATATAGCAGGGTCTGGACTCCAGAGCTTCTCCCTGGAAGATGTGCAGGAAGCCATCAGACTGGTCTGTGGGAGAGTTTGCTCCCTGTGACTGTCCCTGTCCCAGATCCTGACCTGGACTAGGCTGGGATTCGTGATCTTCCCTGGCATGACATCCCCTGAAAGATGGAAGGAAACTGGGGAAAGTACTGTAAAAAGGACATAATAAAGACAGTGTGAGGGTAGCTACACCTACTACTATCTGATAGAGATGGCCACTGTTAGAGTCATTTTGGGTAGATGTATCATAATATGAGGAAAATGGGATTTTCATTAGGGAAACCCAAACTGATGTCTGTACAAAAAGGAGATCTAAAGGGAGATGGTGAGGGAAAACAAAAAGAGATCTCAGGCCTGGTAATGCTAGAAGAGAACTGGGAATGTAGGTGGGAGCAGAACAGATGGTTACCAAAACCACTGTGAATGCAGAGACATCTCAACACATGAAGACAGTGCCTGTTCTCTGTCTATATCATGCTTCATCCTAAGCACTCAGCTCCATGCACGGGAGGTGCCTGAAATGAAAGCACCAAAAAAATCATAAACTCACAGACACAAGCAAAAAGATCTAAATATACACAGCTTGGCTGTGCTACTGCTGTGATGGAAGCATGACATTAGCTTGGACACAGTGTCTAGCCCAAAGGGGGTGGAAGGAATTAGTCTGAGGGTCTCACATCATAGAACAAAACTCAAAAAGGGTATTCAATGCTGACTATCAAGAAAGAAAGTACAGGACTGTATTGCACTTGCTATGTATTAGCCTGGTGGATGAGACTAGAATGAGTGCAAAGTCCCCAAGCTTCAGCCCCAAAACCAGGACAGCACAAGAACCCTTTTAGTATCTGGTGGAGCAAAGGTTGTCTAGATGGAAGGGACTAATGGGCAGGTCTGAGACTTGGGTTCTGTGTGGAAAACAATTCTTTTAAAAAGCAGTTAAAAGTTTGAATAATAGCAAGATATGGCAATTTGGACTCCTAACCACAGGCAGTTACTTCCCACACTGGAATGTTACATTAAGGGCATGAGAGAGAAATGGAAAAGGAAAACAAAAGATTTCAGACTGGAGTTTGAAAAGGTCCTGTGAGAACTGGGTGAAGGTCTTAGAAAATCTTCAGTGAGTTAAAAAGAAGGTCCACGGAAGACAGGAATTTCTGACGGCCACAAGGAGAGCTCCAGGAAGACCTTCCTGCAGTTGTCCCTAGACAGTTTGGGCAGAGCACCATCCAGCTGATGCAGGAGGAGATGCCCACATTGCTGTGTGAATGCAGGCAGATGTAGAGCCTGTGCAAGCCCCCTGGCATAGGAGCCCATCTTCATTTCTCACTATAAGTGGTTTGTTAAAAGAAGCGACCAGTTTCCCAGAAGACAGGAAAGACTGCCTAGGTGGTTTATCGGCGTGATAAGCCCTGACCCTGTTTCTGGCTGTATCACTTCTTGTGTGGGCATACTTATGGGCAAGGCATTCAACACAGAATTGAAGCTCTCCTCAGCCAGCTCCCTAAAGGACTTATGAGTAGTATTCTCATGGGGAGGGAGAACTGCCTAAAAATCCATGTGAGCCTGAGTTTGAAAAATTTTGGATAATGGCAACAGAGCAGCTGTCAGAAAAAAATATGCTTCTTAGAGTATGATAGAGGACCCAAATTGCACAAAACTTCATAGTGAAATTAAACAATTTGGAAGTCATAGAATCACAGAATCACTTAGGTTGAAAAATACCTTTAAGATTTCAAGTCCAACTGTTAACCCAACACTGCCAAGTCCACCACTACACCATGTCCCTAAGCACCACATCTACACATCTCAAATACCTCCAGGGATGGTGACTCCACCACTTCCCTGGGCAGCCCATTCAAATGCCTGACAATCCTTTCAGTGAAGAAATTTTTCCTAATATCCAACCTAAACCTCCCCTGGCACAACTTGAGGCCATTTCCTGTTGTCCTGTCACTTGTCATGTGGTCACAAGACCAACACCTACCCCTCTGCAACCTCCTTTCAGGGAGCTGTAGAGAGCGATAAGGTCTTCCCCGATCCTCCTCTTCTCAAGGCCGAACACTCCCAGCTTCCTCAGCCGCTCCTCACAGGAACTGTGCTCCAGACCGTTCCCCAGCTCCGTTCCCTTCTTTGGACATGTTCCAGCCCCTCAGTGTCTTGTAGTGAGGGGCCCAAAACTGACACCAGGGTTTGAAGTGCGGCCTCACCAGTGGCCAGTGCAGGGGGACAATCCCTGCCCTGGTCCTGCTGGCCACGCTGTCCCTGATGCAGGTCAGGATGCCGTTGGCCTTCTTGGCCACCTGGGCACACTGCTGACTGTTAACCAACACCCCCAGCTACGAGTTGAAGACAGTGAGGACTCTGACTTCAGAGTCTGCTACCAAGCTGCATGAAGGAGGAAAATCTTCTGCCTATACCCAAATGCCAAAAGAGCCATTCCAGAGGAATTCTCTACAGTGAAGTATTCCGCTAATCCAAGGCACTGGGGAAGAAGGATGAGGGAGGTTAGACAGCAGCTCAGCAACTTGTAGACAAAACCTTACACAGCTCCTACTAGGGAAGACCATGTACACTCAGGTGACCTGAACCACTGAAGATCTACCCAAAAAGCGCAGTTCTCCTTCTAACAGGAAGGCTGTTTGGTCTCCCTCACACACTTTTTGCAGATAGCCTTGTCTGACACATGCGTACAGTTAAAATCATAGTCATAAATAAAAACATCTGCTTCAGTATTGTCCTTAGCAGCAAAGTATTATGTGTAATTAAAAAATAATTCCTTTCTTATATATTCCTCTATATAAAAATTAATTTACTTAACAGGAAGATTACAAGCTTCAATAAAGAACAGTTGGTTATTAGTCCTGATTCCTGTTTTTTCCCTTATCTTGTTTTTACATATTAGATGAAAATGGCTCAAAATTAACCTTGCAAAGGTTGTCTGGTTCTTCCCAGTCCAACAGATAGCCTTTCATCTTGGTTCCAGGCATGAAGCCAGGGTATGATCATTTTTGAAAGCTGTTTACCTGAGATAAGTTATGCTTCCAAGTGGCAACACTTTCAAAAGAAGTTATGTTTTATAAGACCTTAACCCAAATTTTCACTTGTGACTTATTAATATGGGCCTGGAACATCCCTTGCACAATCATCCCAAAACCCCAGTGGTATCAGTAGAAGTCAACTCCCTTTGAAGATCTGGGTCCTGCAAGTATCTGGCTTTGACCTACCAGCAAGATACTGCACATCAGCTGCTCTACGGTAGTTTTTTATGTTCTTGGACTGGTAAACAGAAGGCAGTTCATCCCTTAGGAAAAGAGAGGTTCAAATTACCTCCTATTTACTATTACTGTCTTCTGAAAGATAAAAGCAAACACACAGACCATTATTGAGCAGCTGATGAAGAATTGCATTTACATAGGAGCCTTCAGGCTCCTAAGTGACAGCATCCTAATTAAAACCAAGATGTTTTCTGTTAAAAAACATCTGTCAAAATGATCTATCCAAGACTTAAATGTATTTATCATATTGATTTAGTTTGAATGGTCTTAAAATGCTTCCCAAATACTAGATGTTACCTGTGGGCCAGATTCATTTCTGTGCTATGGAATTTATGTTGTGGAAACTCTCAGAAAACTTTGCTGCATCATCTCTTGTTTCAATATTGTTTCTATTTTGCCTGTATGAGGAAATTAAATCACACCTTTAAAAAAAATGTAGGTGAGAAATGCATACCATGATTCATTTCAAGAGACAAGTAACTTCATTTAAATATTTGTGGTTGGTTTGAGAGTCCAGAGGTGTAGTTCTGGATATCACAGAAGAAGAGAAAAGACCTAAGACTTGGATCATAATCTCAGGCCTGAGTAGGTAATTATAAATCCTGGGCAGGTGACAAGCACCTGGGTGGTGTGACTACAGTGCCAAAGGACAACATGACCAATAAAAGGACCTCTTGTAATCTTGTAGGATTTACCTCAAAAGACTTGCAGAAAAAGTATCAACTTCAAGGAGTTTTTTTCAGTAGTTTGCCATTTTGGTTGTTCCTTGATGGAAAATCCTCTGCTCTGGACTGAGTTGGCTTCAGCTAGAAGTGGCTACTCAGCTTCTGCAGTGAACAGGAAAGGCAGCCACGCACTGTGCTAAGACTGTTGCTCCCCTTTCTTCTCTCACACTCCAGGAATGGTGTCTTCTGACCACATTAGGCCAGTGGGTTTGGGTGGTTCTCGGTTTCATTGGAAATAAATTGCTGTTGAATCTCCGAGCTGATGTGCGTGAGTTGCAACTTCTAGAGCTATATGCATACACACTTGACCACAACTTGGAGTCACCAATCAGCAGGAATTTGGATCTATCACTGCTAAAGATGGTCAGTGAATCAAGAAGGAGTCGGTAATTCAACTCCATGGTCCAGGTCTGCCATGACTGGGCTTAAACATTATTGCTGCTCTGCGCAATCTCTATCCCCCTTTTTCTTTATTTAGATGGTAGAACTTGGATTATAAAGTCACAAATTGCTCTTGCTAATGTGAATAAATATGTCCCATCATACCTAATAATTAAGCCAGTGGGTGGAAATCCTCAACAGACTGAGAATACAAGTATGATGCATCAGAAATACAGCAACACGAAATTGTAAGGAGGAAGTATTGACATCAAATTACTTATGCCAAGGTATTTTTTCATATGCCTCTGTGGGGATACTGGGCTAATTAAGCATGTAATTAGTCCAGATGTGAAAAACTGCAGCAGTTTAGTGATTCACATTCTTGTTTTAATTTCAGAAATACGAGGTAGAATGAATTCCAACTTTATAACTAGTGGAGATGTTGGAAGGAACATGTTTAGCAGGGAATGAGCTTGTACAATGCAGTACCAGAAAGCCCAGTGGCAGCCCTTCACCTTACTGCTAGGGGTGCAAGGCTCCTTGCAGAACTGAGCACAAAGGTCCACTACCACTCAGCAGTTTTAGGTATTAATCTGCAGAGTCCCATGCAGTAGCATAATTAAGCTGCTTGAACAGCTACTTAGTGCCCTCAGAGATAAGCTGAAGCGGCTTGACAATGGGTTCTACAGACGGGTTCAGGTCTCCTATGGGTCCTGTTTCACGTCTACTAGCTCAATCCAAATGATTCAGATCTCTCAAATATTAGGTGTCTTTTCCAATATTTGTCTAGAACCCTGGTTTCATGCCCATGGAAGACAACGGTGGAAGGCTCTTCATGTTGTTTTTGAAAAAATTTAACACAAATTTTAAAGATGAGAGACACTCTGACCCATTACTGCTGTAAGCCTTGGAGGCAATAACAGGGACAGACCATGAGAACACTGTGTACTGCCTTGCTCTGGAGACCAACAGGAAAAATCCAGATTCCCTTTTATACCTTTCTTGAATGTTTTGCATTTATTCTCATAAACTAAGACAGAGCCTTTTAAAAAGTTTCTCTGTTGTCATGCCAGTACTTGCAAAACAGAGATCAATTCTACACTAGTGTCACGGTTTAATCCAGCACAACTAGGAATTGCAATTTTGGTCCTACTGGGAGACAGACAGACATATCCCTCTGTACACCTTCTGTCACGTGTCTATCAAATATACTGGCTCAAAGATTAGCACTTATTAATTGTTTTGTTGTTGCTTTGTTTTGCCTCAAATCACAAGAACTTTGGGAAAAGCAAATGAAACATCCTTTTCAAGGCAGGGACTGGAAAACAAAACCCACTCTCATTCCTCTTCAAAACCACAAAGAAATCAGGCAGGCAAAGCTGAATTGTTTGTTTGTTTGTTTTTACCTAAAAAGGAAAAGGCCTCTGAGGTCCAGTAAGGACTTTTATACAGAGGAGATGAGAGTTGGAGGGCAGTGATGCAACGGAAGCTAGAAAGATTAGATCAGCAGTTGGTAGCACACTAACACCTCTGGTGACTGGCAAGACAAATGCACAACTGATTGCTCTGGGCCCTGACTTTTTAGGAGATGTCCGGGCAGTGTAACCCAGGAGATTGTATTAACTAGAATTCGCAGAGACTTGTTCTTCTCTAGATTATCACAGTTAAAGCTCAGTGCTCCCAAGGCAGTACCCACAGGCATACTGGCTTTGTGATTTACTGCTTGAGACGACACTTGCCAGGTTGGGAAAAAAGCTTTTTCCAAATCTCTGTGTGACTCCCAGCTTTATAGAGCTGAAGTAAAGTTGCTTCAGCGTCAGTTGTTTTGTGGTTTAGTTATCATTGGGTTTTATGATTACAGAATGTTTTCCCATTTATTAGCTGCTCTGCCCGGAATGCAGCGTTGGGTGATTTATTATGGGCATGACACCACCACCCCCTGCAACTGGTGACGTGGTATTTGTGGAGTGATGAAGGATTGTGAGTGAGCCGAATGGGGTCCAGCTGTGTCCCTGGATCCAAACCAGCCTCAGTCTTTGGAGGGGCAATTCTCTTTCCTGGAGAATGCAGAACTACAGCAATTTCTATCAGAGCTGACCTCTGGCTTTTTCTTCTCAGGTCGGAAATAAGTGCCCATTTCATTGTTCAGATCTTTGAGGGCAGCTAACAGGGATGGCTGAACTCTCCAGAGTATTAAGCTCTCTGATGGCAAATCAGAAGATACAACTTGTGTTTCCAACTCTACATTTTGCAATGTGCATCTTCAATCCTCTGTGTCATGAGCTTCTCAAAGCAACATTTTGACATTACTTCCAAAATCCAATTAACTCAGCCTAATCCTGGGGTCTATTTATTCATATGATCAAGGGGTGTCTCTCCCTCAGCAGTACCCAGAGTTGACACTGGCTGGCAGCAGGATGTCCAGCTGATGGACGAAACTTGGCTGGGAGCAAAGCAGAACGATTCCTCTGTCGCTTCCTCATGCTGGCATACGTAAGCTGTAATTCTAATGAGACCAAATTTTCCTTTTGAGAAAAGGGCATTGTTCTAAGCCAGTCCCACTGCACCTATTAATTTCTAAAAATTAGATGACGGTGAACTCCTTTTTCAAGCAACCCTTTCTCAAATATATCAGTATATGAACAACCTTTGCTGCTGAGTTGGTTTTTTCCCCTTTAATTGGCCTGCCTAGGGGTTGAGTAATCTGTCATTTTGTATTTCCTGTGTTCAAATTCTGCTGGGGATGGCGTGCAACCATTTTACAGTGCATTCTGTCTCACTGCTGGAATAGCCAGGAAGAATTTGAAGGTCCTCAAGCACACCAGGGAGCCAGCTCACCTTGCATTATGGCAAGGAAATAGCATTTAGCTCCGATTTAAGCTGCAGGCAGAAATTACATATAAATGCAGGCAATGGAAAGCATGCAAAAGACACCACAGAGCTCACGGAAAACTTGTTTTTTTAAAAGGACCAGATTGGTAAAAGAGTACCATGTCCCTCCCTTGCTAGAGAGAAAGAGATAGCACAGCTTAAGGTTTGTAATTCCCTTGGAAAAAAACCCAACACCTTGTAATTGGGATAACATAGCATGTCACACCAAGGGTTTCTGGTCTGTGAGTGCTGCATGAGAAATGATTGACAAGTCATCTCCTTGCCTCATCCCAGCACACTCTCTCCTTGTACACAGATGGTGTGGAGGAATGGGAAAGAAGTATTTCCTTGATATGGGATGGAAACCTGCTCAAGCGCCACTGGAAAATAAGTGAGCCTGATACCACAATACTGACCACAACCTCAGAGGTGCAGGAGCAATCTGGGCTTTTCATAGCTACCAAATCATCTGCTGTAAAAACACAGAATCACAGAATGGTTTGGGTTGGGAGACCTTAAAGACCATCTAGTTCCAATCCCCCTGCCATGGGCAGGGACACCCTCCACTAGACCAGGTTGCTCCAAGCCTCATCCAGCCTGGCCTTGGACACTGCCAGGGATGGGGCACCCACAGCTTCTCTGGGCAACCTGTCCCAGTGCCTCACCGCCCTCTCTGTGAAGAATTTCTTCTTTATATCTAATCTAAATCTCTCCATTTTCAATTTAAACCCATTACCCCTCATCCTGTCACTACAGGCCCTTATAAAAGGTCCCCCCAGCTTCCTTGTTGGCCCCTTCAGGTACTGGAAGGCTGCAGTAAGGACTCCCCGGAGCCTTCTCTTCTCCAGGCTGAACAAGCCCAACTCTCCCAGCCTGTCCCCATGGCAGAGGGGCACCAGCCCTCAGAGCATCTCCATGGCCTCCTCTGGACTCACTCTAACCGGTCCATGTGCTTCTTATGTTGGGGGCCCCAGAGTTGGATGCAGAACTGCAGGTGGAGCCTCTCCAGAGCAGAGGGTAAATGCCATAGCTCTGAAGAAGCTGACTATGGTATTAATACTCCTTTAGGAGGAAATTAGTACAGTTATTTCCCTCAGAAATTAGATGTGTCTAGAACCATCTCCTAAGATTCTGAGGGCACATAGCCAGCACAGCTGAGTGCTACTATATAGCTTGGACCTCAGAAACACAGTGTCATACACATAAATTGCAATTATGCCAATACAGTCTACAGAAGGCTTGATGGGAGATTTCTGACCTCTTTACCAGTTGTTGGGTACTTGGATGACATCTCTGGTAAGCAAAGTTTAAATTGATGATATGGACAGATTCTGGACTCCCATACACTAATATTTGACCTATCTTTCATCGACCAACATCTAATATAAAATTAAACCTGCTGAAATGCAATATTTGCTCATTGTCCCCAGCAGCAGCTCTGAGAAACCAACAGCAACAATATTTTCAGGGACATTTGCCATTCGAGTGAGCTCAGAGAAATATCTCTAAGTCTCAACCTCTCTTGTCACGTACAGCTAAAACAGAATGGACTCTGTTAAAGAAGGAAAATTCATCCAAGGTCCCAGAGACTAACTTTGATACAGGTGTTGCTGTACCTGCAGTCTCAAGGCATGCTCTGAGGGCAGCACGTAAGAGCAACAGATGAAGAACAGGCTGACTTGGTGTCACAAGGTAGCAGGGGGAAATTTCTTGCCTTTAAACAGTGTGAGATCAGATTTCCTGAATGAATTTTCATACCCAGTGTAGTGCACCACAGATGGCAGGTCTGCATTTCTCCAGGCGGATAAGAATTATGACCTCTTGCCTCATTAAGACTGCCTGGTAATTCTGCTGCCTTCTTAATCTATTCCAGGGGAAACTGAAGTTAAGGATGCAACACGCTTATGCTTTCTGTAATTGCTGAGCAGTAAATATTTTATCTGCTGGAGGGGAAAAAAGGGTGGGAAGAAATCTGCGGAATTCCCGTTTTCACCATTTAGCACTCATGCTTCTCATGTTCTTCGTAAGATTTCTGGATATTTACTTTGAACACACTCTCTCCATGAGCTCAGATACAGAAAACAGAGGGGGGTGAGTTTGTAGGTATTTCTTATTTGACAGACGCAAAATGTCTTACACACTACCTCTGGGCAAGATTCCCAGATAACATCCACCAGCCTAACTGGGTGCCACATAAGAAAATTAAACCTGTTAATTCACTTTGTGCTCTGAAGAAGATGCTGGCAAAAAAATGTGTGTACGCTGCTGCATATTTATTCTGATTTAGTATCTGTAAGTTCACGGTAACAGAGCAGTGAAGTGATCAGTTCTCAAATAAGTACATTTTTCATACGCTGCAGAAATTTATAAACCGTTAACTGAAAAAAAGACATTTAATCATGGGCTAATTCTTTCCAGCAGCTTGAGGACCAAGTGGAAAGAGATTCCCATTGGTAAAAAGTCATGGAAGTTCACCAGCATTAAAGAAGTTCCACTAGCAGGACGGAGGATGTGCGCCTCCTATAAACAGTGCAGGACACAGGACTGAACTCCATTTCATGCAGTGGAAAGAACTGCTCTTTCTCACTACACTACCAAGAATGGTTCAGCCCACTAACTTAATCAGAAGGGAAATTACAGGCACTATCAGGACTAACATGAAATCCTGGGCCCACTGAAGTCAGTGGGAATTTTGTCACTAACTGCACAGAGATTTTGCTCCATGCCTTTGTACACAGATGCTGGGAAAGTGAAAAGCAGCAGAGAAACATAGTGAAGTCTTGTCAGTATTCATGTGAATTTAGGCTATTAAGTGAGCCTGAGTGAGAAGATTTGAGGACAGCTCTCAAACCATGGAGATAAGCTGCCACAGCCCAGGCACAGGGCTTGCTCTTTGCCCTTCTGCATGATTTACCTGCTCAGGGATGCTCTATCTCAATTACACGTAATTCTGAAAACAAGCAGACAGCAACAGGGACGGAGTGATGATAGGACTAAGTCATCAGTGCTTCCACAGTAGTTCTTCAGAAAACCAATCAGATGTGTCTGAGCTAACAGCAGCCTCAAAACACTCCTTCATTCCCCCAAAAATAAGATGTTTATCCTTATCTGAGGAAAACCTTAGCACAGAAGCCGGAGAAGGATTCAGCTAAGCATGGCTGTTCATTTTGGAAGGAGACCCCTCCTTTGGAAGAGTCCCACTCATGTCAGATGCCTAAACCAGACCAAATGCTTCTTTCTCTCTGTAAGTTACAGAAGCACCTAGTGTAGCTGTGCATTTGGGAAATGTCCCAGATCAAGTGTGATGAACTGCCCCACCAAGCACCCTCTTTGTGTTTGGCCTTGCACAGCACTGTGAGAGCCACACTCGCCATGGTGGGACGTCACTCCCAGCCTGTCTGAGCCTGAGCCCACTGGACTCCTCCCTACAAGAAAACCTCACAGAAAACCCCTGCTCTGGCAGTCACTCAACTGGGCAGCGTGGCTGCCCTTCCCTCCCCAGCAGTGTCCCAAGTGTCCCTCCTTGGCAGCATCAAATAGCCACTGGGAACAGAAACTTCCAAGCAGTACACTGAGGTGACTGTGGGATCTCTCTACCCAACTTAAACCACAGCTACTTTAAGGGATTCAGTTCCTCCTGCCAGCACATGAATATAAGGCAGGCAGGTAGTATTTTGGACACGTGCAAGGCTCATATCCAGCCCCGGTCAAGCAAATAATAGCTTCTGCCTAGACAGATTCATTACCACAGGTCCATTTACCGCCCCACACGTCTCCACCAGCTGAAGGAAGACTGAAAGAACAGGTAAACACAGAGTCAAATATCTCCATAATTCTGCAGCAGAAGGATTTTCTGTATTAGGGGTGTTGTCTTAAAATTGAATAGGCCATGATGGATTTAATTCTTTCCCCCACCATAAGCTTTTCAGTCCTGTTTTGAATCTATGTAAATTTTTAACATCCACCACATGTTGCAGGAAGGTGTTCCACAACTTCAGTAAATTTAGAACCATATTATCGCAGGATTGTTTAAGTTAGAAAAGATCTTTAAGATATCAAGTCCAGCCATAACCTAATGCTACTAAGTCCACCAGAAAACCATGTCCTTAAGCACCACATCTACATGTCTCTTAAAAACCTCCAAGGACTCCACCACCTCCCTGGGCAGCCTGTTCCAATGCCTGACAACCTTTTTCATGAAGAAATTTTCCCTAGTATCTGATGTAAATCTCCCATGGCACAACTTGAAGTGATTTCCTCTTGTTCTATCACTTGCTACTTGGGACAAGATTCCAATTTTCTCCCTGCATAACTTCACAACATCCTTGTGTTCTTCCTGAGTTGCCTGCCCCTTCTTCCAGAGCTTGTAAACTCCCCTATTTTTCTTGAGTTCCAGCCAAAGCTCTCTGTTCAGCCAGGCCAGTCTTCTTCCCCCTCAGCTTGTCTTTCAGTACATGATGCATTGCTTTGCAAAGAAACCTCACCTAACACTGACCTAAGCAGCTCTGCACAGAATTAGTGCCAGCATCTCAAGTCCAAGGACGAGTACAACCTTTGCTGCATGGTGTCCTAGTCTAGGGCTGTCTGCAAGTGAAGAACCACCTTATGGCCACAGCTCATGACAGTTAAAACAGGTCCCTAACCAAAGAGAAAACTCACCACAGAGTTGGAGGAAATACGCATCTCCAGGAGAGGAACAGGTCTGTCTAAGCCACAGCTCATCCTTGGGAGTTGTTTTTCTTCTAAGACCTTCTGCCTGCTCCTCACCATTCCTCCCAAGAGAAAGGCATATCATAAACTGGAATAGCCTTTGTTAATATTTAGGTTCAGGGAGAATGTTTCTAAACCCAAGTTATGGCTCCACTGATGAAATAGTCTTAACGTGTGGCAATTTCAGTGATGCTCAGAGGGGCACAGAAAGTCCCACAATGCCAATGCTGTCTCTAAGGAGACAAGAAACAGAGACTGTCTTTGCAAACTCTGTTCTTGTAACACAGTAGAAATGAAGATTTCATTTCTACTCCCCTGCAGGGAAGCTCTGATCTAAATAAATTATAGGTGTACATTAAAAGAAAGAACACTCCCTCCCCTCTTGCACCTACATAAAATTTGCTTAAATAACAAACCTGCATAGAAATAGGAGATGCTGTCATGCCTGACAGATGATCATGTAGCACGCCTATTGCATCAGCAGGAAGACAGTAAACATTTTTTTGCTCTCGTGCTCATTTTCTGTTGCAGCTGCTTGATGCACCCAGCTCTTCAAAGACCATTTCCTGGGACTTCTTGAGAGACTTTTCACAGAGAGTGACCCAATGGAATCTTGCTTCCCTTGAGAGGACAGCTAGATAGCAGAATATCAGGGAAACTGAGCTCAGGAAAGCTTCCTTACAGACCTACTGCTGTTTTTCCCTCCAAGCTCCAAAGCAAAGATGCAACACAAAGACCATGAGAAGGTGCAGCCAGCAAAACTGCTCTGTGACTTCTATGAGCTCAGTTTACCACAAGTCCTAGGAATGAGCTGGGTGCATCAAGCTCTTTGTATTGCAAGGTCATTGCTAGATTGGAGGAAAAATTTCAGGTGGATAGAGCAGTTATCAGAGTTTTTTAGCTGCCCCTAGGAGTTAATACTTGAAAACCATTATGGTTGCATGTCTTAGCATTTTTGCATCCAGTGGCATGATTTACTGGTCTAGTTAATTAAACTGAAATCAGTAAGATAAAATGGGAAATTAAGACAGAGTCTTAATCTCAGATTCAATGGGTGTTAGAGTCAGTAGCCAGATTTGCCATATGGAGGAGGTGAGGCAGATCTGAGCTACGGATAATGGTAGTGGACAATTTCTGGACCTTCCTACATAGCTTGATTCATGATCATGACAAAGTAAGACTAATGGGAAGACATCACAAGTTCAAGGGTTGTGGATACATAGAGGTCTTCTGTTATTTCAGCTTATTCCAACATATAAAAATTAATTCCATGGGGAACCATTGGCCGGACAGTAACATCACCTCACTGGGAACACAGATCTCCAGGCGTCTGCACTTCATGCAGAGCACGCAGGGGTGGTGCGGCTCATTTCCTTCCCAGTGAATGCTTCTGGCTGCATTTTATTGCTGTCCTTCCACCTGAAGCACTTGCAAATGCATGAGTGGTTTAGGAAGCTGTCTGCCCTAAGGCAGGTGAACCCATTTCACCCAGACATCAGGAAGCGATAAGGATGGTTATGTCCAAACTGCCTTGTGAGACATGCACAGGAACATATTTCTTTCAACAGAAAGGCATCACCCCCTCTAGAGAGCATGCTTTCATTAGCTGGCTTAACTCAGCTTGACACTCAAACTCAGCTAATAGCCCAGAAAAAGCAAGCAGAACAGGGATATTTCAGCTACAGGGTCATATTTTCAGCTGGTATTTGACACTCGAAGCATGTAGGTAATAATCAAGCTGTGCTAATTTCCATCAGCCAAAGATTTGACCTTAACAAGGTCTTTGTAGGAGTTCTTGCTGTTTCTCATATAGACAGGAGTGTTTACCTGATGGTACGAGAACTGCAATTAGGTCTTTCTTGCTTAAAATTGGTGGGAATTTGGGCTGGCCATGATTTAGACCTTGGCTACAGAATGTGTAAAGTTCCTTCAGAACTTCAAGTCAGAGAAAGACTACATCGCTTTGTCACTGTTCAACATCATCATCAGTGACACTGATGATGGGATCAAATGCACCCTCAGCAAGTTTGCCTATGACACCAAGGCGTGTGGTGCGGTGACACGCTGGAGGGAAGGGATGCCATCCAGAGGGACCTGGACAGGCTGGAAAGGTGGGCCTGTGCCAACCTCATGGAGTTTAACAAGGCCAAGTGCAAGGTCCTGCACCTGAGTCGGGGCAATCTCAAATACAAGAACAGGCTGGGCAGAGAATTGATTGAGAGCAGCCGTGAGGAGAAGGACTTGGGGTACTGGGGGATGAAAAGCTGGACATGAGCCGGCAGTGTGTGCTGGCAGCCCAGAAAGCCAACCGGATCTTGGGCTGTATCAAGAGAAGTGTGACCATGCGGTTGAGAGAAAGGATTCTCCCCCTCTACTCCACACTCGTGAGGCACTGGAACAGGTTTCCCAGAGAAGCTGTGGATGCTCCCCCCTGGAAGTGGAAGGCCAGGTTGGATGGGGCTTTGAGCAATCTGACTTAGTGGAAGATGTCCTCACCCATGGCAGGAATGAGATGATCTTTAAGGTCCCTTCCAACCCAACCCATTCTATGACAGATCGAAACGCTCTTCCTCTGAGAGGGATTTTGGCCAAATTTCTCCATTTTTGAAAGCTGGGATGGCTCTGGGAATGGTCAGAAGAAGAGGTGTGAGCACCTGGAAGCCAGTCAGGGGATGACCTTATTAGTCAAGGTGCTGGGTGACACAGACTGAGCAGATTTTTCAAATGTGACCATTCATGGGACTGCAACATATTTTATTGCCTGCCTTCACACCCCACAACATTCCCAGGCGCATAAATCACTTTGGAAACTGAGCCTAGACTTTTGCATGTGAAAAGGGTCATCACTGGTCCCGATATCCAAACTTGACAAGGTCTATGCAGTACAGTTTAGCTGGGCTGTAGGACCAGCCTGGGCAAACTGCAACAAGCAATAAAAATAATAACTTTTCCTGCCTTATAACTTTGATGAATCACCTTAATGTTGACTCTTGATTAACCAGACATAATTAAGAATGGTGTGAATGTTACCTTTGAGGAAT
This sequence comes from Rhynochetos jubatus, assembly GCA_027574665.1. Taxonomy (NCBI): domain Eukaryota; kingdom Metazoa; phylum Chordata; class Aves; order Eurypygiformes; family Rhynochetidae; genus Rhynochetos; species Rhynochetos jubatus. The sequence continues at coordinate 4,876,277 of CM050653.1, read as the reverse complement.
GAGGTGATAACTCAGTGTTTTTAAATTGAAAGAGTCAGCAGAGTAATGAGTCTGAGTGCACATACATATGTGTTAATCACATTATCCACAGTGTCTGACTACAACATGTGCTTTCTCAACTAGTTATGTGTTTCAGATTAACAACAGGATCCTTTACTCAATTACTGCAATAGTCCTGATGAGTTTGTTTTCATATTTGTTAATTTTCCCATGACAGTGTGTTTTGGAGAGTGCACATACATTTTTAATGAACTGAAATTGCCTTGTAACTGGTAAGTTATCTTTTCCCCAGATGCTGATATTTCAAAGAATCTGATTCCATTCCCTGAATTGTATTCAGCCTCCCCCAGTGTTTTGCCACTGACTTGTCTCCATTATATGATCTTGGCATGTTACACAAATTAAAAAATCTTCTCTCTGATTTTCACTATCCAGACAAGAATTGCCATGAGTCAGATTTTTCTAAAAGAGGCTTGTCCATGCTGTATATATAAGGTAGGCTGCTTTCAAGCAAAGTGGACGTTAAAGTGCATTGGATTACAGGAGACACACGTTTCACTCCTTCCTCTGCCACTGACCCCTAAGAAACCCTGGTCAAGTCACTTAGATGACATTACCCTATGTTTAGACTCTGGTCTAAATTATTTTCCCAGGCAATGGAAAGAGACAGCTGTCTCTAGAGAGTGGTTCAGTTGATGCTAAAATGGGAAGGGAGGAAACAATCACCCACTGGAAGAGTCTCTCTCCTTCTAACTATCACAACAAATAAAAGAAATAAGACAAACTAGCTGGGTGAGTTAGAATAGGTGGCAGAGCTACCATCTCACTTGCTCTTATCTTCAAGAGAATTACACGAGTCAGTCATGAGTGAAAACCAATTTGGGTCAAGTTTTAACCAAGATACGCCCTCAGTCTGGGGTTTGGTTTGATTCTACTGGTAATTTAAGAAAAACAGAACACAAAAACAACAACAACAAAAAAGCCCTTTCAAAATAAACTTGCTCCCAAACATCTTTGTTCCCAGCCAGATCTAGTTACAGGCTATGAAAATAAATTTTATTGTTATAGGATGCATACAGTAAAATTTGGCTGCACAAGTTCTGTCTGATTACTGCATGAACAAATTAAGAGAAAAGATGAGATGGGAGGGAAAAGACCTTTTCAAAAACATTTTTAATTACTAAATGTGGCAAGAAAAATGTACAGCCCTATTTAACTCCCAGTTCAGCTGCCTAAACATCTTATCACCTATTGTAATCTCAGGCACTGTAGGCGTATCCTGCTCAGCCTCTAGAGCCTCTGCTGCTTTTCATAAATCCGCTATCATCTCTGGTAGCCACCCACAGATACCCATGTAGGGTAGTGGCACCAGATGCCTGTGTTCAGGCAACTGAATCCTGCCCTGGAGTCCCTTGGAGCTCATGGAAATCGGCTCTTTGAGTTAAATAGGGACTATTTAAGGACTATCTAAGGATGGGGGTCTTCAAGGTCCGTAATAAGCATTCTGGGATACTCAGATTTTTACACACTTCTAGCAAGTTGTTAGTATCTGTAGGAACATAGGAAGTATTTTAAGCAGTAGAGGACAATCACAGTGCCAAATGAAGAGGGAAGCGTTTGAGCCCTGAAGCACATTGTGAAATCTCACTCTCAGCTGAATTAAGTCTAACATTGAGGTTGAAAGTTGTGCAAGTCTCATAACATTTTGATCCGAAATCACGGAAATAGGTATTGCAAAACTATCTCTAATTGACACGCTTTCCCTAAGCTCAAATATGTATAATGCAGTCCAGGTGGAATACACCAAAACCTCTAATCCTACGCATCTCTCTAGCACATTTAAGACACTGATCAGCCTAAGCATAGATAAGCCTATCAGTACTAACAGAACTTGGCTAGACTTCAGCATTTATCATATCCTCTACAGAGTGACTAATAAAGCTAAACTCCATTATGGCATTCAAATACATTCATATTCACCAGGTAAACAGATTTTGCATGTAGGGCTTGTGGCAACATTCTAATTTTCATTCAAGCTATCATTAAAAGTATGAATGAGGTTGCTGAAAATTAGAATTTTCACTTTTCATCCTAATAAAAACACTTCCAAATTTCTTTTCAGGCGGCACTGGTGCCAAATATTTCAGTCTGACAAAATGGAATGTTCTTGTTTTGATTTTGCTGTTACTGAGCAGGAAATATCGATATGAGAGTCAAAGGAGAACTGTTAATTTATTTTTTAAGTGTTTCATTAAATAGATGTATTTCTGCTGGATATTTCACAGAATCAACATGTTTAACTTAATCAACATTGTCTCAGGTTTCAGACATATATCATTGGGTAACAAGCCACCTTCAGAAGAGCAGGCACACTCATCATCACCACTTGACACTAGCCCATTTACTGTGTGCTTGCAAACAGGGTGCATCTAAAGTGGTGTTTTGCAGCAGGAACTCCCTTAGGTACCCCTGTGCCTTGTATCCAGTTTGGAGCTGGGCAGCAAACATTTACACCTGACACGTGTGAAATTAAGTCCTTTTCTCTAAGTGGAACCAGGGCCAAAGTTACACACCATGGCACTGGGTGTGTAACTGCAAGAGTAGCCCTCTTGCAGTATGGATTCATGTACTTTGTTTAGGAAAAATGAGGTCTTCCTCGTAACAAGCTTATGAGAGCGGGATGAACATTTCTAGAAAAGCCACGCAGCAAGGTGGCAATATGCAGAGATCACCAGTTAGCTGACCAATGCCAGGTTCCCAAGAAGCAGCAATCACTTCCATACAAAACACACAAAACGGCTCATCTTAAGAGAGTGATATTCATCTTCTTATATGGGCAGAAACTCTTTCAGAAGCTGTCTGCCCATCTCTACATTGCTTTTGTCCAGATGGCTGGAGTTTTTTGGATCAGACGAAATAACAAAATGTACAGCTTGCCTTGACTTCTTCTGTTTTGTACACAAGGTTGAGACAGCTCTGAAGTACCTGTGACCAGCGCTGGAAGAGTAGATGGCCATGACAAGACCTCTGCAACAGAGGTCCCAAAAATCCCCAAAGAATTTAGAATTTAGTAGTTTGTGTCAATATTCATGGTAGAATTCATAATTCCGGCAAAAACAGATGTTGAATTTTACCCTTCTTTCACATTGTAACACATTTACATTCCTCAAACAGGTGACAGGTTAGACAGGGAGTAAGAGAATTAGCTTCAAACGCTACTGAAATCAGCATTTACAAACATATTCCAACATTAACAATAGCCATTGCAGTTTTGATGGATCCCTAATTTCCAGTTCTATTCAAGGTCCGTCATTATGTATCTGTTGAGTGATTTCTTCCATTGCAAGCACTTTGGGGTGGTACTTACTTTTTGTAATGTAGTTACCGGAATCGACACAAACTATTCTGTTAAAACACCTTGACCTCATGTTGGGCTTTGCATCTATAAAATGTGATTGTCATAAATCAACTGAAAAATGCATGTGCAAAGTATATAACTTCACAGAGGTCATAAAGCCAGAAGGATCCATATGCCATCTATCTATGCCTATACAATGCAGACTTCAAGCACAAAGGGTGCTGGATAAAACCGGTACTTGCACATCTCTTGGTCAGGTCAGTGGAACAAGAGGAAAAATAGCAAACAGGATCACCCACCGTTTGCTGGGTTGTGTGGTAGAGCCAGAAAGCCATGGTGGGGGGACAGGAGTGCCTCCAGCCTCAGCTTGGATGCGCTAATCCTCCAAGACAACACATTTATTTTAAGTGCAAACCCATTGTTTCCCTGGCACATAACATACAATTAAATTGTTCTTAACCCAGGTGGGAATTTCACTTGCCAAAAGTTCCTGAAAACATCCTGTCTTTTTTTCCCCTGAGTGTGTCTTGCAGGAAAACAGCATTTGTCCTTATACTTTTATCTTCAAGAACCTCAGAAAAAGGTCCTTGTCAGGGTGAGCCAAAAGTGAGTAGAAGCCTGAATTTCTTTCTGAAGTTTCTTTCTTTGGCAGGACATACCAGCATCACAGAGCTTTTTTGAAAATAAAGAGTGATATAGTAACAGGAGAAGTTGTGAAGTTACATCTGCCCCAGCTCAAGTGGTGTTTTCTGACTCCTTCCTGAAATACCCTCTGTCACAAAGGTGTGTTACACTGTTAAACTGAGCTTCCTTAAAGTCTGCCAGATGGCTTCTTAGTCTCTCTCTCCCCATTAGCATTGCATCCAGAGGTGAAAACTTCCAATCTTTCTCTTTTCTTTCAAGGACAACAAATTTCTTCCTGGTCCTGTACGCATACCTGTCTCCTACAGATTCCTCATTTATCAAAAGCCCTGGGTATAAGGGTCACTTGCTTTTTGCCTTATCCTCTCTATGAGGTGCACTGTCAGCTGCAATGACAAATTGAAACGAGCTTATGTGACTACATGCCATTATCATACAAAGGACACTATAAATTATTAAATGCCACAGGAAAACTTTGAGTGAAAGTCACAGGACAAGCCTTTGCAACGGACATGTATATGACAGTAAAATGTATCTCTCGGGAAGCTGTGGATCAAGGAGAGACCTACAGATTTCAGAACTGCACTTTGAAGACCTCATATCTCCCAGTTCTGCCTCAATTACAAGGTATTAAATTGCAGATTCCAATACATCACTCCTGCTGCTGACATGGCAAGAAATCAACTCAATAGTGCTAAGAAATAGAAAGTATCTGAGGGAGAAACAGCTTTTAGGGCATGAACAATACACCACATAGCGCCATCACAGACACAGTCTAGGGAAAAAAATAGCATTATAAAAGATAACCATTAAACAGCACTATAAGGAATGTAATAGGGCACTGTTTAGCTCATTTCTACATCCAGTGCTTTCACAGTTTCGGCACACAGGTGCTAAGAAAGAGCGGAGCGTCAAGTTTTGTGAGGAGTGAAAGAGTGCATGGAATTTGGGAGCAGCAGCACTGAGATGTGCAAAAAAATCAATCCACAAACTGAATGCAATTCATCTCGCTGTCACTGTTTAGATGCTTAAGCTTCCACTTGAATAAGCACAGAGCTGCCTCGCTCATGTCCTCCTTTTCCCCCTTTCAGTGGAAGGTGACGCCGTGAGAATGGCTAGTTGTAAGAGAGCTGGCCCAGAAGCACACAAGCGAGTTCAGGCTTAAATTTACTGTGTTGACCATACAACAGCTAAAAGGCATTGCTGACCCTCAAGTGGTCTTTATTCAGCCCTTTAAAACCCCAGTTTAAGGGTATTTTAGGTATCTAGATGGATAGATGTGTTTGATCCATTTCCTCTTTATCACCACCTCATTCCTAAAGATTTTAGGGTGCAAATCAGGTCACAGGAACTCGTATTTGGGGTTTGGTTGTATTGATGGTAATGGACTTGAACTCACTGAAACGTATAGACCTGTTCAGCTCACCCTAAATTAGATCTTCAAATCTGCTCAGCTGAACTGCTCTCTAGGCTCCACGGATTGCATTGACTAGATTTCCCTTGACCACAAAACCAGCTCAGAGAGTCAGATGTCCAAATCCTGAACTGAGCTTAGCCTTTAAAGTCAAGAAGTACAGATCTGGAGCTCAGGTTTGCTTTGGTCCCCAAGCAAAGGGACATATGCTGAACAGATGAACTGTGCAACTATTTCTCTAATATCCGTTGGGCTTTGGGGACAAAAAACAGTTCTGCATCACTCATGAAGGCAGGGGGGAAGTGAGATGGATGGGTTAGGTGTCCTCAACCTCCATTTAACTCACCTGAGTTGTCCTGAGCTCAGTACAAAGAAGGAGTGAGATTAACACAATTATACAGAGTCCACATTCTTCATCTTCCTAGATTTTTTCCTACGTCAAGATTTCAAGCAGTAAGTGTTATACAAAAGGTGCACGCATGTCTTCTTCCCTCATCCACGAAGTGGGTCACCTTGTCACCCAAGATCAGGTCAGTCAAGCAGGACCTGCCTTTTATAAACCCATGCTGACTGGACCTGATCGCCTAGAGACAGGCTTCCAAAAAGTAGTGTTGACAAAAATAATGGATGTTCTGTTGAGTTTAACTCCAGTTTCTTTCAAACCTGTTTGACAGACCAGGTTTCCTTCAAATTGGATGCAGATTTCTCAGGAAAGGTCATGAACTTTGATAATACCTTTATAACCATTCCAGCTTTAGAAAGATTTCAGGGGAAAATTAAGTGCCTAAAGGCTAAACTTCATCCTGGTTTAGAGCTCCCATGTTAACGTCATATTTATAGGGTATAAATTAGCTTTGTCTGTTAGTATTTCCCTGACCTTTAAGCTTTCTATGTAAATTCCTATAGTTTTTGGCTTAAAATAAATTAAAAAAACCACAAGCCAGGTAGTTTAATGGATAAAATGATATAGCAGCAATGGAAAACAGATGTTGTTATGTTCCTGTGAAGACTGTCCTTTGAAACCTCCAAGATGTCTATTCTACTCATTCTCCAAAACCTGCATTTTATTTAACATTAAAATGAGAGCTTGTAGTGACGGGCATCTTTGCCCATCTGTTTCTCCTCAGAAGTGCTCAGTATTTTAGGAAACTAATAAAAATAATGGAGTGATAAGAGCCAAGATTTTTCAGAGGGGACTAGTTATTTTGGATCTGTTCTAGGAGAACTGGCGTCTTCCCAACAAGGTGCACATAAAAGTCCACCATGTGTTGCCTTATAATATTATACAGGCTTGCCTGTGAGTCTACAGAGTCAATAAAGCTGCTGGAACATACTGCAAGGAGCTTGGGGCAAAAGCTGTGCTTAATGTGCACCTCCTAAATGCTCCTCTTTGAAGTCTTTGCATTTGATGCGTCTCTAAAACTGCCTTTGGGCCTGATTCACTGAAATCACTCAAAGCTTTTTCCATTTCCTCCATCCTCTTTTTAAGCTGTAAACACATGCCCCAGAATCTCCTTGGGGGATGGAGGGAATTATTTGGCCTTTTCTGAACTTTTACTGTCCTCTTACCTCCACACTTGAAGGTGCCTGTGACAAACAGTTTGACTGCTACCTGAAGCTCTTGAGTTGCTCCAGTCTGCAACCTTGAATGCTCCCACCTGTGGGTCCTTCTCCCTGGCTTCTCCCTAACGTCCTTATCCTGGCAGTACTGATCCCCTACACTCTCCATTTACCTTCTTTCCACCCAAGGTTGTGGTACCACCTCAATGGCCTCTTCCTAACCCACATTTGAGTCCTTAACCCTCACATCCCTTCCGTTTCCTCTCCTTTGGTTGTGTCAATAATAATTTTGAGGGGAGGGGAGGGGAGGGGAGGGAAAGGGAAAAGGAAAAAGCACAAAGGAAAAGGAAAAAGGGAAAAGGAAGGGAACTAGGAGATTCTCTTTAAATAATGCAAATTTCATTAGGGGAAAATTGAAGACTTGGTCTCACTTCTTAATATTCCCCACGCTTCCAGGAGCTATGACATGTTTCACAAGGCTTTTTTCCAGGGCATTACTGAAGATCAGAAGGATGTTTTTAAACAGGGATTCTTGTTCTTTTCAGATTAAGAGTGCCTTAGTGGTCTCCCAGAGGAGATGCAATTGGAAATCCAGGACTAAGCCACAAAAGACAGCCTAAAAACATGCAGAGAAAGTGCTGGAGTGACAGACAAAGAGCAGCAAACGTGGGGGGAACCACTCTCCCCCAGAAAGAGTAACCAGATACATCAAATGCCTTTCAGCAGGGACTTATCTCTCTGTTTCCTCTTCAAGGGTCACCGGAGCTTTTTTGTGAACAAGCGCCTGTGGCAATAATGGGTTGTGTGCTAGGTCTCACCAACCATTCAAACACCTGGAAGGTGTTGTAGCCAGTTGACCCTTCATATTGAAGTTCCAACAAACACTGTGATACCTATTCCAGTGTAAAGGTAATTTGGTATTTCCAGCACAAAAAGGCAGACACTTCTGAGTCTGTGACCTGAGGGGTGTTAGATTGGACAGAGGCTGTCATCCCCAGTGGTCCTGCAGGGAAGCAGAAGTGCATTTGAGTGGATGGATCCAAACACATGATTTACCTACAGGAGTTTAGGACTAAAGCTCAGTACAAAAAGCCTTATCCAGAGGCCACTGGAGTCAGTGAAAAGTCTCTGACCTGAACCGCAGCTGTCAGAGGTTAGACAAAAGACAGAGTGCTGCACCGCTGAAGACTGCTTATTCTTATTTCTGACATGTTCCAATCTTGCTGCTTCCATTAATACTATTTTCTTCCCTCTTTTCCCTATTCCTTCCTGTTTTCTTTTAGCATGAAAGTGAGTCTGCTAGACAATGCATTCACAAGTTAACACAGTGCAACAGACTGCAACTACGCGAAAAGCGACTAACAGGAAGGTTTTATATCTAAGCTCTAGGGGAAGAGCAATGAAATAGAAGGATAGAGCTCACCACTGCTGTGAAGCTGAGCATCTTCAGCTATAAAAAGAATCCTTTTTACACAGATATATAAAACAAAATACAGTTTGAAAGCCTCTCTGCTTGGAGAGAGGCATTAAGCAGTACATAAACATCAAGTTGATGAGAGAGCACCTGGATAGAACATGTACAGAAAAAAGGTGTTTAAAAGCTAGGTGCACAGTGTACCTCCTAAACCCAACCCTGCAGAGGGTGCATGTGGGCATGATGGAAACAAGGTGGTTTATCTTTGCAAGTGGGATCCTACGCTTGCTCTGTGTGGCCAGGTGCTTCACACATGGCTTTCCCCATCTGTAACTCTGGAAGCTGTTTTAGGATATCACAGGATGAAATGTGCTTATGTAACTCTTACTGCACTCCTCTAAGCAATTTTAATGAAGTAAGGAAGCTCTTTGTGCAGGTTAAGCTACAGCACTGGTGACATTGCCCAAAACACCCAGGTTGCCTTAGGATCCGAGGCCAGGACTTAAAGTAGGGCTTGAAGTTCAAAGGCTCTGTAAGTGTGAACACCGGAAAGGATTTGTCATCCATCACCTCTGAGCATCTGTCATTTCATTGCTACTCTGGGTCGAAGTCCAGCAACTTCTGGTTATAGCATTTCTCACAGAGAGTATCTGGAGTTTGTTTTGAGACATCATGAGTTCAGTCCCTCATCTCCTTGGCTGCAATAATAATTGCTTCTGTTAAGAAAAGGGGTCTTGTGCCTGAGTTTTCCTTTGCCATCCAACATCGGTTCTTGTTACGTTGCTGTTAGTTTAAATAGTCTCTTAACTACTTTGCCATTTCTTGTGGAGAACATACATCTGGGGTGCAACCAGGTCACCTCTCAATCATCTTTCTGACAAACTGAAGAAACAGAGCTCACTAAATCACTTATAAAAAGCATTTTTCCCATCTCTCAAATAATATTGTGTCTCTTTTCCTCTTTGATTAGTTTATCCATACCTTGACACCAAAAGATACCAGTATGGGTCTGTCCAATGTTCGCAGTTAGGATGGTTTTTTTAACCAACTTCTCCTCTCCCAGTACACCTAAAAGGTTGATCAGACACCCCCACCCCAAACAAAACAAACCAAGCCCACACATAATTTCCAGTCGGTGACTACCAGCACAGACTGAACAACTGCTCACACTTATACTCACAAAAATCATCTTCAGAGTCAGTGTTTGCAAAACACCATCACCTATTCTTCGAGAATTACCTGCATTCCTAGAGGCAGCAGAATGTATTTGTCTGTAATAAAAAGACCATTTGCACAGGCATAGCTGACAAGCAGTCAAAATTGCCCTCTCTAAATGTCTTGTCTTCATTATTATTTATAGGTGCTTCATCATTTTGACACCAACACATTTTATCAGCTGTGATTGCATATTTACTTTTGGATCATTGATGACACTGTTGACTAGTGCTGGGCTCAATGCCAATTTTGTAAAGTGCCAGTACAGCATCTCAGAAAGTTGTTTCATTAGCTACAGGAATGCTGTTTCTCTTGTTCCTAATCACTTGAAAGTGTTTCTACAGATAGGAATATCTACTCATATGATCTATTGCTCATTGCCGACCAACATATTGCTCAATACTAGTTAAAAGCATTTGAAAGATGATTTGTTATATTTGTGCACAAAGCTTTCCAATTTCCCTTGACCAAATGTCTGACAAGACCTATGCTCGATAAAGCCGTGCTGACAAACATTATAATTGCGTTGCTGTCCTTTGTGTCTTCGCTAACCAAATCCCCTATCAGCTTTTCCCTAATTCTGCCCAGGGCTGGAAATCCAATAAACTTGCATGTAGTTAACTGGATTATCTGATACTTAAGCATCTAAAATTAGTTTCTTGCTGAGTTCTCAAAAATGCTATGACACATCCCATTGAATCCAGAAAAGATGAAATGCTTAAATATTTCCAATTGTTTGGACTTAATGCACTTTCAAAACACGACGTAGATCTCAACCACAGGGGGCCTGGCAGATTTAGCTGCAGTGAAGCTGGTGAGGTTGAATAAAAGCTACTCTCAACTCTTCAGACACTTAAGCACCTTAACACAAACCAAAATTCTTTTCTCTATCGATGTAATTATAAAGCCTGCTCATCACCATAGTGACCAAAATACTATAAGAATAAGATTATGACTTAAATAACTGCATTTGGAATGAATCTTTCATCTATAAATGTCTCTGCTTAGCTCTGCATTAATCTCCCCACAGCTCCTCACTTCACACTAAGGTTGCAAGCTCAACTAAGCAAAAATGTGTGAACTCATGACCATGAAGGAGATTTCAAGAAATAGCTGAAGCTTACTGCTTGAATTTATGGATGAGTTAGCCTGCTTCCTTCACTGTGAACAGTTTGTCTCACAGCTTTCGGAAGCTCTGCTCACAACTCAAGACATACACTCTCTCATGAGAGCAGAAACATTGAAAGTATTTGTGCTTTTTTTTGTTGATTTTTTTTTTTTTTAAACAGAGAAAGTTTCAGATCTGTATATAAGGTCCAGATCTAGAAACAGTCAAAACCAGAGTTATACCACTAAAACTGAATTCTGCTCTCCTTAAATCCAGAGTTTGTACTGTGCTTCTCTTAGAGTCCTGAACTCTACCATTTCATGGTCACTACCGCCAAGGCTGTCACAGATGTCATAGCACCAAGTATACATGGCTCAAAACCTAAGGACTTCATATTTTCACAACACATTCTCCCAAAAACCCAGATGAAAATGGATTAAAACCAACCACAAGACTTAGGAAAGAGCAGGGGAAAAACATCTGTGGAACATAGTGTTTCTGAAGTCCCTAATTCAAACTGAAGCCAGCGGAGATTTTAATGTGGCCGCTGGCTTAAAGAGGAAAACGCAAAAATCAGTAGTAAACTTTTCAGTAACTCTAATGAAAGGCAAACAGCACATACCACTGCAGTCACAGCAAGGATGGGACTCTTCATCCAGGAAAGGTTCAGAAATTACATGTATTTTGGGTACTACACTCCTCTCTATCTAACATTAAGAAACGCACTTGCTGCTGCATAAACAGGCAAAACTGAAAGTCATCCTCTCAGCTATCCTCCAGTTTAGACACAGATGGCCCACCCACATCTACCATGAAGAGAAGACAAATCCTTAGCTGAGCCAAGACAATGTTGTACCGTGAGTTCTCAGTCAGGGTATTTCACAGTAGAGGGAAAGCATTTGGAACTCAGCTTCCGATGTCTGTAAAATGTGGATAAGGAGACTTACACCCTCTGTAACAAATCTCAGAGGGTTAGGCAAGCTTTGTGCCATTCCCTGAAGACACCATGCTCTATACTCTAAAGTTTACTGTGTATAGCTTTTGATCCTGGTTTTGGTACCATTTCAGCTAGCAGTTATATAAATAAATGTCAGGTTACCTGCGTGTGTAATTATAAAGAGGGGAAGACACCAAGGCTTTCAGTAGAAGGAAAAGACATGTTAAGCCAAAAGAAAAGGCCTTCAAAAGTTGTAATCTGGCTCTAGCAAAGCCTGTATGGAGTAAGATTGGCACTTGATGCATAAGCAGAATAATGAGAAAGCTGATACACATTCCGCAGTGGAAGTGTCTAGAAGGCATGTAGGCATAACACGATTTCCTTAGAAAAAGGGCTTCAGGATAATGATGGATCCACAAGGTCAGGGGATATAATGAGATCCTTAAAGACAAGCCATTAAGATTATTTCTTTATATCAGTCCCTGTGGGTAAGGACAGAGTGGACCTTGGTCTGGATTTCAACCTCTGGACAATGCTGGTTCTACAGCCCAGGCCAGTCCAGTGACCTCTCAAAGGTGGTCTTGGAAACAGAAAGTCTGTAATCAGCAAGTTCAAAAAGAGCAGATTTTTCTGCAGTTGTAAAATTCGGATTAACAACTCGCTTAAAGGTTTGGTTTGAATGTTCTGAACCACTGTAAGTACGTACTATAGTCCTGGACACTGTAACTATAGCCAAAATGAGACATTCAGCAGCATCAGCTATCTACAGTACTATGGTCACGAGAGATAGATAGAGAGATACTCCAGATCCTTGAGCTTGGAAAGGGAGTTCCACAATAGCTATATTGTGACCCTATTTCTTTTGGTACATGTTTTTCCTCAGCAACATGTATAATTAGTCATTGCTAAAATAGGCTGCTACACTAAAAAGAACACTACAAAGGGCCATAATGGTGTGGAATAATGGGAAAATAAGAGAATCATTGTGAATAAAGAATTTAAAAGAGTGTTATTAAAAGATGCAGGCATATTGCAAGAAGTCCAGATGGATGAAATACCCACAGAAAAGAGAGTGAGATGAGGGCATGAAGTCAGAGGAGAGGAGACCAGCTGAAGCCATGCCACAAGACTGACTGTAGACATGTGTCAGCATTAAAAACCACATTCTAGAACAAACAAAAAATACATCTGTTGGGGTTGGATCTGTTCATTCCCATCAGCAAAGCACTTTTCATGTCAATGTTTATTTCCATAATGGAAAAAACCTGCTCAATGAGCAACGTGTATCAACACCATGGACAGAGCCACTTCCCAGCCCACGCCAGACTGCTCATTTCACTGTGAGCACATTTCAATACCAGCACTGACACCCTCTTCCCAACATCATTTCCACCCCCACCCAGAGTCTGACGGCTTCCTCCTGCCAGCGGTAATTTTCAGATCTACCACCACGAACCACAGGTAAAGTCCTCCCGGCAGCTGACGGCTCGTTTCACTCTCTTCTGACAGATGGTTAATAACAGAGTAGCCGTCAATTCAAAAATAGCACATAGCCCACTGATGACAACATGACAAGGTTGGCACAGGAGACAGTTCGTGGCCATCCTTCGAAGCTTACGGCCACTGTTCACTTCCTCAAGCCTTGCTCCTCCAGACACCCCAGCTCAAAGTACTGCCCAGCCAGCTCGAATGCTGTCACCGACAGTGCTGTTGCGTCACGCATATTTAGGATAGTTGAGCACCTCTTCCCCCAGCTGCTCCCCGTGTAGCAATGGCGGGGTCTATTTTGTGTTTATTTCCTGGCTCAAGTCTTTCCATTTGTTGCGTTTGGCTCTATTCCACGCAAAACTGAAGAGCCAAAGAGCCAAGGGCAGAGGGCTGCTATTTCACCTTTGATGGATGGGAGCTAAAGTTACTCTTGGCAGCTGACTTGCAGCTTCTATAAGGAAAAAATTGGGGCTCAGTCACAAAAGGGCCATGCCCTGCAGATTCTGATAACAGGTTTAGTTAGGATTACCTGAGCTTGGCTTTAGGTCAGCATGGGGAACATATTGTTTTCAGGATTATTTTGCTGAAGTGCATTTAGAAATGTCATGGTGGGTTTAAACAGATTACGGTAAGAGGAGCTACAGGCTTCATAAAGAAACAAAAAAAGCCCCAAAGAAAACAAAACCAAACCCTCATTTGATCTCTTAAATACCATTTCAATTTGCACTGTCAGGAAACACAGAACCACACAAAATACAGACAGTCTGATGTGAAAAGAAAGCCTGATGAAATCAGAAATTTTAGATCTTTTGGAGCTTTCTTAATTAGAAGACTTCTAGTCCCTAAAATTGTTCAGTCTTTTCCTCACTTCGCCATACATTTTAGAAACACAGGAAGTGTTTATTGTACACATAATATTTATAAAGAGCAACATGACGTTTTGTAGAAATACACATGGTATGAGAAATACATTATAATGTCATTTAGCTTTTATATGTTGTCTTTTTATTAGGAGAGCTCAAAGACAACTCTCAAGCAAACAGCATCATCTTTTGATTTACACAGATGAAAAGCTGCAGCACAGTTGTTTCGTGCAGGATGTCCCACCTTGCTCTTGGTAGAGCCATGAACAGAATAGATGATTGTAGGGTTGAGTCTATTGCTTTAACCATCAACTACTATTGCCTCTCATACACATACTAGCTACAAGAACGGCATCCCTGCCTATCTCAAACTTAATTCAGCTCTTAGCTGGTGGTAGTGAATGCAACTCCCCAAAACCCAATGGAGCTGAGTTTGTCAGAGGAAGATCGGGTCCACTATATTTCATATTAATGTATCCCTGAAATACTCTATGTCTATTCTAAGTGTTTCTTAATCTTTTATTATTTCTACATTAAGCATTGCAGAATTTGCTAGCTTTATATAATTTAGACATCTGAGAACACCATAACATTCCATTTTAATTTCTCTCTCTAATGGATAAGTATATAAAACCATTCCTAATCAGTGAGTCCTACTTTCAGGGACAACGTCTGAGTAAGTAAACTGGCAAAAATGAGCTCTGCAATACTAAGTGCCATAGATGTCTCAGGCATGATCTAGACTTAACGACAGATGAATCCAGTTCTAGCCAAATCCATGGCAGCCTGTTTTCATGTTAGCAGTCAGCAGGAGTAAAATCCCATTGGAATCTGAGGTTGTTTGAGATGGGAATTTTTCAGTCTTGAAGCACAAAGAGGTGAAAACTCTAGAATACTCAAGTAACTTGGAAGTTAAGGTCTACCTTCAGAGAGGTATCTTTGATGATCTTTCTCTCACAAGCATTAGGTTTAAAACTGGAGGTAGCAGACCCTGAAATTAGTATTAGGAAATTGTATAGCAGATGTGTGTGGGGAAAATAACTGCATCTTTAGTCTTCTAGGTATTTTCTTAGGTGTGAACTTCAGCTCTGACAATATAAATGTTGGAAATAGGCCAGTGACCCCAGCACGTCTTATGTGTTAGAAAATCCTCATGTGACCCCAAGAGCCTGAACCACACATGCAGCCCTTCTGGGAACCTGCTTCCTCAGAGGTCAAGACCATCCATAACTCAATGGATTTGTTTTATGTAATATCTTCTGCAACAGAATACTACTGCCTTGGCCCAGTGAGAAAATCTATCACCTCCTCCATGGCTACCCAGACAGAAGCACAGTTCTGAGGGGAAAGACACAGAAAAAAAAAGGCTTATAATTGTAATTTCCTATGTTCATTTGCCTTGGGCTCTTCCCAACAGGCATGTGGTTGTGGTTCTCATTAGCAGTGCATATAGTAAGTAATGCAATATTGAATGCCACTATTTTAATATAGTGGACCTTCTCCTCATTGCTTTGATTTCAGGAAGAAAACCACAAAATTAATTTCACTTTCCATTTCCAGCTCTAGATGAGGACAACTAAATTCTCTGCCTGAGCAATGGAGCCAGCCAGCCTGCAGCCACATACACCGCCTGCAGATAAGGGCCCTGAATTACAGAGCAGTCCTTCTAGATGGTGGGAAGGCACAAAAATCCACCTCAGCTAACGAAAGTGTACCATGATCTGCTGGCCTTTAGAATCCTGACTTTTCTTCAGGTTGGTGCTGATCACTCAACAGGCTCTGTGTTTAGCCAATGCAGTCTGCAGCAAGTAGCCAGAGGAAGCCTTTGGTTGTTAACTCACTCCTGCAAGAAGGAGATCAGCAGCTATACTTCTCAGCTAGAAAAATCTGAATTGTTTCCAAAAATTTTCCCTTCCGAAATACCAGAACTGATATAAAGAGCTTACTTTGTCCAGCAAGCCTGGCTTTCTCAAATCTAGCTGTTTCCCCTCTGCAAGTCTTCCTGCTCTCTCACACATACACACCCTTTTATAGCAGGACAAGAAAGCTTAACCCAGAAAGCAGGTGCACCCTAGGCCGAGTGGGCTGTACAAACAACTATGAACTGTAGTTTAAAACGATGAGTGGTTCGGGTGTGCAGAGTATCAATGAACAGTGACACAGTCAATTAAGTAGTAATAATAACTAACTAACTAAATTACTCTTTCTTCTCCTCCAGATGTTTTACAAGTGACCTTGCCTGTAACTGGAAGCAATTTCCCTCTACCTGCTAATCTCCTTTGGTTTCTCAGGCAGGCATCATATCCAGGTTTTCCAGATATATCAGACTGTTCACCAGATGTCACAGGGCAGCAGCAAGATTTTGCTTTCGGCTGCACGTGTGTTTTAGTTAAATGCTGCACATCCAGAAAGAAGCCAAAGTGATTAAGAAGAAACTGGACCCAGCACAGGATCAGTTATTCCTTTTGAGGCATAGATGGAGATTAATTTCATCCCACTTCCACAGCCTTCGAATGTGCAACTTAGACTATCGGCCAAGATTTGACAGGTATGCTGACAGCAAAATGATGTTCAGGTTTTGGGAAGCTATTATTCCTCTCCATACGGCACTTGTGAGGACACATCTGCAGTACTGTGACTGGTTCCTGTACAAACCAGACGTTGAAAAACTTGAGTGAAGCCAATGGAGGCCATGAAGGTGGTTTGGGGTCTACCAAACCAGGAAACCTGATTCATGAGAAGACCCTGAAAGAGCTTGTTCAGCTTGAAGAAGGCTAAGGGGCATCTAACTGACTTTTTTAAACTATCAAGTAGGAGGCAATAGAGAGGAGGAGCCAGTCTGCTGAGGAGTGCACAGAACAAGAAACAGCAGTTACAAGCTGAAGCAAGGGAAATTCCCATCTGAAAAAACGAAAACTGGTTTTGCCATGACAGTGGTGAAGCATTGGAACAGGGACTCTGAAAGGCTGTGTTATCTCACAGAAGGGCTGAGGTGGGCAGGGACTTCTCAAGATCTTCTTGTCCAACTCCCCTTGCTTAGGCAGGATCAGCGACAGCAGGTTGCTCAGGACCATGTCTAGTTGAGTTTTGAATATTTCCAAGGATAGAGACTCCACAACGTCTTGTGGCAACCTCCTTCAGTGTTCCACCTCATGGCTGAACAATGTTCATCAACCTGTTTTAACGTTCAACCTCACAGTAAAAAACAGTTTCATGATGTTCAGATGGAATTTCATGTGTTTCCGCTTGGCCCATTGCTTCTTGCCCTGACAGTGGTCACCGCTGAGAAAAGCCTGGCCCTGTCTATGCATCCTCCCATCAGTTAATTATAAACACTGCTAAAAGCACCCCTGCACCTTCTTCAGGTTAAACTCTCCCCTCTCAGCCTCTTCTCAAATGTCAGATGCTACAATGCCTTCATCAACCTGTGGTCCTTTGCTGGGCTGCTGCGGAACCTCACAAAACTGAGCCAAACAAACTAGACATGGGATTTATTTTTCACAAAGTGGTAGAAAGCTCAATCTAAGTTTTACTCTAATCAAAACTGCTTTGAGACTCTTGAAAAACATTTACAATCCACGGGTTTGGGATGTTGGTTGGGAACTAACTTCCCCATCCATCATCATCCATGTGCTTAACTTTCCTTTCTACTTTTTGTATCAGTTTAAGTTCATGAACTCCAGCTTTACATATGCTTTCAGCTGTAAGTGCACAGTATTATTTTTTAAAAACAGAAATGGATGAGAAACATGTGCAAAGTAAAAGCGTAATGCTCAATAGGCATCCAAGGTCCTATATCTGACATAAACGTCACATCGTGAGGAATCACCTGGAGGTGTACATGGGCTTAAATTTGTGCACAGAATTAGGGTAAGGTTGAGTGAACATTTGGATATGGACTTAAGATGACCCAAAAATACTGGCAACCATAGCTATGACATGTGAATGTACTCAAGAAGTAGTTTTATCCCTTCTTACTGGAGAAAAAGGATAAGGCAGGAAGATGACAAATCCCTAAATTATAAGCAAGCTGAGCTGTTCCAGGCAGTTGTCTACCAGTTCTACTTCATCCAAAAGAAAAAAAAAGGCTTTAGGAGACACTACTAAATATCACTAGCCAACCATAAGCACTAAACAACGGGATTGCTGGGAAAGCCTGTGACGAGTCTTAACCATGAGGACACTTAACTTCTGGTTTCTAGTCAAAAGCTGCTAATTTTGTACCTACAACTGGCTGCTCTTGGAAGAACGGCCCAGGTAGCCCACATCTGTCTAGTCCTTTGCTTCAGTACCAGTGCACTTTCCTAGGAACACTAATAAAACCAATCTGGCTTGGGTTTTTAGTTATTGACTTTCCCTGCCTTTTTTTTTTTTTTTTCTTTAAATGTGTTCATTCCTAAAGAATAAGCAATTTTTCTAGATATATATTCAAATAGCTACTTGGGAGAGCATGAGAATGAAATTCAGAGAAGCACAGTATCAATAAGTATTCTTGTTACTAAGTTAAAACTATAGGCATTTACTGAAGACATAAAGTCAAAACACTGATTCTTATCCTGGTTTCAAGGTATTTAGCAGGTATTTAACATTCCTTGCCAAGATGAGGTTACTTCTGTGGCTGTCCACTACAGTTCTTAGTAAAAGGACTGTTTTTAGCAGCACCAGGAGCACAGAGTTAACATCAGTCCTTCCAAAAGTGTTTCAACAAGTGCTGCTAGAACTACTTAGAAACTTCTACGCAATAAATAGCACATTTTTCCTGAGGGCCAAAGATTCTCCATTTCTGTGCTCATTCAACAACATCCTGAAGGTTTTTTGCCCAAGCCCATACTGGCCTCTCAAGTTACATGGTCTGACTAAACCTTTTTTTGAGGGAAAAATTTGGTTACAACTAAAACAATTAACAAAAAGATATGAAAAAGGAACTGCCACTGCTGACTGAAGGTGTCTTCCAAAGGACACTGCAAAATTAAACACTTCCAGGGCTGTGATGATTCCTCATCATATCAATTATTTCTATTAATTATGTCAGTGTCGGGGTCTCAGTGAGATGGGGCTTGGTTACACTAGCTGTTGTAGCGTCGCTTGAAGAACAGTCTGGTGCCAAAAAATTACAAAACCAAGTAGAAAAGAGTCAAGGACAATGAGAAAGAGACAGTTACTCAGTTTTATAGAAAAAGACTTGAGGGGCAAAATGATTTAAGGGCTTCCACAAAGGGTCACAAATAAAACCATCTTCAAGTTGAGAACAAAGTCCAGAGGTCTTTGGTCTCTGGAGCACAGCTGCAGGCTATTGGTCATCCATACCAATCTGGTAAAGCTTTATAGAGTATTTTTACTCAAGTCAGACAGAAAATTCCCCTCTCTCCTCTCCGCACTACAGCATGAAGCCTTCATACAATACGTGAAAGTGTCTGACAACAGCGCTTCAGCCACAACATACAGACTGCTCACCATCATCACCACAGCAACATTAATACACCAGCCGCTATTACACACCAGCCATAGCCTCACCTAAAAGCCTTCTGCAGAAA
Organism: Rhynochetos jubatus; assembly: GCA_027574665.1. NCBI lineage: Eukaryota > Metazoa > Chordata > Aves > Eurypygiformes > Rhynochetidae > Rhynochetos > Rhynochetos jubatus. The sequence continues at coordinate 4,856,744 of CM050653.1, read as the reverse complement.
GGAATGGCTACCCACCCATCGGATGACGATCCAAGTGTTCAGGAGCACTGGAAGAGCAAAGGAAGGGTTTATAACTAATTTGGTGCTAATCCTGCCAGTAAATGCAAACTGCAATGAAATTAGTACCGGTAATTTTGTCTCCCGTTTACAGTCATTGTTCTCTGGGCAACCTGAAATTGATCTACCAAATTTGATAATAAATTGGCCACCAATTCATCCTTGCAAGAATTACTGATTTCCTGTCCGCCCCCCCACACCACCCTTTTTTTTTCCTTCTTTTAATACAACCTGGGATTTATCACATTTCACCACTGCAAAATTTTACTGAAATTTGAGTTATAACAGCCTATTTCCACAGAACCACACTAAAAATCTGATTCTTTTCTCCCTTATCAAATGCATTGAGCAACTATACTCAAGATCTCTACAAAATAATATCTAATTTCTCCCTTGGTGCAAATTCAGCCTTTCATTTTCTACATCTACTCATCAAAAGTGACATACGAGCCCTACAGCAGAATGAAAGTCCATGTGGTATCAAGAGAACTGTGCTTGACCAAACATTAACATCTTACTTGACCAGATCCCAACATAAACATAATTAAAAGTCTCCTTTTTAGACTAATACCACAAATAGTTCATATGTATCATACCCCTCGCTACTCATATTAAATCAAGACAAAAAATATTTAGGAAACATTTATGTCACAAACAGAAATGTCACACTTGGCATTGAAACAATTTACTGCTGGACGCCAGAGACAGTCACTTTTCTCCCCAGTGTCATTAAGTCTCCCCTACTAATGCTGCCATAGCCAAATCCTGAAGATAGGCTTTGCTCTACAAGGCAGTTGTGCCCTTGGTAACTGACCAGCATGCTCCGGGACTGTAAAAACTTGTGGGGTTGTTTTACAAATTTGTCGTGGTTTAACCCCAGGCAGCAACTAGGCAGCACACAGCTGCTTGCTCACTCACCCCGCAGTGGGATGGGGGAGAGACTCAGGAAAGTGAGGAAACTTGTGGGTTGAGATAAAGGCAGTTTAACAGGTAAAGCAAAAACCACACACACGAGCAAAGCAAAACAAGGAATTCATTCACTACTTCCCATGGGCAGGCAGGTGTTCAGCCATTCCCGGGAAAGCAGGGATCCATCACGCGGAACGGTTATTTGAGAAGGCAAATGCCATCACTCCAAACGTCCCCAGCTCTATATGCTGAGCATTACATCGTATGGAATATCCCTTTGGTCAGTTGGGGTCAGCTGTCCCAGCTGTGTCCCCTCCCAACCACTTGTGCACCCCCATCCTACTCGCTGGTGGGGTCATGTGAGGAGAAGAAAAGGCCTTGACTCTGTGTTAGCACTGCTCAGCAATAACAAAAACATCCCTGTGTTATCAACACTGTTCTCAGCACATATCCAAAACATAGCTCCATAGTAACTACTGTGAAGAAAGTTAGCTCTACCCCAGCTGAACCCAGCATGGAATTACACCCTAGCTTTGCGCTGCAAATCCTTCCCTTACACAAGTACATTAGGAATAACCCACTGAAGTCACTGGGGTCAAACCAGCAGCCAGGTAACAAAATAATGGAAGAGCAGAAGCAGTTGGTGTTGTTTGTGCTGCAAAACTGTTACGAGCCTGCCCCTGGCCTGGAGTAGGAGAGTGCACAATAGAAAGCATTTCCCCCACAGCTTACATTTCAAGTGGGGGAGATGACTAAAGGATGAATGACAAAAATGGAAACCCAGAGAGAGGACAGGCCAGACTGACCCAATATGACATCAGACACTTAACTAGGAACATCATCTTCTTTCCTTCTAAGCAGTGGAGAGATTCTGGTACCTCCTGAGGGCTATTGTGTCCTTCTGTTGACCGCACAGACCCAATCCATGTCTCCATCTTAGATGCCTACGTCAACTACCAGAAAATCAGGTCAAATAACTTCTCCATATCCATAAAAAGAAGTAACTGGCAGGATGACCGGAACCTCAGTCCAGTGGATTGAAAACCGTCTGAACTGCCAAATTCAGACAGTTGTGATCAGGGGCATGAAGTCCACTGGGAGGCCAGTCGCTAGTACGATATCCCAGGGGCTTGACACTGGGCCAATATTGCTTAATCTATTAATTAGTGACTTGCATCTTGAGAAAGAGTGCACTTCAGCTGATTCATAGGTAATACAGAACTGGGAGGAACAGTGGATACACTAGGTGGTTGGTTGTGCTGCCATTCAGAGGGCTCACCACAGGTTAGAGAAATGGGCAGAGAGGAATCTCATGAAATTCAGCCAAGCAAATGCAAAGTCCTGCACCTGGGAGGAACAACTCCATGTACTGGGGCAGGCTGGGGACTGACCAGCTAGAGAGCAGCTTTGTAGAAAATGCCCTGGAGGTCCTGGAGAACACCAACCTCAACATGTGCCAGCAACGTGCCCTTGCAGGAAAGAAAGCAGCCAGCATCACAAACTGCATTAGGAGGAGCATCACCAGCAGGTTGAAGAAGGGGATGCTTTTCCTTTACTCAGTACTGGTGAGACACATCTCAAGTGCTGTGTCCACGTCTCCTCAGTGTCTCCTGGTATCTACACAGCTCCAACAGCTCTCCACTGGCAGTTGCCCTGAGTAGTTTTTCAGTCACTTATACCTATACCCAATCAGATTTTCACCAGTGCGTTTGTTCGCTGTGCTGATGAGTCTGTTACTTGGGACGTGTCAAGAAGCCTAACCCAGAAAACAACTCCTTTATCTAAAAAGGCCTTTCTCCCTCTCAGAGAAGGGCATACACTGTTGTGCATAAATGGTATTGACGGTAAAACCTCACAGCCAAAGAAAATTGCTACAACTTTAATGAAGCCTGATGTTTTGAAATGTTTAAAATGTAATTTCAATAATTTATATGTTCCAAGGAACAGGGATTTATGTTTATGACAAACTTGGTGGTAGTTATGCCTCACAAAAGAAAAAATTGATAGGATATAACGCTTTTACACCAGCTCATTCCTTTCAGTGGAGTGCTTGAAAATGAGATGAGACCCATCGAGACAAAAAAATAAATCATTATATGGCAATGAAAGGGTACCTTAGTGGTTATTTACTATTAAAAACTTTAACATTAATGACAGAATAAAAAAAATAAATTCAGAGTGTTAAGCTTACTATACTCTACAACAGCATCTCTCCTCCAAGGCTCCCTTTCCGATGCAAGGGTTAGCATGCTGCTTTTTTGCACATGTTGGCAGGCTGAGATGCTCAACAGGTCTCTACAGCGAGAACAGCACTGAACAGGGATGCCATGCCCAAAAGGACAGCTACAGATTTCAAAACAACTTTCCCAGGATACTGGGACATAACCACCTACATCAGAGATGGGCCACCCTCTCCAAGGACACAACTCAGTCTTGGCACCACGTTCAGTGTGTCACAGCCCTCCCAAGCATACCCTCGTGGTAGGCACATCCCAAAGTTCCCAGGGAGATAATTGCTCCAGCCACAAAACCATCCAGGCCCCATAACCATGAATGACTAGTGCAGTATGAGGACTGTTTATTTTGGACATAAGGCACACAGAGGCCAGCTGAGGTGACCGATTCTTCTCCCCTATTTCCCCTGCATACGGATGCATTTACACTCCAGTTGGTGTGAAAAACAACGAACATGCTCACCCTCACACTGTCACTTGGGATGAACAGTCATGTTTCTGAAGCCTCCTGTGGCCTACACAGCCTCCCAGAGACTGTACGGTGCAGAATACTGATGGGTTTGGGGGAAATGGAGACACACATCACTCACGTGACAAAAATCATCCTCAGCTAGGCTGAGAGAAGAACAGTATGGAAAGGGGCAGACAATCCCTGTGCTAGGGCGGGATGGCAAGTGTAAAGAGAAAGAAACCAACAGACTGTACTTTTATGGCTGTGGTCCTTGCAGCTCCTTATCAGGGCTGTGGAGCATCTTTCCCTATCCTACACAAGATCCAGCAAAAGCAATAGTGCAGCATCCATTCTGCCCTGCTCTGGCAAGCTGCATGGTAGCAGGAACTTCATTTAATAGATTTTTCTTTCTGCACCTGCCTTTTCCTCTTTGTTCCCACTGAGAAGTCATAGGAAGGGCAAGGGAACATAATCCCCAGTACGACTGCAGGTCTGAGAACTGTTTCACCAGTGAAACCTAATCTTATATTTCTAGTCCACTGTGCCATATCACAGTTCGAAAGAGTGATAAAGAAGTGCAAGTGTCAAGGAGAGACACTTTGTATTTATGTCACTGCATCTAAGGCTGGTTTATTCTTGTTTTTATTTATTCTTTTCAATTCACTTGCTTCCACCTCCTCCAGCTCCCATCGCGATCATCGTGCTCTGCTGTCAGGACAAGGAGCAGGCAGTCCTGAATCTGGGCAGTTTTCACACCAAATAACAACACACTGAGAATAAGAACAAGGTTCCTGAGGCAGAAACTGTTTTTCTGTGTCAGACCCTCCTGGAGCTTCTCATCAGGGCAGAGATTGGAAATTCTCTGTCATCCCAGTCCCAATTATTATAACAAAGTGGCAGAAAGAGGAAGGCTAATTCCGATAACTGAGTCAGGCGAGCAGAAAAACTCTGCTCGGAGTGATTTGTCATCTCAGACCACTGGTGTAATCCTTTCCAAATTCAATTAAAGTTAATTAAAAATAATTCTCTCTCCTGAGTTGATCACTTACAGTTCCAAGTTACAGTTAAATCCTGCCGTTAACAGTGACCATAAAAACTAACACTCTCAGAAATGTTGCAAGATTTGCTACTGATGTAATGCTAGGGTTATACCATAAAACACTTAGTTGGTAGCCCTCTGACACAAGGGTTAGTTTTGAGTAAAGCAAGACTGGATTACAGTCCTGAGCATCCTAACCTCTTTCCTTTTGTTTTACCTGTCACCCCAGTTGATGTCGGATTGGGTGAAGCAGTGCTTGAAAAACTGCTGTTGCACTTCATACACAACTTCCCTTGGAATTATATTATCTCATTCATAAAGAAGTGGTGTTCTGGCTCCTGTCCACCCTTTTTTTGGTCTAGCACAAGCAGACATATGAGTTATTATTATTATTAGCACACACTTAGTCTGAGGTCAAGTTCTGGTGACCAGCTCCAGCATTTGGTCTGGATAAAAACGCTCTGTACTGTCATCAATCTTCCCCTGATATTTGGGATGCATATAAAGCTGCTTGTTAGAATATTAACAGTAAAAAGAGGTGTAATAACTTGGAGCTATAGGCGCAATTCTGGAAAGGATTTTAAAAGCCGGCATCTCTCATCCTTGCAGAGCATTCAGTAGGATTAGATCTCATCCAATTGTCAGGAGTTAGACATTTATTTGTACTCTTCTATCAATTACCGTAAAACAAGGGCTCAGATTGAGGATACAAGACATAAAACACCTTTCTCTGTTTACTGCCCCATGGCATTAAGTGCTTAACTCCCGGGACTCTCTATTAGCAACTCTTTTATTGTGTTATCTGGATAAAACACCAACTGCTTACACAGCTTTTACTGACAAGACCAACTATGGGATTTGCAGTAGCAGAACAAAGTTACTGTTTGCTTTCCAACTGCCAAGGTCAACACAAGCCAGAACACCAGTCACAGCAAATATATCGCACATGGAAAGGACATGGTTCAGGAAAGAAATCAATTTTCTGTTGTTTTCACCCTCAACCAAAGGAAGACTTGCCAAGGACTGACACTATTAAAATATTTGAAAATGGATGTTTCATCACATAGACTTCAGAACAGAAGCCAGTGATCATTTTCACAGTGTATCAAGCCCTGTGTGTTCATCAGGGCACAGAATTGTATGTTAAAAATCTGATTTGCCTATGAGGATTCATTGCTCTCTGATACATCACCTCCTGAAGAGACCAGAATATGATACTTTGAAGAAAAACAGAATACCTAACTATACCTTCAATCCAAGAAAATAATACTTCACAGGGAAAGAAATTTCCTCTGGCTCTTGCAGAGAACAGTTAAGCCATGTTGCACATGATGTAATTATCTGCATTTTTATTATCTTTTGTGTCTCAATTACTGTTACAGTATGCTTGGCAAACTGTCACTCAACAGCTTACAATCACAGTCTTTCACTACACTATTTCATTCATTAGATTACAAAAGCTGCCAAAGAAAGCTGCAACACAGATGCTGGTTTCTGTCCAGCCACAGCCCTCTAAGCTCACACAGCTGACTCTACGGGCAGGCCTATTTACTCACTTTAAATGAATTGCCCTCCAATTAGGCTGCACTGCATCTTTTTGGCACATTTCTACAACAGCTGAGAAGCTGCAAGTATTAGTTCCTGGGTAGATGCTGCTCTCTCAGTATTTTGTGTGTGTGTTTCACGGATGGGAAGAGGAAGTTACTGCACAATCTCAACATGCTGTGTCTTCGGAGCAAACTTCATCCCAAAAGACAAACAGGAGTTTGCAAACAGAATAGAATATTTCAGTTGGAAGATCATCGAGCACCTAGTCCAACTGACTGACCAAAAGTTAAAGATGTTATCAAGGGCATTGTCCAAATGCCTCTTAAACACTGACAGGCTTGTGGCATTGACCACCTCTCTAGGAAACCTGTTCCAGTGTTTGACCACCCTGTCACTAAAGAAACGCTTCCTAATGTCCTGTCTAAACCTCCCCTGGCGCAGCTTTGAACCATAAATCGCTCCTTTGTCATTGAAAGAAGCATAATTCTCTCAAAACACTTGACAGTCTCTGGTACATATGGTCAGATGAGCTCTTCTCCAGGAATCATAGTCATTCATCCATCCTCCAATTACTGTCAGTTTATTGTGGCGATGAAAAAAAGCAATGAAAAGAAATTCTGTCCATGCCACGGCAATACAAAAAGCAGCACAGGCTGAGCTTATGCCAGAAATGTCATGCTGCTGGAGTACAATGAAAGAGAAGATGGTACCTGCCTGCAACTTGCCTACAAATCATATATAATCAACTTACAGAGAGCCCTAGCAGTGGTGAGGTAAGGTAATTCAGAGGACGTGGAATCAGAATTTTGCAAGATATTAAGATCCCATGGCACACCTTTCGCGAGGTTGCTGATGTTAAAAAATATTTTCATGTCTCGGAGAGCAACCTCAGCTAACACCCAATATGTGACCTAGGAAACGCAAACTGAAAAAACGTCCACACTTTGTGTCACAGCTTTTTGCACCTCTCTCCTGCTGTCATCCCAGAAATCAGTCACTGGGTAGTCTTATCTTTCTTTTTTTTTTTTTTTTTTTTTTTTTGCATCACTCAGCTAGGTAGAAGAAGGAAAGTGCAGAATAAAGCCTGTCAGCTACACTGAGACAATGCACTTAGCGACAGATGAGACTGGGAAGTCCCAAGCTTGCACCAGCCCAGGGCTATGACAGAATTATCGTGTTTATAGATGATGCAACAGCCTGCAGGCCACAAGCATCCAAACCAACCATCTATGAGTAGTACAGAAGGTGAGAGGCCAAAGCATCAATTCATAAGGAGTTATTATCTGTTGACATCTTTCAAAGGAGGTGAGAAACCCAGAACAATGGTCAGTGAACAGACTGCCATCTCCAAATAGTTCACCCAGGTCCAGTAACGCTGGAGGCAGAACAGGTCAGATATCTGCTGCCACAAATATGTCATTAATTTGTATTTGATTAATTTCCAATGCTGGATGTAGTAACTTTTGTTGTTCAAAACAGTTACTAGTAACAGGATGTTGTTCTTTCAGTTGACCGGTAGTTATTCACCAGCGAGCCAACAGTCAGATGAAGCAGCACTCTTTCAGGACACACTAGTGAGAAAGTTGTTCAACTCAGACTTGCATAAATGTTCTTTCATACTAATCACCTCATTAAACAGTCTTTTCTGATGGGTGGAGCTTTACTACAAGCCCAGTGGCATGCATCTGATGTTGCCATTTAGATTTATGACGCTCCTTTTTGGATGAAGGGACCATTTTATTTTATATTGCACCTCAGAAATAGCTGCTTCTTCCACTCTCTACCCATCTTCAAAGCATCATGGAAAGCTTCCTCCTTTCATCCCAGAATATATTTTCATAGCAGAAAAGGCCTTATAAATCAAATCACAAAATTATTCCATCCTTTGTTCCAAACTGTGTATGGCATGAATGTACTTTTCCAGTAAACTTACAGGCCACTGTCACTGCTTCACTGATTGGGCTGTAAGCTTCAAGAGTTTAGACGCAGACTGATTTCTGAGATGCACTGTCAGAACAGAGATTCACTTGTAAATAGGTAAATGAAACAAATGTTAATAGTTGAAAAAAACAAACCTACTGCAGTTACCGGTCTGTTTGCATGCCACAAGTGATTGATTATGGCTGTATGATAATGGTAGTTCATCTTAAGAGTTCCCACAGAGACACAAATCTGGTTTAATTACAAAATTATATGAAAAATCACTTGTTGAGATATGAGTTTGTTAATAAAACAGTGATAAATTACACTGTGGATTTAATTGGAGAGAAAGTGCTTTATCACACTTAATTCAGTTCTTTTTATTTTCACACAGAATGATTACACTTAAAGCATTTTAAGCCTAGCTCTGTTATACTGAGGCTTCCCTTTCCTTAAATCATTTCGTGTTTCAGTAGTGGCGTTCAGACAATATGGGGTGATTTAAAGGACATAAAGTATCACTGAGGAAGAACATCTAAAATACAGTAGCGTATTTTGAAAGTTTATAATTTTAGCAATAGCACAGAATTTGTACAAAGCAAGTCTTTTGTTTAAAGATTTGCACTTTAAGAAGTTTGAATACACCAGTAGGTGTCATTTTGGGAAGGTTTTTATTGTTTTTTTTCCCCTGCTGCTACTTTTACACTGCTAAATCTACATACACCAGGGAGCAACCCAGGCTCTCAGAGAAGCTCCTGCTGAAGGTGTGCGTTCACTTCAGGAGCATTTGACTCAATTGTGTGCCACTACTGGGGCTGTTAGACAATCCCAGTTGTAGTGAGCATCTTTCACCACTCAGAGTATTGATGGTCGCAGACTATGCAGCAGCCAACCAGATGTTCTTAAGATGTAAATTGAAGGACACATGATGCAAGGTTGAGAACACAGAGCTTGCTGGGGCAGCACTGGAGGACAGGAGGAGCTCAGGCCTGTCTCTACTGATCATGGAAATCCTGGAATTAACCAAACTCAAGCTTCACTCCAGAAGGAGCTGATATCTGACTTCTATGAAAAGCCTGGGAATTAATCAACATGGTAAGTCACAGACTCTAGAAAGCAGGAAGCCAAGTTAGCCGACAGTGTAAACATGTCCTAGATTAGTACAGCAGAGTCTGTAGTGCTTTCCAAGAAAGTAAATTAGCCCATCAGGGACTGAGTGGCTTGTTGGCACTGGAAGGATCTATGGTTTCTGAAAGATGTAGAATACCTACTTTCTGCAAGTCAATCCCCTCAGGATAACTGGGCATCTAGAATCTGTCATCCATGTTTTTCATATTAAATGCAATTTTTTTTCAGTTCATTCTGTTCTGAAACTGATACCCCAAAACTATTCATGGGAAAGTATGCAGTTGAATTAACGTGGGTAAACAAACCTTTACGTTTGGGAAGGACTGATCTTGTGCTTGATTTCCACTGCCATAGCAATTTGCAGCAAGATGGTTGGTACTGAAAAAAACACTGGTTCAGTAAGGGAATCGCAACAGTAAGCAGCATTGAAAGAGCAGCAATGTCAGTATCTTAATGTCCAAACATACCAGCACCTTGTATCAGGGCAATAGCAAGAAGACATAGGAGCTAGTAAATCGCAATGGTTAAATCAAAGCTGTTAACTCTTGCTTGTCTCCTCGCCTTTCCCTCCCCATGAAAGACAGGGCTCTGCCAATGTTCCTCAACTGTCCTCATCTTCCACAGCCAGAATTCAACAGACGTCAGGTTCTCTTGCTTCCACAGTCTTTTGGAAACTACAGGAGTTGTTAGACCAGATGAAAAAAGACCTGTATTAGAGAGCAGTGGTAGGAAGGAAAAAACCCCAACCTAACCAACATACAAGTCTCTTTTACAGGAGGCTGTCACTTTGATTTCCCTGGTGAACAGTGAAAATATGCTACAAACAGGTACTGCAGAACTTGGTATCTCGGAGAGGTTTGTCACTGTAAGTGCTACTAATCACTACTTCAGCATAAAGACAATCTCTTCCTTGGGTAAGACAGGAGACCAGCTGTTACTTCTGCAACAAGCTTACATTCTTCCTTTAACCTTCAGTGGAATATCCTGTTTGTTCAATTGTTTAACAGTTTGGTCTGAACAAAGTTTACTAAGTCAACTCAGACCCAAGAAGGAGTAAGTTCATTGAATTTCACTCCTCTTAAGGTGGACAGTAAGTTCCACCTGCTCAGTTGATATGGTCAATTTGGCTATTGGGTCCCAGTTATTCTTCTAGACTTCCATTATCAGTAAATGCAGAGATGGATACCTCCAGGAGGTGACTTATTCCACCTATCTGAGGCACTTGTCTGAAACAGATGGCACAAATCACTCACTAAATGTTGCTTTTCTCATGCACTGGCAAGTCACCCAGAAGTTCCATGTCTAGTTCAAAGTCAGATGATCCCTGCTGCAAGAAATCCATCCAGCTCCTTAATCTGATTTATCTGATATATTGTGGCACCCTCAATCCATTGGACTCACTTTGCAGAGAAAATGCAGTCCTTGCTTTCAGGGTAGAAGCTGTTAATATAAAAGCCCTCTTATTTTGAAGGTAGCTTATTTTTGGTGCAGATTTAGTGGACGTGCAAAAAAGGCCACTAGCTTCCAGCATCTCCATTCTGCAAACAACATGAAAAAGTGCCTCTGAGATGATTAAATACAATAAAATTATAATAACACCGACTCAAAAACTGCTTGGCTCCAGAATACATTTCCATGTGTTGAAAGCAGTACTCAAGACAGTAAGAAATGTAGATGGGTGCTATTCTGGCTTGGTATCACTGCAAGGGGACAAAATACCGTATGTAGGGAGTAACTGGGACTTCTCACCTGCACATCAGGTTTCCCAGGCAGGGTCAGATAGGCCAAAACCTTGCTGTTTGATTTACAACTGCCATTATGATATCGTACAGTTGGGAAGAGAGTCAGAGAAAAGCTTGAGCAGACTGTGACAATAGCAAGAGACAAATTTCCTACAATTTAGGGTGGGTTTTTTTTCCAATATAGGTACTTTTTCTAAAATACTGTAGCACTTCAATAGTCCAAAAGTGCTGCTAGTCAACAGGAGAGGACAGAATGCCTTGCACTAATGACAGTATATCAAATTCATCTCAGGGTTGATACTGCTGGAATGAGCAGAATTATTTTGGATGACCGGAAATGGAGAAAAAAGGGAAAAAAGATGAAGTCTGATTTAAATGGAACTCAGCTTGCTGAAGGATTGCATGGATGAATCCTTGCACGAAGGATTCATCAAGGCCTTTTAATCATTTTTATGGACCTCCTTACTTGTGTCACCCCAGTAGTCCTTTGCATCCCCCATTTGCTTCTCTATGTACCATGGGGGTCTCTTCTTTCTCCAGTTTCTCTGTGGTGCTTCCCTGGAGCTGGCTTGGCCAGATGCTAAACTGGCCCTTCCCTCATCACTGGCTGGACTTTAGATAGTCTATATCTCAGCTGTTATTCAAACACATTCAGCAAGACTTTTCTTTTCAAGACATGATTTAGATCAAGTAATCTTAGTTTTCAGTAATGCTGCATCATAAAATTAGGCAATTACTCTTGTAAATCTGTCAGGGCTCTAAGTAATTACCTAATTTAGAATATTTAAAATAAAATGCAGGAAAATTCCACTCTCTTGTATGTGTTGCTTAGAGGAATTAGCCTGGGAGATGCGGGCATGCTGATGAAGCTCCTCCTATTGGGTGTGTTGGGTCAGCAGTCAAAAATGTCCAAGAATATACGATCATTTTAAAATGAGCTTCCCTTTGGCTGCATACATCCTCCTTTTCTGTTCCAACTGCACCAAGAAAGGAAGGTTATTGCAAGGAATTGAATTTCTGTCTAGTGGAAGGTTATAGGGAAGACAAACCCAGACTACCCTCAGAGATACACACTGAAAGGACAAGAGGCAAAGGTGGAGGAGGAAAACCTGCAGCAAGGGAAATTTTGGGAGGACACAAAGGAAGAGCTTTTTTCAAAGTGAGACTGGTGTAGCACTGGGACAGGTGTTTGGAGTGTTTGTGGAATCTGTCCTTGGGGATTTTTCAGTAGTCAGCTGATGAAAACATCAAATCACATGATCTGACTTTGAAGTGAATCCTGCCTGGGGCAGAGGTTGGACTAGAGACCTCAAGAGATCTCTTCCAACCTTAATGGTTCTATAATTCTAACAAGCAGAGACACGAGTCTGTAATTCTGTATTTCTAACAACCTTGCCAAGTAGAGGCAAGGTTGACTTAAGCAAGATCACTTCCCTCTGTCAAGCTGAAACCTCATGAACTGGGTCTCTGGTGCTGGGATCATAGAAGCTCCTTCAGCATCAAGTGGGGTGTAACTGAGGCAAAGCTCACGTCAAATCAGAATTTATTAAAAACCTGAGTGGAGCAGCTGTCCAGAGATATTTTAAGCTTAAAATTCTCCTCTTAAATTGAAGAAGAATGACAAAAAAAAAGCTTTAAAACAAATTACACATGCTAACATCCTCTCCTTATTCCCCCTGGCAGTGTTGTATCAGAAAGGATGCCACCTGGGCTCAAATCTCATGGCGGATAGAGCATCGCACATCACTGAGAGCTTGCCTTCAACAGCAAAGCCTGCTGCTGCAGGAAGGCTGCTTTCTCTCCCATCTATCATGGCAGCACCAAGCCTAGCTCCACACTGGCATCCACATGTATTTTAAAACCTCCCCATTTTTCACAAAGCAGATGTACAGTTTCCCAGCCAGTTCTACTTGAGAATCCCTATACCTCCTTCCATCTGCTCCCCAGGCCTACGTAGGCAACAAACTGTGCAACCTTGTAATGATGATCTTGGCTTTATGCCTCCACAAGAAATAAATTTAAAAAAAAGAATCCTCCACTTCAGCTAGTTTTCATATCTATAATTAGCTTCTATCAAAAAACATGAACATAAGACCGTAGATATTTTTTATAAAGTTTGAGTGACAATCCTAAAGAAAGCACAGGAATATTTTAAGGCCACAAATGTTTCAAAGCTAAAGGACGTTTGTAATTTGTAACCAGCTTCTAATATCGAAGGCATGCCTTCAGTAAGAACAGAAACAGAATGATAAATGCTTGCTAGGGCTGCTATAAAGGCAGGATACAATTTCCATTGGAATTTTACCTTTCCCTTCCCCCACTGAAAAATTTTCCTGTTTCTCCAGAACAGCAAATTACAATACCTTTGATGGTTGGACAGACCTCAAGGTCGTCATTCAAATTAGATGAATATGTGAAGTAGGAACAGCCCTCAGGCACAAAACATTTTAAATCCAAATTCTAAATACCTCCGAATTTTGAAGGAGATTCAAGGTTCAGGGACTGTTACAGGAGGGAAGAACAAAACTGACATTGGAGTCAAAATATAAGTTTGATATTATAGAAGATGAATGCTCTTAACGTCTGAAAGGTTTAATTGTAGATTAACTGTAAATCACAGTCTGTCTTAAGTGGAACAATTTGGCCTCACTTTTTCTACAGAATCTCAATTAAAAATTATTTTCACATCCCCGATGTTCTCTTGAATTTCACTGTGCCTAATTTCAATTGAATGTTTCTGATGTAATCAATTATTTAATCCCTACTCTACTTTCCAATCCAACGCCATTTCTATGAAGGTTTTCACTAAACAATCCTGTAACACAAACAAAACCTCCCCACACATCTGGATGAATGCTGGGGCAAGCAGAGGCTCTAACAATTAGACATTATTGTTAAACAACATAACACTAATGAGACCAATTGTTCAAAAAAGGAACAGCATTATTAGAGGGAAACAAACATCCCGAAAAACAGAGCAATCAAAAGAACTGACATTCAAAGATATGTTAGCAACAACTGTAACCTTATAGCCTCTTAACCAAGCTGGAGCAAATAGATAATTACTCATGCATAAACATAAGAAGGGCTTAGGTCTCAGTAAATACAGGATTAAACTTTGAGAACATCCATAAACAATAGGAGAAAATAAAGACTATAGACACTTCTTTGGAAGCAAGTACACAGTATTAAATATTATTGTTAAACAACATAACATTAATGAGACCAGTTGTTCAAAAAAAGGAACAGCATTATTAGAGGGAACAAAGACCCAAAAACCAGAGTAATCAAAAGAACTGACATTCAAAGATGTTGGCTCTGACCTCCTGCACCTCTGTATAGCCTCATTGAAAGCTAAAGATCCACGAGGCTTTCTCCCTCAGCCTGATTTAAAATATGGGGCAAATAATTGGTAAAATGGTAACATCTAATCATCTCTTCTTGACGCTCACTTGTGCAGCAAAAGCTTTGTGGCTTGGGCTGATGCATGCGAGGATTAGATGAGCTATAACTTACTGCTTTTCCAACTCAAAACATGGACTAAGCTCACTCCTTACTCCATTTCTGTGTATCTTTGCTTTTAAACTCTTTTAAGCATGGACAGATTTCCCCATCATCAGTCCTGTTGTTAATATGAGAGAGAATACAATCAGACTAAGGGCTGCTGGGTGCCATTAAAAGCATATTTAAGAACAGAAGTAAGGTTTTGCCAGAGCTGGCCACTGCAGATTTTCTTGTACCTTTTTTGAAATATATCCACTATGGTTGGGGTAGACCTAGTCCAAGAAACATCATGATTTTATACTGCTGGTACTCCAAATTATGGAATTGCTTCTAAAAGTTGGACTCCCAACCCTGTGTTAGGGTCTGGATCAGTTAATCCAATTCTGAGTCAAACGTATTTAACAAGACCGTCTGGGAGGTTGCCAGGGTTGTGGTGCAAATATACAGTGCAGTTGCTTTGCATTTGATGGTAGCAATGCTGGGGAATGAAAAAACAGCCAGGACAGCAGCCACAGAAACCATATGATTGTTCTTAACATATGAACATACCCATGACTAAATACCTGCAAACCTATCTATGGTTAACTTCAGTCTTATTTTTCATTCCAAACATTAACCATTTTCTATTATTGTGTAATTTCTGCAGATCTCAATAAACTTAATTTTTCACACAGTCTGAGTACAAAACCCAAACAAATTTGCAAGCTGCTGGACTGGAATTGATTCAAATTACAGTGTTAAAAATGCAACTAGGCTTGAATTCCTGCAGGAGCCTGGGACAGACATCCTTTTATATTGGCTCTCAGCAAATACCCAAGCATTCCTTTTTTTAGCAGAAATACTTATAAGAAATCAGTTTCAAGATCTCATGGGTGCATATTTGGGGCTCCAAAGACTGTATCCGTACACACACAAGTATGTTATTCATGCCAGAGCTGCTCATCCAATCAAGGAACGGAAATACTACTACTGTTTGTGGTTCATTTACCCAAATGCTCCCAAATACCACAACGGAAATTTAGAATAGTTGGGACCACTATGACAGTGAAAATATTCAAAAAATGCATGATAAAAATTCTAACTTTACTCTAAAAATCCTGTGCTGCTCTCAGAGGGAGGAAGGAAAAAAAAAAAAAAAGCGACAGTATCAAGTGTTCCAGAACACCTGGAACTGGCCAAAACCTCCGCAATTTGGGTAAGAAGTGGATGAGGATGTGTGAAAAATGAGTTTTGCTAATTCATTATTAAGCCTATTATTTAAGTCTTGTATCAAATTACACTTCAATTAGTGAGGAAAAAAGAGCTACAATATGGAGTGAAAGGCAATATTTTGTTTTATTTATGGTTTGGAGAACATGAGGAGGTTCGGGATCCAAACAAGCCTCTGCAAAAGAGGAAACCACGAACCGTGAGCTCGCCCTAGTGTTTTAAAGTAAGACTGCAGTGAGGAATTAAAAAATCCTTCATGTTATACTTTGCATTTTCATCCTTTTACTTGTCTACCTTTTCCATATTAAAGCCAAAAATTACTTGCTTAAAACTCTGCTTTATTTTGCTAGTATTTAACAAATGCTAACTCATCTGGATCTCCCGTTTTACAACAAATTGAACATACTCAAATGTTTTAAAGTGTATTTTGAAGCCAGTTGATCAATTAAGGTGAAAGAGTAAACTGTTTACTTTGCAGTCTATAAGCACTGCAGTATTTAGCGTGGAGAATCCCTAGCAAATTGTTAGTTAAGATTTTACTCCATACCTTTGTAAGACACGAGACAGAAGAAAAGAGAAAGGAAAAAAGCAATAGCTAAAAATCTGAAGTATTTCATGTGGGATTTATAAGAAATTCCCACTTCAATCATGACCCGGTTTTCAGAAACTAGTCTATTTACATACACACAGCCTGCATGCAGCTATGTGCTGTCTAATTTTTCCTCCTCTTCCCACCTTTTTAAATTTCAATTCCCAATAAAACAATGCATTTCAAGCATACAGTTTGATGATTAAGGATGATGCACTCCAGCTTAGAGGAAAAAATCCAGCCACAGGGTTTTTGCAAAGCAATACCTATCACCTGTAAATTGGCAAAGGGACCTTCTTCAGTTTGCCTACAAACAGGTCAGAAAATGAGGAGTGTGACAGCATTAATTTCTCTTTCAAATTGTGGGAGAAAAGAAAGGGAAAGAGACATCAAGCCTTTGAAAAAATATGAAACAAGCCTCTGCTAACTAGAGTAGGAAAAGCTTTTCAAGGATAGATGCAAAACCTTCTGCAATTTGCTCAGTGCTGAGAAAAAAAACAGCTAGTGTGTTCCCACAGGAGGTGAATTCCTTACTAGTTAGAAGCTGGTTGCACATTTTAGAGGAAGAAAAGAGTGTTTTGCAGCATGCAGAGCATTGTTCTCTAACAGCCATGCTGCAGAGATGGGGAGGGGAAACACTGCAATTTCCCTGAGACAGAACTGTGCTCCAAAGATATGCAGTTATTTATATTTTCCTGACAAAACGAGACAATACGATGACACCAAGAAGAAAACTGCTTGGCTGTACCAATGCGTTAGTGTAACTGTGTATAAAAGAAAAAGAAGAGCGATTTGCTATGAGATTATGGTGATCAATTGATACCTGAAGTCAAAAGCCACTGCAAATGCACAGCAGGACGAAAAGCTTGAGATGGGCTGAGAAATTTGAAGACAAAACTAAAGGAAGTGGAGCAATTCTGTTTGTTCCTAACAGCTTTAAATGTGTCTGAAAGGATGCTAAGGCAGGGCCTTCTGGTTGCTCCATGTTCTTAACCCCTTCCTAAAAGCCCCTACCCCCCCCCCCCCCCAAAAAAAAGGAATCTCAATCTCAAATCAAAATGTCTTATTCTTATCTCAATCAGAACAACTGGATTCTACAAGAAGTGACTACTCAAGGGTAAAGGATTTAGAGAGGAGATAGGAGATACAAGAGCGAAGCTAGTCTGGAGAGGAAGCCCTGCAGAATCCATAACAGCAAGCAAAAGCGTGGTAAGAATGAAGACAATTTATTTTGCTGGCAGTGATAGGCACAGAGACATGAAACATCTCCTCTATTCTTTTGATTCATATGCTTGCATTAAACAGATGTTGTATCTGAAAGGAAAAATTCTTAAGAGAAAAACAGTGTTTGAAAACTGAGTAACAGTCAGAGCATGTATCTTGTTCCTGTCATTTTATTCTGCATTTTCTTTATTCCTCAGACTATATGCCTAAGCACATTATTGTTTACTACCAGGCTAGAGTTAATTATTTCCCGAGAACAGTGCCCATTCCTATTTAAATAACAAAATATACTCTTGATTTTTCACACAATCATACTGCTGTTACTAGAGGTATTTCAGAAGCAGTGAAATCTTCCCACAAAGTTTATCAGTTTCTCTCGATTTCTGAGAAGTAAAACACTGTAAGAAAAAAAACACTTGAGTGACTGAACTTGCAGGTGCTTCTGTTAGGGTCTACAGGTAGATGACTGGGCACTGGCCTGAGCTTTATTTAATTGAACAGACCATAAAGAACTACTGGACACAATACCAAAATCTGCTAAAAAGAAATAATAGAGTCGAAAGCTGAAAAAGATATGCCTAGCACTGTGAGGGATGGCTGGGTTTCACACATGATGAAGGGGGAAGTTACGTGAGAGATGGCCACATTCCAGAGGTAATGAGAGGGGTGCACTGGGTACCATTTGGGGACCAGGATCTTACAAGGCCAACAGGACCCAGGTCACGTAGTACCACATAAGGCCCAGATGACAGGAATGGGTAACAGTATCAGAAATTCCAAATTTGGATGCAGATATAGTAAAACTATCACCAATGGGATAAAGGTAATTAAGGATGGCTTGCTAATTTAGAAGTACACAGGAGTGGAGAAATTAAGATGTCAAAGTGCATGGAGAAAGGAAAAGCATACAGAAGGGGGAATAAATGGTGTTAGCCAAGTGTAAGCAGGTCATTACCTTTGTCTGACTGACCCTGTGCCTGACCAACAGAGTCTACACTATCCTCTCGTTAAATCCTAATCTCAAGTATTTTGTATGAGATCTCACTCTGTTCTCTGTGTTAATGGACGATCTAAGTGTCAGCAACTGAAGAGCAGACTGCCAGCCACATGGGTCTGTAGGGTGCTCCACCAGGGAATATCAGTTCTGTGTGCATGTTGAGGGAAATGTGCTAACGAACTTCAAGCTGGACTAGTTAGTGAGTAGGAGATCCATATCTGGTAAAGCCCAAAGTCTCAGCTGACAACTTGCTAAGGTCCTTGGGCAAAGCCCAGGCATGGATGAGGCATGAAGGCATGAAAGAGCCTGTGATAGTATTCAAGAGATCTGTCAGTATGATGTGCTTGTGAATCTAGAGAGGCAAGGCACATAAATGCCTTTTCAGTAGTGAACTTCAAGCCAGATCTGATGGAGAAGGTTAAAAGTATTGGGCCATCGATGTTCATGTTTATATGAGCACTGTCAGTGTTGCTGTGGGTGCTACTAGGAGCTGTTTTAGGGTACCCGTGCTCAGTGCTTACCACCTTCTATCAGCTACCCTCTTCCACTGCCATTCTTCACTTGATGGAATTCCAGAAGCGGAAATCCCTCATGAATACCTGAGAGTGCCATGGCAGGAACAGCACCCTCACTGCTTCTATTGCTTAAACCCAGTAAGAACATGTATATTTGTCCAGCAGATCTGGTGCCCTCCATATAGAGGAGCAATTGGAGTTCAGAATGGTACACATGTCACAGCAGCCCCGTAACTACTGTCCAGAAACAGGTATGAGCAACTTCACTTAGTGCACTGCATTAACTGCTAGGAGAGGTGACATGCCTGTTTCATTTGGACACAGAGTAGCCCTATTCTGATTATCTGACTTTTGGGATGGTGGCAGGTGAACTCAGCAAAGGAAGAATGGTCATTAATAACACATTTCTATTCAGGAAAGTAGCAACAGTTCCCATGAAGGGTAAAGGGAGCACAGAGAGGCTTGCAAAGGGGTGGGAAAGATGAATTTACTGAGAGCGCAGCAGCCATCTAGAAGAATATCACCTCATATGGACCAGAGGAACTGATGGTTGCTATCTTTACATGCGTTCTTTACATAGCCAGGAAAAACGGGCAATGTTTTAACGCAATGCACTTTGTAACAGGTGCTTGCAAACATCGCACAAGAACCTCATACTTTCAGGATCCTAAGCATGCCAAAGTTACCAGAGTATCAAGCCACAGGAACTTGTTTCCATGGTTGTATGGGCTCGGGAGTACTCCTGTGCCCACACAACGGCTCCAGCAAACAAAGAAAGCATATCACAATAGGAGATAAAAGGTGTGGCTGAACTACAGTCATAGTCTGCAGTGAAGAGGGGTTGGCTGATGTGAAAGGCATCTGTCCATGGCCTCGGTGTTCTCTCTCTTCTCCTGTTTTATAACTTGTAGGACAACAAAGCTCTGTAAGAATATCAGCAGACATCAGGACAGTCTTCCAGAAAGAAATAAAAAAAGGGAAAATACAAGAAAATTAGGCTATCAGCTACCACATAGAGTTGCACAAATAATAAGTAACAAAGCCTGCTTTTATCAGATGCTGCATGAATGCTCTAAGTACAGGCTGCTGTTAAGTTGTATTGCTTCCATATTTCCAACAGGATAATGATGAACATTACTTTATAACTGTTTTCCAAGCATTAAGGTAAGACTCCTGTCTCTGTCTCCTGCTGCTTAATGTCTTGCATTAACAAATAGTCCCAGAGATTTTGACTAAATTAGTTTTTAACTATTCAAGATGCAATATTCACAGGAGTATGACAACCTGATATTAGGAAACTAATAGCAGCATCGTACCCAAAACATACACGTGTCATTACACACACACACACATATAGTTAACGGTGAAGTATGCTTCAAGATATCCAGCAGTCTCTTAACAGGGCTGATGAGGAACAAGACATCCATCACATTCCTATATGAAATATGATATTAATATTAAAAATGACACAGCTGCTTACTCTCAAGGCCTCAGATGTAATTACAAAACTCAGTGGTAGAAAAGTGCACATTGTTTGCTTTCATTAGTGTGCTTCTAAGAAATTTAATTCTTTCTTGTGTTTAATACCTGTTCTATAACAGAAAGCTGAGGTTCCCATTAAACCAGTACTCCTTTTTCAAAGGAGCAAGACAAAAAGATGGATGAAGTTCCAGATTGAAACAGTGCCATAACTCACGCTTCATGAATTATACAAAGGATTACATTCCTGTATTTCAAACTGTGTCTGGCATCTCTGTGATTACTCGCTCTATGTTTGTACCTCTGAAACATGCAGAACTTCAGAGTTTTTTAGAGAAAGAGCCAAGACTACCATGCAGTACAGAAATAAATGCTTTTTTTGAAGCCCTCTCCTTTGTTCCCAATCCCCCTCAAATTGATGGGGAGTGAAGAATGCTGGAAAAAAAAAAAAAAAGCACAGTGCTATGCTTTTTCTTTTTACAAAATGAAGCAGGTTTTTCAATCCTGCTTCTTAAGAAAATGTTAGTCAAACCACCCTGGAGGAATCCAAAGCATCTCCAACAAGACAGTTACTAAAATAAATCTTTTGATTTAATATAATTATTAAATACATAGAAAGGTAAACAGAATCCACTTGTGGACCAGGCAGGTTGTGACAGTTTCAGTCAATGAAACAGCACAAAGCTACCTTGATGCTGAGTGTTCGAGGGTGGTATTTCAGGGTGCTGCTTCTTATGAGTGCATTCTCCATGTATCATTTTTGACAGGCTAATTTTCACAGCACCTATTTACAGCAGCAGTCCTGAGCAGAAAAGCAGCGTAACAGCTTTAAAGCATCAGAATTTAACACCTCATCCTTGAAAAGCTTTCCAAAATTTCTTGCTGTTCCTGTTTTACTCTTCCAGTCATTTCTATCTTTGATTTCTAACAGTTAAATGGAGATAGTTCTGATAAAAACAGGCAACAAGATGATAGTCGTTTCAAGTCTCCTCTTTAAACGACAGATACTCAGTTGTGTCTGGAGCGAGATGACAGAGCAGGCTCCCATCAGACCTGTTACTTAACTTACACCCACAAATACAAAGAAACCAGGGCGTGCAAACAGGGACTAGCTGGTTAGCATAGCAGGTGGCTCAGAGGTGCAGCCCAGGAAGGTAAGTCAATGCAATGGTGATGTTCTGCATGCATGGAAGACGTCTTGACCTAGATGAGAGCCAATGAGGAAAGATGTGGCTGCATGGAGCACCGGGTCCTCCTTCCTGAGGCCAAGGCTGGGACTGCAGCAGCCCCATTAAGGCAGGTGAGCTCTGGTCAAACAATTGAATCTGGAGACATGGTGGGGGGTCAGATGCAATGCTTTGTTTCTAATGACCACCCCAATAGCCACAGACATCCTAAAGAACCAGTGGAAAGAGTCTTTCAATAATGGGACAACTAATGCTAAGTTGTCAACTTTGCAAGAATAACAGAGCCACATGTATGGGGGTGGGGATGTTCCAATACATTTAAAGAATTATATATATCTGTAGTGTAACAGCATGAAGGTGGTATACGAGAGAAGCACAGAAGAATCCTTGAGGTTATGAATCCTATAATCTAATTCCAGTTTAGCACTGAAACTGGACAGTACTGACCCCCATCAGGGCAATGCCAGTGATCATGAAATGCTGAGCACAGAAACTGTCCATTTTGGACTGGTAGCAATAGAAGGAGGTAAATTCCCTGCACATACAGAATGGGTCAGCAACGCATCAGGATGAGATGCAGAAACAAAACTCCTAGAAGAATCTGCATAGGAATCCATGTGAGAGATGCTATTTTGGATTCAGACTCAAGTGGTGCTTGGGAACAAGTTCAAGTCGAATCAGTGGAAGAGCTATTTTTTTAGCCATGATCACAACACAGTTAGGCTGCTAGTGAAGAGAGCAGGTGAATGAAGAAAGCACTAGATAAAAATTGTGAAGAAACAGAACTATGTAAAAACAAGGCTGTTAGTCAAGAAAAAAAAGAAAACAACCCCAAAAGCAGGAGCAATCAAATCTACAATCTAAAAAATTGTACAGAAAACTGGATTAGAAGTCCAGATAAAACACAGAACAAAAGGGAAAAAAAGAAAAAACACCCAACCCTCAATTAATTCCTCCTTGGCTCAACAGGGAGTTAAAAAGGCTGTCAGAAGGAAAAGGTCAGAATTTAAAGAAATGGAAAGTTTGCCCACACGCAGAGAACAGAAAAGACATACACACCATGGTAGGTCAAAAAAAAATGAGAAATTACATGGGTGGAAATTAATTCAAACAGGACCTTACAATGAATACTCAACTTCATAGTAAAAAGTCCTTTAAAAACACTAAAAGCAGGAAGCCAGATAATGATTGATTGGGACTGCTTGATGAAGAAAATGTAAAAGAGGCACTCAGGGGTAGACAGAAGCACTCAGTAAATTTCTTGCACTGGTCTCTTCTGATGAAGACCTTGGGAAGATTCCCACACCTCCAGCATTCTTTATAGTGAATCAGCTTCCATACACAAGAATTACTAGACCAAATTGATAACACTAATTAAACACCAGAACTCGGTAGTGTTGTGAAACTGCAAAAACAGCAAAGGCATGCTATCCACCCTTACAAACAGCTGCTCTGCCAGAGGCCTGCAGGGCTGCTAACACAATTCCCATCTGCAAGAAGGGCTCCAGAAGGTCTCTTAGAATTATAGGCTCATGACTGATCTCCTTGGCAGTGACAGAGCCCATGATAAAGAATAAATTCTGAGCACATGCATAAATACACTTTGTTGGGAAAGAATTGGTACAGATTTGTAAAGGGAAATCCAGCTTCCCTAGGTTGCTGGATTTGTATGAGTGTCAGCATTTGGGTACAGGGAATCCTGTGGACATGATGTATTTGTATTTTGAACAAACTTCTTATTAATAAGCTACGCTGCCTCAGGGTTGGCAAGAAGGTATCACATCCAGGAACAACCAAAGAGCATCCATGCTCAGAAACATGCTAATATTAAATCCGGGTGATGATCAAGGTGCAGTACCGTGCTTCCTAGAGCACATCCCTGGGGACATTTCAAAAGCCCTTCAAGTTTCCTTGTGCAATACTGTTTCCTACTATGTATTTTAATACTTTCCCAGCTTACCAGCAGTAATTTCCTATTCTCCCGTTCACAGCAGCTCTAGAATACAACACAGTCAACACAAACTACTTTACATTTTTACATAAATTGTACAATTGCAGAACTGAAATGAAATTATTTATGAGTATCTGCACTAATAAGCCAAAATCAAGCTAAATGCATCATTTTGCTCAAACTCAAATTCTATAAATTGAAGGGGCTGTCATAGCCTTCAAGAGCTTAAGCACTGCCTTGAAAGAATCTGTCAATTATTTAATAGAAATCCTTTCCTAGTACAATGATGCTGATCTATGTCTCACATCCAAGGTTAATTTAATGCTTAAAATGTAGCATTTCAAGTACCATTGCATGAAATAATTTAACTTGGAAACAAAGTTAGGAACAAGGAAAGACAATTATTCATGTGAATAAGCGAACATGAATCACAAAGGAGAGGAAATTATATCTATATAATGCAGACATGCAAAGATCAATCTATTATACTAGGCAACACAAAGAAAGGAAATTTAAATTGTAGGGTAAAATTATAGCTACATACTGTGGTTTTGGGGGTTTTTTTAAGCAGAAAAAAATCTGGTTCACAACAGATTCTGGTCAAGTCAGTCAAGGTGCTATCGTGTCATCCAGAGAACCTCTTTAAACCCACTCAGCTACATCTGTACTGTCAATAGACACTTCTTTCCAAAGGTCTCCAATGATCGAGAACACACACAAACACTTGGTAGTTCCACAGAGGAACCCACACCCATGACATTTAGACAGAGGTTAGTTCCAAGGCAAAACCAAGAAGGCTAAATAGCAGGGATAGGACCTGCTTTCTCAGCAAGAAGAGGACCAGACTTTACCAGTAACCCTAGATGATTATAAAAAAAAAAAAAAAAAAAGAAAAAACCTTATACCTCCCATGAAGTCTCAAAGACAGTTTCATCTTGTTTCCAAGGACATTTCAGTAAGTGGCCATGAGCCAAACCACACTTCTAGAGTAGGCTGGTATAGCTGCTCACATTATTTGTGACCAGGACTGCAAATCATATCAGAGCATCTATCTCAGGGTCTGGCACCACAGTGTGGAGAACCCCAGAACCAGATGACACACCAAAGAACCACCTCCCTGTTCAGGGAGATTTGGTGCTTCCCCTGGGCTTGGATCAGGAATGCTGAGGAGAGACTGCCAAGGTTCATCCAGCCCTTGGACATCTGCTCCTCATTCACATGGGCAGCAGTGACACAGCCAAAGGAGATCACGGACACATAAAACAAAAGGCCTGAATGACTTGAGCCCTGTGATAGACAGATTACAGGCTACGATGGAGGAATTTAGAAACACTGCCAAGGCATATGGAGATGGTGTTAGAAAAGCCAGAGCTCACCCACAGTTCATGCTTGTGGGAGACACTAAGGGCTAAAAGAAGTGCTTCTTCTCTCACATTAGTGGTGAAAGGCTGACCAAAGAGAATGTGGGCCTGCTGCTCAATGGGGCAGGTGATTTTACAATGGCAAAGACACATAAGGTTAAGTCAGTCCATTTCTTTGCCTCATTTGCCACTGAAACTGTCTCTTGAGTTTCTCTCCAAGAAAATGAACTACTGGCAGAGGATATGGTCCAAGTCAGGGATTTCCTGTGAGAGCCTGACTCATGTAATTCCACAGGACCAGATGGTCTTCACCCATGGGTGCTGAGAACTGACTGATATCACAGCAAGGCTGCTCTCAATCATCTTTGAGAAGTTGTGGAGATCCAGTGAGGTCCACCACCACTGATGGAAGAGTAATGTTGCACCTGCCTTCAAAAAAAGGCCAAAAGTTCAGTCCAGAGACCTACAAGGTAGTCAGCTTTCCTGCAGTTTGGGGGGAAATGATGAAATGAGTCCTCCTGGAACACACTTCTGAATGCATGAAGGAGATGGTGATTATTTGGAATACTCCATGGAAAAGGATGTGGAAGTCATGGTAGTCAGAAAGCTGCACACCAGCCAGCAGTGTGCTCTGGCAGCAAAGGCAGCTGACAGCACCCAGGGCTGTATTAAAAGGACCATGGTTTCATAATCAAGGAAAATTGACTGAAAGAAATTATTAACTCCCTTGGCTCTGTACGCATTAGATCACATCTACATGATTAGTGGACATGAATGCCACGTACATTTTTGGGACCCATGGTACAAGGAAGACATTGATCAACTGGATTGAGTTCAGCAGAGGGTCACCAAGATGGTCAGAGGCTGGGGCACGTCCTGTAAGAAGCAGCTGAGGGAACAGGGCTTGTTCTGCCTGGAGAAGGGACAGCCGTGGGGAAGAAGAAATCTTTTAGATTGCGTAAGGAAAGGTTCATCTTCACAAATGCAAAGAAACACAGAGAGATAGTGGTAAATAGGAGATTCTGAATGATACACTGCCCTGACTATTCTGGGCTATCACAGGAGTCATCAGCTTGAAGGAGCACAGAGGAACAACAGGTGAGGGAACCCCAACAGCTTACCCAGAGAAAAAGAGCTGCTGCCACAGCTCCTCCCAGGGTTGTCACAGCAGAGCCATCAATGAGAAAATGATGCTCTGCTGCACATCTTTCAGACTGAGGGGAGAGTTATGCAGGGAAGAGCATTACATGATTATTCAGAACTTACTAGGGATGTTTAGGGAAGGAATCAAAGGCAGGGGAAGGTAGGGATCAAGGTAAATTGGAAAGATTAGATATGTGAAAATAGAAAGGCAAGGAGTTAGAAGAGGCTGGATGTGTGTTAGCCAGCGCTGGTCAGTACACTTGCCTTTCGGCACCTGGTCAGCACAGTCTGCCCTGTTTCCTCATTAAACTACTTTCCTGGGTAAGCGTATCTCTAGTCTGTGGGTTTGTGTGTATATGGAAGCCTAAGTCACCTGTTTCCCATGCTTTTAATTCGGTTTTTTTTACCCATGCCTCTGATTGAGCTAAAGGCTTAAAAAAAAAAAAAAAGACAAGCAACAGAGAAAGAAACAACAGTGTACCTAAAAAATGCTTTGGCAACATGGAGCTCAACCAGCCTTCTTGTTTAGCACCCCAAACACCAGCCAAGTCCTTTCCTGTACAAATCAGTCACTCTGCAAACCCCTTATTTACAAAAATGCCTTTTGTTCACAAAAAGTTTATGCATTTCACATTTAGAAAATCTTTACACATTTCCCTTTCTTCTGTAACATAGAATGAAGTGTTCTACATTTTTACAAAAAACACAGTAACATTAACTAGAGAAAGAAAGGTCATCTTAAACAGCATATAAAACATCAGGCTTAAGTGCAATTATGTTCTCCACAGCACAGAGCAGAGAACAAGGGAAGTCAACAAATCACAGCACATACATAATAGTGTGCAATTACACAGGCAATACATAACTTGTTCTAATTACTCTGCATTGCTATCAATCTATTGTATTCCAAATTCTGAACCAAAAACTTGTCAGCTAACTCCAGGTGTCTTTTAAAAGTCAGATCTTTTCTACACTTTGTGCATTACTCACTCTGGAAAATAACAGTGTTTACAGGCATCACAATGTTCAAGGAATATTTTAAGAAGCCTTTCCAGTCCTCACATTTGCTGGATTGCTGAAACTGTCACTCACGTTACTGACAGTATTTCCCTTAGCCCCTAACCAGAAGAATGTTTCCAGACCGTATACATTCAGCATCTAGTGGTGCTGAACTACCCAAATTAAACTATACGCCACACTACCCAAGCTGTTAAGAGTCAGTGAGCTCAAAGTGTCTACCACGACTGTCACCACCTGGGATAGTGGTGTTTGTGAGTTAGGCAACTAATTAAAACCAGAAGCCTAGAAGGCAGCCCCAGTTACTGTTGAATAACAGACCTATACAGACTTAAAACAGATCTGGTCAGACTCTGGGCCACTTCCCCAGGGTGTGAGCACTCAGCAGCATTTGCTCAGAGATTAAGGATATGTAGGAAATTTGCAGTTAACAACCTCAGGAACGTCTCTGCAGCAGCTGTGGAGATGCCAGGAAACGGCAGCAGGTGGGATGCAGCTGATGCCTTAAGAAAGAAGTTAAGTGCACAGAGGGAAAGGTCAGAGCTCAGGCAAGCTGCTGCTCCATCTATGGGCTACACAGCATCCTGCTGCCAAATTGGACTTGCTGCATTAGGGGGGGCTGCCACTAACCTGGCAGCTGATGATGACAAGTTCATGGGGCTATACAGATGAGGTGGCCAGGCACCTCTGTGCAACAGCATCACACCCTTGCAGACACTCACTCAATGCAACCAAAAATCATTCTGAAGATCTGGGGGAAAGGGAATCTCAAGAAGTGGGAATCTCAAGAAGTGGGAATCTCAAGAAGTGGGAATCTCAAGAAGTGGGAATCTCAAGAAGTGGGAATCTCAGCTCCAAGAAGCTATGCAGTTAGTTAATACAAAGCCTGTAGTCGACCTCTGCAGAAAATCAAACACCCCAGGCTCAGCTAGGTCATACAGTACCAGCCAGTCCTATGTGTGCTTGGACCAAGAACTGAGCCTGCATCTCCATCTGCAGCAGTAGAAATCACTGACAGTAAAATCAACGCCTTTACATACAACAAATGGAATGGAGTACTAATGAAGTTACATTGATAAAGAAGAGAAACTTCAGGTTGTGAAATGCCTACATGGTAATGAATTGACATTATTTACCACTCACTTCAGTTTCAGAGCCTCAGAGCTGCTAGGCTTAACAACCTTGGCATATACCCCATAATGGCATTGATCTTTGCCTGTATATTGCTTACATTACTATAGCCCTTTGGTTGCACAAGTTACAGCAAATGACTCAAACTGTTAAGATGAGTCAAGAACACAAAGTCCTGTGAGGAGGTGCCGAGGTTGGTCTCTTTTCCCAAGCGACAAGCGACAGGACAAGAGGAAACGGCCTTAAATTGCACCAGGGGAGGGAAATCCATCCCTGCATCACCACCTCATGTAATCTCTTTGCCAGGTTATTAGTTATGTTGCCAGATTACTAGTTATTTTTACTAGTAAGCGTTAAATGAAACCTTGAGAACACTATCACTGCAATGGACAGTAACAGCAACAACCAGATGGTACAGAGGGTACCGGTCACTCTCCTTGTACCGCAGCCTGTAGCCGCACCAACAGCTTCCCTCGGCGCTGCAATGCGGCCCCGCGGGCGGCAGGGGGCATTCCTGGCTCTTAATTTCAGTTCCGGAAAATCACCTCCTGAGAGCGTTACCTCTCTTGTCCAGAAAGAGCAATAACAAAAGCTGGCTGCAGGTAAACAATGCTGTACTTTTTGTAAATGCATAACATCATCCATCTTTTCTAAGAGTTGGCGAGCTCAACTGCTGATAGCCGTTTATCTCAAACAAAGGCCACCCTCCTGTCCCCTTTGTGTTGCGTTCTCTGAGCCTCAAGGGCACATCACCCTGGCCAATCTCCACCGACTGCTGGAGGGGTTCATTCAGCGAGTCACATTCCACTCTTTGTCAGTCACAGAGCTGACATGTTGTGGTACGCTTAAGCCTGAGATTTCAGCCAACCCAAGTAAAATTATACAAAACCCAGCTTGTTCTTGTAGGTATACCATTTGATACCCCTGGACACAAAGCTAACCCATAAGCAAGCAAAACACCTGGTCTAGAAGTACCTAAAACTAGCTCACCTGACTGGATGCATACAGGATTTCAAAAGAGAAGCAGGGAAGAGTGAACTGTGTGGCATGCAAAGCAGCAGCCTGAACGCAACCATCTGCTATGCAAAAAATGATGGAGCAGTCAGGAGCTTTATGGGTCAGGACCAAAACAAAGGTCAACAAAAGAGCCATTGCTGTGGGGCTTTGCCGGTCTGTTGCATCGAGAAGAAATGAGGACTTCTTCAGAGAACTGGAAGAAGCACCACCATCACCAAGTCCTGCTTCTCATGGAGGACTTTAAGCACCTCAGCTTCTCATGCAAGACAAACGTGGCCTGGTACAACGCACACAAGACACTTCTAGAGTGTGTTGACAATAATGTTTTGATGTTGTGCTGGATAGACAAGTTGAGGAAGAGGTGTAGCAGATGAAGCAGAGCACCCATGCATATGAAAAAACTGGTGGGTGATGTTAAGTTCAAATGCAAAGAATGAAATAAACCCACTCAATAATACAGCCTAAGTGGTGGTTATGCCAGAAAGCAACTTTTCCGAAAAGGATCTTGCAGAACAGATAGATAACCTGAAAATTACTAAGGGGGATGCATTTGCAGCAAAGGTACCTAAAGCACAAAATGAGCAAGTCAAAAGAATTGTTTATGCCTCTCTACAAAGCACTCCTGAGACTGCATATGGAATACCATGTGTTATTTTGCTTCCCCCACTACTCAGTTTAAGAGAGAGATGAGTTAAGTGGACCAAATACAGTCAGGCACCAACCAGTCAGGCAATTAAAGGATGCAAGCAGCAACTGAGAGAGCAGCATCTGCTCAGCTTTAAGCCAAAAACACCAGGTGAGGGTGTAGATGCTATATACAGGCATTGAATGGGTGTTTAAGAAAAGATGGAGCCAGCTTTGCCTCCGAGGGCATGTTAGAGGGGTAAGAAGAAAGACAGAAGCTGTAGCAAGGGAAATTTTAACTAGAAAAGGAAAACAGTTTACCCACCTAGGAGTGGTCAAATACAGGAAGAGTCTACCCAGCTTGTGGAATCCCCATCCTGGGACAATACTTAGAGCACGGTACCCTGCCACACGACCTCTGGAGATCCTCTCAGGACCTACATCAAGTCCCCAAGCCCGAAGCGTGACTCACCAGAATCCCTCTCATTAGCATATTGTATTACTGGCAAACCTAGCTGCAATCTGAAAGATTCAATTGATGAATGCTGCCACCTTCGAGGTTGCCAGTACGAGATTAAACTTAAATTAAGACAGATTGTGTTTGTTTTCTACAAGAGTGCAATTTTACTGAAGAAACAGACATGGTTCAAAGTTGCATTAGCACAGCAGTAATAGTTTGGAGACAACTATGTATGTTTCTCAAAAACCAGCCAACCAAACGAAACAACAACAGAAAACTGCCCCCCCCCCCCCCCCCCCCCCCTCAGATTTGCACATTCCTTTCTCAGATGTTATCATTTAAAACAAGCCCCGAGATGCTTGCTGCAGTGCTACACCACGAGCTCTTTCAGTTTAAGTCTATGATGGGCTTCCTTCCCAGGGGGAGGAGTTCTCCCTGCTTCCGATGACACGGTCTCCACAGCAACATACCTCCAGGACCCGGCCCGCGCGCAGCAGGCCCGCAGCCTTTGAAACCGCAGAGCTGCCATGTCGGCAGGCTGGAACGGTTGGGCAGACGAGCTAAAGAATCCGCCCCCCTAAGCACGCTTTGGGCTAAACATGGACAACTCCTTTGTGGAAGAAGTGGCTGCATCACTGGTGAGAGAATTTCTCAGTAGAAAGGTAACTTGTCTCGATTTTCTCCGAATAGTACAAATGAGAATGACACATGGCAAGATGTGAAGTGCTAAAAGATTAAGGAATACTGGGAGTGGGGGGGGACTTCTTCCAGCCTTAAAGCAGCTGGACCGGAACCGTAACAAGCCTCCCGGTAAGTATCTGGACTACATTGCCCACAATGCCTTTTATCGCTGGGTATGGCAGCCAGCTCCCGCCTGGGATGGGAAAGCCCGAGTCTTCCCACACGAGCCTGCTCAACCCCAGCTGAAACAGAGACGCGGCTTCAGGGTTTTTCCTTATTAATTACCTATCTTGCTGTCGTCCTTGTGTGTACAAGAGGCATACAAAGCTTCCCGGGACAAATATTAAAAGGTAGAGGTCCTGGAGAAAGCGGTAACGGTGTTTTTCCGGTTTTCAGCACAGCCTGGCAGACAGCAGATTGATCTGGGGGGAGGGGGACGGGGAGGCGGGGGGGGGGGGGGGGGGGGGGCATTGCTCTTTTCACAAACTGAATGCCGTAAGGGAAACTTTGTGCTGTACACAGGTGGGATTGAGCAGAAGGAAAGGCACCTTCACAATTCCAGCTGGAAGTACCCACCTCCTCCTGTGTACCTTCAGTCCTAAGGAAATAGTGGGGATGTCCAGCCCCAGTCAGCAGTGCGCTGGCTCGTATCAGAAATTAAACAGCCACTGTCTAATTAAGGGCTGCTCAAACCCCAATTTTCTTCATCTGTTTTGCCTCCAGTCTTGTGAACAAAGTTGAAACATTTGCCAGGCAAATTTCAGAATTCAATATTTGCCATTTACTGCCAGATGTACGAGAAGCTCATCTGTCAGTTCAACCGATCACAAGCATTTTTCAAATGAAAGACATTTTACTGAGCTAGATACCTTTAAAGGTGAAGTTGAACAAAAGCATAAAGAGAAAGGGAATGCCCTGCTGGTAAAACAGACCATACAGCTCTCAGTACTAACTTATACCTGAATCGCTGCATCTATTTTATATTGTGTACTCTGGAGTGAAGAAAAGGGGCAGTGATAACCATTCATGCTTCTGCACAAGTGTTCCCCTGCTTCCTCCAAATCTTTACCACAGAACCAACAGCAATAACGACCCTTTATTTACCACAACTTGTCCATAGTTCCCTAAATCTATTTTTTTTTTCATGTTTGGTAATTTCCATCTCACAGACAAGATAGCCACCTTAATTATTTTCACATCTGTGGGCTGTAGCAATGCAGGATTGTACCACTGAAGTACACGCTCTAAGGGTTTGCTTGTTACTAATTACTGCCATCCCGAAGTTTCATCTTACATCCAGCAAAGTCAACAACAAAACATTCGTTAAGTTGTAGTGTCTCAAGAACTCTGAAATCTCACACTCTTCCTTCTCAGGGTTTGAAGAAAACCATCACTACGATGGATCAAGAGCTTCCACGTTCTGCCTTTAGCATCAATAACAGGAATGAGCTTCGAAACGTCCTACATCTGCACTCCTTGTACAAACAGAACAAGGTAAGGAAACGGATCATGCTGCCCAACATGTGGCATCAGGTGTCGTGAAACTAGGTCAAGACCGTAGTGTATGTCCAACTGCAGAGAACTCAAGCTCACATGTGGTACTGCATTGCCGTGGACACACTGACAGTTCTCTGAGGAATGGAGATCTCAGCTTTTAGGCGAGATTAACATTTAGGTAAGATTGCAGCTCATGGGAAGGAGCTGAGAACCTGGCAGTTCCTGAGCCCTTGTTACTCACCTTTTCCATCATTATAGCTATGACTATTAAATTTTGGAAGTACCCTTACGTGCCCATTTCTATTTGCAACTTTATATAAAACCTGGCAGAAAAAATTATACTTCTAGCATTTATTCTTTGAAATTAAATACAGACAGCAATATTTAATCACTGGGACATCAATAGATAATTTCCATTTTGAGGTCACTTGTGACTTAAGCACCATGATGCTTTTGGTAAGCAGCATGAAGCTTATCCCCTAACAAGTCACTCCCCCCCCAAAAAAATCTCCCAGTGTAGTTGCATCACTATAGCAGACATCAGAGCATTTTTTATTTAAGCCCAAAGCTTCTGTGGTTTTGGGGTAGGTTTTTTTGCTGTTGTGTACACAGGACACATTTTCCAGAGTGTTACACTGTTGAAAAACAGTGTAACAAATGGGGTGTTTCCCTATACTTAAAGGTTATCCCAAGCACATGAATAGAGTTCTAGAGTCCATACTTCTGTCTGAAGTCAGCTACTAAAAATACTTGCAGTTCATTCTACATTTTTCTGATGTTTACCAGGTACCATTAGAAAAGGTATATTCTAGAAGTTACCATACTTCACAATGTTTACCTGAAATAAGGAATGACTGAAACAGGTTGTTTCTTCTGTATCAGTGCTTACTTCATCAACACTTCTGACATTCCCTAGGTGACATCTCCGATCTTCCTATAATGTGTATAGTCACATGTAGGATAAACCCACTGCTATCTCTAGAAAGCAGTTAACGTGTTCTGTTTACAGTGTAAAAAGAATAGTCTGTGTCAGGCTACAGCAAGACTAAAAGAGTTTCTATAGTCACCAAGAATGTTATCTTCCTTTTTGGACAGGCAAAGGAGAACCCACTGAAAACACTTCTTGAAATTATTACCAATTACTTCCTTGAGCACCGTGGGACTTCCAGAAGCATCGGTTCCAGTTCTGCTCTGTCAGCTCCTCAGAGTAAGAGCTCAAC
The DNA here is from genome assembly GCA_027574665.1 of Rhynochetos jubatus. Lineage (NCBI taxonomy): Eukaryota > Metazoa > Chordata > Aves > Eurypygiformes > Rhynochetidae > Rhynochetos > Rhynochetos jubatus. Next base: position 4,822,910 of record CM050653.1, on the reverse strand, counting down.
ATCTCATCCACCCGACTTCACGGATGACGGTCATGTGCGTGGGAGTGCCATTACGCCCGATGAAAGCCAAACTCAATCCTACAGGTATGGTCTTCTTTCTTTGTCTTTGCCCTGACTAGCCATTATATTTTTTAAGAGATATACCGTTAAAGCCTTTGTCATTTATACCTCCAGCTACACTACCTTTTATTAGTTATCCTAGTAACACAAAGCTTAAATTTCCAGATTATTAAAATCTCCTATGCAAGTCCCCCCTTCAAAAATGCTTTTACATTCCCTACCAATTACAAAGATTGGTAAACTCAGCTACATCTTTCAGCCACGGAAGCATGTCGAAATCTGAGCTTTTATGCCTTGCAAATTGGAAATACTAAAATTTAAGCATATTCTGATGAAAAAACTAACCATCTGCACTCAAACTACAGGTATATTCATGCCTTACATAATCAAAAGCAAGGCCTACTATCTTAAGTTCAGTATTGTTACAGTTATTTCTTGCAAAATATCTGAAAGCAGCATGTAACCAAGTCTTTCAATCGCATTTATTAAAGCCTCAAGGTGGAGTAACAGCCCTAACTGTGCTTCAGTAGCAAGCTTAAAATGAGCACGGGAGAGTAATCTACCTTCCCCTTTCCCAGCTTTGACTCTCAGAGCATTAATCTCATTTTATTCCTCATCCTAAACACACACTGCAGGCTCAGAGCAGCTGTGCCTGAGCATCAGTGCTTGCAAAACCCCAGCAAGTCCTTCCTCACAGGGCAAGAAACCCAAGATGTTGACACTCCCAGCTGAGACTTGACACTCAAAAAGGAGGCAGCACAAAAGAATTGTAAGCTGCTTCACTTTTCCAGACGCAGCATTTAGCACGCTGTCAGGGATCACCTCTCCCCCATCTGCCACTATCCCACCTCATGCATCCTCAGAGCTTGCGCTTCCCTCTTTTCTCACCCTGCCCTAGACACTGCAAGTTGTTCCATCCCCTGCGAGCCCCTCCAGTGCCTGAAGGCCTTTCTTACTACACCTAAAAGCTGTCTCCTGCAGAGGAACCCTCAGACACCGAACAGCAGCCACAACCACCCACTACACTCCCGCTACTGACCCCAAGAGCCACTTCCCGCGGCTACTTATAGCTCCTGTGCGCATGCGTGTTGGCAGCGCGGACCGTGAGGGCGGGGAAACCCGCAAAGCGAGTGCCCCAGAGTGGCCGTCACTGCTCAGGAAGTGGCGCGTTACGGGGCCGCTCTGCTTTACCCTGGTGGGTACTCTATGGTTGTAGTCCTCCACTGGCGGATAAGACATGCGCAGTGTGGTATTTGAGTTGACGCGCCCGCCCCACCCCAGTACACCTTACCCACACAAAATGCCAGATTAAAGGCAAATTGGAAAAATAGTACAGAGTTGCAGGTTTTTGTCTAAATTCTGCGTGATTTTGCACCATTTTGGGTGCCTTCGCATGCACCGAGCTCACCAGCTCTGCCCTCCTGAGGTGTGGGTGGCTGACCTTGGCTGGAGGAGCCGGGAAGGAAAAACAGACCGACTGGGTGTGGCAGGGGAATGCGGATTTTGGGTCCCTGGCCTGGTACAAATCAGTATTTGTAGCTGATTTTTCTCTCAAAACCAGCTGAGAATCTGCCCCTGGGGCACAGGTAGGCCCTCTTGGCTGTGTGGCTTCACGTTTCCCTTGGATCAGGTCTGGGCCCAGCCGGGCAGTCCGTATGCGTTTCCGCAGCAGGGGCGCAGGAACAGGCTGCAAAGCTGCTGTAATAAGGACTGTGGTGGGCACGTTGCCAGTTTGGTTCAGCCGCGTCCTATGTCAGCCCACAGAATGAACCGGCGAGCAAACACCATGGCAAAAGGCCCCTCTGTGATCCTCCTAGCCATTTCCATCCCCTCCAGACCAGGACAAATCAGGCATTACCAGGCCAACCAGCCAGTGCTTTAAGTTAGTTTTGATTTTAACTACCTGGATAATTTTTAACAATGCTTTCAGGAGCGGAGAGTATAATGAGACAGGTACTCTTCATTGGTTCCTTATTAAAGAGTCTTAACTTACCTCTTAAAGCTTTTTTGAATGTCTGTAACTGTTAAAACAGTCCCTAAGCTGACACACTGTGTCCTTTGGCAATGAGGGGTTATGTGGTCCTAGGTCAGGAGTAACAGTCCTCAGATTTCCTAATGCTCCCAGAGACTTATCGCTCTCCCTTCAGTTTATGTACGCAGTGTGTCTTCACAACACGAGAGATGGTTTTGTGGTACAAGATGCTTAACCTCATGGAATTGCATTACTATGAAACAGGATGAAGAAAAACATCCTGGAGTGAAAATCAAGTTTAAGGACAGGTACCATAAAGAAGACTAGTTCATTTTATCAGCTGACACAAAAGATTATCAGTGAAGTTGAAACAAAATAAAAGAACTTCCATTTAAGAGCGATCTAATAGTATGCAGACAGTGAAACAGATCCTGATGAAGAAAATCAGACTTGTCATTATTTCTTACAGGCTCAAATGACGACTATTTGTTTTAGTAGTAAGAACATGATTTGTTAAAAGAAATTTTAAACAAAGAAATGCCTGTAGTGTTGTACAAATTGAGTCACAGATCCAGGTGAATCTCACTTGCATTTCAAAAAAGCTTGTTTACAGCTTTACCTGTGTGTAGGAAAACAGATGCGAACAGTGAACACCTTGTGTTGTTACCTGGAGGACCAGGCTGAAAAATATAGAAGTAAGTATGTAAGTTATAGGATAACAAAGGATGTTTGCAAAAGTATTAACAAAATTTCAGACTGCCAACCAAGCAGATGGAGAAAGAATGGGAACTGCTGGTTGTAACTTAGGACCTGTCCGGTATGAGATACATATATATATATATATATATATATAATTTGCTTTCTGTCATGGTACATCTCAAAATAAGTAAGCATAAGATTAAAGCCACGTGTTACACATATTATAACTAATTATGCACATAATAATGGTACCACAGTGTTCTGCAGACCTACATACAATTGTTTTAAGTGAAAAGTGATTGTACTTGAGTACCACTGCTAGGTAATAAGTAACTTAATTTGATAGCAGTGCTTTTAGTAGCAACATAGATGTTTTCATTGATTTTATTGTGCATTATTTTGCTATTTGAAGTTTTGTCTTTTTCTTCCTTGTAGAAATGATGTTGACAATCCGCTAGATAAAGTCTTTCCACCCAGAAAACATCAGCACAAAAGTGAAAAATGCCACACAGGGACAATACACAACAGCCATTTCATTTCAGATGGGGACAAGAAGTTAAAAGATAGTGGAGAAGATTTAAAAGCAGCAACAATTTCTGAAGAGCTGAAATCCACATTGAAGGAGAAGCTAAGGCCCAGGTCTGGTCTCATTGTCAGAGGAATGATGGCTGGACCAGTAGCAAGTTCACCAGAGGTGATTTCCAACACTTACAAAATATTGGGCTTGGCCATGGATTTTATATCTAACCTTCTGCGATGAAGTCATTTGCAAATAATATTAAAATTACTTCTGCATGCTAATCAATTAAATCTGCAATCTGAAAACCTGGGGTAAGTTAGGAAAGTTAGGTTCTGGTTAATTCAGAAATTCAAACTGTTTCAGATGTATCCACTACCATGCAACTAACCCCTGCATCTTAGGTTACAGAATTTCCTTCGAAATCTTTTCCAGGTTTGATATCTCTTATCTCTTGACAGATGGGATTTTTCATTTTCCTACAAAAATTGCTTTTTTATCTTAGAAGTACCTACGGCTTTCAAAGTTTTCTTCGTGTCTTTCCAGTAAAACGTATTATATGTCTTGGTTTCCTCTGAGTTGCATACAACCCCACAATTAAGCTTTTAGGAGGTATTTTGTTGATGATCTTGGGTGAAAGAAAGCAGTTTTTAAAGGTATACAGCCTCTTTAACACTGTTCAAAATGTAAGTGAAAGTATGTCTTTGTATATTTATTATAATTTAAAAAAAAATCTAATTTACTATTTAACCTGCTTCCCAATACTGAAGCAATTGCTTAGCCCAGAAATTAGTGATAGACCTTTCCTTTGCTTTACATGTCTATTTAAAGATGCTCAAATTTTAATCTGTGGCTTTAATGACACTTATTTCTAGGATCTGCAAAAAAGGAGGCTTTCAAAACGATCCACTAGCGTAAGCAGCACAGCACAGTTCAAGGGTGAAGAACACGATGAAAATGACACGAGTGTCCCAAGTACTGAGTTTCAAGAAAGTAAAGGATCTTCAGCACAAGTGAATATGGAGTTTGCATCAGGGACTATGCCAAGCTCACACACAAGTTCGGCCTCTGAAAAGCTAAGAAACATTGCCAAAGATACAGATGACTCTCTTGCAAAACTGCTGTCTGAAAGAGAGAGGACCAAGACAGAAGAAAGGAGATCAGTTCCAAGCTGTGGTACAGACAGCAACGCAAAAACCTTCAAAGTGAGTGCCTCTCACAAACATTCAGGGGCTGGAAGAGAGAAGAGAGAAAGATCCATCAAGAAAAATGAGAGTTGGTTGTCAGGCCACAGGTAAGAGTATTTTTAAGAATATTAACTAAAATCTGATGGAGGACTAGGAGTGACTGAGATACATTGAGGGGAAGTAGCTGGAAGATACTGAAAGGCAGAGAAGTTTTAAGGTTTAACTTCCTAATTTTTGACATCCTAAACTGCTCAAGTTCACTCTGGAAGCAGAGGCAGTGGGGTCTGACTCCATACAACTCTTTTTTCTCTTTAGTGCTAACCCATCACTTCATCCTTTTCAGGGTGGTTTGTTATTATTCTTGCTTCATGCCCAACATTAATTGAGGTAGAGAATACATGTTCAGTGGGCTTTCGACAGGAAGAGTAAGTGTATTCCTGGTATTTGATAATCAATGAATATATAGTACATTATTAATGAGTGTCAGAGGCGTATTGGACTGGGTAAAGTTCTTTGGGAAGACTGATTTTACTGACTCCACGCAGCTGTAGTTGGATGTGCTGCTGCCACTTCCTTACCTTATGCAGTAATTGTGGAGTGAGCAGAAAAGGAGGAGTTGGACTGAAAGGGACTGCCCCAGCACACCGTTTTGTGGGATGTACTCTAGTACTGAGCTCCCTCGCTGTAGTAAGTGATTTGAAATAGTTTCCTTCCTTCAGGACTGCTGTGGTTTCAGCAAGACAGAAGAGGGAGCTATGTCCTAAGCAGAGTCCTTGTAATCTGTTTCCAAAGCAAAAGGGGTCATGCCTGCCAGCTCATTTGAGTTAAAGCCAGTAGAGCATTTCAATTCATGCTGAGCTCTGAGCTCCTGAAAACTCTCACTGAAATCAGCAGGACTGCTGATACTCCTGAAGTTAAGTGGAAATAACAGAGGGTGGAAAGGAGACTCCAAATAAACATCGACCGTTACAATGTAAGGCCTGGCTTTTGCAAGACTCTTGCCAGATTCTGCAGTGTTGGAGAGCCTTTCAGGATTTGGCCAGAGTGCTTGAGCATTTTGAGACATGAAAAATTACAATGTAGGAGTGGAAATTTGTCTGGATCTTCTTCCATTCTCTGTTACTGCTACCTGACGCCTCTGACATAAGTATTTAGATGAGTAGCTGCAAATCTATATAGAATTAACCACAGCTAGTTAATTCACAGACATCTGAAATTCTGGTTTTGTTTCCCATAGAAAACTGAAGACATAAAAACTTATTTTTCCTTCCACTTGCTGTACTTTTTCATATGCAAAAAATGCTATTGTTGCATGCAGGCTGCAGGCATCCATTGTCTACGTAGGAATAAAAAATTAAGCAAAACCACTGCCAGGCCTCAAAAGACAAGCTGAATGTTAGTGAATAAATGCTTACAAACTGAAGGGGCAGAAATACCTAGCTGTAAAACCATCCCGGTGAAATGCAGATCTACAGTATTTTGACTCCCACGTTTTAATGAATTAAATGATTGTGCTTTTTTTTCATCTAGTTCTTAGCTACTTCATGAAGTGGGTGAGAGTGGCCAGATTTGTGACCTGACCTGATATTTCAGTCTTATAATCTCAACATGGTTAAACATGTGAATACCATATTTCACATAAAAGTTTCTCCTCATTAAGAATCAGAGGTCCCGTCTGTTTTCAAATCGATACCGTTTTGCTAACTTGGCAGTGAGGAGGCATTTGGATTTCTGTGATGGTGCAAATTAAATGCTTACCTTCAAAGAGGGATGTGTGATTCAAGAGTGAGCACTAAGTTTTCTGAAATGACAGACCAACACACCCACCACAGATAAGGGGAAAAAAAAAAAAAGCAAATTCATTTATTTGCATTGCTATTGCTGCAATTCCTTGTTTCTTTTCAGGATGATGGAATCATTAGTGAATCAAATAGAGATTAATGATACAGATGTAGTCTTTGCTTTTTGTTGAATTGCTGAGGGCATCTACTTTCGAATTCAGGTAACTCTAGTGATGGTTTAAAAGGCCAGTGCTTAACTGCAATTACTTAATTGCACATAACTGTAATAAAATACTGACTTAATAGAAAATCGCTTATTTTTTCAGTTGATCCCCTTGTGGACATATTGTAACATGACAAGTGTACCACATTCCTTTAATCACAGAAAGATTGAAGGCACAGGTGAACAAATTGTTCTTCACCTCTTTTATCTACATAGTACCCGGCAATATGATGTCTGAATTCTTTCCCAGTAAAGGGAGAATGATGATTAGTGATTGCAAAGAATTAGAACAACAGGATTATTTTCTTCCTTGTATTACAGGGGGAACAGAAATTTTTGTTCTGTTGGGTCAACGATAGCTCTCTCTGTCATGATTGTATTCTTTTTTACTAGGAGTCTTTCCATAAAGAAATTGTAATATGCTGTAGTTTACATACCTACTCAGATGTAATAGCGAAGGCAATCTATATGCCTTTTTATTAGAATTTATTTTTAATTAATCTAGAATAAATGCAACATACAGGTTGCAGCAAATCTTGATGTATCCTCAGCTGTAAGCAAACAGCAGCTAATTCAGTTTCTCAATTCACAGAATCATAGAATCGCAGAATACCAGGTTGGAAGGGACCTCAAGGATCTTATGGCCCAACCTTTCTTGGCAAAGGCATGGTCTAGACAGGATGACTGAGCATGCTGTCCAGCTGAATCTTAAGTGTCTGATGTTGGGGAATCCATGACTTCCTGGAGAGATTATTTCAATGGCTGGTTGTTCTCACAATGAAAAATTTTCCTCTGGTGTCCAATGAGAATCTCCCCAGCAGTAACTTGTACCCCTTACCCCTCGTCTTTTCCATGTGTCCCCTTATAAAAAGGGAGTCTCCATCTTCTTTGTAGCCACCCTTTCAATACTGGAACATGGTGGGAAGGTCTCCCCTAAGCCTTCTTTTCTCAAGGCTGAACAAATGCAGTTCTCTCAGCCTTTCATCATTTGGCGGGCTTCCCAGTCCTTGGATCATCTTTGTGGCCCTTCTCTGGACTCTCTCCAGCCTGTCCACGTCTTTTTTGTACAGCAACGACCAAAACTGAATACAGAATTGCAGGTGTAATTAATACCTGATAAACACTGAGAAGAGTGGGATAATGACTTCTTTATCTCTGCTGGTGATGGCCTTTTTGATGCAACCCAGTATCCTATTGGCTTTCTTTGCTGCAGCATCAAGTTTTTCACTCATCTTCAGCTTCCTGTGCATCAGGACCCCAGAGACAGAGCTGTTCTCCAGCTGAGTAGATTCCAGCCTGTACTTCACTGCTGGATTATATTTTTCCAGGTGCAAGACCTTACATTTGTCTTTTTCGAACTTCATAAGGTTCTTATTAGCCCACTCTTCCAGCCTATCGAGGTCCTACTGCAGGGTGGCTCTCCCTTCCGAAGTGCCCACTTCCCCCCTCAGTTCGGTATCATCAGCAAACCTCATCAGGGTACACTTGATCCCATCATCCAGATCACTTAGGAAGATGTTAAACAGTGTTGGGCCCAGTATTGATCCCTGGGGGAGCCCAGTTGTGACAGGTTGCCAGTTTGAAAAGGAGCTATTTACCACCACCCTCTGGTGATTTTGTTTATTGTAGTATAGAAGCTGTGGTACTGGTCCCTGGAAGCTGTAGGTACAGGAGGTTATTATAATGGCATTATTTCAGTCTGAGTTTTGAACTTAATTTTCTCATGAGTTGGATGTCTGACTTTTCATATTGCATGGCTTTAGCTTTTAATAGTTTAGATATAATGCGTCAGTAGCCACAGTACATTTCTTCTTTTCTGCCTAACCTCCGTAATAGTAGTACAGTCATGAATATATGAAGTAAATAAGGAAGGGTAAAGGTTTACTTTGACAGAGAAATCATGCAGCAGAAGTAATTAACAGGGAATCAGTTTGTGATACTTTACTATGCGACTTTATCATGCAAACGTAGAGCATTGAAGAGTTTTCTTATATTTAAAAATACAAAATTCATGTAAATGGTCCAAGATTCAAAACTTAAAGTTGCTATATCTGTAGTTGTGATTTTGTTAAAATGCTGCAAGTTCCACAGGAGCTGGGAGAGATGCTGCTGAAGGAACATACTCAGATCAAAGGTAGCAACCTATTAAAGACTTTCCTGAGTCTTTTAACATGGGCAGAGCCTTGAATGGCAGTGAGAAGAGGTTCTCTGCCACCTTTAATATCTTGAGTTGTGGTCAACCCTCCCTTGAGGAGGAGGGTTGGACCAGATGACCTGCAGAGGTCCTTTCCATCCTCAACCATTCTGTGATTCTGTGATTCTCCAATAATGCTGAATCGCCTACAAGGAGGAAGTATTTATCACTAAACTGAGCACGCAGCATAAAGAATGAGCATCTATAGTGGAATGGAATTCATGATCTTTAGGAACTGTAAAAACATAAATAGCTGTTGAAGTTGATGCCTGAGATTGGTTTAAAATCTTTCTATTGCTTTTCCAGAAAAAACGTGGTGAATAATGAGTTATTTGGGAAGGCTAAATGGTGTTAAAAGGTCAAGATTTCCCCATGGCCTGAGCAAACAAAATTGGGGAAGGGCAAGTAAAACCACTTCACAGTAGTTGAGAAACTTTTCTTCCGTCTCAGCTGCAGAGTTGGTATTGGCAACATACTACAGTTTTGGCTCGTGCAACCTCTGAAGTGCTCTCCAAATTTCCCATGCCCCTTAATTCTACCAATGGGAGGTGTAGTAGTGATGTGGAAACCCTCCAGTTCTCAGCTGAATAGTTTCTGTGTGATTAAGTCTGATCTAGCCAGCTGCGTTGTGAGTGGGCAGTTCTGCAGTGTAGTGGAACCACCTTATGCTGAGTTCAACAGGCAAATATTATCTGTAGACCTCAGTTTCACTTCTGGTACGTAAGAAGAATATATTGTGATGTTTGAACTCCTAGTTTTCCTGTATAAAGCTAACCACCCTCCCTCCCTCAATTCCAGGAAAAATAGCATAGAAACTAGAATCAGAGCAATGAAAGAAGAAAAGAAGTGTAAAACTGGAATGAGACACCTAAGGGAACAAGAGGACTTAGCAGTCAGGACCTGAATTTAGGGATATCTTGCCAATTTCGTAGAACCTAAAAGGGAATGGCTATCAGAAAGGCAAAAAGACATGGGAATATCATTACATCCTAACAAAAATTTCCTCCTGCCATTAGTGAGCGAAAGGGTACAGCAGTGGATCCCATTGTCCAAAGGCAGAGATCTGTAATACAGTTTCAGGAGTGAGGAAGATAATTGATTCTCCACTCATCCTCTCATTGTGAGCAATCACCCTACTTATCCGGTTCTTCTAATTGTGTCTGCCATACCCTCCTTTGCCTTGCCATCAGTCTTGGCTTCAAACTGAATGTGAGCTAGTGGTTTCCTTTCAGAAGTCTGCCAGTACAGATAGATATTTTACATAGTAGGAACTGTTTTATGACTGTATACCTTGGCTTCAGATGCCTTTTTCAACCAAAACCTGAGTGTCTCTGATACACTTCATCCCCACCACCAGAAAAGCAAGTTCCAGTGAGTTCAGAGCCGGAATTTCTCTTCCTGCAATAGTCTCTCAACTGAGTTTGCCTTAGCTGGGCACTCTTCAGTGGTTTCCAAAATATCACTCATTATTTGGTAATAAGCCTTTTTGTAGCAGCGCTCTGCATTCTAACACAAATAGGGTAGGGTTAGTGAATTGCAATGAAAACCAAGTTCCTTAGTGGAACATTACTCATATTTCATAGAATTTTAGACATTACAGATGGAAAAGACCTTTTAAGGTCATTTGTTTCTATGGCAGATTATTCATTACTATATATATATATATTTGCTGTAATACTTTTTCCAGGATTTAGTCTAGTCCAGTCTTAAATGACTCAAGTGACACTTTTCCCCTGAGAATATATTCCAGTGTCTAGCAGTCCTTAGTCATAGGGATTTTTCCCTTATATTCACCTGCATTTGCTTTTTTCTACCCTGTTATCTATAGCTGAAGTTGATTTTTGACTGATCTTTCGGTTCCTTGCTACGTATTTGCCTCAGTTAAAATACTTCTAAATATTTTTCATAAGCCTTTGGGCATTTTTTGTCTAAAGTGGGTATTGTCTGCTTGTGATTTTATCTTTCCTGCTCTGAAATTTTGCTGTTATTTTTCTGTTAGGTTTTATTGATTTGTTTTATTTTTCTTACGTGTAGTTAAGGACTGCTCTACCTTTGTCGCATGGTGACTCTCACTAATACAGGGTAAAAACTGTCGCCTGCTGCTCATGGCATGATTGTCAGCGTTATAAAATCACCTTAGCACATTTGTCACTGCCGTTTATCACAGGCATAAACCTTCTTACTTTCAGTTTCAAGCGCATTGAATGCGAAGTGTCTCCTCAGTATTTTAGTGTGTTTTCCTCAAAAATGGGCTAATTATTAAGTCAGTCTAATCTTCTTTGGTAAGGCAATATGTGTTCCTATGGAAAAGTTACCTTCCTTCAAATCCCTGCATTGCTATGTAAGACTGGAAAGGGGTGAATGGCTTTATTTTGCTTTCTGAATGACCTCCAGTTTTCTTAATCCTGAGTGGAGACCAGTACAGGTGAACCCATTGTGTTACTGTAAATTCCTGCATTTTCCCTTTCATATATCCCTGATAATTCACTTTTATGGATCTAAGAGATTTTTAGAGGAAAACAAAATACTAATCATCTTAAAAGATAACCTTTAACTCCTTTAAAAAAATATAGGTTTTTTATATTCTTTTAGATATTAGAGACTCTGAAAATAATATTTTGAAAGTGTTATGGTCCTTAAAGGATTAATGTTCATGCTTTCTGTTATTCACAGGAATGAACAAGATTATTTTCTGTGTGAAGACCAAGCCTATACGTGTCAGTTATACATGTTTGAATGCCTAAAACTGCCAAGATACCTGCACATGTTTATCCTGCATCATTCCTGGCCACAAGCTGTGCTGATTTACATTAGAACATTGGCAGAGAATGCTGGCCATAAGTTAGTGAGCAAGGCCAGAGCAGGATTTGACATTTCCTCCATCAGCATAAGCAAAAAGCAGAGCACAAGCAATCCAGGAGGTTTCTGGACTGCACTGCACTGCTGATAACTTCCTGATCGAGGAATTTTTTCATGTGAGAGTGAAAATGCTGGAAGAGGTTCCTTAGGGAGTCTGTGGTGTCTCCATCCTTGGAGATACTCAAAACATGACTGGACACGGCCCTGAGCATCTTGCTCTTGTTGAACCTGCTCTGAGCAGAGAGTTGGTCTAACTGAGCTCCAGAGGTCCCTTCCAACCTCAGCTACTCTGTGATTCTGAACTCATGATAGATATAAGAGAGCGAAAGCAGCTGCCCTCTTTTAAATGTGGACTGTCACTGAAACAGGAAAATACAGTGCCTCATGGAGGTTAATGTATGAACGTCAGATTTCATAAAGAATAATAATCAACATTCCAGTTTTAATTGCAGTTTTTAAATACAATTGAATTTACATCTCAAAGGAAAAATAATTCCAGCAAAGTTAGTTAATGTAGATTATGTACTCAACAGTTGGCTCCAGTATTTTCTACTATGCATTTTGGTGTAAAACCAGGTTTTCTAGGAATAGTGAATTCTGGGTTTTTTTGCCCAGTAGGCTATAATATTTCACTATTATAGAGAAAATTGGTGTGTCAGATGAGATTGCTTTTTCCAAAATAATGTCTGGCATTTTGGTAAGTAATAAAGTTGTGATGCTGTGAGATGTTGAGCACTTCCTAAAAGTACCCATCAACTTGATAGCCTGTTCTATGCAGTGAAGTCTGAGCTCAGATGTCCATGTTGTTATAAACTAGATCTTGCTCAAAATCAGTCCGAAAACCCCAACTGTTTTAACTGTGTGCCAGCATATTCAGTGTCATGCACTATGTGTGAGCAACGTCCGAGGAATTCATTAAATTTTTCCCACTATGAGAGGAAGAGGATGTATTGGGCAATGGTGGCATTTGTAGGAAATAGGAGTTTAGTCAGAGCGCAACATTTCAGATAAAAGCATGGAAAGGAATGCAGATTTGGAGCAGCCTAACAGTAAATTACCTTTGCATGTTTCCTTCCATCTTTGTCTGTTTGTGATCTGTGTATAGCACCAGGCATTGTCCTTAAGCCACACGAAGAAGCGCATGGCGTCATCTCAAGCTTCGTCAATGCTTTGGTGTGGCTTTGTAGACAGGAAGCCCAGTATGAATAGTGCAGTCGGCACCTTCCTTGGGAGACTAACCAAACCCTCCTGGAGTGCGCTCTGCTGCCAGCCGGGCAATAAGGCTTTATTTGATTCTTGTAGTTGGCAATCAGGAGAATGGCTGTCAAACAAAACAGGGTCATCTTTGGAGAATATGGCTTTAACTAGCCCATACACAAAAAGTAGAGAGATTGTAGTTGCCAAATCACTCAGTAGTGAAAACCTTCAAGCATCTGGAGTTGCATAACACCTTTTATAACATAATGCTTGGACCGGAAAAATGAACCTAAAATAAACGTAATTATTGTGACTTTTGTTTCGTGCCAATGGATTTATGGCATCAGAACGTTCGACATAACATCTGTGTGTGCTGCCATTTGCCCTTTTAGTATTTTTCCAGCACTCCATAGGAAGAAGCACTTTGCAATTACTGGAAATGGCAAATGGCTTCTGTATCATTTCTTTATTTTTGGAAAGGATGTAAAACTGGAAATGCCCAGCTCATTGCCTGAAATGCATTCAGTCAATTGAGAATTTGCCTTGCTCACGCAAACACAGACGGACTCCAGATTTTGTCAAATGTAAAGCAAAAACAGACAGTATACGTCCTATTCTGCAGGTAGAGCTTCACCATTTCCTTTCACTGTGTCTGCAGTAGAGCCTCGGGGGAGCACAGTAGGAAGCAGCATAAGAAATTACCTGCACTTTAAAAACAATCAGTTGTTTGCAGGTAGCACAAGGAATTTTTGGCCCCTGTGTGTCACCCCCCCTAAGATTACCAGGAGGTAAAATCTCTGTCGTACATGTGCTCACCAACAGGCTGTTGTCTGTATTCACCTTTTTTTTATAATAAAATGAGATAAGAGAACTACCCAGCTCCTCAGTGTAAGCTCTTGTCTTCCTCCAATTTACCACCTGATGTTAGCTTTCAGGAGGATAATTTATTTTGCTAAAATCTCTCAGGTTACAGTGGTTTGTTTGGACTGTTAAAAAACTGAGGTTTCTGACAGGGAATGTAAGGCCATAAAAATTCCACATGCTTAAAAATAAATGGCCTAAAAGTTGAAGGCCAAAGCCAGACAGAGTGGGTACAGAACGGAGGGTCATATTCACCTCCGCTGACGTGAATTGATTGAGTGTTGAAGCCTGGGAACCCTCCTCAGTGCTTTAGGTAGCGTCTCTTCGCTGTTGTCTTGTAGGCATCTTCATTTAATAGAATTTTAGCTCCCTGCTTTATCTGACTGATGCTTGATTGTTTCGCTGGCAACTGTTTTGAGTTGCAGAATGTCATGGCCAGTTCACACGAGTGATACTGTGCTCCTTGAAAACTCCAGTGTGGGGGTGTTACACTGAAAAATCTTAAGGTACAGTATGAATAAAGGAGCTATGCTATTATAGTGTCTATAGCTGGCGGTAAATGTTCGTTCACCACCTAGGAGGGAGCATTCTGTTCAGATGAGGCCAACTCATCATGCAGCTCAAACCATCTTGTAGCTTAACCAGTGATTATCATTATTTTTTTCATATACAAGCCTTCCCAGCAATAACTTAGTTTTCTCCTGAATTGTCACTACATTTATTAAATTTCAGCAGGACAAAAGCAGGTTTATTAGAAATGACTTTTTTTTTTTTTCATTTAACTTTTTATATCTGTCAATGAGCCATCTGTTTATGAATTAATTTTTCATACTGCTAATGCACCAATCAAATTGGATACAGTGCTTAACTAAAAAGGTTTGGAGAAATTACGTGTATGATGACCTCTGTTACCTTTGTCAACCAGACTTACAAGCATGGCAGAATATATATTCAATCTTTTTGACAGGGTTTTTTTTCCCCCAGAAATATGTTGCCTGGTATTGATTATGATAATTTCCTTTGCATCTTTACAATAGTTTTTAATAATTCTGGTTTTATAATTTTTGCCCCAAAGCAGTGGCAAGCTGCATCACACACAATGGCATTGTTTAATCTTTCACAAATAGTAAGAGTCTAAATTTTTTCTTACCTAGTCTCCAGATCTCCCTTACTATACCAACAATGTGAGATATATCTGTTTATGGCCTAACAGCACAAGACCATAGGATTGTATTGTGACTTATGGGCATCCTTCTGACACTAAATTTTTGTCCAGAAAAGATGTATGTCCAGTAGAAAAGCTGTTGTAATCAGGCAGTGAAAATAAGATTTATCAACACGGTCACCTTAAAGCCACTGGTGACCAGTGTTTATTTGTTAAGCCCCTTTGTTTATTTGACCTGTTGTGTATGGTAGTATAAACAGGAAATAGTGGAATGTACATGCATTATTGTGCTGAGAAGTGCTTTCTCTGCGAGTTCAGTTATTTTGTGTAAATTCAGTTTTCAGCAATGCATGAAGATCAAGAATGTTCAAATATTTAGAGAAAGTACTGTATAGAATGTTTATAATGAAATATATTTTCTTCCTGTCCCATTTTTCTGCCATGATGGATGACTTCCCCTTTCCTAAGTATTCTAACTGTATGGTTTTGTGTGTACAATAAATTTTCCTGGAACAGTAACTATCTGCTGAAATGGAAATTGCAATAAATGCCCTGACAGTGTTTTGAGAAACACAAGTTCCCCGTTAAGGAGGGAACCTACACCTGTGAAAATACCCCACTTAACCAGAAAACACCCTACATCAATCTTTGATGTCAGCACTTTCCTCAGCTTGATGGGAATTTCCTTGTGCCTTGAGAATTCAAAGTGCTTTACAGCGCGTGCTTGCCCGGAATGGGTGTAGAACCAAAATCTTTTAGACTTTTCAGAATGCAGTGATCTTACAAAGATTGTTGCCAGGTGAGCTGT
Source organism: Rhynochetos jubatus (assembly GCA_027574665.1). Classification (NCBI taxonomy): domain Eukaryota; kingdom Metazoa; phylum Chordata; class Aves; order Eurypygiformes; family Rhynochetidae; genus Rhynochetos; species Rhynochetos jubatus. Next base: position 4,807,387 of record CM050653.1, on the reverse strand, counting down.
GTATGAATTATACCATAGTTGACTTTTGTTTATAGATCTTCTCAGATGAAACACTACCAAGGAGAAGGGCTTGGGACAACAAAGAATCAGGGGTGCTAATTTGATGTAGGGAGTGATCTATGTGCCTAAACGTAGGCATATAGTGCTATTTGAGACTCTAAGGTAACCGAGACACTTGATGAACCTAGGAGATATGATATGGTACCTGTAGGAGACCCAAGTCCTTCTGAGGCATCTACTGAGGCCAGATAGGATGCTGTAACCTGTATGCTGTGTTCTTAGGTGTTAAAAACTCTGTTTTTGCAAAACTAGACTGAAATGGGTTGACCTAGGAAGAAACACATTATTCTCTAGGAAGCAACAGACAACAGCATGCAATCTCAGACAAAATAATTATGTGAACTGTGGTTATGTTTAAGTGCTGTTAAGTGACATGAGTACTTGGCTGAAAAAGATCTTACTGCCAAATTTAGTGTTAGTGAGACCCTTTCCCTGACCAGGAGAGGTAAAAATACTAGCAAGTAGCTAGCAGAAAGAAATCTTAGCTGAAATTCAACAAAAAAGCAAAGGAGTGATCTGATTGTATTTTAAAATATACCACAGTCAACTCTACATCACATTATATTCAGTGAGAGCTCAATACTATTTATTCTACTATATGAGTTTGCTCTCAGTTCTCTTATATTGACCTGCAGGGCATCCTCTATTTTTACCTCATGTCCCTAGTAACATGGATGATTCATTTCTATTCTCTTTTCTGAATTGTAGCCATCCACATTTCATTGCATAAATTCTTTAACTTGTAGAGAAAGAGAAGTGTTTATTTTCTCATAGTATCAAAGACTAAAAGTGAGAAAGGTGCCAAAATGCTTTTAAACTGTAAAAGTCCTGAGTGTGATATGTCTGTGTTCTGTTTTTATTCATCTTTCACGCGCTGAAAACGGAAATTAAGTTAATGGAAAGTATGTGACATGACAGAAGTTGTTGCTATAATAATATGATGCATACAAAGAATGTTGCTGAGGAAATTATTCCATACTATTTTTGAAAGGACTGTCAGTGCAATACTTCTTTTCCAAAGCAAAGGCCAATAGTGCAGTATTGGTCTTTTGAGAAAAAACAAACAAACAAACAATTTTTTTACAGTAGTTATGTGAAACTTTTCCTTGGTCCTGAATTCATTTCGGTACAAATTCAACAGGAAAAATAAATCCATCTCATCTCCAAAAATCTAACATTCTATTTAAGTTGTGACTTCAGAGACAAGTTTAAATGCTTAGTCCTTTCAGCAATTGTTTATATGAATTTTTAACCTGTAATTTATGTAATATACAATTAAATCACAAGGGCAGTTGAACAAGTGATACCTATCAGTGGATTAAAAGATTAACCATGTAAAGGAAGCCAGTCTAGCACCTATTTCCACATTTATTATCTGGATATTTCAGGTAGTTTACTGACTGACTTTTATTTTATGTACTGATCCTTCGAAATCAGAGGCAGTCACATATAGATGAGTATCCACATTTGAAACTGCAGGCAGTATAAAATCTGCCCTAATATATGAGCTTGCAGGACCTGACATACATTGAAATAACACAAATGAAAGGAAACTGATGTTGAAACAGGACTGAAATCCTCAGTCAATTGCAGTGTATTGCTCTATGCTGGCTGCTTTTCCTGGCAGCGTGGCCAACAAGTCAAGGAAGGTGATTTCCCCCTGTGCTCTCCTGAGACCCCACCTGGAGTTCTGCATCCAGCTCTGGGACCCTCAACATGAGAAGGATATCGACTGGTTGGAGTGAGTCCATAGGAGGACATGGAGATGCTCCAGAGGCTGGAGCACCTCTGCTATGGGGAGAGAGTTGGGGGTTGTTCAGCCTGGAGAAGAGAAAGATCCAAGGAGACGTTATAGCACCTTCCAGTACCTGAAGGGGCTGACAAGAAAGATGGAGGGTGACTTTTACAAGGGCCTGTAGTGACAGAACAAGGGGTAATGTGTTTCAGCTGGTGGTGAAGCACTGGGACAGGTTGCACAGAGAAGCTGTGGATGTCCCATCCCTGGGAGTGCCCAAGGCCAGGCTGGATGAGGCTTGAAGCAACCTGGTCTAGTGGAGGGTGTCCCTGCCCATGGCAGGGGGGTTGGAACTGGATGATCTTTAAGGTCCCTTCCAACCCAAACCATTCCATGATTCTATGATTCCTCAAGTTTAGTTTTTTTCCATTGAAAAGGTTTTTACTCTAACTCTGTTTATTTCTTTATACAAAAATGTTAGTGAGACTGAGCTCCTTTGAACAGAATATTTTAAAAGCTAAAAGTGAAAGCCATTGAATATGTTTTTTATCTATCTGCATCTTTTATTATCTCTCTCCACATACACACATACCCTCTGTGTATATACACACACACAATTTTTTTCTGTGGACATACTCCTTATTTCTTATTGGTTTTTTTTCAAACAACTTTTCTCATTAAAAGTGAATATTTGGTCATTCATTTTTTGATTAATTTTAATGTAGGAAGTCTCCAGCATCCACGTGCTATAAAGAAGAGCAGATGAAGGATGTCCTAGAATTAGGTAAGTTATGTCAATCTTCAGTTTGGCTTTTGCCATCATATTCTTCAGAGCAGCTGTAACCAAGTACATCTGAGTCAGTCTTTTTGTAACTCTTAGTTAATTCAGAGTAATTGCAGTTGCGATTAAGTTCTTGGTTAAGACTGTGCAAAGAAGTCATCAAGAAGTAACCAGACAAAGGGTGGCTGATGTAATTTTATCTCTCCTTTCTGGCCAAAACTTTATTTTATTTTTATAAAGATGGATGATAGGAAATTGTTAATTGTCGTATTGATAACCTCTGGCATAGAGCCTGCTAGAGGAAGCAATTATTTTCATCAAACATATGATATGATTTTCTGTCTTTCAGTTGATGTTGGGGATGAAGAAACAACTGGAGAAATTAGTAAGAACCCGGATCTTCCAACACTGTGTATGCTTCAAGTAGTTTCAAAGGCAATTGATATTTCTCTTGCAAAAGTAAGATCAGCTATGATGGTAAATACAAATAGATGTGTGAGAACGTTATTTCAGTTAAGTCAGCCAAAGCTGCAATGGATTGCTCTGTGTTCCATGTTTGTGTGTGGTTTATCATGTGCTGTATTCATTCCTGAGTATTCCTTATTTGGTATTCAGGTGAATAAATAATGCTGAGATGCCTCTCCAAAATTCAGGGAAATACCAGAAGAGCATGACAGACTGTATCACCCCACTTTAATCACAGATAATACCTTTAATTGTTTTATTATTTTAGCTTGTATTATTTTATTAATGGCCCTAGTCAGTTATTGATGTGCTTATTCCCCAGTGCTTTAAATCGACAGTGGTTCAGAACAAGTTTATTATTCTATCACTGTTTCTCCTTTGTTCATCTTCCTTATTTTGATCAGAGACAGAACCATTAAATACTTTTAATATTTTCCTTCCCTTTCAAACAGAGGGGGAAAAAACCAGAGGGAAGATAATGAGGCTATCTTCCAATTTAATTTCTAGATCAATGAGATCCAAGTAACTATACAAACACTGAGCAGTCTGTTCATATTTGCTCAGCTTTACTTGAACATGTATGCAATTTCTTCACTTTAGCTATCCCTGAAGAGTAGTGCTGTGCGATTGTTCAGGGCCAAGATCTGAACGTGGCACAGGCTGATATGCCATCAGACATACAGCAGTCAAACATTTGAGTAACATGTATCTCATACCAACAACTGTGACAGGCAAAACGGGCTGCCTTTTCTCCATACGGTGTCAGAAGGTCCTTTTCTCGCTAATGTAACCATTAGTTACTCTTTAGCTGTTAAATTTAAGGCAATATTCTGTAATGCTTTCATGGGAAACTGTGCCCCAGACGATCTGCATGAACAGTTTCCTGTGCTGAGCAATACACAGCGTTAGGAGTTGAAGGAATACTGCAGGAAAAGGAAAATATTGCTCCTTTTCATTTGAGTGTTGCTATTTACAGTATGTATAAAACAGAAAAGGGTGGTTATAGCGACTTAGTCATTACACTTCCACACTCCTCCTTTCTTTTCTACAAGTTACTGCAAGAAAACCTATGTGTTTTGGATTTGGTTTTAAAATGAGAACGTTTTTCTTTTCTTTTACAGGAATTAAAAAATCTTTTGTTTGGCTCTAGTCTTTGTTGCTTCAGCGAAGAATGGAAAATCCAGAGTTTTACATTTAATAACATACCACAGTTAAAATACGGCATTGTGCAAAAAAAGGTACTGCAAATGACTTCCTTAGGGTGATCTTTGCTTCTTACACTGAGTTCACAAAGGCTGTGTGTTTCAGCAGTAAAAAAAGTCTTCTAAAGACTCTTTCTTTAACTGTTCTGGTTACCACTGGATGATGTCACCTTGTCAAGTCTTGTTAGGAGGCTTGAGATAGGTGGAATATTTCTGAGGGAAACTTAAAGTAGCTACGGAAAGTGTGCGTGCGCGTGTGTGTGTGACAGGGTGTTATTCACCGGGAGGAAGACAAACCACTTCAGCTGAAAGCTAGTGGTGGTAGAAGAATAAAAGGCCATAAATCAAGGATGGGGTTTAAGAGAAAAAGGATATATGGAGGCAATGATTAACAAGTTTAAGGTGAAGCTTGATCTGTCTCAAAATGGGAGGATGTAGCAAGATTTCCCTGCGGTGCCTGGGAAATCAGAAGGAGTTTTTTGCCTCTTCAAGATACGGGGTTCACATGATGAGGCTCATTCCTAAAATAAAAGGGAACAAATGCCCCTGCAGTTGTCACTGTGACTGGGACTCTGGGACTGCTGGTGGGACGACCTCTTTTGCAGCCATGTTTCTGTAATTCTGGACTGCAGCCACAAGATGCCAGCTCCTCCCTAAAGCAAGGTTTTCATCAATTCCTAGGCATCATCTACCAAGTGGCAGTTTCTAAAATCCTCAGCAGCTTCCTGTGGTGACCAGAGCTGGTAAAACCACCATGCCATGACTAGGGGCAGCCTGGAAAGAATGTACCCAATCCATAGGAATTTTTGGTGCTAACAAAGATCTCTCTGCTCTAGGGCATTCAGTGAGACACTCACTCATCTGGTGTCTAGCTTGTCAACCTTGCTGGGGTCCTGACTCTTACAATGCTTCAGACTGTCCTTCTGCTCTGTATGCTGGATGCAGTTGGTCAGCCTGTTTTCTCTACTGGCCAATGTGTAGATTCAGAGCAGGGGCCTCACGCAGGGCACAGGATAAGTAGCTGCCTCCAAAATCAAACAGCTTCATTGTAGAAATGCATCCTCCTCAGCTGCAGCTTAATGCTTTTGTCTCTGCCTTGTGACTCTTCCGGGATATCCATGCATCAAGTTGCTTCTCTTAAGAGCAAGGACCTGAGGACTTCAGGAAAGACTAGGGAAGGAGTAGACTCCTCTTTACAAAACACTTTTCAACTTTCTTCACTGATGAAGAAAAACTTTATCTGGCCTGAGAGAAGTAGCCCATTATGTACTGTACAGAAATGAGAGGAAGAGAGGCTTTGAGGCAAGGACAGTGGCTAATAAACATATCGTTAAGATGTTTAATTAACTTACCATGTCAAGTTAAATATTTCATTAGACTAGTGATCTCAGAAGAAGGCTGCTTATTCTTAAATAAAAGCTAGTGGGAAAAAAGGTCATATATTCCTTCTCACTTCCAAAAATCATTTCAGCTGAGCAATTGTTTGATTCTCTCCTACGTTAAATTTCTGTGGTGCTTTTAGAAGATATTTAGAATGACTTCTATCACTTTTTTTTTTTTGCCTGGGACGCTTTCCTTGGTGGACTGAAACAAACCTTGTTTTTTTCCTTAATGTATTTCAGACAATTCACTCATTAGTTACATACGTAAATATAGAGAAGTAGTGTGTGTGTAATATAAACGAGGAAGTGAAAGGTATTGATATCTGAGCTATTTTCTGATAGAGGACCTTTATTTTCTAGGTTGCATACTGTGCATACTGCATGTACCTGCAGGTCCCATTGCCTTAGGCTTGATGCTGTACTTAGAACAACACGAGATTAAACTGAATACTTTGATCACATTGCTGTTTGAAAATAGCAATGCTGGCTGCACTTTTCATTCTCCTTCAGGGTTTGAGAGGAGTTTAACACATCCTGAACTGATTCATCACAGCCTGGTTGCAATCTACAGAGGAAATCAAGGATGCAAAGATGACAGCAGTGAGATCCTGGATTAATCTCATGCTATGGAGAGTAACAACAGTGTAGACTTTGTCATGACTTAAAATCAGATCACAGACTCTCCAGAAAACCTGATGGGTGGTCCATACTTTCTTACCCTCATTTGTTTTTCTTACTTTACCTGGGTGGACAAAGCTAGCACTGCTACGTCAGCCTACATGGGATGTGGGTTTAGGGAGGACCTGTCTTAAAGTAATGGACTTCCTAATGCTAAGAATGAACTCATTTCTGAGAATGGCAGCATGTGCTGACAGACACATGGGACAGCATCTGAGGGATTTAATACGCTGAATCCTCTGTTACGTTGCAGTAATTCCCAGTACTACCAGTGAGATGTGTGGTGTAGTGTTATCTGTGATGACAGTGGTGTCCTGCATAGCCTGCTCCGTTCATTCATAGAAGTTCCAGACAATTGATGGCTTTTATCTGTCTCCTTAGCAAACTACTGGAGTAAATATTATGATGCGATGCAAACAGGAGAGAATTGAGTGACAAGGGAAGGAGAGTTATGCTGGATTATGTTTCCTAAATGAGAAAAGGGCTTACTGGTTGCTTCTCAGGACAATTAGTGCGGCTGTCTCTGCCATACAGTTAACCCATAGGAACAGGTCTGGGTCATGCAATGGAGTCAGGTGGACTAGGTAGCAGGGCATAAGCAAGGAGAAGGAAATATATTGCCACCCCACCCCACAGTCTTTGAAAACAGCTATGAATCTATTTTCCATAAAGTTTAAAGTTACTATGGTATTTGTTGGTATTGTGATTTTTTTCCAACATTAATAATTTGAAAAGTTCAAACTTACTTCATTTTCTTTCTCTTCCTCAGTGACACAGCTGCCTGGTGTGGAGGGCTATACATAAAACTGAAAGCTTGGTTTAGTGATGTAAGTGGGAAGTTGAGGGGAAGCATAGTGCTCAAAGGAGGTAATAGAGCAAGGCTTATTTTCACACTTGGAAAACATTTGATTTCTCTCTGGAAGTTAAGATAGACTGTGGCTCAGTAGGGATCAGGAGATGTTTCATTTGTTTACATAATCAGAGAACAGATGTTTAAAAAGCTTTCCTTTGATATTATAGATGTCTAGGCATTTTCAGGAAAAATAGGTGGGAAACACAATACCAGTTAGTAACACTGATTTTCCTTTGCTTACAAAATAAAAGAAAGCAGCAGAGACACTACACAGTCATGGATGAAAAGAGAGAGATGAAAGAACGGCTTAAGCCTGAATGGAAGCACGTGGCTTCCAAAAGTTTTCACCAGCATCAAACAGTGCAAATTGTTTAGCTCATGGAGTGTCCTATTATTCCCCTTAGGGTGGCCCATGTGGAGTACTGGCTGCAGTTCAAGCTTGTGTCCTACAACAGCTTATCTTTGCAGACAGTAACAGGAATAAAGACTCGCGGTAAGTCAGCAGTTGACATCAGAAATATTTTCCATACAGAAGTAAAAAGTTTTTTCTCTGCTGCAGCCACTCAGGAGCCTTTTGAGTTTGAACTTACTGAACCTCACTTTGTCTCTGAGAGAGAAAGAAAGTAGCATATGATTTACTTGTATTTTCTTCCCATTCAACTATAGGGCTTTAGAAGCTGGTGTTTTATTTGTATAATTACTTGTGATTAACCAAAGAACTCTAAAAAAATCCAAAAGCTTGAATTGAGGCCAATGAAAATTATTTATCCTTCAGATCTCATGGAGATATGATTTCAAAGAAAATGTAATCAAGGTTTGAAAGACCATGAAGTTCATGTGGTTTTTGACAGTAAGAAACTCAGGGAAAGTGAAAAATTAAAGTTATAGCTATAATTTTTTTCTTGCTACTGTGTTTGATCTTTCACAATTAAACTCCTTAATAGAATATTAATTTAAATTCTGTGTGTGTATTTTCCACTTACTTTAAATCAATGTTTTTAAGTATTGCTAGTATCAAGGAAAACTCCTGGGACTGCTATAATCTTAACATACTTGTCACTTTGCTAAAGAAACAGAGCTTGTTCAATGAAATGTTGGGAAGTAATGTCTAAAAAACCTGGACTTGCTGTATTTTCCTTTTGTCTTCAATAAGAAATGAAGTCTATTACAAAGGAAGAATTTCACAAAGCTTTCCTGTGCTTTAGAGGTACAGTATGTTGAACGGGGATAACAGTATTCTACTGGTTTACGCTGCTACCACCTCATGTTATTTGTAGGTGAAACACTGACCCCAGTTTGGTTGGAAGAGAAGCTTTCATGCTGAAACTTCACTTGGACTTAATTTCCTTAGAATGTAAAAAAGTTTACTTAATGTAAATTCATTGTTTGGGCTGTTTTCATCAATAATACAAAGAAATGGGCACCTGTAGAACATCATTATTTGTCTTCGTCACCCAGGATGGGAGGAGACAGTTAATCAAAGGATTACCAGGCCCTTGGTTGGGTCCACACAGGTGCCCAGGTCCAAGAGTACTAGTGAGTAGGCAGTCCTGGTACGAGACACATAGTAAGCCATTAGAGATGTTGAAAACCAGGCTTTGAGTCTAACAACACTGAAAGTTTTACCGTCACTATTATTTCTGTTGCTAGTTATCATTGGCACTGACAGCCTGTGGACCCCAAGACAAGGGCCAAATAAACAGGATGCTATGAACTCTCCACTTGAAAATTGCCTGTTCCTTGAAGTCACTTAAAGGCAATTAGCATGGACTGATAGAGAGTCAGTGGTGTAATACACATGCAGGGTGTAATGTCAAGTTAATTCTGCAGCGTTATGCAGTTTAGGTTTTTTCTTCTTTTAATTTTTCTGTTCAGTTGTTCCAGTGCATCACATCTATCTGTAATTCATACCAAGAGCCTGCTGTTCAGGGCACAGTTTTTAAAAGTGCAAAAATTAGCTAACAAAACTTTATTATTCTAATTCAGATTATAATGAGAGCAGACTTTTCAAGACAGAATGAGACACTTGTCCACATGCAAGAAAATAAGTACATATTAGATTTTTATGGCCAGGAATTTCCACAGAACTCACTGAAGAATTATTTCTGGTTGTGAAAACCAATAATTTGTTTCAGCTTGGAGAACAGCCTTTGATCATCTCCTCCTTGGTCCCTTTGAGTCTCAGGTCATCCTAGGTATAAATAGAGATATTAACCTTTTCCTCTTTCAACATGGTTCAGTGCTTGTAAATGTCATAAAATTATGTGGCACCCAATAAGTGGATTAAGGCCAGATTGTTTAAACTATCAGTGTCCCAACTCATGCCAGCTCTAACAATCCTGTTTACATGGCAATATTTACCTCTTCTATTTTTCCCTTCCTATTATCCACATGGCTTTAAAAGATTTTGCTTTTGCATATTTTGTGTATGAAAAATGCTGCTGAGGTATGCAGAAAGTCTCCAAGGAATTTCAGGTTAGCAGGTGAGCTCTTCGTCTTTATGCACAGAAATGCTAAAAGCCTCCAGGCTCCTAAAAATGAATAGCAAGATGGACTGTCTTATTCATGAGATAAACATATCTTTCGTATGATGTGTTTGCCGTGGGCAGAAACTCTTAGCAGACAGAAAGGAAAGTCTCGGAGCTTGAAATGAGAAGATTAATACTTCTATCTAATTCTAACCTGCGTTTTCAGATTACTAACCACTTCACAGTAAGTGTTTGACTTCAGGCTTCTTTGACATTGAAGAAATAATTATCAGGTGTCCTTCTTACTCTGCTGCCTCTCTCAGACACATAAATGACTTGCTATGATTCCCATAAATTTCTGAGTGTCTGTATTAGAACACAGGCAGAGATAAGAGAAAGTTGTGATTACTTGACAACTCTCACCAATTATTTCCCATATCTCACATCCTTCAGAGAGGGAAACATTCTCTAAATGGACATTAAATTCAAGGCAGACATGGAACTTGAAAGTCTGTTTAATATTTTGATGTTTGGTGTTTCTTGTTTAGTCTTTTGAATTATTAGATCTTTTACTCAAATGCTGGGAACAGGTTTTGACATCGTCTCCCATGCTGGTAACACTCTAAGACTGATAATATCTGAATTTCAAAGACTGCCAGTGTTGAAGCCCCTAGAGAAAATTCCAGTTCCGTGCTTCCCAGGGCCTTGGATCTGTTGTCCACTTCTTCAGGCTTATGGATGTTGGGGTTTATTCTGAAATCTGCCAGTTTTCCATGATGTGACTTTGAGCCTCATAGTCCTTTATTTCTCCATTCACATCTTGGAAATCAGAGTAGCAGGAGGTATTAGAAGACTTCACAAAACACAATTTATAGGAAATGTGTTGACAGAGTTGTTTATGTGTTTGGGATCACTAGACTACTGTAAACATTCCATAGTTTTGTATATCACTGTATAAGTTCTAAGCCAAGCATTTAAGTGAAAAATTTTCTGTAAGCGTGAGGCTCCACAGACCAATACTGGGTTGGTTTTAGGTCACCACTTTGGGGCATACCTTATTAAAAAAATGCAATCATAGTTCATTAGTTCATTACAGCTCATAGTTCATTACAGATGATACTTCAGATAATGTTTAGTAGTTGGTAAGAACATTGTGGTGTAGATTTGTACACAAGTTAAGACATCAAAAGTTAAGAAAGAAATTAAGTATGAAGGCCCATTATAAACTAAAAATCATATTAAATATATAAACTGGTCCTGTTACAGACAGATAAGATTAAACCAATCTTATTACAGATTTAAAGATGAATTAGCTTATCTTATCCAGTTTTTGCCAATACAGTATTGTTCCCTAGCATGTATTTATCTGTCTTTTTTGTCCAACCAATTATAAATGTGTTCTGAAAGACCATCCACTTATTCTTTTAGAAGATTAGTTTTCAGTGTGTGATTATAGATCTGTGTATGATCAGTTCCTGTGGTTGATCCTACCTCTTTTAGTTCTGTCATGATACTGGTCCATTGCTCGCAATGATAATAATTGTTTTGTTTGAATTGTTCCTTTTAAACCAGATGCTATCTTTAGTATTAATGTCCTGGGAGGAATGATTGTGAAAGTCATCTCACATTCACCTGTATTGCAAGGGTGTTGTCATCGAACATACAGACATATAGACACAGCAAGTTTACAATTCCTTAACTTAAGTACCTGTAACAGCGGTCTAGCCATCACTATGTGTAACATCAGCTCATCCAGATCCCCCAAATGCAACACACTGTTGTTAACACTTGACATAGGTGAATGAGGAGACCTACCCACTGTGCCTGGAGTTTGTTTTACTAGAAATCTAAAGATGAAGGTTTTCTAGATATAGATCTATTTACTGGAAGTTATTATCTTCAATAAGACCCAAGCTACCTTCCTAAAAGCTTAAAATAAGATTTAGGGTAGTTCATCTCAAAGAATGATTCCAGAAAGCCGCTACTCCAGTGGTGACTTCAGTTGCATCTCCTTAGACATCTTTAGGTGGTGAATAGCAGCACCACATCATCCTATCACCTGTTCAGTCCAGTGCTGTGAGCTCTCCATACTGTGTACACAGTGAATGCTCCCATGGCATTTCATTCAGATGCTTAAGCCTCAGAGAAAGGTCAGATTGAACTGTACCTTTATACCTGGTTTGTCTTCCCAGTGACAACACTAGCTCCCTGTTCAATTTACAGGGTTTTTTTTGAGCTGGCCATCCAAGTTGTCTCTTTCTTGACTATAGAATGGAATGAGATACCTAAATGATAATTTTCTGAGGCAACTTGCTGAAGGCTCATTATTGTATATTACAACACCTAAATAGTCTCTGAAAACCATACCTTTGTTCTTTTAGCTACAAACCTGCTGTGAATCTGTGTACACTGTAATTGGGGCAGTTTGCCCTCTAATATGTAAGCTGCCCAATACACACTTTGGTACCTGTCTGTTTCTTGCATTTCCTGGACTGCAGTTGTCTTCAGCCTTCGGAAGTTCACAGGACCAAATGCCTCACTTTGGCTATTGCAGACATACTGTGGCGTGCAGGAGGCAATGAAAAAGCAATTGTGGCACTGTAAGTAGTAGAAGTTGTTTTAGTTATTGTGCTATGATCGTATATTTTTGTCTGTTATATATGTATGTAGTTCACAAAATGAAAGTTTCATAAGATGTATTTATACAGTCTAAAATTACTTAGGGAGAAATGCAAAATGTAATTTCTGCTGTCCCAATAGCTGGAACACAGTAGTAAAATTATTCAAAATTGCTGTGGATGATCATAGATTCACAGAATGGTTTGGGTTGGAAGGGACCTTAAAGACCATCCAGTTCCAACCCCCTGCCATGGGCAGGGACACCCTCCACTAGAGTCCTTTCACTGAGGCTAGGATTCCTCCAAAATCTTTATCAAGAGTTATTTTTTCATATACAGCATTTTACTCCAACGATTTTGTATTGCAGGATATTCTCTTACGGCTGGGATTAATTTCCTTTTGCTGTAGCTGCCTACTAGTCATGCAATGTATGCTAAGCGATTAGGCTGCTTGTACACAAGTCATCTAACTTTTAGATAGCTGGTTTTGACTGTACTGGATCCTACACAATGTTTCTATGTGAACCAGGGTTTGTGATGATAGGTAATTTCTTTTATTAGATCACCCAAGATAGCTGAAAAAATAACAGAAAATTTGGACACAGAAGTCCTTCTTCAAAACTGAAATAGAAGCAACAAATTCAAACACATTTCAAGTGATATTTTGCATATTTTACGTCTATAAAATGCTTCATCTGTGATGATATTGTACATACGTTTTTCTGCTTGTTTTAATGTCATTGCTCTAATATGCTTTTCAAATAAAAGCTGTCATTGACATCTTAAAGTTATCTGTATCCTCTTTCTGTAAAAGAAACTTGTAAATTGTATTAAATAGACTGATGGAGCACAGCACAGCTAAAGTATATGTTTCATTGATAAAAGTTTGCTTAATATGCAATATTATTATGCAAGAAATCCTTTATTTTAATACGTGGTTAAAAATAATAATACATCTTTCATTTTTTTACGAAAATCTTTCAAATAACATGTTGATTTCTCTTTAATGCCATTTTGTTCCTTTTAACTTTGGTTTTGTCTCAATATCCTTTTCAGGCCATCAGGAAGACAGCAGTTCACTCCTGTAGGAAAATACAAGGCAGATGGAATCTTAGAAACTGTGAGGCTCTGTGTAACTCATATTAACATTCTCCCTATATCCTTCTTCTAGCTTTTCCTATTTTAGTACAAGGAATCTGATTTCCATTGCTCTCTTAGTGTTTTAAATCTTTTTTGTGTCTAATTTGTTAGTTGTCGTCCAAAACCCAATAGGAAATAACAAAAAACCTGTAGGCTGTCTGGCTCTGAGTTGTCCCAGTGTCTGTGGGCAATTGGTCTCTCTGAAGTCCTTTTTGTTCCATCTACCTTTCAAGCTTGTAAATTGTGCCGACTTTTATTGGTATGCAGTAAAAGTGAACATGGATCCTTTGAAGTTGGTCAGCATGGCCGTGAGCATCAAAAGGCAGTATTTTCTTTTTGTCTTATGCAGATTTCTTTACCTTTCCTTTCCCTCCAGAAGCTCCAAGTGGTGAAATACTTTCCAGTTATGCCTTTATTTCCATCTGAAGCTCTTAAATGGCTTTGCAAACAGGGATGCCATAAGCTGGGCTTCAGTGGTTTAAGGAGGTATTACTGACCTCCTAAGTGGAGGCATGGATGTGTCAACAACTTTTCAGAACCAGACAGCTTTGGAACAACTGGAAGAGAAAATGTGTGTAAATAGGATGAATGTAGCAGAAAACTTTGGCTATAACTGCTCTTCCAAGAGACAAGATAGATAGATTATTTAATTAATATGTTAACATAATTCTGAGCTGCTGGCTATTTCAGAGTGCAACTAACACCATTACCCTGCCTCTGAGTACTGCTTATCAAAGGTCATGTGGACACAGTCACAGTGAAAATGTGACGGAAAGGAATCTGATCCAGACTGCTTGATCTTTCCTTACAGAGTATGTGCAAGACCATAATTTCTGTCAAAATCTGAAAATGGAAAAATAGACAAAGAATGTTGAAGTAAGGGCCTAGATTTGTGATTTCTCCTGACTTTCATGTTAAATAGGAGTATTCATGGGAGTATTCTCTGAGTATGTTGAGAAGTGCTATGATACATGCCTGCTACAGATACCAGGCTTAACTCACAAACTCCTGAGCTGCTTACCCATTCTGTGTCTTCTAAAGCTACAGTATTCCTATGTTTGCTCTAGGAATTGTTTTTCATTGCCTAAACAATGCTTAAAATTGAATCAAACTCTCTGTTCAACAAACTTTAAAACCAACAAGAAACAGTATTTAAAACATCAGAATATATGAAGTGCTGAGATACAATATTATACCAAGTAACAATAGTAAGAGTTAGATTTCATTAGATTTTTATTCCATTTTGTTATTTCAAATCTTTCCAGTCAGATTTAAATTTTTGTCTACTTTAGTTCAGCTTTCAGGTTATAAAAATGAATTGCTATTTTTTCAGTTACCTTTGTTTTCTTCTTACTTTTCTTCCCAGCTAATACTACATAGTGCCACAAGATACGGAGATCTGATTGTATTTCTTCAGCAGAATATTCACCAGGTACTGTGAGCTGAGAAAATACTAAACCTGTTATAGTTCATCTGCCAGTTTTGATTTGTTTATCAGTCTCATATGATGTCTTCTGAACATTGCTTCAAGCAAATATGGACATTTCATGCATTTTAACAAACAGAGCAACAAATTCAGTTTTAGCATAAACAAGAACAATTTCTGCTTTCAGTTTGATTTGCATTTCTTTATGACTGGGCAAAAAATATATACAACTAACAAAATAAAGCCAGTCCTTTTCTTTTTCAGTTTGAAGTTGGTCCCTGTGGTTGCATCCTTCTGACCGTGTCTGTCATCTTATCAAGATCTATCAATCTGTGAGTGTCTTTGTGTCCCTGTTTCATAAACTGCAAAAGGAAACAAGCTGTGCAATGTGAGGAAACAGCCATGGTGTGCTTAACTCTGGCCTTTTTAATCTGTCTTGGCATTTACTCTGGTAAACGTAGGGAAGTTATGCAGATTTACTCACCTAATCTTGGCTTTTTTTTTGTTGTATAAATACACTCATGTACTGTTAAAATGGCAGTGATCAGTCCGCCATATCTGATATAAATGACTCCATCTAAACATTAGGCATCAGGTGTAAATTTGTCTATGCTCCCTCTCTTCACAGTTGAAAGCAAGACTCCTTTAGAGGGTTATTTATTTCACATACTTTAGAGCTTGGACCTTGGTAGGGATGAATAACTTATTTGTGATGCCCCAATCTCTCCATCAATGATAATGATAAAGAAAGGCTAGTATAAAATGGATTAAGCAGCCAATTTTTAGATGGTTTTAAGCAAGATATGCCAAATCTGGTCTCATTTTATTAGAGTAATAACTATGCTGAACTCTAACTAAGGAACAGTCATAACCTCTTTATAAACTTGCCCAGGTGCAGTTTCAGTTAGTTGTGCTTTTATACATATTAAACATATTTCTGTGGTACTGTGAATATCAGAGAGGGTCAGAATATAAAAGCTTTCTTTGTTTTGTCAAATTGCACTTTTGGACAAATACCACAGAGTATTTGTAAGTGAAAAGAACTGTTCCCTGACAGCTTGCAATAACAACTGACATGAAGAGAGCTGCTGCACTTGAAAGCAGCACGTTTGCTTTGTGTAAGCTTTAATTTCTTACATCTCTGCATTGTCTTGAAAATAAATAGCAACTCAGTCCAAATCTGTGATATTCATTCAGTTGCTCACCTACTGAGAGTCTTACAAGTGTTTATAGATTGGGTTTTTTGGTTTTGTTACCTTTTCTTCCTTTCCTTCACTTAGAGTAACACTTCAGGCCATTGGCTTAACTCCACTTTCGCACCATAACACAAGTGATGTGATAATTTTATAGCATATGTCCTTTATTCTCTTTTTTCTGATCAAGTCACAGAAGAAAGGTCCAGATTAGTAATGGTATTTGAGCAAGTAATATATTTGGCATTTGGTAGGATCACCAAAAGGAGCAATGTTCTTAATTGCAATTAATTATGTTGCTTTACTTGCTATAGAATGGTAAACACTTTTTAATAATATAAGCAAGGAACTTGTTTTTCCCATCATCTCTCAGTTCTTATCAGATGGATTATGACAAAGCCAATCGATCATCTCTGATTGTATTTGAGGTAGCTAAGTGTTTAAAGTGAACGTGAAATGTTCATGTGGTGCCTATTTGCATTTTTAGTTATCTAAATATTTCTTCAGTTGTGGTCCACAATGTCAGAATTGTTTATAAAATTTAGCTCTATTTCAGTGAAGATTCATGATTTTCTTACAAAACTTCATTTTAAGGTACCGTTACTCTTCTAGCTTGGTACTGTATAATACTTTGCATGCATACCTATCTTTTGTTTATAAGACACAGGAATTATTCTCTGTGGAATGTGTTTTCAGACCTTTGCATACATTTTTTTAGAAGTGCAAACTACGTTTTGTTTATGTAATTTTCAGTAGTAGATTTGAATGGCTATGTTATAGTACTTCTCTTAGGATGTACAAATCACAGAATCTGTATTTATACAGTCTGAAATGACTTAGGGAGAAATGTAAAATGTCATTTCTACTGGCCCAATAGCTTGGGCAGAATTGTAAAATTCTTTGAATGATCATAGAATCACAGACTGGTTTGTTTTGGAAGGGACCTTAAAGACCAGCCAGTTCCAACCCCCTGCCATGGGCAGGGACACCCTCCACTAGACCAGGTTGTTCCAAGCCTCATCCAGCCTGGCCTTGGACACTTCCAGGGATGGGGCATCCACAGCTTCTCTGGGCAACCTGTCCCAGGGCCTCCCCACCCTCTCTGGGAAGAATTTTTTCCTAATATCCAATCTAAATCTCCCCACTTTCAGTTTAAACCCGTTACCCCTTGACCTGTCACTACTTGTGCTTGTAATATCAAGACAAATATCTCACTGCTCATCTTATCAAGAAATATGTACCATTTAGTGAGCGTTACAAGCATTGTAACTAATTATTTACATAACTAGCATAGTTCTGGATTAGTAGTTGAAGACAAATAAGAGTTGTTTTAAGTAATGGGATTTTCATCCAGTAATAGATCTCCCTAAGATTTGGGGTTTTTTGTCCCAGATGTTAACAGTAAAACACTAGGATTTTTTTTTAAAGAAAAGTTTCAATTGTTACAATTTTTGTATGCAGATTGTATTGAAAAAGCTAGATAGGTTATTTAATTTTAGTTGAGAAGTTGACATATTTTTGTTTCTCAGATCATGTGCAAACCTTCTGTTTGGGTCATTTCTTCACCATGTGCCCACAGTATTGACTCTCTAGGGTCCCTTGGTAAATATCTCTTCTTTACATAATTGTCATTTTTGTAAGCAACCTAAAGACTGAGGATGGAATAGTCTTGAGCTGTGGTTATCATAAAACAACACTGTAACCTGCAGAGGTAGGTCCAATGACACCAAACCAAAGCTTTTACATTTGGTTCAACAATGGAAAGACTGGCATTTTGATTAATGAATATTGAAATATTTCTTTCAATCAAAAATATTCTTCCAAACGTTTTCTGTTTCATGAATAATTCCAGTGTTTACAGAAGCTTTCACTTCAGGATATAATTAGAAAAAAATAATGATATCTTACTTTATAGGATGGGGAAGCAGTAATTATAAGTTAAAAGGCAGAGCATTGAACGTGGACTAAATGGTGAGTTGATTAATTGAAGGATAAGTACCACTGTGTCAAGACCTGTGCAGTTCAACCACCCGGAACTGATCTAGAAGGGGTGCAGTGAAATGAGACCACAAAGCTTACAGACTTCCTCAGAGAAGGCACATCTGTGGACAGATGCTTCCCATGTCTGTACAAATGGAAGATGGCATGCTGTTGTGACCATGCCACGTAACTCAGGAATGACAGCTGCAGTAGGTGGTGTGGTTCGGAATGATCAAGACCTGTTAGCGACTTCTTAAATCTGTGACTGAGTTCTAGCAGTTCAGAAGGATCTCATAGTGCCAACAATGGAGTAATCTCATCTAAGTTTAGACTTCTGAAAGTTACGCCAAGTCTCAGTCCTCCCAGCTCCCGCTGTAATCAGTGAAAAGAGAGAAGTTTCCCTAAGACAGAGTCATCCCACCTGAAAATAAGTGTCAACAAAGGTGAAGAGAATTGCCATAGGCAGTGCCTGTATTTTTTTGTTTGATTTTGGAGGAAGAACTACTAGCTAAGACTCCTATTTCTTAGATGCTTGCTATTTTGAGGGTAAGATCTATCTTATTTATTTACTTTCTGTGGGAATATTTGCATTTACCCTTCCTTTATGCTCAAAAAAGAGAAAAAGGTCATGATTCATTTGATTTATTTTGAATGTCTACCTTAAAATGAGATAAATCATTTCCTGTAATGCTTACTTATCTCCCCTGTATCAAAAAATATCTAAATGACATACCTCATACAGAGGTTTACACAGTAAACATTAAGTGGTGAAATGAATTCTGTCTTATAGTGACTGGTCAATAAAATGGGAGATGAATTTCAGTGTTAATAATGCAAAGGATTACACATGATGAAAAACCAGTCTGAAAAACCAGTCTCAACTATACTTACCCAGTGATGGGCTTAAATAGGCTATTATAAAAAAGGAGAGAAATTCTGGCACCACTACTAGTAAATTAATTATCTGAACACCAGCTCAGTATTTATGATAGACAAAAAAAAGTAATGTGTTATAGTGACAAGAAATGAGAACAGAATAAAAACATGGTCATGTCTTTGTGTAAATATATGATCTTCTCATGCCTTTATCTTGCATGCAGTCTTGTCTCCCCAGGTCGGCAAAGACACAGTAGAACTAGAACACACTGTAAGATAAAAAAAAAAGTTTCTCTTTAGTGTGGATTAGCTTCTGCATGAGGACAGATGAAATCATTCCTCTTTGACACTGAAGAAGAATAGATTGGATGTGATAAAAATTTATACATCCATGATAGGGTTGAATAAGGAGTGATTATACATTATTTCTCAGAGTCCAAAAACTTGGGGGCTGTCATGGAAATGCTCTGGCTTTGATTTTAAAATAAACCACGGTACTTTTTTTCCAGAGCTTAAGTAACTTCCAGTACAGGGAGATGAGGAGGCCAGAAGTATGAAGAGGGTCAAATAAATTTAGACAAAATTACTGGAACATACATGTTTCAGGACTTTAAACCCACCTGTCTAGATGCAATTTCCATTTGTGCCGTTTTTGTGTTCTGCCTTGATGTTTGCTACTGCTGCTGCTGCCTGGGTGCTGGGATAAGCTGACTTTTGTTCTGGCTCCATAATTTTTACATTGTTATTGATTTTTCTTGTAAATGGAAATTCCAGATTTCAGCTAGGTCTGTTGGGCAGCCGTTCCAAATCACTGACAATCTAAGTATTTATATTTAATGGGAACGCATGCCAGGAAATGCAGGGTTTTGCACTGCTTTGTAGATTTTGGTAATGAGTTTATCATACTCCCTGCACTAATGATCATCACTGGTAGAACTGATAACAAATGGCCAAAGAGGAGTGAGAATTCCTGAGGAAGTTGCTGAGAACGTGTTGTTGCTTCTGGTACAGGAAAGAATGCTAGTTAGTAACAATTGTGACCTCTTTCTGCGACAAGTGAAAAATTATAGAATAGTGGGCGTATTGTACTAGCTCAGAGGACTAATCTTCCTGAATGTGCTAAGTGTGTACTAAAATCTTTGTGTTGTTAAGAGCTACAAGCTTGTTCGACAGCAGCTGAATATGAGCCAGCAGTGTGCCTAAGTGGCCACAAAGGCCAATGGCATTCCAGCCTGCATCAGCAACAGTGTGGCCAGCAGGACCAGGGCGGGGATTGTCGCTCTGTACTGAGCGCTGGTGAGGCTGCACCTCAAATCCTGGGTTCAGATTTGGCCCCTCACTACAAGAAAGACACTGAGGGGCTGGAGTGTGTCCAGAGAAGGGAGCGGAGCTGGGGAAGGATCTGGAGCACAAGTGCTGTGAGGAGCGGCTGAGGGAGCTGGGGGTATTCATATGGAGAAGAGGAGGCTCAGGGGAGACCCTATTGCTCTCTACAACTGTCTGAAAAGAGGTTGCAGAGAGGTGGTTGTTGCTCTCCTCTCCCAAGTGATAGAACAAGAGGAAACGGCCTCAAGTTGCACCAGGGGAGTTTTAGACAGGATGTTAGGAAAAATTTCTTCCCAGTAAGTGCTGTCAGGCATTGGAATGGGCTGCCTAGCGTGGTGGTTGAGTCACCACTCCTGGAGGTTTTTTAAGAGATGTGTAGATGTGATGCTCAGGGACATGGTTTAGTGGTGGACTTGGCAGTGCTAGGTTAATGGTACAACTCGATCAAAGACTTAAAGATCTTTTCCAACTGAAATGATTCTATGATTCTATATTTTCCATATACCTGGGAGAGACTGAATTTAAAGGTGGGCTCCGAGCCCCCATGTTGGGACCATTGCATCCGAGAATGTCACAATGCATGTAAGAGAGTTATGAATACTCAGGAATGGTTTACGCTGACCCAGTAGTAGCTGCTTCAGTAAACTCCACAGTCTTGCTGAAGATGCAACAAATACTGCAACTGCAGCACAAGCTTTCTAGATGCTGTCTCATCACCTCTAACACTTGGAAGCTTCCTCACTGTGCTTACTCATGCAAAACCATTGCTATATTGGGATGTGGCTGATTCTCATCTATTCTCTGAAAAGCCTTCTTTAAATTTCAACTTCCTATCAACCAGTCACACTGCTTGTTTTCACTGCCATATTTTTCTTAATCTGTGCAAGAATGATATTGCCTAAAACCATCATTGCTAGAGCCTATTATAGCAACGAACATATTGAATAAGAAAATTCCTTCGATCAAATTCCATTGTGGAAAAGCCCTGTATTGCCATTTTCAAGCTACTTGGAGAAAATAAACAGACTGTAATTGGAAACAGAGACTCAAATTTGCTGACCAATACAACCAAAACACCAGTGTTTGCAATCTCTTTTGTCGACTTAGGGATACTTTGTCACTGATAGCAGATCACAAATATAATTTTGCAGTCAGTATTGGTCATTTGGGTATCTTCAATTTTTTCTCTGAAGTGTTTATGTAAGAGTAAAGAAAACAATGGCTTTATCTGTGAGGGAAAAAGGAGAGTGATTTTGCAAGACATGAGGAGGCTGTGTACTTCATTAAGGTCAACCACTTATAAACCTAGGAAAACACACGTCAACACCTTTTTCCTTATTGTGATTCCACAAATCTAATAACATTTCCTCTATAGTCTTTACTGCTCTGGAAATGTGTACAGCTCTGTTTCAAAATTATTTGTGCTGTTTCCATTTTTGAGCTTAGGAGTTTTGGTTGGTTGTTTGGGTATTTTTACTAAGGGGAATCCTGTGATTAAAGCTATGTTGTTCTGTGCCCTTGAGCATTTATTCTTCATACCTGTGGTACCATTTTTCTTAACTAGGGAAGTTCTTCTTCCTTTGTCTTTCATCCTCATCCTCCCTTGAAATAAACACAAGCAACAAAACATGTTAATAGCTGTCCAGTATACCTATTCCATCTCTAAAAATATCCTTCCCATAATAAAAAGCCAAGCTGTTCTTACCATCTTATAGGAGAAAGAAGTTTCGACTTGTTTGAACTTCATGTGAGAAGAAAGCCTGATCAGACAGGCTGAAGGACCTGTGGCTATAATCCCTCTCTGGCTATGCAGAGCATCTAGCTTCAGCATTTGCAGAACTAGGATATCTTCCTGAAAGAATAACTTGCTTTTCTGTGGAATCCAATTTTTTAAGTGCTCCAAGGATGTTGGATAAACTTTGTTATCATTATTATGCCCCATAATATGCTAGGATATATCTGTTTATCAACTTGGTTTTACTTCAGTAGTTATTTCTCTGGTTGCAAGCCCTATTCCAAGCATCTTTCTGCTTTGGTCCATTGACAAACTATTTTAATCAATTTTTAAAATAATCTAACAGTTCTGTCTTTACTCATCTCCATAGGACATCATCTCACTGTAAGATGTTACAGATGTACATTATCTATTTACAATACAGTAGTACCTATGGGCTGTGTTAAAGGTCAGAAGCTTTCCTTGCCGAAGAGTCAGGAGGAGTTAAGCCACATCCAGTGTCACCTCAGCATGCCACCTACTGCTCCCCAGTACCTCTGGCCGTATGTACACTAACTTATAGGGCAAACAGTGGTGCTCATCCTTGGTTCACACAGGAGAAAGTGATCTCATATTTGCTTCACGGTAAGAGTATTTATAGGTATGGTTACTACAGGCCACACTCTGCCTGGCCCCGTGATGAGTTTTTTGCCCATATGCACACAATTCCTGCTCTACAGAGTTTCCATAGAACAGGAGGGACATGTGGGAAGCAGGAGACTGTGGGAACTGATTCATTAAAGAGCTTCCAGATACATTTAATTGGTTGGGCATGTGCTATAAGAGTGTGAGCACATTGTTGTACTGTGGCCAGAATGAGGTGCCACAAATCAGAGAAGAAACTGTAAATTGACTACTGGACTACATCTCTAGCCATGACATTACCTGCCTTTCAGACATGATTTACTGGTCCATTTTCATCTGCTTTATTTCATACTGCTGCAAAGGCAGAATAAGCACTTGTAATTAACCATGCATGACGTTATGATCAATAATTCTAAATAATCTTAAATATCCTCATTAAAATAATAAAATATTATTGCAATTAAACCATATTGAAAGCCAAGCTCTGGGAACACTATCTTTACTTAATAAGACAACTTTTTATGGAGAGGTGTAACAGAAGATAAAAATATTTGTAGTAAACTGTATCAAACCACTTTTTCTGTATCCTTTTCTGTATCATGTGAAATAACCTTGATTCTGACATGTTAGTTGAGTTTTAAACTCTTTCAGTCACATAGGACATTAAAAAAGAAAGTGATGCTCTGTAGGTGCATGAATTGTGGGTGGAACAATGGGTCCTCCACCCTCAATCTACTTTCCTTAACCTTTTC
Source organism: Rhynochetos jubatus (assembly GCA_027574665.1). Taxonomy (NCBI): domain Eukaryota; kingdom Metazoa; phylum Chordata; class Aves; order Eurypygiformes; family Rhynochetidae; genus Rhynochetos; species Rhynochetos jubatus. The sequence goes on along the minus strand of CM050653.1, from coordinate 4,784,093 downwards.
CTGTCTCAGAGCCAATCTCTATTTTAGAGTTCCCCCAAAATGCACCTACTCTCCTCATGCGATTTGGCAGGTGAAGAAAGCCTTTCTGTGAAATGACCATTTGGCTTGTGCAATGGTAAAAGCAATTACAACTTCACATAAAAGATCCAATCACCATGCGGCATAGTCAGTTCTTGATGGAAATACATTTGATGGAAATACATTTTAATATGAGCCAATTTTCTGGGAAAACTTTTTCAGGGTTAGTTCTCCTCCCACTTGAGAACAGCTGGGTGACCAACAGCAAGAGGAAATTACGTGTGTGAGCAGTTTTCACTCAGTGTTTACAGTTATGTAATATAAATACATGTCATCATGTATTTTACAGCTTAGTCCTTTGGTGTTTGTAAAAGATAGGGAAGCAGCTATTTTTAAGGGGAAACAGCTGTCATTTACGTTACAGTGCAAAAAACCAAGCAGCTTGACCTAACTGAAAAATACGTATTTGAGAGTCTGAGATCTCTGCAAGACCCATTTGTGATTTTACAACATGGAGGAAGCGTGAGATTAGATTAACCAAGAACAGTGGGAGGAGAGCAAATAGGAGAGTTTGTGTGGGATCCAGTCCTTGGTAGGGAAGAACTGAGTCCTTGGTTTTTTGGGTAAGTGAACGTCTCTGCCTCCTGCTTGATAGGTTGCATGCCATCCATAATCTTCAGGATCTCCCTTGGTTTTGAGGCTCTGTTGTGTGAATTACAGAGGCCCTTCTAGCTGCAGTGTTCACTGGCAAGAATTGCTTGCTACATTTATAAATATATTAATAAATGTAGAACCTTAATGGAGTGCAGATTGCAGCTTCAGCTGCTAAGAGGCAATAAAGAGGGGAGTTTGCTTAAAAGAAATTAATGTTTTTCCTTCAAAGTCAGACAAGAAGACAGGAATAACAAGTGAGACAGCCTTGGCAATATTCAAAGGAGGATGTGAGACCAAGTTTTGAAACTATGAGATTTATATTCTTTCAAAAGTGGATATGCAGTGAAATATACTAATGTATGAAATGTCACCTTATAACACTTGAGAAAGAGGGGACCTAAGGACAAAAAAAATAAAGCTGGAGATGATGTTAGAATGGGATTCTGAAGACAAGATACAGGAAAGGAAAGTAGGGTCTGACAAAGCACATATACGTACACATCTGTTAAATAAGATGTGAAGATAAGGAGGCTATGTAGCCTGATAGATAAGGAATGTGACCCAGGTGGAAACATGACCACAAAAGGCAAGGTAGAGGAAGAGTTGAATTAGGTTTGAAGAAGTTTGCTGCTCTGCAGAACAAGGAACAAAGGCTAGTGGTAAAGAAAACTGAAAAATGAAACCAAACTCAGCAAAAAAGGGAAGAATCCAGAAGACAAGGAGGTTGTTACACTGATTGTGCTTGGCATCTTGTTAGGTAAGGGACTGCTGTATTGGGAAATAATGTAAAAAACCCCAAAAATAGAAAAGAACAGGGATTTGCACAAATAATGGAGAGAGATGTGTGACCCTTCTCTCCCTGTTAAAATTCAAGAAGCCTGTTAGGGGCATGAGTCCACAGAACAGAGAGGTGGACTATATGTTGTAAATTTGGTGTGGATATACAACAGAAATATTTCTTGTGGTAACAAGGGAGAGAATGCAGATTGTTCCCCTGACATGTCCCCTTCATTCTAGAACAGATCAGGGTAAATCACAAAGCTGGGGAACATGCCGGAAGAGAAGGAAGCTTATTAGCTCATTCTCTGGAGAACTTTGTGATCTCTAAAGAAAGAGTGCAAAGGAAGAAAAATGTGTGTTGAACAACAAATTGCTCTTTCACTAGTGATCAGAGTATTGGTGTTGGAAAATACAGAAATAATGTGATTCAGAAAAGCTCAGACCCAGACCTTTAGTCACAGAAATTAACAAGCAATTTCTTTATCATATCAATGAAAAGATATCATGAAAAGATGTTAAGTTTCTGTGTAGACCAGATGTGGCTGATATTAGGAATAATATGAAGAATGCTCCAAGTCTAAATTAGCATTCTACCTTACATTTTAATAAAAAGAAAAACATGGTGCAAATTTAGGATGGCTAATTGGAATCCATGCATAGAAACAGAATTAATTTTATGCGAGATAGACCTGAGCCTGCAAGTGATGGCTACACAACATGAAGGAAAAAATAAACCAGGTATCTCATTCCTAAACTTATGCAAGTCTTTCTGAGCTCTCTCTTGCTTTGTCAGTCTTTATGAATTGACTTGATCTAAAAGCTTACATGCTTTTTCATACTATACCACTTGCCCCATTAAAGCAATCGGTAACATTGCATCTCTGGTTCAGTTAAGTGGAGAAGTAGATACCCTCCATCTCCAAATACCAAAATAACTAGCAGCTAAAATCACAGCTACAATAACAAAGATTCTTAATACCGTTTCACAACAGAGGTCACCATATAACTGTGTAATAGCAAAGGGTTCTTACATTTAAGAAAAATGGAAAAGCAGACCGAGCAACTTAACCTTTATCTCAGCATGCTGAAAAGCCATAGGCAAAATTCTGAAAAGAGAGTACCTACTTGCAGAGATGAATGGAAAATCGCAGGGAATGCATTCTGATTTTACAGAATATACGTTGTACAAGACTGAAGCAATATTCTACTTTGATAAAGGAGCTGCTTTTTTAAAGTGAGAAATGAAATAGATGAATTCTACCTGAACTTCAGTAAAGCATGCAATTACAGTACCAAATAGAGAATTGTCAGTTAAAGTGAAAAAAAAAATTAAAATAAAATTAGTTAATGGAGAGGTAAAAAGAGAGGTTTTTTATTTGATACCATGCCAAATGAGAAGTCATTTGCTAATGAGAAAATAAGAGGTCTTTTAAGAATTGTAAAGGTGATGAAGAAAGGGACTCAGAAGAGTTATCAAGGTGGGGAAGGTTACTGATAGAGTTTCTCAATGATCGGTCTGGGATTAAACTTAGTTTTTATTCCCTACTGTAATTTTGGAAAAAGGGAGTGGTGTGCTATGAAATGTACCGTTGACTCAAAAGTTGAAAGGCACAGTCAATAGAGAGAACAAATCATGTTGCACAAAAAGAGTTGGCTCAGCTTCTTGATGAGGGTAATAAAAGAAGAATTTCTTTCAACTACAGAAACTACAAGGTCATGCAAACAGAGAATGCTCACTACTGTACTGTGGGGGTTCATAAGTTGTAAATGTCAGGATGAGTGACTGAAAAGAGTAGTGGAGCACACAGTGACTTCAAGCCAGCATTATAAAATAGCATTGGATGTACTCTTAGGGTGTATCAGCATAAATAGTTAGGAGGTGAAGAAATATTAGTAGATCGTGTAAGGCACTGATATGTTCTCATTGAAATACCATGTCAAATTGGGTTCACCCATTAAAACCGGGAAGGAAATACCAGGGGAATGAGAAATCTGTCCTATAAACCAAGAACAATAGTTTTTGTCTTTTCTCACCTAAAAATCAAATTTTGAGAGGGGATATAACTATTCTCTAAAAAATAGGAGGGTAGCAGTTGTGTTATTTAATTTAAAGAACAATATTAGTACAAAATGAAAGCATACCAGTAAATTTAGTCTGTGACTCAATAAACCTAGTCAAAGTGTGACTAAATTTCAGGTTCCTAAGCTACCACCGAGAAAAGTATGGAAAGCCAAGAAAGCAACGATGAAACGTGGTTTTCTGGGAAAGAGAGTAACTGGGATGGTTGGATTTTACCTGCCAGATGCAGAGAACAACATCTTCCTTTCTCTTCCCTTCCCACAACTCTGCTTTATCCCAGTATGGGATATGGTGTAGCCCACACCATGGCTAATATAAACACAGAGTATTGGTCCGAGATGTACGTGAGATACATGTATTTAACTGCCCCTCAGTTCCATCAAACTGCCCATACAGGATCAAAGGAAAGGTCCATCTAGGCTATTAGCCTGTCTTTGATAGTGGAAAGTTGCTGAAGGAAACTGCGTAAGGAATGGTCTGAATATAGAGCAGCTATTCTGCTGGTATATTCGCCATGTTTCCGATAGTCAGTAATTCAGAGACTTCCTAAGCTGGCTGTTGTATCCGGATCATTGAGTTTATTAGTCCTTGATGAACCTATCCTCCATGCTTTTTTCTAAAAGCTTTCTGAACCCTTTAATTCTTTTGGCCTTGGTAACATCCTGTGGCAATCTGTTCCCCAGTGTAGTTATGTGCTTTGTGAAAGAGTTTTTCCTTTTGTTTGCTTGAACACGTTGCCCAATAAGTCTACAAAGTGTTGCCTAGTTCACGTTATGAAACGTACTGAGTAAATATTCCGTAGTCATCCCCTTACCACTTCTTTTCGAACTTCTGTTGCAGTGCGTCGGTTGTGTCCTTTTGCAGCGAAATGGTCCTCATCTATGTAGTCTTTTCTCATAGGAAAGCTGCTTCTTATCTTGACAGTGATTTCTTCAGACCATCTGAACTTCCTCTGATTCTGCTGTATCTAAATGCTCGAATTCTGGTACTGTTGAGCTCAAATTTATAACAAAGTGACTATTTGAAATCGAGTGTTCATGCATTGTTTTTAATTGGCTTGTCCAAAGGAGGAGGGGTTTTTCCAAGATTGGCTACAGGGAGTTGTCATTTCTATAGCAACCTTATTTCTTAGCTTGTAATCTAAAATATATACCAAGCCTGTCTGCAGTCCCGGCATATTTTTGAGCATGGTTTATGTGTCTAGTCCCTGGTATATAGCAAATGGATGGCCATGACCAGGTCATGGCAGGCTCCCTTTACCTTATCTTTTACTCAGATGGAGACAAGACATTTTACAGTAGTTTGTCTACAAAAATGTTAAGAAGCACAGAGTGATTAGCTGATGTTTATGTGTCCATCTTTAGATACAAAAATATCAGTGATATGAAGCCCATCCCTAAGTGATTGATTAGCCTTGTCATCTTCCCAGTCCTGCTTTTTTCCCTTTCCTACAGGAAGTCAAAGCATTTCAGAAATTAACTCTTTTGATTTTAGGGGCATAAAGCCTATTCATTAAAAAGACACCAAAGATGTGAAAGAGTAAGTGCGACTCTTCTACAAAACAGAGCAGTAACGGAAACACTGTCAGATTTTTGCCAAATTTCAGCCAATGTACTGTCATACTGTGTTTTGTTCAGCTGTTTGCTAAACAGGTCAACATCCTTAAGCAGATCCAGGTTTAGCAACTTTCACAGAGATTCACAGATTAACAGAGTGTTAGGGGTTGGAAGGGACCTCTAGAGATCATCTAGTCCAACCCCCCTGCCAGAGCAGCATCTTTGCTTAATGTGTTGCGCTGAGGAAGATATATTGTATCCAATAAGAATAATTATTTTTAAAAATGTAATAATGGATTGAATGTGCCAATAATTTTCACATCAGACCTGTCCCTCTGAAATATAAATATTTCCTATAGTATGTTGGCACACTGTAGCAGCAGAGCTAATGAATTAAATGTTCATGATTACCTCAGTACATATAAGTTTTAAGAACTTTGTGAAATTAGTAGGTACATGAAAAAACTAATAAAGAATGAAGCCACTTCCTTGCTTTCACTGCTTTGAATTCCAAGCAGTGTGATCTTTTTTTTTTTTTTTTCAGCAGGGCTTTTTCCTTCTTTTTGAATATTCATTTGAAACTTTTGCAGTGTGCCAGCATATAAAAAAAAAATAAATATTATGGAACATTTACACAATAAGCCAGTCACCCATCCTGTCATTTTCCACATCCCCATTGTAATTATTTGAAATCCTTATGCTCGGAGATGAGTTTTTCTCCCTCCCAATCCAAATTCTATTTTCGGAGTAGACTTGTAATTGTGTGTTTGTTAATATAGCTGTCTGTTGCCATGAACAAATTGAGGTCACCAATTTTCTATTACAGCTTTGCCACAGAGTTGAGGACTGTAAACCAGCTAGCACTTACTTGAATGCAACATTTTTTTTTTGTTTTATATTGTTTTATTTTATTTGCTTTCAATCAAAACTGTATCTAGGGTAAATAACTGACATGGACTAACTCATATTTTGATGGTAAGGAGTTGTTCCTAGTGTTACAGGTTTTATGAGATTTTTCTATTTAATATTCAGTGCTCAGATGTTCTCCATTTAAGACTTGACAAGAATTTTCCTGGAAGTAAATTGAGAATTAATGTGTATGAAGCATTTATAAAATGTCGTATTTATCTAACTCATTGCTAAGAAAAAGTTAATATGATTACAAATTATGTTATATTTCAGCATCCAGTGCTCAACATACTTATATTTTGGATTTGTATTTATGCACCTTTAAAACTTTAGTAGAGGCAATTTACTCTGTAAATTACCACTGTAATTTATTTTATCAATGCACCATCAGGGCCAAGGTTTCTACTGATGTTACAATTTCTTCTAGCATGGGTATTTTTGTTCATCTGTTTTTAACTCTTCTTTTTTTATATAATATGTATATCTCAGAATAGATGAATGAATTGAAAACATGAGGCAGATTGCTAATAAGAACTGTCACGGCTTCCCCGAAGTCAGCAAGCTAGTCCGTACGGCTGTGACAGTTCAGAGCAGTCCAAGTTTTGGCTCAGAACATCTGTACCTTCAGTACTTTACATCCATAATAAACACATTATTTATAACTTGAAACTAACACTTTCAACAAGGCTGTAGATTAACACCGAATCACCAACAGAAGCATGGAGAGAAAAGGAGATTTACAATATGTAATATTTTTTGGAAAAGCTATTTCAGGCATTCCTGCCTTAAAACCAGCAGCATTAGAAAACATGAAAAAATGTGTATAATTCACAGCAGATGTTTTTTGTTGATTTCTGTCATGACAAGATTTCTCCAGTTGCTGTAATGTAGATACTTGCTCTGAAGCCACCTTATACATCTTTGGGGTTTGCGACATAATGACGTTCATTTGATGTGATAATAATATGAGAAAAACCTGGCTGCATACTGAACAAAAAGACAGTTAAGCCCCAGGGTATAGATACCTCAACCTAATAACCCAGTTATTGGAAAAATATTATTTAAATAGACATATCTTTTAAAACAGTACAAAATTAATGACCTATGTGGAGATGAGTTTTGCCGTGGTATTTAGGTTCTGTGAGCACATAAAAATACATCCACATTTTGTCAAGCTATTAGAAAAGCTGAACTAATCAATTCCAGCACTGTGAAATGGTGAATTCAGCAGTTCATGGGTCCCAGGGCAAAACCCAAAACACAGCAAAAGTGGAAACTATGACTTTACGAACATTAGGAGGTATGGTAATGTTAGTGTATTTGCTGCTCTCTCTCGCTCGTCTCAGCAGGCTGCTTCTGCCTTAGCAGAAGCCACATCTTTACTTGCTCTATAGAGAATTCAAACTGCTCCGTGGTTTCAGTACAGACGAAAGCCACATTGCTTTACACACAGTACAGCTAAAAATTAAAAAATCAAGCTGGGAGATCTTACATAGCGATCTGAAATTTAGCAGGTCTCATTGCCAACTTTTTGATTATGTATCCTGCTGAAAATGATTCCTGCTGAAGATTGTACTTAAACATAGTTGGACACGTGCTTAATTTTAAGTGTTTGTCCAGGAGATTTTATCTTGCTCGCTCATTGAATAATTTTTTCACAGACTTTACAGTATTGCCAGCTGAGGCAAACACCACCATTCTGCGCCAGCAGTCAACATGCTCCTAGCTCACTCTCCAGTAAGGATTATGTACTACCATGACACTGGAAAATACTGATAGCATAGCAAGAGGAAGAAGTATTTACCATTAACACTGTTCTCTTTCTAGTGTCTTTTTTCTGACCTGTGATTCTGTCAAAGCAGCATGCAGAGCATTGAGCTGTAAATTAAGAAGGAAGGATTCAGAGAAATCAAGCCTTTAACTCATTGTCTGATAATGAGCGGGATACTTAAAAGTCACCTGGCTTAAAATTAACGGGGCTTCCTGTTTTAAAGTGATTTAAAAATTATAAATGGAAAATTCCATGCAAGGACAAAATAGTATTAGTAGTAATGATTTACTCATTACATGTGTTTTGACATCTGATAGCCAAGACACCAGAATGAACAAAATTTATCATTAATGAATGTCTTCACAGCCCAGCAGAAAACAAAACACATTGTTGTTGTTATCTGATATTTTTACAATGCATGAAGTGTAGTTGCACTTAAAAACTGTCACCTTTTCCTATAACCTGTTAAATACACCTGCACAGAAGCTGGTAAGTCTTTGGCAGGTATGAATAATAATCTTATAACCATCTAGAGTAGGTGTAAATCTCATAGCTATATGCCTGATGTTTGTTTCCTCATTAGCAGAGATGATGTGAAAGGCAGATGTTCTTCTTGAAAATCTGAGATACACCTCTAAATTCCCATATTGTTTGTACCTACAGATGAAATTAGAACTTCCTCCTATTGTCTTCCTCGTATGTCCCATCGTCCCTAACTGACGCATATTGTATAGTCTACTCATTTCAAACAAGGCTATGGCGTTTTCAAGATGAAACTGTTTCTAAAACTAAAAAATGGCCAAAATCCAAAGATTTTTATCACCTCATCCATTCCTTGCAATGTTTCATGAGAGAATTTTCCATATCGCAGGCACACTTTCTGTGGTCTTTTCTTTCACACTGGCAATGGATGTTACTGTGACATGTTGTTATGATTGGGTCTAACTTGTAAATCATCTTTAAAATACATTTTTAAAAAAGGAATTGTGATTCAATGGCTATGACAAAGCTAGCTCTTTTCTATCCACATCAATTCAACTCTTCCTTCATCACAAACAATATATTTTCTTTCTGGTTTTTTGTTTGTTTTGTTTTTTAATAATTGTGCTCATTGCCAGGAAACATAAATATTTGGGTGTACAGAAGATTTCACGAATCAAAGTAAAATGACAAGGCCAGTCATATGTAGAATAACTGTTTTAATTGATGATCATTCAGGCATCCTCTCTGCCTTTGCAACAATACCAAAATAAGGATGTAGCCAAAGCAACTGAGATTAAGATATTTTATACTGAAGGGAAATAGTTTTTTTATGAACCATAGAATTAATCTGTGGATTTTATTGCCATAGCTGTCTCAGAATATAGTACACTGTTTTTTCTCAAAACTAAATTAAACATTTACTTATGTATACAACTATGTTTGCAATTACATTATGTGTCTAGGGTAAAAATGATCACAGTTACAGACTTTATTTTTGAATAAAATTAGTGAATGTATATTCACTAATTCAATAATTCCAGGAGTTATGGGAGAGGGAACTTACTTTGGGGAGATATTACTCCATAATACAGGCTGCCCAGAGAAGTGCTGGAGTCACCATCCCTGGAGGTGTTCAAGGAGCGTGTAGACGTGCTGCTTGAGGACATGGTCTAGTGGGTATGGTACTGTTGGGTTGATGATTGGACTGGATGATCTTATAGGTCTTTTCCAACCTTAGTGAGTCTGTGAGTCTGTAATTATTAATAATGTAATTTCATGGACTTTTCTCTCTGATGTCATAAAATAGAGAAGGACCACATGGTGATATTATAAATGTGTACATCTAGAGCATTTTTTTTCTTTGTTTGTTATCTTCTTCTTTTCATGGACAATATGCTGTGTAGATTATATCATCTTCAATTTGTGGGTATATTCCAAGTATTGATGATAGGAATGACAAATACATGCATTTGTGAGATCTTCTCTGAGTACTGGAATAAGTTGCTCAGGTAGTTTGTGAAGTCTCCCTCCTTAAAGATGTTCAAAAACCATCTAGATATGGTCCTGGGCAGCTGGCTCTAGGTGGCCCTGCTTGAGCGGGGGTTTTAGACAAGCTGACCTCCAGAGGTCCCTTCCAACTTCAAATATTCTCTGATTCTGTAATTCTGTAAGACAAGTAGTCCAGTGGTTCTAATTTCTAAAGTTCTAACTAGTGGTGACAATGGCTTCTTTTCACCTCTACAGTTGCTATCTTCTCTGATAAACTTGCTTGCCACAGGCTTAGTTCATATACACACCTTATGGTTGTTTGTTTTTTTTTTTTTCCCCATGCAAAAAGTCACCTTGAGAGGATTCCAAAATGTAGAGCTATATTTATGACTGGGAAACAGTTTGGGGTTTTTTTACCCTCAAGATTTAAAGACGTTAAGTCTAATGAAAAGAAGCAATTGTATTTCAATTTAATCAAATTCTGCCCTCCTAATTTAGTTGTTTTCTTCTCTCCTTTTCAGGGTGCGCAATGATTTTGATGTGCTTACAAACCGGTTGATTGGCAGCCATGGCTATTGTACTCAGGTAAGTTGTGTATGGTCTCGGGATGTCATACACCTCTGCATGGGGAGCTGTGGACTGACCTGTGGGAAGAGATGACATTTCTTATTTTAAGTTCCTTATTTTTTCCTTTTTCCCAAAAATGTCAAGCACCTTCCTCCCTTATTCTTTTTTCCTTGTGTTTTGGCATATTGTTTTCAGAGCCTCTGCTTTTTGGCCTGGGTTTCTGGTCTGCTTGTGTTTGCACCTGTGCATGCATGTGCTCATACTCCTCTCATCTGCCTGTTTTGAACTCCCTAGTTGATTTTAGTGCTGAAATCCCACTGAAACTGCAGACTCTGTTTCCTCCCTCCTATTTCAGAAAGGTGACTGAGGTGGCATGTCTGATTGTACAGCTGCTCTGTAAATGGTCACTGCCCAGCTAACTGGGCTGATGCTGACTGAAGCTATCTGCACTTCAAACTGGAGACGCTGACTTACTATAGGTGTGTCTAAAAGACATGTGGTGCTTGAAAATAAGTGGTCTGAATTGCTGTCTGAAACTTAGGACCACAACTTTATGTAGTCTAAATTCCGGCTGGTGTCCTGTACCAAATGTCTCCTGCTGGCTCTAGGCCTGCGGAGGCATCTCCCCAGTTGGAAACGCTTGGCCTTGGACATGTAGGTGGAGTGTAGATGCCAAAATTCTGGGACATGGATTCCCCCAAATCTGAGACGTGGGCAGTTGTGTGCTCTGAATACAGTCCACAGCTATTAAATGTGCTGCCATTTGGGCTGCAAAAGGCAAGCTTCATGTTCTCCTGTTGTACTGTTGCTAGAAGACATTTATACTCTGGTTACATGGTGATTCATCAAGAAGGTGGTGGAACATCACTCGTGGGTTAGAAGACCTAAAAACATCAGAAAGAACCTATAAACTGTGGAGTCCTTCAGGAGAAACATGGGGCTATAAATGTATGAAGAATTTTTAAAACCATACATCAAGTCCAAACTGGTAATACCAGTCTCATTCATGTCTTCAGTCATGGTAATTTGGGCTGTTTTTTTTCTGGAAACTTTCTTCCTATTATTTCCCCTCATGTTTCTTGACATATGTTATTTATTAATAGTTAGCTGGTTCATTGCTGCAGCACAGTCTGCTGCTAGATAATGTTATGTGCTGTTACATCCTAGCTGGCCCTGTGGAATCTTACGCTAAACAAAATGTCTAGTGTCTCTCTTCCTTGAACTTTACACACACTTGCACACACCCCCCCCCCCCCACCCTCTCACATGTACGAAGCCTCTGACACACCCTTACTTCAATTGGAGAGAAAATTATCAACAATCTGCTATAGTGAGTATGAGTATATTAGTGATATGGACCAGATGGGAAGCCATATGGGCAAATGTCTTGCTGAATGAGACTTAACTTCATCCAGAAATAATCGGTGAGAAAAAAAAAGTCTTGTAAAAAATCTTGTCCAACATACAAAATATATCACTAAGCACATGCAGGAATATCAAATAATACTGTAGAGGCTTTTAACCTGTATCATTCATACTGTAGCTTTCATTGTATTGAAAAGGGGACACCAAAATGTTTTAATTTAAAAAAAAAACAACACTAACATGAGAAAGTTGAGAGTTTAAGTAAATTGGTTATCAGCAGTTTTTCTCTAGAAAGATGAACACCGAAAAGTCTGCTAATATTTTAAAGTATACTTTCCCCAAAATATCAGGAAAAAATTTATAAGCAGTACTAATCCTAACCCTAAACTTAAAGTCACCACATGAATTAAAGGTCTGGTACATGTGTAACTTTATGTATCCTGAATCAATATTGTACTGATGTAGAGACAAGACGTTTAACTACTGGTTCTTTTTTGTTTTTAAACCATGTCACAAACAGGAATTGGTGAATTTGCTTCTGACCGGCAAAGCTGTGTCCAATGTCTTCAACAATGTGATAGAGCTGGATTCTGGAAATGGCAATATCACAATTTTGAAAGGTATCACAAGCCGCAGTGATATTGGTTTGCTGTCTCTCTTTGAGCACTATGATGTTTGTCAGGTATGCTTTCTATTCTTCTGATTTTAATTAAAAAAGGGAACAATTAAATTTAAAATTTATTTTTAAATGTGGCTCGGAGTGAGTATAGCAGCTAAGAAATTATGATCTTGATTCAGTTGATGACTTAGAGGCATCCAGAACTGTTTTAGACACCCCAAGGCAGAGCGTGGTCTCTTCTGGATGCAGGTTCTGTGTCACGACTGCCACCACTTGGTAAATTACTTGGGTTGTTTGCAGCATCTCAAATTTTACATGCCTGTGTCATTTTCTAACTGATCTCCTGAAGTAGCATCCATGTTACAGACTAACACACTTCTGTTTAAGTGCTTACTGTATACATCTGTCTACGTGAACAAGGACCTGCTCTGTGCAGTCTGTGGAGCTGAAAGCTGTTCAGCTGACTGAACGTAACTGTGTACTCTATGCTGAGCTGAACATGTTCCCCTGACTGTATTCACTAGATCTCCATCGATTTTACTGGAGTTGAGACACCCAGCTCACATGTGGACACCTCTATCTTAGTCATGTATAGATAAGCAACTGAATCTGAAGCTGAAACTCACTCTTAAGTATTCAGTTTTCCATGGGTTGCTATGTGATGGAGAGACAGATCGATTGAATACTCCATGCTGTAATGGTGGTCATATAGTATTAGCAGTAAAGAAAAGAGACAATTAATAAATGTAATGGGAATGTTCCCTTTAACGTCTTTGAAATTATAATTTTAATTGTAGCCATCATGAATATTAAATGATAGATAAAAAATTTCAAAGAAATGACAGCCATTAATTTACCTCTGGAAAAACTTGTATAAGGATTTCACTGTTTCTCCATCAACAGGCATTGCTGTCAAGATGGATATCTTTCCTAAAGACATGCTGCATCTTAAATAGACAAGCTTGTGTTTGGTGAAAGGCCATTATTTGAAATTCTCTTGCCTGTGTTAGGCGCTAGATTAGATAATTGTAATTGTCCCATCTGGGTTTGCAGTCAGTGCCTCTATAAAAATTTGAAAGTAATTAGCAAAGAAATTGTTTGTACTGACCTTATATTAAAAGTGTGACTGAAAACAAAGCTCGATTTTAACTGTTTCCCATATGGCTAAAGTCAGTATGTTTTCATTCTACTGACAAATTATAATTTTTTGTTATTTTTAATGAATTAAATCCTTTACATTATTCACAATATTACAGGCTTAAATTCTGTCAAGACAGCATATCAACGTATCCAAATCAGATTAATTCAGAACAAACTGGACTAAAAATAATTAGCTTCTGTGTCTAGTTCAAGCTCCTTGTCCTTTCTATAAACAATGTAACATTTAAAACCTCAAAAAATGGTTAAGCACCACTGTAGCATTTTTTCCAGTGAGGAAAATGACTTCCAAGTAGCAAAATGGTAAGTGAGGTCAGTGCAGGTAAGAGCTATTTCTTTCCCATCTGCCCTCTAAAAATAAAATAAAAGAGTCACCTGGAAAATCATACACCATCTTCCACTTCTTCTGCAAATTATACAGCAGAAGGGGTCTGTTTCTTCTGCTGCTGTGCTCCTGCATGGGAGCTGGACCCATGAGCAGTGCTCTGTTTTCCAAGCCAGTGACTCTTAATCAGTTACAGAAACCCCAGTAGACGTAATTTCTTTTTTTTTCAGTCTATGCCAGTTAGGCATCTGATGCAAATTGTCTTGCTTTTTATTAAGAACATCTGCGGGTGCTCTGTTTGTATGTCTCAGCAAAGGCTGCGCTGCCTGCCTTAGGAGTAGGACGAAAGTCAGAGTCTGGTGGACTCTGGCCTCATGTCTGGGGAGTCTCCACTGTGGCTTCAGCATGAGAGGCCAGATTCTGTTTTCTATTACAAAGATACACATTTAGAACCATTTATCAAAAATAAATGTCACTAAGAGTTTGCAGTAGTGGAACCGAGAATAACATTTGCCTGTAAGTCTTTCAAACTGACTCTTTTCTTCCTCTCAGTGTTTCGGTAAGTGCATTCAACATCCAATTACATTGTGGCTGTGAGGATGGTAACTGAAACCAGTAATGGAAAAGGACTGTCATTTTTGGTTGTGGTGGTTTTTTTTGTTTCCAGGAGTAACAAAATCCTGACCATGATATATGGTGAATCATAGTTATTAGGGTTGGAAAACTCCCTTTAGGTCATATCCAGCCATTCTTTCAGGGGATAATTCGGGATATTTTTATGTCCTGTTATATAGTAGGCTTTCTGTTAAAAATCTATCCATGAAGTTCCTGCCTTTTTGTTCAGATGGACATTTATTAGTTGATTGTAGTGCATATAACTGTGACCTTACCTTTTTTCTCACACATCTTTAAACATGAGGAAGTGCAAATACAGATTTGCAGGTACCTGCGAATGTAGATACGCATATCTACTGCACCACTTGTGCTTTGCATGTACTAATATTAAATCTGACTGTTATTTACTTAGTTTCCTCTGATTACCAGTCTTACTTCTAATCCAACCTACCCCCTAAACAATTCTTCTCCATTCACTAGACATTTGCAAGCTGATGTAACAGTTCCTCCCTTTTTCATCAGTACATCCGGCCCAAAGCTTATTTTTATTGCGCTACTCTAGACTTCTTCCAACTGACCAAGGCATTCAGGAAGAGATAAGAGATACGCATGTGCAAGATTCCAGGCTAGGTGTAGTAATCCACATAGAGAGAGTCTTCTAAACTGTGGAGTGTTTGTATAAAATCCACAATTCCCATGTCATGTCTTGAGTTGAGATTTCATGAGGGCATGAGAACTGAATTAATCCTTCTATCAAACTTCAACAGTAGCAAGTGAAAACAAAATGATCAGACTCTTTTTCCCCAGTGATTGCCTGAAGAATCTCTCTGTTGCTGATCCAGTAATCTCTTTCAGTGGATCATGCTGAATGCGTTATCTTTGCTGACTGGAAGAATGTGTTCTTCATATAATTTGTCTGGAACCGATAATGTCTAATCATCACTCTTAGTCCTGACATATCACCATACTCAGTATATTTTTGGCAGTCTAATTACTTGCTGCAAATTGTTTCACAATGACAGATGGATTCATTTGATCTATTTCATATGCAAACGTTTAGTTTCATAGTGAGATTCCATATTTTAATGCAAAAAAGCTAAAAGTCCAATTCTGTTACTTTTCAGTGGGCAAGTTACATGTCTGTGGGTTTCTTTTCCTTGTCCTGAGCCCATATTTAAGCTATCTGATCTTACACATTTAACAAAGAAGCCTAAATGAAGTTTTTTACGTTTCCTGGGATTTCTTTAGAGCTCTTAAATCTATAGAAACATTTCTAAAAGCTGCTCAGCCCACATAAAATTGGTGCAGGTTTTTCTCTGCTGGGCTGCAGCATGCAGCAGTTAGCAGTTGTCCCAGGGAGGGAAGCAGTCGTTCCTACTGTAGGGACATAACCTCAGAGAAAAGGGTGAGGCACAGAAGTGGTCAGGACCAAATATAGAAGTTGTGAGTGAGAAAGTCCCTGCATTTGGGTCAGAGGCTTTGACCTAAATGCCACATTAAAATAGCAGGTGAAAAAACTTTCAGTGATGAAATGCTCTTTTCAAAACTTATTGTGACGTTAAAAGTAGAAAGAGATGGAAACAGATGCTGATTGTATTTATACCAGATCATTTAAGACACTAACAACAACAAAACAGAAAAATCATCTGCAATCTCATCTGAAGAATTTAAAAGATATTACTATAATTATTCTTATAATTAATAGTAACAATAAGAGTATCTAGCATTTGTATGTCATTTCCTATGAATAGATCTGTGCTTTTCAAACCAGTCAAGCATCATTACCATTTTGCTGGGGGATAATAGATGAACAAAACTCAAACTCCCAATAAGTAATTCAGTAAGGTAGTGGCTGAACTCAGAAGGCAGTACAGGCCTTCTGAATCTCTACTTTAAAGTTCATGTGATACTGGCTGATGAATTTGGTCATCCTGAAATGTATTTTGAAACCACTTTAGGTGTGTGCCTGTTGTACATGAAGTGGTGGAAGTATTTATGGTTGAATCATAAAATCATATTCATGGCCTCCTCTGGACTCACTCCAACAGGTCCATGTCCCCACCATGCAGGTGGGGGTCTCATGAGAGTGCAGTAGAAGGCGAGAATGACCTTCCTTGGCATGCTGGTCACAATTCTTTAGATGCAGTCCAGGACATGGTTGGCTTTCTTGGCTGCAAGTGCACATTGCTGAGTCACATTGAACCAAAATCAACCAATACCCCCAAGTCCTTCTCCTCAGGGCTTCTCTCAGTCTGTCTTCTGCCCAGCCTGTACTTGTGCTTGGGATTGCCCCGACCCAGGTGCAGGACCTTGCACTTGGCCTTGTTGAACTCCATGGGGTTGGCACAGGCCCATCTCTCCAGCCTGTCCAGGTCCCTCTGGATGGCATCCCCTCCCTCCAGCGTGTCGACTGCACCACACAGCTTGGTGTCGTGGCAAACTTGCTGAAGGTCCCACCTTGCACTTGATCCCACCATCCATGTCCCTGACAAGGATGTTGAACAGCACCGGTCTCAGTACCAATCCCTGAGGAATGCCACTTGTCACTGGTCTCCACTTGGACATCAAGCCATTGACCTACTTGGGCATGACCATCCACCCAATTCCTTATTCACTGAGTGATCCATCCATCAAATCCACATCTCTCTAACTTAGAGACAAAGATGTCATGTGGGACAGTGTCAAATGCTTTGCACAAGTCCAGGTAGATGATGTCAGTTGTTCTTCCCTTAGCCAACAATGCTGTAACCCCATCATAGATGGCCATTTGGTTCTTTTGAACCTTGACTCTGATTCTTGCTTGTCTTCACTGATTCTCTCCTGGTTTTAACCTGTCCCGCTGTAGTAGTTAAACCTTCTACCATCTGACATCCCAAACTCTCCCTACTCTGATTCCTGGCAATGTCCAAGTCTTTGCCTGAGCTGTCAGCATTTCAAGAGGCTGATGCTCTTTTGGTTTTACATTTCTGAAAATGAAGAAAGAACATGTCATTGACAAAGAAGTTATGATCATTATTCCTATTTCTTTCAAAAAGAGAGAAACATAAATAAACAGAATTTATTCATTAAAATTCCACAGATGGGAAATATTATCTTTGGTCTTTTTGATGAAACCAGCACACTCTGTGCTATAACAAGACCTACTTGAACTATTAAATTCAGCACACATGCTCTGTCTTCTGGCACCTCACCTATTTATTTGCCCTGTGGAACGTCCTTCCTGTAACCTTCTTCGCTGGGAAATATGTCTGCTAAACAGGCGCCTTTCTCAGTCAGATGGACTGGATTCAAGTCAAGTCATTGGTGGGGTTGTGGAGGGGGAAGTTTAGAAAGAGGTTTTTAACCATCTTGTTTAAGAAACCAACAACAAAAATATGCATGTGCAAAATGGAACCTGATGGTCGGTTTTGATTTTCCACTTATTTTTCAGTAATGGGTATGTGGTAGATATTGTGCCACACAGATGCATTCAGCAAGGGACCCTGCTATTTATGTAAGACATTTGTGAGTGCTGTGTGACACAGACGAGTTTGACTGAACCAAGGCTCACAAGGCATTGGTCGTTTAAAAAGTCTGTTCTCCATTCCTTATTTTAACATCTCCCTTTCTAGTCTAAAAATGAACTTTTCTTTAATGAAGTTCTAGTGTCCTCCTACTTATCCGTGGACAGTTATTTTCCCAGAGAGTAGTTACTGTTGCATTGATTTCTTGTCAACATCCTTCCAAATAAAATAGAATCACAGGGTTTTTAGTTAAGACAATCAGAATAATAAAGCCCATGTGTTTAAGAGTTCTGCATGCTATGCAAACATCCCAAACAGAAAATTATAAGTTAAATATTTTCCATATGTTTCTTTACATTATAAATACCTGAATTTGTATCTGGATTTATCCCATCTAACTTAAATCCTTTATAGGCTGAAAATGCTTGAGGTGAGAGTCCAGCCAACTTCCTCTGTAGCTGATGAATAGGGGAGTCTGAGTTTCTGACAATACACTTCTCTTCCTTGTTTGATTTTACAGACAGCCAAAGCCAACCTAGCTAGGAGCCAACCTGAGTTAGAAGGCCTAGGAATAGACGCTGAAGAGTTACGTGGACTGAACCTTGACCTATCTTTGTCATTTCAGTGAAGTAACTCACTGAACTGAATTATCATAGAATCATGGAATGAAAACTGAATGGTGAAGTACAATACACTCATTCTGGCAGATACATTGGAATAATTCTCCAATAATAAATATTTGTCTACAGATTTAATTTCACCACCGTGCGAATACACACTCAAGTCAGATGTGGAAAAAGACCACCCATAGTGTTGAAAATGAGCCCTTTGAAGGAACTTGCTTTTGACAGGTTGACATTTTCCAAAGATGAGAATTGTGTCCCTGAAATTTATGAGCATTCTTAAGGAATTTGTAAGGGAGAGGATTAGGGTTAGTGAAGTCTCCAAAGGAACTGAAAACATGCAGCATGAAAAGACATCTTATTCATTTCCCCCCCCCCTTACTTTTTTTTTTCCTGAAGAAGATTAATGAACATGTTTGAAAACAAATACTTGAATAGTAATGCATTATTACTTTTTAATGCATAATGACACTGCAAGTAGAAAAAAAAAATATTCTTTTTACGTCTGCAAAGTAGAAATACAGCTGTTGAGCCCTCAACAAAAATACTAACATTTCATAAAATAGATTCAAGTCACATATCCCTGATTTGCTTTTGGAAATCAGAGTCAGCATTGCACTCACAGGACAGCGTACAACAACTGGAAAGAAGGGCCCCAATATTTGGATGACACACAGACTGAGCTTAAAGGGTTTCCTGAGGACTCAGAACACGGGGGGTTCATGCTTGTTCTTCCTGGTCCTGCTTCAAGGTCCTGTTCTAGTCCAGTATCACTACCACCAGCTAAGCTGGCCAGGCAGTTGTAGCAGCACTCACCAGCTGGACCAGTTAAATGAGGGCATAGTTTTGGTCCACTCAGCAACTGCTTCTTGAAGAAGTGGGCAAAGGAATCCTCACAATGAGGATTGGTCTTACTTCACAAGTAGCATGGTTCCAGATTATATTTTGTGGAAAAAATCTGGACATCATCTGGGGAATGCTATGGGACAGGGATTTTCCGTATAGGAAGTCTAGACAAAGTAACATGTTTGCGGGGAAGAAGAAACCTGATGGATGAAAACCATTCCGTGCCACTTAAAGCTGGGTGACACACCCTGGGCCTTTTTAATCTACTGGTGTAGGAATAACATGAGGTATCTGGAGAACCAGAAACCCTTGGAAGGTGATGATAGTGGTATAGTTTTGGGGAGAAGCACTCTTGTAGGAAACAGCCAACACCTGGAACACAATTTGATGTTAAAGGCAGCAGCTGATCCTCAACTAGTATAATTGATGTGACTGAAATGAAGACTTCTCCTTTTCTGTGGGAGATGAGGATTTGACCCACAATGTTTTTATACTCTCCTTATTGTCTTAAAGTTCATGCCCTCGCCTTCTTCTGGAAGCATTGCAATTGAAAACTATACATACTTGGAAAGTGTTCCTACAGACCTTACTCGTCTGAACAATTTGTCCTGACTTCAGTAGGACTGTTCACGTGAGTAAGAACTGGAGTGGATGTGTGCTTCCAAACAGTTCTCTAGCTCTCTAATCTTGCTTTGTCAAATGTTGTTTGATGAAGCTCGGAAGTTACTTTAGCAGACATACGTAGGAAGAACACATTTTTAGGCAAAGACTGGCTGTTCCTTTTTGGCTTTGATTTATCTGCATACTAAAATATGCGTGTTTGTAAGACTGAATCTTTTCATCCGTATCCCTCTAATTAGCATCTTTTGTTGCATCTGCGTATTTCCCTTGATAACTCCTGAGTATTTTTGTAAGCTTGTAAAAAAATTTCTGTACTTTTAAGCCAAGAATTTACATAAACCCAAAACTGTTGTATAAAAGGCTGTTTTAAATAGATATCAGCAAAGTAATGAGTCAGGGAAGTTACTTAATTAGCTAGAGACTTGTTATCTAATATCTGAAGAAACTCTCATTGGGGAAGATAATTGATTTTCTACTCATATAACAGGTCAGATATAAATTCAAAATCTTAATAATAAAACCCCCCACAGTTCTTATGACCTAGGATGCTGTTTAGAATTTTAATTACACCTGGATATATGTTGTCCTCTGCCTTATAGCCATATACTGGATGACATTTGGAGCTGCCTGCCCAAATTGAAGAGCTGAGGGCTGTACTGTAGGAGCTGTATCCACGAATCTGTATCCAGAAAACATGCATGAGAATTTTTCTGTTAGAAGTCTTCCAGTTTCCACTAGCACCCACTGCTTATGCTGAAGCATGGTTGAAATCCCATAGTGATATAGGTAAAGGTGGCAATAGGCAGAGATTATTTCTGTAGATTATATCACTTACCATGGTACTATGAAAACCTCTTCAAAACTATCATCTGAGCCTCTAAACTAGCAAAGTTTCTTTGATCCTTGTGTCTGTATTATGGAGACAGAAACTGATCTATTTCTATGCACGTCTATTTGCACACTTGGCTACCATTCCTTGTTTTGCTGAAATAAGGTTTCTTTGCTACATTAAACAAACTAATAACTATTTTTACTCTATTATTTACTACTGAAGGGGCTAAAATCAGTAACTGATACTGCAGCTATAAAGCAGCAGCATGCAGTAGGAAGATGGCATCTGTCTCAGAACACATTAGTATTAAAGCATATATATGTTTGCCTTAAAACATAAATTCCATGAGAAATAATAGATATGGGCCTAAATGTACATAAAATTAGCCTCAATCTTTTGCTGGACCTGAACCTGAAAGACTATGGGGTGAGGCAGCAGATAAAACGGATTAAACTGATGATGTGTATATAGATAAAAGCAATTACTCACAAATCCAAAGAATTGCTGTAGTAGTCCACAATTTAAATAGCTGGTAGATCTAAGAAGAATACTTCAAATCAGCAGTCAGTATGAAAATCATTTAAATGCAATTTCATACAGAATATTTATTATATTTATAAATAAGTATATTTTCAAACCTTCAAAAGGCAGGCAAAGGCTTAGAAAAGGCGTCTGGTTAAGAAATAATTGATTTTTTCACAAATAGTAGAATCATTTAGGTTGGAAAAGACCTTTCAGGTCATTGAGTCCAAACTTTTCAGCTGAGAATATTTCATTTTTAAGAACAATTAATCAAAACAAGTGCTTCTGTTATTGCATTCTTCTAGTAGCTGAAAACATTTGATGTATCTGGACTGTGAAGCAAGAAGAAGATGCTAAAATGAAGAAAATGTATTATATTCGTAATGCAAGAAAAGATTCTGGGTTCACTTTAATTGCCCACACATGGGTGTCTCATGTCATCTGAGATCCTATGAAGTCTCTTGCCTGGCTTCCAGGTACTGTTGCATAAGACCACAGTCTCCCATTGATCTTGTGTAGTATTCTTTACCTAAACTCACTGTGGTTTTATAGCTGTTGCAGAGGATCAGGTTTCTTCTGGTTCTGATCATCTGGAATACGATCTTTTTGCTGTAAAGATACTACAGCTGGATTTCTTTGCCTGCCTATAAATCAAGGCCAGGTACTTGCTTTGTACATTCCATGATTTACCAGAGCTATCCAGGTAAGTGATAATATAATATATATAAATATGCGTATTATATATATAAAAAAAATTGAGCCTTCATCAATGTTTGTAGACTACAATAAATAAGTGATGTTACATCTCATGTTTTCCACAATGAATTGTTTCTCCCCCTGCTCCCCATGATGTTCTAATGTTTGGTATCTTTCTTTTAGGTTGGTTGTTACTTGAAGACCCCTAAATACCCAATCTGGTTGGTATGCAGTGAAAGCCACTTCAGTGTACTTTTTTGTTTGGAAAAGGATTTACTAGGTGACTGGAAAACAGAGCGAAGATTTGATCTATATTATTATGATGGCTTGGCCAACCAAGAAGAAGAAATACGGTTAACAGTTGGTATGTACCACTCAGTAACTCTGCATTTCATCGCTGGTGGTGGCAAGAGAAAGAAAAGAATCCAGTAATACAAACAATGATGATCTGAGGCAATAAGATTATCTGTGTGTCTATTTCCTAATTTCCATAATTAGTTTTGGTGATTAAATGGGAAATTAGATTTCACAAGGAAATTTTGAGGATAAGCTTCTGAAAGGTTAAAAGTGAGCATGTGCTGCTTTATACAGACTGGTGAAACCAGTTACTTCAGAAGATGCCAGTAGTCTGCTAACAAAGTCTGGGGTCTTACCTGCTTGTGAGTATACCTGGAAATGTAAGCATGCAAAAGATCTCCCAACTTGTCCACTCATTCTTTCAGGAAACCATGCCAAATTCTACAGCTGCTTTTACAATAATTATGTATTTCTCCAACTGGGAAGGCATTTGGCCAAGAAGTATTCTGATGCTTAGAAAGCTCCTACTTACTGCCATATTGAGACATTCTTGACATAATATTTGCTAATAGCATCCTACTTATCTTTTGTTTTCTTTCCTTCAATATATTTATACAATCTAATCAAATTCCTTCTCAGTCTTAAGGAGCCACTCTGCTGTAGTCCACTCTTTAAACATAAGCTGTCTGTATTCCTTGTTTGCACCTACATTCTGGTTCTCGGACAGGATGTCGATGTACAACACACGGGTGTCGAATGTTCTCGAGTCCACGTGGCAAAGCTGTTTGTATGGTGGGAGTGCTGAGGCCTTTAGCATCTCACAAGCTTTGGTAGTGAATTCAAGCATCTTTCTGCCTGTTATTTATCCTCTTATTTTAATTAAAATTGTCATTCTGTTTTATTGATCACATTATATATTATCTCAACAAAATGCTTAACCTTTACAGGACTACAGTTGCCAACAGGTTCCCACATGGTCTGTCCCAGTTAAAGATTTTTTTGTAAGGGACAGAGATGATATAGTTCAGCACAGAACTGGAGAGATCAAGACACATTTTTTCTGTTGTGTTGTACTGTGTAACATACAGTCCAAAACCGGTGTCCTTATCTGTCTTTTTATCATTAACAAATCAGGAATGTTCACAGAATCTGGAGTGACCGAGCACTCGGAGTTCCCTGGATGAGAAAGTGCTCAGAGAATATATAATTTTTTCTCTTTACTGTTCAGTGTGTCATGCCATTTCTCCTCAAAGACTAAACTTTCAGTGAGAGGTAGATATCTTTTTGTTGTGGGTATAACCTCTTCCAGGGATATGTCCTAGTAAATCTTTTGTTATCTGTGAAATTCTGCAAAAGGCTGTAAAATGCAAATAATTTCATCATTCCAGGGAAATCCTTTCCTAGTTCTGGCTGTACAATAATCCCTTGTTAGGTCTGGAGAAAAACTGAAATTACTTGACATCCAAAAGGTAACACTGATCATCTAAGCCATGCATACAGTACCAGGTGGAAATGTCAGAATGCTAAGTATTACTGGTATTTCCATGGTGGAAACACCAACAAGCTATGATGGTTAGGCGGTGTTACTTAGAGATATAACATGAGGTGCTACGTGCTGCACAGCCACATCTCGCTGGTGCTCGTTAGCAAAGTTACTTGCTTTTCATTAGCAAGAAGGTGAATTCCTTGAAATGGGAATCTTGTTTATAGAAAGATTACAATCAAGGACACATTTCAGGAAATCATGAAGAAATTACACTGGTCAAGGAAAGTGATAAAGCCAGAAAGAAAGAGTAGAATTACATTTTGGGGATAATAGAAATTGTCACACTATATTGAGATTTTGCCCTGTTTCTCATTCTCATAACCATTTACCAAAATGTAGACAAGAAATATGTTTCCTTCCTAAAATCAGGCAATGTCTGCTAGTGTGTTCAACATACTATGCTAAACAGACAAAGATTCTTCAATCTTTTCCGTTGTGGTAGAAATTTCTGTTAGGTGGAGAAGAAAACCAAGACAGTGTATCTAAATTAATAACCTGCATTTTGCTATCTTCTTTTGTCACCTGTTTAGGAACTGAGTGGGGATTCTGGGGTGGGGTTTTTTTGTTATATGTCACGGACAGCAGTTGTATGAAAGAGCGTGTTGCACTGCTTAGGGAGATGCTACTTCTCCTTCTGATATATACAGTTAACGCCTATCTATGTTAACATTTACAATATGTTGTCTCCAGTGAAGATAGAGGGAATTTTTGTAAAATCTGTTTTAATAAATCATTCTTATGTCTCATTGGTGCATAACTTCAACTCAGTATTCTTTTAAAGGTGTTTTCAAAAAGCAGCTGAGTAATTGCCAAGGAGAACATAACTGAATTTCTCAGATTCTTCCAGATGCACAGACACCATCCTCAGCCCCTTTGCAGATCCCACAGAATGTAGCTCAAGCAGAGAAATTAGGAGGGGTTCAGATACTGAAGACAGCTTCTAGGCAAAGCTGGTGTATTGATTATGAGGTGTTCTTTCAGAACAGTTTTTTCCCACAATTATGATGAGTTTGTTCCAATGTGCAAAAGTCTTCTGGAAAGGTAGTTAATAAATCGTCCCTTCCTAAGGTTGCCATTTAAATTGAGCAATATTTCTTCTCTCAGTGAGTGTCCATTCAGATTCTACTCTTCTGAATCTGTGTTCATATCTCCTGAATAACAAGTTTGTGTGTAACTGTGCCTGCACACAGGTTCCCACTACCCTGAGCTTAGAATATAAGTGAAGATATGAGATCATATTCATACCCTTCTTGCTGTCAGTGACTCTAAGATAGAAGAGTGTAACTTCAGTAGTGTAACTTCAATATTGCTTGCTCCAAATGAGGTATATGAAACACTTTAACACAGTTTATTAATTATTAGTTAATTAACTAGCTTGCCTGCTCCTGTAAGGTATGCCTTTAGTGACACTTTTTTTTTTTTTCTATTGCTTTGTATGAAAAACCTCCCTTCAGGCCTGGTTGGAAGAACACAAGTCCAAAAATGACAAAATTCAGCAAGCTGTCAGTGACTGGGAAAGGCAGCCATGCCATATGCCTGTCCTGCTACCAGTACTGTTGTTAGGACAGCGGTTGTTGCTTCTTACTATGAGAAGACTCAGAACATAAGTATCAGGCATTCCTAGTGGGATCCAAATACTATTGCAGAGCTCTAATAAACCACTATAAACTCTTCAATACTAGGAGAAAAGAAGCCCTTTGAAACTTAAAAGATTCCCGTATAGCTCTAAGTTCCTGAGGATCTGGGAGAAAACTGTCAGTAATTTATGTACTTCTCAATACTATTTCCTACCAATTCAGCCCTTGCAGTCATTCAGGGTTTTCTGCATGTATTTATGCTGACAAGATCAACAGACAAGGGAGAGACAGGTTTTCTCTATGATATGTGGAAGCCAGATATATCTGAGACTGGCAGCTGTGAAAGTAAGAGCAAGTGCCTCCCATCCTGTCTACATCAGTCTCACTGAAGCAGACCCATATCCTACAGCCTGTCTTGGCATCATTTGTTGCTCACAACCTGCCTGTTGGCTGGATGACAGACAGAAAAGAAGAAAAAGAAGAAAAGCCTAATCTGCTGCAGTTTAAAATGTTTTACTCCAAAACAGGAAGCAGCTGAGGAGACTGACATCCAACCTCATCACAGGATGTTTTCTCTCTGAGAAGTTCAGCCACTACTTTCACTGTTGACAGATCCAGTGTCTGAAACACTGACCTTTCTGTTTTCCCTGGAACAGTGCAATTGCCTCTCCATCCCAAAGGAATGCTCAGAGCCTGTAGCAGCTCTCTTCTATCCAACACAACCCAGTCTTCTACTGTCTGTGCACTGCTTTCTTGACAGTGAAGGGACAATCTTCATCTTCTTTACCTGGGTGAAGGAGTCTTAACCCAGTTTGCACTGGACTTGGGGGTTTCTGTTCATTTACTGCTGTCCTTAGTATTTGATTAGGAAAAATTGCTTTCTTAATAATGACAACATCAGTTGCAAAAGAAAAACTTCGTGTCAGCCCTACAGCATATTCTGCCACCTTCTAATGCATGTTTTGCTTGAAAACATCTGCATTTTAGTCAACTAACCTGGGTCATGACATAAGTCTGAACGCTGTCCCATAATCATCCTTACTGTTAAGTAATCAGCACAATTCTGGGCAAGTTTCTGACCCAGAAGGAGTAATATTGGGCACAATCTGGGGATCATTTCCAACAGCAGTTATCCCCTTTAAGTCTTTGGCTTGCCATCACATGAACAGGCAGTAGACCATGAGCTAAAAGTGTCTAAGAGATGACAAAGCAGAGAGCCAGACTGTCCACTCCAAGGTCAGCGCTAAAGCCCTTACTACTTGCAAAGAGCCATAGTCATGGTACCTACTGAGAGTGTTCCTGGCCCTGTCTGGGTCCACTCAGTTTAGATGGTGTGAATGAGGGCACGAGATGGTATTCAAGTTCCAGAGTGCTCATCTTCCAGGGTATTTCAATCCAAAATGGATCGGTGCCTACCATGGGCTAGGAGATTTACAGTGTGAGTGGTAGTCCATCACTTCCATGGGTGGAGTTCCTAGAAGCTACTCCGGTATTCTGTATTGATAGAAATATATTCCAGCTACTAATATTATCTGCTATGTCTCTGCAGACACAACTCAGATGTGCACTGAAGATAAAGAAAATGACCTTACTCCTCCACTTGAGCACTGTATTAGGACAAAGTAAGTGAAACTACAGTTTTCCATACAGATACATTCAGTTATTGCTGTCAATAATATATGTAAGGCTAGAGTGTGGTAAAAAGTGCTGCAGCAAGTAACCTTGCAAAATCACTGCTTAAAAATTAGAAAGGATCTGACTAGGCCAGGCTGTGCTAATATATATCACATGTTTAATTGTTATTGTGTGTTATTCTAGTTAACATCAAACTGGCTAAGACGTTCACTTCATTCTTAGAGGGACCTTCATTACATCACCAAGAACTGACCAAGCCAAATTCCAACTGAAAGCACAACTTGATTTTGATAGATCTAAATTTAGATTCCCAAAAGTGATTGATTCCAATTGTAGAGGTATAATGGGAAAAGGAGAAAATTTCTTCCAGCTTTGTCATTCTTTTCTGAAAAATATAATTGCGCTGGGGGAATTGGGTACCTTTCTCAGTGGATGAAACCCTGCACTCAGTGGTCTTGGTTTTCTCAAACTTTCCATGTGTTTATGGGTAGCACAAAGTTTCTCAAGATCACTAAACGCCCTGTTTTGCGTAGTCATTCTTGACAGTTCGTAGGTCATATTCTCTCCTTAAATACAAGGTTAGTTCCTGTCCTGCCAGGATTTTCATGGCCAATTTGAGGTCTATATGATATTAAATGATATTTAAGCAATTTATCCCAGTCACACTGAAGTTAATGAGAATATTTTCGGTTTAGTGAGACATGAAAGAAGCAAAATGGAGAAGTTTAACTGGGTAGAAAAGTCAGGTTTATATCAACTCCATCAGCATGACTTTGAAAGCTGCTATCTGAATATCTTTGGAGCAAGAAGTAAAAGCCTCATTGTCAAAGACCGTAACGTTTGTTAAATCAGCAAGCCAAGCAGCTTCAGATTTCTCTTCTAATTTCCCTCCTCTCATTGCCGCAATTTGTCCTGTAAAAAGACACCAACACCCAACCCCCCCAACCCAACCAATGGCTGCCAAACAGTGTGTTCATGCCGGTCTGTCATTATAAAATTACAGAAAAGAAGAGGCATCCTGTAATGTGACAGCAGTGACATTAGTCCAGGCTCCCTGCACATATTGATTGTATTTATTCCTCTGTTCCAGTGTCACCTACCATTACTACAATCTAAAATAAATTAAAATCTAAAATAAATAACAATCTAAAATAAATAATTCATAGCCTTAGAAACCCACATAATGGGGGTGAATAACGCATACAACTACTTGAAGTTGCTCTTAGAACATCTTCTATTGCTGGCATTGCATCAAAGTTGTACAGCTTTTGTAATGGTGACTGTTTATTTTAAATTCCCTGCTTTAATCTACTGGAGAAGTAAATTACCAGCAAGTTCCAACATCAGTTTATTTTGTTTGTACGGTTCTCAAGACTGATTTACCCTGATCAGTCTGGTTCCTTGTTCTCAGTATTCTCCATTTGCTTTGAGAGTATTTATTTGGGCATGGCCTTGCTGTTTTTCATATTATATTTTTTCTTTTTTTTCAAAAAATCTTTTTCTTCCAACTATAAAACAGTATATAAGGAGAAGTAAAACCAAACTAATATTTTCACAAATTAGGAGATAAAAAAAGAAATGTTTTCTCTAATACAAGCATGGAAAACACTCCTCAACTAATTTTCAGTCAAGCAAGCAAACAAGCAAAGAGCCATTATGTATTTTGACCAAGCATTCATGATGAAGCTCCTTGTCAAAACTTCTCATCAAAAAACGCAGGATAATTTCTCACGCAGTGTGGAGAATATCACAGTCTCAACAATCAGAACTGAGAAGACGAACTGTTGTTTCCAAATGTTGATTGGGCTCTTTCCTTTCGTTCACATGACTTGGGTCTGTTTTAATCCATGAAACCCCTTACCCATTGTTTACCCCAATACCTGAACACCAGCGTCCTGTAATGCATCGAGTTACGTGCCTAACATCTGCCTGCTGTTTGTTCTCTTATCCTCTCCCAAAGGGAAAACTGCATATGTACTAGACTATTTCTGTATTTGGTTTTGTTGTTGTTGTTGTTATCAATGGAGAAGGGTTGTTTTGTTTCACAGGTGGAGGAAGCTCGTGTTTTTAGACCCTATTCTCCACCGTGTCAGAAGAGTGATATTTGAGTTTACAGCAGGTAACACTTCGGATGGACAGAATGATTAGTCACCAGCAGCTGTCACTTTAACCTGCAGGTTCCCAAACCAAAGAGTCGGCACAAGTACATGTGCTTTTAGTGTGGGTTTCAGCTCTAGACATCTGTAGAAGCAGTCACATTCTGACCAAGAGATGTCTGGAATGTGCATCCCTGGGTTGTTTGGGAGATGCCGTGCAGACGTCTTATCCCATTCTTCCCTGAAGAATACTTATATAACAGTCACAATCCTCGGCGTCTCTCTGCACTGGTGGAAATAACATCTGTTAGCTCTGCCCGAGGGGAATAAAACTTTGATCTGAAATGATAATCTGACTTCAGCGGTGTATTTGGTTAACCCTCTGGCATCTGCTTTCCTCTGTGCTAGTGGGGCTGTATGATGCATTTGTTCATCTGTCTGCCTTTGAAGTGAGACATCCAGTGGAAATCTAGTGGAGAAGAGGAGAGGAGAGCATGGGCATTTCATCCTGAATTATTGGTGTGCTCTAAAACAATACAAATGATTAGTACGGGAGATACTCTCTGAATGTTATTCCAGACTGAGCATTGTTCAGGGCCTGAACCGGTTCCTCTTGGGTTCCCGTTAACTCCATGACCCTTGGGTGAGGTTGTAATTGAACCAGATGGGTCAAATGTAGTTTTCATGTTGCTAATCTGATAAATTATAATTGAATCAGCAGCTAGAATCTGGGTTCCATTTGAATTCCATTGTGGCAGGAGAGTTTTGGGAAAGGATCACGCTGAATTGTCCAGACAATTTTGTTTCTGTCTGTGAAGACCACTTGTTCAGCAGCTGTGAGGGAGGTTCCTCACTGTTTGACATCTTTTCTTGTGCAGGTTCAATAGGTGAAAACACCTTTGAATCCATCTCAACAGGAGCAGCCAAAGACTGCTTTTGCATCTACAAACACCACAGCAAATACAGTTGGAAAATAAACACAGGAGATAAGGCTTGTTCTGAAAGTTACCTGGAGTCCTGCTTCAAAATATCATTTTCTCTTTAAGCTCTTTTTTGAAAGCCTCTTTTAAAAAAGGCCAGTTCCTCACTTCATGGCAATTAGCAACATCTTAAGCCACAACAGCAGAAATGGTATTGGCGCACGTTAGTATTTTCACAGAGCACAACGTAGTCTCAGAGCAGATTTCATTTGGTGGTTTTGGCCTCTGTGGATCCCTCTCAAAGTTTTAATCACGCTGGTGAGATGGTACACAAATCTAAGGGATGATTTGATGGCATTACCTGAAAAATGCGATGGGCACAGAAGGTGGCAATTGTACTTCCCACTTGAGTTAGGTTATTCTGGGGGTGATATTCTGAACTCCTGGCAGAGACAACTCTCACCACTGGCAAATGCCAGACTAGGTCATACATCCCCAACATATTAGCTTAAGATGTGAGGCATCATGGTTGTGTATTCCTACTAAGTCCTGGGATGAGGACACTCTTTCTGCAATTTTTTTTCTTTTTATTTTCTCAGAAAAATAAAAAAAGAAGGGAAAAATTCACAACAGCCCTCAGATGGTCTCTTCCTCTGAGACCTTGCACTGTATACTGCATGAATTCAGCTTTTGGTTTTGTTTTACACTTAACTGACTTGCTCAGCAGAAGGACTGAGCTGCCATACCCTTGCTGACACATTCTTTCCTCTGTGACAGAAAGAATGTGGCGCTCTGACTACTCGCTGTTGTCTCCACCCCTTCACCAATGTCTTACTACTGTGCACTTGCACTCAGACAGATTTTCAAAACAGATGTAAATGCTTGCCACTGGGAATGCAATAGCTTAGTTCTCAGAAAATGTGGACCATGAACTTGCAGACATGAGAAACGCCACGGACAAGGGTGCAGTTCATGCAATGAGTGACTCGGACTGTGCAGTAAGTTGACTTCAGTCCAGTGAGGTCACCGGGGAGCATCATCCTGCTTTCACCAAGTCTTGCTTCAGATCTTTGTCTTCTGCCATGACCTGAAGACACATTTAGTGACAAATGCAGGACCGATACCTTCTTTGCACTCAAAGCTGGTCACACTCTCGGAGCGGGTGGCTGAGCAGTAGCAGCCAATGCAGAGCCAGCAATTAAATACATGGAAGGGTTTTGTGCACATGCATGTGGGCTCATTTGGAAACATTGCTCTCAATACACATCTTTAGTGTTCTTCTGAAGAAATGAGGGCAGAGCAAAACCTCAGTAAAGGTAAAGCAAACCATTGCCATTAAAGTGAGCTACTGAATACTTCAAAGGAGCCAAGGTCAGGAGCAAAGGTAGCTGCTAAATGAAATTATCTGCTCTCATGGTCTCAGAGTCACAGAGCTCCTAATCAGAGGCCTGCCTGCATAGGAGTGTGCAAATTGCCTGGTAGCAGCTGCAACTGGGCATTCTGCTTATACAGGGTTAATTCTTGTACCCATCCTGGGGCTTCCCTACATACTTTGCAGCAGGAAGGTACTTGTCCTGAATTAGCTGCTGCTGAGGTCTCTCAATTGCCTGGAAGAGACTGGAGGAAGGGTAAGGAGACTGACCTCCGAACGTGGGCACCTACAACTGGAGGCACAAGTACCTCACTGCTGTTCCTTTCCCATTGAGAAGATGCAGTTAGTTATCCCAAATGAGTCCATTCTAATCTCTCTAAAGTTCGTTGGGTGTCTGAGGGGTGTTGGGTTACCTGTCCGATGGCCTGATTAACTAATGGATGTAAACCGATTGCTTTCATTTCTAGGTGGCAAGGAGCTGTTATTGACTGGAATGGCACAGAACCAATCTTGTGACCAACCTGACCTGCACTTTATTTGTAAAGTCAGAAAGGAAATGACTGAATTAGCACATTCTTATTCCCACCAATACAGGAAAAAGGACAAGAGTTGTGCAGTTTACGATGAGGAAGAATGACATGGTTTGCAGGCTGGAAGAGTTTCACCTCAATCACCTCGTGCTTCAGATATTTTGCCTATAATATAAACAATGCTTACGTAAATTCCTTGTCGCTCCCTTTAACATACAGCTTCTGAGAGTAGACTGAGTTTCCACCACCAAATCAAGGTTACAGATGAAGAAGCGAAGTCGTCAACGTCCCCTTGAGGTCTCTTTCTGGATCCACTCTGTATCCTGCAATTGTTTCAAAGCATCTGATGAAAGATGTGTTGAACCCAGAGTTCTGTCACTGTACACGCCTTCCCCATACTGCCTAGTTCTTCACCTACGAAACTCCAGTGCAAGTATAAAATATCATCCAAGAAATATGTACTCACTTCTTTACCTGATATTAATAAGTTTCATTTTGCACTAAACGGTTTGGTAAGTATATGGGCTTTTCAGGTGAAGCCTGACCTATACGAAGTTCTTGTTCTGTCATAAAATCCGCAGTAAGGGTTGTGGGTTTGGGTTACCAGCACGGTAACACTGGTACGTTCCTCAGACTGGGTGCAATTGGTGTGTAACGGTGCCTCAAACTGATGTAGCTCATTTTTCTTTCTGGATGAGAGATAGCTGTATCAGTGTCCTTACATTTATACCATTGTGACGACATATACACTAGGGTTTATTTAGACCAAAGTGATAGATAGGATCTGTGGATTGCTTCTTCATAATGAGAAGAAAACAGAAGACCTGTTAGGTTTGAAATTTAAATAGTGCCTATTGGTGATAGATACACTTTTACATGATTAAATAAATTGCATGTAATGAAATGATGTGCTGTGGAGATGTATTACGAGGTACTGAAACAGCAGTTTGTATTCTGAAATTAATTCTTTAAGTGACATATTTTGGCAACAGTTTGCCAGAATAGGAACAAGTTAGTGAACTGAAGATTGGAAAAAAAATCCATAGAAAAAAAGGAAGATAAATAGTGTTAGTAGAATTATTCCTCTCACTTGGGAGTGAATATTTCATGAGAGTTTAATAAAGAACTTTTACTTTCTGATATTTATCATAGTACCTACTTTCTAGTCAATAAGCAAACTCCTCAGAGTCCTGATAAACCAGTTGCTCTTTCCAAAATCAATTTCCAATAAAAATTCAGTGTCCTGCTGTCTGTGGTGTGGAGACAGCAAACTGAGTATGCGAATACAAATCTTGGGGAATTAGCACTTGAGCTAGATTTGGAAACCAACCTGAATACAAGCCACAGCAGAGCACCTGAAAGATTTAGATGGTCTTCCAATGGACATCTTGCCTTCCCATTTGCTTCCCATTCTCATCAAACTATCTATATGCAGTAAAGCATCTCAGTCTTTCAGTTATTTTATTTAATTTGGTGTAATGTAATTTGCTTGGTTTAGATCAGATAAGCAAACTGCTTTACGCTTTGTGGGATTAAGATCTCCCATTCAGCCTCTGAGGCAGCATCAGGTCTGAGCTCACTTCTGACTCTGCTAAGGCATGGTCTTTGGCAAACCCTTTTGTCTTTATGTATAGAGGAATATGTTTGTGTTGCCAGCTATAGGTGGACTCAGTACTGCCTTTAAGATGCACTCACTATCCATACTTCAGATACTCCAGTTTCCTAGGAAAAGCTTGCCTAAGTGGAAGCTTCAGTGTTTCTGGGAGTGGGAGATCCCAAACAATCAAAGATCCCAGACCCAAAGCCTTTGCTCCTCTTGAAATTTCTATTAACTGTAGTCCACACTTAGTTTCAAGAAGAAAATATAGAATCATAGAATTACAGAACGGTTTGGGTTGGAAGGGACCTTAAAGATTAAAGATTAGTTCCATCCCCCCTGCCATGGGCAGGGACACCCTTCACTAGACCAGGTTGCTCCAAGCCTCATCCAACCTGGCCTTGAACACTTCCAGGGATGGGGCATCCACAGCTTCTCTGGGCAACCTGTTACAGTTTGATTTTCCATCCCACTTCACAAGGCATCCATGGTGTAAAATGCATTTGGGTAGAAAATAGTGTAGAGATGAAAAATGGTGGAAGATTTTTGGAACCAGGTTTAACAAGAAATTCCTTTCTGGATTTTCCAGTGCAGTAAACCTACACCATTTAGTTTAAAGTACTGCTTTAAAGTATGTCAGTTTGGAGATAACCTTACACTCCCTGACAGAAGAGCAGCAAAGATAAGTGTTCATCTGGGGAAGGAGGGAGCTTCCCTGTGACAGACCAGAGTTCATCTGGCTAAAATATGGATGTCTGCAGTGCAGATGTGTTCAGAGGAACTGTTCAGAGTGTGATGTGTATTTGCTTTAGGATGAGAAGAACTGTGCTCCAGACTGTAGGATGATAAGTATAAAAGGAGCCCAAGAGGATTGCCTGAAATGGCTTTCACCAGGAAGATGTAGGGATTTTTCAGGTTACAGAAAACAGTATAGATTAGTGAGTATGTCTTGGAAATAGATTGTGGTTTATGGTTTATCTTGGAGAGTAAATGAAGATGAGGAGAGGCTCTGAGCTCTAACCCTCTTTCTGAAACAGGCTGCAAAGAACTTTAAGGCTCCTTCATCACTAGTTATGGAGAGTATTTTCGTTGAAGCTTAATTTCTATGACAACAGAACCTCAGTGAGACAGATCTTTCTTACCTATTATCTGTCACTGTCCATGTATATTTGTTCTGCAAAGTGCACTGTCCACCTGTCATCTGTTTAAGATGAACTCCAGATAAATCTGTGCCTTCACTCACAAAGGCAGAAATAAAGCTGTTGGACCGCTTCACCAAACCGCCACCTGTGTGTGGTACTTCCACCAAGCTGGAGCACTGAGAACCTCAGCATTGCTAAGCTCCTTCCACCATCCTTGCTCTTGGAGCCTAAAAGCAGCATCTTCCTTCACTGGGGTTCAGCGGCAGTGTCCTTACTAGGCAAGAGAGATGGCTGTTGAGATTTGCTAGGGCATCCTTCCATAAGGAAGAAATGCGCAACCAGAACATTGATTTAGACCTAGTTCTTCTCAGAGAAATGCCAGAGCAGTACCTCGATCGCTGTCTGCATCAAAAGACGGCTTGCGTATTTTTATTCGTTATAGAGCACCGGAAGATTCTTCCTTTAAGACATTACAGGGCTTTTTGAGTCGGTCAGACAAGGCAATGCGGTGTTAGACGGCAATGCACAGGTCTGTACAGAATCGTATCCTGTTCCAGCACCATGCATCTATTTATTTTAATTATGTTTTCCTCTTCATTGTTTCTCGTTTTCATTGCCCAACGAACGTGACTTCCTGAAATGAACAAAACTGCAACCGTTTGATAATTGAGCAGTAAAGGACACTGGCGACATTGGCACGTGGGCTGCATGATGTCTTCATTTCATTCTCTTTTCTTCTGTGCCGTAAAAAAAATACACCCTCTCCTGAAAACTGACCCCTTGCCTAACAACAAACATGACGTGTATGTAGATGAATATGTAAGCAGAGGTACTATTCTGGTAAGGTGTCATGTATGCCCCCTTTGTACAAAATGTATATTTAACTTTGTCTTGTACAGAATATCCCATACAAATAAAACATTTAAGGTAATGGTAATAGTAAACCCCCAGATTTCCTCCTTATTTTTTTAATAATTCATTTGCCTGTGGAAATTATTCTGGGAGATTAGATTATAAATGTTTCATGGGCCTGATCAGGTCAGTGGAACAAAAACAAGAAGTTAGGCCTCCTCTTCTGTTAGACGCACCGTGGCTCAGTCAGGGTGGGATTAAGTAGCCCACGCTGACCTCGGTGGTGTCACGCCTAGGCAGCTACAGATTCTTAAACCGACTAGTCTGAAGATAGTTGACAGAGTGATGTACTCCAACTCCATGTACACATGTCCACCACGTCCTGCTTGAAACCTACCCAAGCAGTAGTGAGAACTGCGAGGATCTCATTACCTGTCGTTGTTTAGTCTGACATGAGTCGCATCACCCTAACCAAAATAGCGCAGAGGCAGTCATGCTTCAGTGTTACTGGGAGTCTGGGCAGGGTGGGCATGTGCATGCTCTGGGTATGCTTTATCTATCTGCAGACGTGCTCTACAGCAGGAAAAACAACGTTTTATTATTACAGCAGCAGCCACCTCTGAAAAAATCATCACTGTGGGTAGAATTCAGACTTAATATGATGAACCTGCTGCTGTTTGTTTTTCTCTATATCTGCCCTTGTATTGGCCAAATCTGGGAAAACTTTGAGATATGATGGCCGACAGACATGAATGAATCTCTGCTGTCACTATGTGTTTTGTTCCCAGGTAGAGCAAAAATGACAACTTGAGTCTGTGCTTTTCGAGTCTTCACTGACCCAAGGC
The DNA here is from genome assembly GCA_027574665.1 of Rhynochetos jubatus. Lineage (NCBI taxonomy): Eukaryota > Metazoa > Chordata > Aves > Eurypygiformes > Rhynochetidae > Rhynochetos > Rhynochetos jubatus. Next base: position 4,747,653 of record CM050653.1, on the reverse strand, counting down.
AGATTTCTTTTTGGTTTTTTGCTCCTAATGTATCTAATGGGCTAATTTGAACCGAGAGGAAATGGTCACTCTAGAAATCAGAGGAAAGCTGAAGAGCTTGGAAAAATGAGACAGCCATAAGCCAAGATTTTCAGAAGCGATAAGTGGCTTAGAGGCCCTAAACATTCAGCTGCTGAAACTGAAGTACCTGGAGAAGGCACGATTTTCTGGTGGTGGCTGGGAGCTCCACTGAACCACAAGGACCTCAAATCACCGGCTGTTTCTGAAAACTGCTACAAGTTTTCCGAAGGAGTAAAATAATCAGATCTCCAGAGTGCCTACCTGATTCGGAGTATGATTACAAAAACATAATGTGATACGAAATACAGATTTACATTATTTTGATAACTCTGCTTCATTTTCCTCTCCCAGGGTAAGTTTACTATGGAGGAAACCGCCCTGAAGTATTCCTCATTGAGCACACGTGAGATATGGACAGTTATTGTGGAGTAGGTGGTAAGACGTTAACCCACAACAAAGTTTGTCTGGTAACGATTTGTTTCTTCAGCTCATGTTTGTAGAAACGTAAAACTTAAGAATTAAGCACCAAAGGCTTTATGACGGATGTGCATTATTTTATTTTTCTGTTCATCAATAAAATATTGTAGAAAACAGAGATTTCTTCATGGAAAGATGATTGCTCCTGCATGTCCGTATGATCCAGGACCCAGTGCTGCATAACCTAAGGAAAACTCATCCCATTGAGAACACTTTGTATATACTAATGCTCTTCATTTATTTGTTTTCATTGGCTAAAAGATAATAAATCCAGCATCAGCTCTGAAATAAGGAAGCAGTTTCCCCTCAGCAGCTTTGTTTATAAAGCTAGAGAAGGAAAAAGGGCATATTCAGATATTTATTTGGCATTTCACCCAGGGTGGGGAGGGCTGCTTGTTACAGTGGAAAGCAACATATTTTGTGATGTCCCTGGTTAACAATAGCTGTTGACTATATCAAAATGGAAACAAGCACTGATTTTAAAAATAAAAACCCTCTCAGGTATGTAAAGTGGCTTTTTAACAAGATAAATATTTACCAGCAGACCAAGATTTCATCTGCTGTGGGTTTTTTTGTGTTTCCTTTTTTAAACCAAGCACAGGTATTTTGCTTGAAGGAATTACGTTAAACTGCAACAGTTGACACTTGGTGGAAGTGGTGCTTAAAGTCACAACTCTGCTGTTCAGAAGAACTGACAGCACTGAGACTTTCACTAGACCCTCCAACTAGAACACTAGTTCTTTGACCTCTAAGTCTTGGCCTCAAGGTGAGCTTCTGCTAGCGTGTGGTTTCCATGGCGCTGTACACATTATGTGCTGTTCACAGCATACTTTACACAGTACATCCTTGGTCTGCGCAGATTAAAATGTCTTACAGCACCTCACGGATCTGCGTGCCTCAATTTTCAAGGCTCATTTGAGAAATCTGAGATCATTTATGAAAAAATATGAGCATAATGAGTTGATGTAGACAGCTTGAGATGAGGTGGTGCTGTGCAGACACTAAATTCAGATACACAGTACATCTGGAAGCGGCAGTGTGACACTAATATGGCTCTGAAGCTGAACTTATAAACCTTCATTATTTTATGGATGTTAATTGACCGAGATGCAGCCAGGCTAATAGCTCAGCTGCAACACCGATTGAGTTTTTGCAGCTGGTCCATGCACTGCTTACTGGGAGATACCTCTAACGGTCTGTTTGGTTGATGTACCAATGCCCACAAAGGCACTGGAAAGTAGTGAGCATCCACAAGCTCAAAATAAAGGTCTTTCGTGTGTCTGAAAGTGCTCATCCCAATCCAAAAGCTTCCAACATTCCCAGCTACTCTTGGCTAAGGTTATTTTGCTCAGGTGGCTTCCTGCTGTAGCACGCTTAGTGTCATCTGTGAATCTCAGGCAGGACCTACCTAACCCAGTCAGAGGTGTTACAGGGTAGACAGGTCCATGTACCTCAGCGACCCAGCACTATCTTTACAGACGCTGGTAACAGGCACAATATGGCCACGAGCCACCCAGCCTGGTTTAGGTGCCTGCTGAGTGAATTACGTTTTCCACTTCCCTGCCTGCTGTTGGCTGGATCTCCACTGGTTATACTGTCGGGAGGCTGGGATGACTAGTTCAAATGAATCCCACGATGTGTGAGCGATACACTCAGGAAAGAATAATGTGTTTATAGAGCCATATGCTTGACAAACCAAGTGAATGAGATGACGGGTTAGAGATCCCTCCTTGCTCCTGCACCATTCTTACCTCTGTCTTCCACTTTACTGCTTTTAACTGTGAGAGAATCATCTCTTTGTGACAAAAATCACAGGACTGAGCAGCAGGAATTTGCCAGCGTTTAGAGAGGGAGCTGCTGATAAAATTCAGTTTGCTGGCATGAGCACACAAGAAGGCATATCAGAGTTGAGACCTGGGAGGCGTCCTGGAAATGAGACTTTGTAAGCAGAGTTTTCTTGTATAACAGCACTAGGACTGTGTCACAACCCTAAATCCTGATAAACATCCAAGATATCTGTACCTTGCGTGGGTGTTCTGCTTATTTTCTTATCATTATCTTAACATTTAGCAAGGACTTCCAAACTAATCTAAGAAATATTCTGGGCATTTATAAAAATACTCTGTGCACTGGAATTCAGCAAATATTTATTAATTGACAAATCACTAGCAAAGAATGTGTAACTAAAAAAAGACTAAAACTGTTCAGCTCCTCTCTGTACAATACACAGAGAATAGGAGGTTAAAAGTCACATTCCGCAAACATACCTTTTGCTGAGATCTACTTGGTTTGGTAAGTGGTGTGGGTATGAGCCAAGGTCTCTTGAAGTCTGGATCATTGCTGCAAGGAGCATGGAAAAATATAGCTTCTGGCTAAGGGAAGGGAGCAGCCCACGATCTCCACCTGTGCAGGTCTGTGTGGCACAGTTCCCTTGAGGACACCCGGATTTCTGCACAGTTATTTCCAAAGAGAAGTTAAAACCCCCAGCTGAAGTGTTACTGAGCAGCCGCTCGCTGTGCGTGACGTGTCACGTTAGTGAAGCTTCGGTAGGGAATAAATCCTGAACGTTAAAAGGGCATCATCGTAAGTGGGGTGGGAGGTACAACAGAAGATTATAAACTCAAAAAAAAAAATCCACCTTAAACATTGCACATGGAAGAGTGTACACATCATCTTGCTCTAGAGGTGCAGGACATCATGAATCACTGATTTTTGTGTCACACAGATTTTTTTTTTCTTTGTGACGCGGTTTTAGGCCTACAGCTCATTTACTTTATTGACCATTGAATTCAGGAGAAAAACATACTAAGGGCCAAACTCATGCCAAGCTTATGGCCATAAACTGGAAACCAGAAGGTTCAGCCTGAACGTGAGGGAACACTTGTTCCCTGTGAGGGTGACAGAGCCCTGGGACAGGCTGCCCAGAGAGGTGGGGGAGTCTCCTTCCCTGGAGACTTTCCAAAGCCACCTGGACTTGTTCCTGTGGGATCTGCTCTGGGTGATCCTGCTCTGGCAGGGGGGTTGGACTAGATGATCTCTAGAGGTTCCTTCCAACCCCTAACACTCTGTGAAACTGAAAAGTGAAAATCAGCTAAATACAGATTTCAGCATGCTCCATGTTTTCATTTATCTTACATGGAAGATAATTCTCTTGCACACTATCACATTTTGGCTGAGATAAAAGCTCGCGGTTTGTGTCTTTATGTCTTATTGTCTATGATACATCTCCGTATTCCTGTTTTTAAGTGGCTGTAGCACATTGTTGATATAATTTCAGATCTGCTGTCATATATTCTTTACGTTTGGTTAACAGAAGTAGAAGGCAAAAATAGCACAGTAGCAAGTTGGGGCCGGTGAATGTCAGCCGTAGATAGTGTGACAAAGAAGTAATGCTTTGCAATGGCGTGTGAAGAAAGCCGGTCTTTTACGAGCCCTTCCATCCAGAACAGTTTTATTATGACAGCCTTCTCAGGGCTGAATTCCTATCACGCACAATATCCTTCCTGAGTCACTCAAGTCAGTTCTGTAAGAAACAATCCAGTTTGATTGAAGTTACGATTCCAGTCTGCAAACCTGACAAATACAGCACGCACATTACGATCTGCTCTACCTCTATTGGTACTATTTTTCGGGAATTTTCAATGTCAGTAGCAGATGGACATAGCAGGTGAAAATCTGAAAATCAGGCTTTTGTTTTACAGTATGAAATACAGCTGTGGATACCCCGCTGTTTAGTCATCTAAGAGAGAAAATAGGCGTCTAATGGCTGAATGCCACATGCTTTGAGAAATACATGTGTCTATGAGTAGCAGAGGGCACAAAAAGTGGCATTAGAATGATAATTATTATATTTCTTTTCATTTTGGGTGGAGTTTGGTAGGTTTTATGGAACAGTGCTAAGGCACCAACTAATGTTTTAACAGAACAGTGAGTTAAAAATACAGGGACGCGTCGTGAAGTTTTACTCTTTCCTTGCTCGTTTTGTTCCCTTTACTTAACCAATGTTTAACTTAATTAGGAAGCCTCTTTCTTTTGTGGACTCTGACAGCAAAATGTCAGTATGGTCTGGGAAGAGAAGGGTGATTTATGAGGTTTCCAGGATGCAGGGAACAGGTGACTTTTGCTTAAATGAAAAATTATGTTCCTTTCTTAAAAAAATAATCGAGTAAAAGTAAAGCCATACAGAGAATATACATTATCTACAATCGTTCCAGAAAGAGTTTCCTACAGAACAACCATTACAAGTCATTGTAAGTCTCTTGGGAACAGCAGTCAAAAACATCAGCAGTTAATTACTAGAACTTCCTAAATCAACCTTCTTTGGCATGACATGAAGTGAATGAAAGCAATAAAAGCAAGGAAGTGCATTGTGCTTTGTCCTGTCCAACTCCTGTTCGGACAGGCGTAGGTCACAAGCACAAATGTAACCAGGCATGAATTGTTTTTTAATCCCTGGCCTTGGGTTAAATTAAATCAGCATGCTGGAAAGGCCAAGGTGAAGCATAAGGCCAGGTCTTCAGACTGCGTAAATCCTCTGACTTCAGCTGAGTTGTACTATTGCCACACCTTCAGGGCATAGTCCCTGCTCTAGTAAAGTATCGAAGAATGCGGAAAAAGTAAGCCCTACAACGGCTGGTAAAATAGAGAGAAACGAACAATCTGTTCTCATTGGAGTCTTCAAAGAATTAATTTTGGAGAATGTGTGCTGGGGTGCTGCTAAATTTTCTGAGACACAACTCTGGGAGGCGGAAGCTTTTTCTTTGCCTTGCCCCGATTGTGATCAGTGGGTTGTGCAGATTCTCTGGCTGCTGGAATGAGTTTGGAAAGAAGAGCTTATGGACCCTCATGTTGTTACCAGGTTTAGGAAAAGGAAAATGTTTCATATGGACCCTGCTTCAAAATTGATTGGTTTTTTGCTTTAAAACCAATCTGCAACATCTAGATTATCAGCTTGATAAAGCAGAGTTACTGCGGGTTTTCACTGATCTCTTAATACTTGCCCTCATATCTCACAGCAGGGTGGAAAAGATGTTGTAGCAGCTGATTTGGTGAGTCTTCCAGGGAAAAGGAGTTTTGAGTAGGGATGTGAATGGGGCAGAGTTGTAGGCATCACACATCTTTGACTCAGAGTGAATGAGAAGGGAACCTGGAGGAAAGACTAGTGTCTTAATTGGAGGGAAGGAGCCAAGGGGAAAGGCACGCAATAAAAAATGAGACAGAAGTACATCAGGCAGAGTTTTATAGGATCTCAAAACCTTCACAGATGTGGGTGATGGAATAGGGTGCCTGAAAGGAAGAGAACATGAGATTTTTCCCAGACAAGTTTCCCCAGCTTAACAGAGCCTGAGCAACGGAAAGCATCAGAGCATATTTTTGGATCAGGAGGTGGGCAAATCATGCCAGGTGCCATGCAAGGGCTGGCCAGAAGAGCAAGAAACTAGGCAACAGGCAGGATGTTTCCCTAATCCACTAGCATATGTGATTAAAAGCTAATCACCATAAACACAAAGACTCGTCAAGGAGTTGAAGAACTACCCTAGGTGGAGCAACCCCAATAATATAATTAGTGCCAAGGGAGTACTCTGACTCAGCTGCTCCTGGGCCTATCGAGGGAGGGTGATCAGCCCATGCTCAGGGCTGAGACCCACTGAGCTGGCTTGGCTTGGCCAAATAAACTCCTCCCAGGTAGCCTTGAAAGCTGTGGGGTTTACTGCCTTCACAGGAACAGGACTCACGATGGGATTCAGGGGAGGAGCATTTGAGGATTGCAGAAAACTTGTTGTGGGATGTTTTTATAGGAACTGTGAGAGTGTGAGACTTATTTTAGGATGTTTGGAGGAAGGGCCAGTCAATGGGCTTGGGGAGGAGCAAGTGTGGGAAAAGAGAGGGATAAGGGGATAAAAGCAGTTGAACAGTTATAAACCAGGGCTGGCCGTGCTCTGCGCTTGCTCAGCTCCTTCTGTCCTGTCTTCTTATTAAACTCTGTTTCCAAATATTTTCCTGGGTGAGGGTCTCCCTGTGCTGGGTGTATGTGTGTGTATGGGGCCTGAGTGCCAGTAGCTGGAGAAGGGGCCGGGGCTCACAGGGCTTGTGCGTCCATGGGGCCTAGAACCAGAGAGACCAGGGTATGTGAGTGTTCCCCTAAGGAGCTGCAGCCCTGTGTGTGTGTATACCTCATTTGTTAGTGAGCTTCAAACCAGACTAACTAGCTAGAGGGCTTACAGGTCTGGGAGCCAGGCACGGAGAGACTATGGCCCTGGGGCCAAATACTGGAGGGACCAGAGGATCGGCAAGTTGGCTACTGGAGGGTTTGCAGGTCTGAATTAACTGCTGGAGAGATTGTAAGTGTGTGTGCAGGCCTGTTGGGAATGTATGCGGAACCTCACAGCTGGCTGAGCCCAGGGACATGGACCTGCGGCAGCCTCGCATTCCCTGGGCTCTTGGGTCCAACTGCCTCTAACAACCATCATCTGGACCAGTGGTGTCCCCAGTCACCTGATCCTCACTGAACTGTGTGTTGATGGTGATTGGCTTTTCACCACATAATGCCATGTGAGCCACTAAGGGAGAGACCAAGGCTCTGGATACAAAACTATTCAAAAAAAGGAAATAAATTTGACATTAATAGTTTTGGAGGCTTTTAACAGCACTACTGGACAAGTGCAACCCCCTGAGGCCTTTCTGTGCTCTGAATCTATGGGGTGGGAACTTGTTCCTCCACCAACAGAAGTTCCTGAAAGGTGTTGTAGGACGTAAGTGTGTTGAGTTCAGCAGCTTGGAGAAATCTCTGGTCCTTCATTCCACTGTGGGCTTCTGTGAATGTCATGTCACCACCACTCTTGGTCTGAGGTTTCAAATTTACCCTTACAGGGGGCCATATCTCTGACCTCTTGCTTCCTAAACAATTCAGATGATTTTTTTTCTCCACCTCTCTACAGATCTGACTTCTGTGCAAGGGACCAATGGGTTTCAGATTTAATATATAGAATCTTTTCTATAATAAAGGTGAACAGTTATGAAAGGCCAGACCAGTACTTTATGCCTCACATCCTATATTAATCACAAATCCAAAATTAAATGTCAGGTGCCTGAACTAGAATTTTATTATTGATTCTTAACTCCAAGGCACCCCAGTGAAACCCTAATACCAGGGTCTGCTTTGCTGTGATTTCTTAATGGTGTAATATAAAAAGATTCACATTACCAGAAAGCATTCAGCATCTAGACAGATTCAAGTAAGGAGAATTTATATAATGGATAACTTGAGCCTGTAATCAAAACCCAAAGCGAAGCCGTTCCCCGTGGTCTTACAGTAAATGCGCAACTACTCCCTTTTTCTGTGCTTCGTGATCAGAAATATTTTATGCTCTTGCTGAATGTTTACCAGTGCGTGACCTTTATTTTCATCTGTTTGTGCTTTTCAGTTCATTGCTAAGGGTTTTGAAAATAAAAGGCCTTTTTTTGAATCAACAAGCTAATAAACACGTCTCGATCATGGTTCCCTAGGACGGCTCATGCTCCTGGCCAGTTGTGCTATAGAAGCCTGCAAACCATACAAAAATTTTAAGTTGAAAACCAGAGAAAAGTTGGAGAAACAAACCATGCGGATGGAGAAAATTATAGTTATATGGAAGATTTTATCAGTTTCTACGCCAAAACCACGGCTATCATGTTTCTTGTAATCACGGCTACGTTGACAAACAAGTCTCTTCAGGTTACAGTAAAATTGCATTTTGTTTACTGCAGCACCAGCCTGGTTTCCACTGCATACCAAAAATGGAGCAAAGTGAGGGGGAGAGCTCTGCCCTTTCGCCCCCTTATGAAAGACTTCTGGTTATGCTGGGCTGGGAGTGTGTGTGAACTGATGGTCTGGCCCGGAGCACCCCTCACACTGACTGATACCCAAATAACTCATGGATCACAGCCAGTGCTATCTGTGTGCAGACCATAGACTGGTGGAAAAAAAATGAACTTACAAAATCCAGTGTAATTGTTTGGGCTTTCTCTCCATGCTCTTTCTGAGCTTGTGAAGGGTTTAACTACTTGTTCCAACAGCAGGATCAGTGTCATTTACGCACGAGGAGCCCTTTATGATCTCAGCCCTCAGCAGGCTGTTTTCCAGCTAGGATTTTTGAGCAATTTCAGTGCAGCGTGTAGGAAACGGCCTCTGGTGACATTATTTTGCTTTCAGAGCCAGTGCCAGCATGTGCCAAAGTGGTTGCTACTATAACAAATAAACGGAGCCATGCTGCAGTTGCCCTTTGTGTAAATTAGGAGTGAGAGCTGTGAATGTCCCTAACATTCTCCAGAGCTGAAGTATAAATCTCCTGCTTTATCCAAAATTAACAGCATGTGGCATCCCCACTTAAGATTGTGCACGTCTTTCTGATGACACTCATGTCGTAAATGACACTACAATTTATTATTAACTTGTTAGTATTTGATGAAAAGGCCCAGTTTATTAAGCCTGGGGCAGTAAGCAAGAGAAAAGACATGTGAAATTAAGAATCCCAGTATAAAGACATCAGTAGGTAACAACAAGCAGTTGTTAGAATAGAGGAAACACAGACAATGAATCATTTTGTTCACCGAGCTCTCTGTACCTGAGAAGTTCAGGGAGGATAAACTCTTTTAACGATCCCTGAGCACAAGTTACAAAGCAGAACATCTCCAAGCAAACTTCATTTGTTTAGAGCACTGGAGCTCTAAGTGGTGAGAAAAAGAATAAATCTCAGAAATGTTTAGGAAGCTCTATAATACTGATTCAGAATCCCATTTAAAATAAACAGATGAACAAACTGTGATGTTCTAATTGTTTTCACTCTGAAACTCATAATAAATATGCAAAAGGAGAGTGAAGTCCTTGTTGAATATGTAAGAAAATATTGCTGTATGTAAAAATAGAAAAGCAAAATTGAAAGGGAAGAACCAAAACTTTTGGGTTGCACTTTTGTAATTTGAAAATGAAAGAAAAAATAGAATGACAACAGCAATACACAATTGCAGTAAAGTGAAGGGAAATTCAGAGGAGAAAGAACATCACTTCAAATCAATGACTTATAGAGTACCATCGTCCAACTGTCTGATGTTTATTTCTGCCCTGATAGGACCTAAGGATATTCGTGAAATTCTTTAGTGACTGAGTTTTATTTTTAATTTCCTATTTCTTAACAACATGGAGTTTGAGAATAAAACTGACACCTTTGTAGTCTTACATGAAGGATCTCGTTGCAAAATAATAATAAAAAAATCCTGTGTATATTTGAGTGGATATTATAAAATTAGGAATGAAAAATTTCAATGAGACTTTATCTGAAAACTTCTGACTTGCCTTTAAATAATTCTCAGTATTCATCAGTATCAGGATATCTTAAATACCTCCTGTCAGTACTGGTATAAGGTATGCAGAGCAATTCATAGTAGAGCCTTACAGGCATCTCTATCCATAGGCTTCTTGGAGAAAAAACCAGCATGACAAGGAATGAAGGAAACTAACTCATTTAAAAGTTCAGTGTCCGTTAAAAGGCTTTAAACATGAAATTTTATGCCTGTTGAAATCGATATGATTTGATTTCAAAATGAATAGGATTTCACTAAAATAGTATCAGCTTTGAGGTAGATGGAATCAAATAAAACTCCGTAATTGAGGATGGGTTCTTAATTCGGTAGTTCCCAAAGCATAAAATAAATCAAATAGTGAGTAGGACAACTGAAGTCAAAGATCTGTGTGTTAGTCCAGTGGGCTAGCCTCATTCAGCCGCTTTCGGTTTTATAGCCATGGTGTGCTCTCAGTCCTAAGCTGAGGATCATCGTCAACGGTGAATGGTTCCCCGCACAAATTACCATATGCCCACTCTCAGATGGATTAGTTGGGTAAGCAGTTACAGATTCCTGGACAAAATATAGCCTTGATTTAGACAGAAAAATTCTGTTCATCTGATGTAAGAATCTACCACTATTTCACCAACGAATAAGCTAGAACAAGATATTCTTTTTATCAGTTAATCAGGGTGAAAACTTTTGCAACAGGGAATAAGTTGCTATATCCATGCAGTTTTTACCAAAGAAGGAAAAATGCGGAGTCACCAGCCAGGTGAAAACGATCAGGACCAGACAAATGAAAGACTGTTTACCAAGGTTCATAGGAAAAAAAAAAAAAAAAGAAAAGAAAACATTAAAAAACTTGGAACTGAAACAACCAAATCACTGATTCGACAGAAAATGGGGATGTGAAAAAAGAAGTGATGCTACCAAGGCAAATGTTCTGAAAAATTATTCTGGTCCAGAGCAAACAGGACCTTTTGCTGCCCAAAGAGGCACGAGAGGATCATTACTGCCTAAACACTCACTTAACATTCCCTGGGAAGCAATTTGCAGGGAGCACCGCATGCTCTCCTCCTCTCCTTTTAGGGAAGCTGTGTGGAGCGGATAATCCTGGAGCCTTCTCATGCCAAGGAGCAAAAAGAATCATTATTCTGTATCTGCTGCATTCAATCAACCCCTCCCTAGGCTTATTCTGTAAGAACTAAGAAGAGTACAGAAATCTGTCACACAGAGTTCACTTTAATACCAGAATCCCCAAGACATCCCAGCTCCCCCCTTTTTAAAGATGTTTCTGAAATATTAATGACATTTTTTGAAGTTTTTCCACAATTTTAGAGCTATCAAGATAGTGAGAGCTCTAAGGGCTGTTGTTATGACAGGACTCCCTCACTTTCTACCTTCATGCTTAGAAACAATGGACCAGATTGATCCCATTTCTATTTCAGCTCCTGATTGTGATGTCTGTGTTATGGTATAGTTGCCTTATGCTTCCAGTAATATCCAAAGAGATGTTATTTACAAAAAGTGATTCAGAAATCACATTTTCCTCTAATGATTGGGTCATGTAAGCAGTAAGAGCCTGTTGCTAGATAATGGAGTCCAACGGCTTCCATGCTTTGAATTCCACATTTTTCCTCTACTAACAACATGGGTGAGCAAAATGTGTCACAGAACTCACTTATTTCTCCCACCTACAGGAAATTGTGCCCGTGTTGTCTGAACAATCTTCTTAAAGCACGCTAATATCTGAGGAAATCCCACCAGCTAAATTGTAAACATTCAGTAGGGGAAAACAGGTTTCTGCTGCATGACTAACATCAGAAAAGAGTCCATGCCACCGTTAAATCACCAGCAGGAAAGAAAAAAACCCAAACACCTCTAAAATGGGGCTTCTTGAGTCTTTTGCTTTATTCCAAACAAATATCTCAAAAAAAGTGACCTAATTATCGGAAGGGTTTTTCTTCCCCAACGTTTACCTATCCATATATACATTCAGCTCACTTGGGGTATATGATCATGAAAATATGGAACCCTGCTTTGTAATTTTGAAGCATTGCAGGTTCGTAGGTAAATAATGGTTGAATTCATAAGGGTTACAAAAAATTGTCTGGAAACTCAGGGTACAGCAAGCCCAGAAGATGCCTTGTAATTATTCCTTTTCCATGCTTTTCCTGCTGATACTGTATAATAACCAGAATTCTGTAACCGCAGTCGAAACGATACATAATACGTTCTGACACAAATCATTCTTATCCCTTGCTGGCTCCACAACAGTTTGGAAATGAAATAAAAACAATATTCTCCTTTCTCTTCTCATAAATCTACGACAACTTCTCATTAGGTTTTATTTCACGTGTCGGAATGAAACGTGGATGAGACTCCAGGGTGCACACAGACCTAGGATACGGTTTAGTTTTATTAAAATTATTTACATCTGTTAAAACGCCTATGAAGCTTACTTGATTTTTATTTTTTCCTCCAAATTCCCTGGCACTACACCAAACTGATGGAACTTAGAGTTTTGACCCTTGAGACCCCTGTCAGCAAACAGAGGATGTAATCTGCTTTGGGGTTATTGAGTTTTGAGTTAGATTTAACCTGATATTGTTTGAATGAATTTAAAATTGAATAGAAACCCAAAGACAGAATAACGGTGCATATTTGTTAATGTGGGCATCTGAGACTTCTTTACATCAGCCTAGATCCGCACTGTTAGACACTGGAGGGCTTTGGAGGTTATTTTATTTTTCATTTGCCTAACAAGCTTGGGCACTGATGTTGAAGCTTTTGCTCTTTTTTTCTCAGAGAGAGTCCAGAAACTGCTGAAAATACTAATTTTACAGTGGCAGAAGAAGGTGGTACAGGGAGGCCTGAAGCTGAACAGAACTCTGTGTGCAGAGAACACCTGTCCATTCTCAACAGGTAAGTCTTGTGAAAGACCTGGAGGTTCAGCTCAGATGATTCCTTGGAAGTTTTTCTTTGGGTTTGAAACGTAAATGTTCTGGAAATCAGCCTGGAACTAGAACGGTTTAAGAACAAAACAAACCAGAACACAACAAAACTAAACACAACAAAACTAAACAAAACAAAACTTTCTGGAAGTTACTTCTAAGGGGGTAATGTGTTCCCTGAATTTAAAATAGAACAAAACTTCCTTAATTGTGTTTTCTGGGTTTGAAATACCACGAATCCTACGCTTTCTCCATAATTCTGGCAGTTTGATGTTCTGTCCTAGCCAATTCTCAATTGTAACAAAGAAAGAAAATATGTAAAAGAAAACATTATTTCATGGGTTCTATCATTTTTTTTCACTTGTCAGGAAAGGTACAGATGAAATTTTAAGTGGTTGTTCATTTGTTCGGAAGCAGTTTTATCATCAAAAGGATGGAGGAGAAAGGAAAATCTGTTTTCCTCTGGAACTGAATCTTTACCTTGTGAATAAGCTTTTGACAATGTTTCAGTTTATGTTAAAGGGATTCACATTCTATCCTCAAATTCTATGCAATATTTGGCTTCCAGAGAGAGAGGGAGTGTGAAAGTGGGAGATACATTGACAGACAAGCCACAGACTGCACCTAGAACTGCAATAGGCTTGTTGCTGTGATTTCTGTCAAAAGAGGTTATGGAATTCCCTGCTATCAAGACCACGTTACCTGTGGGTAATTGGAAGAATTTGCTGATGAATGACTAAATTAAGAATTTTGAAATTTTCATCAGGGTTTGGGGTACTGTTTTTGACAGATTAAAAATAATAATGAAAGAAATCAAACCAGCAAAAGCAGAACAGATTGGAAATGAGAAATGTAGCCCAACAGAGCTCTACCAAACAGTGTTGCAGGCAAGGCTTCAGCCAGACTGTCTCTGACAAAACACTTTCCCAACTGTTCAGCAACTATGTGCTTTTCTGCCAAGGCACATGAGATTGTTATAAATAAGTGCCTTTATCTATTGGCAAAGCTATTGAGTACGTAGGTGGGGTTACAGCACTACGTCCTACAAGTCAGAAGGGTCCAAGCCCCCATGAGAGGTGAGGCTGAGGTTGTGGATGGGCCTTCCTGCTCCTTTCTGAAACCTCCATTTTGAAACCTATCACCGTGACCTCTCCTCGCCTTTTTCCCTTTGGAAGTCATCTCCAGCTATGTGTCTCCTGTAACCTAATCTGCTTTTCTGGTTACACACCTCACACTACATAGCAACATTTCATCAAAACACATTTCTAATTAATATGTTCTGGATCTGATCCCACCTCAGAGAAAAAGTCCAACTGATTTAAGTGGGAGGAGGATCAATCTTTGTTGTGTTCTTTTCTAAGAATGTACCAAGATCTTGCGAAGCACAGTCAAATAAAGCGATTTGTCTCTGACAGTCTGTCTCTCATGAGTCTTTACAAGGCTGTTCAGTTCATTAAAAGCACCTTGGAAAATGTTGCTCTTGGAGACAATGAAAGGCGCAAACATGATTAGGTGCAGATGAGCAATTTCTTTTTAAAAATCAGGAAATTAGAATCCAGCTTTGGAAATTTATTTTGCTCTGTGACACCAGCAGTTCCTTCTCACTACACTTGGGAAGGATTATCTCAGTGATGTTGCTTTCACAGCCGCGTGTTTCAAAGACGTGAAAACAGAGTGCACCATAGCCAAAGCCAAGCAATACACACCTCCACCTCTCTGTCAAGAGACTCATGTTCTTTAACGGCATTTTCCTCTCATGAACATATTGTGCTGATTTTCCAGAGCTGGAAAACCAGCAGAGAATGGCTGGGAGTGCACAAGACCATCAGCTGGAGGAGAGATTGTGTAGAGACTGCATGCTGCCTTCGAGTCGGTGTTTTCCTCCAGGAAGGTGCTCATAAGTAGTGATTTCAAATAATAGAAGCCATATCAAAAAGTGAATTGGGAAAATAAGTTTTTGGGGGTTTTTTTTGGTGGTAATACCTACCCAGTCAACCTTGTAGCCCTTTGTCTTAGCCATTGTACACTTAAATTGGGTCTATGCTGCTGAAGACCAAGGCTGGATCTGCAATATTTCACAGTGATCAATTGATGGCACCCACACCGCAAAAATTTTGATCCATGTGACTTTTGTCTTTCCCAGACAATGCTCAGAGTTGGTTCAAGTACTACCACAGGTCAGAGACTGTTCCCAGTGGGCAGTATGGGTGAGGCCACGCTTTCAGATGGAAGAAAGTTTAGCCATATGTTCATGAGATGAATCACACCACTTGCCTTCAGGGCCAAGGAACAGGTCCTGACCTGTTTGTCATACTTGTGTTCATGTATCCTTGTGTAATAAGAGAAAGGGTTTGCCTTTTAATACTTGTAATCTCAACAGAAAAGAAAATCAAAAGGGAAAAATCAAAGAAATATTATTTTCCAGATGGTACAGAGAGATTAGACATGTTTACTTAGTGCAACAGAGCATTGTACAGACATCCTCAAGCTAGTGCTGACCAGTGGTTGATACAAATTCACCACAATAATGGATAGAATATCTTTGTTGGCCCATCAAACTTCAGAAGTTGGCTCAAATTCCATATAACCCAAAGACCACTGAGAAAACAGTCAGTAAGAGTAGCAAAAGGACAGTTTACAAAAGACATAAAAGGAGGGGTCTTTACTATAATCCTTGTATTAAACCTGGAGTGTGACTATATTTGGTTTGTTTCATGAAAAACCTCTACTTCTGCTGAGTAGTTGCCAGTGTCATTTTCTGATGGCATCAGTCCCTTCAAGTTTTGACAGGAGAACCATCAGACCGTAGCAGCGCCTGTGAAATTCATTCGCCATCTTTGGTTTTTACCTCCTTGAACAATGAATTTCTTCACCCTTTTAAAGATATGAAGGAGTTTACATCTTGATAAAACTGGAACGTATGACAGAGGACATCTCCACTTAGGCTTTCTGAAGACTACATGTTTATGGTCATCATGTGCCACTCCACCCCTTCTATAGAAGGACACCCCAAATCAGCATATATCAAGGCATCCCAATTCAGCTTCCCTATTCCATGGGTGGATGAGTTGGCTTTCAGCTTTCCAGGAGACACACAATGAAAGTATGCCTTGGGCTTCATACGCTCAGAAAGAAAATCTCATCACCTACAGGACCAGTTTGCAGGGCTCACTTGTTTTAGTCTTTATCAATTAGCTAGAAACTTGCACCATGAATTGGAAAATAAGAGGAGAATCTGAGCTCCCCAGTGAAATCTTCCAACCTCTACCTGACTATCGAAAGGGGTTTATTACCTGGTCCAATGATAGGTTTTAATATGAACAGCATTTCCTTGATTTTTCCCCTTTTGCCTTGACCACAGGTAGTTTTTCCTAATAACCTTCTGGCTGAAGGCTTGTTCTGTGTCTCGATTGTCCACCCAGTGGAATACTTGTGACTAAATTTATCTGCCTTTTAAGTTGTTTTTAAATTGCCTTTAGCGTGTGATGTTTCCTTATCTTGGACAAGAGAAAGGAAAAAGGAAGAAGTCTATTTCTGCCATCTCTTTCCTCCTGCAAGAAATCCCCCTCCCCCTTCCCTTCTCCCTGCCTTCCAAAGCTTTTGTTAATTTAAAATTAGCCCTTTGAGGTGTTCTTGGGAAAATCAGGCTCCGCACAGTGAGCAAGTCCCAGTGGAGAGGGCTGTTGCAGTAAACACAGGGCAGAACCTCAGTGAGTCACCTGGCTGGCGTTACCCCACTGCGTGAGGGAGAGCGGAGTAGGAAGCCCATAAAGAAACATGCCACCATCACCAGGGAATCCACGCGGGATACTTCAGCAAAATCATTTCCCATCCTATCTGGGCCTCCTACCAGCTATTCACTGCAAGCGTCAGTCCAGATAGTAATTAACGGGCACTGGATGCCTGCCTCTGATCTCACTGCCATTGTTTGACCAAAGGAAGGATTCAAAACAAGGCTTGGGGCCAAAAATATGTTCTGAAATGCTTTTTTAATATTCAGGTTCTCTTGCCCCCATGCTTTCTTATTTTTTTTTTAATTTCCCTTACAGCTAATTTTTAGTGACACCCACTGGCCAAGATTCAATTGTAATAAATCCCTGGTATCCCTGGTTGGCTTCTAGAGAAGGTATTGGCTTACAGTGCATCAGAACAGTCTGACAGATCTATCTGAATACACACAACGTTCAGGCCAGCCACCCAGAAATGCTTGGGAGCACTATTGCCTCCAAAAAATGCCTCTGTCTCAGCATGTCCCAGTAAAGACGCTGCAAGAGGGATGCGACAGACAAGCCGTTCTTTGTCAGCCTTCTGATGAAAAAAAAAAAAAGCAAGCATGTAGGATGTTTTATTCAACCACCTGTCCTATTTTTTTCACAGAAGCTGTGTGAAACAGGAAGAAAAAAAAATAGAGAAAGTAACCTTTCTCAGCATCATTATCTGTTTTGTTTGTGTACAGTAGAACACATGGATGGAGGGTTTGTTTTGCAGGAGGAGGAGGATGACAAATGATAACAGCCTGTTTCAGGGGCTTTGCTAGGTGGAAGGTTTATAGGAGCTTCTGACATCTCTTTGAGGACAGATGGAAAAGACTGTGCACGCATGAACAAGGAGGACAAATATATTTAAGTCAGAGGTGATATGGTGCAGCTTGGAAGATAAACTTCTTTCCCATTCTCTTTCTTTTCCCACTTTCCACTATTTGTAGATGAAACTTCAGATTTTAGGAATCCCAAACCTCACGTTTCTAATGCTGCAGTCGTGTAGATCTTCAGTGCTTGCTGTGAAATGATGATTGCATCAATCTTCTTCCAAACAAACAGCTTTCTTACGTTAGTAAGCCCCTGTTTGCAATGAGTAAATGAAAAATTTAACTTTAAAATCTTGCTGTGCACTGCAAATGAGACACATCTGGTACCATGACACTTATTTACACCCTATACACCCAGTGTAGCTCGCAACTTCAGCCCAGCCAGCTCTCACTTTGGAGGTGAAGCAGCCATGGCAGCACAGATCACAGGGTCACAGAATTATTGAGTTTGGCAAAGACCTGTAAGATCATCCAGCCCAACCATCAACCCGACACTACCGCACCCACTAGGCCATGTCCTCAAGCACCATGCCTACACGTTCCTAGATCTGTAGACACATTCCCTGTCTATAGATCTCAGCACAGGGTAACTCTTCTGCCACGAGGTGTTTTGGTCTAGGGCACCAGACACCAACACTACTGCGCTGGCACCCACTGCTCAGCAAAAAAAGGGATGGGAACAGGACATTGCTTTTATGGGCACAGGATAAATGTAGAGACTGTTTCTGAGCAAGTGCCCATTACTGTGACACTTGAAGTTTACAGCTCATGGTAGAAATAGATACATGCTTTCTGCTCCCCTCTACCCCACCAAACAAAAGCTCTCTTCAGCTAAGGTTGGGTATTTTCTTGATATTTTAGAATTGTGTGTTTTTATGGCCTGGACACAGTTATCATGAAGTAAAAGAAACACAAAATAAGTAGTAGGTCTGATATCTCATTCAGAATAGGGCAACAGCACAGAACCAACACATTTTATATTGCATTTTCATCTTATGTTTTCATAGTCATCTTCCACATTTACATTTTTAAAGCATTCATAAACTCATTTTCAAAAAAATCCCCCCAAACAAATTAAAAGACAGATGTCACCTGTCAGAACTGTAACAATAAACAGTCTTTTCAAACCAAAGATTTTATCAAAATGAATAAATGACAGTGCTCAGAAGTGGAGCATGTGTACACCACCAGGATAGTATTTTCTGATTTTTTTTTTCTGCCTTAATTTCTAAAGAATTTGTCCTTAAAAAATAAATTTTGCAACCTGAACATTTCAGATTGTCAATCAAATATAGAGAAATTAATAGAAAATTGCCTGAAATGGAAGAATTATAAAGAAATAACGGACAGTGAATCGTTGCTATGAAATAACCAAACAGGTAAATGAACATAAAGAAGAAAACCAAAAGGCTTTAAAGGTCAAGAACTTGCAGTGATGAGGATATAATAATGCATCATTCTTGGTTGGTTTTGAGTGGCCTTTATAGATTTCTATATTTATGTGAATAACAAAGGACTCGCATTCAGACAGGGTAAAGAAATGCAGAACTCAACTGATTATGGCTAAGTGACACCATACTTCCACTGTGATGACTGAGAGAACCTGGACTGCAAAATTTAATTCTGCCCTAAAATAATCCTCCTTCCCATATCTGGTGGGAGGAGGACAAGTATCATAGAATGGTTTAGGTTGGAAGGGACCTTAAAGGTCATCCAGTTCCAAAGTAAGCAGTCCTGTTGAGCTCTCTGGTATCTGCTTGCTTGGTCCTGCCTCACTGGTTTGTCTCTCTTGTAAGTCTTTCCAGGCTACGGGAGCAGCGAATGTGCGATAGTTCAAAGAACTGTGAAGCCACCCACTGAGATTACCTTCAGTGTGCTCTGAAATGCATTCAGGATTTGTCTTCAACAACTCAGTTGCAGTGTTTGTCTAAGCAGAATGAAGAGTTTAATGCCTTTTCCAGCAATGTCCAGCACAGACTCATTTTGAAGTAAACACAGGTGCATGGTGGCAGCTGGTTGCGATGATACGTCACCTTGCTCTCCTTCCAAAACTCATAGGCAAGAGAAACTCAACATTTTAGAGGGACACTAGGTATAGCACCCCCCTTTCATGCTTGTGATATTATGTATAACATGTTCTGAGCTCACTGTCTGTGGTAAAGGGAAGAAGGAGTTAACACCTCCATTCCCTGTCTGTCATGATTTCTCAGGACGCTTTGCTGTACATGAAGGAAGAGGTGGGAGAAAAATAAGTAAAAAGGTCAGGGAATTCCTAGGAGCATCTTGACGACTGTCAGGAAAAATCAGAGGGGACATGAACTCAATCCCTCTAGCTACAAATAATATTTCTTTTTGGAAGGTCATTGCAGTTGTTCAACCAAATTGAAGAAACCTCAGCAATAGCTTGTGGAATGAAAGCATGTATTCCATTAATGAAGCTTGCTTGATTTATTTTTGGTTTCTTCAGCCCCAGAGAGTATTTTAAAATGCTTTAAACTGTTTACCTTGACTTAAGTCAAGATTAATTAGGTTTTCCTTGGCTACAACTGGACATGTTCAGCATCTATGGGATGAGCATGAGGTAAAAGTGTACATGGTAGGTAAGTAGGCTAATAACTCATTAATACTGAGGCAGATCCCTCCAGAGTGTAATACTTTTAAAGGAAAATGGATTCTTTTGTTCTCTTGGTGCTTTTAAGCTTTTCTTTACAAATACTTTACTGAAAAGATGCTTTAAATTGATAGTCACATGAATTCCAGAGGAGTTAGCAAGGATATGTGGATTTTAAAGCTAAAAGAGATTGTTTTAATCATGTGGCTTGAATGCTTCCTAACACAGACCAGCATATCTAAGCCAGTAATTCCTGTGGTGAGTTTAATAACATCTGGTTGAGATAACTCCAGTGTTTCTTAACTGGGTTTCATAACAGGCCTCTTCATCTCAGCCTTCGTGTCTTATCAGTATATGTTATTATATGAAATATTCCTGTTTTATCAATAGAATAATGGAAGGAATTTCCAGGTATGTCTCAGAGAGGGAAGCCCCTGAATTTCAGCAGAGACTAATCTCAGACTTGAGCAACATGAAGAGCTTTAGTGGATGTTTATCGAAGGGTGTCTCCACAATCAGAGAGATGAGGAGGTGGAGAACGAGGAAGATCTCCTCTCAAGCTTTTCGAACTTTCTCAGTGTGCTCATTTTCCATCCCTTGGAAAACATAATGCGTGGTGAGAATATCAGCCTGGCTTGCAAAGCAGGAACAGTGTGTTCCGAGCTGTTCAGCACTCTGCTCTGTTTGCTTCATGTTATCAGCACACTGGCTTTGGTTTCAAGACGCTCGAAATTAATCACTTTGCAGGCAAACAGGCTGGCTGTAGAGGTTTGCAGTGTTTTCTTCAGAGGGTGGGTTTACTTTGGAGGCCAAGTAAAGAGTTGCCAAGCAGCTGCCAGAGCTGATGGATAGAAAGCAATTGCAGGAATGTCCAGAAATGTTTCATTGTTCTTCAGTTGTTTAAACAAATGGATACAGGATGAACTCCAGGTTGTGCTGGGTGTGGTCATTGGCCAAAAGGGGGGCGTCTGCAAATGTATGTGCTTGTTCTTAAAGTCATTTTTTTTTAATAATTTCCTGTGTTTCTGCATTACTGATTGTCAGAGAATCCCAAGAATATAACTACTTTACATTTGCTGTTGTTGTTGTTGTTGAAAGAAATTATACGTATTCAGAAATTAGAAAGGATTTGTATGAAATGGGGCATAAATTATTTCACTCTGTTACAGTGATTGCTGAAAGTGCTGCTGGTACCACAAAAAAAGAGCATTTCTATCACAAAACAGTAAGTACACCTGTAGTGGGGTCTTCTGTATTCGAAGATTATATGGACCAACACATAAGGACACACCATGTGGGCACTTCATATACACACCAGCACTTTCCGTTCACAGCCTGTGGGTTGAATGGGTTTCATACCAGACTGGTTTCTGGAACAAATGTCTCTTCCAGTAGGTAGGCTGAATGGGAAAAGCAGCAGAAGGAAAAGTTGTAAACCTGGAGTTTCTCACATACATACACTGCAAGTGAAACACAAGCAGTCTATCTCTCTGTTGCACCCTGAGAATTAATTATCTCATGAATATTCATTTGCAGAATAAAGAAAAATAATGATGACCAAGGACCATCAGAGTGCCAGGTATTGAAACGTTACAGACACTACAAAAAAAAAAAAAAACCAAAAACAACCAAAACCCCAAAAAACCCTGTCATCTCAGAAATTAGGCTTCTAAATCTGTTTAGAAACCAGCGAGTTGGCTGTGCTGTTGAAAGGAATGGTGTTGCATATCTGGAAAATCAGTGTTCAAGTGCCTAAAAATGGCAATTGGGATGGGTTTGTTCTAAATAAACGGCAGGACATTCCTTTACCCCAGTGACACAACAGCAGGCCTTTAAGCAGATTAATTAAATGTTGGCAGTGGTACTGGCACATTAAGGGATAACTTCCCTATAGAGCATTTGTTACGAATAGCGACTGCTGGTAGCAGTTATAACAATTGTAGCTAGACCGGGTATTACCTAAATAGGGCAGTGATGTCCTACGTAAGGCGACTCTTTCTCTGCTGCCTTTATGCTATTTGCAAACTTTTTCATGTGGTTCTGGTGTTGTTGAAATGGAATGCAATGGCTCCACAACCTGAAGTATGAAATATTCTTCATTCTGACCTTTTGAGAAGGTTTTGGTTTTTAGGAGTTGTTTTTTTTTTTTTGGTCTGGCTTCTTCTGTGGAAAAACAAAACAAACAAAAAAAGAAATTAATAAAAATCAAAGAAGGAAACAACAAGTATAAAAAATGAGGTTCTGTGAAATATTTGCTGTGTTAGAAATAACAGTCCCTTCCCCACCTCACATTTTGTGCTTCTGCTCCAGCTTGTTTTCTTGCTTTGTCTTGTTCTGAAGATGTCTCGGTCACATTAAGCAGGCACAGAAAAATCACCCAAATAAGGCAAAATCAAGTCTTTCCATGAAGAAAATGTTTCTTTGAGTATCTTGCTTTTCTGTCATCATGTTTGTAAAACAATGTGCATCCCTCAGTAGGCTGCATAATACAGGGGAAGAGAATTTGTGCTCCTTGAAGTCTGGGTTGGAAATTTCTATCATCTGCTATAATATTAGAATGTGCTGCCAATGTTTGAGGTGTTCCATACAGCTGCATCACCTGGATCACCGTTTTCTTGATGGAAACACGCACTTCCACCTCTGTGATGCCCAAGGACCTCAAATTTCCTGGATCCTTAGAAGGCTTGATTGCAGCAGATAGGGAGATATTCATGTCACCTAGCTTTAAACAACAAATTCTGACACAAAAGTCAGCAGTTTAGGCTCCATGTACTTCTCCATATTCAAAGGAAAAGGATGCGTGTTCAGTGACAGTCTCTGGAGGAGCCTTTCTTTACATCAACCGTCTAGGAGACAAATCACATAACTATTACCCACTTCCCATAATAATCAGTCCCTGGGGACTACAGTGTAGAGATTTGCAGCACTGCAAAGGCAAATCCTGAGGAACAGATTTAGCCTTTGGAAAGATGGTAACTTCCCAGAGAGGACTATTTATCCCACTGGCATTGGATTGGACGCAGTCTTGCTGAATTAACAATTTGATAGATCAGGGAATTGTAGCTCAAAGGTGCTTTTGAACAGATTTTCTCCTACATTACAAGAGAAACGGGAATCTATACATTCTTATGCAGGATTTCTGACCTAAATCAAGACTGTTACTCCTTACGAGGGCTGAATGAAGAAATGCCTGACCTCTCTGCATCTAGAGCAAATCCTTAGGGCTGATACACAAGGGCTGGTTACTCAGGTTGTGGTGCTGTGACTAAGCTGTGTGCACTGGGAAACCTGGATATTTGGTTGTATAGAGTGAAAGAAGTTTAAGTGAGTAAAACCTTTCCTTCCTCTGGCTTATGTTTAATGCAACTGATACTGTGCCTGAGATGATGTCTTAAGAGCCCAAATACTTTACATTCTTTTTACTTTCACTGGAAGAAATATTCTGCCTCTCAAGTAACTCCTCTGTCTGTAGTTGTCCAGTAGGAGCGGCTTCCTTTGAGATGTATCCCCCTCCACATCTGCCTCACTGACCATTGCAGTCACACCTGGTCAGGAGACCTGTCTAACTTTCAGTGAAGCCAGTGGGATCTGTTTCATGCCCTTCAGCAGCCAGCTTTGATTAGCCTCTGAAGACCAAAAGACAAACATGAATAAAAATGCGAAGCTCCCACCCCATTAACAGCACTGAGTGAAGCATCAGGAAAGCATTTATTTCACATTAAGGATAAAACTGTCAGAGAAGCCAGAATCATTAAATCTGACAGGACATTAACAGCTAGAAATGATTTGGAGGAGGTTGTCAGGGAAATCCCAAGACTGAAATATAATTTGTGTTGAAACAGTGCCTATTCAGTGATAAGTTAAGGCTTAGAAATACAACATTTGTGCAGTTGTCTCATACTGGTAAGTCCTGAAGCAATTCCATATGAAACTGGAACAGCTTCTTCTACCGAGCCATCGTTCATCTGATGTCCAGCCCACTCTTGGAATGGTTTTTAATAAATGCACAGAAAAGAACTGGAACAACATCAGAAGGTGATTCATAGGTAAAACCCACACACAGTGGGCACACAAGCTTGTTTGTTGAGCAAAGCTGCTGCCCTTGGATCTCTGGTTGCAGACAAGGGCCTGGATATAAGTGGGACAACAGGGTGCACTGGAAAGCAAGCTTGGAAAAAAAAAAGAAAAATACAGTCCCTTCACGTCATCAGTTTTGATTGTCTTCATCCTTGTTTTTATGAATTTTCCTCATGAAATGAATAAGGAATTAATGGACAATGTCTTTGTTAATGACAGGGCATAGGTCTTTGCAGCAGACCAGCACGGGTAGCATAGCCAGATGTTTCACTTCCACTTCGGATCATGTACCACGATAACAGGTTGCTGAGGCAGATTTGGTTTGGGAACTGCTCTAGTAACTCCCCAGCTGTTTTCTCACTTGTGACTGGTAACAAACTACTGGAAAGCATTGTCAGAATCTCGTTTAGCCTCTAGAGATTTTCATAGAATCACAAACTGTAGAGATAGGAAAGGACTATTACATGGTCCGATTCCTCTCCAGTACAGGTTTTTCAAAAAGCTCATGTTCAGTATCTCAAGAAATTACATGTTCATCACTACCATAATAGGTCTTATTGGGAAGGCTTCCCCTATACCTTCATAATTTATCCTATATTTTCTCTTCCTAAGGATTTACATATATACACACCCTTTTTTCGCTTGTTTTGTTGGTGGTTTTGTTGGTTTTTTTTAAGCTCAGGTCGGTGTTTCAGTGGCACTATTAACAGAAGATGTCTAAGATGGATAAATGAAATACTGTCTTTTAGTTTCTAAGTTTGAATAGTAGAAAGATGTCAGCAGATTACAACTAAATTCTATAAAACTATGGTGATAGTAGAAAAAGCGGTCTAAAACACCCTGAATGCTAATGACACAGTTTATTTCTCACGTATGTAACACAGTTAGCAACCGGCTTCATATTCCTCACAGATTTCACTTCAGTATAAATGTCAGGATCTGTGTCATAGCTGGAAATGTTAGATTAATGTACACTCCTGTATGATCATTTACATAAAATACCACAGGGCTAAAGATGCAATGAGACTTAAATTAAAAAAAAAAAAAAGTACTTGTTCTATGAGCAGTGGAATAAATGAAGACTGGTTTGCACTGGTCATACACATTTTCACATGGCATCAAAACCACCCAAATTAAAAAGGCTTGAAATGGGCTTAAGACTCCATTTTGTCCATCTTATGGCACAGAATAGTGCACAGAACTGAAAAAAAACTGATTGACTAAAAAAGTAGTTTCAAAGAACCATCCCATAAAGTTTGTTATTCATCTTGTCTCATAGCAGTGGTGAAGGCCATCCCAAAACCCCCAAACTCGGTAAGTGGCTCACAGGTAAGAGAAAAGTTGTGTGCAAGCTTGTGCATCTTCCAACATCCTCTATCCACTCAGTGTGCTCCTCACACCATGTCTGTTCAGCAAAGACATGCCCAGAAGGACCACTGCTGCTCATGACACTGAAGTGTCACCTTCATCCCTGCGTATGCTGGTGCCCTTCAGTTTGGAACAGCTGCTTATATACTCCATAAGCTACATCTACACTACTAAGGTGCAGAGGGCCAGGAGAGGGACTCAATAATCTGCTCACAGTTGTCCACGCTGTGTAATTTGCCAGCGCAATCCCTAATTGGTTTTTGATCTGGGACAAGCAGCACTTTCCCAGAAAGGGCCTGGATATAGTTTGGGTGGGTAGCACAGACCACAGGTTCACAATGGGCAGAATGGGTAAGACCACCTGGGGAGCAGAAGGGTGATGAAGGTTTTAGATGGATGGGTTAAGAGTTTGGCCATACCTGAGAATGGCCTCTAACCTTTCTGTTATTCACTAGTGTGGATGTGGCCAATGAAAATTTGCAGGATACTGTGATCCAGATAAATTAATAGAATGAGTCCATGTTTGCAGTTTGCTTACTGAGAAAAGTTTAAAATAATGTGAATGATTCAGATAAGTTCCTGACTGTTTTTTCTAACACATCATTAAGTGATATGATACCGTAAAGCCCTGCATAGCCTACAGCTTGGATAAACAATTGACTTCTCTGAGTCCCCTATTAATATTCATTAATTCCTCCAGCTTGCTTCTAGTAAGTCACCACAGCCCCATGGATACAGTAATAACCAAGTTTGGTAAGACCTGAATTCAGTTTCTTAGTCTGCCATATTCTTTCCATCAGACTCTGGCTATTCATCGTTAGTTCTCTTTGTTTTGTGTCAGTGCAAATGTTTTGGATGCTTTTCCCTAGCTGTCTCAGCTTTATCAAGACCGAATATCACTGTTATTTTCCTACCTCTTTTCTTGTCCCTCTTTAGAGTAGGTCCTTCTTGAATTCACTTTTTTTGTGTTGGCCGTTTTCCCCAGATTAGTCTCTTCCATACCCACAACTGCATTTAAAGGCTCCCATTTGCTTTTGCCTCTCTGCCTTTCCAGACTGAAGTTTTTGCTCAGCACACATTGACAGTTCTGGCCAATGAGTGCTCCTCTAGAAGGGAGCAAAACTTTCTTCTCTTTATTTGTAGCATGTTTTTGGTACAGGAAATACCCCATTCCCTTGCTCCTGATCTGATTCATCCAGTGGTTTTAGAGAAAATAACAGCAGATGATTTGAAAGGAATGATGGCAATTTCTCCGTGGTGTGCTTGAGAAATTTTGCAGTACCTTTCCCTTACTTTTGATGAACACTCTGAAAGTTTGTGTGTGGGGGGAGATTGGCAGGTTGTTTTTGTTGTTAAGCTGAGATAGCAATGTGTGGGAGGAAGAAGGTTTTATTCGATTCAGTGTTGGGAGATGGGGGGACTTAAACCTGACTCCAATATCCTGTTTCTCTGCTCAGTGGAAAACACTTGCTCCAAGTGAACAGCTAAATGTCTCTGAGAGCAGCAAAGGCTGGACAGTCTTGGTTAGCATGCAAGGACAATCCCAGAGTGAATCTAAAAGTCGTATTCTACCTATGAAAGCCAAGGAGAAAAAAGGTCTGAAACCTGTAGCTGCAGAAGTAAGCTTTGCATTTTTATTTTTAAGCTACCTAAACCTCATGTCAGTGGGAATATTTTAACCAGCGGAGCGTTAAGAGGTCATCACCTTCCACTTTCTCCTGAGCAGTGTGCCTAGACTGTGCAGGTCCCAAATCTGGCAACTGGCTCAAACCAGTCAGGGGGAATTTTCTCCTGCACTCCCCTGTCTCATTCATATTACACACATGGAAGTAAATTGAATTATTCATCTGAATAAGCAGAAGGTTAGACCTGATACAGGACACCTAATTTTCTTAGTTTGGGGCCAGAAAATCATTGGTGAGAATTTAGTTCAACTGTCTAAAAAACAAGAAACACACAGTGACCCTGTAATACATCGAGGAGTTTGGGCAGCAGGAGGGAAAAAGGAAGAGGTACTATGCTTCCTGGTAGGCATAATAACCAAGGAATTAGGCTTTTTTCCCCAAGCATAACTTTATTTCATAAAAAGTGTAATACAAACTGCACAAGGGCATTGTCAGGCTCTTCGCGGGATACCAAAGGATGGCCTGCAGGGAAGCAGGCTCGATGGGCCTGAGGAACCAGGCTGGCTGCTTAGGCCCAGAGCTGGACCACCCGCTAACCACAGGGCTTCTGGAATTCACAGACGGTTTGAACGGATTCCTGAGCAGACGGGGTGAGCTTCAACAGAAATGCAAATTAATTTAAGCCAAAGCTCACCTTTATGAACTTTTAAGATATTGCAAATTTAGAGGAGTTCTCTCCGGAGCGTTGCTGTGTCTGGGTTAAATTGGCCATCGTGGCTTCGGGGCGGAGTCTGGAAATTTGGCAACCAGTAATCCCTGAGGAAGGCTCTGGCTGTTCTTCACCGTTATTCTGAGGGAAGAGGAAGGGAAGATGTCGGCGCAGACCGCAGCGGCGGCGGCAGCTCCCGCCGGGGCTCGGCGCTCGGTCGCGGGGAGCCGAGGGGTTCCCGGGCCCCGGCGGGCAGAGGAGGACCCGGGCAGCCCGCGTGGCACCGGCAGCCCCTGCGCGAGCCGTGACGTCACCCGGGGGCGGAGCCGGGAGCAACGGCGGGGGATTTAAACCCGGCGCAGGGGACGCGCGCGGTTGGTGCGGGCGGGGCGCCATCCCCTGCGGGCTCTGGAGCCGCCTCACCGGTGAGCATCGCCCGCCCGGCAGAGCAGAGGACACAGCGATGGTCTGCACCCGGCCAGAAGCCGTCGGCAGAGACTGTGGGGACCCAGCCGGAGCCCCCACGCAGACACGCGGCCGCCCCGGGCTCCGGCTGCAGGGGCTGCCCGAGCCTGGCACTGGGACCGGGGGGCAGCAGCGACAGCCCCTGTGTGCTGGTGGCCAAGTAGGTGACCTGCTCAGCCTGGTGGCAGCACGGAAAGAGGCGGTGGAAAGGTTGAGGGGTATCAGGGAATGGAGAGGGAGATGGGTTGGTGGAGCTGCACCCTGCCATCCCTGAGGGAAAGGCAGCAGGTGGAGGCTCCACAAAGAGCACAGCATCCCCTGCCCTCTCCCCCCTGGCAGGAGGAGGAAGAGACCTGAGAGATGGGGGGAATGGAAACAGGTTCCAGCTCAGGGCAGCAGGTGAATCCCCTCCCAGCCTCCCTCCCCTTCCTGGTTGCCCCTACACAACAGGTATGGGGCTCTGGAACTTGAGGGCTGGGCTAGTGAGAGTAGGGATGAAGGGTCACCCAGGGAGAGTCAGTGAGCCCCGTGTGTTAGGGCTTCCTCTGTTAAGGAGAGGAGGGTGATTGTTGTAGGGGACTCCCTTCTGAGGGGAACAGGGGGCCCAATATGCTGACCAGACCCATCCCCCAGGGAAGTCTGCTGCCTCCCTGGGGCTCAGGTCAGAGCCATCACCAGGAAACTCCCTGGTCAGGTGGGGCCCTCAGATCATGCAGGTCATGCAGGTGAGCAGTGATAGGGTTGCTGAGAGAAGCCTGAAAGTGATCAAAAGGGACACTGAGGCAGTTGATTGAAGGATCAGGAGTGCAGGTTGTATTTTTCTCAATCACTTCAGTGGCAGGAAAGAATAGGGAAAGGAACAGGAAAACACCCCTGATGAACATGTGCTCAGAGGCTGGTGCAAACAGTGGAATTTTGGTTTCTTTGACCATAAGGAAGTTTACATGGCCCCAAGCCTGTTGGTGATGGATGGAGTCCGGCTTCCTCAAAGGGGGAAAAGGATTCTCACTCATGAGTTGGCCAGGCTCATTGAGAGGGCTTTAAACTAGGTTCAAAGAGGAAAAGGGATAAAACCAAGATCACTAGAGATGAGCCTAGGAACAGAAGGCCAAAACTGGAACTACAATCAATAGCCCACCTCAAGTGCACGTACACCAACGCAAGCACTATGAGCAACAAACGGGAGGAGCTGGAAGCCATGGTGCAGCAGGATAGCTGTGATGTAGTTGTCATCACAGAAACATGGTGGCATGACACTCGTGACTGGAGTGCTGCAGTTGATGGCTACAAGCTCTTCAGAAGGGACAGGCAAGGAAGGAAAGAAGGTGTGGTGGGCTTGTATATTAGGGAATGCTTCAGTTGCGTAGAGCTCAACAATGGGGTTGATAAGGTTGAATACTTGTGGTAAGGATGAATGTGAAGGCCAACAAGGCAGACATCCTGCTGGGCATCTGTTATAGACCACCCAACCAGGATGAGGAGACAAATGAAGCATTCTGCAAGCGGCTGGCAGAAATCTCACGATTGCTGGCCCTTGTTCTCGTGGAGGACTTCAACTTACCAGATGTCTGCTGGAAGTACAGCACAGCAGAGACGAAACTGTCTAGGAGGTTCCTGGAGTGTGTGGAAGAGACCTTCCTGACACAGCTGGTGAGTGAACCTACTAGGGGACATGTTTCGCTTGACCTGCTGTTTACAAACAGAGAAGGACTGGTGGGGGATGTGGTAGTAGGAGGCCTTCTTGGTCTGTGACCATGAAATAATAGAGTTCTTGATTCTAGGTGGAGTAGGGAGTAGAGTCAGCAAGACCACTACCATGGACTTCCAAAGGATGGATTTTGGTCTGTTTAGGATACTGATTGAGACTGTAAACTTTGCACATGGGCAGGCTAAGATATTGTGCACACCGTTCACATCCAAGCAGAGGAAGCACATGGAATGAACATGTATCTCCCTGTTTTTCTCTAATGTTTGTGCTTCAGGGTTGAGATGGCTTAGGAGATTTCAGCAGAGGACAGCTTTTGAAATCAGGCTGTAGTTCTCAGCAAGTGAAGAGGCTGTCTTGTGTTCAATAAAATTATGTAGTTATCTCAGTCTAATTTATGGAGATGCATACATAAGACTATTCCTTCATGGCTCAATTTATCACATTCAGCAATATCAGTGCCCTTTTATCAGTCACCTAATGAATTTGAAATAGTGGAATCAAAACTGGAAGCAGGATATAACTTATCCCATTGGAAAATCACACTACTCATCTCTGTACTAGAGACTACTGGCCAGTGAAAAGGATGGTGGCTTTTAAGTCTAATTTAATACAGCTGTTCCTCTTAGGGTGTTTGGTGTGCCTGAGGGATTTCAAGCTGAGTTAGACTTCATTGGCTTTCAAGGCCAGAAAAGACTCTAAGGTCATTTAATCCTACCTCCTGTACCATACAAACCCTTTGCTGTCCTGATGGGAGTGGTTTTTTAGTGCTTGCTGATTATATTTCCACTGTTTACTAGTAGGCTAATACTAGTATACTGCTAGCACACTACTACTGCTATATTAATGCAGTATTTGAGAAAAGTCAAATAGAGAAATTTTTTTCTGCATTTTACAGTGTGGAGAGACATTGAAACACTGAATAGGAAGATAAAGAATCTGGAAATAATCTCTCACGACCATCCCACCGCCTCTCTACCCATCTCCCTCTAATGCTCCACACTGACTATCCTAGTTAATAAACCGAAGCAATGAATCAGCCAGGCATCAAGCCACTTGATCTTACTACTTATATATTCTTGTTACATAAAAGTAAATGAAAAAATGCAGAAGCCCTGTGGCCAAGCCATCTAACGGAAATGGAAAAACACGGCAGCCCCTAGGAAAGATGAGATCGTTACAGTGTGGTATAGCATAGCTTCTTCCCTAGGGTAGTTAGGAGCATGCCTTTGGGGCAGGAACCATATAATCTACCCTCAGCTGCAGAAATAACAAGAATCCTCACAGTCAAATGTCTGCCCTGAAGATGTTCATCATTACTTTTGGTGTTGGTGCCATATGTTAGTCCTCTCACTGTGGCACAAATGATGCAACAGGGAATACTGCATGTCATTCTAATGCCTACCCAGGTGAACAAAAAGCAGTCCTGCTGAAAGTCCTCAGGAGAGTTCCAGCTACAGATCATACCACCTCATCTCCTGTAATGCTACCTTATGAATCCAGGTGACTGAAATTGCCTGTTTGTACTAGCAAACTGAACAGGTCCAGGGCACAGGGTGTGTCTCCAGCAGACAACCATTTATACCATTAAGTTGCTACCATGATCTCTAGCATGGTGTGGCTGGCTCCCAGACTTTGTGCTACCAACTCTTCAGAAACACCAGAGAAGGACTTGCACTCTACAAGCTTCTTGGCTGAAACACTGAAGCTGAGAACCTAATTTTTGCAGGGTTTACCCATGGTTGTGAGAATGGGATACTGTAGTTCACTGGCTTCTCACCTGTGCTGAAGGCATCCAGCTAAATTTCTAATGATATCCTGGTCTTGATTTCCCCACTGAATGTATGGAGAAGTTGAACCTACGTGGCTGTGCTTCACGTATTATTCTCTCGAAGAGCACATGCTGTTCAAGTGTTGTAGACACTTATGCAGACACATTATTTTAGTGTGGCCTTATAGTCTCAGTCACTTTTGAATATGGAGGAGAATGCAGAAAAATATGGAGCAGAAAGTTATTGTTTCTGTCATTATGTGGGGTCAAGCTCAGTTGAACACTCACTACTACTGATACAGCCCCAATAATACGTTTCCCAGCAGCAGTGAATGAAAATAATAGAAAATAACAATAAATGGTCTGTCATGTTTTTCTTTTCATGTTGACAATTAGTGCATTAAAAGCTGATCTGTATGATTACTAGCATGCATCAGTGCATGCCATCTGTCCCTTGGCACTGATAACCAAGATCAATATCTGTATCATCTACCTTCATGTTGTTTTTTTTTTTTTAAAATGTCTTGAAGTGATTTTCTTCTGAAGAACAATTTTCAGACTTTGTGCTGAATAAACCCTAGAAAGCGGTGTTTGAATTCTTACTCATTTAAGCGTTTCTTGTGCATTCGTTACTTAGCATGCTTAAAATGTAAACAGAATTTCTGAATGCTTTTACAGAAAACGTAAGTGGTCAGAGCAGTGAGCATTGTGGCCCTCGCTATAGGATCACCCATGAAATGCTCTGAGTACTCTGTAGCCCCTGTGTCCTTTACATCCCCACGCTTGCTTTTACAAGAGATCCTTAACGCAAGACAAGGACCGGTGCGCTCTAACATCCCATACAGCTGAGAGCTAGGAATGTGCCTCTGCCTGCACTCCCTTTTCTTTTCCTTGGCTGCACAAATTCCCAGTGGTTTGTCAAGCCATTTGTATTTTATTTTAAAGCACAAGGCTCAATCAGACTGACCACTGGAAGTCTTCCAAATACCAGTTAAACTCCAGCCTGAAATATGCTATTTTTTCCTTCTTTGAAACCTTCAAAACAATGCAAGAAATCTGCTTTCACTCTGTATTCTCAACAAAAACATGTAGCACTGATTAATTTCTGTTTTTCATTTTCTAGGACTCTTTTTGCCTATTTTCTCATATTCTATTTCCATGCATTGTCATCACAGATGTTGCTATTGAGGCTATTTTGCTGTAGCTTAACTTTTTATGGGTACTTCATAAGAAATACAGCAAAATCAAGGTGTTATTTTCAACCGGTGTCAGTTGTTATGGTAATTTTTAAAAAATTGTGTGGCTCCTGAAAATCAAAGGTTGTCTTCCTAAGCCTGTTTTCTTGTGACCCTACTCAAGAGTTTTCCTGTGCCAGGAGACTTAAAGCAGAGGGTGGCTTGCCACACAGCGAGGAAGGCCTTTGTCTGTTATTTGAATGGTGTGGTGTTGCCCTAAAGAAAGATTGTATGTTAGTTAATCTCTCTGAATATAGGCTTTGCTGTAGACCATGGCCTGCTGCGGTCAGTGGCGGAATAACTAACCATGAATCCACATTTTGTACTGTATGGGAGAATTGCACCGGGAAGGAGCATCTTTGAAGAATACTTTTAGGCTTGAATCAAAGGCCCTGGGCCAACACATTCACACCCCAGGCAGGGTGAAGCTGACAATCACTTGGAAAAGAACCAGGCCTTGGAGTAAGTTGCCGTATAATAGCCCGTTCATTAATGCTCTGTTTTTAGAGAATTGATTACAGCATCACAAATACATTGCCAGGAGGGTAGCCTTACAACACCAGCTGCTTTCTCCCACAACAATGCTTTTTGTCTGTTATTCTTTCACAGTACACCACCATAGATAGCTTCATTGTTTTCTTATCTTGGATCATTTCCATTTATTGTACTGGGAAAATCTGTGCTGGCAAATAATATCACCTAGGGGTCCCAAATTATTATTCTTACATTCAATATGTTCTCAGTCTCAACAGTTATTGCTTATTTACATTTGGGTAAACAGGTTCAAAACTGGACCCAGGGAAGTTAGCTTCACATTTTCAGGTGGTAGAGGAAAAATGCAGCTGGAAACTGTAAGTTCACCAAGTTTATATCTAGCCGATTATTTTATCCTAATTTTAACCTGTGGTAAGAAAAAAAAAATAGACTGGATATTTTGAGTTCACTGTGTTTTTGTTCTTATGAATAACTGCCATATTACTTTGCCAAACGGCACTGTAAATCCATGCTGGAAAACGTTATGCAGAACATTTCTCGTTTCTCTTCAGAACAGATACAGCTCCTTATGGTAGAGAACACTTGATTTAAAACTGATGCAGCGCAGAACTTAGGCACTTAGACTTATCGTGTTTGTCAAATAAGGAAAGAGGCTAAGTGGGCAGGAAATAGCAACTTTGTAATCCTAAAATACAGAAAGGCAATCCTCAGAAAGGTTTTTTTGTAATACTTAATACTTACATATGACCTTTTGTAGCTGGAAAACTGTTGTGAACTACATTATTCTAAATGTAAAACATCTAAATGGATGCAGACTGGAATAACTTCAGAGCAACAGCAAAAGCTATGAAAGGGCTAAGATTTATTAAAAAAATAAGTTTTATAAATAACCCAAACTAACAATGGCTGAGGGGCCTAAGAGTGATCTTAAAGTAATGTGAGGGATAGTTGCAACAGAGAAAAAGGGACTCAGCCTTATAACTGTTGTGGAATATAAGCAGGAGGATGGAACAAAATGGAAGAAAAAAGTAATTTAAATGTAATGCAATAAACAACTTTATAATAGTGAATCTGCCAGGTCCTGGAACAGTTTTCCAAGGGTAGTAAAGAACCCTTCACAACTAAGAGACCCAAATTCAGGTTGGATAGAGGAGTATAAAAATACTGTAATAAGCAAGCTTATAATCGATATATAGATGTTACAACTAAAAGAGACTCATAATGGTCTGAAGTGAATGTATTTTCTTTCTCAATGTTTATATCCAGGTATTATTTTTAAGAAATTTCTTGGAACAAGAAATAAACTGACCCTTTCAATATGACTCTTGCAGTTTCAAATATAGTTAGTCACCTGTAACATCTCGCTGTTGAAGAAAACCTAATATACACTGATTACACTTTCCTTGGAAGATCTCCAAACCTTCTTCTTAAGAGGAAAAAACAGACATACAAACAAACAAAAGAAAAAAAAATCCCCAACCCAAAACCCCAATCCAGCTGTTAATTGAAACTGTGTCTTTTCAAGAAAAATAACGGGATGCAGACAGCATACTATGAAACAGGTTGCCCACAAATATGTGCTGGGTTTCAGCTCAGACTTTAAGACACTTAGATTTAGATATTTACATCTAGATGTCTACATGGGACTGTGCACCGCCTCCCACTGCACTCTGTGGATGTCTAATCAATCAGTATAATCAGTATAATCAATAGCATCTAGAGAATAATTCAACTGGTTATATGTACGCATTTTCTACATAAGCTTCAGAAGTCCCTAGGCTCCACAGGTTTTACTAGTTGATTCAGTTGCCTAAAGGTAGGGTCTAGTGCCATTTGGGATGAGTCTACACAGAAATGGTGGCCATTACAGAGGATTCACAAACGTATGGACTAGCAACTGGGTGTCAGATGGGAGAAGGAATCTCAAATGCCCTTGCACAAAAATACGCCACCTTGATGCCTATATTAAGGTAACCTAAATCCCAGATCTCAACTAAATATAAGGGGATCATAGGCACCTAATTTACATGTAGACATGAACACTGAGATTTCTGATTTTTTGAGCTGAATGCCAGAAGAAACCTGTGTGAAAAAAAAAAAAAAAAGATAAAAATCATGATATTCTTAAAAAGGGCATAGATTTTTACATAGGTAACAAGTTTTTCAACATACAGGTTTGTTTCTTTTGGTAGACTTTTTGAGGTGTTCAGTTTAAGATGTGAACATCTCATGATTTCTTAACTGGTCTTGGATGACAGATTATAGGGTTACCAATAACAGAAGGAAACATTCCTAGGAGAAAAAAAGATAATCCATGGAGACACGTCTCACAATCCTGCGCTGTTAGGTCTTCCCTCAAAATCCTAGCTTGTGTGGTATTTGAGGGGTATATCACAAGCAATGAGATTGTGAGAGATCAGCTGTGAAAACAAGAAGATGGCATCAATCTTACCGAGCTACAGGACGGCTATCTCAACTCTGCTCAAGCTCTGTTGTCATGTGTTTTGCAGGCTTTCAAAGAGAGAGATCCTGGAGTCTCTATCCTTCGAGGTTTCCAGTGATATCCAAAAGCCATCTGGACATGTCCTGAGCAAGCAGCTCTAGGTGGCCCTGCTTGAGCAGGGGGGTTGGACCATCTGATCTCCAGAGGTCCCTTCCAACCTCAACCATCCTGTGATTCTGTGAAGAGGTGAGTAAACCACAAAATAAACATACATACAAATAATTTGTGTAAAACATTACCTGGAAAAATGTCTTAGATAAGATCACTTGAAAATGAAACAAATAGATAAAGAGTTTTGTTCTCGTTGCTTGCTTGGAGGTTTGTATCAGCTTGTAAATAATGAAAAAAAAGAAGAAAAACATTCTCCATAAAAGGCTCTGAGATTGAAAACAGGCATATTGTTTCATAAGATAGGAGTGAGGAAGGATCAGAGAACAAAGATGACTTTTCAATAACTCCTAGCTAAGGAAAGGTGGAGGAAAATTCAGGATGTGTAGAAGCAAGGTAAGGTTATGTAGGTTAAGATCTGAGACAAAAGATACAAGATGATAAGAGCCCAAATGAGATCTGCCCTTATGTGAATGGACAGAAAAAGTAATTTCCAATAATATATCAACTGGAGTAAGGTGGGATGGTTAACAACATGACAGTCTTCCCCAGCGACATGGATACGTTGAAAACTGCGAAACATTGCAGCTTATCTCTAGTTCCTCAAAGGCAGGGGAAGAAAAGAAGCCACACTGGGCAGGATGAGAATTCAGAGTGGACAGGTCTATGCCCCCTGCACAGGGGTGGCAGCTGGAAAATTGGGCTATGCAGAGTTAAGATGTAGAAGGGGAAACATGAGGTAAGTGGTGATATGAGTCATTCTGACACACTGTTAATTATGTTTCCAAGCCTGGAATGAGGTTGTGTCAGTCCTGTATGTTTGTCAAGGTGGAAAGTTCTAGCACAAAATCTGCGTGTGTGTCAGAGAGGCTTCCAGAGGGAATTAGGTGAGGCTGAAGTGATTCCTTATGGCCTCATTACATTTCATCCTCTCCTGGTAAGAGAAGAATTATTAGACAAATGTTCACTAAGTGTGGTGTAGAGCTTGGGATCCCACCTCACTTTTAGCTGTCTGAAAATGAAGAAGCAGGTTCCTCTCTAGGGACAAGCTGGTACCTTCAGGGAATGGTTGGTGTCACCTCTTTTGGACGCTATACTGGGACAGGGTGCATTGCCAGCTGACCAGGTCGATCTTTATTGTAAATAGAAGGGGTCCACACAACTTTCATACACCTGGGCACTGATTTTAAATTCCTATACATTCATTAGTTAGCTCTTTAAGCTAGGAAACTCTTTACCATTGGGTAACTGGGATATCCACTTCAGGGTGACACCCCCCATATTTCTGGTATAGCTGCTGGAGGCCAGGTCAGAGACTGCAATGCACAAAACGGTGCCAGAAACTTATGTTTAGGCAAAAGAATTGCACCATGTACTGCTCTGCCGACTGACTCCCCAGAGTTCACTGACTGTGCTGTCTAAATTCATTGGGCAATATGAAGTTTCCACGCAGTGTGTTCCTGATATAAACCTGCCAATCCACCAGCATTTTTCTACCCCCATGACCCCTTAAACTGGGATTACTTCAGTGGCTGTTGTAGAGGGGTTAATTTTTTAAAAATTATTTTGTAATAATATTGTAAGAATGATTACGTTTAATATTTTGCTTCACTCCTAGCGTACAGAATTATCTAATTCTTAGAGATCACAAGTGTGGGAAGTGGTCCTAAAGCAACAGAAATTTTGTACAGGATTCGTGTCCTTTAACACATACACAACTGTAAAGAAGCATGAGGCAGATCAGAAAGTTTTCAAACCAGAATCAAAGACAGTGTTAGAAATCTTTTGATTTTCTCCTTTTCACCTCTGTAAACTGGATACACAAGTGCTCTCGGGTATGACTTCCCTGCCTGCTGTTGATGGGAAACATATGTGCAGAAAATACACTGGATAAACGGTTCAAGAACATGTTATTCTAGGAGAAACATTATTTATGCAATCCTGCCAAAGATATCAAGACTGGGTAGTTGGCAGTGTACTTGCCCTCTGGACAATTCAGTACCCACCACTGTGCAAGCAAAAGTTCTTATAAGTACAAAAGGTCTTCATCATTTAGGATTTCGCATTATGTGTTATTCTCCCCTTCTTTCATAGGTTTTGTGTTTAGAGTGAGCCTGTTTTTATTCTAGAAAAGTCAATGAAAATAAATATTTAGAAGATCAACAGTTTCAGCTGGACCTCAACTGCATTGTGCCACCCTGAGCCCCCACCTCTCAAGTGCCCTGATTCCTGTCCTCACCGTGAGTGTAACCCGTAACACTGGAGTTGCTGGAGTGATTTGGAGTACTGCTGAATACATACAAGCACAGGAGTGTGAGCCTTGAACCCCAGCCATGCCTCACCCACTCTCCAGACCATACGAACACACTGCAGTGAGCCAGAGTGCTCACCACTTTCTTGTTCTGCAAGTCTGATTTGCAAATACAGCTTTCAGCACGAAGAATCATAAATACAAATTTTGAAAACTTCTGAGTGAGTCAAAGTGTTTCTCTTCATGTTGGTATCCTGAAGGAACAAACGAGTCCAGATGACCCATGAAGGATAGACTATGGAGCATACCAACATTAGGAACTTGAAAGTTGGAAACGCAAAGTGTATCTTTGTGTGTGTTGCAATCAACCATTTAGGCAGAGACATATCCTTCCAGGACACAGATAATTTCCAGTGCAAATTCAGAAATCTCTGGTCATTATACATGTTCCTATCCCGGACAGCTCCTTATTCCACAGCTTGGAGCAGATTACGGGGCAGGGGGCTAAATGCTTGCCTTGGAAATACCTTGGAAGCTGAGAGTCAATCCCTGAGTAGTTCTGCTGGTTCCCACCAGATTACAGGAATTCTCTTTCTTTCAGGCCAACCAACGGGACTTGGCACGAGATTCCTATCTCCCCTCTTGCCTAACAAAGGCAAAAAGAAGATGCAGAGCCACTACACGTGAAGAAAGTCAACCTTCATCCAGTTCCATGTTAGTCTGATCCATCTCCCATACAAGTCAACTGTTCCTCTCTTACATCCATGAGAGGTGAATGTTGACACAGTCTTCTCCCTTTTCTCCTTGTCCTGGGGCTAGTGGGTATGCTGTCCTACATTGTGGCAGATACCTTGTTGAGGTGAGCCTTGTTGTGTAAGGGAAAGGACTGCTCTTTGAAACTCATCAGCCAGTTACCTGATTTTTCCTGTTTCTTCCTTGTTCAGAAACCCTTAGCCATTGAGTGTCACCCTTCCTCCCCTTTTTCCACCCTCCCTGAAGACATATAAGTCTTTCTGCCATGTAATCCACATGACAATGTGGGAATGCAGAGTGGGAATGAATCTCTAAAGCCCACAAACTCCTGTAATTCACTCAAAAGCCGTTAATTTAGGCCACTCTTCCTAGTAACAGGTATTCAGATTTGAAATTTATATGCTTGCTGCTGACTTGTTTTTACTTTAGTTTTGCCTTATGAGTGTTGTTTCTTTGAATCTCTTCTTTTAAAGCAATCTTGTGGCATATGGCAATGTTTTTGTTTCTCTCTTTAATTCACTTTCTGAGAATTTAACAGATCAATGAAATACTTCTGTGGCTGTATGCTCTAACAAAAATAAAGATAATTTTTGAAGCACTCACAAGTATTCTGATCATCCCACTGGAAGAAAAAGCTTGAAGAACTTTGTGATATATAAGCACGAACACTTTCACATCAGAATATAAATACTAAGTCTGGAATTACTGACAGCTCTGCATACCCTAATGGGGGGTATAATTATCCTAGCCTTCACTGAAAGAAGGAATACACAAATTAAGGGTGTGGCCCAGCTCTTTTTATGCCACATCAGCTGGAGAGGAACCCACTGTGGCTATCTGTTAAAGGAACAGCTAGCTGAGACACACCACCACGTGATGTGTGCGTTTTTCATCTATTTCTGTCCAAAGCCAAAGGGTTTTTTTAAGTCACTGCATTGTGAGCATGTTTGAGTCTCCTCTAAGCACTGACTCTGACCCCAGTTTATCTGTGGGACAGGGACTGTCCAGTGCAGGGAGGCATGTCTTAAACCCCTACAGCAAGCTCTAGGAAAGTTCACTTTATGCCAGGATCACTCTTTTATGTCCTGACGCAGCATAAATGAATCAGCGTGAATGCACCCAGCGTCAAAGAGTCGGGTGCTAGCGTGTCCTTACAGAGTACAAAACTACATTCACTTAACACTTGAGCCTTGTTTCCTCATAACACCCGGAAGAGTTGAAAAAACAGAGGTGGAAATATGATAGGGACCATTCGTTACTGGTGAGATGAGAATGGAATCACACACCACAAAACCGAGAGATGACTTTGAAAAATGCCAAAACTTTTAATGCTTCCTAAATCTCAGCTTTGCTCCTCTGAAGAAAAGCTGGGACCTAGTATCACTTACAGGCTTTTTAATGTGCATCCCAGACTACTTCTGAAGCTACTTAGCTCATCTGGTTTTTTGGCAAACTTTCTAGATAGACTTTATGGTTCTGCACATTACCGTTTTTCTGCAAGGAAGGAAAATGGTGGTACCTATAAATATTCACATCATGAGTGTGAACTTCTTTAGAATTACTACTGCAAGGAATGATTATGTCTTACAATCTGTTTTTATTTCTGTTTATTATTTTACATTCAGATAGGATCCCAAGATGTAATGATGGCAAGTTATTTGCAATGAACGTTATCATGTAGGGAGATAGTTGAAGGTTACTAAATATTTATTTCACTTTTAATTAATTGGCTCCAATGCTGATGTGTTCGCTGGTGTCTGATTTTCTTGTTTAGAGATAAAACAGACCATACTGAAGGACGACTTTTTCATACGATGTTGGCTTCTAATGGAAAAGATTTTTTCAAACCTGGAAAGAATGAGAGGATCTGTGATGAAAATGAGGAAGAAAGGAAAAAAAAGAAAAAAGTCAAAAGGAGAAAGGAGAAAGGGAGATGTGCTTGACCAGTGAAATGGCCACATAGGGGCTCACATAACCTGGGATTATGAAACTGCAGTAAGTGAAGGAATGTTGGAAAACTATACCTGAAAGACAGTGAGCAATGGTTCATTGTCAAACTGAGGAGGTTATTCAGATAGTGGCTCCACTAATATATTTTTCTGGTGTGTTATTTTCCATTGTTTTATGCCTTGAGTGATGGAGTAGTGAATGAGTGTTAAACTTGCAAACATTTGTGAGTTAGAAGGGGCAGCAGTACTCTGGAGGTACAAGATCAGAGTTTGAGATGAAACTTGAGAACTGTAAAACTGGTATGAAATACAAAGGTTATCCTATACAGAAAATACAGTGTGTTATAACCATACCAACATCAGAAAAAGAACTACATTTACAAATGTCAAGAAGTCAAAAAGAAGGTTTGTAAGAAAATGAGTTGGTTAGTCTAGAAAAAAAAAAAAAAAAAAGAAAGGCTAATAATCTTTTAAAACGTCTCACATTTTTGAGAGGAATGGAATAAAATGTTTTCTAAGATGCATATTGTTGGGCTTGAATTGCAACAAGGGAGGTCTGAAAATTTGGATGTTAGGAAACCTTTATAATGGTAAGCAGTGGAATCGATCATCTAGAGGGGTACAAGAATCACCATCCTTGAGGAAGGTCTTTAAGACTACCTAGATAACCTGCTGTCAGGAGATTTGTAAGTGTAATGGATATGCAGGAAAGACTAAGTCACCTCCCAAGATGCACCATTTACTATGAGGTTCTGTAAGGCATGCAAGTGCTCTGCATATGGTTACGTCGTTTTATCGCTTTATTTCTGCAGCCTGTGTTAAGATGATGAGTTCCTTTGCTGCTGCAATGTGATCTCATAGATTTGACAAGTCCAACTGACAGTTCACAGATGGTTGTTGTGTGATAAACCTGACAAAGTTCACCTCAAAGCTTTTTCCTGCTTGGGAAATAGGTCACAAGTTTCACCTCAAGGTCTCCCTTTTATTTTCATATCAGCTCAAGGTCCAGTGCCCTATAACACTTGGCAGTTAAAAGAAATTTGCTATTATAAAGAAGTCTCTGATGTTGAATCAGCACCTCGGACTGTGCCAAAGTCAAGCTGTGAGCTGGAGCACTTGAGCCATGGTGAAACAGACCATAGAGCAATGAGGAAATCTGGGTAACAGAACTCATGCAAATATGCATTAAAAAGCCTCCCTCAAAACAAATGGCAAAACGACCAAATAATCAGCATTGTTCCAGTGGAGCTTTGCAGCTTGTGGAAGTAGAAGATTGGACCTGACTTCTCTTGCACATCAAAAAACCAGAGTGAACTGTGATCCATATTGAAAAGATTCCTATAGCGATAACAATGGTTTATTCACCTCCTGTGTTTGTAACGAACTACCAAGGCTTTCATTAGCACAGTCACTGGTGTGTCATGCCCGGTATTCCTGGCAGACTTGTTATTTTATGTAACACAATGTGCAGGGCAAAAAAAAAAAAGAAGGAAAAAGAAAATCGGTCAGCCTCCCAGTGATGCACTGGGCACAGGAAACTCAAAAGGACAATTGTTGCTAAATATGTTCACTGAGAAAAAAATGATAATTGGAATTTAACCCTCACTGTGGTGGCATATTCTAGGATTGTCAGAGAAACCAACCATTTCACAAGACAATGGTGTTTAAATAACACATATGACAAGATTTGTTTGGAGAAAGATGTAAGATTTTCTCCCATTTTATGGTAAGGGATTCATACCCCCTTCCTCACAAATGGCTTGCTCCTAAAGTGCATTGACATTTTTTTGATTAACGTCCATTGCCACCCTGGTTGGTATATTAATGATGCTGCAACTTGCCTGCTGCTAAGCACCAGAGCATGTGGTTTCTTTCTCCAGCTTAAACTTGGGGAGAAGAAATGCCTGTTTGGGAAGACGGTCCTGATGAAAGCCAACTTTTCTGTACCCTTTCTCTAGCACTACATGCTGTGTGTCAGGAGACCAGGCAGTGGTAAAGACTTCATGGTCCATAATTCTACCTCCTTCAGAGAGACGCTGCTGTGAACTTGGTGGTATAAGAGAATCTGGGTTAAAGAAAAATCTGCTTCCTGGTGCAGGTTGAATTACCAGTTGTCTGGGGAATTCCCTTTTGTGTCCCAGCTGGAAGACAGTCATTATTATTTCATGTCCCAGAAGTGTCAAAAAAAGGGTAGTAATGGTTCTTTCCCTGACATGGTTTGCAGCTGTACAACCCTCATGGCCATAAGATTGGGATTTCCAGGGAAAGGTAAGTGCTGACGCTGGAGCTAAGCAGCCTAAACAGTTGTGGAAATGCAGCCAGTGGAATGTAGATGTCTAAAATCGAGGACTGTGATCACATCCTGAAAATGTACACACTATGAGTTCAATAAAAAGTAGACAAAGGACACCAGCTCAGTTGGAGCCATTTTCATGGTAGATACCTACAATTAGTGGAGACAAATGCCACCCACATGGTTTTGTTGTACTTGTGATGAAAAATTGTGCTGTACTAACACAGTTATCACTGCACTATATATGTTTTCAGGAACTGCTGTAGGATCTTTTACTCTCAGAGGAGAGAAAACGTAAAATTTGAAGCAAACTCTCCAAGAATGTTCAGAGGTGATTTTCTCTTCAGGTCTCTTCAATACCTCCTTAAAAAAGTTTTTAGTCATCCTCTCCACCTATCTAGACTAAATTGGTCATTGATGCAAATAAACTTGCCTCTGCTGATATTGCATTTCATTCATTTATGTGTACAATCACAAATTTTTCCCCATCATATATTTACTGATGAGATTTTTATTTTACTCTTTGGTCATGGTCTGGAGGGAAAGAATTAAAGAAAAAGGAAGATGAAGCACACAAACAGGGAAATGCTGTAATATGAAGGCTCACATACCCGTATGTAGTGAAAACTAAAAAAAAAAAATTTAAAAGAGATTTATGATAATCGTAAGTAGGTGAACAAGGAGGAATGTATAGTTGTTGTTTTTTTTTTTTTTTTTCCTAAGTAAAGGAAAAAATTGATCAGTCTTTAGAACCTGCTTTGATTTCACTGAATCATGAAATACCCAAATGAAAATTAAGAATGTGAACTTTATGTCTTTGAATCTCGCTCACTACAGGGTGACACACCAGCTGGGATCCCGACACAGAAGGTGATTCACGTGGCTGTCAAATAACTGCTGATCCTCCTGGATGAGTTTCTGAGAATTCAGGTTCAGCCTCAGGAAGGGTTTAAGTGTCCAGCTGTATAAGAGGAAATTTACCATACGGGGGACAAAGTCAGCTGAGTAACTACAGAGGGATTTTTCAGCAGCTGGCATATGGAGCATGTGGGTTTAGACTGGCTGATAGCACATGCTAAAGAGGGGGATGTGTCTGAAATCTTCCAGCTTTCCTGGATTTAGGACCGTTAAGTCAGGGATTCAGTCTAAAAAAGTCTAAAAGTTCTCCGACACCTTACTCATGGCATCAGGTGTGAGCTATGCTCAGGCACCTCTCTTGCAGAGAAATTCCCAAGTGTTGATTCAACTGCTACCTCGTTCTTTTTACATTAGCAAAATGGGACAGGTTCTCCTTCTAGCCAGAAAGCTAACTGAGCCCAGGAAGCGTCTTCTAAATATTGATGTAAACGTGTTAATTCAGTGTTATTATTGTTATGGCAAACAC
Source organism: Rhynochetos jubatus (assembly GCA_027574665.1). Lineage (NCBI taxonomy): Eukaryota > Metazoa > Chordata > Aves > Eurypygiformes > Rhynochetidae > Rhynochetos > Rhynochetos jubatus. Next base: position 4,702,951 of record CM050653.1, on the reverse strand, counting down.
CACCTCTGAACTCCACTTTCAGTATGGACAGCACTGAGCAGAACAAATGGAAAATGTTTTCAATCCAGCCAGCAGTGCCAGACTCCTTTCCATTTCTGAAATGTTGGGGCAAGAATACATGGATAGTCGAGCTCTTCTCTGCTGCATGGCTTTGCTCTTCTCCATGAGACTCACTGATGCCTCAGAAGGGTGAAAGTCTATGGACAGAAAGCAGGAATTGCTGTTGTCTCTGAAACTCTGAGTAATACAGTTTTCCTAGCGACTGCTGGTTGCCTTCTAAAAGACTTCATTAGCAGAGACACAGAGTAACTAATTCTTCTCAAGAGAAGAATAATTGAAGGTTACTGAAGTTCCCCTGGTTCCTCCAATAATTTTTCTGCTGGACCAACCTACATTTCCTCTGCTCTTCGACTTTGTCTGTTCCTTCACCTGAGTGCAAAATTCCAGGAGAAGTCATGTTAGCGAAGACCAAATTTGCCATCACTGAGATTCGTTTCTTGTTCAAATAGTAGACAGATCCTGAACAATTTGACATGCGGGAGCTCAGAACAAAGCCTACCACTTAACCACCAAGTACATTTGTTTTCTGACTGAAATGTTAAGTGAGGATTGTGCTACAGCCCATCAAAACCTTATTTGTTTCAGACAAAAAATGAACTGGTCCTGGGATCTTGACAATTAAATATCCAGTACTGCAAGCTTGATTTTTCACTCAACTGTCTCTAGTGTAACTAGGGAGTTGTTGAGATTACACTGCTTTAAATCATCTGTGAAGAAACACCCCTCAGCTAAAAAGCTTTCACCCTCTTGTTCTCATCAGATATGTTCTTCATTGCCCATCCTAAACTCTTACATAAGGTTGGCAGGCATTTCTCTCTATTTCTAGACATATAATTCCAGAAAAAAAACAAACCCCACCTTCAAGTGTGATTTGGCACATCAGCTAAAAGCATGCCTAGAAAAGCTACACGCACAAACCCTAGCTCATCTGATATGCAGGACACTGGATTTTGCCTTTTTTTCGTTCCTGGTGGTTGATGGGGACTGGGTATACAGGCCTCTGATCACTTGGCCAAGTGCTGGGGTCTTTGCCATCAGCCTGAGTAAGATGGGGTGGAGCTCATTCTGTGGAAAAGTGACATAATGAGTTGGACACCAGTTAGATCTGCATTGTGCTGGACATTTCTGTAGAGGTCCAACTAACATATTGCTCCTCTACTCATGTCTTCCCTCTCCTCTTTCCTCATTACACTCATACAGTTGATTTAATTTGTCCACTCTGTCAATTCCCTCTGCTTCTTGTGTAGAATATTTGCTCTTGTGTTGCCACTTCCTTCTGTTTCTCCACTTGGTGGTTCTACACAAGACACGGCTGTCTCTGCTGTCCTGGTGCAGCACTGAAAGCGTAGGAGCCCTGGGTACCATCACCATGCAAGCAGTTAGTAACAACGCAGCGGCGATGATCACAATTTTGTTCACATCAAAATGTAGATTAGTAAGATTGGCTAATAGCTCCACACATCTCTTAGATATGTGTTTTCCTTGCTTATATGTAACTGTTTCTGTCTTTAATTTATTTCAGATGATCTATGTTTTTCTTTTCTGTCTGAATGAAAATATTATTGAGTTATTGTGGCATCGAATTCCAAAATGAGAGGTGGGTAGTTGTTATGAAGAGACCAATGGAGAGTCCCAGGGTGAACGTGTAAGTGTATTAACTCACTCTCAAGGAGAGTGACCAACCTGCTGCTCTCAAGGCACATTTATATTGTGTGTTGTTCACATCTGCCACTGGTTTTTAAGGTCTTGCTTGCCTGGTACCCTGTCTCCAGTACAGCACAGTCAGGGTTACCTAGAGAAGACTGTAGAAATCAGGGAAGCATTTTGCAATACTTCCCCAGACTATTTTCCTGGCTTCTAGAAATTTTCCTTTGAGGGATTCCTTCTCACCTTATCAGTACTGGTACAGAGGTTGTTTGGTCATCCAGATCCTAATTGTAGGAAGAAGTGAGTAAAGAGGGAGTTTCCTGTGGACACAGATGAATTATCTAGGCAGCTCCATCCCACAGGTGCCAATTTGGGACACATGGAAACTCTTGTAAACTATTCATAGAGCTCTGCATTCCCTGGTTTCCTGAGGTGTGTGATAAATGCCCTGTGGCTTGGGCATCTGCTTGGTAAGACCAGAGAAGCTGGTGACTTTAAATCTCCAAGCCTCAGAAACTGTTTGCAGTAAATAAGTTTCACTGAACAGAATACAACCAGGACCAATTCGATCTTATATTAAAATTCTACCACCTGCCATGTTGGGCTAAATTTGGGGTTTGGTTTGTCTGTCACATGGTTCCTCCTTGAAGTCCCACTGTAATTACAATGGGTAAAACCAATAATGAATTTGTTCCCATGACCTTTCTTTTTCTCCCCCCCACCCCCCACCCTGCCCCCGGTACAGTTCTGTTGTATAAGGGTATTATAAAAGAGAAGGAAATAAAACCACTTATATGGAAAATCAAGAACATCTGCTGTCTATGAAGAACAAGAACTTGGGGATGACAGGCTGCTGACATCTGGATTTTTATTTAAATAGTCTTCAGCTTTGTATTTGAATCCTCTTTTTAAAGCCAAATATATTTGAGAAAAACTTATTTGCTCTCTAATACTATCCAGGTGCGTATCTGATTTTATCTTCATGCTGACATATTGTACAAGTGAAAAAGCCTTGAATTAGTTTAAGTACAATTTAGAAGTTGACACCAGTGAACTAAAGCAAGAAGAGGGAGAATAAAGAGAAGGCAGAGAAGTAGGCTGATTTTCAATACCCGTCTTCCAAGACTTGTGCCTGGGGAGTTAGTTGCTGACTCTGGATCAGGTTTTGTGTACTTTGAAGTCTGCTTTACAGATGAAGGTACCACCAGCCGTTAAAGCTGCCAGAGGTCTGATAACACAGGGGTTAATTTGAGGCATGTGTCCCGAAGTGATAAACCCAGAGGCGTTTAGACCTTTTGCTCCAAAAGACACTCTGGCACTACTGTGATAAACCCAGAGGCGTTTAGACATTTTGCTCTGAAAGACTCTCTGTCACTGCCATGATAAAACCAGAGGCAGTTAGACTTTTTGCTCCAAAAGACACTTTGGCACTGCTGGGAGACACATTTTGTCTGCAAATTCAAGCATGTAATTTTCCTTCTCCCTTGCTCTCCCTTTCTGTCTGTCTCCGGCCAGTCCTGTGGCTCAGCGGCAGCAGCCAGTCTCCCTGGTGACAACCAGGACAGCTGACCTTCGGCAGGGTGGTGCGAGATATGCTTTCACTGCAGGACGTGGGATAGGAAACCCCTAAATTGGCTTTTTTTTCCTGCCGGTCAGAAGGAGTGTGGGAGAGCAAGCCTGAGGAAACCCTCAGACACCTCTGTGCTTGGAAGAAAAAATGTGAAAAAATGACATAAATTAAAAAGAAACAAAAAAATAAACCCACACCAAAAAAAAAAAAAAAAAATCAACCCCTTCCCCCCCAGCCCGCAAATAATCTGCTCCTGAGCATCCAAATTACACCCATAGAAAGCTTCCAGCTTACTTGCAGTGTTATGTCAGACGTACACGGTGGTCACAGAGATTAAAACTGATCCCTACCATTCATCAGTTCACACCAGCCTGTGTCAGCCTGTGTAAATACATGTGTTTGTCCGTACAGCCATCAGGCTTGGCATCAGAAATGAGTCTAAGTCTCCACAGAGCCAGCAAAAGAGACATTTCTACCTGTATTCAAATGAAACAGAGGTACTTAGTGTGGATTTAGTTGTCAGTTTTATTTACTACTTTCGGATGTTTTCTGCTGCCGGTGAAGCTGAACGTGAATAACTTACCAGCCTGCACAGATAACTTTGCTTTTTGTTTCAGTCCAGCTCAAGACAGAAATCCCATAAAAGCTTTTATTCCAATCCATGTGCTGAATGAGGAGGATACAGGAGTTAAAGTAGTGAGGGTAAAATTCCTGAGGCACTCCGAAAGACTTTTCCAAGAATTTTAAAAAAGCCTCTTAAAAACAGCAGCAGAGATCGAACGCTGTTAAGGGGGGAGGGGGGGGGGGGGGAGCAAAAAAAACTTTGGCAGGCAAACAGTGTCTTACATCAATCTAGCAGTCAGCATCTATGTAGATGTTCTTTCCTCCTTTTGTGCAACACCCCTTCCCTCCTACAGACCACCCAAAGCCCTATAAATAATCCAAGGATTGTATTTTTTCTCCAGATTTCTCTTCAGACCTCAAAGGAAAAATATCAGGCAAAGGAAAGGAGAGAAGGAGAAGGGAAAGCGAGGAGGGGAAAGAAAGAGAGAGGAAAGATGGCTAGTGAATTCAAAAAGAAAATGTTCTGGAGGGCAGTGGTGGCCGAGTTCCTTGCTATGAGTCTTTTTATTTTTATCAGCATTGGCTCAGCTCTGGGTTTTACCTTCCCAGTGGTGGGCAACAAAACATCAACGAGGTCTCAGGACAACGTGAAGGTTTCGCTGGCTTTTGGGTTATCCATTGCTACGATGGCACAAAGCGTGGGCCACATCAGCGGTGCGCACCTGAACCCGGCTGTGACCCTGGGCCTCCTGCTCAGCTGTCAGATCAGCATCTTCAAGGCGATCATGTACATCATCGCCCAGTGCCTGGGGGCAGTGGTGGCTACAGCTATTCTGTCCGGAGTCACCTCCTCTCTCCCAAACAACCTCCTGGGGCTCAACTCGGTAAGTAGAAACTTTTAATTCCTCCTTTTTTTTTTTTGAGTAGAAATGTAACAGATGTAATCTAATAAAGATGGGAGGGTGGTGGTCGTGGTGGTGACGGTAACCTCAGGCAGCCAATTGCTTATTGTAACAGGGGATCCAGTCCTGGCTAATACCATGATGGATCTGTCATAGGGACAGTCCTTCCTGCCCCCCCTATTTTGGAGCTTTAGGACATTATGGTCAGGATCAGTTTTGCTTACGTTCAATTTTGCACATGAAGGTTTCTGAAAGGTGCCCTTTGACACCAATTTAACACTGAAATAAAAGGCAGCTGCATGATCGAGTCCCTTTCATGGTTCTGAAGGTCTCAGCTAACATGCTGATTAACGTGCATATTCCAATGTTGGTTTTGCTTCTGTAAATGTGGCTCTTTTTCAATATCTAATTAATGGTTTGTTTAACCTGATGATGATTGCAGTGAAAACCTATGGGAACAGCAGGAGGGACGTGTAGCAAGAGAAACCCTGTCACCAAAGGTGTAAGCATTACCTGTTGCATTAGGCAGAGTGCTCAGACCCTGCCTGTCACAGGATCCCAGCTGCACTTTTGTGTGTTTCCCATTTTGCTGTGCAAAAGTGATAAACCCTCTGAGTAGTCAGGTGTAGACAGGAGAAAGATGTGAGGCAGCTACAGTTAACAGAGGTGCAGGTATCAGCCTTCTCCCAGACAAGTGCTCACATCGTGTCGTGTAAAATCTGCCTGGCCACAACTCCTCCTCCTCAAAATGTTGTCATTTTACTGCTGTCACTGTACCATACAGGAGAAAAAGGGATAAATATGCTTTTAAACTTGAAATCGTCTCACTGTCAGCAGCAGTGCTACAGCCACTGCAGTACAGAGTGCTATAAAGTGAAATTGCCTTCTAGTCACATATTTCACCTGATTCTGTTAAGAACAAGTATTCCACGTCTATTCTATGGCCATTTTCTTGCAGAATATTCCTGTCTGAAGTTTGGTAAACTTGAGCTAATTTGAAATCTTTTGCCCATTGGAAGTCACAGGGATATATGTGACGTAAAGCCACAAATACAATCTCTCTTCAGAAACCATTTAGGCAAAAGAGGACGAAAAGATTAAAAAAAGATATTAAAAATAAAGTAATATGTTTTTGCATGCTGTGGCATTACAGTTAATTCAGAAAATGAAGCAGTTTTTGAAAGCATAACAAAATCTGATATTAAGGTCATTCCTGAGCAGCTTAGTAACCTCCACCCTCATCTTACTCTGTGGCTTGGCTCCTTACCTCCCTCAATCCTGGTGTCTGCAGATATTCCATCATGCCACCGTTTTGGTAGTTTTTATGGGTTAATCCAAAACATTTTGGGGAAGAAAAGCAAATCATTTTATTAGCTCCAGAAGGCTCTGGCTGTGCATGTGATATGTGATCTTTTCCTCTGAAACCACTGGCAGGGGGAACTGCTCAACCGCATGGGACAGGGTATCCGCCCAAGTGGTTTCCTCGAGAGGTCCAACTGCCATTAAACACGGGAGGTCTGGTTTCAGTAGCACCCACGTTTGGTCTTCCCCTATTGCTTCACAGAGTGCTGACAGCTCACTCCTTCCTCTATCCAAAAGCCCCGAAACTGACCATTTGTAAAGGGGGTGTAGATGGTAACCCCAAACCCTTCTTGCTCCCCAGTCAGTAACTTTCCAAGCTACAGTGATATAATTCAGAGCTCTGCACAAGGACATCTCAGAAGAGAAGAGGCTGTGGGGACAGGTGGAAAGATCAGTGCTGTCGCTGATTTTAGTAAGCTTAGGAGACTACCTCATGAGTCTCAAAAATTGCATGTTAGGCTGGAAGCCTTGTTCCGCCCAGAGGAACACCTCTGGAATACAATCAAATACATTGTTTTTAAGGCCATAAAATATACTGTAGGCAAAACCAGATAGTATAAGTCTCTCTCATACCAATTTCACAGGTCTGGCAGCAGTTTCTGTGCATGAATTAATGGATAAAATAGTTCCTAAAAACCCCAGTCTTAGTGCTTGTCATTGTGAAATACTCAGACTTTTGATATTTTCTTTTTCTTTTTCACATCTAGTTATAAATGTTCTGGCTAAAGGAGCAGTGGGGAAACCTCCCTGGGGATGGGGAGGGCAGCAGCTGTGCTTCTCCCTCGCAAAAAAGAACTGGAGAGGAAAGAAAATCCATTCATTTCCCACTCTCAGGCTTGGACTGTCTGGAGAGGGGAGGTGAAGGTTGAGGGGGGAGTTGGGTCTGAGCCCAACGCAGGGGGAAACAGCAGAACGGCTGTCCTTGTCCAGAGCTGATCACAATGGGGCATATCCTGAAACCACAACCCAGAACCAAGAGCATGCTGCCTCCTTCAGAAAAAAAAGAAAGAGAAGTTTGCTTTTATGTCATGCTTTTCCACCTGAGGACAAGGAGGGGAGGGACAGGGCTGGCATCCCTGCCAGCTGCTTTGTCTTCTGCCCTTCCTGTGGAAAATGAGGTGTAGGTTCACTCTTGAGAGAAAGAATAGAAAGAAAGGGAATGATGCTTGTTTGACAAGGTTGGGAAGGGGGTTGGATGTGCATGACTGTGTCCTCTGTTCTGACCCTGCTGTGCTCTTGGAGGGGTATTTTTTACAGGGAAAGTATAGTGGGAGCAGTTTGTTGGAGTCAGTGGCTATCTTCTAGTGTCCCCAGTGGATACTGGGTGGGGTTGCATGCCCAAACTTCGGTTTACCCTGCCCAGCTGTAGGTCCTGCACTGCGGGTCCAAGTGAGGAACCCATTTCCATAGGCTCCTCACTAGTTCACAGAGAAAGAGAGACAAGGAGAGACAAAGAAGTACTTCAGCCTTTAGATCCGTTGAGTTGTGCTCCAGAGACAGACAGCTCTTCTTTGGCCTCATGAAGGACCAGTCTTGGGAGCCTCTGTTTAGTGTCCGAAATGAAGCGAGATGAATCTGTGCCTTTCTCATTCCCCGAAGGGAAAAAGGGAAACACAAGCAAACAAAGCACAAAAAAATGGCCGTGGAAGGTGTACGGCTGAAGCATGGAAGGGAGAATGAAAAAGTAGAATGCTCCTTTAACATGTTAAATATTAAGGTTTGTTTTATACGAAGTTGACTAAAACAGTCACATATGAAAAGTTTGATCCGAACTTTACTGAAGTCAATGGACACATTTTTAGATACTTTGTCTAGTTCTGAATAAGACATTCTGGATACTGTTCAGAGGGATTTAGATTACTGAATCCCTTTAAGACACTTAACTTCCCGTATATTTTAGTAGTGCTGTGGGTGCCAAAGTAAAAACTTTGAGAATTGGAAAAGCTGAAAGAGGAGTATGCAGTGTGTTTGTTGTTCTAAAAATGTAAATTTCTTTTTTTTTTTGTTTTTACATCATCTTGTATCTTTTTTTGGCAATTGGATTACTACATGTTACAAATTTCCATTAGGTAAAACCGTAAGAATAGAGAATACCTAATCCAAAATGCACTCATCTGCCAGCATAGCTGACTATTGTCTAGTGAGGACAGATCTGTACTTTGGATAATGGAAGAAACTATTCATCACGGGCGGTTAATGACCAACAAAGAGCTCAAGCTGGAAAGGCGGGTGAGAGGAGACTTCTGTACTGTAAGGTAACACAATATTTGCAGTTCAGAAATGATTACGTTGAGAACTTTTATCAAGCTTTTAAAAACATGCTGAGAAAGTTTCTAAAGCACAGTTGTTTGGTGCTGGATTTTTGTCTGTTTGTTTTTTTAATAATAAATTTGTGAAAAAATGCAGACACTGCTTTACAATTTCATAATTTCTTCATTTTGGCATACTGATTAGAGTGCCAGGAAATGTGGCCCTTAAACCTTGAGGCTACAATTTGGAAACTATTTGAAAACTATGCCTTGAAGTTTGTGATGAAAGATATTATTTTTAAAGTTGTACGTGGATGAAAAATTGTAGGCAGGGAAAACAGACCTGAAGGTAATGTTGCTCAGGGTAGATAAAAAGGAAAGAAAAACAACCAAGAATAACAAATAGAAGGACTTGGTTTTAAAACACACTCAGTGGACTGATAAATGTTGTTTGTGTAACTGAAGAACTTTCTGGAAAAGCCAAGAGAGGTCTGTGGTCAGTGGATTCAGAGGTCTGGAGCATTTTCTTAGGACAAGTGAATAGTCATGCAGATACCACTTCTGGAGCGTGGAAAGTCACCTTATGCCTGGAACACCCCTTGGATTTCCATAACGACTGGGGACACGCTGCTGGGCAGAGACACAGCGAAAGTTGGATCAGCTGTGGCAGAGGAATTGGTGCACGTAAGGGTGCAATGCCCTTTGGTGATAAACACGCAAGGGCCAATCCCAAATCCTTTCTCTAAGACAGGATACCAAGGCAATATCTGCGGTATCTGCCACTTTGAGACACCTTCCACCCTCACCAAAGACACACTACAGAATGAGTCCCCTTCCCATGTGAGCTGGATTGTGGTCCAGCAGCAGCAGAGCGGCTTTGAACTCCTGTGATGGAGATGGCTTTTCTCTTCTCTACTGTGTCTCTGTCCTCCAGCTCCAGTCTTATTCTGCTACTTAGGAAAGCTGAAGGCTTGACAATCTCTTGTCTCCAGGATACTGCAGCATAGGATGGGGCATACGATGTGTGGATCCTTAGGTTCTGCACATGTATCATCTTAGCTCTAGGACATCAATGATGGTTAATTTTCTCCCGACGAATTTCCAAGGCACGGAGACCTCTAGGGCAGACATAAAATTGCCCCTGCACTGAGAGTTCCCCTTCAGGAAGTTGAGACCTGCCACACCTTTTAATGTTGAGTGTGGGTCAGTATGGATGTTTTTATCTTGATATACCTCACGGAATCTTTCCCATCCTTTACAAAGTTGTCTCAGAATCACCAGACTCGCCACATTTGGTCCAAACCAGAGCACCAGTGATGGCCCTCTGACCATGGGGAGGGAGACTTGCATGGTTGGCCTTGATGACTCAGTGTTTATCTTGTGATTTCCCTCTCTCTTTGTGTCCACGCCCTATGAGTCTGTTCTCCTCCAGCCTCAAATTAAACAACGATGGGTTGAGTTGGAAGAACTTCCAAAATAAACTGAGAGCTTGAGAGTGTGAGTGGACAACTAAGTGATGCTGCTTTTCCTCTGAGTCAGTTTGGAAAATTGCAGTTCCAGAGGTGCCACTGGATGGACATGACATGCAGCTGAGTTCCTGATCTCTAGTGCTTATTAAAAGTCCTTGGATGCCTTTTCTCAGTGCAGATTATATACTGTGCCTTTCTCAAGTTTCAATACAGTGAGCTTCATTTTCCTTGTCCCTGCTGTTTACCCTCCCTGTTTTTGTTCCAGTGTAGGCTTCTCCCTCCAACCTTGCCTGTGCTGGGACGTCTGCATGCTTAAGCACTTAAGCTTCAACAGGGGACCAGAAGTTGCTGCATTTTTAGAGTGGGCAAAATGGTTCCCGTACATGAGATTAGTCTGGGATTTTTATTTCATAACAAAGAGTTCCACAACAATAGCTCATTATTCAATTTCAATTTGCAACAGCAGTCTTTTATGGCATGCCAGCATTGTATTGAACTGCACAAGCTGGGGAGGTGGAACACAGGAAAGGCACCTGCTTAAAACTGGCCGTAGCCTTGGCCGCTTTCTAGTGTGTTCACACAGTGACATCAGAAACATCTGGGCTGAGATATAAACCTGATGGTTATCACCCATCCTCTGGAGCGTTTGGGGATAACAAGGGTTATAGATCTAATCTTTATCTCAGATCTCAGAATTTATTTATTTCCATTTCTACAAGGATTGGCTTAGTGCTTCCGTAATAATATAGCCATATCCTGAGCTTTTGGCAGAAACCATGCAGGAAGGCGGCCGCACGGTCATTTCTGACACAAGGCGAGGCTCTTAGTGAGCATCCACCTGCAGGCCAGTCTTTTGGTGCTCTAAGAGAATGGTTCAAAGTGGGGTTCGTACCATCAACTGGGTCCAAGTCCAGAAGATCCAAGGACGACTGGTACATTGTTTGGAAAATGTTTTGCAGCCTCAGAGTAAAGGTCGTCTTTATTTCTACTTAGAAATGATAGAAACTGATGAAAGGCATGCACGAAGGGTTGTAAAGTAATGAGTTGCAATAGACCTAAACCCACAATTAATTTGGTAGATTAGTTAATATTGTCATTTGAATGGAGTCATGCTGGGATTTTTGGAGAGGGATTTTTTCTGCATTTGAACAGCTAAGAAGGATTAAGTATGAAATGTAAGGAAATTTATTTTGCCACCACCTTTCCTGACTGGTAAATAAATAGTTAAAATTATTTTCCTTTCCTTAGGATTCTATCTATTATGTCAGATGTATTTCGATATTTTGTGTATATGTATATACACACCTCCACACATACTTACACACCAGAAAGACAGATCAATAGATAGAAAGATTCTTCAGATAAGGTAAACCCAGAATTCAATTCCTAATATAAATTACCAATAAAATAAAATAAAAAAAATTCTGCTAGTGGGTGTCAGTTCTAAATCAAGATGTGACACAGCAAGAACCACAGGCTGTGAGCAAATGGAAGTTTCCACAGCAAACATGAGAATCAATGTTATGGATCTCTTCTGGTCAAATTGATGCAATAGTAAAAATAATATATAAGTCATTTTAACAGGTCTCATGTACTTCAGCAGATAATGTGAACCTTCAGGTGAGTCGAGAATAGCATTTCTTTAATCAAAAAATCCTAAAAAATATCACTATCTGGGCTGTATATAGCTACATTTAAGAGAAGCATTTTTAAAGCAAGGATTCTAAACCACATCACAAGTACTGAAAGAAAAAATAGCCCTTTAAAAAATTTCCTGTTTGTCCAAGAGGAAATTGCTTTTGAGCAGTAGTACAGTTTTGCTTATTTGTCCATTCACTAGCTTAATTGAGAGAATTCAATAACAGAGGGATCTTTAGCTGTTATCACAATTGAAAATTTAAAAGAAATCTTTATTCTTAGAAAAATCTTCATTCTGGAGTTAGGAAAACCAGTCCAAACAATTGTGTTTGTGCTCAACTTCATACATAAATAGCAAACTCTCTGTATGTTATAGGTCTACATTTCTCAGTCTCTGTATTTCCCTGTCTTTAAACTGTTTTCTCTTTATTACAAATACACAGAGGCAGAGGCACCCTTTTCATTGTAGATGACACAATATCTGGCACAATGAGCCATCGTGGTCCATGGCTGTGGTCTGCCAAACCTCCAGAATAATATTAATACCAATGTCATGGAGCAGGTGAAGGTCTCCTGGAGGTTTTTCTGGCCTGGCTGGGAGCGATATGCATTCCTGTGTATTTATTAATGTGCAACCTGATGGGAAAGTACTGATCTTTCTGTCATCCAGAGCCAAAGTTAAATGCTGATGTTTAACTGCTGCTGCACTGAAGTCAATGAGCTCTGAGGCTAAGGCGCAACATTAACCTGTGAAATCAAATACACAGGGCCTGAAAGGCATCCTGGAAGAAACTCTATAAACAGCAGGAGGGCAAAAATGTGTCCTGAAATCTCTGCAAAGAGGTTCTATTTCGGTGTTTGTGGACCGGAAGACGGCAAAGATCCTCTGTATACTTTCCTGGTAGGGTGCATCCCCTCTCCAGGAACTGCTGAGAGGTACCACAGAAAACCAAACTTTTCCAGGCTCCTGACACTAATTCTGTGCCAAGTGAAGTCAATGAATGCTTTCAAAGCAGAACTGCGGCACATGTTTCCTTACACATACACACACAACTTCTCCTGAAGTTAGTGATGACTGTATTTTTACTGAGGAACGAATAAAATCAGGTTTGCCCCCTTTTCCTTCCTTTGATATGAGTTCTTGCATGATGAACAAGGTGAAGGTGGAATTTTTCCCTTAATTCCTGAAATCCTGAAGACTTCACAGTTTTGCTGGAGTGTTTATCTGGAAGTATAAAATTAATATCACTTTGGTGCAAACGCCAACAACCATACACAGGGGTTTGTGCAAATCCAGCCAGACGTTCCAGTAACGACATAGAAAGGGAGATTCAGTTAGGCTCAAAATTCAGATATGCCCAAAATTCCCCATTTAAAGATCATCTCCTTCTGGGCTGACAATACAGAAGATCATCAATAGCTCTGTGGTATACATGAGTGCTTCAAAAATGTTACAGAAAATGAACTGTTTGCTTGGGTTTTGCTGGATAAAGAAAAAAAAAAATCTTAGCATTTCTCATCCTCTGAAGTTGTTTATTTCTCAGCAGCAAGATTTAAAAAAAAAAAAAAATATGTTTTTCCCAAAGCAACTTTCCCAGAGGCACATCAAAAAGTAAATGTGTAAATGAGACAAGCGGTCTGTCTCTTACCGGCCGTGCTACATGGAAGTCCTGTAGAGGAACTGACTTACTGACTTTTACTGTCTGTCAATGGCCTCGGACGTAAACTTTATGTGCTCTGGTTTAATGTATGTGAAACCATCACTCTTCTCTTTACGGCATCCCAGCCTGCTGCAACACCAAGCCCTGGCTAGTTTCTCATCAGCCTGAAGATAGGGTGGGAGGAGGGAGGTTAGTCTTGTTCCTGGAGGGTGTCTGCTCTCCAAAGAATGGAAAATATGATTTCTGCTTTGGGAATTGAATGAGTCCCCGTTAGAGCTCTTAAGGCTGTATTTATAGGAAAGATAATCTACCAGAGGACAATATGTTTTGTCCCTAGGTTCTGCTGAATGCTTCTATTGTTGATCTAGGATACCATCCAAAGCTAATTCTTTGCCTCATAAGCGGCTTCTTTTGAGTGCTCCTGTCATATAATTTTAAATGAGACTCTTTAGATCTTTGCCTGTCTCTACTTACTAAAAAAATTGATGTTTTTCTACTCTCTGAATCCCTAACACTCAAATAATGGGTATAGAAACATCAATTTCAGAGTGATACTGTAAAATAGCAAGGAGAGAAAAGAATAACTGTAGCTAAATAGCTGGGGATAAAGTCTTTGAATACATTTTGAGTATGAGTTAAAGGAAAATTTATAGCTATGGAGATCCGGGACAGAATTCCAGAAGAAGAAAGGTATGTTATCAAGACAGAAGTTATCAAGTTATTTTCCTCACAGAGTTGGAGAGGATGACAACAAGATTCAGACCGACAATGGGAGATGGTTTTGAGGGAAGTAGGGAGATTAATTCCTGTGATTACATTTGAAGAACATTGCCCTAAAGAACATTGCCCAGCTAAACATTTAAATGATAGCTAGCTGGTATAAAGCAGCATAATTAATATTTCCAGTGTGGGGATGAAGAAGAGAGCATGAACCATTTAACTAATGTGAAGAGTCTTTATTAAAAAAGACCAAGGAAAATCCAAGAAGGGAAATTTTAAGCTACAGGAAAAAAAGGCAGTAAGAGAGCAAGAATTTGCTTGAATACAAGGCTGAAAGTCTGCCTTTAATAAAAAAGTCTGCCATAGCAGAGATAAGCTAATGATTTGGAATGCCGAAAACACCTGGCGTTGTGAAAGTTTTTAGCTGTTTAATTGAATTCAACACAAAAGGAAAGAGGTCTGTCTGATATAAAGGTATTATTTATTGCAGCACAACTCCTTAAAATGCTAAATTTTGTGTGGGCAGGAAAACATAATTATTCTCCCAACATGAATATTAAAAACACTTTAATAAAAGGCGATACATTTATAGTCAGTCCAAAATATGTTTCTTATTATGTGCCAGCCATGCTATTTCTGGGGTTCTGCAAAAGCTGCCTTACCTGGGGGATGGCTGGGATATGCAAAGAAAAAATGTTCCAGCCATCAGTGTTGTTGTGTGTGTCACTGAATTGCTGTGACTTAACCATTCTGTCTCTAAAAAACACCAGCCATCATGGATTGCGGTGAAGTGTTTCATAAGAATGGAGAAAGTTGACGTTCCCCAACTGAAAAATAGACTTCTACATTTCCAGAGTCCTATCATTTTTCAGGAACAATGAGAAACTAATCCCTTTTATATGAAAGCAAGCTGGACCAAAGACACAATCCATGGCTAAGCGTCTGTTGGATGGGACGGAGCTCAGCACCACGTGATGAAACCACCTTGCATAACAAACTGTCTTATCCATATAACAGGAAACAGGTTTGAACTTGATATACTTTTACTCCTAATGAGAAAAATATGAAGCTGCTAGAGAAGTCCACGGTTGGGATTACTTTGGGCCAGTTTAATTTCCTGTCCCTATTTCTCTTCTGAAGGCAGACAACTAATAAATATCCTGCTCCAAAAAAACCCACCCCAAAACAAAAGGAAAGAAAACATACCATTAATTTGCTCAAATTATTGCTTGAAACTGTGGAAGTCTGTCAGCTAAACATGGCAGTTAGGGGCACTTTTGAGAAACAAGCTTCCATAGTTTCCATCTCCTGTCTGATGTGGAGAAATGAAAGCAATGCCATCGCTACTCATTTCCTAAGACCAAAAAGCAGGCATTCATCTCAGCTACTCTCACAGTCATGATTAGACAGTGATTTTTCCATTAATTTTAACAGTCCTAATTTGATTATATTACAGGTCACTTGACTCACTCACCACTATGGATTATATCTATTCAGAGCCTTC
The DNA here is from genome assembly GCA_027574665.1 of Rhynochetos jubatus. Classification (NCBI taxonomy): domain Eukaryota; kingdom Metazoa; phylum Chordata; class Aves; order Eurypygiformes; family Rhynochetidae; genus Rhynochetos; species Rhynochetos jubatus. The sequence goes on along the minus strand of CM050653.1, from coordinate 4,687,605 downwards.
ACAGTGATTGATCTACTATCTGCATACATCACCAGCTGTTTCTAGACATTAACTCAGCTGAGGCAGAGCAACATCGAGGCAATTCTGTCCTAGTCTTTCTCAAGGGAAGAAGCTTTCCAAAGAACCAAGGTCTCTTATATGATAATTCAGCTTGGAAAGGACCTCAGGGATTCTCTAGTTCAAATTCTTGCTCAAAGCAGAGTCAGCATCAGCCCTGATTTCAAACCAACTTGTCCAGGAACAGCAGTGGAATTACCAGATAAAGCAAATCTTTGAATGGGGAACTGCTGCTGTACCTCATCCCATCTCCATTAATGCAAAGCAGAGGGCTACAGCATGCCCTAAGTGCCTTTTTAAGTTCTATCTGATTGCAGCTCAGCAGCTTTCTGAATGAGGTGGGATTTCTATGATTTCACTGAATTCCAGTGGATTTTTCTTCCATGAACTTGATGAAAATGTGAAAATATGAATGGAGGAATTCAGTTCACAGGATACACCTCACTTGGGGTGTCTACGTGTAGGTTTCTGCTTTTATGGGCGCTATTAGAGTCAAGAGGGAATTTTTCTGTGAAAGCTAATGCAGCCAAGATTGATTCAGCCGACCAGATATATGTGTCTACATATAAGTCCCAGATCTTGCTAGTGATGTAACCCATTTCCTGGGTGTGTTTCTGGTGCTTTTCCTGTCAAAATAGTGACTTAGAAATGAAGTTAGTGGAACAATTAGTGTGAGCAAAAAACTGAGAACTCTGGATTGACTCCTATGGTGTGGGAAACTGTGTAGGAGATGAATCCAAGCTTATGTGTTTCATTTTAATCCCTTAGAGCATACTCAGTTTCTTAAAACACTGAACCCACTCTTCAAGCCTTGCAAGTCTGGACCATGAAAGGCTCAGGGATTTGCTGTGCTGTTCTCTCCCCTCTGACATTTCTTCTATTGCCTTAATGAGCATCACCTAAAATGCAGAGCATTCTTTGGACTAAGATGAGAAGAGATCAGAGACTTCCTGGCAGATACATCAAGGGCAAATGCAGGTTCAGACCACATACGCTGCCCTCATACCTTGTTGTGTATGCGGGTAAGCAGCCTACCAGTGCAGGGAATAAAGTCATTGCAGTGTGGGTACAGGTCACTGGAAAGGGGCCCCTTCACCCCAACACTACAGTAGAGCTGACAGTGTCTTATATATCAAGTCATTATTCTATCTAAGAACCAGAGATATGGTTACTTTATGTTCTGGATATTCTGAGTAAAATGTGTGCAAAAGGTGCAGAAGATTTCATATGGTCTTAGCTGGGCAATGATTGCAAATCCTCTGTGAACAAGGATTATACACACACACACATACATATATATGTGCATTTTAACTTGATACTAGTAAATGCCCCTTCTTACTACCCATGTTAAGCTTTGCTTGGGATGTCATGATGAAAGATCCATGCTGTTCCATGTGTTGGTGTGCCCTGGATAGTCCAGGCTGCTGCTGCAGTGACACTATAGCTCTGTCAAGCAGGAAAATAACAAATGTCCATGACACTACACTTAGATACTGCAGATCCACAGGCAAAGCAGAACGTCCAAGGTTTGCCTCACTTTGGAACAGGGCCCGGAGTCCTTGCTCTCACAGTGGAATCTCATGTCCTTGGTAGACTGCGTAAAATTACATCCTAGAGGAAAGCAAAAGGTTTCCTATGATATTTCCTGGTTTTCTTTGATTCCACACAGCCCATCAGTCAGTGTTGATTAGCAGGGAGAATGACCTCAAGTCACGTCAGCTGTAAGATGAGTGTTCCTAGAGGGAAAGGAAGAATATGATTTCCACCTCTCGGAGATAAGGTTTGTGACAGGTTATAAAAGCATAATTTTACTCTTATTGCCTTTTTTCTTTTATAGAAGCCCTTCAAATGAAGGGAAAGACTAATGGTATATCAGTCTTTAATCGTTTGAAATGCCAAGGCTTTCTCAGATGCTAACATCAACGTGTCTGACCTCAGATCTAAATTCTCTGGAGTTTAACAGTTGCATTAGGATAGAAGAGAATTTAGGGGTTTATCCTCTTTTGGGTATCTACGAGTCCCTCACTTATTTGCCAATACACTTGTTTTTTAAGTTTGCCCATTTGGCCTTCCAAATGTAACAGGATTTTCCAGAGTCTGTAGTCCAGATTCTTAAAGTGATAGTAATAGTCTTGATGCGAGTGGGGTGTGTTTGAAGCTTAATTTATTGAGAGCCACAAATCCCACTGTGTCTGCAGGGAAAAAAAAAACAAAAACAAAAACAAAAACCAAACCAAACCAAAAAAACCCCAAACCAAACCCAAAGATTATTTTTTAAAAGGATATGTCAAAAGTAATAGAATATTAACTTAGTGATACATCAGACATTCAACATGAGTTTCTGGATCATGTAATTTTCACTGTCGGCTCACCTTTATGTGTTTCAGACTTGTATTTCTCACATGTAAGTCCATTAATGCTGAATGTTTCATTAATTGATTTCAGTTTCTACTGCATGGATGCTGAAGGAACCAAAATGCCCACAGTTTCAACCAGAAATCCCTTCTATCTGTGGATAAGCTGCTCCTAACTCAAACTATACTAGTCCTGCATATTAAAGCACAAGATAAAAATATATCTTATTAATATTTTAGAACTGCAGATCTTCTAAATCAATATATTTCCACGGTTTTTAATGTAGCTAATCAGATTTATGCTGGCTGAAGACTCAGATGACTTTTTTTTCCGGTGCTTAAGAATTTGATGTTTTGCTGCTTGGTTACAGAGAAGAAACAAGAAAAGTGAATAGCAAAGGTGGAAAGTGAAAGAGGTCAGCTAAACATCTACGTCTCAAGGTTATTCAAATATTAGTTTTGGCGAAATTAAAGTGTAAAACCACAAAAACAAATTTAAAGCATGATTTCCCATAGTTGCATTGTTTTGGACAGGTCACAAAAACATTTAATTATGTTACATTTGCCATGTATCACCTTGTAATTTTTAATGCATAAGCTATGACAGATAGGGTAACCTACTGATAGCACTATTCTTGAGCATAAGATTTTCAGAGTTTGTTTCCTACTCTGAGTCACTCACATTCTCAGTTTCTCTGGCCTGTGTCCAAGCTCATGTTTCATTCTAACTGCAATGTAGTTATTTCTGCTTAGCACCAAATTATTCAACTCAGATACAGGCTTGTCTTGTCTTAACTAAGATACGACTGAATATAGCATTTAGAAGCAGAATTCAAAACTTCTTATACCATTGAATGGTTTAGCCCCATGGTTTCTTGTTAACAAGTTTCTAACAGTACTCCTGAAATATGACAGCATTTCTACTGTATCATGTTAATTTATGCAAATTACTGTGGTTTCAGTGTTTTAGAGCATTTACATTAATAAGAAACTCTACTGATTTAATGATCAATAATAAGTTGGAGTATATCTGCCAGTGTAAGTTCATCTAAAGAACCTGCTTTACTTCAGTAGGAAATTGAAATATTTCCCCCATGACCCCCTTAAGATTCCTGAATTGCTGATGTTTTTTATGGCTCCCAAAGAGGTTGAGTGAGATTCAGTTTGAGTCTAAGACACCTAAACTTAGTCTATATGTGAGTTAAGTGACTAACCTCTTGTTGTAGTCAAATGAGAACTAGTGAATAAAAAAATAAAAGAGCTATTCTGTTGGTTCTCCAATGATCACCTACATTTCATTAGCCGAATGGATATCACCTCCGCTGATTACATTCATTACCTATCCAAGTGAGAGATACATTGCCTAAATATTGACATCTAGAGACATTTTAGATACATTTTGCCTTGTGTCACATTTACTAGTCCCACATGAATACTGTGGATATCTCAGGGCATTAGAGGCATATTTTAGGCAATTGCATCACAGTCTAGGTGTCATTATTAATGTAGATATCTGTCCAGGGGGGCAGCATTTTGCAGGGCATTGTTCACATGAAGTCCTGGTTTTGAAGAGTTCATATTGAATTAAAGAAAATAAGTAGTGGTGGGAGAAGATTAATATAACTTGTCAATAGCAGAGATAAGGTGCTTTCAAGCTACCCAGAGCTATGCACTTTCCTTAATGTCTATCCCTTTGTCCTCCTGCTCCTGTTTGCTTAGCAATTGTTGCTGAAGGCAAAGCTGAGCAATGTTTAACATGACCACAGGATCCTCATTCTCAGAAAAAATGATTAAATTTCCAAGGCACTAGAGCTCACTTCTATGGGTAATATCTACTGAAGACTTTATTCTGGATCATTCGTTTACTCACACATTACGTTCTTGTTGTGTCTAGTGGTTGAGCATTAACATGGGATGGATGCAGCAATCATGCAACCATGTTGAATCACCAACAAAAGCTGGTTATGCCCAGTCTTGAGTACAGCAGTGACTGTTTCAAAACTAATTTCTATTCTATTCTCTTTTTTTTTTTTTTTTTTTACACCCATTAAGCAAAATCAACATGAGGAGAGAAAGGGTTTTGCAGGTCTGCCGTTTCCTCTTGAGAAAGTACATCCTGCAAAACTTTGTCACACTGACTAAAGTCAGGTAGGAATATCATGTAACATTTTCCTTCTTGTCTTCATGCAGCTTTCAGCAGGGATCAATGCAGGCCAAGGATTAGGTATTGAAATCATTGCTACCTTCCAACTGGTGTTGTGTGTCCTCGCCACCACAGACCGGAGAAGGAACGATGTCTCAGGATCAGCACCTTTGGCCATTGGTCTCTCCGTTGCCTTGGGACATCTCCTTGCTGTAAGTTTTAGCTCTCACAGTCCATATCTGCAATGTCTTACCTCATGACGGGCCAGAAAAGGCAGGAAGATGATGGGCTGGTGGGTTGCTACAGTAGGACCTGTTTCCCTGATAGAACAGACACATGGCAAACAGTCTTTTCTACTTCTTCTGAGGAAGAACAACTGGAATGAATGAAGCTCTTATGAGTATCGAAACCATGCTGCAAGTTGCCCCTTGCCATCCTGTGTAACAAAGATGCCACATGTGCATTGGTGCCTCACCACTGGTTCTCTTTTCACCTCCTAGATTGATTACACCGGTTGTGGAATTAACCCAGCCAGATCTTTTGGCTCAGCACTGATTGCCAACAACTTTGAAAATCACTGGGTGAGTTGATTAAGTTGGTTTAGCTTACAAGAGGCTCTGCATATACATAATCTACAAGATCAGAAACATTTAAACACTTATCATTAACACCAAGTCAGTAAGTTGCCATTTCTATCTCATTTAACAAAAAATAATTTCCTTTTGCTCTTAGCCACCCTCAGGAGATTACAAAGTCCTCAAGATGAGTGTGTATGTTTGAAGTAATACAGTAGATTTCCTTTGGTGATGTCCCTTTATGTTTATTTATTTCAAATATTTTAAATATTAAAGCCTCATTTCACAGAATCCTGTATTAAGTATTTATTGTTTAAACTGAGTTTGTAAAGTGCTACTGCTTATCCTGGTAAGACATTATTTAGGAAAGTTTATAGCCAGATTTATAAACTGAAATGGATCATCCTGTTTTGGAAGCTAATAAAATGTTCATTTTCTTAAAGTTAAGTGTTTGCTTTTGTGTTTTCATGGACAAGTGCCCTGGAAACACTATAAATTTTAGATTATTCCCTGTGGTTAAATGTGTTTAAAATGAAGAGCTTAATGAAAATTCACTTATTTCACTAAAACTCAATAAAGAAGGCTGATACAAAAGCTCTAAATGAGCATGGGTTCTTGAATATTTAAAATGTAACTTGTTCCAACTCTCCTACTCATGATTTTGGCAGCCAGGGCAATTTTGCTGTTATCTCCCACTTAAAAACTCCTATTGGGATCCTAAGGTAATGTAACTAAGCTAGTAGCTAGTATTTTCCTCATTTCATAGAAAAAATATTCATATTAAACCATAATAATTTGTATTAAACCATTGATAGTGCTGAATAAAAGGAAACATGTTTTTAGGCTCAGGAACTCTTTGGCCATGCAAATCACCCAAGATCAAGATTTCCAATAAAATCAACCTGTCTACTAAAATGCTTATATTACCTCTCCCTCAAAACTTTACTAGCCTTTAGTGATCAGACCAGTACAATCACAGCAATAGCAGTAGATAAATAGCAGCTAGTTGCAAATTAAGATATTAGATTATCACTACTACTTTCTAATTCACCCATCACTGAAAGTCAGTGGGTGGATTAGAATCCCTTGTGGCTTTTAGAAATTCAGCCCCCCTGTCAAATCCATCTGGAGTAACAGAGATGTTTTACCAGTAGATACCTAATTTTAAATATCAGAACTTGACAACGCAGTCACAGCTCTAGATCTCTGGGTCCATCCTCATTCCATGTTGAGTAACTCCTGGTTTCTTGCCATACACCTAAGTAATATTCAGGAGATAGATTAATTTCACTGTTTTCACTGTAGATTTCATGGTGAAAATCCTCAGAGGAGATTTTCAGAGCAGCTTCAAATGCAATAATACCTGATGTATTGACGTGACTTGGAACTGTGTTTCAGATCTTCTGGGTTGGCCCAATCATTGGAGGAGCAAGTGCTGCCCTGATTTACGACTTTATCTTGGCTCCCAGAAGCAGCGACCTGACTGACCGCATGAAGGTGTGGACCAGCGGCCAAGTAGAAGAATATGATCTTGAAGGAGATGATATGAACTCCCGGGTTGAAATGAAACCAAAATAAAAAAGGACAAGGGGGGGGGGAAGCACATTGGTTTCCGAAGATCTTATCAGTGTTATAGACTCTTTGTAAACCAGCAAGCAGTACTTTGTTTTTTAATTCAATATGGCTGTCCATTTTTTGCCCCAATCTTAGTAGTGTCTTTATAGCTGAGGTTTTTCAATTACAAAGTCTTTGGGCCAAGATGTCATTACAGTTTTGAGTGAACTTAATAAATTGGGTTGAAATTTGACCCCTTCTTTGCCACCACCAAATTTTCTGGTGTATTTAGCGTGGGTGGTTCTCCCAGCACATCTGTCGGTAATGGCGAGTAGCTCAAATGACCAGTCTGTTTGCTGAAGGAATAGATTCTGAGGACAGAGAACCATCTGTACCAATAATGGGGGCCCTATACTGGAAAAAGTATGTATACAAATATGCAAGGCTGGTATCTAATGCCACCAGTGCATGTGAAAGCCTATCTCACATCATTGCCCAAAAGTATCTTTTGGAAGAAAAGACCAGTAAAGATTAATTGTTATGTAGAATTAACCATAATCTTCTAAATGATTGATAATCTCTGAGAAGGAGAAAGTTAAACAGGCCAAGAATTTCCAGAGTCCCAAGATCCATTTAGATTTTGTAGTATTTAATTCTCCCAGAAACTGCATCCAGCTCATTGTGAGGGAAGAGAATATATGACAAAAAATTTATAGATATATTAATTACTGGGAATTAATAACTAGAAGTCAAATTGGAGAGTAATAGTAACAACAAGAACGGCATGGTGTCAATATGTAAACAGGATCTGATTGTTTCTGTGATTACTCTGCTTTTGTTTATCTTACAGAATTTAGCTGTGTGTTTTAAAGAAAACCAGGAAAAAAAAAGGCCCCTTTCTTCCTGACCCCATTCTAATAGCCAGTGCTGTGACATTCAGGGACAATGAACAGATACACACAGAGTGTATTTTCTAATGAAGGACAAATACTTAGTGTGTGTAAGTCCATTTTGGGGGTTGTTGCTTTGTTTTTATATATATATATATATAAATGTTTATATATATGTTTTATACAGAAAGCTTAGTATACTGTTTTGTAAGAAAAGAGCATAAGATAAGTGGAAGAATAGCAGCAGTGCTTAGCAAAATAAACAACACTGGAAACGTCAAGAAAATTAACACTAAATGATGTGGAAGACTATTTTCTGTTCTCATCTTTTTTGTGTGTGCTACTTATGATTTCCTGAGTAACCCAAAGCATTAGCTGGTCTTACCTACTAACTACAGAATAGAGTTAAAGCAGATACATGCTGATATACTTGTTGTGCACTAAAGTTTTGCCTAAGAAATGAGACCCAGAGGAACCTACATAAAAAGCTGCACACTTCACCATTCAAACACCCCTGAGGTAATATGATGGATGTGTCCTGTTAGAAGGTGTGGACATGGGAACTGAGGCAGGGCTGACATAGGAATCCATACAGCTTGGATCATTTCATCAAGCTGAGCAGATGTACAATGAAAAAAAAAGAAGAAAATCGCCAGCAAAGTAAAACAGAATAATTTTTTATCTTTCGTGTCTATCTTTGGTGTGCTATCCCATGTATTGTCTATGTACATACAGCATGATTGGATTTTGGGGTGGTTTAAAAATAAACAAAATCAGTTGTGCTAACACACAATACGTTCTTGATTCTTGATTTTTAATTTGCTTTGCCATGCAACAAAATTTAATTTTCTATAGCATTCTTCAGGTGCCAACCTGAGACAATCTCTGCTTTCCCACTCCTGACTGCTCCTTTGATTTGCTGCTGGCCTTTGGGGAAAGGAAGCTTCTTTCTATGGCAGGCAAAGCAGGCCCTCACCTGGAAGCAAGCTCCATCCAAATTTTACTTGGAACTGTAGCAGGATACTATGACCTTGTGCCCACTTTCCAGAATATTTTTTCAACCTTATTTGTGGAGTCCTAATGCATCCATTGACCCAAAATTAACCCTTTTTTACCCTGTAGAATCTGTGAGCCATAACAGTTACAGATTACATCCACAGTAAATAGTTTGCTTTGACAAGCTTGAGTTAATTTAACGTATGTAGTGATGGAGAAGTGAGATTCACAATTTGTTCTTTAGCCTACACCCTGCGGAGAGCGAAATCTTGGCCTATTTTCAACACTTCAAAGTCTAAAACTCTGAAGGCAAACAATACTGCCTTTCCATTTGATGTAATAGGACTGTCACGTTAGCTGCTCTAGCTGCTGCTTATGATCACAATAATAAATAAAATAGACAAAAGATATACAATAACTTCCACTAGTGCAAAAAAACCCCAAAACAGGTCAAAGTAGATGAAGTGTGATTTGTTGGTGTATTTATTCACAGTGACAATAATGTTTAAACAATTTACAGCAAAGCTCTTGGAAATTAAGTGAAAACATATTTCAACAAAATCCCAGGCTTAAACCTCACCCTTCTTTTTAAAGAAGGAAAAGTTTAATGGCACATTTAAATTTCTTTTGTAGCGCTTAGATCCTGAAGGAGAACAGCAGTTTCTGAACAATGCAAGGCCATAGCGGTTTCCCCACTCTTGGCACAAATGGTTTTGCTTTGTGCTAGACAAGAACACTTAAAAGTTATCATCTCATTAAAATGTTTGGGAGATATCCAGCAAAGGAATTAAAACCATGAAGCAGCAAATATTGAAACCCACTAACAAATGTCAAGTGGGCACAAGCATTTTTATGTAATCACCCAGAAACTCAATAAAATCTCCCTGATAACAAGAAGAAGCCTAGAACACAGTGGTTTAAAATCACTCCCATGATGTATGCACCAATAGTTCCTCACCTAGGGACAAAGAGACCACGTCTATGCCCTGGAGATTCCCAGGGACAAAACTCTGTATTTATCACACCTTCCAACAGGAAAAGATGATAAAATGTAGATGCCTTCATGGATTAGCTAGGGATCACCTACCATGGTCTCAGTAGCCACCCAGTTGGGTAGCCCACAGCATACCACATACCCATAGAGTGTGGCTAGACAGACGGTAGTAAATGGAAAAGCAAAACGAATATTCCCAAGTACAGGAACAGTTGTCAGTGCCTGTATGGGCCATTCCAGCAAACGTTCTCCCAGACTTTTCCTGGACCGAGATGATCGACTTTGTTTTGTCTGAGCACCAGTTGTCATCCAGGGGTAGACAGCGTCAGCAGTGCAGGTGTACTCTGTGGTTTAGGCAGTTGACAAAGTACCATCTGGTTTCTGCAGGCACCAGCACAAAGCAACTCAGAAGAAGATTGAGCAAGGTGCTTTGAATTCGTCCCGGGAGAAACCCCTGCTGTTCCACTGATACCGCAGACAACCTAAGGAGATATGGGTCCTAACTTTAGTCATCTATCTTTAGAAGCAAATACATACTCTGCCTCCCCATTCTAACTGCGGCAATTTAATTTTAGATTTCATGTTGCTCAACTCTACATAGACTTTTAACACGTGCAAGGAAAGAAGGCGATTGAAACATAACATAATGACAGCCAATAAGCCAGGAAGCTCCCATTGTCTTTCCATATCCACCAGCTGCACCAGTCACAATTCATAGCTTAATGTTTTTAAAAATTAAAATAACACAATAATACTGATAAAGAGTTTCTCATAGTATTTCAGTGTTTTCCCTCCTTTTAACCCGCTGAAGTTTGGATGTGCCAAGAATCACACAAAAAACATTATATTAAGAATATGTCTGTTATGATTCGGTTGAAGACTGGGCTCTAGTAAACATCTGATTCTGGGTTTCATTCTACTCAAGCCTGATGTCCTTGAAAGGAACATATGTTTTGTATACAAGTTGTCTTATGTTACAGAAATTACTTATCCCAAAATTCCTTCTGGAGAGAAATGCATCCTTTAATAGACTTTCCAAAGCTCAGCTGTGAAATAAAACCTCTGTTTAAATAGGTTAATTGATAATTAGACATTAGCCATCTATGAGATCACATTGCTTTGGTTTCTTGAAGTCATATGCCAAATGGGGCTATGAATGATGTTCCTGAGAAGGCACAGGTCTTGCTGGCTTTAAGATTCCCTTGTATTGTTGGACCAGTCTAATATGTTCTGATCCACAAAGGGACTTAACACATTAAATTCTGATTTGACAGTAGTGGGACTTCTCTTAAACCCCCACAGTGATATCCTATTCTGACTGAAGCCTTCGATGTTATTTATTTTGGGAAAGAAAAATTTCACTTCAACTATTTATCACCAGATAAACACCCAATTTACCACCAGATCAGTTATTTGTTACTGTGTGTCTTTACTTCTCAGTAACACTTTCTAGGGACCTGTGCTCCTGACCACTTCCATGTAACCATGGATGCCTACCCATGGGCGTTCCTGTTCTACTACACCCTAACTAACCCTGCAAGGAGAGATGGGCAGGTAGTACCGATTGACAGAACAAGTTACTACCTCAGGTATAATGGTCTTCAGATGTGGACATCAGCCCTATTGCCTGTAATAATGTGATAAATTACTGTGTACATTGGAATTTGGTAAAGAGGCTGAGGTAAAAGAGGCAAAGAATGGATGGAGGGAAGTGACAGACCACACAAAAGGCAATGATTTGTGGATTTTATTAGCATTCAAAAACATTAATTCTCCTTTCACTTTGGTTGAACTATATACCCTACTGCCCTTGAGTCATGTCTTTTTGAATTCAAGGTCTTCAACTTTTTCAATCATTGTGTTACGAGATCTATATGTTTTGATAAAAAAAAAAAAAAAAACAACCCCAAAACCTCAATACGCTCCCCTTTTCATGATCTCCTGAACTTCCTGATCTGGCATGGTCTAAAATTTGCCTTGAATTACCTTCATTGTGCCATTTCCTCTGTTTTGTTTCTATTCTTGCCTTAGAGCAGGAATTAAGAAGCTTGTGGTAAATTATTAATGTACTGATACTATTTGCCCATTTTTGTAGCATTTCTAGAAATTTCTTTCCCTTTTCTCTTCTTTTCCTTTACACTTCATTTTCCAGGTCCTGAGGACTACTAACAATTAATTTAATCTCTTCTCCCTTTAGCTTGTGGTCAGTTTTGTTGTCTAAAGGGTATATCCTTACTCCTTGACAAAAGCCTGGAGGGACCGTCTATTAGGCTTGAGGTTTGGGTTGTGGTTTTTTTTTTTTTTTCCATTGAAAATAAACAAAACAATGTTCCCTGGAAGCATGGGAGCCAAACAGTAACTCTTGGCAAAAAGTGGCTGTTAATTGCAATTGCCGGAAACAGTCATAGTTTTTTCTTTTTTTTTTTTTTTCCTGAAAAGTAAATGGAGCACTTGCAGGTAGCAATCTATCCAAAAGACGGATGTGACTATAAAAACAACAAGCTGCAGCACACACTTGGGTTCCCTTGAGGATCTCCAACTTTTTCTTGTTTTACCGTTTCACATTATCGCTTGATCAAGAAGAACATGGCATGAATTAAAGGCGAGAGGAGAAAAGGTTTGGCCTGCCTGATTTTATGTCCTATCAGTTCTGTGTAGGAAGAGAGGTCACTTGTACTGTGACTGTATTTTCTGTGCTGGAGCCAGATCTGATTTACTCAAAAATGTTTCGGCATTGTTCAAGGAGTGAAAGAAGAGCTAAATTGTATTCCTATCTGGCTTTGCAATGCTTTGCGTTGTCATGGTAGTGAAAATGTGTTTTGTGATACTAGGGAGTGGACACTAGCACTTCCGTGTCTGCTGTAAGAGATCTGATCTCGACTCCGGAGGGTCATTAGCCAGGCACGGGAGCAAATCTCAAACACATATTTCAATCTGTGAGAGACAAAACAATCCGTGATGTACCAGTCTGACACACTACTTGTGTGTCCGAGCAGCACTGAGCTGTCTGCTGTTAGTGGAGAAGCCTGGAAAGTCCTGCCAGAAGTGTGCATTAAGCAGTGCGACTGATTTTTATAGGTCTTGATATTCCATATTAGTCCATTTCTGCTAATCTTCAAAGTATACTTCAGTGAGTCTTTCTTTAGGTTATTGATGGAGGAGACACAAACTGACAGACTGAGATTTATTTGCCATTAATAAGTATTTTGGCCCTAGGGAAATTTTGTTTTCATTCTTGTCTTGCTGAGGCTGGAAGATTTACATCTTTCTGCATTAGTTTTTGTCTATTGAAAGAGACAAAATGCCTCATGAACCTGTGGGTTCATATTTCCATTCACATGGCTTGTAGATAAAAAAGTGGAAAGAAAGTGAAAGTTGTACTTCACTGCTGAAAAAAAAAAAACCAAAACAAAATGCCTGATTTTGTGATTGTCAAGAAAACTCTGGCGATATGCTCTTGGGGGTGTTATGGCCAAAGATGGCCATAGTGTGTTATACTTGGAAGAAAAACTTTACCTAAGCTGTTCCTTAAAATAAAACAAACCCCAAAACACTCTGGAAGTGGCACTCTAAGCCCTGTCTTAGGTCCTTCTCTTCTCCTTCACCAGCCTAACAGGGTGTTCCATAACTCAGGCTGGATCCACCTGCATCACAAGCGTCTTTCTAGACGCAGACAGCCCCTGACACAGTGCCCATCACCAGCGCATCATTGCCCAACTCAGGGCTGCCACAGGGAAATGAACTGTTACAAATCTAAAATCAAACAAGGTGAATGACAACTTTGGTAAGAGTTTTGGCTCCCTCGATATGGATCTGGGGATGCCTGTTTTCAGAGAATTTAGAGAAACTGCTGATTTCTGACTCCTTGCTCAGGTTTGGCAAGAGTGAAGCTGTGGATCTATTCAAATCTTGAACTATAGTCTTTGAGGGACCTTAAAGACAACCTAGGCTCTCTATAAATATTTAAGTGATTTTGGCACTTCAGATTTACACATTCAGGTTCTGTTTATGTCCTTTTTCAAGTACTATGGCTTGTCACATGAGGACTTTTCATATGCCTTTTCAAGCACTTTGTGCTTCTATTGCATCTGACCTTCTGTTGAAGCATTCAGAGTGGTTAATTATTACGCTGGGGTTTTCACTGTATGAACAATAAGCTCTTTCTTTCCTTAAAGGATTGTTTGTCCAATTAGTCAGTTTTGTCCAATATTGTTAAGAAGCCTTGACTTTGGCTTCTTGATAAATAATAGCTGTTTCCTGAGCCTATTCAAACATTGAAATCATTGTTAAATTTTAATAATGGTCTCAGAAAAACTGTAGGGTTTCACCAGTACGCATTTATTCCAAATATAAATCAGCATAAATAATTTTATTGGTGCCCAGTACTATGAGATTAGTTTAGTAAATTCACTTGCATGTTTTTCATGCATAAAAAATGGAATAGAAATTAAAGAGCTGGAAGGTTTATAGATTTAATTAATTGACAGTGTATGGGATTTAGCGATAGCTGAGGTATGGAAAACAGTGAGGTCACCCACTCTTGCAGTAGGCAGACTGTGCCAAGCTAGATTCTCACACTAGTGTATGCCTTTTATGTGACTCAGGAAAAAGTGTGTGTGTGTAGGTGTATAAAATTTTGTGCATATAGTCTTACATATGGAAAAGCACGTATGTGGGACAGAGTTATATAAAATTACTAATGAGTCTGTGTGGAACACACTTTTCCAACTCCTTTTACCCCAGCGAAGTTGTGACACAGTTCTTGGGTGAGTTTTGATGAAGACAGAGATTGCAGTTGATATATTAATAGACATAGAACCATGGAATCATATAATGGTTTGGGTTGGAAGGGACCTTAAAGATCATCTAGTTCCAACCCCCCCACCATGGGCAGGGACACCATCCACATCATATGGACAGATCTGTTTTACTCTTTTGGTTTTGTTTTGTTTATTTAATTTTTGTGCTTTTATGGTGGAGGGCAACAGTATCTTTTCATACTGTATTCTGTAAATGTTTTGAATCAGATTATTATTTCTAATAATATTGAGATGCAATGTAATTCGGTTATTCCAGAGATGTGTTTTGATTTGCAAGCCAAGCCATCTAAATTTAGGTGTTGGCAAGGTACAAGTCCACATGTGAGGTAATTTTCTAAACTTCCATTAAAATCACTGCAGGTTTACAGAATTCAGTTAACGAAACTGAAGAGCTATTCAGATGGCAAAACTAAGGTTACCTGAATAACTGGAAACTTTCTTGACAGTATTGAGGCCTTGATCAGCAATAACAGAGACCTGTCTCCCTTGTATGTACCTATACATACATACGCAAACAGAATACCAAGACAAGACCTGTAGTTTTAAATAAAACATAAAATATAACATTTTCAACAAATAAATTAAAGCATTTGCAAAACTTGACATTGATCTTTACGCTTCAGCTTTGAATTTATGACTCAGTTTAGCATCTAAAACTCAAATATATAAATTATCAAAAATAACATATAATTCCTTGTCAGCATGCATGGCAAACACCAGAGAGGACATTCAGTGTAGGCTTGTCGAGAAAGCCTGTCTAGTGAGAAGGATTTTATATTCAAATGTGTCAACTGCCTCCCAACCACATCTAGATTTAGATAGAAATTATTTGCCTACACTGTAATAGAGATCCAGAACACTAACATTTTAGTAGATAGTCATCTGATTAATCTGTCCCTTAGGCTGGTGGAAGCAGTTTGACCGTTCTGTTTAGATTTTCAAGATCTCAGTCTTTCTTGAGACATGGGACAGTACATCCAAGACAAATGAGGCGTTCCCTGGGAATGCTTGGAGCTAAAACCTGCTCTAATAGTAAGTAGGAAGGGCAGTCTCTGGGTTGCTAGGCTATAGGAGAAACCTTGAACTGGGGAATATAAAGTAATGTTGCTAACAGGAGGACAAGTGAATTTTCTGAATAGACAACTTTGTCCATATTAAGGTCTTCAACACCCACCTAAGAGATCTTTCTCTGAAGGTGACACAAAAGTTTGATTTTTATCGTATCTTTCTTACCCAAGCTCATCTGGTAGTTCACTCAGCCAACCTAATCACTGCCCGGTCGCTACGTATTGAAGCATCAAGCCTCCCAGCCCCTCTGGAGTTGAGATTTCATAGGAATGGATCTTCCATTAAACATTCTCACTTGCACAAGATCAATCCTGCCTCCTCGTCTGCTGTACTTCGATCTCAGGATCCCAGGGATGCTAACAGGGGGCCTTGCTGCTTTGTGCAGCTCTGTTTCAGGCAATCCCCAGAGGAGTGGTAGCTAAAGAAAACTGCAACCTGGGGGTTTAAAAATAGGAGCAGATGGATGGAACGCTGCAACCAGCTGGGCTGCAGTTAGCAAAAGCTCGTGAATGATTTTAAGGTCAGCCCTGCACTGTGGGAACAAACAGGCTGTGCTGTGTTTGAACTGCAGACTGAAAAATGAGCCACAGCAGGAATTTTTCTCTGATTCTTTTCAGACACTTTTGGAAAGGTTGTTCTGCTTTGTTCCCTTCAGCCAAGTAGCCTGGAGATGGGACTGAGTTTACTGCACTATAAACATCCCTTGTCAAAATGCTGCATCCCTTTTGCATCTCTCCTTTTTTCCACATTGCATAATATTTCCATCCTTCTTTTATTTCAGATCATCATTAACATTCACACAAGTATGTTTTGTCTCTCTGCTTCATACTGGAATATGTCATTGGACCAGTCCTGCTTTTGCTTAGCACCGTACCCTAATCATAATGTGTTTCACTGCCTTAATAGGATTTTGTTCTCCCAGCTCTGCAGCACCTTTCTTAGTTGACTTTCTCAGCAGATGTTCCTCATCCATCGGCACACCATACAAAGAGGAACTGGGCTTCTCACAGGGCTTCTGGCACCACCTGTATTTCAGGACATAGTATCTATCTCCCTTGCACACTCTGTATGCTCTGGACTTACTCCCTCCTCAGTCAAAAAACTTTCTGAAACTGATGCCTCTTCTCCCTCTTGCTCCTCTTTTTTGACCCAAATTAAAATCAAAAATCAAATCGAAGATCATCACTGAGACTGGTAATCCCAGCATACTCCTACTTGGAAAAGGACTTGAACATAAAGTTGGTCTGGGAGTAAGGAAATTTAGGAGTCAAGCATTAGGGTAGAAACCAAATGAAAGAATAAGGATGATTAGCACTTCAGGAGACTTGGCCTGAAATAGGGCCAGTCTGCATGGAGCAGCCTGTTTAACTTAATAATTTCTAGGCAGTTGGTGAACAACCTGACTTTGAGACACATACACAAATTTTTTTCCCCTTCTCCCAAGCTATTTCTCAATTTGCTGAATATAATGCACCTCCAGGTTCCTGACCCCACGTTCTCACTAATCACCTCTACAAGTAATACGAGAAGTAATATCAGGGCCTGAGGAGTCATGGGGAAGGGAAAGTTGGACTCAACAGGGGAAACAAACAGAGAACAGGAAAGGCAGTTTAAATTTGGATTCTGTTGAGGTGTGAAAGGGCAGCATGTGGGACTAACTGGGGTATAAGGCAGCACAAATATAGTTATCCTGAATCCAGTCTGGTCCTGTTAGTCTGATTTGTGCTGTCATACAAATAACATACGCTGTCCTTTGAGGAACACCAGTTATAACCATGTAAATGGCAGATGCTTTCACCTTATATTTTCCCTTGCTGATTTCTTGGGACCATGGTATAACTATGTGCTATAATATGGATATTTCGGTAAGGAAAATTCCCCCTACTCCCTTCCTCCTGAAAAAAAAATAGAAAAAAACGGTTCATAAGTGCTATCTAATTGCTAAAGGTAGAAGATGCAAGGGACATGGGGGGAAGAGATGACTATGAGGAGGAAAGTGGAGAGACAACCCACTTCATAGTCAGAAGGCAAGTAAGGAAAAGCTTAGATTTATGAAGTTCAGCTCTTGGTTCCTAAAGTGTTTCAGAGAACATACAATACATGTGAATATGTGTCTGCTTTCTGGGTTCTGTTTTGCTGTAGAAATTTTTGAGGGTTCTATCCACTTATTTACCCTGAATCATACTCTTCTCTCATTTTCTCTGCTAAAAGATTGAGTAGCATTCTGAGATGTACAACTTTGCCTGGGACCATAAATGATGGAGCCTTTTTTTTGTTTCTATTATGTTCTTTATCTTGATTTTTTTTTTTTTTAACAGAAGAAAACAAATTTCCTTAAATAGAGCAGGTTTGAATAATATGCCCTAAAGCATGTTTTATACCTGATTTTCCTTCTTAATTTTTACCTAAGACATTTCCATAGCACGCTGTAGAATTATCTAGCTGCCTCAGGGCTGGATGAAAATATCTGCGTATCCTGCTTCCTTTCTTGCTTTTACCCTGCCATCTCATTAGAAATTGATGTGCCTATGAAAATTAGGTTGATAAACAGATGGGAACATAGCACAAGGTTAACTACCTGAAGGCAAAGCTCACATTTTGTTCAGTGAGCGGCACATATTCCATGGAATTGCAGTGGTTAAGGACTTGTAAGTGATCCTTTTGATGATGGAGGTGAACAAGCGCAAACTGAATATTGTATGTCTTGTTTGTCACGGCAGGGCTTGAAGACTGTGGGCCTTTTTCAGTTTGTCACCAATGCAGTCTGTGAGCAGCAGAAAGGCCCACTGTATGGTGGATACATTACTCAGTCTGTTGCTTGCTGGTAATATGTCACTGGGGAACGCACCTCCTCCTCTGAGCTAAAAGAGGGGCAGGAAATCTAAAACCAGTATTTACACCAGCAGATGTAATCTACAAACATTTTCTCCTTGGATTAAGTCATTTCAAGGCCTTGTGAACATGCTACAGCTTTGTCAGATAGCTTAACAACAGTCTTTGTCTGAAATGGGGCCAAAAGAAATGACGACTGCTTAGACTGGGTTGCAGTTGTGACTGAAAGGTTCACAATGGTTGAGGTGGGAGAGGGAGGGTGGAAGAATGAGACCAACAGGGAAGTATTGCTGCCCACAAAGATAAGTCATTTGATGGAAAAGCTTTGCCAGGCAAAAGCTCACTGTAGTGGAAAGTGCATTGTATTCAGACTTCACAGCTGCTGTGTGTCAGAGCCCTGTGACACAATTGCTCTCCTGCATCACGGGAATTTATTACATTTAGTTCCTTTGGGTGCTTCTTGCAAAGCATCCTTTTTACTGTCTGGGAAAAAGGAATGAACAAAACATACTGTGATTCAGCAGAGGAGAAATGCCCTTTGTAGACAATAAGAAAGCAGCCTGAAGATACTGGGAGGGGATAAGATCAGTAGGGCTTGCCAAGGTAAATGCCCACAATGTTGGCCTAAGAGTGTTGGACACACTGAAGTTTCTCCCAGGAATCATCCCTCCCCTCCCTGACTTCTACCAAGGGCAAAGGTGAATTCTTAACCTCCCAGTGTAACAGATGAAAGTCTTGCATGGAGATTTTCCCCCTCCCTCTCCCAAGGCTGGCTCCAACGAAGTGTACAGACCCTCTGACGACTTGACAAACCTCTTTCAGTGCCATCCAAGTGCATTTCTCAGTTAGGCCCTTCTCCATCCAAGCAGGGAGGACAGCCAATCTACTTCTTTACAAAGTGGCTCTGTGTTGTCCCCTTTGGCATCCGGAGATACAGCTTGCTTCTAACCAGCTTGAAGGGTCTTTTCTTTAAAAAAAGATAGGTCCTGCAAACAAGCAGAATGAGGAGACAGTGAGACCTAAGTTACTTGCCAGAATATTCAGACGGGTGCGATGTGTTTTCTCCACCCCTACTTGCAAGGAGTTGGAACGGGGAGTTGCCTGCCTTTAATAAATATAGCCAGCAAAGAAAAGAACTGGGAAAGGAAGGGGTATCACCAGGGTTGTGGTCAAATAAAAGGAAAAATAATAATTTTAAATATTTTATTTAAAGATTTGGAGCAACACTCTTATAGGCCCTCACTTAATGCTGGTGTCTGAAAGACTTCAGTTGCCCCAGAGCTACCAGGAGCAGGGACTGGTGTTTCAAACTGGATCAAGGCGTTTTTTACATCTGAAATAAATCTGCAGCTTCCATATGTCTTCCAGAGATTTCCTAGGGTCCTCTGTCACGATCATATGTCAGTGCTTGAAACTATGGATGTGCGTGCGTGAGGGTGTGCGTGCAGTGTATATAGAAGGGTTTGCATGTGTATGTATCCACAGATACAATTTCCTAGCCAAGGTCTAGAGTGCAGAGTTCCAGCTTGGTGTCAAGCCAATATTGTTGTGTTCTGGGAAAACACACAACGAGAACTTGTATTTGGGTTATGATAAGAGTTCAATTTAATCACAAGAGAAACCAAGACATCCCAAATTAAAACTTAATGCAGACTGTGATAGCAATGAAGTTGCAGCACGTAGTTTTCAAAGGACATGAGCTAATGTCTAGAAAATAAGAGTGGAGAAAGGGCCCTGGATTTTGCTTCTGGCCTAGCCATTTCTGGTCTCGGACAAATTGTGTTAGGCAATATTTGCTGTCCTGCAGAAAAAGGAAGTAATATCCATGTAAGATCTGGTAAAAAAACCCCCAAAACCAAAACAAAACAGAGGATGTTTGCAGAACTGCAGAGTACTCTAATGTCAAACTGTAACATGGACCTAAATACAGATGTAGAAGACCAACACCCAAGTTTGATTTTTCTTCCCCTGGGGTGAGATTTTCTAAGACTTTTGACTGAATTAGGAACTTAAATATCAAGTTTATTTTCTGGGGACTTCTACTCCAAATTCGCTCGTATAACCGAAAACCTTGCCTGTGATGTGTCACTGCCTCAGTTTCCCTCTTTCTGACTTGGAAAGAACTTCTATACCAGAGAGATGTGTGTGGAAATTAATAGCCTGTATTTATATGGCAGTTACAACACGAAGTTGTAATTAGCAAGAAGAAGAATTAGCTTGCTTGTATTAGCAAGCTCTCTCTGAATATTTCAATATTAAAACTGAAAAAGTAACTTTTCAATGCCTCACGAAGGTACTGTGAAGTTTCATTGCTTACTGACTTGCAAATACACTGAGGTATAGTTTCCAGATAAGGTTTATTGCCATTATTTTACTGAAATATTTGTAAGGATGAAGTTATAGCCAGTATTTCTAGCTTAATATCAATCTCTGGTTTTGAGACTTTAAACATGGTCCTTGTTGCATTGCATAATATTACAATATTATGAAAAGGTAAGGGAAAGATCAGGGCAATGTCTCAACAAGATCTACATCATACAATGTAATGTTTAACTCATTAAGAGGATGCTCTGGTGTCCCACCTGATCTGGAATTTCTTCTTTCCTCTCCACATTGTGCAGAACTCACTTTTGACAAAATTTCAGACATCTTACCTATAATTTTTCTTTTTCATTACTCAAAATGTGTTCTGTGTGGTGGCTGTAGACAAAAGACCACATTACTTACTGAATCCACCCTTCTCTCGCGAGCTATTTTCAAGGCAGGAAGCAACAGTAAAAAATTTCTTTGAATAAGTTTGTAGTTGAGTTACTCTAATTTTCTTGTCCAAGCTGGAAGGATAGAAAATAAATAAACACCAATAAACATCATATATTTAAATATTTAAGATACCTGACTTTCTCTGACAGCATGTGATCAGGTACTTCTGCCCTCTTTGAGTCTTCTGAGGATTTTAATAACTTTCTCAGTTTTGTAATGCTACAAGTTCTTCAGAACAGATGAAGATACTACTTATATTGTTTTGTTCTTTTTAAATACAGTTTTCAACTCACTTGTGCCCTTTTATAACTATGCTAACACTGCTCTGATCTCACCTATGGTTTGCAATAAGCCATGTTGTATAAATTGCTCTCTCTTCTCCTTCTCAGCTGTTCCTCTTCATCCTTTTGAGAATCATTGCTCAAACTCTCATTTTTGGTCATAAGGCTGTCATTCTGCCTGAGTCAAGCGGGGTGAACTTCTGACCTTTTCAAATGTCTAGCAGATAGATCCAGTAGTAAGGGACTTACGCATGAACAGACACATTGTTGTGAAACTGTCAGGGCTGCTGTGACCCAACAACTGGTAATTGTAGTAACTAAATTACTGTTAGTGTGAATAAAATACACACATCAATGAGTGAGTAACCTTGAACTCATAGCTGGTAAGGACACATCTACCAGAATGGATCTTGCACAAAAGTCCATGACCCCAAGAACTTCCTTACCCGTGGAGTAGAGCTGGGTATGGCAACTGAACTTTGAGAAACTTTTTCACTTGAAAATCATTACTCTCCAGTTGATTAGAGAGAACTCACAAAACACTATGACTGGGGTATTCTGAGTTATTGTTGCTCAAGGAATAAGAAATGCCTTATGATGGAAGACATTTAGTATGATAGAAGGTCAGTGATATGGCCCAAGAGTAAATTTCCACCCTTTTCTATGAATGATGTGACAGCAAAAGGTACAGTTTACCAGGACAGCAGCTGAAAGGTCAACCTTTGTTTTCTTTTTGGGCAAATGATGTTCCAAAAGAGAGGGTAAAAAAAAAAAAAAAAAAAAAAAGGCAAAAAAGCACAGCTGTTTATTCTATAACAAGTGGAAAATAGACTTGAAAAAAAATATCCACTTTAGTCACACAATCTTTGGGAAAAGGTTTATAAAGAAATATGGTCAATGCTTGTTATGGTAAAACCAAAGGGAAAAATAAAAATTCTTAAAACCAAAGCAACCTAACCTCTCTCCAAGTTAAAACTGATTATATGTGTATTGCATGAGGGAAGCAACCCAATACCAAAATCAAAACCCAAAACCTTAATCCAGGGTGTTTCAAAAATTTATATTGCACATTTAACGTTTGGAGACAACTTCTTTCCCTGCTGCTACTCGCTCCGAATTTCAGTAACACCGTGTGAACGTGTGTGATCGGAGGCAAGCAGTGATCTAATAACCATGGTGAAATGCCTGCTGTCAACACCAAAGTCTACGGTTCTGGGGACACTCATTCCAACTGACATTCAAGCGTCCTGTGTCACACAAACCAAGCTGTTCCTGACACCTTGCCCTCTTACCCTCATCCAAATTTCAGATCATGTAGTCACTTTGGTGTGAAAATTACACATAGTTCCAATTTCACTACTTGGAACCTCCCAGGAAATGAGATATGCACGGTGTCACCAACAGAAATGGTCTGGAAGGCAGATTTCTGCTTTCTTCCTTACTGTCCACATAAGGGGGGAAAGGGTGTTCCTTTGCACACACCAGGGCAAAGTGATAGATCTCACTGCAACTGCCAGCCACTCGAAATGCTGAGTCTTAAACTACTGTGTGTTCATGCAGAGTACTGCACGTCACTGCTGTGTGTAATGCAAGACAGATAAAGAAGGGAATTTTTGAGCCTCCCTGCTCATCCTCCAAGAACACGCCAGGGAATGTTCTTGGGAACAGAGAATATCTGTTGCCACTAGTTCTGCCATCTGTATATCCTACAACACCAACTTCCCAGAAGTGGACTAGATTTATAAATGGTTTCCGGCTTCTGACAAGACTTCTTCGATAAGTTTACAACTCTGTTTTGTTTGCAGTTTATTTCTTCCTGTACAAGCCTCTGCTCCCATCCTGGCATGGAAGTGGTATTTTGCTATCATGCGGGTATTCTGAAAGGGCAAGAGGAGAATGAGAGAGGGAAATTACTACACTTCCCTCTTTCTGATTCAAAAACAAATGGGAAATTTGATGACTTTTGCTATTTCAGAGGTCAACTGGTCATATTGTCCATTCCCAGTACTATGGTTCAGTCATTCTCTACGCTCTCCTTTTGTCTTTATGAGGAACAAAGCTCGGAAAACCACAAAATCAACATAATGCCCACAGTTTAACTTCCTGCAGGCTTTTGATCAGATAGAAGAAAATAATAGTGTAGTCATTTTCTTTATAGCAGAAATGTCAAATCTTTCTAGACAAGTCATTGATCCGGAAATCCTGCAGTTCTATAAAAAAGTGATCATTTCAGGGAGCAGGAGGGACCAGGGAGCTGCAGAAAAGCAGCAGGCTCAAATCAGCAGAAGGCCACGATGTTACAGGTATGGCCAGCTGATCTGCACATCTGTTGGCCACAAGCCCCAGATGTCTTAGGGAATGAAACTGAGAAATTTGGTGGAGGATAGAAGCTGATCGATTCTTCCCAGGCAGGGTCACTTTGTCCATGGCTTGTGTGGAGGAGTCAAACTACATCCCAGGTCCCTGCTGGCATAGCTGCTATAGAGAACGTGACGTTAAAAGAAATAAAAATCTGAGGCTGTATTGCACTTTTTCTTTTTCAAACATATGTTTCTGTCAGTTTTTGAGAGACTTCAGCTACTACAGATTCAAGTTCAGAGACTTCTGATGCTCTGAGGACTGGAGTATGTCTGCTATGGGGACAGGCTGAGAGAGTTGGGGGTGTTTATCCTGGAGAAAAGAAGTCTCCAGGGAGACCTCAGAGCCCCTTCCAGTGCCCGGGGGGCTCTAACAAGAAAGCTGGGGGGGGGGGATGTCTTTTTACAAGAACCTGTAGTGAGAGGACAAGGGGTAACTGGTTTAAATTGAAAGAGGGCAGATTGAGATTGGACATCTGGAAAAAATTATTCCTGGAGTGGGTGGTGAGGCACTGGGACAGGTTGCCCAGAGAAGCTGTGGATGCCCCATCCCTGGAAATGTCCAAGGCCAGGCTGGATGAGGCTTGGAGCAACCTGGTCTAGTGGAAGGTGTCCCCGCCCATGGCAGGGGGGTTGGAACTAGATGATCCTTAAGGTCCGTTCCAACCCAAACCATACTATGATTCTATGATTATGACTTTGAATGAATGGAGACTGATAGGCAGTACACCTTGAATCCTTACATGAACTGCTCTGTGTCTGTTGGGCAGAGCTGAGTCTGCAGTTTGCATTCTGAAATAATGCGTAAAATTCTCCAAGTTGTTTCTTACTCTCTTTAGCCCATCTTTGGATGAAGTGTCATGGCCATTTTGGTCACATTTAGGTCTTAATGGCAGAGAAGCCTTTGACATGTAAACTGGGAGTGTGATTCCAGAGAGAAAGAGAGATTAGTGACTAACTGAGGATGGCTAAAAAAAGGCGTTACATAAGAGACAAGCATCAGTTATTCCTTGTCATCATTATGGGCAGAAGAAATGGGTTTACAAGACAGCAGGGAGGAATTAGATCAAATAATAGGAAAAACTTCATAACTACAAGAAAAACTAAGCTGCGGAGTTGGTTGCCAAGGGAGAATGTGAATCACTACCAGCGCAGATCTTTGCAGTTAAACAGCCATCTGTCATAGAATTAAACCCTCATAGCTGTAGTGTTAGATTAGGGTTAAAATACTTACCTCAGTTATTGTAGCTAGAGTGAGTCTTACATAACTGGTATTCATAGTTACGGATAGTTCAAAAATCTGCTTTTTTTTTTGTTTGTTTCTTTTGGGGTTTTGGTGGGGTTGTTTTGTTATGACCAGTTTCTATGAGGGAAGCCATAGTAAAACAACTGGTACTTATTTGTTTTTCTCCTATTTATCCATCATTGAAAGCAATCAAAATATGGCACATATAATGTGGTAGTTGTAAAATAGATGTTGTAGTAATTTCAGTAAACCTCCATGGAAGCTGATACTGCCTCGTAAAGCAAAGAGGTGTAGATATGCCTTGTGAGGCTAAATGACAGTGGAAAGAAATGTCATGTTGAGATGTCCCTTCACTGTTTATCGGTGGCTGCCATCCGGCGCTGCCTAAATGGTCAGAGTTTGGCACCATCTTAAGTGAGGATATATGTGTGAGGTGATAACAAATAAGGATCTGTAAGGCTGATGTAGCAATGAGCTAAGAGATAATTCAAAGACATTCATCAGTTGTGCGACAACTTCTTTTTAAGGAGGTTTACTTGTGGCAATTCAAGTTTTGGGGAAAGACACAAAGCTCAAAACTTGTCCATGGGTAAATTTCTATAGCTAGTGTCACAAGTATCATTATTTTGACAGATGTATCTTCCTTTCTTCTCTGCTGTAAGTATGGAATTTTTTTCCTCACTCAGGATTTTAGTCTGGGAAGATTATATGGTTCTGGAAGGTACCAGAAGCTTTGTGGAATAAGCAAAAACAACAATGTTGACCACTTCTGATTTTTAAAGATAGTCCTTTTGGCAAAATAGAGAATTTGTGGAACTTCTTACAGAGAAAACCCTTCAGTCTGTATAAAGTCCTGGTTAAATAATGGAATTAGTCAGGGGCCAGACTCAGTGTACAGTTGTACCATACATATCCTGAACTCTCTGAAGAGGCTGGAATGGCTCAAAAAGAGGTTTTGTTTATTGGGTTAATCTCATCTTTGGTCTTTCTACTGAGCCCTGAAGGTGGTTTCAGGATTCTTTAATATGTAGTCTTCAAAATAAAACCCTGAGTTTACTAGAAAGGCAGTTCAAACTCATACATGAAAAGACGTCTGGTCTTATGGCTAGTTGCAAAACAGTCAGAATTAATTCTCCCAGAACAACTTGAAAATTTATCATATTCATTATAGTGTACTCCGTTTACACACTCATATATACTTTCATATGTGTATATTTCCTGTTGTTTTCCTTCAAAAGTTATTATGCCAGGACTTCCCTAAGGTGAACAAATTGTCTGAGCTGAGAACCATTTCTATGGTACTTGGGTTTGCAAGGAGAGATTACTTCCATGTTATTATGTCATTTCCTCAAATAAGGGTCTATGTTGCAAGATAGAGTAGTTAATTATGGTTCCCCTTTCTCTTTAGTCATTCCTGAATTACCACATTGTGTAATTACTCAGTTAGTACCGTGTAATCAAAATAATAATATGTTTCTTACTATTCTCATTACTACTGTAACCAATGCAACCAGAACCTCTACTTTTTGGCCCAGCATTTTAGTGTTAAACCATCTGCAGAATAATCACCAGCACAGGCTTATCTGTGGTCCATAGGCCACCAAGAACGAACACAACTTAACTCATGTTGTGCTGCTGCTAACACTGTAGAGTCAACACCATGATCACCGCTTGGGTATCACTGACTTAACTATTTATGCTCAGGGCTAGCTCTTCTCCCTGTTCAAACTCCCATTCTGCTGGGGGCTGTATAAATATGACTAATAATTTCTAAGTCTCTAGATATTAAGAACTCAGAGCAAGCAGAATAGGTCATTGAACTCACCCAAGGTTTGACCCTTCTTCTGGAGGTGAATCACTTTCCATTATTCTAGAAACACCATATCATAGGGAGATTTTAAGTTAGCGTGGTGGGTTGACCCTGGCTAGATAGAGGCCAGGTGCCCACTAAGCTCCTCTATCATTCCCCCTCCTCAGCTGGACAGGGTAGAGAAAATATAATGAAAGGCTCATAAGAGATAAGGACAGGCAGAGATCACTCACCAGTGACTGTCACAGGCAGAACAGACTCGACTGGGGGAAACACAAAAAAGGACAGCGGTGGGTTGACCTTGGCTGGACACCAGGTGCCCACCAAGACACTCTATCACTTCCCTCCTCAGCAGGACAAGGAGGTGAGAATATAAGATGGGAAAAAACTCATGGGTCAAGATAAAGGTAGTTTAATAAAACAAAAGCAAAGGCCACATGGAGAAGCAAAGGAGAACATAACATTTATTCTTTTCTTCCGATCAGTGTGTGATGTCCAGCCACTTTCTGGGAATCACGGTTTCACTGCACATAGTAGTTGCTCTGGAACTGTTGTCGTAACAAATGCCTCTGCCCTCACCTCCTTTCTCCTAGCTTTTATTGCTGAGCAGATGTCATATGGTATGGAATATCCCTTTGGTCATTTTGGGTCAGCTGTCCTGGTTATGTCCCCTCCCAAGATCTTGCCTACCACCAGCCTACTGGTGAGGGGGGAATGCTGGGGAGGAAGCCTTGGTGCTGTGCCAGCACTGCTTAGCAGTAACCAAAATGCTGGTGTGTTATCATTGTCTTTCTAGCTACCAATACAAAGTGCAGCTCCATAAGGGATGCTATGGGAAAACTTAACTCCGTCTCAGCCAGACCCAATATAGTTAGGGACAAGATCCAGACTGAGATTTGGATGCCTTATTTTCGGTATCTAAATACATGTATGGAGGGGAAGAAATTTCTGGCCTAGGTCCCTAATTTACTTGTCCTAACATGATGTCTATTGGCACTTGAAAACCCCAGGGTGCTTGAGACGCCTAAAATGATAAATCTAGGGAACACCTGTATGGTTCCAGACAAACTGGAAGTTAAGTAGAATGAACCAGAACATCTCACATATCAATAGACACATATGTTCAGGTAACTGAATCCTGTCCCAGATGTCTGAACTCCTATTAAAGTCCATGAAGACCTTTTCAATGTGCCAGGAGGCAATTTTCCATTAGGAAGGGAAAAGAAAAAGTCACTGCCAAAAAAAGATATTCAGTCATCCTTAAACAGGCAAGAGTCCAATCACACTGTGCTTCACTCCAGATCATGAGGCAGCAGTACTCTGTGTGCTCGCAATAAAAAGAATAGGACTTGTTAATGGGCAGCACAGAGAGTAAAGGAGAACCACAGAGCCCTGCCTTTCCCAGCATCCAAGCTTAACTAAATCCCTTTTTGTATGCATAGTACTAAGGTTCTGCAATTTGTCAGAAAAAAAAAAAAAACCAAACCCAAAGAAAAGAACCTCCCAGGTGTTGGTCATTGGTCCACTTTTTGTGAACTTGTCCCATGATTGGGATGATCAGGGTTTTACTTATTATTTTAACTTTTGGCCAATTATATAATCAAATGAATTGTCAGTGACCTCCCAAGGTAAAAACAGGCTGTGTAATGCCTCGAAAGTAATAAATATAAAAGAATGGTTTATACTTTTCAATGTAGTTTTAATTGCCAAAATTCTTCCTGGACAAAAGCAATAACAATCTTTAATAGTGATTAAAGACTGGTAATGAAATAACCATACACCTGTTTAATTAAATGCAAATGTTCCTTCATCAGTGATTTTTGATTAGTGCCTGATCAGAACAGCAGCAGTTTATTAGAGCATAGTTAGGAAAACAATACCTTATTACTAGCCTATTCAATGAAGAGATAAAGACAGCTAGTAACTGTTTCTGTGGGGCTATTTAGTTTATCATTAACGTCCTATTGCTATATGTGATTCTCCGTATCGTATGTGACTGTACTAATAATTGTCTTATTCTTTATTAGGCTTTCTCATTAAATACCTAGGACATCTTTTGTTGCACATTCTTCTGACATTATTTGGTATTAACATTAGTGTAAAAAGCCTAATATAATTACGTTTTTCCTAAATCTGTCTTGAAACTATGAAAATGATCATCTTATTTTCCACACTTTTTATGTATATAAAGAATAAACCACTTACATTAATACAGGAATTTCTTCATAATAATGTGGTATCTACTGGAAGGTGTCCCTGCCCATGGCAGGGGGGTTGGAATCAGATGATCTTTAAAGTCCCTTTCAACCCAAACCATTCCATGATTCTGTGATTCTATGATTCAACCTTTCCAACCAGGGTTCCCCAATATGCATTCACTACATCAAGAAATTAAATGAATCTGTAAGAGAGGAGAGCAACTCAGGAAGAGGGAACAGGACAGGATGCTGCTCTTCAGATTGTGTGTCAAGTACACATGGTTCCTCCTTACTAAGAACATGACTGACATTCTTGTTCCTCCTGACTAACACTTTTTTTTGCCAGGTATTGTTCCATTAATTTAGAAGTCTGTTATAATGTATATTCCTTATTCTTATTCCTCTCTTCACTGAAGACATTTTATGATTTTACAAGATTTGTAATATTTGCACATTGAAGTTCATACTGAAGTTCAGCTCAAAGGCATGCAAGGTAGTGACAGCTTTTAATCTGTTTTCTAGAATAAAATGGGAAGAAAACTTGCTCTTTTCTCCCATTAAATTTTGAAGTTCTAAAGAAAAAGGAAAATAGAATAATTAAGTTTATTGTTCTTCCCATTTTGACCAGGAAATGAACTACTGACATGGAAAGGAAAATATTACACTTTTTTAAACTCTCTGTTTTCTCTCCCCAAATTCTCATTTGTTTCAAAGGCCATTTACTTTGCCCACTCCTGAAGACAACTCTGTTGGCTGTGCACTTGAAGGATCCGTCTCCTGTGCCTGCTGGAAGTCCATCAAAGTACAGGGGAACAGGACTTGAAGAGACTTTATAACGTCAACCAATACACTGTCCAGCCTCAAGGCAGTCTCGGTCATCACTCCCATGCATGTTTGTCTGATCTTTTTTCAAAAACCCTACAAAGATGGAGACTCTACATTTTCTTAATTTGATTTATCAAAGGCTTTACCAATTTTACTGCCAGAAAGATTTTTCCTGACATCCCACCCACAATTTTCCTCTAGCAGCTTTATCCAGTGTCCTTTTGTCTTATCTGACATGGGCAAAATTATTCCTGCCTCCTTTCCAAAGGTCTTTTTATAATACAAGATGTGTCATGTACCCCCATCATCTTCTCTACTGGCAAAGCCACTGCTTTCCTTCTGACATTTTGCCTTATGCTGCAGTTTCCTGGCCTCTCCTCAAACCCTCTACTTGCCTCTAGATTATTTCCAGCAGATCCAAAGGTTTCTTGAAAAAAGTTTAAAAAATAGTCCTGATCATAGACCAGTCAAATTGCTCTGACAATTTGACTGCTTGCCACCATGAAGTATTGCTTCATGGAGGAAATAAATAGTACCCTCATTTATACACCCCATTACTGTGCCTTTCTCCAGTACTGTAACATCACTGACATCGTTTCCTCACCTTGGTAAGCCACCTGGACCCTGACAAGTGTGCCTGCAGGCCTGCTCTGTAAACAGCATCTTCATAGACTGTGTTTGTGTGCTTGATTTTTTTCCAGCCCAGTATCGTTTTTTGCAGCTGTTTCTGTTATATTGTATTCTGAAATTATTAATGTAGAAAGTGGCTTACTTTCTCTCTTTAATGTAAGGCTTTGGTGTAGTATGACCACAGATAATGACGGATGATACATGTAAAGACCATGTTTAGATCTTGGAAGATCTTAATGATCAACCAATTAAATGAGAACCAAAAGAGACCACCATTTTGGACCACATAGTAATCATGTCTCTGTACAGCTGGGAAAAGTAATTGATGTGTTTTGTGTCAGAAACAAATATTTTATTCAGTTAACACAATGTTTCACTTAAAATTTCCTTAACTGAAAAATGTCAAAGTTTTTATCCTGATTCCAGGTGACAACTAGCTTTGGAAACTAGTATTTATTGCATTTATCTATTGATGTCAAGCCCAAATAAGAAAAATCAAGAGAAACCAGTAAGCAATTCAAGACAGAAGACATCTCATGGACTAAGCCAGAAATTCAAGAATTGTCTTCTATAGAACTTAAAAAATACATGAAGGTGCTTCAAAGAACATTTTATGGACCTTTTTGATTAACAATCTATTTTTATTAAACCTTAAAGGTTTTGGTAATTTTTGTGCTATGGTAGACAACGTGTGGTGAACCATAGTTACCACACCATAGTTAATCAATAGGCAAGTCAATCAGAAGATTATACAAAACTCTTTCAGAGGAGCATGGTGATCCCACCACAGATCCAAAAGAAGCATGTTAAAGTTGAACAGTGTCTTAATTTTTCTTATTTATCACTACAAGAAAACCTGAAGTTTTGGTTTATGTTTATGTTCAGGGATTTTTAATAATAAATAAAAAAAAATATTAAACTTATTTTTGTTTGTTTGTTTTCTTTGGTTGTTTTGGGTTTTTTTGTTTGCTTGTTTGTTTGTTTTCTTTCCATTTTGCCTTTTCTCTGAAATAGAAAACTACCATCCTCTAAAATTCCTCTTGGCCCTAGTAAGAGCTGTAGAAAATTTTATCTAGCTGTGGGTGAGAGTAGAAGTGTCTGACATATAAAGTTTATGCAACGTGCTTGTGTCAATGAGGACTTTTGCAGACTACTTAGCAGAATAAAAAAATTCTTGTTACGTTAACACAAGTGTACTAACAGCCCTACAACTGAATTGCAGCCTCAACTTTTCGTAACAAGCAGATGGAAGGGAAACCTTTTTACCCATAAATAAGGAAATCAAGTCAAATATCACTGATTAAACCTTTCACCATACCAAAGAGGAAGGAAATAAGTGTGCATGATAACCTACTTCAATCTACAGATTTTCAGTAACAGGCTGCAACTAAAAACCACTAAACAGCCTATTCCGATCATTCATACAGATCATGTGCATGAGTTTATGTTTTCCTATTTCTGCATGCAAAAACTTTTATTTTTTTCCCCCTTAGTAGAAGTTTTAAATACAGCACACAAATGACAAGGCGCGTGTCTGAAAACATCACCTGATGTGCCCTAGGTAGCCGCAAGACATGGTTTCAGGTTTGTTTCAGTGGCGCCTGCCCTCTCCTAAAACTGGCCCCTGCTCCTCTACCAGTGGCTGCCTTCTCTGTGACACTGACAGCATTTACGAAGCATGGTGAGGTGGACTGGGGAACTGATTCTCCTGGGGGAAAAAAATATGTTTATTTCTATCCTGGATCAGCTCCCTACTCCAGTTCCCCGCTATGCCCACAAATAGCTCTGGCGGGGAGTAAGCAGCCCAAAGAGAGTCGAAAGGGGAGAGGAAAGAAGTGCTGAATCTAGCACTGTGGTCAAGTAACTGTGCCATAGCCTCACTGCCAAGCTAGAAAATTTCTCTCATGGAAACAAAATCAGTCAGGCATACTGGTGCAAACTCATAGTTTACATGTTTATACAAGTGCTTAAGCAGATTTAACTGAATTTTATGTGATCAAGAGTTAATGCTCTGCATTTTGCGTTATGTTTAAACAGCTTTCATTACAATCCATCTGCTCATTTCACACATGCTGCAAGCAAAATGACCACACTTTTACACTGTGTTGCAAAGAAAAATTAATTCCACTGCATAATTATGACTGCATATTTTTGATATTCAGTGTTTAAATGGTAATTCAAGGCCCCATTTCAAGGCCTCATTTATAAACTGTTTTAAAGCTCTGGATTGTCTAATGTTGCCCTGTTTCAAATATTCTCTTTTTCCTCAGAAACTAAACATTTATCTGTCACGTCTGCACAACAAAATTGCCTATTCTTGGAGCTGTGGTTAAATGACTGAGACCCAGCCTTCCTCCCCCCTTCCCTCCCACACTTTTCCTCTAAATTTCAATAGTTTTAAAGAATTGTCATGGCAATAAGAGCCTTTGGGAGACAATGGTAGAGACTGAAATTTCCCTTTATTCCACAGTAGATTTGCCCTTGGTATTACAAACTTCATCGTGATTGTGTGTGCTTGTGGGTCTGACCTTGGTAGGCCACAAAAGTAGTCCTGACTCTATTTTCACATTTGACCCTGCTGATTGGATTAACAAATTCATGACAAAGTGCTAATTGTAGCCCTTTTCTGAATGCTGAATCCTAACACCTTTTTCTGGGCATGATCCTTGGGAATTAGGAAGTTTTATCAATGTCATCTCAGATGCCTTGAAGATTTAACTCAAATTGTTTACTTTTAACTTTGGAAGCTCCCCATTTTTATGTCAATAAGTTGTTGTTACTGGGTTTTTTTAGGTAAATGGTAACGTGCAATATTCGTTTATAGTACTAAGGTTTCCTCCAGCTTTCCATCATCATAACACAACTAGATATTATTAATTGCTGTGGAGGTGTTCTTTATAGATTTTGGACTATGTTGTGCTGGTTAACGTTTCATACCATGGGCGAAATTTAACCCTACCAACACCACCCAGAAGCTTGTGCTCTATGAGTCAAACAGTGTCCAGCAGTGCATGTAAGTGGAAGAGACAATTTACTCTCCATGTAACTGCAGTAGCAGTAGTTAAGATAAAAGGAGATACCAACCTGAGTCTTGCTTAAGGCAAATCACATGTATATGGGCACTGAGTTCTCAAAGTGATGAAGACAACAGGAGTCTAAAATAATTACACCCTTGCTTTTGTTGCCTGGGGAAATCCAATGGCTCTGTTCAGTGAGGCCATCTAGCTTTAGCAGCTTACTTTCATTCTTTTTGTGCTTATTCACTGTACCATAACCTCCAGCAACCCCATTAGAATAATTGGGTCCAAAGAATGCAGATTTTCATAGACATTTTCCACAGTCACATTTCAACTGTATTAGATTAAACTCCTGTAAATGTCCTTACAGCTACTATAATGGACGGGATCTTGCAGAGAGACAAAAAGTGGCAGAAAACCCCAAGGAGTTCTAGATAAAATTTGGGATGCTGTTCTATGTTCAGGGAGAAGAGAGCAGAAAGAGGGGTGGCAGGGCTGGGAGGAGGCAACAAGCTGTTGTAAAATCAGCCAATATCTTACAAACTACGTGAGTTGGTAGGACAAGCTAAAATCATTCTGCAAAGAGCAGCAAGAGAATCTTAGAGTGAGCTGTGAAAATGTCAGACTTTCACCTTTGGAGAGCCCACGGGGAGAAGAACATTTCCTCCGCTGCATACTCAATCTCTCCTCTGCAGCTCTGCTGTCCTAAAGGCAAGCTGCCACCACTAGAAAGAACTTGGCAGAAGAGCTGCACGAAATAGGGAGTGTGTTGATCATGGAGGTGATGAGTGGAGAGGAGATGTAGTAATTACTGATCTATCAAATGCTTGTCTCTGCTCAGGAGAAGTGTGGGAGCAGACTTGCAGGGGTGGTAGTATTCAAGACTATGAAACTTGGATAGAACTGGTAGGAAGTGATAACTTCGTCTGTGCCTGTGGAATACTGGTCCTTCAGATGTGCTTTTATGGTGAAACTAAGAAGCTCAAAGTTCTGTAAGTTATTGAGGAAACTTTTTTGTTTCACTAAAAAAATAGTCATTTTTAAGGAAAAAAAAAGACCCATAAGCCCATTACTTTCTTTTAGACAAGTCCTTCTCCTTAACCACGAACAGCTGGAAATTTGCACAGAAGAGCGACAGTAGGAAGGAACTCATTTTAATGGAATGTCTGTGCTGCAGATTGTCAGAATAAGGCTGAAAATACAGAAAAGCCAGGTTTTCCAAAGACCCATGGACATCAGCATTCCTACGTGGTGGATTTCAGCATGAGACCCCTCTATACCAAAACTCACTCTCCCTGAAAGATGAAAACTTTTTAAAATGTCTTATGTAGGGCTCTTTATATGCTCTGGTACATTGAAAAGTGGTAAGCAATGCCTTCAGGTTTTATAGGCATGATTCAACAGCACTGAATAAACACACATAATGGTTTAGGTGTGGTGGCTGAAATGGAAAATTCTAATATGTACACCAAAAGTCTTCTCACAGGTAACATATTTTTCTAATACATGGACCAAAAAAGGGCATCCCCATGAAAAGTGAGGTGTTTCCCATTTGAAACAGGACTGTTTTATGATGTTTTTCAAACACTAGTTTGAATGACTTAGGGTACATGATTTGTAGACCATTTGTGGGCTAGCCTAAGGGCTAGCACTGATACGATATAGGAAACCTGATGGATGCTCAGCCAAAGATTTTTCTTTAATCTCGAATCTCTTTGGGAAGGAAAGGAGAGGAAATGTGTCTGAGTGCTGTAACACAGCCTCTGTGGCATGAGCTTGTGATGACAGCACCAGCCACTATGGCTTTATAAGATTTTCAAGGAATATGACAATATTAAGTATTTATAAGAGAGCTAATACTCCCTCTTGTAGGCTTACTGTTGAACACACTTTGAGTAGTGTAAATATTCATGTTGTCTGCCTCCTCAATAGATAATATGAGACATTCAGCTAAACACTGGTAAGAATTGAATATTGTTTGCAGACATTATTTTGACGCCATGTGGCATGGTCTAGTGGAGGGTGTCCCTGCACATGGCAGGGAGTTGGAACTAGATGATCTTTAAGGTCCCTTCCAACCCAAACCATTCTATGATTCTATGGTGAATTAAGACTCTGCAAGTTTAAGTTCTATTACCAGCTTTTTTACATAACTTTACCAGCTGAAAAAGTTAATTTAACACTATGGGCTCAAATTTTTCCATGCTATACCTCTGCAAGGAAATCTTTCTGTTCTTGAGAGTCTGTAGTTTCTGAAATATGGTTAGGAAAAATATGAGAATTTAACCATGATAAATACACTTATAAGTGTTCACTTACAAGGTCTAGGGCTTCATCCTCTTGAATCAGATGATGAAAACTGGCAGGAACACAGCTCTAATTTTGTTTTAGACAGCTCTGTGAAAGCTTGCCTAATTTGAGCAAGGTATAAGGCTTTGGGAAAAAATGAAATAAGTCCTTATGAATACACTGAAAACAAGGCTTGCCAACTTCAGCCCTCCAAAGACACCTTCTTGCATTGCACATAGTTCCCTCACAGATCCAACCTACAACCAAGCCCTGAAACCTTCATCTCCACAGAGGTTTCCAAATGTCGTCAAGTCCTGCATAAGTACAACTTTAGTTCCTCATAGCTGTGGTGACTCTGGGAGCTGGGAGGTTCCTTTCTAAGGTTTCAGCATTCCCCTACCCAACCTGTGTGGATAAGCAGTAAGAGGTTATTACATGTAAGTGCAGAAATATGAGTGAGGAAATGGACAAAAGCAGTGTCAGAGGCAAAAACAGGATTGTACAATGGATCATAGAGCGAAGATAGGATCTGGGGTTAAGAGCTGATTCTGCAGAATGGCATGATATGAGAATAGAAGAGTGGAGAAAAACATTTTAAAGTTATTTCATATCTTGTGTCTCTGATTTTGCAATGTTAACATTTGTTTAATGCTGATATGGAATTTGAAGTCCTCCAAGAGTATAAATTGATAGATAAACTTTCATATATACACAGCATGCTTGGAGTTCTGCTGACCTTATGACATCTATTAGACATTTAACTCTGAGTGTGACTGGTATTGCTGAAGTGGAATTCATCTGGCCAGTTAGGATTAGATGAAATGAGCTGAGTGCGCATATTTCTATACTTTGACTAGAGAAGTCAACTAGCTCAGTTGTAGACACTGAACTGTCAGAAGTCTGAAGCAAAGGGAGAAGAATCCTTTGTGAATTTTGCCTTCAGATCAACATCCAAAAGGTACCTAGCAGAATTTGTGTTCACATGCCTGTGTGTAGTTTTTGATCCTGCATTTTAAAATACAGTACCATGGTCATTGTACTCCATACAAGCACAGACACATGCTGAAGCCACACTATAAAATGTGTTGTATTAGAATAAATTGACATTAACATTAGCTGTTAGGAGAGGGATTCTCATATGCCAGTCATGTTGTTCTAATACAGGATTAGGAATATTTAAGGCTGTCCATCCCTCCTAACATCATTTTGTGTTACAAAGAAAGAAACAGTAGTCTTACCAGGAGGTACAGGATTCCCACAGTCCTGAGGTCAATCACCCAATTCACCCAGTCTAGTCTTTGAGCATGCAGCAGAGTCAAAAATGTGGAAAGCAGGCTAAGTTCAGCTTAGAGAGGTGTTAATATTTATTTCCCACTTCACTGTACTGTTACGTCACTTCTGTGCAAAAGGATAAATGCTTCAAATCAGCAACAGGAGATAGGGAAGACAAAAAGCAGGAGAAAGATGCTAGGAGAGACTGAAGAAGTGAAGTCTGTCTCTTGCTTTGGAACATGAACTCTAGTACTTTATACCACTGTGCTCTGTACATCCTGAGTCTGGCAATGCTTGTAAGTAATTGCATGAAGAAAGGCTTTTACTTCATTGTTTTTCAAAAATTGTTCATTTTCTTTTTGGAACAGATGGTCAGATACAGCTTTATTTTTTGCATGCGTCTCTTTTATCTTTATTTGCTTTGGATTCCAGTTAAACAAGGCAAGATGCTATGAAAAGTGTGAACAGCGGCAGAAGGGACACACGTTGTAGGAACTATATCTCAATGCATCTCTCTGCTATCTTACCACACACTCACTAAGGAGAAACAACATAACTGACAGAACCCCCCTTTTTCATGTGTAGGCTTTAAAAGACAGTGACAAAGAAGAAACTGGAGGAGAACTGTTACATCAGAACAGCTGGGTTTTGGTAGAGTTTTCTGACATTTCAGATTACGCAGTCTTATTAGTTAAATTTCAGCTTCCTTGTTGGTAGCAGCTGAGATGCTACAAGTAACAAATGAGTCGAACCAGCCTGGATACTTATGGCAGAATTAGAAATATCCAAATGCATTAAAAAGCCTATTGGTCTTGCTTTAAACAATGATTAGTAAATGAGCATTCAGGATCACACAGACATCAGAGAAGATCCGTGAAAAATGGTGGAAGGATCTTTGCTGTTAGGTGTAGTCACTTTTTCAGCATCTTCCCTTTGCAATCCTTCCTTCTGCTATATTCTTTCCACTTCCCTGGAAATCTATTCTCTGCAGGAGTATTTCATGAGGGGTGATACAGTAGCTTGGTTTCTGTGTGTCAAGAGAAATAAACCACTGTGAAATGACTGAAGAGACTTATTACTGCATGGTGGATTCTGCATCCCTGTAGTAGGAGCAGAGAAGTGTGATTGCTCGTAATGAGAATATCAGGACCCAGTGCTAGTAGTTAAAAATATCAGTGAGGGCCTCTGTAAGAACCTGTTCCATTTACCCCACAGAAATAACACTTCTGTAAAGGTGGATGCGGTTTGTAATACAATTATGCACTGATGAAAAACAAGTTTATGTGTAAGCGTACAATAAAAACCTCTTAGTGTGTGTTGCATGTTTTGTTATAATAGGGGACAGGTAAACAACCCTTATTTGAGTATAAAATGGTGGAAAAACAGCCATCTGTTTTCACTGTTGGTGCAACTTTATATTACGCTTTCCCTGGGAGAGCTGAACTCAACTTTGGGAGCAGTTTTTAATGCTTAAGAAGGTGACTTTCGGATTCCATAAACAGATTTTTTAAAGTCATTGCTTGTAGGTTGCCTACTGTAATGTGAAAAGAATGCAAATGTTAATCCATTCTGATGTGTATAAGACAAAACAGAGGAGAAGC
Source organism: Rhynochetos jubatus (assembly GCA_027574665.1). Classification (NCBI taxonomy): domain Eukaryota; kingdom Metazoa; phylum Chordata; class Aves; order Eurypygiformes; family Rhynochetidae; genus Rhynochetos; species Rhynochetos jubatus. The sequence goes on along the minus strand of CM050653.1, from coordinate 4,649,036 downwards.
ATCATTCAAGCAGCAAATTCTGCATGACATTATGAAAACACTAAGCATAATTTGAAAAAGAGAAGTTTATTTTCTATGTGTACATTACATGTCCCTCTTTAGAGACTGATCTGGAAGAGGGTTTTCTTTTGTTGTTGGTTTTTTTTTCATTTTTATCACATTAACAAGACTTTCAACAGGACCTGTCTGACAAGGATAAAAATTTGTTTTGGTGGTTATGCTATCCCACAGCTCCATTTAATACATTAACAGATGGACACAGCAACTGTAAATTAACATTTTATTTGGGACATATCAACATTTATCTAATTTGCTTTTTAGTTTTCCTCATCAGCAAGAAGACTTCTGTATGAAGTTATTCAGGAGGACAACCTGAAATATTATCTATGTTCCTCTCAAAAGGATTTTTTATTTTGGCTCTTGTTGCACAATGTCTATAATTTTTTACCTTCTAAAAAGATTATTGGGGAAATACCCCTTTCTGTATCTTAACTGCAAATGGGGTACAAATATTACTACAAGAAAAGCACCTACACTTAGTGTTTATTCAAGCAGTGGTTAGCACTGACTTGAGTACAAACTGTAAGAGCATCTCTTAACGTCAGGTCTTCTTGAAGGGAGAGGTAGTAATCTAAGTATCTGGCATTTGATCAGCCTCACCTTTTTATTTGAGAAGCATGTGGTAAAATGTTCTCACGACTCTGGAAACAGAAATAAAAAGAAAAAAAGGTTTCCTGGAGTGGTGAATAAGCCAAACAAGCTTTGTTCTTGCCATAAAAATTTCAATGAGCAGAGAGAGTTTTCACGGGCAAAATCTATTCATTTTTTTGCCAGGAGAAATAATTTAGGACTCTGCAAATGGGTACATTTCCTGTCTACTGAGTTTTTTCTGGGCACAGTTCACCTAACCATGCAAATGTTGTAAAATAGTTTTTAAATAAATGGGTTGACTGTTTTTTCTACTGACTAATAAAGCTACTTTTTGCAATAGCTTCTATACATGGTGGGTAGTGAGCTTTTCAGCTTTTCAGCATAGATGACTTTCATTGTCCAGGGTGAGTATAAGGGGGCTAAGAATATACATTGTCATGAGAAGAAATCTCGAGTGAGAAAAGTTGTTCAAAACAGTTGCTAATTTTCTGTCATCCTGCCTACCATTGCATATCTTAGTGGAGTTGTGGGGCTCCCTAGACTTCCTGTTTTTATTGATCGGGGCTGACATCACTGAGACATCTTACACATCAGATCTCCACCTCCTGGAGCTAAGGCAATGGCTGGCCTCTGCTCCATCCACTCATAGTTACCTTCCTCTCACTTACCCTGAACTTCATTCAGCCTTAAGTATGGGGCCCCCCCTTTTATTTTCCTTAAACTGATCCATGGCACTGCTGTCTGTCAATTTGGCAGGGAAACCATATCCTCCTAGAAGTGCAGTAAATGGGAAGGAGACTGTCTCCTTGAAGGACATACATGTGGATACATGCTATTTTCAACTGCCAGAGTCCAAACCCCAGAAGAGCAAAAGCTATACAATTAATCCAGTATTCCCAAGCAGCCTGAGAGCCTCAAGTTATTAACCACTTTGCAGTTCAAATACTCTGCAGACCGACATGAGATGTGGACATTAACATGGAAGGGAAACACTAGCTTATTGGAATGGATACGATCTGCCCTCTGAATGAACTGAAAGCCAGCTTTTTCCAAAGCCCCTGAATATTAATCTTCTCTGGGTGGAACAAAACTGAGCCATATGCCAGCCACCTGTTCACCGTACGAGTCTCATCCCGAGTTTATTTTCGCCTGTGTCTATCTGTGTCTTTATATCTATATTCACACATACAGAACACACTGGCACCAGTGGCCAGCGCGTAGAGCTAAGGTGGGAGTGTCTCTGATGACAGCTGGCTTTCTGGGGCTGGGGACAATGGCTATGGTTGGACAAGGTACATATTGCTTTCTTCCTGAAAACTAGCCACGTGTAGTTCTGCCCAGTGAGTAAACCCACAGCAGTTGTGGTGTGCAACAGCGTGCTGCAGACTGTGTCTTTCAGTGCCCAAGGTACTCCAGATCCCTTTTAATTCTCTCCAGTGTCCATGATAAGGATTAAAGTAGCTAAAAGGTTCCTGCTGTGAAAACACTGGGTACCCATTCTTTTCTTTACATCCTCATACCAAAAAACCAAATACTTTGGTGACATTTTTTTCCCAGTTTAAAGAGTTTTGCTTCCCATCCTGTGTAAAGAAAGGCAGATGGCAGAAGGGAGAGAACAGATTCATTCTTTTGTAGTGAAGAGCTCATTCAGAAGTCAGTTTTGTGTAATTGTATACGGTTTCAAGATGTTGTTTCTTTGGATGTTGGCAAGGGCATGTCTATGTTGAGGAGCAGGTGGGCTCTGCAGTATGCCCTGCAGTTCTGGGCCCTTCATTGTTAGGAAAAGGAGACTATCCAAGTGCATGCTGTCCCCCTGGGCCCAGATTTAGCAGGGGCCAAAGTCAGGGTGCAAATGGGTCCTGCACTCAAACCTGGGCCCTAGCAAAGAGGTCTTTCATTAAGAACATAGCCAGAGAAATCTTATAAACTTTCCAGTACAGAGCTCTAGCTATGATCCTCCGGCACATATACTGCCTAAGTATTCACTCTGAAGTACCACAGCTCAACTTCCTGTGACAGAGCTCAGCTGGGTTCATCTGCCAAAAGCATAGCAATTTGTGTAGAGACAGTGGCATCCTTTGACTGCTAAACCCTAAGCCAGTCCTTAACATGGCCTTCTGAGTTGTTAAAGGTGTTCTGGATTTAATGAGATCCTACCCAATCCCTTCTTACTAATCAGCTGAAACTCCTCTCCTTGTAGGTTGCTGCGAATGTCCACCCAGAATGTAATTTTATGACAGAGCTGAAGAAAAAGGAAGCTGAATGTCTGAAGGGCTCAGAGGAACATGGGAATGCAACATCACCAGGTATCCATGTGTGAGGGATGAAAAGAGTGACAGAGAAGCAACACTCTACCAAAGCCAGGACACAACCATGCTGCCAATGTGCATGTTTGGGTGTATACTTATTGTCCCATATCCCTGTTCTCTGGTTAGCTCTTTTTCCATCTACTCCCATTCCTTTCAATGATTCCTTTTTTCCAACAATTATTTTATATTTAAATATAGATAGTCAATCCATCTGAGTGAGTCCTTGTGTCCTTGTCCTCTTCCTTCCCCAGCTGGATGCTGTCATGACATCATGCTTGCTATGTCAGGGCATGTTGATCTTTAAAAATGGGGTAACCTCTTGTCATGATTTACCTTCAGCCCGCATTTATGAACCATGAAGCTGCTCACTCACCTCCCCTCCTTCTAGGTGGGATGGGGGAGAGAATAGGAAAAAACCATGTAGGTTGAAACAAAAATGGTTTAATAGGACAACAAAGAAAAAGGAAATAATGATACTACTACTATTGATAAAGGAATATAGAAAAACAAGCGATGCACAATGCAACATATTCTCACCACCTGATGATCAATAGCCCATCTCCAAGCAGCTATTCCTGCCCCCTGGCCAACTCTAATTTTATGTAGGGATGTTATATGGAAGAGAATATCTTTTTGGCCTGTCTGGTTCAGGTGTCCTGACTATGCCCCTCTCAACTTCTTCTGCACCACCCCACTGGCAGAGCATGGGAAGCTGAAAAGTTCTTGACTTAGTAGGCACTCCAAGAACTTAGCTAAAACTAAAACCATCAGTGTGTTCCTCATAGTAAATCCAAAACACAGCACTATACCAGCTATTAGGAAGAAAATTAACTTTATCCCAGCCAAAATCAGGACACATCCTAACAAGTACTGTAACCTGGCCTTTCCTCTAGCATCGCTCTCCTTTCCGTTTACACAATATGTTTTTATTTATTGCATTATGTCTGAAACCACAGTAACAAAAGCAGATTAAATAGTTCTCTGGAGGTGTTTATTTATCATTATAGAAATTGTGGCTAAATTATTTTCATATGTTAAGGGTGGAGGGTCAAATTTTATAGTTTTTTAAAAATTATTTTTTATGTTGCTTAAATATAGAAATATAAAATAAAATAAATTTCACTTTATCTCTGAGGTTGCAAGAGAACTTGGGACAAATTACTCTGCTGGCCAGAGGCAGATGCTGGAGAGACTCTTGCCTTACCATGCCCAAACATCCTCTTTCACTTTATGAAGGAGCCAGGTGAAGTGCTATCATGGTTGTACTCCTCTTGTTGTGTTGTGTGCCTGACAAAAGCCTTTGAAAAAATGGGTGGTGAAGACAGGACATTGCAAGTTCCTGCTCTCTAGTTGGATGAGAGCATTACTGCAAAGATTTCAGTAGGATCTGAGGGAGCTTAGCAGGTCTCCTCATATTTTAAGCAATACCCATAACTTGATATAATGCCATAGTCTGTGATGAGGCCTTGAGTCAAACAACACCGAAATCTAGTAGAGTGATTTCCATTGGTTTCCACAGGCTTTGGGATCATCTTGTTGCGTGAGTTTTCAAGAGCTCATATGGGAGTTGCCAGGGTCAGAACTTAAGCATGGGGCTTTATGAGATTTATGTTCTGATTAGCATGGGGTGAAATGAAAGGCAGAGGAATGAATAATATGATTGTTCTTTAAGACCAAGGTTGGAGATACAAAGCAGAATTTTGTCATTGAAGTAGCGTGTGTGTTGGGTCAAATGCAAGACTCTGCAAACAAATGCCTTTGTGACTGTTTACTCTCTGGGTGAATATGGTTAGGAACAAACTACAAGCCCATAGGGAGGAAAAAGTCTTCCAGGAAAGACCTAGAATTGGCAGTTCCACAAGAAAAAGAAACTGCAAGGCCCAACTTCTGCCTCACCCAACACATGCTAGTTATAAATGAGGGATAAGGAAAATCCCTTTCATCTCTGCAGATTCATTTCCTGCCCTGGGATTCTCTTACTTATCCTTCATCTGACTCATAAATCTTTATATGGAAACATGCTATTCTCATAGAACCAAATGCTTATTCCAGCTTCTGATCTGCAAAGAAAGAGTAAGCCCCAGGGAACGTGGGAGTGAGAAAGGATACGTTAGATGGGTGAGAGCTGAATGAGGCAGGTCTGGTGGAGAAGTAGTTTCCAATTTTCTTCAATGGATTTCCTTTTCCCTGATATAATTTATTCCTTACTCCTTCCTACCTCTACATCTGTCACCTCAATTCACTCACTACTTCCCATTGTTAGTTTCCTGATAAAATGGAAAGTTTTTACCTGACTACCTGAATGTTCACATGTAAAATGTCCTATCAGCTCTGTGGGATACTAATGGAGACGATCCTCTCCTCCTGCTATAACATTTGTACCAGCAAGAGATATTTCCCAAGTTTTATTTTATTTTCTGTGTTATATGGGTATTAATTGGAAAAAAAAAAAAAATGCTTCTGTTTCAGCTGGGATAATAAAAAGGAACTGCACAAAGAAAGGCTGGTCTGACCCATTCCCTCCCTACCATATTGCTTGTCCAGTAGAAGATGAGATTCCGCTTGAAGAAGTAAGTTTAATTAAAAAAAACCCAGACATGAATAGTATGCTGACGTTATAGGATTCCTTTCTATTCCTGAAGACCACTGGGGAGTGAAACTTAGCTGAAGCTGAAATTACTTACCAAATATGGAATATAATTCAAATTTTACTCTAGTCACTTATTTTGGAGAATTATTAAGGATGTATTATTACTCAGGTATAAGAGTGTAATAAAAATAAAGCCAGCTGCAAATTCCATACAATCATGCAGTTCTGTTGTACTTGTTTGCGGACATGACAGCTAGAGTTATATCATGAAATGTTTATAAAACATTAATTAGGACTAATTAATAATGTCAGTCAGGAAGATGATTTTGTGGCATCCCCACCTCAGTACAGCAAATGCACTGTCATAACACCCCTATTCTAAATAGCAATATCTAAGGACAGGAAAGGTTTCTGCTTTCTCATCCTGCCTAGGATGAAAAAGGTAATTCAACAAGGAAATATAAATAAAAAATGTTTCAAAATATGTATCTCTGTAATGCAGTTCAGAATTTGATATATTGCATCAGTTAGATTTACACAGTTGATGATATTTAGAGTTTATCTGTATAGTAAAAAAAGAAATAGTGCTTGCTTTCTAAATAATGATACAAACATATTGTATAGATGTGTTTATCTTCCTGTAAGTCCTTTTTCAGAGAAAAGAAGCAAGTCAAAATACTATATCATGTTTTAATGAAAAATGTCACAATCCTAAAATTATTACAGTTACATAAAGCCTATGACTTATTAGCTACTGTGGAGAAAATGAGGAGTACCTCAAGGGAAGGAAGTTGGCACTTCTGTCTTTATTTCTTTAAGTCGCGTGAATACTATCCTTTTTTGTCCACCATAGAAAGAATGAAAACAACATGTATAACATGGTTGATGAAGATAATTCAATTTTCTGAAGAGAATTTAATTTATATCACCATGGGGAGATTTCTCTTGTCTTTCCACTACTTTTAATACTATTATCACACTGTTTAACTCAAACTTCCTTTCCAGCCTCTAAACCACAGTATCTGGGGCTCTCTGTAAATAAACAGACTGAAATGTAACTCTTTTTCCTTCTTTTATTGCTTCCTTACATTTCTGGTGTTTTTCTTGCTGACAGAAAGTGGTACAATCTCATCTTACAATGAGTTGAATTGACTCCTGACAGTGCTTGTTTCCCGTCATTAAATAGAAAAGAAGCAGAATAAGAAGAAACAGGATTGTGTTAACAATTAAACAGTACAATCCTGTGTCCATGCTCTCACACTGCTCATTTTCCTCTAGATTTAGGCAGCTAATTTTTAAGCACCTAAAATAAATAAAATAAATGCTACCCAGTGGCAACCTCAAACAAATATCTGCCCTTCCCCACAGTGAACTGCAGCAGTACATTGCATAGCTGTGTAGATGTTAGATATAAAAATATTGAAATGGGACCCAAGAGACAGACGATGTTGGATTGAAGGGAAAGGTTTGCAGCCTAGAGCTTATTCATTCTGTTTTCTGATTCCATGTGTGATATTTAAGTCAGCTTGTCCCCACTCAGAGATCATGTCTGATAGAAGTGTCATTTAAATTGAAATGCATTTTGATTGACATTCTGACTAAGTAACAATTGAATGTGGAAGCAAGAAGGAAGAGACAAAAAAAAAAACAACCCCAGGGAAAAATAACACCAACACAATAAAAATGGAAGAGAAGAATAGATGGCAAATTATAAGTAAGGAAGCAGAGCAAAGGAAAGTGGAGAAACATAAGAAAAGGCTGACAGAATTCTGTATTCATCAAACAGCCATCTGCCAGCAGGATTGTCCTACTATGGGTGTGGAGAAAACAGGGTATAAAATTCAGTGCTTATAAAAATGCATAAGAGATTTTATAATGCCTTCGTGGAAGACTGGCTTAGTTTTTTTATGGGCTTATGAGTGAGCCGGAAACCAGTCTGATCAATACCTGTGTCTTTATCAAACTGGGTCATATCCACGTGAAATGGTTCTTCACAAAAAAAACATTATGAGTGATGTCAGTTGAATTTTGCTGAGGGATTAAAAGGGGGACAAAAAGGCAGTCTGAGATGTGAACAGATTGGAAGTACCAAACAAACCAAAACTGCCAGAACCTAACAGCTGTCATTTGTCTGCAAGTTAATTATCTTCTTTTATAGCATTCCTACTTTTCTACTATAAAGATCATCTACACTGTAGGATACAGTGTATCCATCACCTCACTTATTATTGCTGTGACGGTTCTTATTGCATTCAGGTATGTAAAGTTATCCTCTCACCTTGATTCTTTTTGAAAGTTCTTAGCATCTTAGACTCTATGAGACAACATTAGACATAACAAAGTAATATAGATAAAAATCCAGAAGAATAAAAATAAAAAACTTTGGCCATATTACTTTAATAATATCAAATTGAGGCTAGAAAGGAAAAGTGATCCCAGCAAGGCAGCCATAAGAAGAATTAGAACTGGGAAATAATCCCTGCCTTTTGGTAAAATTCAGTAACTCACTTTGATCCTACACAACCAATAGATAAATTTTCTTGCTTTAGCTGGAATGAAGATATGTTTTTATAAACTATGTGTGCTTGCCTTTATAGCTTGAGTGAATTTTATATTAATAATAAGAATATATACAAAGAATTAAATTCTGAATCAATATTCTTGAGGCACTGTATATACTACTAGTGAAACATTTACAGCTAAAGACATGTTTTGAACGTTAGGCTGAAACGTAGGTGTAGTTTGTCTACATTTGGTAAGATTTCTTTCCTACTAAATGCCTAACTATTAGGCATTTTTAGGTATAATTTAGACTATTTAGGGTAAAAGTGATGCTTATTTTCTTGTTTACTGTACATTTGATGTTTGCTGCCATGAGCGATTTATTTTATGTATTTTTTTTTATTTCTTGTATTTGTGCAGGACAATAAAAAAGTCTTATTATGCTGTGAGAATCAGGTTTCTCTGGGGAAAATTTCTTGAACGGTGTTGGTTCCTAGCTCATGTCTGGAAGTCAAAAGATATGTTTGTTGGCATCCACTCTAACCTCAGGAAAACAAACCAGCCCAAATAAGGGCAAAGAAAGAAACAATGAACAAAAAGAGACTGAACAATAGGGAAGAAAAGTTATAGTTAACAATGGGTTTGGCATTTGAGTTCAGTAATAAAATTCTGCACACTGTGAATAAACTTTAAGATTAGGTGACCCTGAGACTACTGGATCTGTATGGAATTCAACTTTTAATGGGGCTTTATTTTGCTGATTAGCTAAAGTCTTCATCTTTGAATAAAAGTATAAAGTTGAAGCTGTATAACGTCTCCAAAAGTTTGCATTTAATAACAGTCAAAAAAATTAAACAGAATTAACTGAACATGAGAACTTCAAGTAGACATACCAGATTGTTTTAAAACAATTGCCTTAATGGACTCATGGCATTTTGCTGTGTGGAAAATCATTACCCTGTTCATTGAGAAAACTGTCTCATTAGTCCAGGATATCTCTGCATGCATGTTTTTGGGGGTGGTTTAGCCACAGTCAGAATGGTACCAGTAAAGATAATTCCTGAAATTCAGGTTTCTCTTGGCCTGTAAATAATGCCAACCAAAATCTGGCTCAGGTATACTGAACACAAACTAAAATTGAGATTCCTGGAATTTGGCAGAGCAGAAACATCACTTGGGTACCCGCTAAAAAGGAAGGGGATTAAGACATAGACTGTGGGTCAATTGCCTTCCATGAGGAAGTTTTCTATCTCTACCTACCTGCAGAGTGAACTGAGTGGATGCAAGTGTTCTTTCTATACATGCCTGGAAACACCTGAGATGAAACAGGACTGAACGAGTATATGAATTACTGCCAGTATGAGTCAGACAGTTGCCTCAGAAGGACATTTTTTTTTTTTCCAGGAGGCTTCGCTGTCCCAGAAATTATATCCATGTACAGCTCTTTTTTACTTTTATCTTAAAAGCTATTGCCATTTTCATTAAGGATGCTGTCCTTTTCCAAGAGGAAGACATTGATCATTGCAGCTTCTCTACAGTAAGCACATTAAAAGTAGGATACTGTGGTACTTGATGTTTTTGTATACTACCTTTGTATGGTTTCACTTGTCATTGCTCTTATTTACTATTTTTTTTTCCCAACTTGGTAGTGAAAATTATATAATCCTTTTATTATATCTTTTACCTCCATAAGTGTGCACCTCAGAACTCCTACATTCTGAATGCATCAATTTGTGATCCTGTGGTACTCTAAACCAGATATAGAATTTGCTATAGAAAAAAAGTGGTATCGTTACACTGGTACACTTCTATAATCTGAAGCCTAGAACTGAAGATCTCTGTGTACCTGCAAACACAACTTTCAAAAGTTCTTTCTTCTGGAAATGTTGGATTTTGTGTTCTGACTGGAAGCTCTGAATTGTAAACCAAAAGACACTCAAGGTACTAGGCAATCAGCTTAGCTTTGGTCCAGCCACAAATATTGGCAGCATGGCAATGGTCCTCAAATAGGGGTTAATGGGACGATACTGCTGCATTGCTCATGGTCACACAAAAATTTAAAACTGAGCCTAATTAGGAAAGCGAAATATGATGAGTCCTTGAACATATTTTTGTCCGAGGGCTATGTAACATTTGACTCTACTTGTGGAAGCTACACTGAAAGCATTGCATTTGTGGGAGAAATGCTTGGGGGACCAAGCTATATTTCTAGCACAGGGATATAAACCAAACTACAGTGGAGATTTCAGGCTATTATGATGGTTAAAACCTTACTATTCAGAAAGCCATACTACATTCAAAGCTTTCCTTTTAAACATACATGTAATTGTGAGATCTTTGTAGATCTCAGCCAGAATTACAGAAGCCTATGGCCTCTGCAAATTGAACACAGGTATGCACAAGTAATGCTAAAACTATGACTTTCCTGTTCCTTAGACTGAATGCAAGATCTCAGTTGTTTTCTGTCACTACTTCATGATGACAAATTTCATGTGGCTGCTAGTAGAGGCTCTTTACCTAAACTGTCTACTACTGTCATCTCTTTCTCATGGAAGAAGATATTTTTGGTGGCTTGTTCTCTTTGGCTGGGGTAAGTAAAACTTTTACATAAAAAGAATAAAGGGAAAGATGTTACAGAGAATTCCCTCCCAAAGATATATGGCAGGTGAATGCCCTTGCCCAGGAGAATTTTGGTCAGTTCAGGAAGGTAATCCATACATGTTTTCACAAAAGGTTAAGGTAGGCCTCACAACTAAGAAGATTGAATCACTTTATGTGTTTTAAGTGCCTTTTTAGGAAGGTGTTGGGTAGGATGCTTTACATCCTGTGTTTGTAAAGTGGTAGTATTACTATTATTTTAAAATTTCGTAAATTCTGCTCCCCAATATTCTGTCATGCAAAAAGCATACTTACTAAATAAAACGGTGTTTTAACATGCTATCTGCATGCAAAAGACACTTCAGGTGAGATCACGTGTGTGAATTATGTTCATATTAGTAAGAGGTTGCAAGTTCAGTCTTCTGTGGCAGAACTGTATCACGTGCAAAGTGTGTCCTCTATATCTCCACAGTGATGCATGAAGTCATTCAATGCCTTAACTTGTTTGATTCCATCATGGGTATTAGATTTTTGGGGGGGTTTATACCACAAGCCTAAAGTAACACCTATTACATGTACAGGACACAAAGGGTAATTCCAGTTCTGAAAATGAATGCTCTGTATCATCACAGCAGAGTTTTAGTGGACAAGATTTGGATTAATTGATTAAATTAGACAACCACAGTTTTCGTTCAACTCTCTAACAGGTTTTCCAACGCTTTTCACCCTTATATGGATATTAGCAAAATTCTACTTTGAAGACACAGCGTAAGTTCTTGTTTCCTACATTATTCTAGGTTCCTGGGTTATATTTTTAATATAAAGATAGGAAGGAAGACTTATATAATTTCATTTACATGGGAAAATGATACTAGTAAAGTACCCACCTTTCACCAGGTAGATTAGTGCCTGTGGTGTTCTGCTGTGCCATTCCACTATGGATATAGAGAATGGGGATTAAAATCTCCATGAGAGTTCATTATGGCAATTATAATTATGTAGGGGATCCTTTCCCAGAACCTGAAATATTTATTTGTGCTGCAAGAAACAAAGGGATTCTAATCAGATAAACAGAGTAAGCAAGCACAATTTTAGGAGTTTCTGATACAAAAAGCCTTTTGATGTTTCTGAAGCCTGGAGTGCTCATTATTTTACACAGACAAAACATTTCATGTCTTAAACAGGTGTTTTTGAAGAAAAAAGCTGTATCTTTGCATCAGTCATGGCATCGTACGTTTGGGTCTTTTGTCAGTGTTGATGCATCCATGGCTGTCACTTTACACATTGAGATCACTGTCTTTTTGCAAAGAGTAGGATAATCTGTAAAGAGCATGTCCTGTTCAAAACAGAGTTTAAATATTTGGATACTTGTGCTATACCCACACTTCCACAAAAAATATCCCTTCAGATTTCCACTGACACTGCTGTCTTAATAGTAGTGATTACATACAGGTCTTTCCTAAACCTACTCTTATTTTCTCAGATGCTGGGATATGAATCAAAGCTCTCCATACTGGTGGCTAATCAAAGGACCTATTATAATTTCTGTTGGGGTAGGTACTTCTAAATTTGACAACATTAATTAGAAAAAAAAAAAAGACTTAAATTTTACATCTAGTTAGTGTTTGTTTAAGCATTGGTTGAAATAAGGAAGAGGAATGGTAGAATTTCTACTGTACACTTACCAGTGTAAACTAAAAAGAGGCAGAGAACCGCCCCCCTCTCACCAAGCAAACATCCTTCAAAGAAATGAAATATTTCACAGAATTGTCAATTTGGTTGAAATTAATGTCTGGGGAGAGATAAAGCCATCCTTACGATATTTGAAAACGGAGCTTTTAGCCTAAGAGTCCAGAATCATCCATAAATTTTAATATAAACTTTCAAGGGCAATAGGTTTCTGTTCATAGGTGGTGAAAAAAGATAGTAATTCTTGAGACTGACATTTATTGAATAAACTGATGGACTAGATTATCATGTATGATTACTCCCACATGTTATTAAACCCAAGCAATGTTTGATAAAGCAGCTAATGGATGACCCTAATGCCATCTATCAAAAGTTTAATTTAACTGGAGGACAGATGCATACAAATAAGGCATGTATAGACAAACAACATGAATGAAATATACCAAGTTGAATTCTGGACATAGTTTGCCATGTTTCAATAGAATATTACATTTCTTTCTACCTCCTTTATTTTTTTCCCTAATAGTGCTCTTCTGACATTAACATTTGAAGTTAAGAGATTCAGGGGATTGCAGGCATGATTTTTCTACTGGAATGTTCTTAAGGCATCACTGATGGATGAAATGAGATTGTATTTTCTGTTAAAATGTGGACATTCTTAGGTAAAATTAATCATCCAGCCTCACGTAAAGTAGAGCTGGTGTGTACAGACATACAAAAATGCACTGGGGGAAACTCTGGCAAACTGAGCAGCTTCACAGACTTCGGTAAAGCTGTGTCAAACTGTAATTGTAGAAAATTGGATTTACAAGTTAGGATTGACCCTTACTCTGGAGCTGAGCCAACGGTCCTCAGATCTCTTCAGAGTGAACAAAGAGAAATACGCACTTTCAGTATGTGATACACCTGTATGTGATACATCTGACGTAATAAATGTCTACATTTGGAGGACATGACTCATCCCCAACTCCACTGGAGGCTCTAATGCCTACACTGGCTGGCCCTCCATTGACTGCAAAGGGCGAACAGGGTGATCAGCTCAGATGCAGACATGTCATTGTAGATACCTATATTTAGTCAGACGAAATCTATTAAGAATGTCAAAAGATATTAGCCAAAATTAAATGCAATAGCCATCTCAAAAGAGTATCAAAATTATATGAGCTACAAAAAAGAAAAAGAATTGCACAAGGTATTGAGGAAAACAGTTTACTTAACAAAACCAAATTATAAAATTTTCATCTTCAGCTATTTCTTTAAGAAGGAATGGAACCTATTGAGATGCTTGAATGCTGCCAACAGGAAGGACATTAATAATCTTACACTGGCCTCATTGAAACTGCACAGATTACAAAACAGCTGAAGGAAACGGAATCATAGAACGGTTTGGGTTGGAAAGGACCTTAAAGACCACCCAGTTCCAACCCCCCTGCCATGGGCAGGGACACCCTCCACTACACCGGGTTGCTTCAAGCCTCATCCAGCCTGGCCTTGGACACTTCCAGGGATGGGGCATCCACAGCTTCTCTGGGCAACCTGTCCCAGTGCCTCCCCACCCTCTCTGTGACAAATTTTTTCCTCATGTCTATTCTAAATCTACCCACTTTCAATATATACAGATAATAGAGAATTAGGGAAAATAGATAAGTACAGGTAATACAGATTTTCATTGGAAAGTTTTATAGTGAAAGTAACTTTTCTTTTTTTCCCTAAAAATGTCGTGAACAGGTCAATTTTGTCCTATTTATCAACATCATCAGAATTTTGCTGAAAAAACTAGACCCTAGACAAATCAACTTCAATAACTCTTCTCAGTACAGGTAGTGTATGGAATTTAAAAACAATCAATTATTTTAATAGTGAAAACTTGTGTTATCTTTTCTAAAAGGAGAAGCACATGTTGAGTGTCACGCAGGCTCAGCTTGGCTGGTACTCAATTTTAGAAATTACCAACTTTACCCCAATTCCCAGGAATGCTCCAGTGAGGCAAAGTATATTATACTCCTTTGTGTTTTCCTGAACTGCAATCTCACTCAGAGACAGAAAGTCAAAATGCTATAAGAAAAGCCATGAACACAGTATTGCATGAACATGGTATTGTCAATAAGGCAATAATTATCAGAAATCCATTTCCAGCTAGTTTTTCATTATGATTTCTTTCCAGCACTGTAGACCCACGAGATATGAACTTCAAATATAGGTATTTAGATCCTCATTTTAACTTCTGTTCATTACTGTTGCATATTGCATGTGTCAGTTTTAAGTCAGGAAAATAATATTAAAATAATATTACCTTACTTCTTCCCACGTCCTGTGCCAGACGTCTCTCAAGGTCAACTCTGCTTCTAATACCATTATTTGGAACCCATTATATTGTCTTCAACTTTCTTCCGGAATATACCAGCCTGGGCATTCGGCTTTACTTAGAGCTCTGCATTGGATCTTTTCAGGTAAAACCAATGCAGGGGCTTCAGTTACTTTTTAATACATTTTATAATTTAGTCTAGTGTCCACATGGCATCTAGTATTGCACAGAAATATCGTTGGATCCTGAAGCTAGCATCTCCCTACAGAGTTAATGGCTCTTTGCTGAGTTACAGTATCTGAAGATGTGACCTACATCCTACCTGACTCTAGACTAGGCTATATTTACAGATTCTGCAAATACAAGGCCAAGTCTTTCAGATGAATGTGTAAATTGGATGGTGGTAAAAGTCAGTCATGGGAAACCTTTGCTACCAGTGGTTATCCACATACGTTCCCTGACTTCACTGACAAGATCAAGCTGATGTTAAATTATCCAAGGACAACCAAAGCTTTAGGTCCAACCCCCTTTCAAATTGTTTGGCAAAGAATAAATTGATAGGCAAGCATACAAACACAAATAGTGACTGATGCACATATCAGCACCATACAGACTACTGCCCTGAGGAGCACTGCGTGCTTTTCCCTCCTGGGCAGGCAAAATGTCAAGCGTACTTTGGATGCCCACAGCTGCTCTGAATGAACTCACAGGGTATGGACAGCTTGAGGAACTTTGTGCCGATTAGAACAGCTCCTGGGGCTGCTCTCACACACCCTCCACATGGCTTTGCTACCTGGGTTATGAGCAAGGCAGCACCCAGCTGCCTTTGCTTTCCTCCCTTTCCCTATTGCTGCACCTCGGAGTCTACAAGGAGCAGCTGTGGGTGATCCTACCAAACAAGGGAGCATCTCTCCCTCTGAATGGTTGTATTTTATCATTTGTCTGTGAGCATCACCCAAAATCCAGCAGTTGTGATGGTTGACTCCTCTAGATGATTTAACCCATTGCGTCAGTCCTGTCCAACATACCCTGCACACCTTAATCCTGACCCTCTGTACTTGGAGCTGGCCTTCATTGAGTGAGTTAACAAAGTAAGGAATAAGTAAACTGAATAACAGGGAGAGGTGTTTAGCTGGTGTCTGATCACACAGGTCCATAGACCTCCTAGGATTTTCCTGAGGTCAGGAAGCTGAGGATTTATCTCGGTACAGAATCTTAAAAAAAGTATTCAATAGGCAGCACTTGATCTCATCTGATATACTGCAAGGATGCAGAAGCTGACTGGAAAGAGCTCCGTACATAGATATCCTTATGATATCTATGTTTTCTTTCTGATTTACTACTAGGTCACAGTGTGTTTGGCTGTAGAATGGACCATACTTCCGTAAGCACGACGTGGGAGCACTTCAGTTGCCATATCGTCTGTTCTTGTAAATTCATACAGCCTTACTGAACTGACTTTGGTGAAATGCCGCTAACTAGCTGATTATCTGGCTCATCAGTGTTATTGGAGATACATAAGGAATTTTCCAATTTATTACAATACTCGAACTTATAATGATGCTCATTAATTCACATACACGGTACCATGATGAAGTCAAATAGTGCAAGTGGCTTTTTCAAACTGTGATAACTCTCAGCTGTTTTCTAACTTTTTTTTTCCCCCAGGGGTTTATTGTAGCAGTTCTCTACTGTTTCCTGAACCAGGAGGTAAGTGAGCCATATCCTTTACAGTATTGCTTTCACTGGCAGATATATAAATTTAACAATCAGTTTCACACAAGCAGATAATCAGATCTTTTAGTTTCTTAGGTTTGTCTGATAACATGGGAATCAATGAGGTTGAATTTCATTTCAATGATCTTCATGGGAATGAAGCCATCTAGTGGAGAAATTAATATTTACTACTTCGCTGTTCCATCAAGTATTTTT
Organism: Rhynochetos jubatus; assembly: GCA_027574665.1. Classification (NCBI taxonomy): domain Eukaryota; kingdom Metazoa; phylum Chordata; class Aves; order Eurypygiformes; family Rhynochetidae; genus Rhynochetos; species Rhynochetos jubatus. Next base: position 4,632,460 of record CM050653.1, on the reverse strand, counting down.
TTTCCTTTCTGCACATTCTGGGATTGGGAAACCCATGCTAGGTCTGTACCTGAAAGTAAAAGCTGCTGCAGTGATGCAAAGAGATGTCCAGTTACTAGAAGTCTGTGATTAAACGGGAAAGAATATTAATTTGTTGATTGTTCCATACAAAAATATTATTTTCCAGTATTTTTAATATGCTCATGGACTTTCTCAGTATGCCTTCATTTAGCTAAATCTCTTTTTCCATTCAGAATATGTAAGTCAGAATTTTACTGTTGATGGGACAGGAATAATTCCACTTAGCTTAGTAACTGGGTCTATTTATATAGTCTAGACATTGGATAAGAATGCATCTTAGATGAATTATATAGGCAACACAACACTTTATCCTCCACATTTTAGAATGGGTTGAAACCCTGGAACTTCACTCTCTTTTCTGACTACAGGGTAGCTGAGATGGCTGAAGTATGACTAGGTTTCACTTTCAACTACACCAAGAGTCTACTGGTTTCTACCTGCAGCTCCTAAGAAGCGAGGGCTTCCTAATTCATGTATACTACCCCACAGCACACCCCCTAGGGTGTCAAAAGTGTGTTTAGGAAGTGAATCCTGCCCCTAATCAGCACAGTCAGTGAAACTCAGAGAAACATCTAAATGACCAAGCACAGTTGTCTGTGTTACAGACAGCTGACCCACTGTAAACTCCCTGGGCTTTATTGACTAAAAGATGATTTTCCAAGTTTAAAGTCCAGGGCTGATTAGGCTTACAAAGAGTAAAGAAGTGTCTATTTGTGCCACAGTCCACACATCTACTTGACAATTTTGTCAGAAATTTCTGAATTATCAAACCAAGTGTCTTCAAATATGTTAACACTTCTTAACCTTTCGGTTGAGTTAATGGCTATGAATTGTTGACTGCCCCAAAAGTGCTTGTGCTCAGTTAACACTCCTGTTCACTAGCCTATTGATATCTTAATCTCTTTTGATAGAACAGAGCTTTACATCCAGTTTGACATCCAAGACATACAGTCTACAACACTTCAATTTAAAAATTTCCTTCCTCTTAAATATCTGGGAAGGCACATTTCTATTGAGAATCAGACGTGAAATCAGGCTTTAGTGGCTGGTCTGAAACAGGTATGTTTTTGCGAACATGACAATGCACGGTATACATAGTGGTCAACAACAAAAAGCTAACGTCTCCTGATTGCTGATGGCCTTCACCTCACAATCTTAAATAGCAAAATATTATTTCTCAGCCATAAATTGGTGAGTGTTGATTAAGAAAGTTTGTGCAGATTATATTTTTCTAGAAACAGACAGAAACAAGACAACATCCCTTAGCAACGGAGGAAAAGCAAGCAGTGTGGAAAGAATGTGTTTAATTGTGTAGGCAATGCTTGTGAGACCATTACTGGAATAAATTTTCAAAGGGATATTAAAAAAAATTAAAAAGGGACAAGATATAAAAAAAAAAATTATGATAAAATATAAAAAATATTCTAGGGGTGGAGAAAATGTTTTACAGTGCTAGAGTTGACCTCAAGCTCCTTTATGACTCAGAAGACGACTGAGGTAATTTGACTATAGATAAAGATATCAAAGTATAACTACTTTGATAGGAGAAAGTTACTTAGTGCGGTAGACTTTTCAGTTTCAGAAAGGAAGGTGGACTGAGGATCACCAGGTATAAATAAGAACCAGGAAAGTTAAAAATGGAAGCCGACTTCTTTTTGTTTATTCAACTGTGTGACAACTCTAATAATAAACTTTGATTGTTGGGCCCATAGTCATTAAGCAGGAACACAGGACTGGGCAGACTTACATAAAGTTATATCCTTACTTGTGGAACAGAAGAGTGGGTTTCCTTTACTCTTTTCAACATGGGAGATAGCCACACAAGACACTTCATCATGGCAAAGGAATGAGCATGTTGAGACAGCCTAGATGAAACATTCTCTGGAGGATCCTACTTTTCTCAATCAGCTGGAAAGGGAGACTAACTTGAACTGAGATGTCTAAATTTTACCCTTCTCTAGCCAATATTTCCATCTTTCTTCTTTCCCACCAGTCTACTCCCAAGCAGTATTTGACCACAAAATAGCATTCTCCTTTCCTTTTGAGGTACAAACGGAAATTGGCCGGAGGTGGCATGGTAAGAGATACGGAATTATGCCAGTGTGGAGGAGGACAAGATGGACTGTGCCATCTAGTTCTGGAGTGAAAATGACCACATCTGTGTGCTAAAGATGGCATCAGGATTTGGAGTAATAACATATAAAAGCCCGATTAGGAAAAAAAAACAAGCAACAAACAAACGAAAAGACCCACCAAACATGATAGTTGAAGTTTATACAGAAGTGGAGGATCCACTTCTGCAGCAGTTCTGCCTATTGGACTTCTTTTACAGGAAAAACATTTCAGTGACATATTAAATACTGACTGTCTGTTCGAAATAACCCCTTCTTTGGTATACTTTGCACCAAAAACCACAAAAATCACCTATTCTTGGTTCACTTCTTGTGCATTTTCACGGATGAACCGTGTGACAATTTGTCTAGGGAGTGAACACCAGCAGTACCCTTCAGTGACACCATAGACGACCAGCTCTGGAAACTGGTATTACATCCTTACACAATGGGAAATGGAGTCTATCCAGCTTGTTAAGCTTTGTTTGTTGTTTTGATTCAGTAGACATGCAAATAAAAAGCCAAATGTCTTGTTAAACTGCAACATAATGACTAAAATGTCCTTTTATATTGTCTTTTTATATTGTCTCTTTAGAAGTAAGAAGACGCAAAGTTCACAATAAAAACCAATACACTCTCATGTTCTGGTGTAATTCCAGTTACTACAGGTTAGCAAATTTCTGATAGCCAAGGAGCAGAAATTGGAGGTGCTGGAAAGGCCAAGGTTCTATAATCATTAAGGAATAACTGGTCTTTGCAAGTAAATTAGAAAGAAAAGCAAACTTCTGCCCAGAAAAAGAATGAGTCCCATGGGAGACAGACTAGGAGACTGCTAGGAATACTGCTAAGTATTGTCTTATGTGTGACTGTTTTACCTCTCCAGTGTTGTAAACTATTCTGAAGCTTGAAAATAAACTTCATTCCCAGTATTTGTACTTGACGCCTTTGGTTGCTTGGTTAATTTGGGGTGTTGGTGGGTTTTTTTCCTAATGGTTTTCCTAACCAGTCGAGTACAACTGACGAACCTTTGATGGAAACATCAGGGTTTGGAAAGGAGTGAAGAAAGCTAAACTGTCCCAAACAGTCAGGACTACGAGATTGATACATTTTCACTCTCCTCTTCTGGACATTCTGGTGACCTGACATGTCCAGTTGAACAACAGTAATTATAATAGAGAGAATTGGATCTGCCTTCCTTTTGCCTTTGCTATATCCAGGTAATTAGAGCTAATTTGAAGAGGTGTAATGTTATGCCATCTAGTTTTTATGTGAAAGCTGACTGCCAAGCAGGTGTCTTCCTTCTTTCCATTAAAAAAAAAAGGTGATTTTTGCCTTGTTTTTGATTCTCACGTGGAAAATACAACAATGAATGAATTAAAATATGAGGGTGGGAGAAGAGTCTGAGGGAGAACTGGAATGTGTTTATTTTCGGTTCTCTAGTGACTCTTGGGAACACATATTAAAATGTGGTGTCCAAGATACTGTTTATATTGCTTTCCCTCCTTTATCCAGGATTCAAGGTAAGCTGGATGGAAGCATGTGTCAAATGTTTGGTGGTCTGTTGAAAGTAAGGGACTAACAGAGAGATGAGCTTGCATGGCTTTCAGTGGTATATAGCAGCCAACTAAGGTGAAGCATGAGTATTGAGGTAGTTGAATATATCTTCTTTCCTGGAGATGGATGTTTTTCAGCCCCAGAAAGATCATGATCTCTATCAGCTAGAAAGGAGTCCGGAGTAATAGCTGAACTGAGAGGTCTAAATTTTACTCATCAGAGGCAGGAATCTTCATTCATGCAGGAATCGGGCATTTCATTCCTTCCTAAAATAAAAAGCCACTATGGGGGGGAATTCTTTCCTTTGAGATAGCTAAAACCAGAAACAGAAATGGCTAAAATTAGAAAACATAACTCTAATTAGAATATTAATATCAGTTATGACTAGGCATAGCATAGATGTTGAGGTTATATTACCTTTTTAGCAATTTTAATCTTGATTATAAAGTGTTAAGCAGAATTAAAAAAATGTAAGAAATGTTTAATTTTTCAGGAATGCAATTGCATTGCATTTAGATAACTTTTACCAAGCTTAAGACTAGCTTAGGAGCATGTACATGGTTATTGCATAAGATGGTTCACTACTGCAAGTTCTTGTCTGTCACATGCAGAGTTTGATAAAATAGGTATGAAAAGTGTGAGTGACAAACAGAAACTCCTTGACCTTTAAATAATAAATTATACCAAGTATGATTAACTTTCACTTGGAGGATGGCCAAAGCAATGGAAAAGTGACCTGAAGCTAGAGAATAATTTCCAGGGTGTGCAAATTGCTACAGGGTTTACACTGCAAGGACTAAAGACAGAAATAAGAAAGAGCTTCCAGGTATGATATCTGTGCTGATCTCACTGCAGGCTGCAGCAGTAAAAAATATCAACAATTTTAAGTGCATCTGCCAAGTTTCTGCCAGCTTAGGTACAACTTAAATCATTTGGGCTTGGCTTTTATCGGGCATTACAAACAATTGTATGACACTGATTAACATTTCTCCTCCTAACCTCAAAGACACCTGCCAGATTCTTAAAAATAAGTAATATTTCTGACAACATGGTATCACTAAAGATTCTATCTTCCATTTATTTTTTTGAAATGATATATCTCACTGTAGAGTATTTGATTAATTTCTTCCACGTTACACATTCAGGTAGCACTTTATGTTAGACCCTTGTCCATCAGTTTTGCCCTAACTTTTATTTTATTTTTTTAAATCTTTTGTTAGTCAGGCAATCACCCTTTTACAGCATTTTTTCCTCTCTAGCTTAGTGTCTAACATTGCTTCACCACACAGTATAACTGTTAATAACTTCAGTGACAATCAATAGGAATGGCAAAGTCTCTCCTACTAACAGTATATATTTTATATTAACAAAATGAAATGGTGCATCAAAGAATGACTAACAGTGAACACTTGCGGTTCTTCTATCTTTATCTAACACCAAAGTGATGTTACCATTATTGTTTTTAAGTCATCAAATAATTTCAGATTTGAGTGAAGAACGTGCAGCTTTCCAGTATTTTGCTTTATTTGAATTATGATTCAATCTGTAATGCAGTAAACACTTAGCGCCTCTACCAAGGGGTGTCCAACAGGGATAGAGACATTGGCCTTATTGTAAAACACTGTAAAGAAGAGAAAACATAAAAATATTAGAAGTGGCCTAAAGTGTTTAGTGAGCTTTAGATGGAGTATTCCAATAAAAAATCTGTTAGCAACTTTTGTTGTCTAAACCAATTTGTCCCTGAAACCCTTCCATGTGTTAAGATCCAAGATCTTCTCTGTTGTCCATATGTATCTGCAGGAAAAGGGAGATGTCCCCATCTGTAATAGACTGTGAAAAAGCATGAAACTTCTTTTAATTGTAATGTTATGGTTTCTTGATAATCAGGGAGAGGTCTGGAAATTGAAACTGAGAACAGACAGGTATAATCCACATCAGCTTTGATTGCAAAAGAAAATTACATCTACACAATCACTGTCTAGCTTGAATTGTGCTCTCATATTATCAAATTAAACTATCAATGTTGTATCCTTAAGGTGAATGTCTTGCAATTATCCGTAAAGAATAAAAATTTTAATCAGATCTTGCCTATGGCAAAATATTTCCAAACAATGATGGTGAGTTTTTTGGTTGGTGAAAATTATTTTACAATATACTATAGAGATCTTACAACCAAAGAGCTTAAAAAGAGAATTGCAGTTTGTATGAATATTTCATTATTTTTATACTTGCAGAACATCAGTGTTTTGTCACCAAAAAAAGATACATTGTGTCATAGTTTATGTCATAATATTAAATGAATGGAAAATATTTATTTCTACTATATTTTTGTTCAAATGCTATCAATTTTTAATATATATATTAATATTTTACAATGTGAGAAAAGAAAATGAAAACATTATTTGCAATTTTATGTAGCAATTGGATTTTTCTGCCATTTCATATATGACTGAACAAAACTGCAGCAGCAAAGTGGACAATAAATACTCTGGTTAAAGAAACAGGAGCAAATACAATAGATCCTTAATACTGCAGTGTACACACAAAAGCCTGTAATAAATCTGTGTTTATGTTCCCTATAACGCTCACTTAACTTACATGTTATCTGTACCAGTCCGTCATGTGCAGAGCTGTTTAGTTGGTGAGGACATTCCTGCCCCCAATCACAGCTTATATAGTCCTTTCTTCTGGTCCATCCATTTCTAAATTGGAAGGCTGTATGTATCCATTTCCTTTTCCCAAATTCAAGTTGAGCCAGACTGATATCCCATGTGCCTCTGTGCATGTTTAAAATATTAGCAAAATTATTCTTACAGGAGCTCCCTGTTAGGCCACAGACGGAAAATATTCACTGAACCAAATTCCACATTGAAATTTGATAGAGCTGTGGTAGGGAGGTGGGAAGAAGCAACCTGAAATGGACCTTCTTCCTTTGCCCAGTGATGATAGATGAAGCAGAAATGACTAAGCTGGATTCTTCATCATCAGGACCAACAACTAGAACCACACCATTAAATTAGGAATGGGATTTACCTTTAGCTGTTGTATGTAAGCCAAAGTTAGGAAATGATGAGAGGGTAAGATATGCTTCCCCTGCTCTGCCAGAGCACAAGCTTTATTTTTATAACTCATATTGGTTTCCAGCCAGATCAAGTCCTTCATCCAATTGATTATACCTGCATGAGTGCTGATACTAGGACATAGAACATTGTAGAAACACATTTTTTGGTAATAGCATTAATTTCTAGTTATTTGAAGCGATTTTAGAACCTGGAGAAATATCCACACCTAATCCACAATGAGTGCATTAACAGGTTAAGGATTTTCTCCACCTCCCTACTGAAGAGATAGTGAACATTGAGTCCAAACCAGCTTGCTGGCAAAACCCCCATGATGTTCTGTTTATACTGTGTTATCGGTGCTTTTCTATCCAGTAGGGTCTGCAGAAACGAGGTGATATTACGTAAGGGAACATGAAAGCATGTTAAAGAAATTGCACAGTGTCAGCATGGAGATGGGAGGTTTTCTCCTTGAAAAGCCTTTCCAGACACACAAAGATTGCACTGGTTCAAGACCAGATTGGGCGAAGGAGTGGAAAATTTGCAACATGCCAGAGACACAAGTGGGACGCTCTCCGCGAAACAGTGTGCATGCTTGCCCTGGGCTTGCATGTTCTCCGGGAAACAGTCTAGATGCTTGCCCTGGGCTTGCACTCTTACCTAGGTGTTTTGGCCACTGTCAGTGATGAGGTACAGCCTAGACCTGATGTATGTTCTGACCTCCTAAGAGGATGAACAAACAGTGCTGGTCAGAGAGCTGGAAAGTGAACTTTCAATGAAAATATCTGCCACCTTTTCTAGCAAAAAAATTATAGGGTGTTGCAAAGTGCACATGCTAGAAAACAATCGGTGGGGAGGGGGATTAAATACCATACGCTTACTATGAAAACAGCCCAACCTTTCTTTAGCTGGGAATGAAACCCCTTGTCTGTTCTTCCACAGAGGTGACAGGGAGGACACAAACTTTCAGAAATAATTGGCAAGAAAACCTCAGTGTCCTTTTATCCCCAGTTTCCTGTGGTTATGATGTGGTTCTGTCCTCACTTTCATCGATTTCTAGGCTACATTATATTTTTATGTCTTTTTCTCAAGTAATTTCACCTACAGATTAGAGGTTAGCTCTCTGATATTCCCGTATGTAGCATTTATTTATTTATTTTAGACTGAAGACACATCACGACTCCACTAGATGGCAGCCAGGACCTTCACCGATCGCATCCCACAGAAACCAGATTATATTTTTGACGGATTCCCTTGACACATGCCAATTAAGATGTTCCATTCAATGGGTGAATTATTTCACTGTCTTTCCAGTGAGACTCTCAACATTCATTACAGCACCAGTGGATTCCACTATCCATCCTACAGCTAGGACATTATATATTTCTTTCCCGGGATTGATGAAAAGATGATAAAGGCACTCGGACAACTCTCTGCGGGGTAGTACCATGTGTTTACACTGGATGTCCCTTAGTAGTGCAAGCCCAAGGTGTCCTTGAGGCCAGCCTGCCGAGGCTTGTACAGGTTGTGAGACTGCAAGTGAGGAATCAGGCATGGCTGAAGTTCGTACTCATCCCCAAGCATGGTTTACAGGTTACTGGACCACGAAACACGACTGGAGAGCAGCCTGCAAGGTGTTTGCAAGGCCACTGTTGGTTGACAGCTAAGTGGAATATGTATCACTTCACTTTTACAGCCACACTAGAGGCCACTCAGGGTCATAATGACTTTCTATCTCCTAGCACAAAGGGAATACGTTGCAGTCCCTCTGGGGACTGTCAAGACTCCTTGCGTTACTGATGGGAGCGTCTGGGAGGAGATGGACTTCTGTGGGGCTATCCCATCCCATTTGGACAGACAACAGAGAAGCAGGCAGATGGCAAAGTTGACAAAGCAAAGGCTGACTCATTTGAATGTATTAATCAGTGTCTCAGAGCTAGTGTTTGAGTGAAAACAACTCCTGCCAGAAGCAGGGCTCTCAGGCTATACACCATCGAGCAGCAAACATGCATTCGCTGCAAAAGTCTGCACCACAGGTATGGGCAGCAGTATTGCTGTGGTTGTACAGAGCTCAATTCGAGCTTTAAAATCTACCTGAGATGCCAAAAAAAAAAAAAAAAAAAAAAAAAAAAAAAAATTTAACAGACCTGGGCTTAGTACCACAGCTGCTTGGCTGTTCACAGTTGTAGGAAACCTGTCCACAGGTGTCCCCATGGTGGCTTGGTCACTTTGTTGTGACAGTAGTGGATGCATTTGTGAAGTCAGCTCTAAAAATCATGTAGTGTCACTTTTTCTAGTATTGTGACAAAAGCTCAGAGGTTTCCTGCCTTTATTTTATTTTACTAGTGCATTTATGGTGTTTTCATATTTTAGATGGATTTTAGAGAGAAAACCTTGTAGGTTTGTAGTGACGTCTGTGAGGATCAGTTTTGGTAAAAGAGCTAGACCTGAAATACAGAAGGATTCTGATTCTGGTAGGTGGCTGGATAGCTGTAGAGTTCATTAAAAAAAAAAAAAAAGAAAAGAAAGAAAAAAAAAGAAGTTTTTGAGTTTGTGGATAGGTAAAAGGGAAAGAGTGAACAAAAAGAAAATTTTATGCCTAGATGAATGTTAATAGAATTATTTTCCACATGCCACCATCCCAGATTACAGAGCTGTCATATTTTATGCAGAGGATTAAAATGTACCATTCCAGCTGTGACTGAAAATAGCTTTTTCACTTTCCTTCTGATAAAGAAAAGGCTTCAACAATGAAAGTATTGGAAACATTAACTTACTATTCATTTCATAAGCAGGGCTGGAGGGAAAATCCTAGAAATGTCAATGTTTTATTTAAAAATTATAATCTTTCTACCAATTTTAGAGTCTGTAGTGTTTCTGAAGAGTTGTTGCATCCTTGGAAAACAGTCCCCACCAGCTGTGGAAACCAGCTTGACCCACTCACATAGTTAATGCTGTACACATACTCAAGTCTTTTCCTGGAACAACGACTATATTAATCCAAATCATGGGGCTTTTTTGTGTCTTTGTTGATGTAAAATTTGCTCTAGTATCTTTGAGCAGGAAATGCAGACAACTACCACCATTAAAAATCAAAATACCCTGCTTATCAACCAAAGTTATGTATCATGGGATTTCCTTTTAGTTGACCATCTTTTTTTTTTTTTCTGCTGAAGACGTATCTGTCATAGGATCTGTGTGTCTTTGGGAGACCATTACGAAGAAAGAAACCTTTTGCCGTTAGAGATGCAGTCCCAGTAGGATCATCTGGTCAGCTGAAAAGAGCTGGGATTCAACTATTTTGTCAGCTAAGAGGTAGGTGCCTAAACTGGGGCCGGGCACCACATGTCCTCTTTATAGTTGAAAGAGGGGAATAGATTGGTTTGAGATGTGCTTTACCTGATCCATTTAGATACTCAGTTTTAAGATGAGATGAATTGCATTGCAGACTCCCCTTGTCAACTCTCCATGGCTTACAAAGGAAGCCCACCTAGATCAGCTGTAGATGTAGTGACGTTCAGCCAGATGATCCCTCCTAGCCTTGTCTACATATAGACAAGTGGCAGACAGTTGTGAGCATTGCCTGCATTTGCTGTGCTGACACTGTACAAAACTATAGTGTTCAAGACCACCCTGGAGATTCCTCAAAGCTGGTTCTCATCAGGTGTGACCAGTTTTAATAGTGTCTTAGCAGTCAGCAGTTTTGTTTGGCATCCACAGGGTACCTCATACATTCACAAGCCTTTTTGCTGTCCTGCACTAGCATGTGTCAGGACCTCACAGGATGTTTCAGGCCTCACATCCAGGAGACTCCCAGAGACCTGCATGGATATGCAGACCCTTGAAGTCATGCTAATCTATCTGCCCTGGTGCAATTCCTCTGGCTTTCCCAATAGATACGCCTGCATGTGCTGGATCCATCGCTGCTCAAGAGTCATTGTGGCAGCCACTTTTGTCATGGACTAGCAATTGATAGCCCAGATCTCTGTTGTCTGGTCCTGGTGTTGGTGAATGTTTCCTGGCCATGTTAAAAATTGAGTTTAGCCCTGACTTGGTCCACAGTGCACTTGTAGGCTTATTAGAGAGTAAACACAGCCAATGCCTTTACATATCCTGATTTCTCTCACTGAACTACCGAGAGAATCCCCAGATTTTTTCCAAGTTAAGCAGGTACTTACCTAATTTTCTGGCATGTGACGTTTGTTTTTCTGATTCTGGCATTTGTATGGGCATAGGACAAAATACGCTAATGAAACCAGGTGCAAGTGCTGTCTATTCTCATCCCACTGCTTTTAATGCATGTTTTCCTGAGTGCCCTTTCAGAAGCTCACTAACAAAAAGAAAGTAGCTTTTAACTGCTGGTTGGATTTTAATCTCGGTCTGTCTCTGCTTTAAAAGCTTTGGAAAAAAAATAGAGTGGCTTTTAATAAAGTAGCAACTATTGGAACACCAGTAATTTTCTTTCCTCCCAGAGACACAGTGGAGAATATAATTTAATTTGATTAATTCACAGATCACATTATAATGTTGTGTTCTTTGTTTCTGTCTCTCCCCCCCACCCCACCCCCCCTTTCCTTTTGGCACTTGCATTTATCAGCAATTTGAAAACAATTCAGATGCTTTTAGCAGGAAGTGGTTACCTCTGTACCCAGCAAGAAAACTACCAGAACATTGGTAACGCAACTTCTGATATGTGATGGAGAGGAACATTTGGTGAGTCATATAATGACATACTGAGACAAAAAGAAGTTGAATTCCTCTAATTTTTCTGCTCTTTCACATCACAGGTGACTGCTCATCATTTGGTCATGTACAACTTTTCTATTAGTACACCTCTTGTCTTTCTTTATAGCCACATATTTGAGCGATGAAATATCGAAGTTAAAGGAAGAAAAATGAAGAATGTTTCCATTACAGCTGGCTGGAACATTCTTTTAATGATTTCTTGGTTGGTTTTGAAGGCCAGTGTGTGTCACAAATACTTCCTCAATGAAAAAGAGATGTTTTGTACAGATGCTTTGAAGAAGGATTATCAAGTTCACGCTGAAATGTTCGATATATCTGAAAAAGTAAAAGGAAGATCAAAATATCGGACCTGACCATTTCAATACTATTTAATTCCATGAAATAATTTTGAATGTTTTACTTTTGCATTTTCTTTAGGGTTCCTATGAGTTATTGGTATAGGCATTTACTTAATACTGCTTTTGCTTATGACACAAAGACAGTTCAAAAAGATGGGCTATTCTTAAAGTGTTGGAACTATTTGAAAACATTGATCTACAATAGAATTTCAGGGAGAAGAGTTTTGGAGAAATGTTAAACTCCTTGTTACCTTTTCCTCAAGGGAAAAATTGGGGCTTTTTTATTTTAGTATGTAAAAATATCTCAGAACACACAGAGCCACACACGCAGAGCCACACACACAAACACACACACAGAGTTTTTTCAGAACTGCCTTGCTCAGAACCTATGCTGGTTTTCCCTATATAGAGTTGTGTGTTTTTCCCGTATGGTCATACAGCTCTACCTCTTCCAAATTTCTGTTCCCTTGCATGTCTGTTTACCTGAACACTTATAAAATAGGAAGTGTAACCACTGGAAAAATCTTTATAAAGAGATCGTAACCAAGAGCCCTGTACCAGTGTGTGGCATCAGCAAGAGGGGATACAGGCAACACTGGACTACAGCCTGATAAAAGATTGCCATAGAAAAAAATGCCCCCTCTAACAGGCTTTTGGGGTTTGGAGTGCTTAAAAGCTTTTTTTGATGGCAAAACCAAGGCTTTTAGCAGCAAAATTGGACAAACAGCAAGTAGCTGATTTCACATTGTGTAAACATGGGCAGAGGAACAGGCAGCAGGGGAGCACATGGCCTTTGTAGCTGGTCTGTGTTTACCCTGGAGATGAAGGAGTTGCAGGACTTGACATGTGCTGGGTGAAAACAAAATGTGAGAGCCTATTGCTAGAGGTGTGTGCAATAAGGCACCCCAATTACCAAACATGGTGAATAGCCACAAACTGCTTTGCTGTAAATGCTCAGCTGGAGAGCAGGTGTCGGGCTCCTGCAGCAGTGGAACTGAGGGATTTTGATAGGTGAGGCACATGGGCTAGACTCAGCAAAAAGGAACTGGTTAGTGCTGGTGAGGAGCTCCCTTCTTCAAGGGGTGCATATATTGAGTTAAATTCTGTCTGAGATAGAAGTCACCAAAACCTCTAAGAAAAAATACAAATCTGAAGAAAACTGCCGTCATATTTTCAGTACCGGTGCATTGGAAATGGCACGAATTAAGCTCTGTGGTTCAGTTTTGAGCTTTGAACTGATGTATGAAATAGAAATGAGATCAAGCCCAAGAAACACAGTGCAACCTGACCTGTTCCTGGTAAAATCAGCCTGATAAGGTAGCCAAAAAATACATGCTATTCTGCCTTTTGTATGGCTGTGAAGTTTAAAGGTTGTTATCTTAGGCCTCCTGACTTACGAGTTCCCTTTTCTGATTCTTTTGTCAATATTTTGGCAAAAGTAAATGGAAATGGCTAAACTTTGATAACCTTTAATAATAATTGTTAAAAAAAAAGTCTTAGATCAGAAATACTGTTCCATATGGTTGGATTTCTTCTGATCCGAACCAAGGTGTGTGTCAGAGGCTTCCTATATGTTCTAGACAGGCTACACAGACACCTGCAGGGCGGTGGTTATTTTTTCCCAAACAAAACAACCAAGACAGTGAGATGAACCATACTGCAGATATGATTATCACTCACCAGTGGCTTTGAAAGGGTTCTATGTCTAATGTAGAAGTTTAATTTTTAGGTATCTAATTTCAAGTGTCTAAATTACAGCATATGATTCCCAGTTCTAGAATCAAAGTTGAATACTCTACTGCATGTATTTGTAAGCATGATGTTTTTTAACTGAATTTCAGCTGAATGTGGGATGAATCTTTTTCAATATCAGATTGCTTTCTAAAGAAACAAAGCCTGTAGGATACCGAGAGTGAGAAGGAAATTTAAAGATGAAACAGAATGAAGAGCAGAGGTGTTCTGTGATATATTGCAGATACAGAAAGTGAAAAAAGATGAGAAGTTGGAGCTGCCCACGAAACAAAACCAGAAGTGACAGGTCCTACACATTAGACAGAAACTCAGGGCAATTGTTCTGTAGCAGGTGAAACAAAGTGAACTTGCTGAAAGGTGTCAAAACCAGTTCAATTGCCCCTCATTTGCTGTGCTGCTTACTCCACAGTGCTCTGCAGGAGGTTCAGAATACACCCCTGGACACTTTCAACAGGTAAAATACTTAATTTATTCTTCTGACTTCTCAGATATTAGGGCTTGGAAGAGGAGAACCCTGCTGCTGCATATTCTGAATTTTCCATACAGCAAACTGAAAATATTGAATACAGCTGCAATATGGTCCTTAAAACTGATTTTTCCTATTCCTGTTTTTTTTTATACAACTCTGCTTGGTCGGTGTTCATGAAATGAAATTTTACATAAAAAAAAACAACCAAACAAAAACCTTATCATCTGCTTTATTATTTCCTGAGGAGTTCAGCTTCAAAATAAGACACGAGAAAATGTCAGATCTGCAGCCCTATGGGGTCTGTTATGCTCTACACTGATCTTACCTTAGGGGAAGCTTTTTTTGTGCCAGCTTTCCTATATATTTCAAGTATGAGCTGTATTGACCCATAGTCAAGTAATTTCCATATGCAATTCAAATACTTCGGGTAGGACTTACTTAGCTTAACACAAGAGTTCTAAATCTCCACTAGCCAAGCGAGGCTCCCTGGATATGTGATGGAGAGAATTAGGTATCTTTCAGAGGACAGTACTCGTGAACTTAGGCGCAGGATCCTGAAACGAAATAAATTACCCTCTAGAGATGCCTCTCTCTCTAAATCCAAGAGGACACCAATATAATGTTAGAGGAGACAACAACTGTACTAGTGCTAGAGCTGTAGAGAATTTTCTCACTACTTAATCATTAATAATATGCTGTTAATAGCAGTTATATCTCTAGCTTCACAAAAAAGTATAGGTGTTAGATATTATCAAGAGATGGGACTAGTAGCAGCTAAATCTAAGCTTATATAAAACAGATGGATTCAGTCATTCACAAATGCCTGCTGTTGCTTGAGGTCTCCTGAAATATCTTATGCAACTATATAATGCTGACAAGTATAATGCAGGAGCTGCATGAAACCTATGGCCTTCTGACGAGAAGGGCAAGTGGAGGTATATCTCATAGTGGGAGCTAACTAAGTAGTGTCTTAAGATGTTATTCAATTGCCCATACTCACCTGTTATGATGAACATTATATGAAATGTTCATCACGAGTTACTTCAGGATTTCCAGGACAGTTATATGGGAATGACGGATGGGTTACAGGTGAGACAACTGACACGTTCAAACAGATCAAATACTTCTTCACTTGTACAGGCATTACAACTAACATATACCATAGATATTTATATTTAAGTTCCTATATTTAAAGATAAATCCCACCACTAAAAATGGGAATGTTAATATCAAGGACTTTACCCAGTTGTCCATACACAGGATTCTTGTGTTGTTTGAGATGCCCTGGATTACTCAAGGTGGCAGGTATGACTGAGGTCCTACATGAGACCTGTGTCCTTCTGAAGCATCTACCAGAGACCAAGTGGGATAAGAGTTTGATGAAAGCTGAAGGATCAGTGCACAAGTTTCCTGAGCTGCTGGATTGTGTGACAACTTATTCTGTGGATCATACTGTCTTCAGCTTGAAGCTTAGGTATAATTATCATTATTGTTCACTAGAATATTTTTGAAAATGTTAACCTAAGAGAGACTGAGCTTACTGACCCTTTCTGTATGACAAAGTAGAATTTCTTAACCTCCAACCAGACTATATATAAGGCAAGGCTCTGCCAAACAAGTTGTATGGGATCCATGAAGACTGATCATAGCTTTTATCCAGTGATGTTGCTACCATGGCAACATGTTTTCAGTGTTGCAGTTGAGAAAAAGTATATTTTACTTTTAATGCCTGTCTGGAGGTTAGGAACCACAGGCAAGACTTCATTCCAGTCTCTCACTGTAGCCTCTTCTCAAGAGAATGGAAATGAAAATGCAAAGACTTCAAGCATTTCAGATTTTCAGGAAAAACAAAGACTGAAAGAATGAGAACAGCAGAAGTTAAAGAAGCAGCAGCTTCTTTAATGAAATATTTATTTTAAAATTTATGCAAATAAAATGCAGCTTTGTAAAGGGAACTGAACATAATCCCAAATACTGATGGCAGTGCTCAGACAATGAAGACAAGTTGTGTAATTAGGTATGCAAATTAAAGAAGATTTCATCAAAATTCATGGCCCCATAGAGCATCGATGTAGTGTTTAGTCCTCTTAGACGATAGAAAGTCTGAAAGCAGAAGATAGTTTTTGTATATATTGCTGCATAGGTGAAGGGAGAGACTTTTCAAAGCTGCATAACACATTTTGAGGCGTAAATCTGACTACATGGCAATTAAACCTACTTAGATAATTGTTGTAGGCAAGCTTAAAATCCCTAATTTAGATTGCATTGTAACTTCTAGACATTGCCTCAAGGGAGTCTGTGGGAAATGGGGACAGAAGGAGTATGTGCAGGAAGCCTTCAGAGATAAAAGACAACTTAGTAAGTGGTGAAAATAAATTAGTCCAAACAACAAAAGTCGGCAGTTGAAGATAATTTACTTTTTTTAGCTATTCAGAAGTTAGAAGTCAAATTTTAGCTGGTTGTGTAGACAATCTCTATACTCAATGAAGTGAAATACAGAATTTCCCACCTCTAATTCATCTAAACTCTGTTAGTCACACCTTAAGGGAGATTGAATTGCCATTTGGAAGTGTCTGTGTGTCTCCACTGACAGCCTAAAATTTAGGTTGAAAAATAGAATGGAATATTTTCTATTGGAAGGGACCTACAATAGTTATCTAGTCCAACTGCCTGACCACTTCAGGGCAAAAGACACTTTGCTTTTATATAAGATGAGTCCACCTTCATCTGTCTGCCCAACACAGGAAGGTGTTTTCTCCAGAAATGATTGGTCGTCCACATGTGCAATTTGTAGTGCTTCAGTGGTGAACATAAAGAAACGGATTCCTTCTATGTACCATAGACTATGAAACCAGAGATGAACAGATGACTTCAAGTTTATGAATTGCTTTCACCTTCAGTTGATTGACATCTTGCTTCTGAGCTTTCAGAGACCTTAAATTTCTATTTCTCTTAATAAAGAAACCCTTACTCTGTATCTAGATTGAGAGTGCTTTAGAAGCTGGGAAATTCTGCCTGCAAAGGACAACTAAAGGAAGACAGATACATAATTTATTTCCCCCTGGGTAAGGGTATGAACCAGATTAATTACTTCTCAGGAGCAACTGCTGGCAGATTGACCCCAGCTATTATTATAACCATTAAGTATTGAGGAGGAAGACAATCAATCAGTCAGTCTGTCAGACTTGCAATCTTGACATCTGGAACCATCAAGGAGCAGCAGATCTATTCATCTGCCTGCCTATTTTTTTGATTATTCTTCTAGATAGCAATATCTATCTATCTATCTATCTATCTATCTATCTATCTATCTATCTATCTATCATCTAATAGTCACTACTTTGTAAAGACATTCTCAGCTGGTAGCAACATAGCACTGTTCAAACCAGTTGAGCATCAGCACTTTCCCTTATGGGACAGATCAGTATTATTTCCTCTCTATAGAGTGAAAGTTGGATGAAAATGAAAGCAATTAGCATTCAGATAAGCTAAATCAGGGACACTTGAATTAAAGATGCACAACAGAAGCCCAGCATAGGAGAGGTGCTTTCTCTCTTTCCATCTCCAGAAGATTCTACATATTAAAGATAAACACTTATTTTTAATTTTAATCAGGACTTAATTACTGATGCAGTCACTAGTAAGTATCAGTGCTGACAGCTGTTTCTGTTAATATATTGCATAAACCATCTCTCTACCAATTAATCAAGTGCAATTCTGCTCAGAAAGGACACTTTCTACCACCTTTCTTCTACCACTCCTGTTAGACCGATTGTGTTCAAGAACAGCTTTAGTGGAATAAGGCAATCCTCAGTCTAAGGGTGGCCAAAGAGCAAGGAGAAAAGTTCAATGATTGCTCACAATCTGGAATGCCAGAAAGGCATTTCTATGTGCTATTAATTCATGAGAGAAAGGAGATATTTGCATGTATGTTTATCTATAGCATGCATTGCTCCTGTAAATCAAGCATTTCTCTGTCAAACATCTTCCAAGTAATCTAAAAAGAGCCAATTTATTTGTCCTGTGCTGTGAAGTAATTGAAGAGACTAACAGAAGAATAATAACATAAGTTTGGTAACTCATATAAACATGAAATTTCAAGCTGTAATGATCCTTCAAAATTATTATTGTGCATTTTGAGTCATGTATCAATAACAAGTAATTCAGCTGGCTCTGCTTTGAAGCTCTCTGTGCAGCCTGTGTCCTGATTTTCTTCAATTTTCTCTCAATGAAACCCATCTCCTGATAGACATGCTCTCCAGTTTTTCATTGCAGCTAAGCACAAAACGAAAAGTTCATTGACAATACAGCTGGAAAGGCTTCAAGAGGTTGTCTAGTCTATATTCCTTCTCTAGAGAAGGCCCTTCTTACCTAAAGAGTTATTTCTGATATTTTTACAGTCTCCTCCTAATGGAACCCAGAAATGAGAATACTGCAGTAAGATACTTCTTGCTAGAATGCTTTGTAACTAATGACTTTATAATGACCTGAAACACCTCTTGCCGAGATTTAAATATTTTTGTTTTAACCACAGTAGATGCAAACATGGATGTACAACTTTCCTTTTGACAGACGCATTTTCTACCTTTCAAAGACTGTTATGTGGGGATTATAATTGCACGGGAGTCAGTATTCTTTCTTTCATTTCATACAGATGTCTTAATTAGAACATAATAGATACATTTGGAAAATCCTATAGATTAAGATACCAAACACCAGAGAGAGAAACACAACTGAGACACCAAAAACACACTCAAAGTGCAAAATAAAATTATATCTGTGTTATGTTGTTCTTTTTTAATTGAACATATAAATGATGGAAAATAAAGTTGACAAAAACCAAGTTTCACATTTATATTTTATGCTATTTCTTTTCAGTTTTGCTGCTAAATAAACCCACAATTTATTATGTTTCTTCAAGCTTTACCGAATGTTTTTGTCGATATGTTAATTGATCACTATTAATTTTGTCATAAGAGCTCTCCATTCAGGCCACTTAAATAAACAACATACTTAAAGTATTTTTGCCTGAGGTCCTGCTTATAAAACATGCAATTCACCTCAATTTGTTCTGGTCTCCCATTTTTATAGTCACTGGAGAAAAATAGGCACCTAAGAAGGTAATTTTTAACTTAGAATTAGACAAACCATCCTAGTGCAGTTTTTATTTCTCTCCAGCGAATATAAAGTTGACTAGTTCAGGCTTCAGTGGGTAACCTGCTTACCTTACATAAATAAATCTTACCTAAGAGTAGAAAGAGAAATATGGACACAAAGTAAATTAAATTTAATGAGACTTTTCAACCAACCAAGATGGAACCAAAAGGGAATTTACCCTAAAATATGCCACAG
The DNA here is from genome assembly GCA_027574665.1 of Rhynochetos jubatus. NCBI lineage: Eukaryota > Metazoa > Chordata > Aves > Eurypygiformes > Rhynochetidae > Rhynochetos > Rhynochetos jubatus. The sequence continues at coordinate 4,613,019 of CM050653.1, read as the reverse complement.
TTCTACGTCAGAATCAAAAATCAAACTCAGGTCTCCAGAGAGTCATCCTGTTGTTACAGACACAGAATGAATTGTAAATCCCTGGCAGTATGATTAGTTGTTTCTCCAGAGTAAAAAAGTGGGTGAGGATGAAGTGAGATGAGAATTAGATGCTAGTGCTAAGTATAAGATTTCAGGAGCAGTTGACAAAAAGACGACCATGCAAACCAGGAAGTGAAAAACAGAAAGTGACTGGGAGAGTAGGGCAAAAGTTCTCTAAGCATCTAACGTGTCTCAAATATATTTTCATCTATTACATTGTCTTTCTTCCTTCACTACTCATTAGAGAAGAGAAATCTTGTAACCCCCACTGTATCAGATTCTCAGAATAATGTACTGTCTAAAAGTTATGGTCTGGAATACATGAAGCAAGACCTTCAATGTTCACATCCTATTCCTCTTGTAGTAACAGCAGCCATTAGCTCAAAATCAGAGTGACTTTTTCTTTGTGTTCTGTTGAAGGAAATTGTTCATTTGAACTCCAAAAAGCCTAATGCTCTGCAAATATTTTCCCTGCTGAAAGCAGACAGGCTGTATTTTAGGACTCTATATAAACAGCATATTGTCTACAAGTGTACACTGTGTCCAGGCCCCCAATACTGCTGGTGGAGAGTTTAATTCAGTTGTGGTAACTTAGGTGTCAAGTGATGCTGGAGATGCCCTAGGATGTCTGAGTGATCCATGCTGTGACTCACTGGTAGCCCCAAAGGACCATAGAAAACAAAAACAAATCTGCTGTGGTAGGTGCTAGAAGGTACATCCTAATGTGCTGTTCTCCATCTGCTGAGTAGAATAGCTCTTTAGGCTCTACATTATTGATCAGAACTTCACTGACCATAATGAGCCCTTAGATACTTTGAACACATGTAGGTATTTATATTTAGACAATCAAATTGGTGTGTTTTAATCTACAAAATTAAGTTAATCTCTAAGGAGTAATAATTTATAAGTATACAGAAAGTACTTAGGGTGCTTAGCATGCAGAGGATGAACAAACATATATTTGAAACAACATTCCCTATTGCTTGAAAGAGAGACAGATCTCTACTTGTCCAGATTTAAAACAAGGTTCACTGTGAATAGCTTTCACATAATCTCTCAAAAACTGGATTGCAGTCAGTCACTGACCACACTATTTAACTGCCACCCAGAATCAGATCATTCTTCTGTGAAGCAGTTTATCAAATATCTAAGAGGTTGCTGAGATAATCCACAATGATTTTCCACCAACAGGTCCTCATTTCAGTAGAAAAATGGATATAAGGTAAGACACATAAATTTTACTTCTTAAAATATCTTTCCTGCTCCTTCTGGCAATGGATCCGTTTGCTTTTTGTCTATTTCTAATGAGCATGCCAGGATCTAATACTTTAATCTGTAAAAGAACAGGTATGTTTCTTTTAATTATCTGGGGATTTAAACCTGCGGATAGAGAGAATTCTGGCAAGTTTGCTCCCACTAGTTAATGATTCTTTGATAGTTGGAGTTCCTAAGATAAACATATGTAATTATAAGTCAGTTAGACTTCCATCCCTGGAAGCCTTTACACTAAATCAGTCAAAGTTCCATCTGATTTAAATTAACATTTTTAAATTTCTGCATACACACCAAATTCATGGAAATATGAACAGGAAGTTACTTAAGGTGATATGGTGACGGTACCACTCATTGTATCATTTAATAGGTTATTAGTAGTGTCCCTATGTATAAAACTGGAATCTCAGCAAGAGTTTCAGATTTCTGACTGTCATGGCCATACCACAGTCCTGGAGGAGTAAGGGGAGGAAGGAAATTACATATGTGGAATGGCTAATTGGGGCAGGTTAGTACAGTAACACAGGTTACTGTACCCAGTGGCATCACTGAAATATGTGTTTCTGCCTTATCAGACCCTAAAAAGTTGACTTTTCTGGTTTTTATATATAGATATATTCACACTGGGGAATTCCTTTCTGCCTTTCTATGTGTAAAGACCTATAGACTATGATTATTATTAGTGCGAGGACTGCATAAAGGAAACTGAGCACCTGCCTGGCGTTCTTCTTAAAATAGATACCAAATCACTGCCGTTGTCATCCCCTTTGATTGCGCAGTAGCTACAGGGCTGTAATATTTTCGTAGTCTTGGCAGTTCTTGAGCAGTACATGAGAGCAAGATCCCAGCTTACACAGAGAATGGCATAAACATCTGCTGATGATCTGATAGGGAGTATAGTGGAGGCAAAGGAAGGATTTAGCTTGCTCTAAGAACAACAAAGACTGATTTAATTTTCTGGAGAATTAGGGCACATTAGGAATACAACTGATGCCTTTTGCATATTGAGTAAGGAAGAGAGGGCAGCTCAATTAAAAAACTCCTTCAAATTTATCCTGAGGCTGCTTTTGCTTCTAAAGTAAATGTTTTTACTTTCTTGCAGATATTTCTGGTGACTCAGGTCTGCATTGGTGTTTAGATTTGTTGAGACAGAAATTGCACCTATTAAGATTTATGAAACCAACTATTTATGTGTGGTCCTAAAGAGGTATTAGAGGAGGAAAGCCTGGCACTAGCCAACAGTAGGAAGAGGAAGAGAAAGATAAATTAAAATAAAGTTAAATTTTAGTAATGAGGGCAAATAGTATGTGAGTTAATTATTCTATTCCTTCAATCCAGCATCCCTCTGAAACTAGCAGAGGTTTCTCTAGCTTTTGGAAGGTGGCTCTTCAAAGCAGAGCCCATTCCATGTCACCAAGAGGTCTTTGGCCCCATGGAAAAGTGGTTGAGTGAAATTATGGGGCTAAGTAGAAGTGTACAAATGAGACTGATTTATGATCTTTCCTATCCTTAAACCTTTGCAAATCATGTTTATGGATTTAGACGTAAACAGTCTCTCCTTCTGTAAGTCCTTCATTTTTCATTGGCAGCAGCATGACTGAATTTGTTTTCCAGTGGCTTTCTGCTGAATACCAGCTTAAGCCCCTGCCCAGAAATCTAGAGTCTAAATCAAATTCCCTGAGTGCTTAAAGAGCTCCACTCCCAAATTATGAATCAACAGTCTTGACAAAACAACACTTATTTGAGGGAGATGGGAAAAAATGAGAAGGGAGAAAAAAGAACACACAGGGAGGAAATATCCCTTTCCTAGAATACAGCAGCAGTAATTTAAAACTCAGTTAGTTTGACTAGATCCATGCTGGGGTAGGTAGTTTGTTCACACCTACAATGATAATCATAATATTTTGTTAAGTGTAGAGTGTCCCTGAGTTTTGACGACTAAACTCTCCCACATATAATAAAATAGAAAATGCAAATAAACTCTTCTTCAGGCATTCCAATTAGTCCTGCTCAGCTGCCTTTATTTCCACTGTGGACCAGTAAGCACTACGGGTGTTCAAGCTTACTTTCTCTTGAGCCTAGTGAAAGGTACTGTTCTTCTCTTTCAAGCCTCAGTAACCAGAAAGACACTTCCATTGCATGTTATGTTTAAAAAACAAGAGAAAGGAGGAGAAAAAAGGAAATTAATAATTCAATTTTATTGCATATGAAAAATATTTTAGAAAAATAATAATATTTTCAAGTCAAATGGGAAAGAAATGATAGAAGAAACAGACATTTTAGTACATTTCACATTACAAAATGCCTACACACGAAGCATGAAATGAAAAAATAACTGCCTTTAATTCAAGAAATCATAATTTGACCTCAGAAATATGAGCATCACTGCATCCTGAGACATTAAAACATAACTGAAAGGCATCTGGTTGTCAAGATTTTCAGAAGTTAAACCTTCAGTGGAAGAATAATCCAGTAGATAAGACACTACATTAAGATTCAGGCGACAGGTTCAACCCTGCTGTCTGCTGCACACTTCTTGTGTGGGACTTAATAAATCACTTCAGGTCAGATTTGTGAGGGTGGATAATGTGTCACGGTGCTGTTTGTTACAGTGCCTTCAGGTGCCAAGCTGCTGAGCAGAATTCGCAGGCATGCCAGCTCGAGTTGCAGAAGGAAGAGAGCTGAAACAGCCAGTTCTGTCCATAGGAAACTGGGCAGGCTGGGCCTTGTCATTCAGACAGGGGGTTGTGTCTTGAATTCTGCACCTTCAGTGTTTTATTTTGAACTGTGGGGAGCTGCCTGTTCGTCACAGGGAATTCACTGCTTTGTGCATGCTCCTGGAGTTAAATAACTTAGTGTCTTGTTTACATGAAAACAAACACACAAACCCCCAAAATACACAGGAATCTTTTCTTCCATGGAGGGAGTGCTGCTGCACTTTTTCTGGGAGGGTGCTCAGCAGAACCTCTCCCTCAGTGGTGAGAAACCTTGGTGTACTTCCAGAGATTACCCCTACCTGTGTGCACAGGGTACTCCAGGCAAAAGGCTAGCAGCTGCTGGACTTTTCTAGTACAGGGGAAGCAGATGTTTTCACTCTCTCCTTAAGCTGCTCCACTTGTATGAAAAAGTTCAGTATGAACTAGACCACCGAGAGAGAGAAAGATTAGTAAACGTAATTTTGAACCCTAGAGGCTTGTCACTTACTGGAGGGAGGGGAGCTAGGCTTCAGTCCCACTTCCAATTAGAATAAGCGATGTATGCATTCATCAGAGCATGGTGTAAATGTGGCTCCCTGTCTCCTGGGTGCATCAGTTAACCACAAATCCTATTCCTGTCTTGAGCTCAGGTAACTGATTATTAGCATGCATAACAGAAAAAAAAATTGGTAGGAGGATTATAGAACCCCACCAGACTTCAGCTTAATGCTTAGATAGGTTTATGTCAGTTTAGCTCTCCTTGGATGAGATACAGACTTAAAATCTCTGACCGTGAGTTACTGGATAAAAAAGAAAAAAACAAAATGCTTCAATTTGCAGAGCCTGCAATTGGTGCAAAAGCTTTATGTATGTCTCTTAACTGGATTCGGGGAAATGATTGGTTTTTAAATCCTGACAGCACATAAATATGAATTACACGCTTAGCTGCTCAGTGCCATCAAAATGTACGTGATGCTGGGCATGCCCTGAAGGGAACATCTATCTGCTCATGGAAGTTGACTGGTGGAAGTGCAATCACTTTCATGTTTTCTGTTAACTTGAAGGCTGCTGTTGATTGCAGACTGCTGCTTTCTTCCCCTTGTAAATCCTGAGTGTTTGTGAACCAAACGTCTGGCTGATTGTGAATGTGAAGTGTGGGTTTTATATGACAAATCATAGGTGTTTATAGCATAGATACCTATATGTGACCTAATATCTTTTAATCCCTCCATAGACAGTGGGGATTTCATCAATACTGTCAGCGCATTGTATGAACAGCATGTCCTAAAATTACCCTCTCTCTCCATTAACTATTAAGGAAGCCAAATAGATACTTTAAAAAAGAAAACACAATCTTCACAAGTTCTGGCCACCACTACCCAGCAAGTCCTGCTCCATATTTTGGCATGTGGTGCTGCCATTCACATCTCAGCACAGAAGTTGCATAAAATCGTGGTTCAGATTTGTCAGAATATCAAAGAATCGGCAGGTGGTTGCCACTAATAAATTTGGATATTATGAAGAGTTACCCCAGACTGGCGGGGAGCTGCTGCTTCTCAGGGAAAACTGCAAGGGAGTCTGATAAGGCATCTGTTTCACTTCACACCGCAACTGATAAGCAGCTCATACGAGGTCGACCACCACTTCTTGGCTAAAGGGCAATATTGTACATTTTTTCATCTTCATGTTGCTGTCATGAAAAAAAAGCTTCAGAAAGAGTCAGGGAACACAACTTAGATGCCTGTCCTACAAATTAGGAACATTAATTTATCTAAGCTTATTTCTTCTTTGTTATACAGTCTTGTAGCATATCAAAGGTATTTTAGAAGAGAGTCTAATGAGTATTAAGTCATCATGTGATGGCCCAATGCTTTCAGGTGTCAGGAAAAATAACATGGCCTTGTGGTTACTGTCAGAGAGCTCTTTAAAATAGCCCAGGTACTACTGCCAAAGAGCTACTACATGATATTCATTTTAAGAGTGATGGAGCTCAATTAAAGACCTTGATATATTCTTACTCCTTTTCACACTGCCTGTCAAAAGCATGTTCCTTCACATCCATTTGTCTGTTTTTTATAAAAGAGAGACCTTACCCTTCTGATTCGGTGTGAATATTAAAATGTTCTGCTGTCTGGTTTCAAGCAATCTTCACAGACAAAAACTGTATCGGAAGTTGCTGTGTGGCTAGAAGAGCCACACTGTTTTATTAAACGAACATGAAATGCAGTGTAGGCTTGAGCATTTGTTTGCACCAACTGTTCATTTAAAGTATTATCCCTCAGATGTTATCAAGTGTAATAAATTTCTGGAGGGAATCCCCAATCCATAATTTTAGCTTTATTCCTTTAGCCTTTAAGAGATATGATTGAATTGGTCAGATTCTAAAATTTTAAGACCTTTAACTGAGACTGAAAGGAAATATCTTCCCCGAAAAAGAGGGATAGATCAGTAATTGCAAAAGTGATGGTGCCTATTTTTAACTATACAATTCATGTCCTCTAACTTAAGGCTCCAGACTCAGAGACCTAAATTTAGGTGTTGCAGTCTAGACTTGCATACATGAGTTGGGTTCCTGAGCTTCTCTCCAAGGAAATAGATATATATATGCATGTATGTATATATATATATACCCCTATTGAAATATAAGTTGTCACAGAGTATCCAAAACATCTATATAGAGTTGGCAGATATAACAGTGAACTTATGTACAACCTGTTGTCTTTTGGAAGGCCAGGAAGGACCCTTTAGGGCATCTCAGATGGCACTAAACACATGTGAGCAACTGTGGTACTTAGGGAAGGGATTGTACCCCTGCACTGGGCACTGGTGAGGCCACACCTTGAATCCTGTGTTCTGTTTTGGGCTTCTCATTACAGGAAAGACATTGAGGTGCCGGAGCGTGTCCAGAGAAGGGAGCTGGGGAGGGATACGGAGCACAAGTCCTGTGAGCAGCAGCTGAGGGAGCTGGGAGTGTTCAGCCTGGAGAAGAGGAGGCTCAGGGGAGACCTTATTGCTCTCTACAACTACCTGAAAGGAGGGTGCAGAGAGGTGGGAGTTGGTCTCTTCTCCCAAGTAACGAGACAGGAGGAGGGGAAATGGCCTCAAGTTGCACCAGGGGAGGTTCAGATTGGATATTAGTAATAATTCTTTCACGGAAAGGGTTGTCAGGCATTGGAATGGTCTTCCAGGGAAGTGGTTGGGTCACCACACCTGGAAGTATATGAGACTTGCAAATGTGATACTTAGGGGCATGGTTTAGTGGTAGACTTGGCAGTGCTAGGTTAACGGTTGGAACTGGTGATCTTAAAGGTCTTTTCCATCCTAAACACTTCTATGTTTCTATGAACTCTCCAAGTATTTGGGATGACCCATTCTCTGGAGACCCCCTTCCCTTTGCAGTTACTGTTACTGAGACAGTTTAGACTGGATATATGCTATGCATAGATAACATGAATCTCATAATAAATTTCCGTAATCCCATATCTCAGATGGTTTACGTCTACTGTACGAAGTTGAAATATTTATGTTTGGAGAATTTGGGTACCTAGATATTTTTAAGATCAAGAAAAGAGTTTCTATACTGGAGATTCATTAACACTTCCTAAGACCCTATTTCACATTTCTCACAAGAAGATCAAGTATTCCAGAAACTCCCTACTCTGTTCTTTAGAAATCTTCCAGTTTTCAGTTTAAATTCATGTGGGAAACTGCAAAAGAAACTGTATATGTAGATAATTCCTTGAACATGGAACCTTAAAGACTACAGAGGAAACCTGCAGTATTGCCACATTTTATGATAGAGTTTTGTCTCCAGAGACAAGGGTTTTAGAACATTCTGAATATTCACTAAAAGTAAATTAGCATAGCTAGCTCCATGTCCTCAGTAAAATAAAGTCAGTGATGTCCAACTAGGGGTCTGCTCCTCCCATAAAATGAATTCAATATAAATATATAAGTATTTAAAAGATATCTTTGAAAAGAAAGCCAAGCAAAACCAAATTTATTAAGACTCAGTAAAACACCAAAGGAGAAATACATTCTTATTGTATTAAACAATAAAGTAGTATATATTTAAATAATCTTGTTTTTATCAGCTGACACTACTTTATGGGTAACTGAATAACACTTGGATTTTAAAAGACATGTTAAAATGCTTCTAGGTAATCTAATTAATTTCTTTATTATAGCAACTTCTCTTAGCTTATGCATATTTACTAGCCACCTTTGAGTATGAAACTATGTTCATGAAATCTTAATTCCATTTCTCACATTACACAAACAGAGTAATGATCCTTGGTATCCAAAGCAACTATCAAGGGGTAATAGCTAGTATACAGCTTATTTTTATCTTACTGTACTGCATACACTAAAAGTCCTTTTCCTTTCCTCTCAGCTGAAGGATATAGGATGGTTGTTTACTCTCCCTGTCTCTATTTTTGTTTCTCCAACAGGATTATTCAGTTTACTAAAGACTTCACAGTTACCATGTAAAACTAACTGAAATTAAAGGAGCAGCTCTTCTGAGTGGTTCACACTTGTGAATTTGTTTCTGCACCTAATCAGTTCATATTTAATGTAATTATACATAAAAATGTATGTCCATGCTTTTGGAAGAACATCTTCCAAAATTCATCTAAAGGAACATTTTCCATCAGTTTTACTTAGCTTTGGGTTGTACCTTCATGTACAAAAAACTCTCTGAGATTTTGCTATTAATTTAAGAAAGCATATGAAATGCTGGTGAAAATACCTCCTTCTTTTGAAAAGCTATGGAACAGACATTAAACTCCTGTTTTTTCTCTGTCAGAGATGCAGAGTCCAAACAACTAGATGTCTGCCTCTGAAATAGCTGTTCACTCTCTCTTCTCCTTTGCCAGTGGAAGCAGTTTACTCCAGAGCTTGCTTATTTGATGAACTTTTGTATGGTTCCCTGGAAGTGTTTATTTCCTTCCATGGATGTCAAAGGCAGCAACTGCCTCAATATTAGACATTTACCTTTTAAAGGATTAAATTGGGACACATGCGTCATATCCTGAACTATTTGTCTCTCTTGTGTTATGACTTAAGGGAATCAAAACCCTTTGCAGAAAACCCATTAAGCTGCACACTTTTATTGTGCCTTTGCTCATGCAAACCAGTGCTCTTTCACATTTTTTAATGAGTATGCTTAGTGTTACAAAAACCCAAATACCCCTTGTTTACTATAACCACAACTTAGCATCTAGATTACACAGGAGGAAATCATTAAAGCTCAGTTTTTGAGTAGTCTCTGTTGGCACCGGGCAAACTAAAAACTGGAGAAAATGGTGAGGGGGCCTATTTTCTAGATCCAATATGTTAGCTGCTCTGATCTTCTCCATGACTTGGTGCCTTTACATCTCTAGGAGCCTGTCAGAGGGAGTTGCCGTTTTGTCTGGTGGAGGATCGGTTTGTATATTGCTCAGTAGGAAGTGATATGACTGCTGCGCTTTCATGTATAAGTTGGTTTATCTCTTTTTGTTTTTCACTTGGTCTCTTACGAGTTCATTCAAAAAGTATAAATTGTGGCCATTAGTATGGAAATCATAACATAGATCACCCTTGAAAGTGTGGAAAGGAAAAGTAAAGAAGAAAAAGAAAAGAAAAAAGCCTCATCAATCCCACATATTATTTTGATCATTGAACAGATGCAGTGCATTCAAATTAGTTTACTCAAATGGTATGTGATTTCTGCTTTCCTGACTCTTGATGTCAGCCGTAACAGGCTGTAGGAAAAAAAAAAAAATCATGTGTTTGGTTTTGAGCATTCTATTATCAAGTACATAATGACTTTGGAGGAGGTAGATACTGCAAATGAATTACACTAGAGAGTAAGTGACAGAGTTTCTGCTATATAATTTTTGCTGTGTGCATATTATGCTGCTTTAAGGGTAACAATAGCACTTCGGTTTCAGCAGACATAATAACACCCCTAGGCAAGCGAGTTCTTTTTTCTATCAAAAATACTTTCTTCTCAAGTAAAATATAATTCATTTCCTGCGTTACATTCCCAGAATAACAGTATCTCACATTATATTCAAGTGAAAAATAACATATAAATGGTTTTCTGATTCAAGAAGTCTGAATAGTACAGATTGACCAACAGAAATTTGAGCTTCAACAGGGCAAAATGGTTTCTGTGCTTTAAAATGAGGGTGGAAATGGCTGTATTTTGACCAAGATCTTTGTAGATGTAAAAATTGAATTTTGCCATTTTAAAATGGATGCAAGCAGGAAATCATACAAAGATGTGTTCACTTGACAGTTCGAAGGTGTGTAACATCTGCAACTTGGTACACAGCGCAAGTAACAGAAGGACCTGTCTTTATTTTGATTACTTTCTCTGCCATTTCCACTGGTGTTAATGAGAACCAGCTTGTATATAGTTAGGATTCCCCTTGCAGAGTTAAACTGGGTCCACAGATTGCCAAAACCCTTTGTGCCACCATGCCAGACTCTTTGACGAGCTAAGTCCAGAACCTGTCTATGCTTCTTCTGCACTTCTGCTACAGCCTCTCAAAAGCAATATATATAAAGAAAAAGAGTGAGGAAGTAGTCTGTGGGCATTTCTCTGGGTGTCAGTAACTAGAAGGAGGTGTTTGGACCACAGATGCTGACCCCGAAAAAGCAGTGTCAAGACTGGCAGCAATGGAAATTTGGACCAAAACAATTTGCCATTGCAGCCCTCCTTGGCAAACATAGATATTGTACCAGTCTTTCAGGATGTCCAAATTAGCCAGCACAAGCGTGATCTCCCAAGTCCTTTTAAAACACAGGAGAATAAATATTCAGATGGTCTTTTTCTATATAAGGTGAAAAACAGAGCAAAGGATGATGCAAAAACTTGATAAATCCATTTCTAGCTCCACATCATTGCAAAGTAAGAGCAATGAGAGTATTTCTGGATCCTCATATGTGAAGTTTAAAGAGAAAACAAATTTAAAGGGCACCTTGAATTTTAGAGCTATTGGTATTTCTAAAAATAAAATAATAAAATAAAATAAAAAATAAAAGTAAAATAAAATAAAATAAAATAAAATAAAATAAAATAAAATAAAATAAAATAAAATAAAATAAAATAAAATAAAATAAAATAAAATAAAATAAATGAAGACTGATGTTGGGAAAGAAGTGATTCTTCTGAAAACCTCAGGAAATATTAAAGAACTAAGTTTCTTGGAAAGTTCAGAGTGGCAAAACTAGAATGAATAAAAGCTAAAAGAAAGCAGGCGTTTGGTTTTAGTTCCATTAGGTCTTGCTGAGGATGAAAAATAAAATGGGTTCATTTTTGTATAGCAACAACAGAGAACTGAATGTTCCTTCTTGTACAATGCTTTTAAGTAGAAAGATTCATATCTTACTGAAAATTTCACCAATCTGCTTTTTCCCCTGATTCTCAGACCACAATCAAGCAAATTAGAGCTGTATGTTGTTACTATAGTAATAAATGTTTCAGTGCATAAAAAGAAATTGTGCAGTCTAAGATACATATCTCCCAGGGAAAATGGAATGCAATTTTTCATAATTTTGACCACTCAGTGCTTTTGTAGCTGTGGGTTCTAAGAAATGGATGTCCCTATGTCAATGCAAATGTTTTCCTACTCATTTGTCATTTTCAGAATGAACAGGCATTTGAGTCACAGCTAAAAGGATGTTCCAAGTTGGTGGTGTAAGCAAGGAGACTGGGCTTACAATACAATTTACGTCGACATGTTACTAGGCATAACTCATTGTATTTGATGTCTTCTACCAGCTTAATTTTCAAACTTTGAATTTAATAAATTCTTAAAGAAACAGAAATAATTTTACAGTTTAGTTGTTAATCCACATATGAACAAGTGGATTTTATGTACATTTATACATAAAATAGATCTGTACTTCTCAATCTTCATGCATGGGTGTGCGTATAATAAGATAGATGTGTAAACATACACAGCAGTTGAATTCTAAGAATAAATTAGTCTAGACCCAATTAAAAATAAAAATTACTACCATGTCAGATAAAATTAAAGCATAATGCTGCAGACCCTATTACAAAAATGAAATAAATAACGGTAATTTAAAAATATAATTTAATACACAGTTCAAATGGCAAGTAACTCATTACTTGCAAGTAAAACATGAAGATCTGTAGGTAACAGTGAATTCCAGTCTTCAGATGAATTTAAAACATGATGCTTTTACTGCTAAAAAACCCCCCAAAACATTAAACTATGAATGCCTTTGAGTTAGAGTGTTGGGTTTTGGGAGATGTAGAAAAGGTACTGAGAGAAGATATTTAGCTAAGCGGACAATGAATGAAGAACGTGGTCAACTAACAGATATATTTGTCTCCATTTTAGCTGGTGATCTAGAAACATCTTCTATTCAATAGAGAGGTGCAGAAAGAATATGATTAGTCTCACCCCAGAGCATGGATCATGCCTTCCACATCTCTATTCCTCTCAAGGACTACAGGAAACACAGGAGGACTGGCCGAGCTGTCAGTGCCTATGCTACACATGTATAAAGTTCATGATCCTTAACACTTGAGACAGCTACCTAGAAACCACAGCGAAATGCCTCTTAATGGAGACTTTTAAGAATGTGTCAGACATGAATCTGTCAAGAATAATGGCAGGTTGTTTGAGACTATTCTGAATTTGGAGATGGACTAGGTGATCTTTCCATCTCTACATGTGTCTGATTATAAAACACTGGTAAAAGTCCTTGTGTGGATGTGTACGGTGGCAGAGGCACTAAACACAAACAGGAAATATCAAGCAGGTATCATTTCAGTATCCTGAAGCACAGGATGCTAAGCTTGTGTTATACACTCTTTGTTCATCACAGTTGTGAAAAGCAGATGTTTGTTTCTGCATTTACTTTTCTTTTACTGCGTGAAGAGTGACTTGACCAGTACTTTGAAACCATGAATGTGAGAATCCATCCACACAAACCAACTGTCCTTCTCTGTTCCCCTTCCTTTGTTTTATAGCAAGAGCACAGTTCTGGCTTCCACAGCAAAGTCAATGCAGATCACAGAATAAAAAATTTCAGTTTGTGGATATTACTTCTGCTATGCTATTTTCCTGTTTGTTCCACAAAGCTGAAGAGACCCATGGTTTAATTTAGACCAATGTATAAGTTACAAATCCCTATCCATACCGACATCAGGCGTGTCATACCTCCACCCATCCTTATTTGAAGGCTTGAGGAGCACCCTGTGGAGTCATCCCTCTGGCACTCACTCCCACTGTTTCCAACTGGGTAGTCTCCCCTTGTCAGGTGTATTTCCCCTGGTAGAAATATTGCCTTTAAATCCAAAATGGAGTGTCAAAGTGAGGAGGAGATTCATAATATTGTCTTTCTTCTGTGTCCTGTTAAAGCAAATACACAAAAGGCTCTTCTAAAATACTTTATGTGTGGTGTGTATGGATAAGAGAATGCAGGATTTGAACAGAGTCAGAGGTAAAGAATATACCCCAAAATATTTATTACAGAAGGTATTTGCACTAGTCAGAGCCTACTTTAGAAGAAGATCTTTATACAAAAATGATATCATCTCACACCATTTCTGGTAAAAGGGGTTTGCCAAGTTGCACGCACGAAGCAGCATATTGCTGACAGAGAAACTGTCAGTTACATAAAGCTGTCTGCAAGAAAATCTGCCTGCATGTGTACAAAGCCAGTGAAAACATGGCACACAGCTGATGAGTGATTACATCGGTTGTGCCGGCTCTCTGAAATGACTGTTCACTTTGAGATATTCAGATGTGAAGCTGTATAAAATGTAGACTTGGTGATTTTTCTTTAGAAGTGGTGAAAAATATTAGTGTTTTGGTTTTTTTGGTTGAATTATTTTTCATTTCTCTGTTGGGAGTGGGCTGGTATTTTGAAAAACGATGTTAGCCTAGAAGTCAAGAGACCTTGATTAATTCTCTAATCTACCACAGACATCTTGTATAACCTTGGTCATGGCATGAATCTTTTTTGCCTTCTAGTTTTCCATCTTTACAGTAAAGAAAATGATATTGAAGTGGTGGTTAAATAGATTAGCCGTTCTAGGGGGCTGTCTTGGTTATCCTTATTTTTATTTTCCAGTGATTGGAGGGAGAGTATCTGTTGTCAGCCTTTCATAAGCTTTCTTTCTTGTTACTTTGAAGAAATTTCTGAGCTTTGCTGATGACACACTTCAACAAAACATTTTTTTTCCTTACCCCTCTACTTCTTTATATACTGTGTCAGTCTTCCTGTCTGTCAAGGCATCTTTATGCTAAAGGATGACTAATATGAAAGTTTCAGTGAAAGCACGGTGTCACCAGAACAGAAAAATTATCCAGCAGCTGCTGGACTGTAAAGTCAATGGCCAAACTCCTACTCCTTTGATAGGTTGTTGTATGAGGACCATGTGAAATCAGTGATGGTGGCACTGAACTTCCATTATGTCAGTACTTGAACAAAACCAAACCTTGGGCAATAATGTAGATTCACCTTAAAACACATATTCTCTTAGTGACAAAGATACCATCCTTGTACATTAGCAGTAACAAATCATATCAGCTAAGATCACTATGTGGACAATAATATCAGTCACGCCTTTTTGCAGAAAATTTTAAGCTGTGTACAGTAAGAAATATGAACTCCTGTTGTTTCCCTTTTTAAACATGGCCTGCATTAGCTTCAGCACTGTGTTGAGTCAAAAATTTTAAACATAGCTTAGCTGTATACATACTTGATGGCAAACTTATAGAGTTTACTGAAATACTTAGCCAAGTTAGATAATAAGGGCTGGAAGAAATAAGCTGATCTCTAAGATCAGTTTCCCATGGCTGAAAGCAACTGTGGAACTAACCTGGAAAATAGGATTCATCCCACTAGATTTTAGCCATTGAAAATTAAGCCAATCATGTAAATTCCCTCTGAAGTCCAAGGGAGAGACAGATTTCTTCAAAGTCAGTCCATAATAAAATAACTGTCTAAAGGGTAATGAGTCATCTTTTAAAGATTCTTGTGTTTCCACTCATTATGAAGGACCTTGATGACTAGGTTAGACTAGATGACAAACTTTCAGATGATTGAAGTTAGATAAATGAACTTCTGACCTGCTAACAGAAGAGTGCACAAAACTTCCACTCCACCCATCCCAAGCTCCAAAGCAGTTTTCACATAAAACTAACATGTGCTTCAGAAAAATAAGTATTTAACTGAAATTTAAGTGGTTTTGAAAGTCCTAGAAAGGCATGTTTCCATCTTGATTTCTAACTGTATCTCTGAAACTTTTGTAAAAATCTGAACTATTATCCTAATTCATGGAATTGTCATTAACTACCTGTATTTTCTGTGTCTTCCTCATTTTCTTGACTCTCTTTCTGCCATGACATTTTCTACAAAAATTTGTGTGAACAGAGAAGACAACATATAATATTACGGAGTAGGCAATAATTTAGAGCCCACAGAGGAATAAGGATCAGAGACTAGAGACACTGAAAGTGACCAGAAAATGGGATTTGTTGGGGTTAAAGGTGTCTGGAGGGGGAACATGTGCATTCACATTGTTTGGAGAGGGATTACTGTGAAAAAGAATCATTAATTCCACCATGAGAACAGATCCTTAGAACAGAAAATTGTGAATGGCAAAGGCAGTCTGTGACTGAAAAGCATCCTGATCAGAGTGAAGAAAAACTCATGGATGACCTTCCATATTAGGAAAAATGACATGGGCAGATTCTCACCGAGACAGCTCAGGAATAGGTGTTGCATGGCTGAATTACAGACAGTCAATGAACAAAGCAAGGAGATGATTGAAATTTGTTATTCTGAAAGGAGAATATGAAAAAGGAGTCATGTTACTAGGGGATCAGCCTTGGAGCAATCAGTAATTAACCTTTTCACTAAACGTTTTGCCACACAAAGTAGATGTGCACTAAGAACAGTTACTGAAGATGCATTTTTCAGATGCATTTCAATATGGTGCAGAACTGGAAAGTCATCCTAGATGACTTAAATACCCTGAAAAAGGGTTAAGAAAAGGTGAAATAACAATGAATGGTACTGGAGGTGAAGATCATGGACTTGGGGACTGTAAATAAATTTTGCTTTAAGTAGAAATTTGTCATATGAAAAACTACAAAAGGCAATTACAGAGAACCAACAGCACAGGTACACCTGTGTTAGCAAATTAAAGATGCCAGGGCAAGGGTCCAAGCACTGCAACCCAGGATGGAACCTGGTAAACTGCTGTAACTGTCTTTGGTACCTTTTTGGTCAGGGTCATTTGGAACTCCCTGGCACAGTTCAGTCATTAGGCTAGACCAGGGACTCCACCCAACACAAAGTTTGAGTACAATCACTCTATCTGAAGGCCTAGAGAATTTTATAGTATAGTCATGGTGAGAGCAAGTCATTTATTTTGAGGTCAGGTAATGGTTAATGACACTGTTTAATGTGTTAGTACAGACATATCTGATAACATCTGCCTACGTTAATATGAACACAGAATATATTAAAATGGTCCTTCCAGTAAATACACATCACATAATGAACAGGTTGCCCAAAGAAGCTGTGGGTGCCCCATCCCTGGGAGTGTCCAAGGCCAGGCTGGATGAGGCTTCGAGCAACCTGGTCTAGTGGAGGGTGTCCCTGCCCATGGCAGGGGGGTTGGAACTGGATAATCTTTAAGGTCCCTTCCAACCCAAACCATTCTGTGATTCTATAATAACTTCGTAACAAACCCCATTACCCCCCAACAATGTGCTTTTTCCTGTCAAAAACAACACTTAGTGGCCAAGAGGAGTGTGTTTTGAAGGAGGTCCAATACTGTGACAGACAATTTTATGTCTCCATGTGCTCAACTTGTTGATGCAGGAGACCCTGATTTTTCAGAAAGCAGACTACCTTGGCATAGCTCCAGCTGTCTCATCCCTTACACTTCAAGACCTGTTAGCTGAAAAAGCTTTTTCACTACTGAGCAATGCCTGACAATAGTAAAAGGCAGATGGTACTTCGTCACTCTCCATTAGAAACAAACAGCAACACAGGAGCATTCTGGCAGCAACTTTTCACTTAAGCACTAGCATGGCTGCAAAAATCTGATGGAGTCTCCTTAGTGATTTGAGTAAAGTTTAAATTAAACCAGATTTCAGCCAAGTTCACCCACCTCACTGACAGGGAAGGCATCTAGTTATCTCACCCCCCCCCCCCCCCCCCCCCACAGAGCCCGATCTGTTCTCTTTTCCATTTTCCCTTCTAGAGATACTGAAACTATGTTATGGCAAGAGCATGTAAGGCCTGATCCAAAGAATATTTAAGTGGATAAGGTCTCCTTCACTTTAAACATGTCCTCTGCATCAGGTTCAGCACTGTTCATGTTGCATTCTGGCTCCTCCTCCATAGAGCTCCCTCCTGACTAATATGTACAATACCGACATTCATGGCAATACACCAGCGCCCTGGGCAATTCCAAATCCCATCCTATGGCTGTACTTTGATTCATGCTCCAGCACAACATGGAAGTCTTTCTGAGTCTATTCCGTGCTGAGAATCCAGGAACAGGTGAAACCTTCACCATCGAGAGCTGCAAGGCTGCAGCTGATGTAGCCTTTGTGTAGGTTTTCGGATATACAGCTGTCCTCTAAAGATGAAGGGAAAAAAAAAATCTCATTTTAATAGCAACTAAAAAAACTTTTATTTCTAATAAAACTGGCTTTGTGCATTACAAATACTGTCTATCGTTCCTCCTAATGCCATCAATTATCTGTCCATATTACTCTTTTTTTCTTTTTTCATTTAATGCCCCTCAGACACTGCCATTTCTCTTTTATTTATTTGAGATGATTATTTCTGGCTTTTATGAGACAGTTTTATGAGACATGACCAGAATTATGGAACAGTTCTCAAAAATGCTACATTATCCCTGATGTGCTGTAATTAGATGACAACAAATGCAGCTTTTTATGTATGTTAGCTAGCTTGTGAAGGAAAAACCAATAGCCCATTTATAAAGGTTTTTTATAGTTTTTTCCTGAAGCAAAACTAATACATAGCTTGAAGCCCCTTGATTTATTTTGGTAGGTTTCAGACCAACATAAAAATCCTCAAAACAAAGGACATAACAGGCTATGACATTGCCTACTTCCAGTAACTCATTGCCATGTATTTAAATCTACACACCAACAAACAAATGGTAAATCAAGCATTGTGTAGCTGAGACCTATATGAATGTCTTGCAAACAATGCATTCCCTGCTCAGGATTTAGCATTCATCTTGTGAAATATATATTTAAAAATCTGGTGGTGGACAGTCTATGGACAAGAGCTGGAAATACAGCTTACCTTTAAAAATACAAGATTACTTAAGGTGACTTTTTGTTTCTCTAAGGAGGGAGACTCCACAATCTCCCTGGGCAACCTGTGCCAGTGCTCAGGCACCCTTATAGTGAAAAAATGTTTCCTGATGTTTGGACGTAACGTCCTGTGTTTCAGTCTGTGCCCGTGGCCTCTGGTGCTGTCACTGGGCACCACTGAAAAGAGCCTGCTCCATCCTCTTTGAACCCTCCTTTTAGGTATTCATATACATTAATAAATCCCCCCTGAGCCTTCTGTGCTCTTGGCTGAACAGTCCCAGCTCCTGTTCTTTCCTCATAGGAGAGAGACCTCAGTCCCCTAATCATCTTCATGACCCTTTACTGGACTCTCTCCAGTATGTCCATGTCTGGTCCTGAGGACCCCAGAACTAAACATAAGACTCCAGAGGTGGCCTCACCAGTGCTGAGTAGAGGGGAAGGATCACATTCCTTGAGGGGCTGGCAGTGCTTTACCTAATGCAGCCCAGGATAACATTTATCTTTGCCGCCAGGGCACGTTGCTGGCTCATGTTCCACTTGTTGGTCACGTACTGATGGAACAAGGCGCTGCAGAAACAGGTCTTCTCTTTCTGTGTCTATTCCCCATAAATAACTGGAAAGATGTTCTTTACAGAGTTAGGGAGAGAACTTTTAAAGCACAAGGATGAATGAATATTCAGAAAATAATTCTTAGCTGACAATCATCGTAAACCCTTAGGATGGATAGCTGATTTAACTCTACAGTCATCATCTGAGTTATTCAACACAGGCTGCCTTTGCAGACCTCATCAACAGTTACTGAGACTTAAGGCCTGATTCATCTCATGTCAACGTAGATATTTAAATATGCTAGATGAATCATAAATTAAGGTACATATTTCAGTGTAAGACAGGCTAAACTCTGTTGCAGATCCCTAAAGATAGGGGAAGTGGATTCTACTATATACAGAGAAGGCATAATTCCTTTAGAAGGTAGTATAAATATTCAGGGCTTCATTAGAAGTAGCAATTTTGACCTAATGCTAACTCTGACCAAGCTGGACCCCACCTTCATGTCTTGATTTTTCCTGATGAAAGCTGTTTATAAAGAATTATTCTCTTTTTTATTGTTTTGATTAAATCGGAGATTCTGAGGAACAAAACTGACGTCATCACCCCACAAATAAAATAAACTCTGCTTGAACATAGTATGGAACTGCCTGAGTCTGAGACTTCATATTCTTCCATTTGAACCATCCTATCATTAGTATTGACACCGTTCCAAGTAAGAAATGCAGCCTGCTGTCTCTACATATTTAAAATGGTGAGATTTAGATCTTGGTTTTTCTCCATGTAGTTTGTCTCATGGAAGAATAAGAAACAGGAGAAGGGACAGAGGTTTTTTGGTTATGAATCCTGGTTTTAATAGCTTAGTGTCTCTTATATTAAAAAAAATAAAATTATTTTCAATTTTTTGTGCCTAATTTTCTCTTTCTTCTAAGGGCACTTTTATTCCAGAGCCCATATCCAATACTCCAGTAAGTGCAAATATTTATTTTCGAGATGTTCTTTCCTTTGTTCATGCTCTTTGTGATGCATGAAAACCAATTTGCTTTTCTCCTAGATGCTAAAACATCTTTCCCATCTGCCCCTGTAGGTGGTAATAAGAAAAAGAGTTAGGCCAGCTCTCCAGTATTTTACAGATAAATTTTAACCATGAATGAATTTGTTGCTTCTGAAAATAGGACGACTAATAGCAGTGGCTGTAGCTGAGTGAAATCTTTGGCAGTGCTGTGCTTTCTTGGCCCAGCTCAGTTTCTCAGGTATCTTCCATGGGAATGGGCATTTGAATTCTGTAGGTAGACACTGAACTTTTCTTATTTCCTTTCCTTTTTTCCCTTTGGATTCCTCTGTGTCTAACAGTTAGTCTAACAGGTAACATACACCAATCATCGACATTTTCCACAGCATAGGAGTCTCAGAACTCCTTCTGGAGATTCAGAAGCACATGCTGGTAATTCAGACAAGCTGGAGAATTCGGTCCCCTGGGTCCCTTCTGATGACTGATGTACATATAAACCCCCAGGCCAGACTTTTATTTAATCATTGGAGCAGAACAAATGACTAAAACTACTTTTAAAATTTAGATTCCTGGCAACATTGATTTTGTAAAGAAGCTGAAAGGGTAAATGACAAGTTCTGATTTTTCTACTGAACCATCACCATTTACAAAACTAACAGGAGCAGCAGAAATGTAGTCTCCTAAAAAATCACTCTCTGTTGCTTTTCTTCTATGGGAAAATATTCACAAACAGCATTCGTTAGAATAATTAAAGATTAACTTTTATCTCCTCTTCCTACCACCTCAGCAGGCAGTGCCCACTTCATGGCAAAATTCTAGCAGTTACCATTTGGATACAATCTTGAATCACTAAGATAACTTCAAAGTTGTCTTGTAAACAACCACCTCTTTATGAACAGCACAAATGAGAACTGGGTTTTTTTGGAAATAAGAGGAAATAAGGTGAAACACTCACCTTCACCTGACATGACATTAATTTGGAATTATATCTCCAGAAATAAGCAACTTCTGGAATCATTTCATGAACTGTTTTGTTGCCATGATAATAAGCTATGCATGTGTAACTGTGCACTATACGGGAAATAAAAAATTACCTTCTATTTCTATTATGATCTGTTTACACTATACAGATATTAGTATGTCATGCCAAATCACAACCCCATTATGCAAAAAATTATTCAACCATATTTAAACAAGTTCTTGAGCTTCAGATCTTAAATTTAAAAACGTTTTTATACTTGCATAGATATTAATAAGAAAAAAATCCAGTGAAAGTTGGAGCTGTTTTCTTCATTGAACTGAACACATAGAACTGCAAATATTCAGTTACTGCATCCTAGTGAATAAAGATGAAAAGGCAGAACCTTAGCGCTGGGGTTTTTTTGGTACTGATATTGCTGATTCCTCCATCTTTAAAGATGAGTGTGAGTTTAAGTTTTCTTATGAAATGATTGCCTGAACGACTTTAGATTTAAATATTCCTCATCCAAATCTCTGTTGAAGTAATTTCACCCAAGTCAGAGCCAATTCCTGCTATAGAAGTAGAGCAATGCCCCATGA
The DNA here is from genome assembly GCA_027574665.1 of Rhynochetos jubatus. Classification (NCBI taxonomy): domain Eukaryota; kingdom Metazoa; phylum Chordata; class Aves; order Eurypygiformes; family Rhynochetidae; genus Rhynochetos; species Rhynochetos jubatus. The sequence continues at coordinate 4,591,507 of CM050653.1, read as the reverse complement.
GCTTGGGGGCATCAAGGAAGAGTTTGAAAGGGAGCAATGAGGCTTTATCACCCCATTAACTTTCCACTCTCATCCATGAGCAATAACACCCTCAGAAGATGCGATCAAGGTGTGTTTTGTCTTACAGGATCGTAGGTCATGAAACCTAAATTGGCTTAATGAGATCACCTTGTGGGACTATCAGCACTGATTATGCCATTTAGGGGGAGAGTGCAAGCCCACTGCAAAGTAATCACTTTCCTCTTCCAAATTTCCATATTGTTTGGGAAGATATATTTTTAGCAACAGAAACATTTGTTCTGAGAATAAGGATTTCTTAGGAGTTTCTCAGAGGCTGCCATTCCTGCCCTTTTTATTGGGACATGAATCAACAACTCGTAAGTACTCACAGGGGAATCCTCTAAAAGAACTATTTTGATACTGGGCCCATTTAAAGATTTTTGTCCCCTTTTCACTATGACATGTACATGTTCAAGGACAAAACACCCTCTGTTTCCTGATCAGATCTGATAGTCAGCTGAAAATGAAAGGATTTCAGGTCAGTATTACTACCAGGTGGGAAGTAGGGAACTCAGGCCTCACAACATTTCACAAAAAAGACTCACTCAGTGACACTGTTTTGCAAATAAGTACATTTTTATAGAATGGAATTAAAACTTCTTTTTGTTATAGTCAGATATTTTACATGTTATTTGTCCAAGTATGTTCAGAAGCATAGACAATTTATATCTTTTCTCTTGTTATTGTTACCTTCTCTGAAAGCTTATATTGCCCCTGGGAGCAAAGCAAAGTTTTCCTGTTTTGCAGATGTGAAGAGTAGCGGTAAGTAAACTTGCTTTTTTTGGTTTGACTTTAAACTTATGCATAGCAATGATATGATGAGCAGCTCGTAAAAGCTAAGATTAATATAAACATCAGCAAAGAGGAATTTCAAGAAAACAAATAGAATTTAGAGAGTATACCCATATTGCCAAAAAGTCAATATGACAAAAGACAAAATGAACAGCATTTAAAGGACTGTTTCTGTGAAATATCCAGAGGATAGGCAGTCAACAGCAATGCCACTGTCATTGTGCAGATTGACAAAAATGATGGTTCACCATCTGGTGACCACAAATTAATGGGAAATGAAACTTGTGTGTTCGAGAGCTAATGTTTGCAATATACTGACACAGAGCTTTCTCTGGCCCCTTGCTGCTGCTAGCAGGGTGTGCATTACTTGTCTAGCACGGACTTGCACTGAATAATAAACCAGCCAGCTTTGTATGGGCAAGAGGCTTTTGTCAAAACGTATTTTGTGCCACCACGGAGAATAGGTAGTAGCAATGCAGCATAACTTCCCACCATCAGTTACGTTAGACATGATGAGGTGGAAGTTTCTTCATGCAGCACTGATACTCTGCAACTGGGTAGATTCCTAATAATTACTATTACTTGGAAGTAATTGAGAAAGAAAATGAGCTTCTATTCCTGCATCATCTGACTCACAGTACCACATCTAGTTTTATTCAGCATCTGTACATGGTTGACTTTGTGTTTTTAGCACATTGATCATAGAATAATTTTAGCCAATACTGAAAGAAGGGCTTGATCCAAAGCCCACTCTAGTATTTATGTTGATTTCTGTCAGTTTGGATCAATATTTTCACAAGTTCATTAAGTTACTTTAGTAGTACTGACTCACAAAGAGTTTGTGGGGAGTGATAAATATCTTTTTATTAAAGGTTTCTTGAAAATAACAATAAAAGGAAAAAAACCCTGGATATTTTTCAAGCACAGTATCCATATCACCTTTGTCACAGAGTCGCAAGTGATCTTTTAGATTTGCAAAGACGATGAAGAAGATAGCTTTGCTATTATTAATGGGAAGCCCATCTCAGCTGAAACAGACAGACCAGGTGAAGTAAATAAGCCTTTGGCAATTAAATAATAGGGCCATCCAGGGTGACCTACCTAAATTAGGTTAGACTTAACAGTTTGTTAGTAAATGGAAGAGGATGGGTGAGCCTGATAAAAAGAATTAGAAACAAACCTCAGGTGAGAGGGGTGATGTAGCAGAGTGAGAGGAGAAAAGCAGTCTCTGCTGGGGTTTAAGGCAGTATCAACAACAAAGAATAAGATACAGTGGATATCAGATTGTGAGAGGCTGAAATCTTGAGTAAGAATTTCTTGTATACGTAGAAGATAACACTTTCAAAGATGATCAGAAAGAATTAGATATGGAATATCCCTATGTTGACAGAGACTCCTAGTTCAATAGACTGGTTGATAGATATGATGATAGTTTTAGTGGTTGACAAGGGAAACAGTGTGATGCATTAGTCAAAAGTCTAAGAACTGCGTTACAGCTCTTGTGTTTGAAACCTCAGGCGAGTTTTCCTTGGAAAACAGAGCACAAAGAATTTAATTAATCTGATAGCAGGGACATCTAGGATACAGGTATCCAGACTGTAGAGTTCAGGAACCTAACTGATCACTCTTGGTGTTCTGGTAAAATTAGCATATAACCCACATAAAAGGGTAGAGCAATAGTAAATGAAGATTCTCTGAAAGATATTATAAGAGTCTAGAAAGATTAGATGCCAGAAAAGAAAAATTCATGGATCTTGGGGAAGGAAAACTTGAAAAAGTGCCTAAACAGCTCTGGAGCAGATGGGTTGAACTGGTCAAGAGAGAGGGGAGAATATGCATATCCTGATTTTTGGTCAGGGAGACACTAGAGGTGGTGGTGAGCATGGTGTAAGAAGTAAGCATGGAATTAAAAACAGAGGTGAGAGAGGATAATAGGGAATGAAGGGACAGGAACTCCAGGGGGCAGCTGCAGACTATGAAAGGGTAAGACAATAGTAGTTGGAAATGAAATTGAATACTATGGGTTGTTTTCTTAAATAGTTATTAATATAAAAATATTTAATAAAAGAGAAAAATCTCATACTGTTGAGGAGAAGTGCAGCTGCAGCTTAAAGTCAAAGATGGGATCATAGAATTAACACAGAAAAAGAGTACTGAGAAGATCATGAATGACCAGTTTGGTTTTTTAGATGAAGAAAGAAAAAGGAGGGAAAAGTTTTGATGGTAAGAAGTTTAGAAAGTCTGAGGTGAAAAATATGAGAGCAGGGGAAAGGAGGAGTTGAGGCTCACAGGTAAAACCTATTTTAATTAAAATAAAGACAAAACCAAAAATTCTCCACATTTTCTTTTTTTTTTTTTTTTGTACCTTGGAATAAGTTCATCACTTCTATAATGACTGTGGTCATACTGACTGAAATTTTCTAGATCATAAGTGACAAATTCACTGATATCAGGGAGCTTTATATTAAGGAATTGACAGCTAGTGAAGACTTCTTAACACCCAACCTCACATTGTTTATGGTGTTGGAAATACACTGAGAACTGAGCATCTTGAAAGTTTCAGGTCAGAATAATAAGTGTATAACTTATGGGACAGTCATATAATACATGGTCTGCAGGGAATAAGGGAAGAGGGAAAAAAAATTCAAAAGATTAGCAGTTGTTTGAAGAATTAATTGTTCTTTTGCAACAGTTGCCATTTAATATCCTTTGCAGATATTAAACCATGAGATGCAGCAGCATTTCTCCAAAACAGACAAAGGTAATTCTCAAGGTGTAGGTATACAGCCACTTCAATCTAGCACAAGCTGGTACTCCGCACTGAGCTTTTGTTCTATCCTAGCATTCATGTGGATGCACAAAGAAATGGATTAAAGATTTTATCAGCTGGAAACTGATTAACTTTGTGTGTTTCTTTTAGCTGAACCAATTGCTCTGGCTGGCTGCAGAAACACAGGCGTTAGTAAAGAGGAGGTGAGGAAGTGATCATGGATGGCTTTCTCCTATCAGGACACTAATATGTGCCAAAATGATGACTAAATTTGAGGTAAGCTGGGATTTAAGCTTATTATTCTTGAATGTATCTAGTTTCAAGGGAGCTGTAGTATGTGTGGAGATGGAAGACAAATGAAGGTTTGGGAATCAGTTTTCTCTTTATTATTACAAGAGCCTTTAAGAACTCACCTGTTTCTTCCTTGGTGGGTGAGAAAAACTTTGCTTTATTCTTGTTTTGCACCAAGTTCTTAGCCAAATGTTTTTTGTTTCATTTTATTACCCTTACTAGTGTTTGTTATTCTCTTAAGATTTTTGCTCCCCCTTTCTGTTTTAAACTGCAAATGGAATTGAAAAAGGCCAAATTAACCTGAAGGCATAAAGTGAGAACAGATAGGTGTATTTGTTTTGTTTTTAAACTTTGAATAAGAGATATTGTAATGAAGAATGAAACGTTCAATATGTCCAGGCTGAAAAAACAGAAATCTTTAAAGATTTACACAAATAGGGTCAAGCACTGGTACAAAGAACAATTCTGGAAATTGCAATTAATTTGTGTTCCCTTTATTTCACTCTAAATAATAATTTTTCTAACATTTTTTGCATTCACCACTATTATGCCCCAAGCAAACTGGAGCCAAGAGGAGAAGCACTGAACTGCTATGGGCTTTTTAGATCTTTTCCCTCCATTTTTTTCAACAGGGACCAGATAATAGCTATTTTGTAGCTGTGGGAGGCATGAATGATAGTGAATCAAGATATGCTGATTTTCAAAATCACTGCAAAAGGGGCTTCACTTTTGAGTAAGTTAACAGCAGAGATTTGATACTTAGAGGTGATGAAGCAGATGTGTGAAGAGGATCTTGTGTGGATTTAATTTTGAATTTTAATGCATTCAGAGGCAAAAAATACCCAACATTAATGGACATAAAACTATTTTAAAATGGGAAAGAAGAAAACATCTGTCTGCAGCAAACCAAAATTCTGGTTATTTTATTTTTTCCTTCCACTAGTAAGTAAGGCTAGGAGGACCACAAGAAATTGCCTTCTATTTCCCTTCTCATCAGGCAGGAACAGCTACTGAAGCCATTCCTGGCAGATCTGCATAACATGCTCTTACAGTCCTAGAATCACTAGCTGGATTAACTCGCTGCAGTGTTGCAAACTGTTGCATGACCCAGGCTTTGAATCCCAAATCATGTTTTATCAATAAATTACTGCAGCACTATTGGCAAAAACTTACAGGAAGGTCTGCATGATCCTGCTTCTAAAAGCTTGTAGAGAGAAAGGCATTAGATGCTGACAAGCTGCAGAGAGTTCACAGGTGGCCAACAGCTAAACACAGCATTCAGAGATGGAAAGGTCTATTAGGATATATGTACCGACATCCCTGGCAATACGGTGTTTTTTCCTTACTTAACCACAATTGGGTGTGTACGTGAAAAAATCTTAAAATATTAGACTGTTTCCTCACCTTCCCAACATCTGTTGTTTAAATGAACAAGACATTATACCTTATTAGTCACTCCTTTCTATACCTCATTTGGTTTTTCTCTTTTATCTATTCCTTCCTATATATTCTACATTTTGTCAATATCATTCTGTGGAACACTTCAGATGCTTCATGGGTAATGACAAATATAGTTATATCTTTTAAACTTGGCAATGTAGTAGGACCATATATATATAATTCATATTCCTTGTTCCAGAGAAAATTATTCTGGCAATTCCATTTTTATACTTGGAAGGTTCATTCATGCTGTCAGGCTGGAGAACATTTAGATAGAGGTGTAGACACAGCAGAAATCCAGGACTGTTTGAAGGATGTTGGTGAAAAGGACATAAATGAATTAATATTATCATTATCTTTGGGTTCTTTATAACCTGATCTAAAAACCTGCTCAGAAGAAGATCTCAAAATGCTAGATCCCACACGTACACAAACCAGGAATCCGTTCATGTCCCGAAGAGCTTCTGTGGTACTGTGAATGGATTTACTGTATCGACTATTAGATCTGATTATCTGGAGTGATGCTGTTTACTTTTCTTTCCCAGGATCTCAACAAAGGTTCTGAATATACAGGCTTGGGTACTGGAAAATTTATACTCTTTAGGGTCCACTTAGTTGATTAAACACCCTTTGAATAAAAACCTAATGCACAGAGAGGCGCGTATGTTCAGGTTCATTTTTCTGTAGTCTTAAATATAGGTATCTTGACTACCAAGGGGAATCGTACCCTGAATTAGCAGTTCCTTCTCTGCTTAAAAACGTATTTTAACATTTTAAACTGAACTACAGAAGCAGTATCTTCTGGGGTTTTGTTACACACTGCTATTAAGTTCCCAGACATCAACGGAAGAGGTATACTGTTCTAAGAAAATACTCAAGGTTGGCAGCCAACCTTGAGGAACTAGAAATACCTCCTTGAAATACTTCAATCATAAACGTTTCTTGGAAGTTAGAGACTGCAGCTGCCTGCTGCATGCTCATCTGTGCCCGAATACACTGAAAAATTCCCTAGTCCTTCCCTTTTCTTGATGGGATCTTGGGCTGACTAACAACTCTCAAGTGTTGATGCTGTCAACTATAAAGGTGATTGTAGTGTGTCCAAGCAAAATCAAAAAGTAGAAACTGTCATTAATGTGTGTTCTTATCAAAACTGCAATCCCTTAGTTCAGTACTGCTTTCTACCTTCAGGAATCATTTATACCTATGTCAAGCTGTTCTGGGGTATTTTACTCCAATTTTTCATTCAACTGTCACAAATTTTCATAAGCCCAAAAGGTTAAATTTACAGAAGGATTAGCTCCTTTTTATTTGTTTGTTTGTTTGTTTGTTTGTTTTCAATTGTGGGCAAAATTATGGCCCTGTGAAATATATTTTGAAAAAGTCTACATAAGAGGTTTAAACTTTTCTCCGTATTCAGCCTTCCAAATTTCCTTACAGAAGCAAGGATGAAAGGATTTGCAAACGTATAAAGTTCTCAGCAACTTTTCCACCTTTTCTCAAAAGGAAATTTCAGAGCATGGCAGGAAGAAAAAAAATACACAGACTTCTCCATTTTCACTTTTCTACTGGTGGACTTCCATCCCCAGGGCTGAGGATTAGCAGGAAAAGGAGAACCAACACAACTAGTGTTTTATAATATCTGATTGGATAGCTGTCCTTGTGGTAGGTTTTACCCAGGCAAAAGATGAAACAGTTTGTTTTCTATAGACCTCACCTTGTTTCCAGTGGAGCTGCAAGAATTCATCTCCTGACAAAATACAATCGTACAGGCTGTTGATACTTGCATATTTACTGCCAAAATAGATCCAGACTGGTACTTTGAATGAATTACCTAGAAATGATTTGTCATTTAGTAGAAAGATAAAAGCACGTAATGTTGTGAGATAGACCAGGCTGGAAGAATGTGGGTGACTTTTTGACCCAAAATGTATTTCCTGAACATCTTAATCTTTTGACAGATATCTTTATTCATTCAACTAGGAGGAGTTTGTATAACTGGACAGATAATCTTATATATCTGTTTCCTTCTAGAGTAGGAGATTAGAACAGACCCACACTTGAATATCAAGGTGTCTCCTGTTCTGCAGGAAATGTCTTGCTCCACAAGAGGTTTTTTACTGAATAAGGTTTCCCCTCCAGAAACAATGTTGTACAATTTACAGTGCATGTTTCAGCTTCAAGCGTGTACCTCATCACTACAAATCTTAAGATCCATTTCCAAAATTATTCCAAATGATTGGAGTTATGTAATGACTCTGCTTACATTTATAGTTTATGTCATCTTATAAATTTCCTGAGGTCTTTAAGGTGCTCAGAGTGTGAGTAGGCAATTTTCTGCAAGTATATTTTAAGTCCTGCATTAGCCCTCTCTGATCATGTTCAAAGCTGCTTCCATAGCAACACCCAAAAATATTATTCATTTCTAAAAATAAGGGAGTCCTTTAGTCACTTAAGACATGTAATTATCCTTTTATGGCAAACAATGTAGTCACCTCTGTTACAAGAGTTAAACTTTGGAAATGTTGTCATCAATTTTGAAGAGATTTTAGTAATTTTCCAGTTAGTTTCACCAACAAAACTGTCCTTCAGCAGTGACAAGGGTCATTTAATTCTGGTAAAATATCCCCCCCCTCTGGTAACATGAAACATGAACATGAAACCCTGTAAGTAATTACAAAGACAAGATAATCTGAATTAAGAGATGAATGCTCTTCCTATTAAAGTGAGTGATAGGTCTCCACATCCAAACACAAATGTAGTGGGAAGAAGAGGTAGGGCATGAAATGCATGCAAATAACTGTCCAGCTGTTTGTAGTGGAAAGTAGTGTGGTTCAGAGCAATCAGATTAAAAGTTTTAACTGCTTTACAAAAGCCACAGAGGACTAGAAGGCCAGTGGGTTGGAAACAGAAGCACAGTTCATGTAAATATCAGTTATAGGATGGTCCACTTCCCACTGTTCAAAGGGGGAGGTGAGTGCACAGCTGTTTGGTACTTGATTGCTTGCTGGAGTTAAACCATGACAAGTCTTGATCTGGGAGGATGGTGGTGGATCAGGTGATCTGTTAAGTTTCCTAATTCTCTTAGAGAATTTCTTAATGGGAACAAAGCACATTAATGACAACCAAATATTTTACAGCTTCCTTGTCTCCTGACTGTTAGGACAATTTACTCATATAAAAGGACAATCTGTTAGAATGAATATAAAAATGTAACATAAGGTCAAGAAGTGCTTCCTGAAAGCAAGATCTGTTACACTATTGAACAGTCTTTAACAGGAAACTTATGTCTCAGAGATTTGAGAAGCTGAAGCCTGCTAACCTTGGAGAATTTCTCTTAGAACTTGTGATGTGAACACAATGGCCTGGTAATACTTTCTGTTGAGTCATGTGCTTTATGCTGTGGCAGAGTAATGGGAATGTTTTTTTCTGAACGTGAAATGCTGATTTGTAGTGGTCCTTGGTGACCAGGATATGAGAGGATTTTGGAATAAAGTGGTTTTAGGGTAGGAACAGTGTGTTTGATTACTTCCTGTTTTCAAGGCAACTCAGGTTTGAAGCACAGATTGATCCATTTTCTATCAGGACTTTTTAAGAAGTACAAAGTTGCAAATTATCATCAAAACTGAGAAGCAGTGCAAGAGGTTTGGTCTCACATAGTAGTGCATGTTGAAAAGTAGCACCCTCAGATTCCCTGAAATTTACTCCAAATCAATCACTATGGTATTACTAAATTGTTCTTAAGAGTCCTCTCTACCATTTCACATCTATTATAATACCCTCTCTCTCATGTCCCTCATCTCTAGAGCAATACCCTTCCATGTCTTCTGTGTTCCCAAGCTCCTTCACTCCCTTCATGACATCATTGACTCTCAAGCATCACCTTCTGACCTTTTTGAGCAGAAGGACAAGAGGAGACAGTGTTGGTTGGCCAACTGACCAAGGACCTATAGAAATTCTCTCAACTCTTCACCAGTGACATGAAAGAAATGACACTGGGGCTATCTGCAGTTCTTGCACTGCATGTCATGCTGATCTTTTTTGAGTTGGAAGGTATTGTCTTTGAGATTCTGATATTTTGTTGAATTCATCCAAGTCATTAGATAAAAATGGATTAAAATATGCACAAACAACATGAATGCATATCCCATATTTCTTCCTGAAACTAAGCCATCCCCTGACTACAAAAAAATAAGCATACACAGATTTCTTTTTTCAGTAAGGTGTCTCCATCACACAGCTGCCTAGTCATAAGTAGGTTAAAGGTAAGTTGTGATTACTTTTTCAAGCTGGTTTTAAAAATATTCATCTTCCTCTTCTAGGTTAAAATATCCCATTAATTTTGTAATCTTACACTCTCTACTCATTTCTCACAGTGCCATATGCTACTTCCCTTTATTTCAAGCATCTGTTATGTCTTAAATAATCTTTATGGTAAGGGCAGTTATTCTTTACATCTCTATGCAGCATCTGTCACAGCAGGTCCCCAAAGAGCAAAATGCCTCAGGCTGATACCTCAATATTACAAGATCCCGAGTATAATTTCTAGGAGTACAAGACTTGTTTAATTACATGTATGAACTCTTACCTCTGAGAATTTGCCAGTGATGGTTTATGAAGTAATTCATGTAGAGGAGGTGTGATGGTTGGGTTTTGGTGTTTTGTTTTTTTTTTAGTTTCCCAGAAACAAAGTAAACCTATCCTGGCATTGCTAAGTGCAAAACAGTTTCACTTGAAAGCATGGAGCATAGTGCTACTGTGTTTAACAGACACTCTCTTGTTACATCCCTTACATTGATCATGAGCCAGGCTAGGAAGCAGGGAGTAAACATTTTCACCATGCCTGGAGACAGGATGTTCAGAAAGATTTGTTTGGCATGTTTTTATAGATTTGTGGAACAGTCAGTACTACTGCAGGGCTGTTGTCGGTTATTGATATTACCATTTAATACACTTCACTAATGAGTGGAACTGCAGCCTTAATCACCTCTAGACAAACAAGTGACCAAAAAAAAAGAGAGGAAAACCACTGACTGGAATGTGAATTCTCTTAATTGGGCTTACCATTCATCTCATAGGGTAACCAACATTCAAAGTTCTATAATAATGTGTGAATAAAATGATCATATTAGAAAGGTGAGCAGGTGATTCAATGTTAGGTAGATCGAACAGAAGGGAAATATATATATATATATATATAATATATGTAGAAGGTTTGTGAAGGTTCGTAAATAATGGATTTGATAGGTGGACTATTGCCACTGGGGTATGGAAAGAAAGGAAGATCACTAGTTTATAAGACTGAATTTAAACATGTACACCTACTTTTTCATTTGCAGTGTATTTTCTGTATGTTGGTGCACTCATGTAATGTGATGTTCAACTGTGTGCGGCTGCATTTCATCACAGGGTCAAGTGATGCTCATTTATCAGATGATGAATTACTCAGTCGTGTGTTCAGAACAGTGCAGAAGTGAATGGGGCTTGCCAGACCTTTTCCACTGGAACCACTCTTGATAAGGACTGCTTTCTGTAGAAAATGGTGATTTCTTTTTTTTATCAACTAACCCAATCGCTGTCAATCAAAGTAATTTATCTAAATGTTCTTGATTGGTTCCGGATGTTATATTTCAACTTTACTCACATCTCCATTTTCTCTATAGAATATTCTTTTGTGACAAACTGCATACATCAAGGCATAAATCACAAGAAGAGGCTCCTATGAATCATATTTCCCCTTATCATGAGTCAGACAGCAGATTTTGGTCAATGAAGATTTATCTTTAAGTTCCAGGTTCAGTAACAACTCCTCTGTTTTCTAAATCACATAGTCTCAAAGATGTCAGTGCATGTTTTGTGGGCGCCAGAGTGTGGTGGATGAGATGTTTGACCCGCTGGACAGGACTTTACATCCATTTTCTTCACATGGTGAATATCAAATCTTAGTCTATGCAGGGAAACTCAGAGAAGTGAAAGCTCAGGGGGTCAAGTCCAGACCAATTCTTGATGAATATCTTAAACACAGCCACATATTTCAGTGTATTAAAGTGAAGTGCTGGCATGCATGTGACATGGATGGTCCTTGGTAGGGTGGCTGATAACACCAAGATGATAGGAGGACCAGTTCCAATTACTTCCATGGACTTCTATAACCTTGAGAATGAGAACTGAACTAGGAGGAATGATTTTCTTTTGGAAGACCCTTTCCTTAGCTCCTAAATTCCCTTTGATGTTTCTGGGTAGGGTTAACAATGACCATACTACTGCCTTTTCTCAGGCAGATCTTCTCCTGTCTTTCAATGAAAAACTTCTGAAAATTCCTGGGTTTACCCAGCTGCAGACTGGGTAATATATACAGTACTCTGGGTATATATTATACTCTGGGTATTTTTTTCATGATCCCAAAATGTTTTCTAGGATGTTGACTGTAATTATTTTCCATCCTGTAGTCAAGGCTTCTTGGTGATACTTGCACTTCTAAGAGAAAATGTGACCATTTGGATAAATGAGACTGATTCTGTAGGGATTGCACCATATTTATATACAAATAATTGTAAATAGGATTTATTGCCTGTATATTTCCAAGCTATTTAATTTTTCCTTCAAAACCAGAAACTTTTTATTTATTTGGTAAGTAGTTCACCATGACTATGTTGTTCTTAGACTAGCTGCCCTCCAAATTAAGGATTGTTCCTCCAAGAGGGATCACAATGCTTGGAAATACAGCAGAGAGCTTGTCAGTCAGTTATATTGACTTGAGCTCGTCAGGCTGGTATTCTGAGCTGCCAGCTCAACAGAGATGGAAGATTACAATGACAAATGGGATCACATCAGGGAAGGATGGAAAACACTCAAATGCTTACTTCTGGAGATGACTCTGTCCTGGTAAACTGTCAATGATTCGCTCTAAGCGTACCTACCTTTCATTCAGGGTAAACACATGGATCTGTATTTGAAAATTTCTTTGGAAATGAAAACAAGAGACAAGGTGCTACAGTATAGATGATATCTAAACATTGTTATTCATAATACAAACCTGGTGCTTATTCCTTTCCATCAGAAAGGGGGGAGAATTGCATAAGCATGTTGACCAATGTATCCAAAGGGCTTTGCGGTCTTTGGCTATAGAATTTGAACTCAGTTATAAAGACTTGGTTTTAAAAGGTTGAATGCTTTCAAATACGTACGTATAGTACAAGGTGGGTTTCCAAAATCAGTGTTTGTTTTTTAAAACCCTGTCCAAATTAAAGATATTGGGAGTCAAAAAAACCCCCTCCAACATAGAGTTTCTTATCATCTCTCATTTCTCCCTCATGTGTTTAACCCTAATCACATGAAAATATTTTATGGAAACACTGTTAATGAATCATTGTTCAAATATGACAGTGTGCAACTGTTTGTGAGTAGGTTTTTCTTGGCATGTTCAACATGTCGCTACAATAATTCTATAAAATCTTGCAAAAATTTTGCAGCACATAATTTCATAAATCATCCATATCTGACACTTAAAACACTCTGGTACTGTACGATGTTGTAATTTGTTTGATACAATGCATTGTGAAATACTGTTTATATTTAGCAACATTTCAATGTCTGGGGATCTTTTTTTAATACAAAAATGTGGTTCCTTTGTGCAAATAAGCTTAAAGAAAACAAAAAAGAGAGCTACAAATTCAGGAAATAAAGAGCAATTTTATCTGTTGTCATAGTAGAATTAATATAATTTTGGACATTTTCATTTGTCATGAAATTTCCATGCTGTTGGATAGTGATGAGTTGATAGAATCTTTTTTTGCTCTGAATAAGAGAAATGGATTACTCTCTCTTTTGGCTCAGAAGGGCTACAGGGTAATGTTCAGACAAGATGAAGCTAGAAGTTAACTTTTGGAAGCAATTGCTTAAACTGTACAGCAAAAAACATGTCTATGCTTGTAAATATGTTGCAAACCAACAAATATTGTTGTTGAATAGAGTGGCTTCTATCCATAAACAACATTGCTACCCATAATAAGTTTTCCTGTATGTTGTTGGAACCAATTTGCAGATAGCTTTATCGAGACATGGGATGTCAGAATAAAACATAGCAGCTCTGAGGACAACCTTATGGTCAAAAATGAGTTCTGCATCCCTCTCATCTTCTCATTCATTTTGATGCCTTTAGAATTCTATGAATATACCTGTTGGACTTCTGTGGCTCCAGGTTTATCTTTATTAAATGTAACAGAATCACAGCATAGTTGTGGCTGGAAAGGATCCAACCACAGCAATCAAAGCAGAATCAGCTAGGTCAGGTTGCCCAGGGCTGTTTCTAACATGGTTTTGCATATCTCTAAGGATGGAAACTCCACAATCTCCCTGGGCAACCTGTTCTAGTGTTTCATCACCCTCACAGTAAAGAAGTTTTTTGTATGCTTTAGTTGAATTTTCTGTAATTCAATCTGTGCCCATTGCCTTACATTCTGAAATATCTCCTGACCACTTTGGTTCCAATGCTAAGATAAAAGCTGGTTTTTACACTACTATTTCTAAATGTATTGTTCTTGGTCATGTCATACTTCTGCCATGTCATAACTCAGCAGTAAGATGCTGTGCTTCAGTGGTGCCTTATATAGCATTCCTGGACTGGCTACTGAGGAGAAATGTCACAAGATAAGTAATTTTTTAATGAAAGATTTTTAAACACCAACTGGAATTATCTCCATGACAAGCAAGCCAAGTAAAAGCAGTTCTACAGCAACAACAGTAGCATTATCAATTTGTGTTCATTCACAAATGTTAAAGCTCCCCCAAACCTCCCTTTTTAAGCCAAACGCAGTGACTAATCTATATTAGTCTCTGTGTGTGTATGCATGAAACTTTATGTTGATAACTTTAAGTCTTTGATTAAGTTACTGTGCTGATTCATTGATAGTTAAGTTTTCCTGGGGAATTATATAATCTAATTGTGTGATATATCTTAATAGTGTTAATGAACTTTGGACAGCTGCTATTATGAATTGCTGCTATTCCAGAGTTTTGTACAAAGTACAAATCCTAACACACTGTGATCCCTTTTACGTAATTCCTCAGACATAAACCATTGACCAGGTCTGGGGCTAGAAGTGGATTCAGCCACACCTAGAATTCCCTTCGAGAAGTTTAGAAAGCAAGGGGGTCTACTCTGAATCTCATGACTCAACAGAAGGAACTCCCTTACCCTCTTTCCTTGACTTATTCTTCCCCTAATATCTTAGGCACAAACTGTTGCTCAGGTCTGGGAATAGGAGTGGATTTAGCCTTACCTAGAATTCTCTTTGAGGAGTTTAGAAAGCAAGGGGGTCCACGCTGACCCTTGTAACCCAACAGGAGGGTTCCTTGGCCTTTTCGTAATTCATATCACAACCACCCAGTTCTGACTTGATTTATCTGACACTGTAAATAATTTTTAATTCATGTATAAACCATTTTAATCCATTGCTAATTTGATTTCCCCTTTTTATGCTTTTTCATGTCCAATAAGTAAGAGAATTGACCTTGCCATCATATTCTGTTAAGTCTCACTTTTCACAAATTCATATTTAAATAGCTTTTTCCCTTAATATTTGTGAGGCTGAACTTTTAAGTGGCCTAAATCACTCTCCTCCCTTTCAGAACACTCTCTCAGCCCTACTGTCCTAACTTTGCCTTCCTGTTCAAGGCACAGTTGCCTGCAGGCAGAATTGCATCATATGTTTCCAGTTTGTCCACTGCCTTGCTAGAAACATTATTTTTCAGCCATGCCCGAGGGTAGCACTTTCTTCACTAGTCTGTGTTCACTATGTGCTTACTAGAGAGTCTCTGATGCTGCCACCAGCAGTCCTGCTCACAGTTAATAAATCTTCCTTTCAAGGGGAAAAAAAAAAAAGCATTTTTTTTCAAGTTCACCAAAATCTGGAAGCAATTTATGTTCCTGCACTGAGGGAAAAGTAACATGTTATCCCTATTTACATGGAGATGACAGTTTACTGTATTTTTTCCATTCTTTTGTTGTCTTTTTTCCCACAGATCAGCTAAGAAAGATCACAACAACCACAGACTGGAGTGCTTATACTGACCAGTTGGCCAATCCTTATTACAGGAAAACAGATGAAATGATAACAATTTCAAAGCCAAACTTTTCCATGTCCCTGAAAAAAGGAAACAACGATTTAAGAAAAGAAACAAGGACTTTGAAGCATGCCAGAAAACAATAAGAGGACAAGAAAAGTGGCTGGGACATTGGTGACATAGCTCCGAGTGATGACAAAGAGAAAGGAGGTATATGTCTGGACAAGGACAATGTCAAGGGGCTGCTGAACTACTTGAGTACTGAAAAGTTGCTCTGGGTAAATATATCCATTTACTTTTCAGAAACACTCAAATTCCTGCTGTCCATTTTTTAAACCTGGAGGGCAGATTCCTTCTTGGACCATCGTCTGTCTTGGGGAAATAAAACCAGTTTAGATTAAAGGATTACTTGGTTAAAATTAGTGCTTGCTTGACATTCTGGGATACAAACTTCACCACAACAGCTCCATTGCAGATTTCCCTCTCTCAACAAAACATGGAATTTTTTTCCATTCCTTTTTCCCAGCTTTTCATGATTTCCAAATTTTTCACATTGAATTGGAGAAGGGGTGGGTGGATACTCACAGTTCCCTTAAATTTAACCCACTATAATCAAGGGTTCATGAAATGCTTTTAGGTTTGTAGTTTTCTGTCTTAAACCATTGTAGTGAATTCTTACCTTGATGGAAAATCCAAATCTGGACATGATTTATTTATAAACTTTTGCTTAAACTGCACACAGCAATTTTTGCAAAGAATACTAAAATCTCTGCATGAAACATAAGGAAAATCTTGACTCACTGTCACACATATTTTGAGTCCAGTAATCACAATCCATGCTTTGCACTTGTTCAGTTACCCTGTTCATAAATGGTATCAACTTCATTATAGGAGCATGATACATTTCTGGGTAGTTGCAGGTTTTTTGCAGAGACCCTTTTTATAGCTTCTGAAAGTATTCAAGTTTGCCCACATCCACCTCCTTTCCATCTGCAAGGCTCTTTCATTTTCTCTGGAAATGTAAAGTATCAGCAATGGGAACCACTGGAAGCAAGTATTTCTCAGCAGTGTCCGCCCTCGACATCGAAATCCTCAGTCTACTCTTCAGCTTTCTGCTGTCTCATGTTGCTGTCATTGTTTGGCAACTCAGGGTGCAGCCAAGCAGTTAATGTCTTCTCTCCAAAAGCAGTACTGACTAAATGTAGACATTTACATTACCCAGTCAGCCTACACTTCCTTATAGTTGAAGCATATCAAGTTCACAGTGTAAATACTCAGGGAATGATTCATTTTCTTCTACAGTAAACGTGTTGTAATAGCTGTGTGCCATAGCAAAATAATGTGCTTACCCGAAATGCTGAACAGGTACTTGGAAACACGGCAATATGGCTGTGAAGGGACCTTATGTCTAATGCAACAGCATGGTTGGTGCACACTACTCAAGTTGCAAGCGGTATGGTTGACTTAACATGAGTAAAAGAAACACAAACATTTAAAGTGCAGGCCTTTCCAAGAAATGTGATTTTTCTACTTAATTCTCTGTCATAGTATTTCCTTCTCTGGCTGAGATCATGGTAGGACAGATGTAAAACATTTCCCTTATGGAACAGCTGCTTTACATTTTCAGGGAACTTTAACCTGCTGGTAAGCTGATATCTGCCAAGATGTGTTTGTAAGTTGTTGTTATTTCATCAGCTTGTTGGAATGAAATCAGATGCAACATATTGATGTTCTATATCTGGGGATGGTCATTCAAACAGGTCCGGCTGCAATCTTTCTAATCACTGCTGTATATTTCTCTGTTTCACACAGGAAACAACCCAAGGACAGAAATTTTGGACGTGGATCCTATGAAGACTCCCTCTGTATTGATGAGCATATTCTTTTTCTTCCTTGAGGAACAAAGAAGAGTCTGTGTAAGTTTGTTTTAGATTTACTCAAAATAGTTTACAAAAAACTAACCGCATTTATAAGAATAAGTATTCTTTTCTGCGGAGAGTGTAGTTACAATTGTTTAAGTCTGTGCTATTGATCAGCTGGTTTAAATTTATCGTGAAAAAAAGCCCTGAGTATATTTCTCCAAGATCAAAAAGTGAACTGAGACCCAGTGTTGTTCTAATAAACTTCAGCTGAAGTCAGTGGCCTGAAACCAACAGCTGACCCACGAGCTCTTGCAACTTTTATTCTTTACTTGTCCATTTTCTGTTTATGACTGTAAAAGTGCGGCGAAGCTTGTAGGGAAAGGTCATGTGTTTTTCTGATAGCAACTGACATAAGAAACAGATATGCTTTCAGAATTAGATGTGTATTTAGTTTTTCCTGAAACCTTTTGAAGGTGTGAGCATTTAGAATGTATGAGAAGGTGATTTTTCCTCAACTGTAAAACAGAAAATTATTCTTACCTTCTTCAGACAATAAAGCCAGACCAAGTAGTCAATTGCTAGTTTATAGTTAAAGTACTGGAGCGGAGTTTCAGGTCCATGTAATCTTGCAGTGTATATCACACCTCAGAGAGGAGCACTTTGAAGCACTCATTTAATATTGCAGTATCCACCTTTGGTTTAGTAGCCTGTGGAAGATGTGACCACCTTAGCTCACATCGTATTCTTTTGCCGTGATGGTCAAAGAGGATCTGTGTTTCTGTTTGAACTGGCTTGGGTTTCTTCCCTTCTCTGTAAGAAAAGTGAGAAGATGCACAGAGAACAGCAATTGGGCCATAATGTTTGTACACGGAGGTGACAATCTTGCAAGGTGTTTACATGAATCAACTCCTCTCACACACATCTACACACACTCTAAAAAACTATAATATCAGCAACACTGTGACCTGAATTTCTGCCCTGGTGATGTTTTTACTAATAGTTTAAAACACTGCAGTTCTGCATTTTTTTGTTTGTTTCCTGCTTGTTTATTTTCAGGCTCATGGGGCATTTTATAAGCAGTAGTATTTCCCAATGCTTGGTTATGAATCTTAGATTTCAAATTTAGAAATTTTCTAAAGAATTTGCAAGTGAAGGAATAGGAAAGCCTAATAAATGGAAATGGAAAAACAAAACAAAGCAAACCACCAACCAAAACTACCCCATAGTAGTCATGTCAGAAATTATTAGACTTACAGATCCCACATCACAGCTGGAGTAAATCTGGCAAATGCCATTGAATGCAGGTGAAATCTCTGGGGCTATTTACACTACCTGTGAATTTCACCCACGGACTCTACCAGCAAAATTTAGATTTGAAATAACCCACTTTTCTGAAGAGTATCAAAAATTAGATGGTATATTTTAGTAGAAGTTACTCTAGGTTTGAAATGATTAGCAAAGAGACATCCATGCCAAGTAATTCTGAGGATATGAGTAGTATATATGTCAAGAAAGATTTAAAAATAAAAAGTGATTATACCACATAAATATTCCAACACATAACAGTTCAGGGACAAGAGGAAAGACTAAATCTATTTTTATTACTAATCACGCATCAATACTGGTAGTAACAATTACTGGTTTTATGTATAATCTATTAAATCTGCCAGCTACCTGATTTTAACATTTGGGGGAAACTATTAACCTGGATTTTGAGGCTACACAGAACCACTATGACTAACTGCTCGGTACATAAATACTGATTCCTTTATTTATGACTAATTTGGAATCCATCATTTAGACATCCCAGGTGA
This sequence comes from Rhynochetos jubatus, assembly GCA_027574665.1. NCBI lineage: Eukaryota > Metazoa > Chordata > Aves > Eurypygiformes > Rhynochetidae > Rhynochetos > Rhynochetos jubatus. The sequence goes on along the minus strand of CM050653.1, from coordinate 4,572,416 downwards.
GGTTCTATTGGCAAATGATGTGCCTGGTGCCACAGCCCACACACCTCTACAGAGCTTGGAGGTGAGACACAGGCCCTACAGCAGACCTATTCCTTGCAGATGCGGCGTTTGGAAGTCCAGGCGAGATCACCTTGGACATTTCTCATGGCACTGGCTCCTCTGTTTAGACAATGGAATTCCTACTCCTGGTTGTGTTTTATGTAATGCTAGAGGTGGAGAGTTTCACTATCTCACTGTAATGTCCTTCTCTGTTTATTTAGCCCTTAAAATGAATTCTTCTGTTAAGGTTTATATGGATAATAATGATTTATAAACGATAAACTGGTTGGCTTTTTTTTGTTTGTTTGTGGTTTGTTTTTTGTTTGTTTGGCGGTTTGGGTTGGTTTGTTTTTGTTTTTTACTGTGACAAAGGTCAGTCTTAAATACTATGTTTATAGCAGAGAAGAGAGAAAGAAAATTGTGTGTCACTGTCTTGGGACTAGGATTTTCTTGTTTAAGCTGGGCTCTAATATGATTGTGCTACATAAATAACGTACACTGAACTCCCACATACCAAGGTTAGCTGTTTTCTCTCTCATTATTGGATAATGGGGGCAAGAGGGGTCATGACTTGATATTACAACAAAGACATCAAGAGCAAACCTGATACTCTGACAGCATTTATGCAAAAAGGATAGCACTGTGAACACAGGGACCGACTGCAGCTCCAGAGCCAGTGAAGACTCAGCAGGAGCTAGGATTACAGTTGTTCCGTGTGCTAGGTCTCTCTCCAAACTGTCTCTTTTAAATATTATTTTTAAGTGCTATGTCTGGTCAAATAGAAATGCATTTAACGGCAGCTCACATCCTTTTTTGCTTACATCTATCACCCTCTTCCTTTTTCCCTCCCCCAAACCCTTTCCCCCCCACCCCCATTCTGTAAAAACAGCTATGCTAGGGATCAATTATTCTAAACCATTAAATCATCATCAGTACTCACAGCTGTAAAAACATCTGCATTATAGGCTCTGCTTCTTCCTAAGAGACAGAGATGTAATTGATTCTCTCATTCTGGCATGATTGTGTAGCTTCTGGTTTGTGTTATATCAGGGAAGTAGGCGGGGGAGGGAGGAGGGAGGCATCTTGCCTTGCTTTAAACTGATTCATGTTCATCTAGTCATGAAACACATGGTTAGACTGAGAAACAGAGCACAGACCATACTGCAGCAAGCAGCCTCACCTCTTTTACATCCTGCAGCCTTTGCCTTCTCTTTTAATATTGCAGCAGTAAATAATTTCACACGCAGTAATCCAGGCATTCGTGTGCTCCAAGGACAGGAAGGATTTTTTTTAGAGAAGCTGCTGCATAGCTGCCATAGGAGAATTCCTCTGTAAAATCCTTTCTCTCTTCCTCCCTGCCAGTAGTTGCCTTAGTGACAAAACCAACCGCCACTGGTGCCCCTGCTCCAGTGCATAGGATCAAAACAAAGCCATTTGCATTGTCATTCTAGCAATCTTCTGCAGGACTATCTTCAAGATTAAATGTGCTGATTAAAGAGCTATGTTACAGGCATTAGAGTAATACAGTGAAAAGGCAAACAGAGGTACATGTTGCTCCTCTCTCGGCTAAGCCTTTCATACAGCTTCTTGAAATCAGTGGGTAAATCTGTTATAAGCACACATAGGTGGAAATTTAGGAGCATCTCTCTCTCACAGCAAAAGTACAAAGTCTCCTAGGTTTGAAGTCTGAGTCTTTTGCGATCATCTTCACTTACATGTGATAGGTAGTTTCTGCTCACAAACTACTAACAGTTCTTTTTTAATTTATTTTTTCCCTTTGTGATGTCTATGAACTGTGGACTGCTTGGTAAGAGCAAACATGATCAGAAGTATTTCCTTTCCTGGTGGACTTCATTGTACAGCTTGGTGATACATAATGCTGTACATGGTACCGATTCTTCTCCCACTTCTGAGATTCCTTATTTGAAGAAGTAACTTCCATGAAGAGGAAAGGTTGCTCAACTGGATTAATTTACCTGGGGAAATCATGCTAGTGAAGATAGGCTGTGGTATCACTTAGAACAGTTTTCTGATTTAGAAAGCTATTTTTAATGAATTTTCTTCTTAAGGCCCAAATTCAGTCCTGCAGGGTCACTGATATTAGAATAACACCTGACCTTTGTTCAGTAAAATGATGTAGAGCCATCGCACATGCATCTCAACATTGTGGTGGCTAAGAGGTTTCCTTTGTACCAGGAGGTGTTTTTTTCATTTTTACCATGAGGCAAGAGTACACCCAGCAGCAAGATTTTTTCCCAGCCTAATTTCTCACTGCCTTTTTAAAGCAACATTCTCTTGGAACTTTTCTTAGATCAAGTGATTTTTCCTCCTTTTCTTACTTACCCTCAGGTGACAATTATCCTTCCTCCTAACAATGGCTGGATGTGCTGTCAGGCTCTATCAAAATTAACAGCTGCCCATCCCAAACTCGCATTGTGATTCTTCATTGGTCTTCCTGGCCAGGATTTCGAAGAAAGACATTAATCTGTATCCCAACACAGAGACAGACGGAACATCAAAAGAACAGATAAATTTAAAATATCTCAGTTACTGTAATGAAAAAACAAAGCAAGCCAGTGACATTCCAAATTAGATGGAAATTACTTTGACAGACTTTGCAAGCCTCTGTCTTTAAATTATTTGCTGTTTATTCTATTCCCATCTGATGCAGTGGTGAATTCATGCCTGAATGGATGAGAGGGCAGAAGGAAGCTATCAAGTGGGTGTTTCACCCGAGATCATGGCCCCACTGCTCAGAGAGTGTAGTTTGGCTCCACAAAGATCAATGCACTACAATATCTGCTGACGGTCTGAATCTTAAATTACATGTTGAACACAGATCTCCAGGGTGGAAAAGCTAATGCACTAAGTGCTCTGTGCCAGCCACTTCTGCCAGAAGACAGCCAAGTTCCTTACACTGTTGATGATCATTCAGTCAAGATTCACATCCAGCCATACAGACATGAGTGATTCAGTTGAGACAAAACAAAACCATTTCAGGGTAATAATTCATGCTGTGACTATACAGCTGTTTCCCTCTGGCAAGCAGTACAGAAGTCCTATTTAATATTTCATATAATCAGAATTGTTTAGGTTGTAAAAGACCTTGAAGACCATCAAGTCCAATTGTAAACCTAACACTATCTATAGTAATAGCACTCTATATACATCCTGAATGACTGTTAAATTATTGTGAAATACATGCTAATCCAAAGGGAGAAATCTAGGAGTACTTTGACAACTATAAAGGATTAATAATATCTCACTCGTTGATATGTACTATTCAATGAAATACACTGGCTGATCATCCTGGTAGAGAGAGACACAAAGTGAAATTGAAGCTGATATTTTTATTTACATGGAGTTAGTAACACCACCATAGTAAAGGCTGTTTTTTAAAAATTAAAGAGATGGTGAAGATATCAAAAGTGATTAGAACAGGAAACAAAACATGAATTGCTAGCAAAGGAGCAGCCAGTGAAGAACAAAAATGAGCAACAACACTTAACACATGGAAATCTTCCACAATCACTGCGTAAATATTTCTGTATTCTAATAAAAGAAAAAAAAAATCAAATAGAACTGGAAGACCAAAAACAAAAGGCTCTGAAAGATATAAATGAACATAGTTATATAGAAAATTTAATTTAGATTTTAAAACATATAACAAATCTAATCTACTTATACTGACAAATGTGTTGCAAGTTGAAGAGTTCAAACATGAATACTATATTGCTTGCCACTGCAAAGTCATGTCTACCACTAAATTAAAATGAAGAACAGTATGTATTTCTGAAATTATTCACATTTTTCCCCTTAATCTGGCTGTGTAACTTAGGACGCCTGGATGGCAGAAGAGTTGGATTTGAATCTGCTTAGCTTGAGTGTGCAATCTAACTCAAATCAGTCACTTCCCATTATATGCTCTGCTAGGCATTAGATAAAATGGGGATGTCTTGCTGCCACCATACAATAAAGAAGGTGAGTCCTGTGAAGTTAGATGTGTGCCACAAGAAAGGATTTGGCTCTGTTTTCAGTGAATACCAGCATGGCATGTGAATATCCCTACTCAGAACATGAGGAGGTTTGAATTGTAGCTTGGCAGTTCCCTTCCTGACAGCACATAAAAACCTCCATGTCCAAAGAAGAACCTATGATCACTTTTATGGGAACAAATTCTTAATTTTTGGGTTCTCACATTAGTTGTTGGGGGTTTTTTGTTTGGTTTGGTGCTGGTGGGGTTTTTTTGTTTGGTTTGTTCGGGGGGTTTTTTTGTTAGTTTGTTTGTTTCCCACCCCCCCCCCCCCCCCCACCCCCCCTCTGGTTCTAACACTTGTGGTGTTGGAAGCTGACAGCCTGTTCTCGTGAGTATTTATGAATATACATACCGTTAATTTCTGCTCTGTGATGTCCCCTTAATTTCCCTTTGGCTATAAACATTCTCTGGTGGTTAATGGACCTCTGTGTACCCATGAAGTAAAGGACTTAGGCAAGGCGAATTTAGAGTGAATAAAATTGAACTATTCAAATACCTCATCTAAGCACACGCATAAATTGTTGATTCAAAGAATAAGACTTCAGATGGTAAACATTTGATAAGTCATTAGCTTTCTATTTTTAGAGTAGCCAGTACAATAAAGTCAAACCAATAAATGGCACGCACTCACATTGGCTAGGCTAAGAAAAAGATGAAAATTCCTAGTGAGAAAGGTGTTTATGGATATCTTCATAACCAAAACATTAATCTTAACATATAGAATCATAGAATGGTTAGGCTTGGAAGGGACCTTAAAGATCATCTAGTTCCAACCCCCTGCCGTAGACAGGGACACCTTCCACCAGACCAGGTTGCTCAAAGCCTCATCCAGCCTGGCCATGAACGCTTCCAGGGATCGGGCATCCACAACTTCTCTGAGCGACCTCTTCCAGTGCCTCACCGCCCTCTCTGTGAACTCCCTTCTGATGTCCAATCTGAATCTCCCCTCTTTCAATTTAAACCAGTTACCTACTGTCCTATCACTACAGGCCCTTGTAAAATGTCACCCCCATCTTTCTTGTACTAAATATCTCTTAAACACTCTATCCACTGTTTCTAAGTGTATCTAAGACTATTCCAGGTGTGTACATGTGTATTATTTCACTGTGTAAATGCTGCTGAGTAGTGGTAAGAGCAGGTAAATTTTTGGAGACAAAAGCAGATTTTGCTATAAACTCCTTAAGTGTGTAATAACCGTACTGATCTGAAAAATAACCCCAAATGAAAAATATCCCACTTTATTACAATACATGAAGCCCAAGTTAATGCTAAGCTTCAGTGACAGAGAAGAAATAAAAATGATAGGTATAAGCAAAAGCTGAATTCTTATTCATGGGTCAAGCAAATGTCACAAACAAAAGTGTCATCAGACTGAATTACATTTTAATGAAGACATGAAATTGGAAGATATCTGACAAGCAGGAGGTAAATTAACATAATATATCTCGGGCTTGGATGATCCTCAATGACCTCTTCTGTAACCCAGTTTCCACTTGCCATCTTTGAACAATGCAGGTGTGTGTGAGGGAGCAAATATTGTTAAGAAGTTCAGCAAGAATATTCAGAAATGTATTAATGAACTCAATTATTTTGCTAAAAAAATTTAGAAAATAACAAAGAGCAGTTGTATATTTATTATGCCAGTTGTTATGGTTTCTTAGATTAAATGACAGTACGGACAGCTCCCAAGCTAGAAAACTCTTTTGTTAAAAAAAAAAAAAAAAAAAAAAAAAGTTAAAATATTGAGAGTCAGTGTGCTGAAAGTGAAGAAAAATCCTTCTTTTGTTATTTTTCTCTTTTTCTGCATCCCATATTCTACTCACCTGTTGTACCTGCTGTTTTCACTTGAAGCGTAAAGACTATCTGTAGCTTGAATGTATTGTCAGAAGTTGCTTTCTCAGAATTGGAGAGGATATAATGTTGTAAACTAGTTATTACACCCTTAAGCTTTTCAAATGTTGTTAAAAATTAAACCCTGGAGACCTAAAATGAGAAGAAGGGAGTTGAAGAGGGATGTTTTATATCCAAGAAGTAATTGAATATGCAACCTCTAATTTTTTTGCACTACAGCAAGCAGCATTTCATGTTGTATGTTCTCTGAGGAATGTTTCAGGATTTAGGGATTTATTTATTTTTGCATATAGACTTCAGCAGCATCTGCAAGTCAAATATTGAACAATTCCTTGGTGGGATGTATAAGACAAATTTGAGCTGGGCACTGAATAGTTCTAAAATAATTTATAACCTAGTGTAAATATTAGATTTTCTAGTGATTTAAAAGGAAAACTTCTTTAAAATACATATATAATATAAAAATAACAAACAAAAGATGAATTAAAATAAAAAAGGCTTAAAAGCTGGACTACTTTTATTGTTTACACAGGAATATAGCTGGGCTACTTGCAAGGAACTACATCTAAGATGCAGGCTTTTATGGACACTCAGGTATGTTTCCATCACCAAGTGTTCATGTCACTGAGACGGTGGTGAGGCGCTGGAACAGGCTGCCCAGAGAAGCTGTGACTGCCCCATCCCTGGAAGTGTTCAAGGCCAGGCTGGATGAGGCTTGGAGCAACCTGGTTCAGTGTAGGGTGTCCCTGCCCATGGCAGGGGAGTTGGAACTGGATGATCTTTAAGGTCCCTTCCAACCCAAACCGTTCTGTGATTCTATGATTCTATGATCTCTGATGCAGAGATTCATGGTGGCATATCCACAGAATGCAACCCAGTGTCCAGAGAGTAACGTGTCCAGATCTAGAATAAATACAATAAACATCAATCTAATACTACTTTGGTTTTGATATGTTATATTATAGTTATATAACTCCATTTATATTTTCCAGTTCCAAAGCTACTGAGTTCTCTATTCACGATGCACAGGACATAGCAAGAAATTACATTAATACCTATGAGCTCAGTAGCACAAGTGGGTGCAGGACTGTATCTCAGTTTAAAAGCCATCTCTGTGCACCAGCTAACAGCAACAGCTCTTGGTTGGATCGAACCTGTAGGCAGAAACAGGCACATCTCCATCCTCCATTAACTCTACTGCACGGAGCAGTAGCAGCTTTCTGCTGACAGAGCCATTTACAGAGGAGAGAAAAACCAGCATATTTGAGCAATATTCACTCTTACTATGGACAATGGAGATCTAGCCAACACCATCAGTAAAGCTTACAGCATGATCCAGCCAATCAGGCATCAGACTCTTTATCCAGGCAGTTGTGCTAATCCACCGATTTGGTGATTGCACTGAGAATTTATTCACATAGATTACATATTGATACCTTAATTTAGATAAAGATGAATCACAACAGCAGGGAAACTAACTGAAAAATTTATTGTTATCTGAGTTCCAAGAGTTTTCCACTCCCTAACTATTTAAAAACAAAATGTGGTAAATTAACCATAAATAATAGTCCTATTGGGGTATCTCAATGAAGGATACTGCTACAGAATCTTCTTCATAAATTTTTGAAGGAAAGTCTGTTGGAGAAGCAGCTAGAGAGATCCCTGGACTATGTTCTGCAGGAAACTAGATTATCTAAAAAGCCTTCTGGTCTTTAGATATGTGAGTGGGAAGTTAGTGATGACACCAGTGTCTTCAGTGGTAACAGAATTAGGACAATAATGAGAACTCTGGTAAATCACCATCTAGGAATAAATAAAACCTTCACTTTTGACCACATCAGTGAATCACCAGATTGCACTGGAGGTATTGTACTGTTGAAAAGGCTCCTATTTTTAAATGTGATGCATAACAAATTGTGAACACTTATTCTCATGAACAATTCTGGGTCTCATTTTTGGTGTGTGACAGTTACAACAGTGACTGGTGCATCAGCTCTTCAGAACTGACATTGTTAGTCTCTGGAGTTGAATTAAATAGCCAGGTTCTGCAAGTGGTGCTAGGAACACGTTCCTGGTGTCTGCAGAAGAGCATGAGGGCATCGTGATTTCTGAGAACTAGACAGATAGAATCATCCATCCCAAAACTGCTGTAATTCCCTAATTTATCTGTCTGGGACCACAGGATCATCAAACCATCGTATCAGAGAATGGTTTGGGTTGGAAGGGACCATAAAGATCATCTAGTTCCACACACCCCCCCCCCCCCCCCCATCTGCAGGGACACCTTCCTCTAGACCAGGTTGCTTAAAGCCTCATCCAGCCTGGCTTTGAATGCTTCCAGGGATGGGGCATCCACAGCTTCTCTGGGCAACCTGTTCCAGTGCCTCACCACCCTCTCCAGGAAGAATTTTTCCTTATATCTAAATGCTCTGTGTTGGAAGGAACCTTAAAGATCATGTCTACTCTAGTGTCCAAAACAGACCTTCTCTATGAGTTATCTTCATATGTTCATGAGGCACATTTTTTAGTATACCTTTTATCATTTATGGTTTTCCAAAACATAAACTGATCCCCATTAGCCTACAAGCGATACAGTATTCACATGGGTACACGATTTCTACAGTTAAAGCTAGACCTCTGCCAATTGCTATTCTTGGCAGTTGCAACCTTTGTTTACTGCATCCCTGTCTGATGGCTCCATCCAGACCACTGATAAGGCATCAGCATTTCTGAGGCTTCACAGTAGGGCTAAAACTATATTAATAATTGAAATAGTTCAGAGACCATTTGCTATCTCTGACTCTAACTGTCATTGAACAGCTTCTGGCTACACTCTGAAAGCCTCCTGGCTTTCAGAATGGGATCAAGTACCTATACAGCTTACCGGGAATGCTCCCTTGTTCGTGTTAACTTCTGGATCATGCCTGGGAATTGTTTGGGAGTATATCTGTTGATTTGGGCCAATACTATGCCAAGGACAGGGTTTACACTTAACATATAGATGACTCCAAGGTAGTGCCTTGGTCATTACCCTGGCTGTTTGATTTACTGCTGGGGATATGGTCTAGCAGTCTGTAGTCCTCCCAGAGACATTCAGAGAATTATAAGCAGAATAAATCCAAGACGTTTGCTGGAGGTTTGCAATATGACCAGGAATTCTGGGGATATTGATATTTGTATAAACAGATATATGAGGGCAGCCATGCCCTGAGATCATGATTTATTCAGTGGAGATGGTAGCTAGGATGAGGGTATTGCTTGAAGACTGGATGTCAATTAGGAGAGACGAATAAGCTTTCTGACAACCTTTTTCTCCTCTGGATGAAAAAAAGAAAAGAGACTGCTCCTCTGGAATAAAACCAAACCCATTGTTTAGTTTAAGAATTTTTATTTATGCAGTTTTCTTTCAGTTTTAATATTTTATTTATGCTCCTCTGACTCTAAACTGTTTTTTGAAGCTTTGCATTCAGAATTGAAATAATCCTATTTTTATCTTGTCTAAAAAGACTGTTGTTTTAGGAATGGCTTCAGGGTGTCTGGAGAGACAGGAGAATTTCACTCTCAAGATGATAATGATAGGACGGATACAACTGCATTGTGGCAGTATGCAGCACCCCAGTACATGACTAGGATAGCAAAACACTGTCAGTTACCTCCTTTATACAGTTTCAAGGACTGGCTTGGTATCTATTAAAGTGGGCTACTAACTGAAGGGTAACAGGGTCCTAAATAACTGTTCATCAGCATCTTCTTGGTGTGTAACTGTATAAATGGGAGAGTATCCAAACCCCGAAGTCTTCTGGAAATTGTGGTACCTGGGATATAATGGAATACATCCTGATCCTGAACAGAGGCCAAGGGGTATAAAAACTGGAGGTATGCAACAAGGTACATATTAGGTTTTAAAAAAGGAACACTTAATAAGCCTTCTACCTAATGCTTTGCTTTGAGTAATACAGTGTATCTGAATTATAGGAAGTCCATTAAAGGAATAAACATTTCCTAGGTTTGGTAGCCTCTGTTCTCATTTCATAACTGCCTACTTGAAACATGTTTAGCAGATGTGTACCTTTAGCATATGTTTACAAGCTGCCTGTAAATATTTTCCATGTTCTGTGACCCTTAAGTACGAACGTGTCCTTAATCTCAGGGATCTGACAATTGACCACCTTGCCAAATTCAAGCAGTTTTCAACTATGATAAAGGTCTTGTCTTCCCAACATGCATTTCTGTTTATTCTACTTGGTGGGATGTCTTTGTCAAACTGATGGAGTCAGCCATCATCCTTATAGTTTATTGCATATCACCTGTTTATGCTTCTGTTATGTAGGAGGTTTGCTGTTTGTGAATTTCCATTTTCCTGTAATGTGGCAAAGTAATTTGGAGCTCTCCCTTGAGTCATTGATTATAATTTTTAATACCATCTTCGCTTCTTCACTAAAGTTGCTAACACGAGTTATTGCAGTAAAGAGAAAAGCTTTCGCATCTGAGATGTATCATCAGATTTGTAAAAGCTATTACTGCGAGATATTCATATGCCTGCACTTGTGCCAAACAGCCAATGATCTCTGGGGAAATAAACAAGGAAGATTCAAGTCAAGCATTCGTTTTTCTTTTGCATTTGTCAACATTTCAATTTCAGAAAAGAGGAAAACCTTTTTTTACCGTTTAGCTACAAGTAGATCTGACCAAATCATTTAATTTAAGCATAGTCAAGGCATTCATTTCTGAAAAGTGGACTACTTTGTGATGTCATAATCCTCAGAGTGTTATAAATTCCAAATCCATTGCTGGTGACACTCTAGAGTCTTCTAACAGCATTGCTTCTGCAAAGCGATGAGTGCTCTCTTATAATCACATGACTTCCTATTTACAACATACAGAGATCAGCTCTGGTTTACAAGTTGTTTCAGTTCTTCTCTGGTCATTTCAGAGATTGCTTCTCCTTTTAAATTAATGAATGAAGCCGCATTGGGAATAAGTGAGCAAGTAAAATAAATAAAACCTATTTACAAATTCAGAATTGCTTTCTTCTTTTCCTAATAATTTGAACAATATGCGCTGGATGCCATGAGTAGTGGGCACCACTTTAGATTTCCAATCCCACTGATCACTTCCTTAAATACTTTCTCTGCTGCTACTCAAAATTTGTGGCAGCTTAAAAATGCCTGCTGATGAGTATACATCTGGCTATAAAGACAACTGTGTATTGAAATGCTCATTTCTTACATTTTAACTTATTAATCATCATGACAACACTCTCTTCTGTATGGAAGAGTGTTCCCTAGTCTTTAAGCACCCTGGATTAGTGCAGCTCTAGACTTGGTTTTAGTCTAACTCTTGTACTCATGTACTTTACTGGAAGCTTATGAAGCTGTGGAATTTACATTATACATTAAATTAAAAACTGTAATGTGCAAAAAAAACCCCTTTTTTGTGGATTTTTCTCTCTCTAATTCCAGAATGTCAATTTTTCCTTTCTTTTTTTGTAGAAAAAGTGTATTCCAAGCTGTGGTAATATACACCAAGTTCTAGGGCTACAGTGAGCATTGGTAAACAATATGTAAGAAGCATTACTTGTTTTATTTTTTACTTACTGTTTTTGTCTCTACATGTTGGTCAAAAGGCAGAAAATATTGTTATCTTTATTTTTTGCTTACTGCTTTTATCCCTGCCTGTTGTCTTTAGCTCTCCGGGATGGCCCAGTGAGACCGCATGCCGCTCTGACCACACTGACACGCAGCATTGCTGGTTGTTCAGCAGTTTGCTCCCAGGCAGGGTGCACACTGATGGCAGCATGCTTTCAATAGCTGCAGCAAGACTTCACTAAAATATGGGGGTCACATACTTCTATGTTTTCAGAAACACATCCTATAACCCTTAGAGGACCCACTTAAATCTTGTCACATGTACACCATTCGGCAAATGATGGTGCATGGATAACCATGAAGAAGACTGAATAAATCTTCCATATGCTCAAATATTAGGGCAACTGTACAACTACACCTTCCAGACAGGAACTGGCCTGTATCTGGCCAATGATCTGTGTGCTCAGTAGCAAGAGCTCATGTCTGCCCTGATCAATACCCCAGTATTGTTGCTGAGTTGACGTTCACTCTGGTCCTAATTTCTAGCACTGACATACAACATTCTTCCATTATTTCTGCAATTTATTTTTCAGGTCAGAAGCTATGAGTATACAAGTACCTTCCTTCCTGCAAAGTTTCCAGGCTGCTGTGCAATGAGATGCTTCTGACGCAGGATACAAGGTAAAAGAGCTGTATAGAAAACAGAAGGGAAGGGAAGGCAAGGAGAAGGCAAAGGGAACAGGAACAGCAAGGTATGTACATAGATCTTGGAGCTGTCCATGGCCAGAGGAAATCTGCTCAAAGCTTGTCAATGTGTCTAATAGCCGACAGAATCTGGTCCTTGTTCCTATGTCTACACACTGATCCCCACTACAGGAATTTTATCACAGACTACTAGAAAGCAGATTTTTCTGTGAAAGTGTGGAAGCCTGTCTAAAATAACACCATTGTATTGTTTTTCGGACCTGGGGTGTTTCACAAATCTTTTCTGTGACAGAAAAAATAAATCAGAAAGTGTAGATGTAATGATACTGTGAATGACAATAACATGGCACAAGGAAAGCTTCCAATAAGCATTTTCATGCATTTTCTTTATTCCAAGAAATGAGAAAAGAAAATTAAAACTGTGACAGAAAGTATTAGTCCCTTGTCCAGCCCAATTTTCTCTTGAAAATGGGAAGAAAGGACAATGAGAAGACTGAGTACAAGAAGGAATGAGAACACTTTCTGAAGGTAGGGAGGCTCTGAATAGTATGTCTCCTTTTTAACGCTAGAACAAAATATTTTTTTAAATATATCACAGTGTGGGTTAGTAGCACAAGAACTATTTTAACAGGAAGCAGCGTTTTCTTTCCATACACAGCCCTCTATTTTCAAAGATCTGAAAAAAAAAAAAAAAATACTGTGAATGCCCTGATCAATTATTTCCTACAGCAAGTAGAAATGCCAGTGATGTAGGAAGCAGAATTCATCCCTTTCAAGTTGCACTGAAGCAGACCAGGTAGATGTCAGTGGAACTTTCAATTTTTAACTCTTCCCATTCAAATTATAGTTTTTCCTGGTTTTTCTGGAGCAGACTTTGGCCAGAAGGAAGGTGAAACTTGTCCCAATAAATGAAGCTTCAGTCTTATTGCTGGAAAAGAAAACAAATTGCATGAAGGAGAAATTAGTTAATTTGTCCTTAGAGCTGGCAAACAAAACTTAGCGTCCAAAATCAGTTGTGGTATGTAGCTGAGATGAAGAACTGTTATAATATTAATAATATCAAATATGAATAAAAATAAACTCTTTCTCCGACAAGAAGTGAAAGCTCACAATGGAACTGGAATGCAATTATCTTCACAAAGGATCTGAACTCAGGACCTAGCTGTTAAAGACCACTGAATGTTTCATAAGACTTTTTTCTGTTACCAATCTCTGTTATTTAGCCATGATTTGCATTTTTATTCTCCATGGTATCTTAAAATAGGGCAATTAACCTGATTTCCTGGCTAAATTCAGTGGAGGTAATTAAATTTTACATATCCAAATTTTCTCCCTACCATTAATTACAGCAGAGTTTTACATTGTTGCCTGTGGTACTAAAGGAGTGTAAAGTGTATATTGTGACAGTCTTGTGGTGGTTTACCATTGAAGTATTGTTTTTAATACAGCTTCTGAACAAACTGAGTTCAGCTGATCTATATCAACTATGTTCTCACATTAACCTTATGAAGCAATAAAGATGTACTGAATAATTTATACACAGATGTAGATTACACAGCTCTATTTGAGCCAAGTATGATGAACAAGGGAATAACTATAGCAAGGTCATTTGATGATGCTCAAAGGAATTCTGAGAAACCAATAACATCTCTCTTAGGAGCTGACGTAGTTCCTCCGATAAAATAATGAAAAGGTGGGGGGGAGAGAAACATTTTATGCATACATGGCAGTCTTCTAGAAAGTGGTTGTGAGTAGCTGGGCATATACTGAGCCATACATACACGAGGAGTTTCTTAGTCAAAGACAGATATTTGCGGTCAAATTCAAACCAGAATTCTTTAAGGAGATTCCTTTGTGTAAGTCTTATTTCAAAGTAGCTTGCCACTAAAATACTATGAATATGGATGTATTTAACATGGAATTACTGTAACTTTCAAAAAGTAGTGGAAGAATATTTTTCCAGATTTTCATGATAGTGGATAGCATCAGGGTTTCATGACATTGGCTTAGAGTCTGATAAAGGGACAAAAAGACTATTCAGTATGCTCTTCTTCATCCTATGAAGTGATCAGATTTTTCTTTTCCTTGCAGATTCCTTTGGTCTTCTTAGAGCTGGTGAATATAAAATCTAGAAGAAAGGAATGTTCCATTCCAAAACAATATTATTATCTACAGAAAAAAAATAACTGAGTAGTGAATTTAAAATAAAATAGAAAAGAAAGTTGATTTGGATCTCAGGCCTATCAGTTCACCCTAGAATATTTGTCTGATGATGCTTAGAGAGCTTTTTAAAGACTTCTGCTGCTTTGTTTTTCTTGTTCATTTGTAAAAACAGGAATGTTAAAATTGTTAATTCTGTTCGGCCTTTTTCCCCCAAGCTGAACAAAAACTTAAAAAAGGGCTTAAGAGACCATCTGTTACAATGGAATCAAAGAAAGACAATTTCATTGAGTCTCTGGTCATCATGAATTCTTTCAAGTTAGATAACATCATCTGCACATAAGGGCACATCCTTCATGTCACTTCAGTGAAATTACCTCAGGAGTTAATGAAGTCCATTCAATGAAAGACTGGCATCTGCAGCTATACCATATGCCTGTTTGTCCAACTGAATCAAGTCATAAACTCCAAACAGTTAGAAGTATTTAGATCCTCAACCCTTAGATGCCAATTTAATATATGATTTAGAGGCTTAAACGTAAACATCCAGTGCAATTTTAAATGCTTTGTCATATCCAGGCTGGCCTTCAGTTGTTTCTACAGAAAGTTATAGATCTTCTATACCGTATTGATCAGCTTTGGTTGTCTTAGCATCCCTGGGAGTCAGACCTGACACTAGATGTCAATGCTCAGGCAGCTAAATCCACCTCCTAGGACTGAATTCTTCCTACAGAAGTTTAGGTTTCTATATTGTTTATTGTTTATGTAAGTTCTTATATGTGAGCTGGGCTCACCTGTATATTTCCACTGCTGTTAGTGAACATCTGGAGCTAAACTGAGCTACGCAAGTGTACTGTTAGTAGAGCTGGCACAGGTCAACATCCCAGGTGCTAATTTATCAGGGATACTCTGTGAATCCAGTGCTATATCTGGAAGATTCCTCAGATACCTCAGGGCCACTAGATGGTTACAATACAATCCCACCTCTGTCCTGCAAGCACTCAAATTGGTGTAAAGTGAGTCCCACCCAACCAACTTGGTGGTGAGTCCTACCTATAAATACCATGCAATATCTGGACCGAAGTGACATACCTTAAATTCAACATAAGCATCTGTCACAGAGCAGGGAAGTACATCTAAATGCCATAGCTAATACTTAAAGTGTTGGATTAGAGTTTTTTCCTAAGGAACTCCCTCATTGCTCATTCCTTTCTGATATAATACACTACTCAGTACCAGGTACAGGTGACAGAGGTCAGTTTTTGTCAATTAAGCCTTGTCTTGACCTGTTGTTTAAATGCATACAAGTTTAAATGGGAAAGTTGCCAAGCTTAAACCCATCCTCCTAAATCTGACTCCCTCTTTTACCTGACCATGAAAAATATTAATAAAACATTTTTTTTTTCTTTAAAGAATGTATTCTGCAGCATTTTCAGAAGTGGCCTGAAAGGACTCCTACTTTCCCTTTTTCCTGTTTATTCTACATTCAGATTAAGTCATTAACTGTGGCTAATATTGCTTTAAGGATATAATACTAGGTGAAAAATTGAGGTACTATTATGCTATTTTGTGCTATCTATGCCATATTATTCAGCCACATGATGTTGTCAAGTATGGATTTTTCTCCCTATTACATTAACAGATTCATACATCTTTTATTGTCTTTTCTGATTTGCTTCAGCCAGTAAACAACTGCCATCCTCAAATAAGCTATTTAAAGTGCTTTTACCAGGAATGTTTGAAGCTTGTTCATCTCCGCAATAAACATTAACTATATATAGTTGAAAAAAAGTATGCCTGTTTGACAACTACCTGATAAAAATAGCCTTTTCTCTTAAATTGTACAGGCAGATAATACTGTAAAATTGCAGATTATGAAAGGCTAAACACTTGAGCCTCCTTACAGAGCTTGCAAACAAACAAAAAAAAAAAAGGTAAGTAGTTTTTTCCAAAATCATGCAAAGATTTCTTCATGGATGTTCTATTAGAAAACTGTGAAGATGCTCTTTTTGACTGAACATGCCCAGTGTTCTCTAAAATCTTTGGTTCCATATTATCTTTCCATAGCATAGTTACTTTAAGGTTACTGTGCTTGTTTTTGTGGAGTACGTGGTACCATGAGTTCAGTTAAAAGTGCGAAATCTTTCCTTTGCATCTTCCTTGTGTGGGGTGGGGGAGGAGGATCTCTGGCTCCTAAAAGAAATTGAATTACAGAATCACAGCATGACAGAATGCTAGAGGTCGGACAGGACCTTTGGAGATCATCTAGTCCACCACCCGTGCCAAAGCAGGTTCACCTAAAGCAAGTTGGACAGAAGTGCATCCAGGCAGATGCATCTTATAAAAATGTATGTTTTTTAAAACTGTTTTCATTCTTACGCATCAGCATTTTCTGAAGAAGAACGAAATCCACTTGGAAAATTTCCAACTTGCTGTAATCAAATGCTCGTAACTAGAACAACAACTTGAAGGATTTCTGAGCTCTTGAATCACAGCCCTGCTCAGGCTCAAAGACAAATCTCAAACACCGTTTAAAATCTGATGATAGATATTCAAAATCTAAATATCCAGTCACATCTATTTGATAAGATTCCTTTTACAGTCAATGGAGAGAGAAAGCTACTTCTAGGTACTTCTAGAAGGCAATTTTTTGCAGATATCTTAAACAACTATTTTAAGATGGGATGAATCACTCTCTGGAAGCATCCATCTCTTTTCACAGATGATTGAGGGTACCTAGGAGCCTAATTTAGACTAGTCACCTAAGTTTTGGATAGCTAAAGACAGCAAAATTCTTCCCAACATATTTGCATATTATTTCTTTTCTACCTCCCTCTGTTTTTACCAGGTCCTATCAGAGCCTGTATTAAAACTAACTGCCAACATAGGGTTATGCCTAAAATCCCCACTATTGTTGACAGTTGCATTACACTACTTCTTAAGAAATGTGATTTAATTACCCACGTAAATGGATGGCTTATTTTTTCATTGTCTGCTAAAAATGTCATGCAACAGCCTCGCCTAAGATATCACCATACTTCCACAGATCTTCCACTGCTGTTTCACTGCAGACTGCATTAAAATGTCCCCCAGTTCAGACTCTCTGAAAGCTCCATCTTAGATTACGGTCCCCATTTACCTGTTCCCATTTCTTCTGAATCATTTGTGTAATTGGGTAGCGATGACTGCCTAATGAGTAATTTTTAAGAATTTCCTATGTATATCTTGCTGCTAATTTTGCATCTGCCATACGTACAGCTATCCAGCGTACACCAACAGAGTGTGTAGCAAAGTGAGAAAGGCAGACCTCTCACAAAAATGGCCAAATTATAGGTGTCTATTGACTAAGGTTTCTTCTCATTATTTCTGGTTTTTTTCCTTCTGAAATTTTTCTTCGGTAGAAAACGGTTTGTTTTATAAACAAAACACACCATGATTCTTAAAATACTCTGTGAGTACAGAGTACAGACATCTCTACAATTTTCCAGACACATATTACAATAGATATGGCAAACAAATGAATAGGATGTGACTCAGTTTAACTGGTTATACAGAAATGTAGATCCTTCTCATAGCCTTACTCAGTTGATCTATAGCTTGTAGTGGAATGAAGACAGAATTCAGAGGAACAAATATGTGATTTATTTGATATAATGTAGATTTGGTTTTTTTCCAACAGAAGTAGTTTCCATCCATTCATAGTCAAGAAATTGAGGTCTAGTTTTTAATTACTGATCTAAACTCAAAGGACATGTACAAAATATGCTACATGAATCACATCCCATAAGCATTTATTTTCCTTGACTGTCCAAGTAACAGGTAGTGAGAGTTCTACCCTGTTTAATCAGGGAGAAGGTTGCATAGTCGAACAGTGGAGATGGGTGGAGTTGTGGTTTAGCCTAGAGAAAATAAAACCAAAACAAAAGCTAATAACAGTCAGCTGTTCTACGTGAAAGGTAGGGAACTAAATACAAGGACTCTTAATATCCTTTCCTTCACAGGCTAGCCATGGAGCTGGACTTTTCCTGGGCCTGTTAGGCATAATAGCTAGTTTATCTTTCATCTTTCTTAAATGTAAGTCATGTTAACACTGACACTTCACAAGACATGTGTAATAATTACTGGAGGTGACTTAGAAACTAAACTTATATTCATATAGTAAGAAAAAGGACAGCATTGAAGAGATTTCCATGGTGGAGTGCGGCTGACATGCAGAGAATCTGTATCACAATTGTTTCCCAGGCAATCCTAGATGGACACCAGACACTCCAAAAATGTAGAAGGGACAACCAACCAATTCCTTCCACAGTTACCACAATGTGCCAGGTGAGAGGAAGGTTGTGTTGCTCTGAGTTAAGATTAATTTAAAAATTAGTTTTGGCTTTTCTACCTAGAGAAGGGCACATTGCCTGAAAGCATGTTCTGTCCTAATGCTTCTCTGCCCTTCACTGTAAACTGATTGCAAAAAAATGTGTTTTGTTTTGCTTCATAAGAGTGGGTAAGAGGATGATGTTTATAATGAGCTTTTAGCATGTTGCCTCCCACAGCTCCATTTGAGTTTATCACTGCCTTGTTTCCTGTCAGACATGAGTCAATCCAGCAAGTCATTGAGCAAATCATTCTGGATTCCTTTTCAAACATCAGTTAAAAGTTGTCTTGCCATCAGAATCTCCTGCAAAGTGTCCACTAAGGAACAAACTCTTATACAGACATGAGAACTCCAACAAATTCAAGTAGTTAGAACTTTACTTCTATGATATTTGTGTAAAGTGTTCCAATGAAACCATGACCTTGTGAATCCAAACCTTATTAGGGGATTTCTTTAAATCTGGTGTCAATATGACATGGGTAGCTTCTCAAAACCAAACATGTTCATGGCAGATCATTGCCATTTGCCAAAAAATATACCCTTCAAGAGAATCCTGAGCCTTGAAAGCAGCTGAAAAACATATATCACTGGAGGTGTGAAACTGAATTTGTGCAGCTGTCAAAGATGCTGGCATTTCTGAGTGATGGGTGAATGTCAGGTGGTTTTCAAGGCTTCTTTGGACAAATACATCATCTCTTCAGATCACCTGAAGTTTTGAAGCTTACAATGCCAGTTGCTGGTATTTTGGACTGGGATCTTCCACATAAACAAAAATTCTTTTACTGAACACACCTTTCTTTCCCTGTCGATTAATACAACCTCTTATCTTGAGTCTTCTCCTAGGTAATTCTGGGTTTAGAGCCTTCCATAGTGACTTAAGACAATCTATGCCCCTTCCTCCTTAAGATGGGAATAAGCTGCATTCGTACATTAACAGATAACTATTTTGTGTCATGTCAGGATCCTGAGGCTGGTAAGTCCATGTCCCATGACAGCTGCATGGTACAACTCCTGAACTTACTACCCTCAGCTGGCCAGGGCCTTGTGTAGTGGTGCAGTGGGCATGATTACGGTTCCCAATGAGATCTGTATCAGAGGTTTTCATGCTATGTTTTTTTGGCAGGGAGGATATTTAGCACAGAGATTTTGGGTTCTTCAAGTTTGTAGTGTAGTCAACCAAGACAGATGGGCTCTCCAGAGCATGGTTCAAAGCAGAAGTTAATTTCAGTTGTTTCAGTTTTCTTAGGGGAAAAAAAAATTATTCCATTCTCTCTTGATTGTAGAAGATACCCAGGAAGATTGTCTGAAGTAAAGCTGGCCCTTGAGAATCTCCTCCTCTTTCCTCTTACACTGACAAACAAGGTTGAAGATCCTCAAGGAGTATGATGGAAATAACCTTACAGTGCTCTTTCCAAAACTCCTCTCCCACTCTTTTGTCCTTCTAGCCTGTGGGGTTAGAGGACTGAGGAATCCACATCCAGTCAACTGGTAGTGATCATCTTCAGGTAATTAGCCATGACTGGAATTAATGACCCAGACTCAAGACTGATGTGGAGACCCTCTCTTCCCACAACATTTGCCAGGTCTTTTCTTTCTGGTTACAGGATTTGATTTTTCTGATAGTCTTTTTGACACTGATGCGGACATAGGAGTTTGGCTAATATAGAAAGGTTTCCCTGTACATTGAGAAAGGGTGAGTGAGCAGTCCCTGATATCCTGATTAATGGCCATGGCTGATTTTTTTTAATATCTATCCAGGGCCTTTTATTGTGGGGTAGTCTTCGTGTCTAAGGGGGGGTGTGTGTACACCATAGATGAAAGAAAGGTTTAGAGGTCCCTAAGTTGGGGGAAAACAAGATAGAGCCAGAAACACATATATGATGGCTCTGACACCACAGCACAGCACCCAAGCTAATTAATTCCACAGAGAAACAGGGTTAATTAGCCTAGACACAACATCACATCAGTTAAGTTTTACAGTTTGGGCAGCTGAGCTAATAACTCCAAATATCAATGTGATAAGACATTCAGTATGAATAACACCTGCTGCTGCACTCCATCAATATGGCACATATGCACAAGGTTATCCCCTTACTTATGAAATCAATTAGTAATTTACATAACTGATTTCAGAGCAGACCCAACAGTCTAGCTAGTAAGGAAACCAAATAAAACAGAATGCACTGATAATATCAATTCATGGGTGTTTGAAGCGACTGAAAGATTTTTGTAGCTGATTATCACGTAAAATTATAATGAAAAGAACCAGCAATCTACACCATAAAATTTTATACATTAATAACTTTTTAAAACACTAAAAGGAAAGGAACTAAATAATGAACCGTGTTTACCCTTTTATGCCCAATATCTAAGTAGCTATAGAAGACAATTTCTGATTCTGGCACTCTTACAATTTGGCAAAAAATGTGAAAATAAGACACTAAGAGGAAACTAAAGCTAGAGAAATCAAAACAGAATTGTAAACAAATTGTAAAGCAGGATGACAGGGATTGTTAGTAAAATCTTCATTATGAGCGTCTTTGAATCAAGATCAGTTTGAGATAAATTACTGGGTGGGAAAAATGAGCCACTGGATGTGTGCTGTTACAGAACCTGGCCTGGAGGAGCAGCATGTCTCCTTTAGGCTCACAAAGTAGAAAGAGTAGTGGCAGCTGGTTGGAATCAGGAGACTTGACATGAGCTGAAGCAGACAGTGCTTGGGTGTCTAGAGAAGGGAAGCTCGTGTTTTGCACTGAATTAACAGGAGAAGAAATTTTCCCTCCTGTGCTTGCAAGAATTGTTACTTTCAGTTTTTTGAGGCAGTGCACCCGAGCCAGGCAAAGAAAATTTGACTTACAATGTACCAGCTGAAGGTTCAAATTAATGACCTATTTGAAATTATTATACTCATCGATTGAGCAATGGTTACTGAGCAGATGCACTCTGTCAGTCGCATGGCACTTGTGATGAACTGTATCATAACTTAAACCTACTGAAATAATTTTAAGCTAAGTTTCGTTACTTAGCACTTATGAAAAGGCCAAACATCCATATAAAAGGGTTCTGTTATCATGCATTAATGTCTCCTACAGGCTTAAGTTGTGCATATAAACCATTGCAACAACTCTGTTGACTTGCCAATTTATGATAATGAGAACCTGAAACTGAATTCTTAAGAAAAAATAATTCCTTTGCTCTTTAACAGTTTGTTTTGTAATGGAGATCTCCACATAGTATAGTATTCTTGGCTTCATGACCGATCAACACAGGGGAATTTTACCTCTTCCTGTAAGGTACAGGTGCATAAGAGAGAATAACTGGCATTCACCCAGTCACATATCTTTCCTTGAAACACAATGTTTTGCTTTACATCCCTATCTGTCCCAAGTATTTTCCTCTTTTGAATGAACCATGTTAAAAATTAACCGAAACATCTCAAAAAGGAAATGAGTTCACTATCTAGTACATTGTGATGATAATTTTCATTGATGTACATTTGTCTCTACAAACTAGATATACTGTCAGCCCTAATGTAACATTTAACAATAATGCAGGGAAATATAAAAACATAATGGGTCAAACCCCCACAGGATCAAAGGAGTCCAATGCCACTGATTTCAGAGGAGAAATGGCAGTTCATACCAGCTGAGGATCTGCTGTTTTTCACAGGGCTAATTTTAATGATTAGTAAGATACCACATTGGTATTTATTGTTGTTTGAAGTGATCGATGCCTGATATCCCCACATTATTATTTAATTCCAATATCAACAGGATCACCACTTAATTTGGATGTGTGTGTTGATAAAAAGGATGCCTTGCAGAGCCTACTTACGTTAATCCTGTCAGCTGACAGCCAAGAATTGACTGAGCTATTTGTCACCCACTATGAAGCTGGAATTATTGAGGAACTAAAATCTTTATCTGCCTGACTTTTTGGGATGTGCTGCATTATTACAGTCAGCTCTTCTGTCCTCCACTGGAATTAAACAGCATCATAGAAAAGATAATTAACTGCACACAATGAGCAGGGTTAGGGAAGGATGAAGGAAGGTCTGTAGGAAAGGACAGTGTGCCATCTTCCCTGTCAAGTGCACAGAAGATACAGTCAGGGGTTGTTTCAACTTGCTTTCTCTGCTTAAAGCAGGAAAGCTTGTTGGAGCAGCAAAGCATGGTAAAAGATCTGGTTGATACGAAGGTTTAGAAGGTGTTGCTGCAGTTTTATCAAATTGGCTTTAGATGCTGAAGGACTTGTTGAGTTCTCCAGCAACTTGTCCTACCTCTTTTGCAAGAAATAACAAAGATTCTGTCACTTTGTATGTTGGAAAAGAGGTGCTAAATACTGGTCTTCATTGGTTTTGGCCTCAAACTTGAAAATCCATCAGCCAGGTATAAAACTGAGCACAATCACTTCTGAGGAGTACAAATTGTCTTTAGGTGTGACGAGCTATTTCACCTCAATCTCACTGGTTTTATGTCACCTTCCAAGGCAGGACTTTACACACTATCATACTCTGCTCAACCCCAAGCGGAAGATTGGTGACCAGCATCTAACATTGGCTCCTGCAACTTTCTCTTCCAAAGCAAAAGCAGGAATTCTCTTCCTGCCAGTGGAACGAGGGCTGTAGCAGTCAGAAACCATGGTGTGGATGAAGAAGCAATGAATGCTTCATAGCAGGTTACATCATTAAATCTTTCTAAGAGTTCCTTGTGGATAGGAAATAGTGAATATGAAATCATAAAACATACAGAGTATGGAAAGAGGTATTTAGCAAGAAAGGTGCTATTCCTGTCAACTACTGTTCTGTCTGCTATGAATCCTGCTTATACCCGAGGTTTCACAGATAGAGCCAGGACAAAGCAATCCACACAAAATACTGCCACTAATTACTGCTGAGCAGATCTGCAGGTCTGTAGTAACAGCTATAGGAAAAAAGACAGGAAAAGAAAACCACAACAAAACCCAAACAATGTTTTCTACTTTTATCACTCCATTATGTAATATCTCTGAATCTTAAGTTTAAAGCCTCTTCCTGAAATAAATATAGCCCAAGAATCTGTCTTTTTTTTTTTTTTTCTTCTCTTTAAACAACCCGTCTTTCCTACAATGAGACATCTAAAAGAAATGATTTTTGACAGTATGCTTCAAGCTTAAGGGCTGTGTGCTCCTCTTTATGGTGAAGAGCAGTTCAAAGGGCAGGGATCTGC
The DNA here is from genome assembly GCA_027574665.1 of Rhynochetos jubatus. Lineage (NCBI taxonomy): Eukaryota > Metazoa > Chordata > Aves > Eurypygiformes > Rhynochetidae > Rhynochetos > Rhynochetos jubatus. Next base: position 4,548,461 of record CM050653.1, on the reverse strand, counting down.
AGTGATCACATGAACAAGCAAGAAAGAAAACATAATTTGCGCTCATCAAGATTTTCAACACCTAGCAAAGAGAGACAAAAGCCAGAGTAACCCATAAGGAATCATGTAAAATATTGAACTTGGGTGTTTCTAATGGGATTTGATTCCAGAATATAGCTGTAAGTGATCTGTATATAAGCTGCAAGCTGTTCAAAGTCAATTCGGCACAATTCATTCTTTTCCAGCCAGCCTTCTATCTGTAGAAATCCAGTGACCTTGCAATTTTGTCCTAAAAAGAGATGCAGATTCCTTTGGATAACAAAGCTAATGTTCACTGGAAGAGCAATAACTTACAGAATGATTTTCATAGTATGCAGAAATGGGTGAAACTCAGACTCAGCAAACAGTTTTCTGATTCTCTTTCATTGTGTGTTTGATCATTATATCCATTCCCATGACCCCATAAAAAACTTTCAAGAAGAGAAAATAATGCTAGTGAACAGCAACACAACACATATGAGTACCTGCATTTAAGGGGTAAAAATATTACATCAAAATGTAAAATGATTTTTCCATGTGTAGAAGTAAAACCTCACAGTCTAACCCTATGATTATGTATCGCACATAAAGTGAGATATCTAAATTGTTGATTAATAAATCTCAGCTGTAGCAGAGCTGTAGCTGAAACTCTTGCTATGGGCAATATACAGAAAAAGACTATTCAGCATATGATTTTTTTTAATTTGGTTCAGACACTTATTTCAATATGAGATTAATCATACCCAGGAAATCTTTACTTTTCTCCAGTCATTTTGGAAGATCTGAGAAAAACGACTAAGGTACAGACATCTACACGGCATTTATGTTCAGATAAATCTTATCCTTTCAGACAATTCTTAGTTCTCTAAAAGCTGTTGATACACTGGGTCATTACAACATTATTATAATAATGGTTATTCTGATAATAACAAAAATTTAAATGAATGAATAATGAAACGCCTAATAACTTTCCATAAGCTTATGCATAAGTGCCCTTAAGGGCTTAGTAGACCCGTACTTTTTTGCTAAAGTCAAGATGTGTATTATTGTCATGGTTTCTTGGAATCCCTTTCTATATATCTTAAGATGTTTGGTGCTATTGTACAGTCCTTGTGTCAAAGGGAACTTGTATAGCTTTTTTACCCCCCTCCAATGTAACTCGGAGTTGGGGGCAGTTTATCATGCTGATTTACAGTTGTATAACTGGAAGCAGATTTAGGTCCACAGCAGGTGAGACATCTAAGGCATAAGATGTTAAATTGAATTGGAAGAACACAGTAGTATTTTAAACTCTGTCTTCTTTGGTTGGAAAGAAGTCCGCATAAACTAGATGATGTGAAGACTGCTGAGAATGGTGGATCCACACCGCTTGAAAACACATGTACTTCTTACACCGATTGTGAACTTCCCTTAAAAGCACAGCTTTTTTGTACAAATAACAGGCCTTCATGCTTGGCACCTGAATGATTCTTTGTTTCCAGCAGAGAAACTGGGTTTAGGGCCTGAGAATGACAATAGGAATGTGTTTATTGCTAGGGTCACAGCTGGAGATGATTATTACTTTTTTCTTTGTCAAAAGGAAATGCTACAGGCAGCTAAACGTGCTTTCAGGCTGATTTAAGGAATATTCCTGGAAAAAAGTCCTCTCTCTCTGCTTCAGTTTTCCTTTCTCAGATCTAGGTTTACTTTATCATTGGAAGGCTGTAGGTCCACAATAATTTTGCTCTGACAGGAAATCATGCAAAATTTACTTTATTTGCTTTATTGAGGAGACCGGGGAGAAATCAGGGTTAAGGATTCTCAGGATTAGGGTTTCTCATTCCTCTGCAAATTTACTCCAGTGCCTGTGTATAGCAAAGAGCAGCCGAAGAGTCTGTGCTGCATATCACAACTTTTCTCTCAGTAGGCTGCAAAATCTAGAAAGTGCTGGAAAGGTCTGTTAGCACTGAGCTCCACTGTTAACTCACGTAAAGTCATCTTGGCATGATGTTGACATGCTCTAAAAGCCCAGTCCAAACCTTACTACAGTAAATGAGTTGAAGGTCCACTAAAGAAGACATTCCAATATAGAAATACTGTGGCAGCAGTTCCTCTTTGCAAACCAAGTCCAAAGAATAACATTTTTCACCTTTCAAAGATACACCTTGCCTTCCAACCTCAGCAGTCGGCTCAGTCAATGGTAACCTCAGCAAATGGCTGGTATCAATCAGCCTGCTAATAGACATGAATGCATGCCCAAACATAATCTTTTGTAATTAATACAGTCCATTCCTCCACTGTCCCATTGACTTTGGTAGCTGAGATGTAATCTGATTTAATTTCTGTAACATAATCTTGTTTACTTTTATAGTACTTCCCCCTGCTAATATTAAAATCCTATTAATTTAGTTGTATACACTGTCAGATAGATGTGCATCTGTGGGTGGACTGCAAACATGGAAGAGCTGATATATCAAGAAAAGGTTTCAGTGGGCTGAAATTATGTAGGGCTGAAAAAATATCCAGGAACCTGAGTGTCTGATAAGCTGAGTGTCTAATTTCATTCAGAAATGGAGTCACAATTTTCATAAGACAAAGGTGGCATTGGTTCCAAAAGTTATTTTGTTCAAAGTCTTTGTAAACTGAAAGAGTACCTTTAAGAATTTCCTTTGCCTGACTACAAACAATACAGTTTACATTTTATTCTAATTTCATGGGGTGAACTTTAAGAATCAGAAGTCTCATATTTCAGACTGAATCAGCTGGTGAACATTTGAATTGTAAATATAGACTAGTGCCTGGCCAATTATAGACATCTGCAATGGTAGACATCTTCAGCTGAGTTTCTCCTTAGTGTCAGAGGAGAGAAATAAGATTATTTTGGGAGTAGATCATCTTATCAGAAAAATAGACATTACAAATACATCAGAGGAATCATGCTTAAAAGAGTCTATTGCTTTACAATTGCAAAAGATTTGTAGATATCTGCATTGTAGATGCTGATAGCTGATGAAATAAATTGCACCCAAAGAATGCCCAGCAGATGTGGATTTTGATTCCCAGTAAGACTTCAAATGGCTTCTAGAGCTTCACCACCACAGAAAGAGTTAGAAGTAGCTATGCCTCACCATTGATCACATACAGGTATAGTTTGCAAGCCTTAGACAGTAATGGAGAGCAAATCCATTTGAAGTGTCCTAGAAGCAACCCAATTACAGCCTCGATTTCTTACAACAGTGAGCTGCTTCTTAGAATTAATGGATCCTACGTGTTTATATAGGAGATTCGTAACTAAATACCTGTGAGAACTAGACAGTTAAGTGGAAAGACCCCTGTTATGATATGCAATCATAACCTGGTATTTATATATCAGTACTATATATATATTCCAATTCAAATGGGAAACATAAATTTAATTATCATATAAACTTAGAGTGAAAGACAGTTCTTGTTTTAGCACTAGAATATCTGAGATGAGATGACAAGATGAAGGATGTCAGAGATGAAGTGTGCAGCCTTATGTTATGAAGCAGGTTAAGGGCAAAACCAACACAAACTTCAGATTCCTGGTGCTTTCCTCTTCCATGAGGTCGTATTGCCTTCCTACTCTGTGTATGCTCTAAAGTAAATAAAGGCCAGCTATGGATAATGAACTTCATTATTCTAATTAAAAACCGATCTTGCTCCCCCTGCCTTCCCCTTGAGGAAATGTCTGGACTTTAGTCCTATGAAATTGAATGTATTAAAATAATGTGGTGTATGTGTTACTAAACTGATTAACCAAGAGACAAAGGGAGAGAGACACACAGAGGTTAGGGATGTTGCACTGGGTCTGAGCAGCATCATAGATTCAAGTCATGGTATGTCTCCTGTTTATGGTGTAAAAGCTTCCAATCTGGTTTTATACACAGGTTATCTCAGGTCCTGAAACCTGCTGATCCTTTGAAAGTCAACAAGATAAGGGCAGTTCAGCCTTGAGACTGTATGCAATGTAAACATAGGTATGGAAATGATCCAATAGTTAGTCCATATACAATGTCTTAGTTCCTGCTTTCTCAAGGCTAGGCAAAAGATAACAAGAACTAATACTTTTTTGTTGTTGTTATAAAAGACTGGCTAAAATGGTTGGCAACTCCTCACTTACAGTCCCCATAAGCGTGCTTTACTGAAATCACTTTGCGTTAATCAGATTTCTCTGGGTTATTATAATCAAGAAAGAATCCAGAACAAAACCACCCCAAAACCCTACTGATTAAGTACATACATGAGAGATGGTGCCTATACTGCCTGATTTTCAATTTCTTAGACAGGATTCTTAAAATTAAAACAGCCAATAAAAGCTTTTCCCTGAACTAAAAGCACCTCAGCTGTTTTCTGTACTACTGCACTGAAAAGTAAGCTTAAATGCAGCTGTTAAATCAGTTGCATCTCAGCCTGACAGGCCTAAGTATAGCTACTTCTGCTTGTCTAGCCATTAATGTCAAGTAAAAGTAGGTGACAGTAATGGGTGTTGGGAAATGAGTTCTCTTGAGAAGAGACAAGTTCTGTGAACGCAGAGAAATGCGTTGTAGTGTGGATTGAGAGCTTGCTGAGCCAAGACGAAATTCCAAATTCAGAGCTAGGGAGTTAAATTATGTAGCTAATGAAACCTGAGGAATCCCTTTAAAATATTCCACTAGAGTCATCCCTAGATTTTGCCTGGGAAGGCAAAGAATTGTGCCTGGTAAGTAAGCCCATTATGTCTCTGGGTGGCATTCCGTATTTTCTGTTTATGTGATTTTATCTGGAATTAAGAGTCAGTAAAATGAAACCGTCATTAAAAAAGTTCCACAAATAATTTCTGCTGAACTTAATGACATATTTTTAAAGTCCTGAGTCATATTAATTACCCCTCACCTTTGTCTCTCTGGATGCATGTCAATTTGCAGAGTAAGACATCAGTATGTGGACATCCCCAGTCGGGTCTGTCAGCAAGCCAGGCTGCTGTGTTTCTGTTATAGTCAATGGAGAGCTACTCTTTGCTGTCTGTGGAATGCAGAGAGTGATTCAACTCCTCATCAATAGGTGTATTGGGGTGAACACAGGGCGTTCTCACAAGGGACTTGATTCAGTTATCCTCAGTCCTCCAGTGGCATTCAAGCTGCTCGGAGGTATCCAGATATCCAAGTGGGGCAAACAGATGACAGAAGGTTTAAGAGTGATCCATGTATCTCGAGAGAAGATGGATGCCATACTCTCAAATGACAATGGGGAATTATATACTACATACTACATGGTGTATATAAAGCATCATAAAACCTACTATATACAATATATCTATACGATGTACTGTAGAAAAAAGAACTGAGTCCTCAATACCCAGCTTGCATGTGCCCGCCTTCGTATAGATATCCAGCAAGTGATTCAGCTGCTTATGGATAACTGTATATTTGTACAGTCTCTCTGCGAAGCTCTAGAACACTATGTAATATCTGCCAGACTATGCTGCTGTCCCTGACGCTGCAGGGAATCTCAACAGACAGTAAATGCCAATGGTAGAGGTGGGAATGCATGGTAGGAGGGTGAGAAAAATAAAAGTAGGTCACTGGGACCTTGATCTGGGGATCCTGGGGTTCCAACTGGGCAATAGGAGTGTGGGGGAGTGCAAGTGGTAAGAGGCTGCTGAACAGGGCTATGGGTTATATCCTTGGAAGGGAAAACAGCTGATCTGCTTTTTCAGAAAAACTGATGGTTGTTCTTAAAAATATTTTCGTGGGAGGATGTGTGGTCTGGCCTTGTCCTCTGAGAAATAAAAGGTCCACAGAGTATAAATTAAGGCCTAATAGGTGAACTGTAACAGTTTTATAGTTCTAGTCCATTTCCTTTATCTCTTGCAAGGCAGCAGATATGTAACCTAGCAGTGACTGTACAGTTTGGCAAAATTTTAAAGGCACAAAAAAAAAAACGAAGGAAGACAATAATTTGCTGCATATAGTGCTGATAAAACTCACAGTAGGAGACAGAGAATTTTACATTTGTTTGGAGACTAGAACAAAAATCTAAGGTTAATGGGTCTGATAGGTGGAGGTTTGTGGAGATCACATGCTATTACTTGGGACATACCATGAAATCAGAGAAGAGCTGCAGAGATATAGTCTTGCTCAGGTAGTATGTCTCACAGTGGGAGCCTCAAATTTGTGCTACAGCTCACCATTGGGTAAGAGGTGGTCAGAAGCATGAAAAGCACAAATCTGAGGAAGAAATCATGGGACTTTGTTCTAAATATGTGGGATGCCAGAGAAGAAGTGAGGACTTCTGTTAGAGTGGGTTATATTTAAAATCATTCTTTATTTGGAAAGATTTTAAGGTCATTATGTTCACATAACAAATTCCCAGACAGTGATGTTAAATAGAAATGAACTGATAATTAGTGAAAGAAGGCATCACTGATCTGCTCTGAAATATATGGAAATGAATACATTAATGAGAAGGCATGGGTTAAAAGGGTACTGTTTGAGGAATGTTTCTGTAGGATATTTTTGAGAAGACAACTTTCAAATCTGTTTGTTAAATTCCCAGTCAGGCCAAGGAAAGTAATATAAAAAAGGGAGACAAGCTTCTAAACATATTTTTTATTTTCTTTCTTAAAATAATTTGAATTTCTAGTTATAAAGACTCTGACTGGTTCTTCTTGATTTCTGCCAAAATAAGTCTCTGGCTCTGTGAAATAATTTTAGTGTGACTGCTGAGTGCTGGAGGCGGAAGCATTAACATATGTTAAATGAGACTTCTCTAATTTTAAACTAATCATACATTGAATGTATTTGATAGGACTGAATGAAGTGGGATATTACTTGAGCTTTATTAATATACCCTATTAACAAAAAATACCACTTCTATCCAATGTACTGGTAATCAAGATAGATTTTAAAACAGTGTGCAAGCATGTACAGATGGATACAGATGGTGTATGAAGCAATGCTAAATGCATCGATCAATTGCTTCTTGTGTATTTCATACACAAGAAAATACATATTGCTAAGAATGACTTGCTTTGTATTACCATAATTATGCACAAAAGTGTCAGGTTTCCAGTACTCCTCCTGGTATACAAAGACTGTCAATCAGGCAGCACTGTTTCCTGTGTCATTTAGGATTGTTATGAAATCCTCCATCTGGACCAAACAGAGGAAAAAGTCAAACAGAAAAAAAATTATAAGGTCTGTGCTTCCCCACATGTGTCCCTTATATCTTGTAGTGAAACAGAAAATCAAAAGGTAAAATATCTACATATGGTATAAGGAAGACGTGACAATATAGCTACACTCAGAAATACAATGAGAGTATGAAAATTAATAGTCACACTCAGTAGCTGGTCTGTATTCATCTGTAAATTCCACATATTTTTAGTCAGGCCAGTCATCGTTGTTAATTGCAGTAGTATTAGTAGTATATAAGAGCATAGTATTGTTGATAATTTTTCCATCCTCTACCTCATATTTCAGGATGGGAAGGACATTCTAACGTGATGGAACTTGATGCAGAATCCACTTGTTATTGGGGTTCTGCTACAGCTACCCTGAAGAATTTCTAAGTGGGATGATGGTATAAACATACAACCACATGAGAATACAACCAATAGCTTGTACTGTTCTTCCAGACACAGTTATTTAGCATTTATGCTGCTTCTTGTATTTGGGATAAATACTGCATCCCGGAGGAGACAATGGCTAGCTCAGCCTTACTACACAACTGAATTCTGCTCTTTCCAGGGAGATGATACACAATGGGTATTAGTAATTCAGGAAGAGTTGATGCTTCTGATGTCTCCAGCACCTGAAATGGTTGTATCATCCTGAAGGGAATCTTCATCAGAACATACTGCTCTCTGAGGATAAGAGAAGCCTGTATCTCAGAAGCACTACTTGACCTTTATTTCATGCTGCTGTTTACTTATAAGAAGCTTAGCTCAGGAACTACAGACATCCTCAATGTCAGAGCAAAAGGTTAAAGTGGAAGAAAGGACCTAAAACTCTGGTAGTGGAGTATAATATAAAAACTGGAAAGGAAACAGATGTATTTAGATGTTGAGGCAAAGACAAGAAAAATATATTAGAATTGAAAGAGATACAGGGTAGAATTAGATTGGGAAATACAGCATAGTGAAAACAACACTAAAATAACAAACTTCAGAAGCAAACAAAATACAGCTATACCAGTATTACTGCTGAATTTTGGAGTAGTTTGGAGGATGGATGTTCACTTTTGCTTGAAGTTTATCCACAGTTGTTAATCTCTGAATTCAGCTGATTGTCAGCTTGAAAATTCTTTACCCAGTCAGTCTACTACAAATAGTTTAGAAGGCATGTGTACTTTGCTAATGGCTTGTGTTAGATCTGGACAACTTTTTGATAACCTTTACTTTTCCAGAATGAAACCCAACATTGACTGAGAATTCAGTCTCTCTCTCTTTCTCTTTTTCCAGAGGGATTTATCTCTAGGGTTTTTGGTTTATATCAGTGACTTTATGTATTAGCAGGTGGGGTTTTTTTTAGTTCTGAAACACATCTTTAGGCTTACAGAAACTCCAGGGAGTTGGTATTTGAGACTCTTGAGAGAATAATAAAGAATTAGCAAGGAAGAGAAGTAGAAGATGAAGCAACATATTGCAGGAAATTGCATTTACAGGAGGACAAATATGCATGTGTTTCACATAAGAATGCTTGATGCACTGAAAGAAGAATGTAGGTTTCATCAAATATTCCAGTAAACTGCACCAGCTTCTTTTATCTCAGGACTCACAAGTGATGCGAGTGTCCAAATTTGCCTCCAGAAATTCATTCTAGTTATTCTAGGAATATTTAGATTAGGCAAGATACTGGCATTCAAGATCATCTCCAACAAGCACCTTCCCAAATTTGTCTCTAGAAAATAGATTTAATTCTGAACTTCTTGCAGGATTGAATGAAAAGACACACCATGAGAACTATTCAGATTCTCTAACTGTTTATGTGATTTTAGGGCTGCTGTACCAAAGCAGAAGGATCTTGAGGCAAAGCACATTTTTATATGTTGAGTGATACAGAGGAGGCCAGAGGAGAGAGTGAGACACTCACTGGGCAAAAAATCTTTTCTGAAATCAGATGATCACAAGAAAGGCTTTGCTGTTGATATGGATTCACCCACCGGATCAATATTCAGAACTCAGACACCTATAAGAAGAAGTTAGAGTTACATATGTATTAATAAATAAAATGGACTAGACATTTTTTTCTGTACCATATCACATGTGCCCATGTGCCCTAAATTATTCAGACTGCCTAACAAGAAATGTCCAAAGGTAACAGGAATATTTCTGGATTTGCCTGTTTATCTGAAATTTCTGAGAGAATGCTGAAAAACCTTAACAACAGATAAGCTGTTCTATCTTTATAGCTGAACAACACAGCTTGAGTTGAGATATTGTTCTCACTGATACACAAAGCTTCTATGTATCAACTGAGCACACAAATATCAGGGAACTGTGCACAGCCATCTTTGAGTATGCCTCTTCGTCAGGCCAGCCACTTGAGATTCATTACTCCCCTGAGAGCCTGGGAAAAAACACTTTACTTGACTGTTCAGAATTGTATGTTCCATCATGCTGTACTACCCAGTCGGAACAGTAAGACTGGGATTCACTTTAGATGCCCACAGCCTAGACTTTCCAACTTCAGTGTAGCCACCTGGGGTCCTGTTATTCCCTTAGCAGAACAACCACTTCGGGTTAGGATTAACCCGATGTTAGATGCTTATTGTAAAATGGGGTGACTGCTACCTTAAATATCACAGACTAGATCATCACCGACTGTAAATGCTTGTCCAAGTGAAAACATGACATGGAGACATCTTCAGTGCAATATGGCTGCATTTCTAGTTATGGCATTATTATTAGCATAATTTTGCTGACCTGTGCAATCTAGATCAGTGTTTTACAGTCAATGACTATGCATGTGTCAATCTAAACATAATGAAAGTTCTTTCAAAGTCTACCCCTGATTAATTTCACAAAATGCCTTAGCAGGACACGTTCTATCTGCAAATCAGAGGTGAAAAGCCAAAGTTGGTAAAGCCTGATACTTTGAAGAGTTAACCACCACAAAGTGTTCTTCTGGATTTCTAGATGTCATATGAGACAAATAGCTGTGCAGTTGTAGTTATAGTAAAAAGCATGTTCTGCCTACGCTGATAAACAGACGGGACAGCTCTGCTCGTATGGAGCTTTCTTTCCTAGCCGTTTTTCTGTTGGTTTGCTCGCAATATATTCTGCTGCCTGACAGCATTTCATTTTTATCTTTAATGAGCCAGAGGGTAGAAGAAATAAGATCTATATTTCTAGCTTTGATTCAATTAATTTCCTGCAATTTTTTTTCCCCATACTCCAGCCTGTTATAGATTTTGCTCTTCCGGATTCAGCATCTGTAGCTAAAAATGTAGTAATTTCCAGATAGGCTGCTTTATTGTGTGGGGGGGTTAATCCTCCAGTAAGAGTTTTAGCCATAGTATCTTCATTTCTGGGATTCAAATAGATACATAACCGCAAAACTGTACTATTCATTCTTCTTTGAAAGAGAAAAATGAATGTACAGCAATAAAGGAGGAGACTGCTGTTGCCACATTGGACAGAATCAAAGAGATCTGGGCTCAAATATTCAAATGCCATAGTGTCTCTATGCTACACACAGTGATTTTTTGAGCTGAAGTATTCTGAATTCAGCAGCAGTTTGGACACCAAATTGGTGCTCAGGTAACTGGCCTGCCTATAAACCTGAGATAATCAGTCTAATGAGCTGTTGCACAAATGTGTGTGTACACTCTCTTCCCTCTGTTCCTGTTCCAGTAGGTTCACATTCTGTGAGTTGTCCTGGTGTTTTGTGTTTGAACTGTTTCCAGTCTAAAAGTGGATCCCAGCCATCCCACTGATTTATTCATCTTCACTCTGACTGAAATCAGTCCACTCTTGTTTGTAAGGAGTTTCTTGTATTCCTCTCGCTACACTGAATAGATAATACTGAGAGGATGTCAAAGGCCCTACATATTTTATGCTTAGGGTTGGGTGCAATCCTTTGTTAGACATCCATGAGAGATTTATTTTACCGATGCAACATTTATTTGTGAGCACATTAATGTTAGAAATGATCAGACACTATTCATTGCTTAACTAGTACATTGTACTGCGCTATTCTGATTGCAGTCAATTCTGCTGATGTACATTTTCAGATTCAATGGAAAGCGAACTGGCCTGTTAAGAATTACTAATAACCCCCTTCTTCTTGATCTACTTTGTTGTTGTTGTCCTATTTTGTTTGTAGTTATTGGAATACGATCAAGATTCCTTCCTTGATTTAAAATGTGAATTCTTCTGATGAACTGTTTATTCTTGACTAATATTAATCTTCTGAAGTCCATTTCATGTAGAATCTGATAACCTAAAAACTGTAGGCCTTTATGAAAAAAAGCATCTATCTTCTTCCAATATGTTGTGAATACTGAAACTTGATTTCTCAGTGGAAATGAAATCATCTGTGTTGAGTCTAGATATAGTCTATATCATTTCTGTTCCAGAAGTATTTAAACCACAGCCCATAGTTTCATCCATGTGATCCCAGACCCAGTTTGGTGCAGCACAGCTGTGGGATATTGGTTCAGTTTCACTGGGAAATAATTTTCAGCTGTAAGGGAGACCATGAGCTAAAACCATACAAAAAAAGCAAAAATGGAGGCATCAGTTAAATTATGGATAAAGTGGTAGGTAGGTAGTCAAGGACTGACAAGTACTGACATGAGAAGACGTTAAAACCCTGAGGAATAAAAAAACAGAGAACAGAAAGATGGCAACTCCTCAAGACAGAGAAGCAGCCTGAACAAAGGAGCAAAGAGGGCTTGGGTGCAGAGATGCTCTGCATGTCACATTTAGTGTCATGCTCATATTAATCTTTCATTTAGTAGCATATGGATCCTGGCTCTCCACAGTGTGTGTCAGCCAATAAATATCTGCTGCGTACTTTTAACTTCTTGATGGTCTGCTTGCGCAATGTGTTTGTTCATGGTAGAAATATGTAAACAAACATATTCTACTGATCTAGGATTTGGTGGGATGACTGCAGCCTCATGCCAGGCACCAGTGTAATGTAGATCAATTGAGTTGGAACGGTCAGAGCAAAGAATGAGATCTTTTGTTCTTCCCAATAACTCTACTTATCCTTCAGCCCAGGTGCCTCAAAACTGCTGACTGTACAGCATTTGCTCCATGCTGAACCATTCTCACATGCTAGCAATGAAGCCATGCTGGAGTACTACCAGATAACTTCTGCCATAGTCCTGCTGGTCTATACCAACTTAAGGAAATGCCCTTTTAGCTTCAAATCAACATTTTACACATTTGTTCAAAAAGAATTTACACAACTTCTGCCAGCCCATCAATTACCATGATTTTTTGTCAATGTTGGTGTTGCACTGAATGCGTGGCTCTTAGGGGACTATTTCACAAAACTTTCCAGAACCTCTGTCTGAAAGCAGGTTGAACACTGGTGAAAGGACACAGCAGCAGGCAAGATAGACTAACTGAAGAGGAAGGTCTGGCAGAAATGAAGTTCAAACAACTTGGTACCTTTCCCAAATGGAAGAAGACCTGTCCCATTCTGCCCAAAACTGGAACAAACCCAACACCCTTGATATTCCACTTAACATATTAGTCTTTTTTTTTTTTTTTAAGAAAAAAAAGACTAATATTTACAGGAATGATTGAATCAGTCAGGTGTTTTTCTCTTGCATGGAAGTTCCTTTAAGTGAAAATTTTGATTGGCACTTCATAATCTTCAATAACATGCATCAACCCTGAAAATCTGTGCTCTTCTTTTAAAACATCAAGTTCATTTTGCAGAACAGCCCACATTCTTCATGCATATGATGAGTCATGTGTGATCCAAAGAAAGTGATATTTTGCTTTGTGCTTTTGATCAAAAATTCTTGCCGCGCTGTGGCTTTTTAGAGCACACCTGATAAAATCCATTATACATTTTTTCTGCTTCACTGGTAATAAAAAGCCTCTGACAATTCACAATAGCAAGGCCATCTGTCACTTTGAAAACCTGTATTTTTGGTGAAAGGAACTGAATCAACCTCTTTTAACCTAGTAAGGAAAAAAAACACAGACAATTCCTCCCATACATAAATCACAAAGCATATGAATAACATATGGGCATTCCAGCATGCTTCTCCTCAGAAGATCCCAAAGAACAGTAGGTACTCTCTATTATCCACATTATGACAACTAGGACACTGAAGTGCATGGAGGTGAAGTTACTGATGAGCATCAAACAGCCTTTGGCCAGAGCCAAGGCAAGTCTGTGTCTCTTCAAGTCAGTCGAATGTGCCAGTGGCAAAGGCTCACAGTATTAAAAAGTAGCCAACTGATGTAAGTGATTAAAACTTCTTTTGCTTTTCTGGAAGGAATATGTTCATCAAGTTTCTAGCTAATACTCAACTGTCATTATTAAAACCAAAAAATGGGACTGAATTAGAGCTGAAACTTCAAACATTCTCAGATTGCTGCCAACTTTGGAAACTTTAATTCCTGTCCATTACAGGAAAGAAAGATGGAAATGAAAAATTAAAAAAAAAAAAAAAAAAAAAAGTCTTACTTCTCTCTAGGCTTCCCACTCACAGCTCCCATTCGATTGTGTGCATCTGGTTAAACGCAAATGTGAAATTCTAAGACAATAGCTCTGTGAAGATCTATGAAGATCTGGTCATAAAATCAACAAAGTTTGAGGAATGATTCAACTCACCCTGAAGTGCACATATGATGCCAGATCAAACCTCAATAGCGTTGACTATGAGGGGAGGTCAACACGACTAGCTCAGCTGCAGCCATCCACTACAGATGTCCAAAGGCAGGTGGAAAGTATCCCCTCTTTTATAAATTAAAATACAATATTGATGTAGTAAAGGAACAGGGTACCAATAAAACATCCAACTAAAGCTTTTCCTGATGTTGATAGGCAATAAAAATGCCAATGACAAACCAGATATTGCACATGAAACAAGACGAGAACATTATGCTGGAGTATACTGCCTTTGTGTGAAGCGAGTGGCTTCAATGGGAAGGTGTGTTCAGTTCTGATAGCTGGAAGACAAAAATGTACTGCAGAAACTGGAGAACTTCACAAAAAGGCCATGAGATAAGGGAAAGCACAAAAAAATCTGTCATATGAAGAGTTTTTAAAGACTGGAATTGTCCACCTCTATGAGAAGATTAATATAATAGTAAAAGACAAGTTCACTATGGTTGTGTTCTTGCTTTGTCGCACATATTCAGGGTTGCAGCTACTCATCCCTGGGCATCTCTAAGTGGCCAGATCTGACATAGTCACCCTGGGCTCCAGTTAGACTTGATGAATAGACATAGAAAATTCTGGAGAGTCACTCATTCAAATTCTTGGAGGTACTGGAATAAGAGAGACAAACCATATTCTGATAAAACCTTCCCCTTCATTTATAATTAGTGTTAGATAATTAAAATTTGGGTATCTGAGTCTGAGCTGTTTGAAACTAGATAAATACATTATTCTTTTAAAATTAAAATAATGACAAAACTGAAAGTGGTAAATGGATCTGCTTCTCTGATTGCAAAACTGAACTGTGGATCTTACTGCTGCCTGACATGAACAATATCATTGAAAGCTGAGTAAGATTCCAGGAAAAACATAATCATTAAATTGTTAAAAAGAGTATTTGGATACAAACCAAATTATGAACTTACACAGAAAGGCTGTAAAAAACTCAGATTCAAAATGATTAAGCTAACCTTTAGCTTTTATTGCTCAAAAGAGATAATTTGGGTTACAAACTGTAACATCTGTTTAATAGGAGGAATTTTACTCCTGGAGAAGTCTCCAGGCAATACTCCCATGCAGAAAAAAAGTTATTAGGTTGTTTCTATTACCCATTATGTACATTTTTTATGCTAATAGAGAAGATGGAACTTCCCATTTCTGACTAACATGGGATTTCCTATCCTAGCTGGAAATTATCCAGTCGTATTGATCAAGAGCAATTTCCATAAACTTCACTATTTCTCTGCAGGATTTAATGACTGCACCCTGCCTAGTAATATTGTCTGTGTTTGATTTACTAGGCATATTACTTTTAGAGCCTGTCTCAAAGAATCTCAATTGATTTCTTCATCAGATACACGTCTGTCACCTTATATGACTGGATTCCATGTGGTAGAAGAGTGTGTGGCATCATCGGCTTCAGCTTCAGTTGTGGTGAAATTCAGAGCAGGATTTAAATACAATCTCTACAATCTTTCTCCCAAAAGGTACATACTTAATGACCTGTTTTATTAAAAGCTGAATTCCAGGAAGTATAAGTAGTCATGATAGTTTGAGGTTTGGGTGTTTTGGTTTTTGGTTTGTTTGTTTGACTTTAATAAATCTTACATTCATGTGCTTGGGTGGGTTTCTTTTTTTTTTGGTCCTTTTCCTGTACTTCATACCTAGCAAGCTCTTGTGCTTAACAGATATATGTTTTTCAAGAAGCATTTGTTTTCTTCTGTCTCAGCACTTAGAAAAGATCATACATCACTGAGGACTAGGTCTCAGAAAAAGACTTTGTCTCCTTCTATGGGGCGTAAAGATTTTCTCATGCATCTCATGAGGTTGTAGTGTGTGGGGGTTTTGAATGTATGCTGGTTTTACTTGGGATAGAGTTACATTTCTTCACAGTAGCTATGTTTTAGATTTTTTCTGAGAAGAATATTGATAATGCTAATGTTTTTTGTTGTTGCCAAGCAGTGTTTATATCAAGCCAAGGACTTTTTTCTGTTTCTGATACCGCACCTGCTTCTTCTATACAAGAACCTGGGAGGGTAAAAAGCCAGGGCAGCTTACCCAAAGTGACCAAAGGGACATTTCATTCCATAAAATGCCATGCTTAGGATATATGTTGGGGGTGGACCAGGGACCATGTTGGCTTTCTCATTCACTTGTTCTCTCTCTTGATCATGGCCTCACTTGTTGGGGCTTGCTCTGGCTCTAGTGCAACCTCTCTCTCGGGCTTGGTCTGGCTGTTGGGCTTTCAGGCTCTGGCTCTAGCTACTCAGGACCTGGCTGGGCAGTGGTTGACAGGTGGTGAGCAATTGTATAATTTGTTTTATTTTCTATTGTTTCTATTTTATATTGTTTCTATTGTTTCAGTTATTAAATTGTTCTTATCTCAACCCATGAGCTTCCTTGTCTTTTCCTCCAATTCTCCTCCACTGAAGGAGAGGGAAGGTGAGTGAGCAGCTGTGTGGATGATGATTGCTGGCTGGGATTAAAACACAACAGGGTGATACCACATTGTACTGGGCTTACCTGCCAGTTACAGCCTGTCAGCACAAAAGTTCAGTGCCATACCACATCAATACTCCCTGTTGGAGAAAAAGCTTTTCCTCAGTCAGATATACTGAGAAAGTTAATCTGTTTGCAGACTGTGGGTGTCTCTACACCATGCTCTCAGGCCAATGTGGTTTGTTAAGGAGCAGGTTGTGGTGCTGAATTCTATAACATAAATATAACTTGACAGTACGTGCAGTGCCTAGCACAGCTGCAGATTTGACACCTTTGTCGTGCAACCACTTGTTGAACTAAAGATTTCAGCATAGTACGTTTGAAATCCAGGACATTTTACGTTGGAGCAATGACCTCCTATTTAACACTTATGAGTACCTTCCTGTCTCCAGATCACTTCAGGGAATGACGCTGAACTCTGGAGTATCACATTGAGCTGAGCAGAACAGATTAAAGCCTGTTTCCGTGTAAACACTAAAATCTTGGATGTTAAAATACAGCAGTTGCTCTAATGCTCCAAAACATCTGGCAGACGTTGTGTGATAGATGAATAATCCTTTGCTGTAGCCCACACAGAGCTGCCATCTCTTTATTTATTTATTTAAAGGTAGAATTTATTCACATGCTTGTACAGGAGAGAGGTGAGTTTAGCTCTGGAAATAGTTGCACTGACACACAGATGAGTAACATTATAAGCCCATTATAGTACCCTATAATTTTTTTTCTCTTTAGCAACTCATGGGAAGTCCTGCTCTTTACTGATGACATTAGACATATATACTGAGCAGTGTAAACTGAAACTGTTGTAATAAATTAAGTAAGTCTGAGCTGGCTTTTAAGAGTAGCTTTTTAAGGGTAATAATTATTCCAATTTATCATTTCTTGTTATTTCATTATTAGCAAAATCAGTATGTCAGTGCACTTAAGGCTGCAAGATAGATGTCAGAAGGAGTAGAACTGGTTATGAGATATACCACCTTCAGGAATTACACAGATTGGCACCCACACTTCACACTGTATATATGATGTTTTAGTTAAGTATCTGGTTCTGGATGCTTAACTGGATGCTGAGTACTACATCCAGTTCTGACATGGATCTGTTAAGGGCCATGAAAATCATCAGAGGGCAGGAACACATCTTATGTAAAGACAGGCTGAGAGAATCAGGCTTGCTCAACTTGGGGAAAAGAAGTCTCCTGGGAGACCTTAGAACACCTTCCAGAACCTGAAGGGGGACTTCTTCAAGTGCTGTAGAGATAGGACAAGGGGTAATGGGTTTAAATTGAAAGAAGGTAGATTTAGGTTGGATATCAGGAAGAAATTCTTCACAGAGAGGGTGGTGTGGCGCTGGAACAGGTTGCCCAGAGAGGTTGTGGATGCCTCATCCCTGGAAGAGTTCAAGGCCAGGCTGGATGGGGCTTTGAGGAACCTGGTCTAGTGAAAAGTACCCCTGCACATGGTATGGACATTGGTCTAGTTAAAATTTAAAGGATCTTTCTGACACAAACCATTGTGTGAGTGTATGAAGCCATCCTTATTTACTCATTCACAGCTTTATGAGTATAAGAATATGAGGATGGCCACAACAAGTCAAATAGAAAGTTCGTCTAGTTCGATATCCCACTTGCACTGGTGTTTGTCCATGGAAGAGTTTAGAAGAATTATAGAATCATTTAGGTTGGGAAAGACCTTTAAGATCATCAGGTTCAACCATTAACCTAACACTTTTAAGTCCAGCACTAAAACATGTCCCTAAGCACCTTATTGCTTAAATAAAATAAAATAAAATAAAATACAATAAAATACAATAAAATAAAATAAAATAAAATAAAATAAAATAAAATAAAATAAAATAAAATAAAATAAAATAAAATAAAATAAAATAAAATAAATGAGATAAGCACATCTTCTAAATACCTTCAGGGTATTTAACTCAACCACCTGCATGGGCAGCTCTCTCCAATGCCTGACAACAATTTCAGTGAAGAAGTTTTTCCCAGTACCCAATCTAAACCTCCTCTGGCACAACTTGAGGTTGTTTCCTCTTGTCCTGTCACAGAAGAGACCAACCCCCACCTTGCTACAACCTTCTTTCAGGTAGTTGTAGAGAGCGATAAGGTCAGCTTTGTAGTTACATTACCCTGATGTTTTGTCCCAGCCTCTAGTGATTTGTAGTTTAGAGGTTTCCTGAAAGAAAATGATGTCTTTATATTAATAACCCTCAATAGATTTTGCCATCCTAAATTTCTTCCAGGTTTTCTGTACCTGAAAATGTTTAGCCTCTGGAACATGCTTTGGTGAAGAGTAACAGTTTAAATATAAATTTTATGCAGAAATATATCCTTTTGCTTGTTCTGTTTGATCACAAAAAGTCATCACTTCTATATTGCATAGAAGAACTAATAGTCTTTCAGAATCTATTACTCTTACAGTTAAGGTCAATTTCCTACCATTGTACCTGCAGAAACCTGCATGAATTTTCTAATAGAAAATCTCTATAAAGAGTGATGAATCTTTTTTCATGTCCAAACTGAGATGAATTTCAAAAAGTTAAGCCAACTCTGGTAAAGACATTCTGTTTTTCTTATTTGGTTATTTGCTTTTTGATTTTAAATCTCCCTCTCTTCCTCTTCTCTTTCATCTCTATCCTTTTCTGTACATTGCCTTTCACTGTTTGAATGCTAAACTAGACCATAAATAAGTGGCAGTGGGAATTCTTCACTGGTAGCAATTCATATCCAACCAGGGAAATGTGGTTTTGCTTTAGTGCCCAATTGGGATTCAAGAATCTTCACTGTCCTTAATGGAACTACCTCTATTTACGTCAGCCAAGAAGCTCAGCTAAGTATAATGAGAGCATTGAGTGAATCACTTCTTGATGCAAAGTATTCTTTAAACTGGGAAAGCCCATTTTGTGTTGTTTCTAACAGCTTCTCTCTGATGCAGCTGACACAGTTCTCAGCTTCTTCACAAATGACAAGCAAAGAGGCTCCTTGAGAACAAAGTATGAGATGAATAAAATAGAAGTTATGTCTGTGATGTTACCATAGCAATCAAAGTTCATGCCTGATGCCAAAATGGTACAACTATAATCACTGATCAAAGAAAAGTGTCCAGTTGTCATGACAACTCTGAAAGGCTTGTACTTCAATTTTGGTTTCTCCAGAATTCAAAGTAAGTAACTAAATAAGTAGATAGATAGAACTGCTAGTGATCTAAACAATTACAGCATACGTATTTTTAGTATTATCCTACATTCGTGACATCGTGAAGCCAAACAACTTCCTAAACCCCAACAATAAATCCTACAGCTTTGTCAATATCCCATGCACATACCATAACCCCATCAGATGCAGCTAATTTAGTTTTTTCCTAGCATATGAAACTGTTTCATGGCCTGATACCTGCTGGAATGTGTGTTAAGACATCCTGCTACGTGTTGAAGGCGTGTTTTTTCTGCTAGACAGCAAAGTCTGGGAATGGGCTGCCCAAAGGCTTCTTCATCTGAAGTTTCAATAAGGGTGAAAAAGAGTGAAAAAAACCTTTGTAACACACGCAAATCTTGGTGGAAGTCACTTCAGAACTACTGTATTATTTTTCTTAATGTAAAAGTATGATTTCTGCATATACTATGTATGTGGCATGGATGATATGCAACCTGAATGATTGTTAACTAGGAGTTAAAAATATCTCAAGTCCACTGAGGAGAAGAACAAAATCTTTTAATACAAAGTACACATAATTGGCAGAACACTATCAGGAATCTGGATTCTTGCCTAGGTGTAAGTTTATCTTTATCCCATGTCATATGCACCAGTGATCACGTTTCTGCTGTTACCATTTCAAGGAGTGAGAGAGAAGAAACCCAAAGTTGTAATTCCAATTACTAATTACTTTGTGGAGGAGAAAAGAATCCTTTAATCTCTCTCCTTCCTTTCCTCTGTTTCTGTACTAGCAGCAAATAAATGCCTCTGTTAATTTTTGTTTCTACCAATCCAAATTGAAAATCAATTGCATGTATCATGATGTATTTTCAACCCCCTTCAGAAGGTTTTGCCTGTACACTTTTCCCCTAAAATGGGAAGCTGTTAAAGTATGTCTGCAGACATGAGTTTTTTGATGTATCTTGCAAATACTAAATAATGCAGAAACCACACATGGTCTAATGAAGTAGGACACAGAAAATAGTGCTGAATAGCTTATAAGGAAATGTTATTTTTCTTCCTATCTGTAACAGGATGCACTTTTGTTTTCAATGCAAGATGCTCAATGTTTGAATAAGATATAAGTTACCTTAGACTTAATGCTACTTGCAGTACTGATGAACAACTTAAGTCATAAAGTGAGAGCAAATACTTGGAGACTTTTACTTTCTCCAATAATTTTTAACTGTTGGTGAAAGCAACTGAGTTGTTTTACTAACGAGAGAAAACTTGATAGAACTTGATATTTTGAATGTAGAAACTTTTTTTTGTAAATTTTTTAAAATCTGTTTTGAAGATATTTCCTCTCATGTTCAATTAATGTCAATCCATCTCCATAGGCTTTTCATGTTTTCATGGATTTCTACCACACCCTTCGTCAATCATCTTATTTTCTGAACTAAAGAATTCTAGCATGCCTAGTCCTTGCTTACACAAATGCAGTTCAGCACCTCTGATTATCCTTTCCTTTTCTGGACCTGCTTTTCTTCCCTCTACATTTTGAAGGTGGACAATCAGAACTTAGACTGAGAGGTCCATGATTTTATACAGCACCATGCTGGTATTTTCAGATTTGTTCCCAACTGTATTCTAATAATTCTTAAGATTAGATCTGTAGGTTATTATTTGTGCCTTTGCAACAATACAAACTGTAGTTTGAGAAAGTTCTAAACTGAGTCCAGATTTTTACACAGATATTCACAGTTCCTTGGAAAGCACTGTACGAGTAAAGGCTTCCTCTCTGGTCTTTTATCAACATTTCTGCATCCATTCTGGAGAAAGTCCTTATTTCCTTCCAGTTGGGGTACTGATTCATCACTGCTCCTACATTTACGGGCAATGTTAGGTGTTTTATTATTTACAATATTTATTTTAATATTATTATATTTTATCTTAAATTACATAAATTACATTATCTTAAATATCTTAAATTACATAAATATTTTAAATATTATACTATATGTATACATTTTTTGAAATGAATGGTACTATATCATTTACACCTTTATCCCATGGTTCTCTTTCACGAGAAGTCTGACGACAGGCAGCTTAGTAGCAGCTCAAAAAAACCATAACCCCACAAAGCAATAAACTCAACTCATACAGACTCACTTCACGTTTGTTCCAAAAACAGAACAAGGAAAATGACAGGGCAACATGCCCTGACAATCTCAAGGTCAAAACAAGTATCACTTGTACCCTCCACCAGCTATAATTTTGTTTTTAAGGCATTAGAAGCTATAAATACTAAATGGGAGGGTTTTTGACTAATTTGAAAGAAATAAAGTGTGTGCTCACACTCGGTTCTTATTGAAAGTGCTTTGATGGGCCATCTGGTAGTGCACAGATCTTGCATGAAGGACAGCATAACCACAGCCTGACTTACAGAGTACTTGACTCCAAAAGCAGCCCCCTTGGCTTCAGTCTGATTGCGATTAAGGCAAGGCTTCTCTGTGTTGAGCACTCATTTACTCCTCATTTTCGTTAGGGAGAGAAGGAGAATGTGCCTCAAAGTCCTAGGAAATGGTTTATTTTATCATGGTAGATGCAGAACTGATAATTGTCACCTTTTGGTGTATCCTCTTTCCAAAGCAGAATGGCAGAGTCAGTCCTTACCACAGACAACGGAGAATGGGCATAAATCTGTTCCTTCATCAATGCAATACTTTTTCCCACATTTTCCACTTCACTGGTCCTGATGACACCTACACTGAGTCATATGCTGAGGTAGCACAAGAGATGAGTAATTAAAGCTTTGTTGAGTGCTGAAAGATTCTCCACAGCGGAAACAAGATGTCTTTGCATATCTGTAATGGCTAAGATGCATCATTCATTAACCAGTAGAGCTTTCATTCAGTAATAACAGCTTTGAAAAAAGATTTCAGCTGGCATTGCATTTTAACAGAGCTTTGTATGTGATTCATGTGCACACACATATATTTATGTATATATCTGTGTATGTATGGCAGATGATTCAGGCATTTATTTCCCAGATGGTTGCAGGAACCTAACTTTTCTGAAGCAATAATAAGACCGGTTATATAATTTATTACTTAAGAAGTCTTTCCTGCAACTACCTCATTAAGACATTTCTTAAATGAGTGAGAATGAGCTGAACTGGGTGAATCAAACCTTAGGGTGAACACTTGTGAAAGGACAACCTTGTCATTTTGCAGTTTTAGGGACAAATCTCCCCCAGGAAAATAACTAGATCTCATCATTTAGAAGCCAAAAAAAGACGACAGTGAGCCCTGAGCACTATAATAGAAAACAAGGCAAAACAACGGAAGTAAAAACTGAAGAAGTTCAGCAAATGAGTGAGTGTCTTGTAACATTCTGAATGCCTGCTGTCTTCCCAGTAACCTGTGAATGCCTTTTATGTATCATTTAGAAACTTACTGGAATAGAAACCTTAAAATTAATTAGTTTAGGCAACATTTACCAGCTAAGAAAGTAGTTTCAGAAGGTTAGGAGCTTATATCTCATTTTTACCTCTTCTCTGGTCAATACTATGTTTATAAAAAAGAATGGGCAGAAATAAGACTTTCCAAGTCTTTCTTAGTGATGAATAAAATGTACTGGAAAGGGAATCTTGGAGTCATATAGAGCTGATTTGAACAGGAAAGAGAGAAAGGATTTTGAGAAACCCATTTCTTTTTTCTACCTTCAGTCTAGTAAACAATTTCACCATTTATTTCAAGGAATGGAACTGTAAGAATTCTCTCATGTAACTGCTTTAGGCCTGGTATTTATGTTGTGTAGATCAGTATAAGTCCAGTTTATTTACTGCATTGTGTAATTCTACATTATATGCAAACACACAACAATATTCTTATAATCTTCACCACTGAACCATAGTGTGGGATGTCGTAAGCTCTCAGGGATGACACTAAGTTTTTATATATAACAATCTTTATTCAATTTGAGAAGATGATTGAAATTCAGTCCTTAACAGAACTATGTGAAGATTCAGAAATGGCAAGGAGTAGAAAAAATGATTGGAAGATAAAAGCAGCAAACCCCCCCCCTAACAAGCAGCAAAGGCATGTGCCCTCACCTCACCTGTATTTTGCTTGCAGAAACTGCCTGACCCCAGCTGCTAAACTGAGCCCAGTGAATAGAGACACCATGAGAAGTGAGGACCCCCATGAACACAGGAGCAATTACTCAGCTTGGCTGAAAACATCAAGAGCGTGTGTTAGAACGGAATCCCAGAGCTGTGGATAATAGAAAATACATACCCTTCGGCTGAGTGCTGAATTGAAGATCTGTTGGGAGATTTCTGCAGTTGTGTGGCCAGGGCTGTTGTCAGCTTTTCACTGAGAAGGCTGCGCCTGAATGAAGGGAATCATTTTAAAGCATTCGCCAAAGTTGATTTTAGCTAAAGCAAGTACTGTTCTGATACCTTGCCAGTAAATTGACTTTTCTTTATTAAACATTGCCTAAACTCCACCTTATACTGTATTTAACTGGAGTGTTGGAAAAGATTATTTCTGAAAGTGAAGGTTTCCTTCTGGGGCAGCATTTACCCAGGAGAATTAAAATGAACAGAGATTTCTCATTACTTTGATTGATATAGAGTGAAAATCTGCAACTGAAACCCAAGGCTGAGAAGGATAAAAATCAGATTAATTCCCAGTGTAGACCTAAGAACTTAAGATAAACTGAGGCACCTCTGCAGATATCTTTCCCTCTCTGAGGACTGTAACACTATGAGTATTTTATTGACAGCAGCCTCAGCTGAGTGTTGACTGGGTTACTAGGTGAACCCATGTCTTTTGACCACTGACAGCGCTGTGTAAAATGCATATAGATATTACAAAGGCATCATAATTAATTAGCATTCATAATAATCAGTGATGCACAATGTGAAGCCTTCCAGTCTAGAGTAACCGGGCCTGCCTATGCACTCAATGACACTTCGGGTGATCTGGACAGATGTTTTAGTAGGTTGTGCTGGATGCTGATGTAGTCTCAGACATTCCAGCCTCCCTGGCCCTTAGCTAGGAGTCAGAATACAGCAATATTGTTACATATGTATCTGTAAAGTGAGGATGATTTAAAGGTGCATGTGAGCTCTGGAAGGACTACGTCAGCAATGACTTCACCAGTTACCAGCAGCAATATTCCCTTGCTCAAGACATGCAAACCAGGGGTCTTGCTGGGGAGGGACTCTGCATAAGTTTCAGCCCAAGTCTGTGTTTTGACTGGAGATAAAGTTTTCATAACCCTGTTGCCTGTTCCTTTCAGTTCTGTATCTCTCCACATAATGATAATTCGAGACAAGTACCCCACTTCTCCATAAATACACACCTGTAGAATTTTCTTGGGGTTTTTTTTGGCATGTGCTAGCTATGCCTTAGTGCAACATAATCCAAGTATCCAACCCCATTTAGAACTCAAAATATATATTACGACACAGAAACGGATACTCTTCATACCTGACTCAGGGTTGGATAGGTCAGGAACATTAAGTGTTTGCTAATTAGAGATTAGCAAATCTAATGAGGCCGTAACCTAATGCATGGCCGCAATGTCTCCTGGCTTGAAGGGGTTAGAATTGCCCATTGCTATTTCTTCTGCAGTATATATTTCCCGGTTTCTCAGCACTGTTATTCTTTCCTAGCTTCCATTTCTGGGAAAAAAGGAGCAGCTGCTGTTACTGATGAGCACTAAGAAATGGGCTGTTATATCTGCTCAGGTGGCAGAGATTTGTCTTGAGAAAAAAAGAGTTTATTTGATTATATGTCTGAGTGAGTCTTCTAGCACTGTATAAAAGTAGAAAGTGAATCCAACAGAAATAAATAGAAAGAAAATATGGCCTCCTAGTAGCGTGTAAAAACTTTTACAATCTTACAGACTTACAATAGCAGTTCAAGGTACATCTTTTTGCTTTCGACAGAGTTGCCTAGACAATTTTAAACTTTAAACTACTACCTAGATTTAGGCTGCTAAATAAAATGTTCAATTGCCTTTTTTTTTAGTTTGTTTCCCTTCTCTTTGGAATATATCTTGAATAAACATGTTTTTCAAGCAAACAAGTGCCTATCTTGCCTAACTACCATCTACTTACTGGTGTTACTGATGCTACACCATACTTTGCTCTTTATCTCAGACTGGGCTTAACTGAAAGTGTTGTGCTAAAATGCTGTGAAATAAGCTGTTGCTACTCTATTTTTGGGTGGAAATCCAAACCTAAAGTGTGTGGATACATTTAAACAAGAAAAATTTGCTTTCAGAAATATGACTGCTCTAGGCCTCCAAAGTTATGAGGAAATAAGAAGGATTTTTTCAAGTAGAGAATGTCTACAATTTACAGCCAGGTTTAGAGCTTCACAGAAAAGGTTATGACTTAGACATACACTGTGAGACAGCATATCCCCCCAAAAAACATACTGGAGTTTTAATGGGAAATGAAAGATATGACCTCTTCACCTTGGTTTAGGAGAGTAGATTTGAAAGATTGATTCTGAAGCCCAAAGTCAACAATGTTTTACTGGATAAATAAGAACTAAAATAGCAGCTACATGTCTAAAAATTTTAAGGCAGTGGTTTAATAAAAATCATTCAACTCTGATTTGGAGGAGTTGGGATATAAACCCACAGGAATGAAATATATTTAAAGCCTTGAATCCACCTTGTCTAAGCCTAAAATGTGCCTTAAAACTGTGAAACAGATTTCTTTTCTGTATCATTAATAGCTGGTGCATCAAAATGTTTACCTTTGGCTATTGCACCACTCACTGGGAGGTTTCACTCTAGCATTCTTGTTCCCTGGTTGTTCTTGATACTTGTGTGATGATGTATACATTCACCCCCATGTCTACTGGTTACCTTAATGTTAAAAAAACCCCTGCCAGGCTGAAGGACTGCTGTGTACATAAGGTGCACAGCAGCTATTAAGGGAAGTCATCTCAGGTGGTGTTTAAGATGCACGGTGATATCTTCTCTCACACAGAAATACAGTTAGGAACACAGTCTAAAAAGACGAGACAGTGGGTTATGGTGATCAGGCACAGGGCATGGCCAGACCAGCGGCTTGTTTACATACAACTGACTCCTTATATCCACTCACGCCCATTTTTCCTATTCTCATTTCTCCCTGATCCAGCTTGACTCCCTTCCTTACCCAGCCTTTGGCCCTTCACCTGAATGTGCCGTTAAGTTTTGCACATGCCTGCATATGTGTTACACAATCCCAACAGCTCCCTCAAATATCACATAGTAAATTTGCTCTCGCCTGTGACCTCCATGATATTCTTGTTTCCCTGGTCTTATCAGTTACTAAGTTCTGGATGAACTTCTCCATATTTCTGTGTAAAAGTCATTCATTCCATGACTCATTAATCAGCGAATTCACTTATCTGGTCTTTATTATTATCTCAGCTGTTTGCTCATCGAAGTTTGTGTACATGTGTGCTTAGTTTAGCACTTTTCCTGTCTCTTCCCATTGTCTCTTATGCTGAATAACCATTAACCAGATCTCTTCTACAAATTAGATATCTACACTAAACATAGTGGGGAAGTGGTGATAGACAGATAAGAGCTTTACAACATGGATATGTCAAAACACACCAAGCTGAGTGTGCTACCAAGGTGGGCTCATTAAAACCCATTATTAGCTTAGGGGATCTAAACCAATGTTATTTTGCCTCTGCTAGACCAAAGGCATGTTCAAGATGAGCCCTCATGTAGTGTGCTTTCTCTGTCAGTGTTACGTACTTCCTAAAAATGATAATTTACCTCATTTTAGAACAGCTCCAAGAATTTATCCTCAGACTCCTCCTAATAAATCTTGTTCTCAAAGAACGTCTGAAACCTTCTAGGCTTTTACCAACAATGCAAGCATGGTCAGTTACTTGAAGTTAGTCCATGCATGTCTACATAAACAACAACAAAATTCAAAAAAAGAAGCCGTGTTAACATGTTTTCACTTCTGAGAGCACATAATCACTGATCTACAGCACTACATTTCTGATAACATTTTCAATAGGAGGATAGTCTCCACAATATGATCCTTGCTGTGTCTGCCTCTCATCTCATCTTTGGCTCTGTGCAGTCTCACACATAATCTTATGCATGCCTGAAATTTGTGTGCACGTTTTTGTCCCTTCTTAAAATATGCTTCTCCCATGAAGCACGACACACGTCTTGCCAAATCAGCCACTCATTTCGTTCTCCATCTGCTGTGTCTTTTTCCTCATTTAGACATAAGTATCTAATTTTAGGTATATCCTATCAAACTCCAGGCATTCTGCTGAAGTCTAAGTTAGAATCCTTGTCATCAAATTGTCCTTCTATTGTAGACAAAGGGGGAAAAAAATGCTTATCTTCCTTTTTCCCTCTTTCTCCTGTACACTGGCCTCACAGAGGATCTGCAGTGTTTGCCTTGCTAACAGCTGGTTCTTCACAGAGTTGAGATGAACAGAAGCTCAACTGGTTTTTTTGGGGTTTTTTGGTTTTGTTTTTTTTTTTTTTTTGTACTACAATCTGTAGAATTTTTCAAAAATAAATTATGACAATATGATGATAGCTGCCAGAGTTCGGATTTCAGAGAGATGTGTTTTAAGTAAAGCTGTGTACACATTGTAAATGAGATAAACTGCATACAAAATATAAAAATAATTCAATAACTCTGCTTACATCGTAGTTTAATATAATGAAACAATTTAAGGATTTTTCCCCTTGGTCAATTTTCAGCTTATGTTATATTTTTGTGCAAACCCACAAAACTATTTTTTTTTTCAACAAACCAACCACTCTAAATTTCTTTTTCTCAAATTACCCATAATTCCATGTTCTTGTCACTTTCCAAGAAAAGAAAGGTAGGGTGCTCTGCTTCCTACATGAAGCTGTAATATACAATTCCATTCCCTTCTCAGTTTAAAGAGTCTTTACTACTTCAGCTAAAACTGCTATCATCGAAGCAAGTATCTGTAGTCAACACTTTCTCTTGGATGAATTGTAATGTTAACTAGAAGTGATACATGTATTAACTAGTATATGACAGAAACAAACTCCTACTACCACACTTCTCTCCACCCTAGAAATTACTATTTATATAAACTTCCATATGACCAATTCCAGTGATTTTATCCCACACTGTGTCTTAATTCTAGTGTGCTTCTCTTCGCTTAGTATGGATTGATTTGAGCTTTCAATCAGACAAAATCAAGGTAGAACTACTTGGGTTAACAACTCTAGCGTAACTGAAAATCTTCCCAATTGTGGGTTTCTTGGCTATTTTTTGATAGAGTTTTTTGTTCAGTGCATTGTTTTAACCACTTTGCATATATTTTTTTTGCCACATGCTACAAAAGCCCTCTGCTAAAGCACCCATCATGTAAAATGGTCTTTCTGCATGTGAACAATGCTTGAGCTTAAAGGAAAGTATTTTAAAGCTGTCAGGAACCTGTCGTTTTCCAGATGGCTAATCAAATGGAAGACACAGACACACAGACACTGTCTACAAAGAGATGTATTAATAATGGATGTTACTCACTTGTGATGGAATGAGACAGACACAAATCAACAAGAAGAATAAAGCTGATACTGAGAACATTGTAATCAAGAATTTTTAAAGATCTCTTTTCTATATTTAACAGCTGATCATTCATTCTAAATGTATAAATATCTTGATATATTATTTAAGGCATACTTGCCTAGAACAGCATAAAATTGCTACCAGGTTCTAAAGTCATTGATTTAAAAAAACCAACAAACCAACCAAAAAAAAAAAAAAAAAAACCAAAAAACCTGTGACAAGCTGGGTTTGAATAGGAAGTAATTTTACTATGAGAAAAAATTCATAAATTAAGGATTATTCTCTACTCATTCTCTTTCATCTGAACTCTGTAAAACCTTCCTAATGAAACCTTTGGAATAAGATTTGCAGTGTATCTGCCTGGTTCAAATGCTGGATGTATCTCAATCGTTTTGTAGAACAAGACTTCAAAGCACTGCATAAAGATAAGGAGTCTCTTGCCAGAAGTTTGGGAAGCACTAGAGGTCTCCAGGGCCATGAAGTCCCATTGAAGACACCCTAAGATGAAACATCACAAGGCTCCTGGAAGACATGGAGTGTAATAACTCTCAAGCTAGGGTTCTATGAGCTAAAGTGTCTTAGACTAAACTGTAGATTTAGCTGCAACAAGTAATCTGAGTTGTTCTCAGATGCCTACTCTATCCCTCTCTGGATATCACTGTCCCCTTCTCAGAGACCAGATGAGAATCCATGATAGCACTTCTGTTAACAGTCTGTCGTATTATAGTTTAAAGCAACAAAAGAAGTTGGTTTGGTGTTAACATGCGGGACAGTAAGTTAATGCTATTTGTTTGCCTTCTCCTCTCTAGGCTTGGTAAACTGGTGTGTAGAAAGATAAATCAGTCATATAGTACCGTTCAGGAAACAGAGAGTGCATATATGAAAATTTCCCGACGTATGTCAACAATTCTATGTCAGGAGAGAAGATCCCCTTAGGCATACTGTACAGTATATGTGTTGCATTTTATAAGTGGACAAAGCAAAGCTTTATCTCTGCTAGCTTTAATCTGGATATCTCAGTTACCAAGACTGGCAATGTAAGAGTGAATTGCACTGTGTAAGCTCAATGGGGAACTTGATAATTATTTGGATTTCTAACATATATGCTGCATTTTCCCTGCTATTACTATCCTTCAGGACCTTCACACGTCTCAGTCACACTTCATAACCTCAGAGACAGAATCTTAACTGCAAGCTTTCTTTCCTCACTTGAAGTTAGAAACTGAGATTCAGCATTAAGTTTGCTGCTGACTTATGATTGAGTTTTGAAGAGTCCTGGCTTGTTATGTTCTTTTTCACTTGGTGCAGACGTAGCTTTATCATCAGTGCTCTGTTTTGAGTGTCTTTGTTCTTTGACACCCAAAATTCTAAGTGAAATACAAAATGATGCATAAATAAATATGAAGAATAAGAGCACTGGTGCTGGTTGCAGGATGAGAGAAAACAGACATGAGTTAAAGCAAGGTTTTGACTGGATATAAAGAGAAACATTCTACCCATGAGGACAGCCAAACAGTGAAAAAGGCTGCCCAGAGTGGCTGTGCAGTCTCCATTCTTGGTGGTTTTCAGGACCCAAAACATTTGGATTGAAAAATCCTTTGTAACTTCTCTTGCATTGTTTAAAGACCTTAAAAAAACTGAAAGGGCTTGAAACCCAAGTGATAAGTTACATTGATCTTAAATCAGTAGGTTTTCTGGTTTAAGGTGATATTTTTTTTCCTTCCCTTTTTTGAAGTAGCCAAAACGTGGTGAAACTGTATGTTTGTGTTTCAGATTTTACGAAGCTGTGTGCACACTGGGAAATATTTTTTTGTCCTGCTTCTTTTCACATGAATCTCTTTGTAAGCACTAAATTCCCCACTAAGCCTGTGTAGGTCTGTGTTTTTAATCTCCCTTGTTTAGTCACTTGTTTTCCTGTAACCACCTTCCCCACTATCTAACACACAACAGGGAGAGGGGAATGCATCATCCCTAGGGGTGGAAGATTGGCATCACTTTGACAAGGAAAAGGGAGTAGTGGAAGATGGTTGTGTTGCTTTGGTTGTCTGTGCTTTCTCTTGTGGTGTTGATCACGTTTGATTAGCATGGTTAATGAAGAACATCTTGTTAAAATTAAAGTTCTGGAGTATTTAGCATATTCTTGCCAATTGTCAATTAGCGTATAATAGGAGAATGTTTTGGATTTAGTTTTTCAACAACATCCTCTCCCATCCCCGGGCCCATCCTGCCAAAATAAAGATCTTTCCAGTCACGACATGTTTGAGAGCCATATGACATGTCTGTGAAGGCTGCCTTGGAGCACTGGTGCACAGGAAAGACACATATGTTAGCAACCAAAGCCAATGTAAAACCTGAAGGCACAGGAGATGCACGGCTAGGCAATCTTTTGTGTTACTAATTTATCATGTAGATACAGATTTCTCATCCTTTACTGCTACTTTCCCTGTTTGGGGCAGGTTCTGATATACACTCATGTTTTTGAATAAGAGCCCATTGGCACACAAGCTGCATATATAATCTCTATTTCAGGAGAAAGTGTTTTGTTTGCCCTCTTTGTGCTGACTGAGATACTTAAAATCTGATCTTTAGCCTCCCTTAGGGCAGCTTTGGGATTTTTATGGGGTTTCATACATTCATATCCATTGCACTGGTGCTTTTCAATGAAGAGAAAGAGGCATGATTCATAGTGGCTTTGACCTAAATTGTTGAGAGCTATGCACTACACCATTTTCACTGTAATATAGGATGCATGGGTGGGTGTCAAAGGGTCTTCGAGCCCTCTTAAGTCCTCTTCAACCACCAGTAATTGTTCTGCATTCAGACAGCACAGTGCATCTGGCATAATAACTCAGTACTAATAGACAGGAAAGTCTTCCCAGCTGCACCAATCTTACTCCCGCACTTACCTTCTGCTGCCCATAGTCCAACTCACCTATTAGATCATTTGATACAGAATCATCAGAAAAATAATTCTGAGATAAAATGACTGAACCATTTTTATTATTATTATTTTGATGTTTCAATGAAAAATTTCATCAGAATTTAGTTTTAATTCTAGCACAGCAAACTGTGACCACTATTCAGGTGGGTAGCAAGCAGGAACCTAGATCATAGATTTGGGAGAAAGACAAAGGGGAGAGGAGTGGGGAACATTTTGATGGCGGTTGACTGTAAGGTAATGTTAGGTCAGGGTTGCTGACATGTTATATAAATTAGTCAGGGGCAATATATGGCATTTGTCCTTGAACATGGCTACGTCATTCCCTTGACTATGCAAAGTGTTGAGGTTTTAAATGAAAGCAGAAAAGTGCCTGAAAGGAGGCCTCCTACCAGCCACCTCCTCTTATAGGTTTATAATGGCCAAGCCTGATCTTAAATTTCCTTGCAAAGAGAACCTGCTCTTAATCAATTAGCAAGTCACTTTATGAATAAATATTTGCATTCAAATGACAAAATCTTGTTACAGGTGTGGGTTATTATTTTTTTTTTTCTTCCTTCATCCAGGATATAACAGAAATACTATGGTCACAGCTTTTGGCCGTTCTATTAATGTCAGATTAGACCCTGGCTGATTAATTTTTGCTCAACAGTTAGGATTCCAATAGCTTAATGGTTGGCATTTTAAAGCCATTAACTTCCATCCAGTTTCATCACCTGCAGGTAGGAGTCAGTAGTCAGCTTCTCAGCTTCTGACAGGCTCTATGAGGTTAATGTGTGATCTCTGATATGTGAAAACCAAGCGTTCATGTTCTGGAAGAATGTCTAAAGAAATTTTACTAAACTAGTATGTGGGGGAAAAAAACAAAAAAAGGACACAGTGAAACTGAGAATCATAGAATGGTTTGGGTTGGAAGGGACCTTAAAGATCATCCAGCTCCAACCCCCCTGCCATGGACAGGGACACCCTCCACTAGACCAGGTTGCTCAAAGCCTTCAAGCTGAAAAGTTTATCTTCTGGAAATATGAGACCTTGGAGGACAAGAATCAGTAGCATCTTAGGTCTGGATAGTCACACCGTTGAACATTGGATTTTTGTGGGTGTTTGCTGGTGGACTGAGATAGCTAGATAAATAAGGCAGGTTATTTAGAAATCATTACATTTTAGAGTGGTTCAAGATATGATAAGGGGTGAGGACTTCTACAGAAGAGTGATATTTTCACAGCAGTATTTGGTGTGTCCTGGGCCACCAAGAACTGGGCAGACTCTTCTTTCACTCTCCTTTCTTCTCTTCTTCCAAATGTGTAAGCTACCGAGCAGGTAATACCCAGACACATAAGTATCCGATGTGCTCCTTCATATTACATCTCCTTGCAACTCATAGGTGAAATTACACTATACATAATGCAGAAAATAAAAATCAAGTGAAAAACTGTTGTTAGCGTCTCTGTCTCCATGTGGCCATATGCCTTCTGGGTTGACAAGAAAGTTAGAGATGCATCCCACGGGCGAGTTTGCTGTGATTCCTCATGAATTAAATGAGGGAGACTCTGTCTTTCATGCCACGTTCATCTCAAAGAAGGAAAGCAAAAGTAACCCAAGAAATGTTATCCCTACATGAAAAAGTCTTGAAAAAATTCAAAGTGAGTAAGAGAAAATTAGCTGGTAGTGATCTCCATGGAAAATGAAGCCAATTACTGAACGAAACTGATAAATTTACCTCCTGTACAGATAAACTATTTCCTTTGCAAGCTTTTTGGTATAATTCTGCACTAAGGATGTAATCCTGTGTGAACTTTAATAAGAGGATTTAAACCAAGAATACCAAACCAATCAAACCAGTTTTAGAAAGGCTGTTGTTTTCTCCATTGCACTGAACTCGGCAAAAAGCCAGTAAACATACATGATGTGTGTTCTGTTCCCTCAAAAATTAGCTTTGGATAGGAGCTGTTAAGCACTGTGGCCTGACCCATGATTGCATCCAAAAATATCACAACGTCTGGTTCTTACGATCTTTCCTTTTAGCTCCATTCATGTGTGGACATTTCTGGCTCTCTGAGCAGGAATAAAAACAAGGGGTGAGAGTTCAGTCCCTCTTTTGTTCCTGGTTTCAAACAAAACAAAAGCTTTTGCTCTTGATTCACACAACTCTTACTGATGAGCTTGACTGATAGATTTGACTTGCTTCATCACCTCTCCTTCCTGCTCTGTCCCTGCACAGGACTTGTGCAGGTGACACGGAGAAACAGGAGGGAAGTCAGAAAGGCGGATAAGTACAAGTCCATCTAGCTCTGACTGGAGGAGAAAAGCAGGTGATGGGAGTGTCGTGTTTCTTTCTGGATCCCATTCAGTGCTCCCCCTGTGAAAATCTATGCCATTAGTACTTGCTTATAACTTGGGTGGATGACAAAATGCCTTATGCAGGTGCACAGGTGGCCTGGGAGGAAAGGATTTTAAACCTATGTTGGTAATGTATGACATCTGCTCTGGGCCTGTCATCCCCTTTCTTTAGGTGGCTTGTTTTCATCCTTTTATGTGGGGAAAAAAGTAATCTTTTATCTTCCATGCTGTTATAATTTTGTCTTCAGAACTTGGACTTCCTTTTTTTTCCTAGTCTGAAGTGCTGTATTTTGGGGTTTTTTCAGTTATTGCTTCTCTTTGAAAGTGTATTCATTGCTACAGTGGGGATCTAGACTGGCTAGAGATCAAACTATATCTATATTTGTCTGAGGCTGTGTCCTCTTCCTCCATATTATTTTAAAAAGCAACTCTTGGCACACAGTATAAATTCCTGTTTGTTAAAAGGGCATTTAGACATGAAGCTATTGTTACTAGATTTGAGAACTGGGTGTTTTTAACTATTTCCCTAAATCTGACAGCATTGGAAACAAGGTAGGAAAATGAGACCTTAAAATGAAAGTGGGAAGAAAAGGGTTCTTGGTCGGAAGTTAGGGCACCTGAAAATAATGCTTTGTCATCTCACAGTCTCTGACATGTTTTAGGAATTAATGAATCACTTCACAGGTTTGTACTTCAGTTTTCCACTCTCTACTTTGTTTACAAATGTTTTTGAGCTATGTGAAAAAATGCTGTATGGAAACCTAATGATGAGAGGTGTGAAGAACAAGAAAGAGAAAAGGGGAAGCCTTTATGTCAGTACTCTCATCTTAATGCTTTAAATTGCTTCTTCAAGCCATTAGCCATGACACATAGGACTTATCATATATAATGACACAGTGCCATGTCTGTCTCGAAAGAAACAGCTGCTACCTGTGGATTTACATGCTTATTCTTTATCAGTAGACTACTTGTTGACCTCTGGCTCTGTCCGCAGAGCTGGGTGCATACATGGCTTCTATGGGAGCTGGGCCCTATTTAGTCTGAAACTCCCTCCTCTGCTACTGTGTATTATCCAGTGATTCTTCTGTGAAAGGGTTTAAAATTTGTATTGACTAAGGAACCATGTCTTTCCTTCCCCTGGATACAAAGCAAGTGGATATTTTCTGTATTGAGTTTGCAGTGAGCATGTCTAACATCAGATTTTCTAGGGACATATAGAGAATAGGGAAATCAGCTGGATTTTGTTACAGGTGAAAAATATTTAGAGCAATGAGAAAGAAATAGACCATTAGGCTGTTTCCTTACACAAGCTTGCCATAAGAATTTATTATTATGGCTGCGTCTTACTGTCCATCTCTTGTTAACAAATTCCAGACTGGGAGTTGAGATTTAATGCTCTAAAGAGCATGTCATTTCTAAGAGAAGGATCTGAAAACCACCTGCTTGTAGTGTATGTTGCGGACTTTTTCAAAAGTCATGCAGTTTTTCCTTTCCTTTCCTGAATTTGTATAAATGGATCACAGACGATAGATGAAAAAGACAAAGCATCCGAAGAAGGTCACACAGCTCATTTTGTGAAACCAAACAAAGAGGTTCCTGGTATTTAAGGTCACATCCAAATTTCTCTAAGTGGAAGGATGCAGTCTAAGTCATTCCCTGGGCTTTATACAAATGCTGTAAATACCACGTCTCATTGATATCTGTGAGTGACACTCTGAGAGCTGATAGAGGGTTTTTTTGGAGCTTAGCAACAAGCAGTGACTGGCAAATTCCTCTGCTCTTCAGAATCAATGCCACTTTTCTGGATCATTTCCTCATCTTCACAATCATCTGTCAGAACAGTAAATTGACAGTGTTACCAGGGACAGCATGGGCTCTGCTGCAAGCTCCGACGGTTAGCGGATGAACTTAGCTTTTGCAAAATATAACATATTATGGTTTTGGGTCCCATATAATCATTAACTTGCTTTTGACACTGTTAATCTGGGTGTCTTTTGTACTCTAATAATGTTTTTCCTTTGCATGCAAAATATCACTGTGAGAGCACACTGACTGCTTGATTCATACATCAGTAATACATGCTTGCTGTTATTCCTATCTATTATTATAAAATAGATATAATTAAGTTTCACCTGTGAAACTTCAGCAAGGACTGTGATCCTGCTGTGTGAGCCCAGAATAATTTAAAAAACCAGCTCTGTCCCAGGAAGTATATGTGATGATATAAAACAGAGTAGACAGAAAATGGACACTAGTGGGTGGACAGGTGGAAAACTGTTGTCTATAGCTAGCTGAGATTATCATTGTGGGGCTTTTTAGTGGGAAACAGAAGGAAAATGGGTAGGCCTACAGGTGTTTATGAGCAACTTTTGGAGAGTCAAAATTGCCAGGGTACATGCTCCAGACTATCCCAGGCAATGGGGATGCAGAAGTCTGATGGAAGTCAAACCTGAAACTTGCATAACCTATTTGTCACATAAAGGTGTCAGCTGATCAAATTCATTAAACATAATCAGAGGAAAGGTACTCAAGTGGAATCATCTTGCTACGGAGAAGTTAGATACAGGGCAAACCAGAAGGCTGTATCTCAAAACATGCCTCTTCCTGTAGTAGAGAGAAAAATCACATCAACCTTTCTTTTGAGCACTTATAACTCAGGTCCCTTGGTTTTGTTTAGCTGTCTCTCAGAGAGGAGACAAGTCAAATGACAGGTATTTGATAGAATGAGAAGGATCGTGCAAAAAGATGAGAAGAAAAAAAAAAAAAAAAGACAGTGACATTTCTGACCATTGTGAGAAAGCCAGGTTTGCCTTAGCCAGGAAGGATCCTTTTGGAGTTGCTGAGATACAAGAAGGAAGCCGAATTACAGCTTTTGTTCTGTGTAAATCAAAAAGAAGGTGGAATTATGAGAAATGTTATGCAGAAAAGAACAACAAAACTAAAACAGGTTGGAAGTGAAAAAGAAGCCATGTTTCAGACAGAAGGATTGTGCTGTCCAAAGTGACTGAGAAAAAGCAATTCTGAAAGATGGACTAAAGGAGTTTTATTAGGTTTCACATCAGGACCTTGTAGAGAAGAAATAGTTATATGGATACTTCACAGTGTTTTTCCAGCAGGTCTCAGCAAGTTTAATGAGCCAGTAAAGTATCTTCTGGATGAAAAGGTGGGGCATAGAGAATGATTCAGTACACGTTTGCGTCAAACACACAAATTCCCCATGTTTGGGTTCAGATCCTATTTGATTTACAAAAGAGTAATGGTTTGTTTCTGGAGTTTTGAAGGTTATTTCAGCTTCAAATATCTATATTGCTACTGGTTAGGAGATTTTCAGTGCTTACTGCTGAGACTGATAACTGTGTTATCTGCTGTTAACTGCTCTTGCAAATTATGGCTGATACCTCTCTATCCTACTGCGTAGGTTTATCACTAGTCCCGCCTGTTCATCGCACTTACTCTCAATCATGCCTGCTGTCTGTCTGCTGCTTTGCTTTTTCAGTCTGGCACTGCTTTCCTAGTTTGTCTCTGCTTTGGATGGGCCCCTTCCTACAGAAGGGCTTGACAAGAAACAAAATGTTGTTGAATAGGTACAGAGTCCTCCGCAGAAAAGGGAGGCTTCCTGACAAAGGCTCTTCCTTTTCCAGAAAACTGTCCCAGAGCCATCTTTGCTCAAAATTTACTTGCTATCTAAGCTGACATTTGGGTAGTATGACTTATGATAAATACGGGTGAGTTTAGCCAGGACAATTTAACCTGTACTCACATTATTGCCATGAGAGTCTCTGCATGCTCTTCAATGTTTCAAAAGGGACATGTAAAGTTTTCATTCTGCGGACAGAATTGTAAGGAGGCTGGGGAGAAAATCTGTCTTTCTAGTCTGTCTAGGTATTGACCATCTGAACTTCACTTTGATCATCTTTGGTATAGATGCTACAACCAGTGAGGCCACCAGAGTGTATTCAGGTACTCCATATCGCTGGGAACTTCAGAATCTGGTCAGGTCTCCTGGCTCTTGAATGACTTGAAGTTGGGAATTGCAAGAAAAACTCCTTCATCCAAAAGAAAAAGAAGGATAATTAAAAATGTTGATCAGGTTGTGCTATCACTCCCAAGGTAAGTGCGCAAGGAAAACTTAAGGGTACAATATTAGCTCTCAGAAGTTCAGCTGATAATCAATATAGGCTGGTTGTCCGTTTTAATGGTGAAAGTATATTTCATAAGTGCAGTTTTACACATAAAATGTACCATTTGTATGGATATGAACAGTCAGACTTTGTGTTTCTAACAGTGGAATATATCTCAGAAACTGTGATCATTGTAAAATTTAACTGCAGGGACAAAAAAACCCCCCACAATTCAGTCACTGAGAAGCAACAGTTTTGCAAAATTGCACATTAAAAATTCTGGCCTTCACTTGGAAGGTGTCCTGATTTCCTTGAACTGACATATGCAGCCATAATAGATGGAGAGCTTTAATCTCATACCAGGTTTCCAGTCAGAAAATGAAATAGTGATCACAGTGTTGCTCTTTCTTTTTCTGCTTGATGTCATAACTGTAATTGAGGAGGATCAATGTCCTTTTCTTGTTTTCAGACTGAGCTTATCTTCTGTTGGATACAAGAAAACTTCTGCAGTGAATTGCCTTTTAGATGCCAAGTTGGTCAAGATGATCTTGTATCATATAGATTTGAATACTCTCTGGGGAAATAATTTCATTTTGAAAACTGACAGATTTTAGCTGCCTACATCTACATGAGTGTATTGGTATGGATTAGAAGTGCACTTTGAAAGCAAATTTCCTGCCTCTCCGCAGTTACCACGTTGTGATTAACATGGAGCAATGTCAGAGTAAATCAGCTGAAATCCTTTTGGGTGTAAATTAACTGGAAGATGTACTTCTGAAGAACATCTAAAACTCCAGTGGAAAATAGGTTAAGATAGTTCAAAATAAAACCTGAAAAACACATAGCATAGACACTGACTCTTGAACACTAATTATTTTGTTCTACAAAGCTCTTCTCTACTGGGCTGCAGAACTTGTTAAAGTAGACACACACTAGAAAGCAAACATGCCAAAGAGAAGCACTGGCAATTAAATTAAAAACCAAGAGGTGAAGTGTTGTACCATGGTTATAAGAGAAGACCTGGGTTTAAAACTCTAGCTCATCAGAAAGTGTATGTGTGATTGACCTCTGCTATAATCAGCAGAATAGATTATGAATTTTTCACTGAACTTCTCATGTTGTCTTTGAAGACCTGGGCTGAATTGAATCTCTGCCACCAGTACTCAGGGAAAAAAATAAAATTTTCACTGAAGATGAAATCACTTAGAAATATCTCTACTCTTCTGCTTTCAAAGTGAGAATTTCAGAAGAACTGGGCTGATTTCTTGCTCTCAAAGTATCAGAGGTAAGGGAGCACATCTCTATAATGCATGGGGAGTGCCTTGCTTTGGAGGTTATGAGTTACTTCTGGATAAATTAAGTAAATTACACAGCTGTCACTTCTTACGCTTTCCAAGCTTGATAGTAGCCCTCATGCCTATTGTGGTAACTGACAGCACAAGTCCACTGCCCTCTTTTATGAACAAACCAGAAATTCCTGTTCTTTTAGCATGTAGCCTACCCTTTGGGAGGCATAAAGGCTGAGTGCACTTATAGGTGACGATATTTCAAATAATCTGGGCACCTAACCCTCTTGTTTATATTGAGAAGTGGGAGAAAGCTTGCTCAGAAACTTTCAGTTGTTCAAAGACCTTTCTGAAGTTCTCATCTGCCACATGGTTGATGAATATGAAGTGTATGGTCTGGCAATAGCCCTGAGAACAGAGGTAAGAAATCTTTGGCATATCCAGTGTAAAAGCATCTTCACAGGAAATTCCATAGCTCTTAATGACCTGAAAAATTAACACTGTGCTTGTGTCCTTATGAAAGCAATTATTGGTTAGATATGTCCTTACTAATCAGTTTGTTTCTTACCCGAAGTGCTTAGATGGTGTAAACTGTCTTTCTCAGCTTTATCATCACTTGTATCATTGATAAAAATCATGACTCTGTTTGAGGCTCAAACCTTTATTTCCATAAAAATCTGGCCAATCACTCTGATAGCTACAGGATATGGTGTCTCTAACTAATTTTGTAAGAAAGTCACACTCGAGCTGATTGTGAGTCTTCAGCAACTCAGTGTTCACAGCTTATTTCACTCAAGCCCTATCCATGGTCCTGTTAATCTTTTTATGGTATTACTGATATCTGCAAGTCAAACGGTACTTTTGAGCAGCCAAAAACCTGATATAAGTGTATTACTGCTTCAGATTCAAGCTAAGGACAGAGTAAGAAAAGAAGTAAATATTTCTGAATTTCTGAAAAATTTCTGAATAAATACTCAGAAAGTATAATTTTGTTGTCAGACTTCTTTGATTTCAGTTCAGGTAAGTAGGAACAGTGTCCCAAATCGAGGTGGAGTTGTCTGTGGCTATTTCTAAGTTCTTAATTAGTTCTTAATTGCTTACCTTTTTTTTTCTTTAGTTTTAACACTCTGGCTGCTTCAACTACTGCACTTGCTTAGATACATTTTTTGTCTACAGGATTTTATTTTTCCCTCAGCCAGGTTCTTGCGGATCTACATTATAGGTCTGGGATTTACCACGTGAAGATGTGTTGTGTTCAGTAAGCTTCTGCTAATGGTAGTCAGGATCTTCAAAGATGGCATGAGATCAAAGGGTGGTAATGTCTATCCCTGCCAGGCACGTCTCACATTGTCTTTGATGAGTATAGCTGCTCAAGAGGAACAATATCCTTCAGATATTGTCCTCTTCTCTAGAGCCACTAGAGCAATTATCTCAAGAGAGCCTGATGCTTGTGTATTCTTCCTTCTCAGAAAGCCTGATCAGACTTACAACAAACTGTATCGATCCTGGATATATTTATTGTGAATAAATTGTGTTGACCTGTCAATACATGGAGAAGTTTTTGACAAAGAGGATGTTGGCAAAAGAAGGAATCTGAGCTTCAGGGAGGATGTCTGTCAATATGAGACACATCTATCAATGTGGTAATAAATAGGTATAGAGCTTGAAGGAGCCCTTGGGTTTGTTCACAGTTGGCAACTTGTTCAGAATGATTTTTCATTCTAACTAGAGTGAAAGGCTTCACATTTTTCCACTTTTGGACTGCAGGGAAACCAAATGGCAATGATTTCTTCTGCATGTAAATATGTATACTTAGTATACGTAAAAATATATTAATAAAGGTGTTTTATTTACCTCTGTGTTTCCAGTAGACATTCAATGACCTTAAGACTTCAGTTTCCAAAGCAGAAACAAATTCAGATCTTCCTCTTTTCTGTCCCACACAACACTTAAAAATAGCTTCGAGGAAAAAAAAAAAAAAAAAAAAAAAAAAAAAAAATCACAAACACAAAAAACCCAGGCGCACAATTTTGGAGACACACGCCTCAGTTATCTGTGTTTTATCTGTTATCCAGAGATTATGAAAATGGTGAAATTCCACCATTGCTGGTGTTCATGTTGGTGAAATTTATGGCTTCATTCAAAATACTGAAATATTTAAAGACAGGTATTTTAAGGCAAGTGTTAATTACAATGAAAGTATTTTCCTCAAATTCCAATCATTTGAATTTCCCTGTTGGTAATTTTCAACTATGCTGAACAGTCATAAGTAACGTAAGAACGTGTAATGTTGTGTGTTAATGTGTGTGCGAATGGCTGATGCATTGTTCCTCTTCATGCCAGTAAAGCAGATTGCTCTTGGGCCTTTCATTATTGCTGCATGAGGGTGTTTGTGGAAAATAGTCTCTTTGTGTTTTGTGCATAAACACTATGGAGATGACTGAGCATATGGTGCACCTCAGAAGGGATTCATTTGAAGGCAAATGCATAGTCTTATTCGCACTACCATGAGATGCATCGTGTTATCTGAAGCATAAAGCTGCTGTTTGCTCTTGTGAGGGTGGCAGAGTTCAGCATCATCCTTAATGCAAATATATAACCCAAGGGTTATTCTGCTGCTGCTTTGAGGCTACAATAGGATGATTCGACATCCATTCCCCAAACCCTCAAGGGCATTGCTGATCATTGTGTCTGCTGGGGATTTGTGCATGAGCAGAAGAATTATCTTTCTAAGTCCTTAGATGATTGCAGTAGCAGATGCAACACTTGTGTAATACCAAATTTGTGTGATGCAAGCTCCTCTGATCTGGTCTGACAGTATGAAATATGTGCTGACAGTCTGGATGTTATTTTATATTTCTTATGCTGGAGTAAAACAGCAGCCAATGTAAACATAAATGTTGGATTGAACCGAAGTTTTCAAATATATGACTTAAAAAAACCCAAACCAGCAAACACCCAAACGCCTAAACTCCCCAAACTTTCTGACACTCACTTCCTTTGAAAATAGTTATTTGAAAAGGAGAAGGTGGAAGAGTTTCAGGTAAAACTGCCTGCATTTGCTGTCATTATTAGATTAACCTTTGGAAAGCTATGCAATTGGTATTCTCTTTTCATGTAGCATAAACACTGTATTGTATAGGCACAGAAACATGAAGAAGAAGCTTGTGCTCAATATAAGCTATAAACAATGCAGATGGAGCAAATCTCCGTGTTTTATTATATTTCTCTCATCCTACGATCTCCTCTGCCATTTGTTTTCTGCAATAACATGGCGAAACAGGCTAAGTCTGACTAAATGTACAACACACCATTGCAGTGCTCTGTCTCTTTAGTCTTCCACAAAAATGATGCTAAGAAGTTGCAGCCACTGTAGCTGTGTTTCTGAATAAGGGAAGGTTTGTGTAGGCTGAATTTCGTAGGATAGGAAGCATCCTTTGCTTTTCAAGACAGTGCACATCTTCTGTACCTTGGTACCTTCTTCTGAAACTGGGAGAAGGGC
The DNA here is from genome assembly GCA_027574665.1 of Rhynochetos jubatus. Classification (NCBI taxonomy): domain Eukaryota; kingdom Metazoa; phylum Chordata; class Aves; order Eurypygiformes; family Rhynochetidae; genus Rhynochetos; species Rhynochetos jubatus. The sequence goes on along the minus strand of CM050653.1, from coordinate 4,505,175 downwards.
TGCCTCTGTGTGGCATAACTGAGCTAGGAAAGGCACTTTTGACAGTAGGCCATACTAGCTGCTGTTAGGATCTTAGGTACTGTCACTGCCACATAAGAAGCCTTAATTCCAAATAAATCTTGGACACAGAGCACTGGGCAGAAAGATTACCTTCTCCTAACTGAAGCAGGAATTTTTCAGGGACTGGAGAAAAAATCCGTTACATTTTTGAACAGAGATGCAAACAAGGTACAAGGACTTTGAGTCACTGATCAGTTCTGGAAACAACATCCGACTTTTTTTGTTTGTGTGAGGGAATATCCCAGTGTTAAAGACTCAGATTCTGGACATTGGTGTGAACTTCCCAGTCATGGTGTATGTGAAAGAAGTGGCCTAGATCATGCTTTGAAATATTCAGAGTGGCTGGGAAATGAACAGTGAACGTGATAAATATTGGTCTGAACCAATAATTTCCATTTCCTTATGGTGGGAATGTTTTATCTACCTACATACCTTGCTTACCTGGAGAAAATGAATAGAGATAAGATAGCATCCAAAGCCAATCCAAGAATATATTTTCTTTCTCCTCAGCTTTGGAAAAAGAAGTGACACAGTGCAGTTTGATTATTTTACAATGTCTGTCTTCCTAATGTCTTTTTCCCAAAAAGGTAATTGAAACAAAATTGTCACGAATATGATAATGAACATGTACTGGAAAGAAGTTCTTAGTCCTTGGTATGGGAGCTCTGTGTTTTGTATTTTCCCTGGACATGACTAAATGCATCCCTTAGCAACCTCTTAGGCATCTAGCGGATGTGAGAGAAACAAAAGATAGGTTCTAAGTTCATTGATGAGATCCCTTTACAGCAGTGCTGAGAACATAATAGGCTGATGTAACAAACATTGCACGATACGGAGTCCTCTTTTTCATTGCCTGTGACATTATCATAGGAAATACTATGACCTACTTTTCTTCTAATGAGAGGGACAAGTAGGTGAATACCTTTTTTAGTGTAAAGTTCTGAGACAGTGTTGTGGTTTAACCCAGCTAAACACCACACAGACGTTCACTCGCTCTCACTCACAATGGAATGGGAGAGAGAATCAGAATGTATAATAGAAAACCGAATCAGAGCTACTTAGGAGAAATCTGGGGTCACAATAGAGTGAGAATTTGGAAGACAACAATTGAAATGTTAGGTTTTGTAGATCTTGGAAATTCCACAGCCAGCCTGCACAAGCCTATGTATTTTGATCATCTCAGCTGTGCATGTTTCAATGTTTCCATACATGAGTGTTTATGGAAAATGAAGTCCTTGCCTCCACTACTTCCACAGTACAATGCATGCCTTTTAACCCACTTAGACTGCATACACATATAAGCCCTACTTAACCCTCTCAGAATTACTAACACTTCTTGGTAATTATTTTTTTCTGTCTGATTTCACATTTGGAGATGTAACATTACCTGCCTATTTAGAAACAGTCTTTCAAGCAGTATAGAAAAAAAGCAGCATTTCCATCTGAATAAACACTTGCTTATATTCATTTCCTGCTTAGTCTGTTTTCCTTTGTGTCTGAGACTAATGAAAATGGCCAGGGGCTTCATGGCTGGGCCAGTCATCAGCACCCGAAGTGATCACTACTGCTTGTTTTACGTGCTAATCTGAGGAAGTTCCCTTAATGAGTTTGGAAACTCAAGGATCTTTATGGAAAACAAACATTTACATCAGGAACTTAACGTCTAAGCCAATTTTTCTCCCAAAATGGCATCCATAGAAATTCCTTTTCTTTTTAGAGAAACAAATTTCTTTGTGTCCAAATGATGTAATGAATTTTCCCCAGAGATTGTATGTATGTGAAAACATCATGTCTTTTTGTGTGTATACACATTAATAAAATAGTATAAGATCAGTACCTACCTTCCTTTAATGTAAGCTTGAATTTTCAGGGAAAAAAAATCCCTATTGATCTATGGTTATATTCTTTCTAGTTATCCATCTAGTCAAATTGCCATTACTTCTGCTAAAATCTTTAATGTTAATTAACAGACTCATATGAAGTGCATTGTTTGGTAAGTCTTCCGTGAGTATGACAATTCTTATAATTGTTTTCTTTCTAGAGGAAGGACCACATTTTCTTTTCATAATGAAATTAAGTCTAAGGGTACAAAATTTCACACTGTTTTTAACAGCATCATAAAACTAGATCACAAACTTTTCTGGACTTTGTCATTATATTTTTAAATATCGACTCTTTTACAATGAAAAAATGCCCATAATGCAGGAATTTTCTAATTGAAGCAAGAGTATTCCTTTATGATCTGATTAATTTCTTCTACTGTTTTCATTAAAGGTAGAAATATCTGTAATATGTTCAAAAATGTTTTCTGTCTCTTCTGAAACAACTACTAACTGTTCATCACTATCCTATAGAACTGTCATAAGTATTCTAACTCCTTTTTTCCTGCTGATTTTGGAAGACCTTGCCCATCTACTCTAAACTAAATTTTAATATCTATTGTAACTCTATCCTTTACTGACTTCCATGAAATTCACCAATTTTCTACTTAGCCTATTAATTATAAGTATTATACTGTTGCCTTGCATTTTCTGGAGATATGGAGATTTACTGCTGATGGTTAAACATTCCCACCTTTATTCAGTAGTGAGTTCTGAAAAACTATGGTAATATATCACATTCTAGATATTGGTAGCACGGGGAGATGTTGGTATTTCAAGCTTCTATCTGTCACTTCCTGAATTACAACAATACGCCTACAATACATGCCTCCATTTCCTCCTATCCTTCACTGCTGGTCTTAATTTCTGCCTTTTCCATTTTCATCTTCATTTATTTCCCACCATTCTTGTTCTATCCTGTGATGCTTTTTACATCTTTCCTCTTTTTTTGTTCTGATTTTCCTGGCCTCCTTCTAATAGTAAGTGTTAATCTATGTTTGCTCTTATCAGAGTCTCTTTAGATGATTCTATAGCAGTTAAACATCATTCCCCAACAAAGACAGGATAGAGCTGATGTCAGGTGGACATGTCACATTTCTCTGAAGGCAGGAGGTTGTTAATGTTTCTTCTCTTCTCTTGTATACACTCAGGTTCCTTCTTTGCAATAACTTTCTGAGGACTGTGCTATTTTGAATTATGTTTTCTTCCTGTTTGAGGTATTTTGGACTAGAGAGACTAGCTGATTCAAAATTCAGTTTAAAAAATCATTCTAAACTTCATCTGTCATGACAAACCTCCTGATAATCTTCTGAAGGATAAGGGAATTTTTGTGCTTATTTTTCTGCTATTGGTTGGAACGAGAATTTTCATACTGTGCAATTATTCATATGGATTCCCTAGTTATTTAATTAAGGCACATCTGTAATTTTCATTAATATATTTTATTGTGATCCCAGCTACTTTCTACTTTAATACTTTTCTCAATAATATATCTACATATTATATAAAAATGATAATTTTTTCTGATAGTAATTTCTATTGAGAAGTAAAGAAAAAGAAAGCTGTTTGAAACATAGGGACTATTTGAAAATCAAAGATAAGTTAAAATGAAGACTCCTTAGAAAACAGCCAGGTTTTCAGACACAAGCACAGAGAAATTTAGAAGTCATGCTGGGAAAAGAGAAATGTAAAAGTAAGTAACAAACACAGTTGTTATTCTCTTGAGTTTGAGCCTCTATATATGAACGACCTGGCTGCAAGGAAATGCTAGTTTAATGTTTAAAATACTTATGATTTACTTCAACATAACAAACGTTAAACACCAAAAGCTTTTTATTGCCAACAATTTAGTATTCACACTGAACTCCTGACTATCTGTCTTGGTGTTCACGATGTACCCTGGAGAACATCTGTAATCTCTGGAATCACCAGATGTTACAGACTTCTTGATTCAAAGTGACATTTTGGATTTTTGTACCAACTTCGGTAATTTCAGTCAAGTAAAATTTGAGATTACCCATAGCATGCTGTCTTTTGGGGTACATGGAGTTACCTTTGTTCTTTGTCAGTGTGAAAGCTCTTTTTTTCCAACAAAAGGCATGCTCATTTCTGATGAAAACATGTTTTTTTCTCTTTGATTACGTAGCTTACTGCATTTTGGGGCCGTATTATCATGTTATTTTATCTCCCATTCCTTTTCTTTTTCCTTATCTGTTTGTTTGAAGGGCTTGGAAGAAGAGGCTTTCCATCCTGTGCCACCTCAAGTAGAGCTTCTATCATCCAGTCTGTTGAAAAATGATCTTTGAAGTCCAGACACTACTTGCTTTCATATGCAATAAATACTCCTTATTAAGGTCCTTCTTTTTCTGTTGCTCACAGCAACATTGTCAGCAAGGGTACAAATTGTACAGAGGATGGAAAACAGGGGGGTTTTGCCTTTGTGCCATGCATGTATAGAGTTTGTTTCTTAGGCACTTGCTGAAGCTGAGAGGAGAGGGAAAACAATCCTTCTGCTGTGCTACCTGTTAAAAGAACTTAACCTTACTGACCAACTTATATTGCTGTCTCTGAGACAGAGAGAAAAAATCTGATGGAGGCAGAAACTGTGGACAAAGAGCCCATGAATTTCTCTGAGGATAAAGTACCACATGAAAGGTCAAGTGAAAGCAAGTGGAAAGAAAGAGAAAGGAGGTCTCTGAGTCCAATGGCTGGACAAACAGTGTTATTTCACTTATCTCTACGGGTGTTTCTGAATGAAAAAATACTGAAAAGACATCACACAATTTCAGTCATCACTGAAATATCAGCAACATCTGTGAGCACTGGGGTTTGCATCAGAATGTTCAGGTTAATATGGGTTATCCAAGAGAACTCTCGGGCATGGGGTTTTCTTCACTTAAGTACAGATGAACCTTCCACTTTTTACTTGTGCAGACATCTTTCAGTGGTGCCATCCAGACAATGTTCACTGCTTTGTGTCATTCAAATTACGTAACCCCTGTGCCCATTCACCATTTTGCCATGATGATAGAATCGTAGAATCACAGGATGGTTTGGGTTGGAAGGGAACATAAAGACCATCCAGTTCCAACCCCCCTGCCATGGGCAGGGACACCCTCCACTAGACCAGGTTGCTCCAAGCCTCATCCAGCCTGGCCTTGAAGACAGCCAGGGATGGGGCATCCACAGCTTCTCTGGGCAGCCTGTTCCAGTCCCTCACTACCCTCTCCGTGAAGAATTTCTTCCTGATATCTAATCTAAATCTCCCTGCTTTCGGTTTAAACCCATTACCCCTTGTCCTGTCACTACAGGCCCTTGTAAACCTCCCCCCCCTGCCCCATTCTTCCTTGTAGGCCCATGATGATCCCATGCTTTTAGAATAGTCCCTTCTTTGCACAGTTTCTTTACCTTCTGGTAAACTGAGATGTTGTAGGCACAGCAAGACGTCACATTCATGGATGTTTCTCCCAGCACATGGGAAGTAGTTTAGGGTGCATCTTGCATGGTTTCACCGCATGGGTGATTTCCCTGCACCCCTTGCAGATTGTAGGCTGGAGTAAGGCAGATATGCAGCCTCTAAGCAGCATTTCAATGAAGATAGAGCAGACGTTTAAGCACCTGAAGCAGGCTCCTGCACAAACACATAAAATTTTCTGCAAGTCTTGACCAGGAACATTCAACAGTGACCCCATTCACTGCTTATCTGATTACAGTGGGAATACAGCTCCCCATGCTCTACCATTCATTTTATCACTTCCAAATTCAGTATTCATTTTACCCCTGTCAGATTCAGTGTCAAATTATCCCATGGGGAAGATCAAAAAAGTCAGATTTTTTCACATGCAACATGTTCATTGTTCTCCTTATGCACATATAGAAAAATATGCGTATGTGCTAGAGGTTATGACATCTGATGTTGTATTCACTGTCCCCGGTTGTTACAGTTAAACTCAATAAATCACAGGACACTTTTAGGTATTGAGTTAATTCCTTTGGTTCCTGCAGTCAGGGTAGACTGCTGCCTACAGAATTTTAAAACATTTTAAGAAATAATAGGCATAGGATTGAGCGATTATGCCTTTTATTGGCTTTGTTTTGGTTTTAAATATTTATCATTCCTAAAGTTTATTAACGTTAATGTTTATTTTCAGGGCACATTAAATGCACCTTGATTTTTCTTTCAGTTTCAGCTACATATTGTTTGCTTGCATGGCCTAGAAAATACTGTTTCACTCATTTTTCCTTCCTCCTACTCTTAATATGAATTCTGATCAGTTAGTGGAACAATAGGATTCTCAAGCTGTCTTTAGCGTAACTAAATCCCGCAGACTAAAATCCCCCAAAGCAAATGTTTTTTTATTGGTATTTCTTTTGGCACTGCATCTTTCAAAAATTCTTCTTGCATTAGCAAAAGAGGGATTTACATCGGTTCTCTGCTTTCTACTGTTGACAAGTCAATGAAAAGAAAGTAGGAATAGCCCATGATCTAATGAGTAGTTGCCCATATTTCAAAATGTCAGTTTATTCAGCTGACCTTTTTACAGCCTTAAAAGGTGGCAACAGGAGCAGTAACAGAATCTATCTGGTATGCAATATGTCCGTTTGAGTACAAATGTCTGAAAGACAGATGCTTTTTAAGTAAAATGATTTTCATGTACATGAAAATGCACTTTGAATTCTTAACAACACTGAGAATAAGACCTAGCAGATTGAATCTTGATTATGTTTTGTCGAATACATAAATGCGTCGTGTCAGCTTTTATTGTTAACAGATGTCTGCATCTGGGTCTTGTTTTTTCTGAAGTTGTCGTAATTGCATGGAACGGCTGTTGTCCATTTCTTGCGTAGTTTTCTATATAGATCTTGATGCTCTTTCTGAATGTGAGGCAGCAGATCTTCATGGACACAGTTGCCTACTTTTCCTGTGATAACTGGCTTGTGGTGAGCCTTGTACTAAATCAGTCTAATACAGAGGTGGTTTATATTGCTTATGGAATAAGAGTACATTTACAGTATTGACACAATCCCATCTTTCCTTGGGACATCTCATCTTTTAAACAGCTGCAGGTAATACCAAATCCATGACATCATATGACAACATATCAGGAATGGAGAAGCTACCTGATGGGAAAACAAATAGCAACAAATAGCCATGGACAGAATTTTCCTGATCTTTTAATTTATGATGATTGCCACTGGAGCTTTACTGGTGAGCAGGAAAGGAAGAGACTGGAGAGTGATTTGTCTGTTTCCACTGTGTGGTGGCTCTGAGCTGGAAGCACCATCGGACTATATCAGATATTGCTAAGCTCCTCTGAATCAAGAGTAACAGCTACTGTTTATATTGGCATTACTACCAGTGCCTGATGTTGTCAAAAACCTGTTTAAGAACCTGTGATCTCATGTGGCACACTCATTAACGGATGTAGTAGGTTACTCTCTACATGTCTGTTTTTCCTCATCAAAGGGAATTGTACTGGTGAGAAAGGACTAATATGTTTGTTCAATCTCTCCCTTACAGTTTAACTCAATGACTCCCCAATTTGGTTAGAAAGACACTGTGGAAAACAAAAAAATTAAACAACAAAAAAAAAATCACTTACCTCAAACATGCAAGTAGAGCTCTGTGCTGGCACTTATTCAGCCTAACAGTTGTTTCCCATGTACTTTAATGTGGAGGAGTATGAAAAAGAAAGGGGCTAATTTTCTTTAGCTTTTTGCACTTTATTTTTGGAGCCAATGTTCTGCCTCCACAAACTCCCTGAAAAAATTTTTTTGTGAGTTCCTCTCTCCAATTTGGAGTTTCCAGTAATAGAGATACTGCTCCAAGGGCAAAGAGTTGATTGCAAAAAAGTCCTCTTCCATGTCTTTATGTCAGCAGTGCAGCATTGTAATGATAATTAATAAACCTTCTTCCTGCTTTGTGGGAGGCTGTTCTCCTGCTTCATGGGCTTAGGCTATAAAAGATGATATCAGAACTAATTTACAGAAAAGCTTAGCTGAAACCAGCCACACACTTTCCCCCAGTGTCTGACTTTCTGTATTAACCAGCACATCGGATAAAAGTCTTTTCAAGGTTGGGTTGCTGCCGTTGCTAGGTTACTAGCCCGATGTAGAAGTTTATATGCATATTTATATTATTACCTCAGTTGTTTTTCCCCCTAAAAAACATAAATATCCTATAGAATATAAAGTTCTGCAGACAATGGTGGTATATTTTCTTTTGATTGCAAAGGGAATTATGCCATGAAAATCAGATAGTATAATCTGCAAGGAGTCTGAGCTGTTTTCCTTCACTCTAGTAGCAATATAGGCTACAGTCATGTGTTCAAAAAATATGCATACAACTGCTTTATACAGCAGCCAGGACTTTGATGGAGAGTACTCACAACAGACAGCAGTTCTTCTATGTTGTCCTTAAACAGGAAGACAACCCTGGAAAAGAAAACATTTTGATATTTGCTATTTGTCCTCCAGGGCTCCATGGGCATTCTCAAAACTAAACAGCAGTGGGAAACAGGTAATGTGGGCACTAATCCACACTATTTGTTTTTTAGTATGATCCCTGGCATGGTTTTATCTATGCTGACTACCCCTCTTCCTGACAATGACTTGACATAATTTGGTGCTAGCCCATGTAAAGTCTATTCCCAACAGGTAGATTGCACATATGACCACCTAGTTTTCAGGGTAGGAAATCAGTTTAACATTGTGGAGCTGAGCTGTGCTCTTCTACTTAGCCAGAAAATAGTCCTTAAGAGAGTATAGGCATAATGAAAGATTCTGTACATCACAACTGTTGACTAACTGGTATTTATGCACCTCTCTGTCCTTCTAATATATTTATTGCTTCACTCATGCACATTTCTACATACATGGTTAAAAAATGTTATTAAGGTTTAGGACTTTATAGAAAATTAACACAGTCACAATATAAAACCAATTCCTTAAAACAGTACTTAGACTCCAAAGATCATCGTCTCCTTATAATGGCGAGCCTTTTGGAATTGAGTCATGTTCAAGGTGGTTACCTCAGCTTTCAGCAGAAGGAGGCTGAGGGGACATTGGTGCAAGACATGAAGGTTCACATATCAGGTGACTGTACCTCTGAAGCTTGAAAAGGCATTTGGCCTAATAATGCTTTAAGAGCACATTATTCTGACTCAAAGAACCTTAAACTTCTCTGAATCAGAGAGAGCTCTGGCTTTCCTTAGAAGTCTGCTATCAGTTTTGCAAAGCAGGGACTTCAGGGACTCCTCTATCTTCCTCTCATCAGGTACAGACTCACCATTTATTCAGGGGAGTTGCAACGAGTCAGAGAAATGAAGGAAATCTTTCAGATCTTGGACTGCTTGAAAAGGTGCCTCTTTGCTGCCATACATATTCATATAACATTCAACAACTGAAGACATTTAATGTATGCTGCTGTTACGTATAGACGCCTTATGCTACACATGTTGCATATTAATATGTTGGTATTTGGTTTGTACTAGTCACAAACCTGGTGGGAGTATTGATTCCTGTATTTTTCACACTTGTTAATACATGACCTGTGGTTTAACTGCAGTTGCCACTTCAATTATAATTTACAGTGACATTTTCACATTCTGCCCTGCAGGGAATGAAACAATGGTCCACATACAAAATCTTTTTCATCCAAGCACACAATAAAACATGTTTTATATCTTATCTTTGTCATGTCTGGCTATTGTTGTATATAACTGTCACTTGTCTTCTTTTAATGCTTTTAAGCAGTTTAAGCTTTTTCCCATGTTCCAGACTTACAGGATCACATGTCCTGAGGTGAAGTAAATAGCAGAACATGGAAACAAGAAAACTTTCACACTGAAGACTAGTTTGCTTATGAAATGCTGAATATGGCCATTAAGGCATCAAAGTCTGCAGCAGAAGTACCCAAACCATGATATATAGTTGGCTAAATCAGAATTGCTGGTCTACTCTAAATGGATTAAGCTTAGCTAAAGATACATATTTTTAATAGATTCTATAAATATTAAGTAATATTAGTACAGACTGAGATGGATTATTGCCTGCTGTATACTGCCATAACCACTATTCATTTGTCTTAATGCAGTTATTTACTGAAGTTCATGGCATTTCAAATATTGAGTTCAGGTCTGAGTTCATTAGGCCAAAGGCAAAACTGTAAAGTATGTAATGGCTGCTATACCTAAGATTATGTAATCTTTTCTCATTCTCAGTTTTCATCTCTTCCCCTGCCATTTGTTGTCCTTAATGAAATATGGTACACATCATCCTTCAAGAGTTTGTTTGTTTGTTGATGCCTGGATCTCCCCAGCAGGGTGCACCAATTAATAGGGCAAGATACCCTGTGCAAATGTCTGACACTGCTCATCCAGCACTGAGATGGTAATTAAAGAAGGAGAAACAGTACCTGTAGGTACTAAGAGAAGAGTGGTTTATTCAGAAGTATCAATGTGTCGTCCACTGTTGAGACTGAATATAGCTTTTTTTCTTCATTCAACATGATTTCTCTAGTTGTCATCGTTCAGCTATTTCACCTTCCACAGGAGACATTTTCAGAAGCTGAAATACTTAGCACCTAGTCTCTGCAAGCAATGTTTGGTATTTGCAGCTGCAAGCCTGCATTGCAAGTCGATAATATTACTCACCTGGAGGTCAAGGCCTTGGTGAACATAAATTTAGTGAGAATCAGAAGAAGAAACTATAAAGGCTTTATTTATTTACTTACTTTTTAATTTTCCTCCGCTGCAGAGGACAGCTAGTACGTAAAATAATGTCACACTGTCACTTCCCTTAGAAACTGTATACGTTGTTGAAGAAAACTGATTCCTCAGTATCACACCATGCTGAATAAAAAATGAGACAGAGTTAAGTGTCCATTAACTGACATTCACGGCAGTGAGAAAGTCTAGGGCAGGATATTCAGGTGTGAACACTCTATATTTTCCAAATAGGTGCAAAAAAGAGTGGTTTTGAAATATTTTTTAAGTGAAATAATGTTTGCTGTGTTTGTAGAAAAGGTGAAAGTTTGGTTTCCTCGTACCATGTCAGATACTCTTTCTGCAGGTGCTTCCATATTTATCTTTGGTCTTTCATTTCTTTCCTTTTACAAGCCAAGATGGAAAATCCCAATGATTGATAACCCACATCTTGTAGTTAGGTCTAACCCCGCATAACATGAAACCTGGAGAAAGCATCAGTGTTACAGCTAGCAATGAGAAATGGAAAGGAATAAGTCTGCACGATGAGTTACAGTGGCTGCAGGTGTTGGGATGCGATGATGTTTCATGTTCCTCTTTCAGATTGGATGTCTGCTGCTCTCCAAGTCCTTCTTTCTGTCTATGTGGGAAGCCCATCTTCAATGTGGCAGCTCCCACAGAAGAAAAAGATGCTTCTTCGCTGCATCAGAACAGCATGGTCTAAAAATCTGGTCTAAAAATGCTTCCTCCTATTTTAAGTCACTGTGCACTCTGGCATGGATGTGCAACATCGCCATGGTAATAACTAGCTACTGATTTCCTTTCCTTATGCTTTAATGGCTTCTCTTCTTGACTCCACATCACTCATAATCCTTGTCTATACTTTCTTCTTTTATGAGTTAGCTTCTGGGGCTGAAAATAAATACAAAAAATGAAAAGGAAAAAGCCATAAAAGAAAAGCTTCCAAGCCTTAATTCTTTCATGAACTCAGTCTTACTTTCAGTGTCTTTTTGCCAGAGGATATGGACAGAGTTTTCCACGGACAATGCACTTGCAGAAAAGATGGAGGATGCTGACAAAGCTTCAGTCCTTGTGGCAATGACCCCTCTGAAGAGAAGGAACTATGGACCCCATTTGAGTATCAGTGATGAGCACACATTAAGGGACACCCTGTTACTGGTATCTCTGTTTCCATTGCACTTTCTTTCTTGAGGCAACTCCATGTTTGCTTCATCCCTGCAGCCAGAGCACAGTGAAGTCATCTCAGTGTCTCTTGCTTATATCCTACTCTCTTTCTGGCCAAGATACCTCTGTGTGTAGCTGGTCTGGGTCAGGATGGGACTCACAGAGCCTAAGGCCACCCTGTGCTACCTTCAAACACTTCTCTGGTTAGAAAAAAAAAAAAAAAGAAAGAAAAGAAAGCATGACACAGTATTTTCTCTGTTATTTCACATGGTCTTCTTGCTTCTTAATGTCTTTTATGATTCCATGCCTGCGCCCCTGTCCCAACCCTTACCTTTCACTTGCACAGGAGTTTCTGTCCTGCCACACTGTCTATCCCACACAGTGAACTGCTCCTCAGTGAACACTGAACTGCTTTTACTGGGAATAAACGCCTTCTCAGATGTCGCTTGTTATCCTGGCAGTGATCAGCTCATATGTCTGTCACAGAGGGCCAGAAGTTACACAGACCAGACGCAGGGTGTTTGATAGGAACTGTTCCCTCTGATTCCCCAATATTTTTCAGGATGTAGACACTGATATGCCCTCTCAAGAGGGGACATTGCTGGAGAGACCATGATCTTGGGGAAAAAAGTCATGTCATCTCTTGTCTTTGAAGTATCAGCAAGGAGCTTCTCACAAAGGAAACGTAATACTTTCATTCTGCCTTACATCCAGTTTGCCACTGGTTCTGGTTACCAGCCTGATAGTAGAAAGCTTTTTCATTTCTTTGAGAAAGGGCTTTTTTTCCCCTTTTCCTGCTGAGAGCAGTTTCATTATCAGCCCAAAGGCACTTCAAAGGCAGAAATGCAGCTCTAGGAATTAATGGTGGCTCTGAACATGCACTTTCCATTTGGCATTAGCATTTTTGGTTTCCAGAGTGACTCACTTTGATTTGGTTTTTAGTTTAGTTTAGTTTGGGTTGGTTTAGTTTGGTGGGTTTTTTTTTTTGTCGGGGGGGGGGTGGGGGGGGGGAGGTTTGGTTTTTTTTTCTTTCAAAAATCAACTTTTACAAATAATCTGTTTCTTCTTCCCTTTTTTGCCTTTAGCTTGTTGAACCAGTGGATCAATGTTAGAGGTAGTACATTATTAAGTACATTATTATCTGGAAGCCATTCTTCCAGATCAGGCTTGATTGAGTGTAGATTATTCCTGTGGCAACAGTGACTGGGTGTTTTGGGCAAGCCTGTGGATTTGTGGGATACAGCATGAGAGAAAGAATGAGGCAGAACCGGGGGGCGAGAGCAAGGTGGGCAGTAATGTTAATTGTAACTTTGACAATGGCCTTTTCTGTGCCCTGAGGAATTTTCCACAGGTTCTTCCCTCATCTCTAAAGTAAGGAAAGAAGAGAAAGCTTCATTTCACAAACCTCCTCTTGAGCTGGCAGCCTCAGACACCAAAAAGCACCATATGCGGAGGAAAATCTGCCAGCAGTGTCTGCAACGTTTGCTCTTTTCAGAGACTTTGACCTAGTAAGAATCGTCTCAGATGTTTTTTATCATTCACTCTCTGTAAAGCCCTAACTCCATTGCTATGCAGTTCTCAGTGTAAGAGTTCACATTTTCTTGTCAAGGGTCTAAATGAGCCTCCTTGATAAGTTTATTCCAGTTCTTCTCCTCTCTACAACTCACTTCAAATTTTTCCCATTTTCCTCTGACATCATGCTCGTTTTTACTGTTGTCCTTTTGGACTACTCTTGCTCAGCTCTTGTTTAATTGTCATTCACCTTCTGCTCTTCCTCACCAGTATATTTTTCTTCCAATTTCCAAATTGACAGTCTCTAACGTTCCCTGTTACACCAGGATGACGGAGCCTCTGCTAAGCTTAACCAGTGAGCTTTTTGCTATGTCAGTATGCAATGACAAGGTTGACTTTTTCCCAAAGGCAATTCAGTTTGTCAGAACACCAGTGGACTGTTGAATCGATATAAGCAGTTAGATATTTTCAGTTTTAAAGTGTGGCTCCCAACAGAGTTGTGCTAACAGGGTCAGTAAACTTCAAGTACCTTGAATTCGCAGGGGGAATGAAGGGTGCACAGTCTAAAAGCAGCATGGAGTAAAAACATGCTGGTTTTAACTTTTATTCTATTGTTATTTTTTCCATGAGAAGTTTTGTACTACTGCCTGGGACTATTATTAATTAGTCATCTAAAAAAGCTATCAGAGATGACAGGGAGAACCAGTTAAATTCAAAAGCACTGCTAGTTGTTATTATTGGATTCAGTGTGCTGTACAACTGGATTGAACAATGAACCATGAAAGCCATTACAGCACATTGTAATGTTTAAAAGGAGTTGATGAAAAATAAAAGTACTGGGAGAAAATCTGCAGTGTAAATTTACAGGAGAGAACTCCTGGCGGTCTGCAAGGTTCTCCTCAAGGCTTTCTAACAGGTTGAGAAGAGAATTTCATGAAGGAGACAAAACTTTATGGATCTGCAACCAAGTCTAAATAGGGCCTGCTAACCAGAGAACTTGAAATGCAAATTCATGGGGGAATCACCTTCCTGCTTTTAAAAACCCAGTTTCTTTTGTTCACTGTCTCCTATGTATGTACATATGTATGTATGTAGAAATGTATGTATTTATGTATATACAGCACCTTGGAAAAAAAGCAGTTTTTTCTGCTCCCAACATCAGAAAGACATGGACTTGCTGGACGAAATCCAGAGGAGGCCACGAAGATGATCAGAGGGCTGGAGCATCTCTCCTGTTTCTTCTTTTTATCCCTTTCCTTCTCAGTAATGCACAGGAAATGGATGAAGATGTGCATTTTACACAAAGTAAACTAGAATAGTTGGCATCATTAGCTGAGACGATACACATTCTCCTCTTGCAATGCATGCACTGGTGTGAAGTGCGGACAGGGATGGCAGGTTCACCGGGAAAGTAACCAACAAATGGGAATGTTCTGTTAAGCCTTGGCTGGGCCAAGGTGAAAAGGTCAGAAGGAGGAGGAAGGAAAATGAGGGAGGAATGAAAAATACAATAATATGTGTTGCTGGTGGCGGCATAGTTCAGTGATGTGTTTATGGTCTGGGCACAAGCACACAGTTATGTAAGTGAATGAGAAGGTAACGGTGAGTTCATTTGGTAAAACATCTGATTCCTAAATTGGTGGCACCTGTAATTGCACCCAGCTGCAGGAAGATGCAGAGCTGAGCTACCTGAGGAGCACTATGGAAATTGGGTTTGATTAAGGTACAAGCTGTGCAGTGCTTGTCAAGCTGTGCTTGTCAAGAAAAGACAAGTTTCATAGACACGCTGTGCTGTGTTTAGCAGTGAAGTTGTCACAGAGTAATTCCAACTGCACACTGACCTTCCATTCTCCCTCACCCCTTCCAGCCCTGTTTCTCCATAAAGTAGAAAAAAGAAGACATCTAGGATCTTGCATTATTACAGAAGCAGGGCTGTTAGATTCAAATATGAAATAAACCCCATTTTATGAGCAATAGAAATAAAACTGGTTGAATGGCTTTTAGGAGGGGTTAGGCACAGAGAGCTGCTACTGAGCATGGCCTAGAAAGAGAGCCAGTGATTGCTTAGTCTGACCTGTGCACTTGCCCAAATCCCCTGTAGGTGGTAGGAGCTAGCTTGAACATCACATACTAAGTGTTTAACCTCATTTTATGCAAACTTATAGCTCTTTCATAATTCATCTATTCTCTCTCACTTATTGTCCCTCTTTACACTTCACATCCCCAGTGGCTTCAGTTCTGCAGTGGTAGCATCCCAGTGGTTTGTTCGTGTTATGATTGAATTCATATTCTATAGAGCTTTTTCCCCTGGTCCAGCTGGATCCTGCTGTGATCTACAACTGCCTCCCCATTCTCTGAAAAGTCAGAGATTGTAAAAGGCAGATAGGTGTTTTTCTGCTGTAGGACAAAATTGGATGATATGGAAGTTGGTGTACATCCAAGTATTACGAGTACAATCTACAGAACAGCACAGTGAAAGGATGATATGTTTCCTTCTGTCCTAAGGTAGAGGTGTTGAAGATGGGATGATGAGGAATCCCTGACTGAAAAATAAATGCCTTTGAAAGAAATGAATGCAATAATCCTGTAGTCACTAAACAGTGATACTGTGCTTGACCTCCTAGTTTTGATGATCCTCTGAGGGTGAGAGAAACATTAAGTAAATATTCATCATTCTTTAGTCACATTTGCATGCACATTCACCTCTAAGGATGCTGGACTTTCAGATCATTAACACGGACTCTCCAACCTAGAAGAAATTTATCATGGTGCATTCAAGTGGACCAGAAGGATAAATTGCAGTCTGACACTTTTTGCAATGGTCTTTGTACTATGGCAAGTCAGAGATGATGTGTCAAAACAGCATGACTGAAGAGATGATTCCCAGGGGAACATTATCTAAAAACTGCAATCCCAAGAGTTTACCTCAGCTACCATATTACATAGGGATGGACTGACTAGCGGTAAGAAGTGTCAGATCAGGCCACAGCTTTGTATATGTGACTAAATTGCTGTACAACATATAGGTAAAATGTTATTAGAAAGAGTGGGAAAATAACTTTTCTAAATAAAGGAGTGTTTACTCCCAGCTGGTTTACAGGGGTTGGTGAGGTGGGTGGGGATGCATGTTCAGAACGTTAAGCACTGGATATGTGTAAACTGAGCAGGAAAGTACTTGGTAAAGCATACTGAGCCTTGTGGAAAAACCTGACTAGAATGAGGCAGTGGCATTTATTAGGGTTACAAGGTCAAGAAAGCTACAAAGTGGATTGGGTCATACAGACTGATAGAAACACTCCTGTGACATGACTAACCTTTCCAAGAGCTCCTCGCATTGCTAGTGCTATGATCATGAACTCTGCTGAGAGGAGGAAAATCAAATGATGGGCTAGTCTATAGCAGTAGGGAACATGTGAGGAACCTACAAGAGGGAACATGCAGTGGATATTTGTGACATAACCCCTGTATCACAAACTCTCCCTGCAAATATAGCAAATAGAATGGAATATAGTAAATAGATGGGGTTAGATGGTAAACTATTCAATTCCTTCTCCTTTTCTCCTTAAACTACTGGTGCCTGGGCAGAGTGAGAGAAGCTTGTGATGACC
Source organism: Rhynochetos jubatus (assembly GCA_027574665.1). Classification (NCBI taxonomy): domain Eukaryota; kingdom Metazoa; phylum Chordata; class Aves; order Eurypygiformes; family Rhynochetidae; genus Rhynochetos; species Rhynochetos jubatus. Next base: position 4,488,225 of record CM050653.1, on the reverse strand, counting down.
CTGAAATGGATCATAACCCTACAAGTCAAGTTCTTCCAGCTCTCACTCTCCTCTGCAGGACTTCAGCTATATGGGCATTTGCCCATGGTTTTGGATATTACACTTAATATAAACTGCTACCTGCACATGTTTTCAAAATCTCTGAACTTACTGGAATAGAATCATAGAATCACAGAATCAGGCCTCTGTCTTCTTTATAATGCTATTAAAGTTGAGTCATTTGACAGCACAACATCATGGTCAGTAATAAGCTGTCCATTCTCTGGTGTGAAGAGCTCAATTACAGGCAGAATTAATGGACTGATAATTCTTTCACCTCTGATTTGATAATGGCTTTACTATTCTGTAGCTGAATATTCTGCTGATGACAAAGCTATGCTGTATATGAAGTTGTTTTCTGTTTGTGATCCAAAAAAGACTGGTTTGTTTAAGATTTTAGGCAGGATCTTTTCAAAGACACAGCCTTACTTGATACTGGTTTGGGCAGCTAAAGAAACTTATGTTCCATCTTATTCAAGAAACACTTGCTCTTTCGAGATAATGAACTGAGTGAATGGCAGTTCCCAGATTGCCTGAAAGCCATATATGTGCAGGACATTTCTAGTAGCACTGAGGCTTTGGTTAGGCTGGTAAGTCTGGAGATATATTCCTTGGAGGTGTATTTCTTGCGGTTCTATCTGAATCTGCCTAGCTACAGAATTATATTAACTTAATCTTGATGCACTGGTATACCAGAATTTTTATTTTTTTAGTCTTTTGAGCAAGCCTGTTGACCATTATTCTCCTTAGGATTTATATAGCAGCATGAGAAATGAGGTATCATAGCAGTTATCACAGCATGAGTTGTCACCTTTCTGTTGATGGAAGCTGATGATGTTTGCATCCTGGAGTGCCTGAGCAATGATCTTGTTATTCCACCTGAAGGTAAACAACTGCACCACTTTTCTGTAAAACTAGACACATTCGTATATGATAGCAGGGTGCCAGTGACTCCTGCTCCTTCACCCTCTGACACTGATAGGTTAGCATTTCTGCTGCACTTATGGTTGTTGCCAGCTGCTTCTGACTGGAAAACTGTGAAGTTTCAATCAGTGCATCAGTAGAAAGTGCAGGAAGAGACACTAACCGGTTTCCAAAATGCTTGTAGAAGAAATAGATCCATTTGACAACTTCCCTACATTTGTGTCTCTCTTCACCTCAAAGTAGAAAAGGCTTTAGGGCTGTTTTAACAAGTGGATTTTTTTTTAAGCTCAGCTTTTCCAGCTTGCTTTCTTTCATGCCATACATGTGTCACCTGCTTCAGTGTCTACTAAGCAGCTGCAATATTGCTGACTGCATGACTGATAGGGCAGTGGAAAATGACTTGCATTAACGCTTACTGTAGCATGGCAGAGTCATCACAGCCTTTGCACCGTACTCACCTGGGTTTGGCTGTCATTTACTGGAGCAACAATTGTGCACATATTCTCACAATGCATCCACAAATCCCCATAATACGTCCAACATCATCTGTGGAACCACAGCCCTTTTGGTATGAATGATGTTTTCGTTAAATTGGGAAACCAGAGAAAATAATGAGAACTGAGATGAAACACAGAGATATCTATTGAACATGAATGCGGGTACTTATAGCCATACTCCATATTAAAGTGGTTTGCCATGAAAAACTATGTTAGAGGTCTTAAGAATTAGTTGGACAACTTCTGAAATCAGAGAGGAGATGTTAGTGCATAGCTAATCAAAAGTTTTTCCCATGGCCTGTCATCCACATGGCATATAACTGCATAATCCGTTGTGGGTTTACCATCTGATCTACTCCATGTGCTACACCTTTACCTTTTCTCAACATGAACATCAGCAAAGTGTTTGACAAGTGCAAGATGAGCATGTTTAGACATGGTAAAGACTGTATAAAACCGACAGGATACAGAGGTCCCTGTATTCTGAAAAATCTGTAACTGAGATGTTGCATGTAGGTGACTCCTGTTTTGGGGTACCCTGCACAGAAGGATGCAAGGAAATTGCACTCTGAATGTTTCTCAGATTTATGAGGTTATGTTTGCTTTTACACTCTGAGTGAAAGGAAATACCATTTTTACTATGGCATCTGTACACGTGACTGTCTTGCTTATGGAATTACCCTGCGAGCAGATGTAGCAATCCCCAAATAACCTTGAAAGGTATTTGCTTGAAACAGGGATTTTGCATACAACCAACCATATAAAAGGATCCTGAAATCTTTCAGTTAGTTTAAAATTAATCTCACTGTCTGGGATATTCCACAGCTGATTCCTTATTGGTTTTACAGGCCCACCAGAGAGCTGAGGAGCAAGAAACTGTGTTCTCAGTGTCTCCAGCAGCAGCTTTGTTCAGAGCCAGTTTCTCACCTAGTGCAAACAAAGCTTCCAACGCCGTGTGTGTAGGAGGCAACATTAGCCACCAGAGCTGACACTACTCTTCAATAAATGCCAGCGGGATAAGGAGAGGTGGGGGATTCTTTGGAGGAGCTATCGATGTTTCCTAGGCAATGCCAACAAAAGCATGCCGCCTCTAATTGGCTCCACTACAAATATTTACAGCTGTGAAAAGAAGTTTGCTGATCCCACGACGGTAGCCATGGTTGCCTATCTTTTTAGCTGCTGTTGCGCTGGTGAGAAACATGAATAGGTTGCAAGAATCCCTTGCTGGCTTTGTAGCAGGAACATTTGCTGACCCAAATGTAGAAGCCAATTAATCTCTAAAGCTTCTGTGTGTTTTTCTGGTAAGCCTTGTCATTTATCCTGTTCATTAGCAAAATTTTAAAAAAAACAACCAACAAACCCATGGTGAGGAGGTGCAACAAATTCAGAGCTGTTACCATTTATATTGGTTATGTGTATATAAAGTATTATGTTTCAATAGAATATCAGTGTAACACTCTACGTCTTCAAATTCCCATGCTGGCAGTGTCTGTTTGCAGACCTGTGTACTCAATCAACCTCTTGAAGTAGAAGTGTTGGTACAACATGTTTTAATATTTGTTCTGAAATTAACTATCAGTTTGAATGTGTGCTTACTCCTGATGGGAGGAAGATGGAATCAGCCTCTTCTCAGCAGGGTCCAGTGATTTGACAAGATGCCATGGGCACAAACAGAAATGCTGGAAATGCCTTTTAAATGTAAGAAAAACTTTCTTACCCTGAGGTTGGTCTAACACGGTAAGAGATTGCCCAGAAGGTTGTGGAGTCCTTGTCCTTGGGATGTATTGAAAAACTCACTGGACACAGTCCTGGGAAACTTGCTGTAGCTGACCCTGCTTAAGCAGGGGACTCTGCCAACCTTGACTATTCTGTGATTTTCTGAACATGCCATAAATTTTTCCTGTTCCATTTAAGCGTGGTTGTGCATTTTATAAAATGTGTATCTCAAATTATAGAGCTGAAGTGCCATAGACTGAACCTGCAGGCACAAAAGGTATATAGACTACCTGGTATTGCACACTGACATCTTGCATGAGTAATGGCCTTTATAATCCCCAAGTTTGCATCCCTGGTGCACCATACTGCACATCCATTTTATAAGTTTAGTGGGAGTCAGAATATGTCTGGCAGATTTTGTTTTTCAGGAAGCGAAGATGGTTACTCATGAAAATGAAATCAGAACACTGCCTGTTGGTAGTTGTGTGCACTAATGGAAGAAGGTATGAAGATGATTTGATTTGCATTCAAGACCAAAATAATGCCTCGTTTTTCAATAGGTGAATGTACCCTGAGGTTGCTTTTCTTTCCATGCTTCAGGCTTCAGCAAAATACCATTTTTTTCATGAAAATCCAGGCTGAAGAATTGCTTGGCAAACTTAACAGCCTTGCTTGCTAGTCAAGGACCATTAGCCTGAATGTTTGCATGAGCTTGTCATAGGCATTGTAATAGGCAAGACTTCACACTGACATTTAGTGCTGAATGTATTTCTTTTCAATCAGATAAATGTGGGCTGCTGTATTGTACTGATATTTGTTTTCCATTTTCCAGCCAGTTCTTGAAAGTGGCTCACAAAGGCGCACTGAATTATTAAGATATGTTTACTTTCAATTTAGCTTGAGAAATTTCTCATGAGGATTGTACCTTCTTGCTTAATGTAGAGCTTGGATGGACTTTACTTCTTATAGTTACTGCTGTCAGTGTTGAGTCTTGAGCTGAGACTGATGCTGCTGACGACTTGATATGCGGCATAATGTGGCCACTCATGTGAGAGTTTTCTGTAAATATGCAATGTAGTCTCTGACAGTAAATTAAAGATTAAGCTTATGTGTTTTTTCTGTATGTCAGCAATTTGTCAGGAGAGAATTCCATAGTGATTTAGTATGCATGTACTTTTGGAATTTGTGAATTAGGCTTTAGTGATGAATTATCCAAAAGGTGCATGTGCAAGCAAAGTTTGATGGTGACTCAGAGCACAGACAAATGAGATCATACAGACAGGTACCTCATTGAAAAATATACAAGTTTACCTTCCATTTTTCTTTAAATTTATATTTAGCTATTAACATGTCTGATAGCATTGGAAAACGTGCATTTTCTTGTACTTGTGTTTACATTTACATTTTCACAGAACTGCAATTTTACGTCAACTATGAGCAGAAAGGCATTATATTTAGGTGCAAGTGCTGATGTTTTACTTTCTCTCTTGGTCTGTAAACTCTGTAGGTACAAAACACAGAAGCGCAGACTTCAGGAATATATGAAAACCATTAGTTTCTTTCTTACCTATCTACTGTCATTTTTCTTGTGAACTTTTCCTTAACTCTGTGATATGTTCTAGACTCTTTTTTCCCCTGCCTTGAACTTTTTCCATACCATTCCAAATCAAGGCATACGTGATATTTGTGACTAGAAGATCTTCAAATGACTTTCATTGCTGGAAGCACTAACTCTTCTTGTATACTGCTAATGAAAATAGAAACCAGTTTCACTCAAGGGAGGATATGTCATGATAGAATCTGTCTTGGTCTTAAATTGTTGGGGTTTTTTTTTTACTTCCTGGTGCCAAGGAATAAGACATCGCCTTTCTCAGGTGTATTTCATTGCACATACTTTGTCTGCAGAGAAGTGAGGACTGTCCCACCTGCCTGCAGGGTGCTCCCCTTTCTGTCCCATTTTCTTTTCTCTGGCTGTGATATTTAATTGCTACTCAGTAATCCTTCAATTTTGTTGAAGTTTCTGCCAACATTTTCAACAGTTCCCTGCCTTGATGGCTGCAAGAAGATGCATATGACTGTACAAGCAGAATATATGAGCAGTCTTCCATTACTAACTTATTTTTGCTTTGCTCCTGAGATTTGTGACAACAGCCCTATGGTACTGAGCTGAGATCTACAATCTGCTGCCTTTTTATAGTAATACCTGTTTTACAGATGAGAGGTTTTTTAGCTGTAGTAGCACTGTCCTTAGCTGCCTTTCCAGCAGACCAAGTCATTATTTATTCACTTATTCCTCAATGTGCCCCTCTGTCATGTTTTGGTGTCATGAGCTCGTGTCCCACACACACAGACAAGACTTATCAGCTCCAGTTTCCTTTGTTCCTTTTTGTTCCTTTTTATTCCAGTTATTTAGCCACTTCTTCCATATTAATTTCAGAGATCTCTTTAAATTGTGCACCAATTTCTTGTAAATATGTCTATTATGTTCTGTGCACTGCGTAGTGTTTTACTGAGCTCGCCTTTAATTTTTATAAATATTGTTAATCAACACGGCTTCTTTTTGTCAGTTATCACTCTGTTCCCGTGGACAGTTGCTTATGTGGTTTTTAAATTTTGACTCCATTCTGCTGTTTGGGCTTGGTTTTAGGTTTGCTGGTGGGTTGTTTTTTTTTTTATGTCCATAACTTCCTTACTCTCCTAACACAGCAACTTGCTTTTTGAGCTCTTTCCCATCCATGGCTACTATATTGAGTTTGTGTGGCAGGTTTTGGTAGTGGGAGATGAGGGGAGGGCTACCAGGGTGTCTCCTGTGAGAATCTGCTAGAAGCTTCCAAGTTGGACCCGCCCCTGGCCCCAGCTGAGCCAATCAGCATCTCTGTGATAACACATTTAAGAGGGGGAAAAAAGTAACTGCAGAATCTGCAGTGGAGAGAGGAGTGGGATGTCACAGTGATAACCAGTCTCACACCCAGGTCAGTGCAGAAAGGTGGGGAGGAGGTATGCTAGAGCAGAGGTTCCCCGGCAGCCCATGGTGAGAGGACAGGATGTGCTCTTGCAGCTGTGGAGGGTCGTGGGGGAGCCCCACATGGAGGCAGGCAGCTGTGCCCAAGAAGCCCATGACTCCATGGGAAGCCAGTGCTGGAGCAGGCTGCTCTGAAAGCACAACACCCTGTGGTGGGGGGACTCACACTGGAGCAGTTCATGGAGAACTGCAGCCTGTGGGAAGGGCTCATGCTCGAGAAGTTGGTGGAGGACTCTCTCCTGTGGGAGGGACCACACTGGAGAAGGGGCAGACTGTGAGTTGTCCTCCCCTGAGGAGGAAGGAGCAGCAGAGACGAGATGTGATGAATGGACCACAACCCCCATTCCCTGTGTCACTTGGGGGAGATGTAGAGAAATGGGGAGAAAAGCTGAGCCCAGGAAGAAAAGAGGGGTGAGGGAAAGGTGATTTTGGTTTGGGTTTATTTCTCATTATCCTACTCTGATTAGATTGGTAAAAAATTGAATTTTTGTCCCCAGGTTGAGACAATTTTGTCTGTGGCCATAGTATGTGAGTGATCCTTCCCTGTCCTTGTCTCTATCCATGAGCCCTTTGTTATATTTTGTCCTCCTCATCCCACTGAGGGAGGAGTGAGAGAGCAGCTGTGTGGTGCTGAGCTGCCAACTGGACCTAAATCACAACAGCTACCATGTTTGTATTTTCTCCACAGTAAGGTCAGGTCACTAGGGTCTGTCTGGCAAACCTAAATAGGCTCCAAATGAAAAGTAATGCCATGGTTAATAGTAATTTCCTCCAGCTCCATGACCACAGCTGACAATTGTGCAGCTCTGCAGTTCTACAAATCTGCAAATCTGCAATCCTCACTGTGCTGAACGAGCATGATACAAGCCTGATGGATTTCTGTAACGGATTTAATCAGAAGGCAAGACCAATTTTAGATTTCCTTTTAACACACTGTATCAATCCACTAATAAATCTAACCTGATATGTTTCAGCTTCCCATTTCATTTCTCTCAAGGCACCTTCTCTAAGAAGGTGAGAATTGGAAAGGGGCAGTCATGGGGTTACCAGAAAACAGTATATATGTTTATGAGAAACCTCCCTGAGGATGTATAGGAGCTGCTTTTAAGGTCAGGACCTCTTCCTATGTCCTTGCCTGAGATAAGTAAGTTCATGCCCAGCTTTTTACCATGCTGTTCCTGATCTTACTTTGCTGATATCTTCCTGGCTTGATCTTGACTCTGCCACATCACTGCAGGTTTCCCTGGTCGTCTAGATTCTTGGATGATGATGGCTGCTGTTACTGGACTTTCCTTGCTCTCCTTGCTCAGGTGCTGAGGGACTGTGCCCTTGCTTGGTGAGGGCAGTGGCTTGCTCACCTTTCTGTCATCCTCAGCTCACCTTCCTTTGTAGGGCTTCTCCACTACTGCTCCTCCCTGACGATGAAACGTTGGATGGACCATTTTTGCTTTCTGCTTAGAAAGCAGTAATGACTGGAGGCAGATGCTATATTGGAGAATAATTCTACATTTGCTACTGTCATTTTTCCTGATAGGAGGCTCCTTACTATGGAACCAGTTCATATGGCCACATTGCAAAGCATTGTGAGATGAAGGGAATGTTAATGTCTTATTATATGCATGTTTCCTATACAGCAGGATGCACTCAGCATCTCCCTCTGGATGGGACGCCTCTCAGAGTTGGCAAACTCTCAAGTTCGTGAAATCAAAGAAGGGTCAACACAATCGGGACTGAAAAATCTCCTTGAGGCTCAAGTTGCCAGTTGAGACATGCACGGACATCCAATGTGAGTATTTTCACCAAGCTCAAGGGGAAATTTTAACAGGTACCTTTACATACATGTACGTATATCTATTTCTAGATCTGTTTGTGTGAGTGTATATGTGCAACTTTGTTGATAACTTTGTTAAGTCTTTGATTAAGTTACTGTACTGACTTACTGTGAGTTAAGTCCTGCTAGGGAATTATATAATCTAATTGTGTGACATATCTGAATAGTGTTAAGGTACTTTGAGTTATTGCTGCCCCACATTGTTGCTATCCTGAAGTTTCACACTAAGCACAAAACTCCACACACTGTGATCCTTTCCAGAAGTTCCTTAGGCATAAACTGTTGATCAGGTCTGGGGCTAGGGATGGATTCAGCCACACCTAGGCTTCTCTTCCGAGGAGTTTAGAAAGCCAGGGGGTCCACTCTGAACCTCGTGACCAAACGGGAGGAATTTCCTTGCCCCTTTTTCTTAGTCCCTATCACAACAATCCTGCCTTCATTTCCCTGACTCTTTAAATAATTTTTAATTCATGTACGATTCTAATCCATTGCTAATTTGATTTCACCTTTGTATGCTTTTCCATGTCAAATAAGTAGTTGAGGGGACCTTGTCATTGAATTCTGTTAAGTCACATTTCTCACAAATTCATATTAAAAATAAGAGCTTTTCCCCTAATATTTGTGATGCTGATCTTTTTAAGCAGCCTAAACCACTCAGCATAGCCTTCCTCTTGTGACAACAATAAAGAATTTATTCCTAATATCTAACCTAAATCTGCTTTATTTAAGTGTAAAACTGTTACTTTTCATACTATCAAACCAGTCCCTGATAGAGTCCTTCCCCATCTTTCCTGTAGGCCCCTTTAGGTACTGGAAAGCTGCAATAAGGCCTCCCTGGAGCCTTCTCTTCTCCAGGCTGAACAACTCCAGCTCTTTCAGCTTGTCCTCATAAGGGGGGTACTGCAGCCCGCTGATCAACTTTCAGGCCCTCTTCTGTACCCACGCGAGAAATGAGAGCATGATCCACACACTGTCTCACCCTCTCAGTAGATCAGGTCTATTTTAGGTACATCCAAACTTGGGGGGGGGGGGAGTTTATGATGGAGATGACTTAATCTCAATTACAGCTGTCACATAGGGTTAAGAGATTATCCTGAGTGCTGTCTGAGGAATAATCTTACTCAATGACAGTTAGTTAATGAGTAGCTGGCATACAATCTCACTTTGTTGTCAAACTATGAGATCTGTGTGTAGGAATTATTTCTACTAAAATTCCTTGTTGTCCTACAGAGTTAATTGTAAGTCAGTCCTTTCTTGTGGTAGTATTTCCCTGAAGATAAAGACATTTAAGTACCTAATCTTCTAAATACTTACACTTAAAATACAGAAAGTCCATAAATGTATTTTTTGCTTTCTAAAACTGCCTATCTCTCTGGTTTTATGACAAAAGTACAGAGAATTAGCTCAAACTGTACTTTTAAATGACTAAAATAATAGGTGGTGATCCCTGCTTTATATGCACCCAAACACCCATAATAGCAGTGGAAAACCCATAAACAGACATTTCCCATTCCCATTCAGACAGACAGGGAAGACGTACGGGCTGCGGAGGGTATAGAGGGGGTCTCTGTCCCCCTCGGATCACGTGTGCCTGGCCACTTTGTTCTCATCCAGGTCCTATTTGCTGCCTGCTACACAGTCCATTGTCATTGCTACTTTTCCTGTGATATATCCTGTTTCCCAACAGTCTTGAATGAAATGGCAAATAATGCGATGGAAGTTTGTAATTGTTTGGGTTTTTTTTTTATTCTTCTGGCACACATTTTAAAAATAGACCACTGTGTCAACATCTGTCGAGAGGACTGATACACATGTGTACTCAGCCGTTCACAGGTGCACAGCCTGTTTGTAGTACCAGTGATAGATGGGAGAAGGCATAGTGATAGATTTTCGCACGTTGCAACTTGATATTCCTGCTGTGATTTTTGTCTTGCACTTAAAGGTGCTAGAAACCTCTAAAAACTCACGGAGGTAAGACCACATGGAGTGGTAGTGGAATTTAATAGTGCATAGAGGATGTCTTTTTTCCTGCTAGAGAATGTTGTGTGTAATTGAAATTAAAACTTGTTATGGAACTTCAGAAAACAGTGAGAAAAGACATTGAAAAGAGGATGCCAAGTGGAGACATTCTACAGCAACACAAAGAGGCCTTTGCAATAGAGCGTTGCTTCCCGCAGTGAAGTAATCCTGGGAGCCAGTGAAAAGGAGCATGGTTTAGAAGCCACAGGAAGGAGATCAATACAAGTCAGTGCGCAAAACCAACAATTTTTTTCTGACTCAGCTATCGAAGCAAGGCCAACAATAATATTATTTGAAAGACAGGATGCTGTATGAACAGTGCATGAAGAGATTGGATTTTCCACCTAATGAAACCAAATTGTGCTGTTGCTGCCTGCAGCTGAATTTCTACACGCACACACGAAAAATAAACATGCTGGTAGGAGAATGCAGAACCAAGTCCTGATCATTTTGGAAGACAATAGGCTGTGGATCAAATACTTAAAAATCGTAACAGTGGAATATGAACAACTTCTTTAGCATGCTAGGAACAGATCTTGATCTTATCATTGCCTCTTGCCCTTTTGTGCCCAACAAGCACAGTGACTGGTGTTAGGAGTTTGGTTGCACAGCTCTGCACAGATGCAATGCAATTATTTAATTTGTGAATCATTTAGTCTCATCATTCAGAGAAATCATCTTTCCAGCTATTTATAGGTTGCAGCTGCCAACTGGAAAGCCAGCAAACATGAGAACAGTAGAGAAAAAACAGTTTGATAAGTTCCTCTAGGCTGCAACTGAGTGTTTTAAGTGATCTTGAGACAGAGGTAGATACTCATCTGCAGCATAGTTTCCTTGCCAAACAAGAGGTTGTGGTAACTGCACAATAATCCTCACCTCAAAATACAGTTTCCAGGGTGGAGTTTTTAAATTACTGCTCTTCTGCTACTATGTATTTCCTTAAGGGTGGGGTTGTTTTTTTTTTTTTGTGAATCTTCATTTAAGGAGAATCTTTACTGATCTGAAGAGGGTCACACAGATGAACAGAAATTGAAAAATTTTCTGCCATCAGTGTAGATGACGGGGAAAATGCAATCACAAAGATGGCTTTTCCTTCTCTTGCAAGACTACTCGTTGTGTTTAGAAGGAAGGTAATGGGATTTATACAGAACTACCACATCAAAATACTTTGTATGCTACATCCTCCTAAAGACATAGGACGTGAATGCTTCTGCTCTTAGCTGTGGGAATGTAATTTTAGGACCAGGGACTGAAAATTACAGCTTTTATCTCTAATAATCTAGAACGTTGATTTTGAAAGCTACCTTTTTTGTTTTCTGAGGCATAAGGGTGCTGCATTGCTAGTCTGTGTGCCAGCCATCTTTGGCATGTCTCAGAAGCTCTGCCCTATGCACTGAATGAGCACTAGACCTTCTTATTTTTAAACTCTGTTTCCATAAATGGGAGAGACAATCAATGACATTATTTCTATCGTTCGTTTTCATGCTTGAACAACAAGTAAACAAATCAGATTTAGTCCCTTTTCTTTTTTGACTTTTGCTCTATGACAAGGCAAGAAATAACCAAATCTACACATACTTGCAGTTAGATCAGTCCAAAAATGTCTTAAGATCTTCTAGAAATTTTTTCTTACTGGCACAAGTGGTTGGCAGTAGGGTTTAGATCCTTATTTGCTTTCCAGATGAGGTGGATGACACTGAGACTGCCTCTGGGACAGAGATTTCTGTGAAAAATCCTTGTAAATTTAGTCTCAGAGAGGAGATATATCTGCAAGAAATTAACTTTTTTTGAGGTGATGTTCTACTTAAAGCAGAATTAGGATTTCAGGCATCTGATGAATGGAGAGCTGTCTTCCTGTTCTCCCAAAGGATTTGTCATTGTAGTAGGCAGAACTTATTAAATAACAGTCAATGTGTGCATCTTCAGGTCTCTGATATCGTCACCATTTCTATTTTTATCTTGAGACACTACCACTAGGCTGATGAGTCAAACCAACAGAGAGGTGAATGATATTCACCTGAAATCCTATGGCAGGCAAAATATTGAATTCAGCCCTAGGACCTGCCCCTTCTCACTGTTGTTTGCACTTCTGCCTCTTAAGGTGTCTGTTGATATTGGGCTGCATCAGTCAATGACTTTCTAGGCATCTAATGACTTTCTGCCTGACTGCCGGGTGGATGAAAGCCAATTACTTTGTTAACTGAAAATTCAATGCTGTGTTACAACACCTACTATGTTCTTCTTTCACTTAGAAGCTGCCTGGAAGCTGTCACAACTCGAACTCAGTGTCTTGATTATGGGACTTGTAGGGTGGAATCCATTTATCCTTAATTTAGAAACTGAAATGTAAATGTCATTGTTTTGGGTTTACTTCAGAGTCAGGGAAGTAAATGTGTCTCTTCTGAGAGGGTGGTTTCTCTTATTCTAATACAGGTAATTTTGGAGGTATCAAACAAATCAGCTCTAAAAGTAACTATTCTTTTTACAGCGATCTTCCTTACAAAGGAATTAACAAAATAATAATAAATAGGATATGCTGTTAGTTTTCCTTGCTGATTATGCCTGAATCCTGTAGGAAAGGCACATGTAAAGAGGCCAGCCTGTGGATGAATAACCTTTTTGCTTAAAGCCTACTTGGTAGTCAGTGGAGACATGAGTGCCTTTTGTTCATCCCCTTTTACCAGACCAGAAGTAGCTATAGTTTTATCTACTCCTTCTGCAGACCAAGGCTTTGTCTCATGATCTGTATAGGGCATAGTATAGTAGGGAAAAGCAGTAGATTTGACCAATTTATTTCCTCCATGTGTATGAACACGGAATAAGATCTACCAGCTGTAATCATCCTCTTGAACTTTAAGTAGTGATGTTCAGTAGCTCGCTGCTTTATTGCTTATTCATCGCAAGGAGCTGTTCAAGATGAAAGATAAAACTGCATCAACAAAACTAGAAATTTTAATTATAAGTTAAAAAGTAAATCAAATTTTAAAATAAAATTCTAGGACACACACACACCCCACACACACACACACACCCAGACAGGTGCAATATTGTGGATCAATAGCTTTCACAGTCATGTGGCTGTGACAACTTATCAGGCTGAAAATGTTGATTTTTACGATTAAATATTATTTTTTAGTTACTATTAATAATTGTACTCATCAGAGATGACTGTCACTGGCAGGTGTTGGTTAGTTGTGCAATGAGACATGGGGATAAGCATGGCACACACATGATTCCTAAGTGTCTTAGAAAGAAGAAGCTTATCCCCTTGCATGTGACACAAATGAGATGAAGATACCCTCTTGTGAGGGTATGAAGCATGTGACCAAAAAGTTTGCCCATCCAACAGCTGACTAAACATTGCCATGTTCTTAAACCTGGATGCCCAAAGGGTGTGCAAGCAAGACCAGGGAAATGTGTGACATAAAACCTGAGAATACAGTTATCCATAACATTTTTTTTTTGAGCCTGTAGAAAGTGGCTCTTATTTTGACAGTGTGGTAAGAACACTGCTAATCTTCACACCTTCACAAAGCTGAATATCATCCATGGTGTTCTGAACCATGTGCCAGCTTTCTGCCATGTGTCTGCTAAAAGCCTGTTCCAGATGTCTGTACCAGAGTCTAGTGCTCAAGATCCAGCTTATCCATTGCTTCTGTGGCACCACATCAAGGCTGACATCCATCCACATGAATGTAGATGCTCCTAACTCAGTGTTACACAGTGGTTTCCTGAATAGTCATTTAAGTACTGGTCAACATCAGCAGTGATTTCTAGGGTACAGTTATTTTCATCTCAGTTTAGATGTAGATAACTGATTAACAAAGTCACTCTCTAAATGTCTCACATTAGAGGGTCATAATACAGACCACAGCCTATATAACTGCATAAATCAGTCTTATTTTGAACCGAAGTTAAATGGCAATTCATGCTCTTTAGGAATATTTATCTTTTCAGGACATAAACATTATTCACGGTATTGTGACAAGTGACTACAAACCATATCACTTCACAAGAGGCTTTTTTCAAGGTTTTGCGTTTTGGCTTTTTCTGAATAGCAGACTGCAAGCTAAGTTGAAGCATTATCCAGAGAAATCTGCAGCCTAAGTGTTCCACACTGCTGTTCTCTGATATTGTTCGTTTTGTGTTCCACGTATTTCCAGGATTTTCATTTGGCAAGGGCAATAAGGTGAGTTAAGCAATTCAAACAAGGAAGAGAAATGAATGCTTTACGTAAATATAGCTGTGAATCATACCATAAGTAAAAAGCAGAATCCAAAATTTTATCCTGAAGAAGGCAGTTAGTAAAGGATTGAGATCTGTAGATAATATTTTCTGATTATTAGGTTTTGCTGATGATCACTGGTAAAAGATTGCTTAGGAGAACTGATGAACTTCATAGAAACTTCAGATTTATATCTCCTTAGTAGACTAATTGAAAAGTTAGGATTTTTTTTTCAGGTGACGTTTGCATTTAGTGTACTGATTAAGGAATTGAGGAATGAATGTTTCAACACTGTGCATTCACATAACATTGAGTATCTCTGGGCAGTGCTATTTCCACTGAAGTTGAAGACTATGTAAAAATGAGCCTTGCTTTGAAGGCTTGCTGAATACTTGAAATTCACTGCAGTTTAGTTAAGGTTCAGAAATATTTACAAACATCTGAAGGACACCTGAGCTTATTTACGTAACACTAATGCACTGCACTTCTCCCGAAGTTCCACCTGAAGCTCTTGGAGTACTCGACAAACAGTTATGAATTAAACATCCTGTTGTTTGACATTAATGTTCTGAGTTAGGTCAGCACTTTGGGTCTGGCCTTACTCAGCTGGAGTACCATTACTTTTTTCTGTCAAAGGGAAGGTATGTTGATTTTTGGCATGATGAGGATCTGATCACTCTTGGAGAATTACTACGTGGAGACCTCGACATTTTTAGAGAAAGGTCTTCTGCAAACTCAAAACCCCAGCTGGGGTCTATGACAGGGTTTTGAAAGCAGAGACTCGAGTAGTAAGGAAGTCCAGACAAAAATTATTTACCCTCACCACTTAGACAAAGACGGCAACATGTTAGGAGTGCAACCCTGAGTTAATGACCAACCTGATCTAGCGGAAGATATCTCTAACTATGGCAGCACGGTTGGACTAGGTGATCTTTAAAGGTTCCTTATGACTCAAACAATCCTAATTCTATGATTCTATGCATGGGATAGGACTAAGGAAGGTTTTGCTTCGCCTCACCTCAGCTGCCTTAATGGTAGGCAGATTCATGTTTCAGGCAATCTTTAGGGTTATCCTGCAGGCACTGAAGAAAGTCACAATTCTGTTGTCAGCTGCCTAGTGAAGGTGGATCTTATGACGTGAAAGAGACGTTTCTGGCTCATACCTGTACCTCCCACATCAACATGTGGCAGTCCAGTCTGCCTCAGGTCCTCTCCAGTCCTTTCAGTGCTGCCATGTTTCTGATGTCTTCATGGTTTATATTTGTAGCTGAACCCTTCCTCAGTAGAATTCTTCCATATTTCAGAGGAAACATATGATGGTAATTAGCTTCTCTGAGATCTTATATAGATCTGTTAAGATGGGAATATATTGCTCAGCTCTAGATACCTGTGTTTATATTTCTACTTTAGCTGGGTCCGTACAGAGAATAGACCCAGCCATGCAGTTGTTCACTCATCTAAAATGATTTAGTTAGCAGAGCATGAAGTGGATTACTTTCTACAGGTACTTTGTTTTGCTTTGTTTTTGATTTTATCACTGAGTGTAGAGAGTCTGGGTAACTAAGGATACCATCCAGTCTTTATATTTTTAAATTTTTACACTCTGCTTTACAGTTCATTGAACACAGGCTTTAGCTAAGTCACTGAAGTGTTGTTTAGCTCAAACTTTATATATATAAAACACAAGCAAATCGGTTCATTTTAGGTAGTAACTGAGCTATGCCTTTCAAAGGAAAGAATCCATAAGGAAACTGGAGGCTTGGGTTTCTACTGTATTTCGAGAATAAAATAAAATTGGTACATATTTTTATATGGTCATTCTTAATGCATACATGTTCATATTACCAGATAAGCATAACTCACTTGACAAGAAGAAGCTATTAGTGTTGCTGTTCACTATCATGTCAGCATGACTTTAAAAGCACATTAGGGTCATGTTCACTAATTAATTGTTTTATCATAGGTTTTTGTGTGGTTATCGATAGCACAACACTGGTCCTTGCACTTCCATAGGTCTCATGTCACATGGCTTGTTAATACATGTTTGGCCACCAATTAAACACATGAAGTGCTCACTTAAGCTGGCATACTACAAAGGGTTATTAGAGACTTTCATCTTATTTAAAGACCCAAAATATGGTCACAGATTTAGCCCTAAGGCCTATTTCCTGCACTATTGAATTTAGCTGGACTGCTTTAGGAGCTGAATTAATCTCATTTTGATATACAAAACCTGCTGATATGTTTCTTAACTGATCCATCATTTACAGGTAGTAGAGGGAAACAGGTATACTCCAGATGGTTGGTCAGTTCATTTTAGAGCTGTCATCCAAGACAGATCAGATGAGCTGCTCTTCCAAAATGTTGTTTCACTCTTCTGATTCCTGGGGTTTGTGCAGCCTGTCACAGATACCTAAATATCTAGTTCAGGTGAGTGCTATAGCTTTCTAAACTCTGGGCACATATGTACATGAAGAAGAAAAAAGGAATTAAGTGTCCTGATCTGTAGCTGAATCCCACTCCTGAAATGTCAGATGAATCCTATCTTAAAGATACCAGCTTCTTTCCTGTTACTGTAGTGTAGAGTGCATTTGTAAATACATGCATGTTACACAAGATGCAACCTCCTCAGTTTGTTCAGGACAGATTAAGTTGGGTGCACTTACCTGAACATGAGTATCCCAGTCATTTCAAATACCTTGGAATATACAAGGCATTTACCTGCAGTCAGTATATATGGTAGAGGATTTAGGGGTTCTAGGATTTCCTAGGAGAAACTGGAGCCTGGAGAGAAGGCTTTGAGGACACTTATAGCTGTCCTACGGCTACCTGATTGGAGACTACAGAACAGATGGAACTGGGCTCTTCCTGGAGGTAAATGGCAAAAGGAAGAGAGCCAATGGATTGACTTTGGAGCATGCAAAATTACAACTGGATATTAGGATGTTAGGTGGGCAGAGACAATGACACAGCCTTGGAAGTGTTCAAGACTCAACAGGCTATGTCCCTAAGTAACCTGGTCTGATTAATGCTCCTTTAAACAGAAGGTTGGCCTGGCTGACCTCCAGCGGTCTTTTCTGACCTGAACTGTTCTGTGATTGTAAGAGAGTGAAATATTTTTTTTTCAAGTATGTTCCAGTATTACAGTGTTGAGACATTCTTCTATATGAAGGCAAAACTAGAGGCGAATAAGGCGTGGAGCATTACTTTGTCTATGCCTCTGTGCTCTGGGCAGTTAAATCTGGGATAAGCAGAAAGCAAAGCGTAAAATTGGAAGATCAGTGTTTAAAATTGCCTAGAATTCAAAGGAAACAGGACTTCATCTAAGCATGTAAAATTGACAGTATTCCTTCATGCCATTTTCTTGTATGTTTTCCACTGAATTTAAGACCTATTGAGTTTTTGCATCCATTTACTGAAGCATACCATAAAGATTCTTGCTTTCTCTCCTTTTCTGCTTCTCTGATATAAAATAATTTAAGACATTTGAAAACTGAAGGGTCTGTGTCAACCACTTTCCAAAATGTCAAGGGACTGAAATAATAGGTTTGTTTGCAATCACAAATCTTACTATGATTAAAGCATGAAACCATTCCTGGGATATGCCTCAATACCGTTTAAGTACTCTTCAAAGTAAAGGCATGTAGACTTTAAGAGACTTCTCTCCCTTTGTACATCTTTGGATATGTGTTTAACTTCAAAGATAAAGGCCTAACATATTTGATTTTCTCATCCAAACATGCATTGTAAGCTAAATAAAAAAACCTCTAGGGAAATGTCTTTTGATAATTGTGAAAGATAATTTTGTCTTGCAAAGATATTAACATTGTAAACAAGGTTATAAGTGTTTGATATGTGATACTACCAAAGAAGTATTGCAGTCTAAACCATTATGAAAGGATTCTTAATGTGGTTGCAGGCCTTGTGGGGAATGTGAAGAACAAGGGCTTCAAAAAAGACCACCCAAATTATCACTGAGAATTATTACACATGATTTGGGAATGACTTCTACAAAAAAGTGTATGCAGAAATGCATTACATCCAGCAGGACACCAAATAACAACATTACTGGATAAGCCACCCATTTGCTGGAGTGTATTCAGTGGAGGCCAGTAAGAGGCATCTCTATCAAACTGCAGGGATCTGAAAGGCTGTGTTTTGGAGACTGAAACAAAAGCTGACATAAAGAATCTGCTCACATAGTAATCATGGCATGGACCAGGTTTCAGATATCGGTTTCAACAGCTCAGTGCTCTGATTAGTTGTGTGTTAACACAGCACGGACATGAAAGATTTGGACATTATTTACCTTGGAAACCTAAGTTGTTATGCTTGCACTGTTCATACAGAAACTAGAGTTACATTCACTTCACTCGACAGATCTTCTCTGCATGTTATTTGCACACTACAAATTCCTTGTTAGTATTAGAGTGAGAGAATGCAATCTGTCTCCATGCAAGAAACTAACACAACAGGCAGTGCAAGAAAATAGCAGCATGGGGAAGAGCAAATAAGCCTGGGCACACTGACCCCAGCTTACTCACTCCATGACACTACAAAGAGTATGTCCTTCTTCTCAGTTCACCGCAACGACAAGCAGAATAAACCCCATTGCTCTAGGAATATAGAAGTCAAGTTGTTTCCTTCTTCTGCTTCTTCGTTTGCACACTGCTTAGAAGAGCACAGGAGGTGGAATACTGCCAAGTGTCACTGCACAGAGGAGTCCTCAGCTGGCACAGAGCCTGCATAATGTTTCCTATAACCTGTTTTTTCTGTTGGGATTCATCTTCCCTAACCTTCACCGTCTAATAATTAGGCATCTAATCCAAGCCATTCATTATGTTCTCTCTGGAGTCGATGTAAAGAGAGCGGTTGGATGAATCGCCCTCTGGGGGTACTTGTCTCTGTGTGTTGACAACAGAGTCAGCCTAAAAGACTGTCTTATAATAGACAGCTAACTTTTTGGCAGCTAAAATTAAATTAGATGAATCCTAGCATCAGCTGCACTACTGTGACTGGCAGACTGACTCAGAGTAAGTCACAGCTAGCTATGGTACTTCAAATGCTCGACAGGAGCCAGTGTATTTCTGGCCCTGCAAAGTCTGGATTAATGTATTTTCTCTATATGTAACTTGAGGCAGCTAAGCAGATCCACAGGCAAATCAGGAAACGTTGCGTGGAGTATGACCATACAAACAAAACGAATGTGGAGTGTATTGAAAACTGTCTGAATTGCTGAGATCAAAGGGTTGTGATCAGCATCATGAAGTTCAGCAGGAGGCAAGTCAATGATGCTGTACTACAGACATTGATGTTGGGACCACTACCACGTAGTATTTTTATTAATGACATAGATGATGGGACAGAGTGCACCTTGAGATAAAAACAAAGGGAGAGGAAATAATATTACTGATAAAGGAACATACAAAAAGAAGTGATGCACAATGTAACAATTGCTCACCACCCAGTGATCAGTAGCCCATGCCAGAAAAGTGGTTCCCCCCGATGAACTCCCCTTAGCTTATACACTGAGCATGTTGCCTTATGGGATGAAATATCCTTTTGGTCAGATTGAGTCAGCTGGGAGAACAGGAACAGTATGAGAAACCAAAAATGTCCTTGGTTTAATATAGGCATTACCTGGCAACATCTAAAACATCAGTTTTAACGTTCTTTTCAGCA
Organism: Rhynochetos jubatus; assembly: GCA_027574665.1. Classification (NCBI taxonomy): domain Eukaryota; kingdom Metazoa; phylum Chordata; class Aves; order Eurypygiformes; family Rhynochetidae; genus Rhynochetos; species Rhynochetos jubatus. The sequence goes on along the minus strand of CM050653.1, from coordinate 4,468,270 downwards.
CAGATCCAAAACAATGGCCCATACTAGCTATTATGAAGAAAATTAACTCTATCCCAGCCAAAATCAGCAGACCAGTGCCAGAGAGGTATGGACATACTAGAGTGAGTCCACTTCAGTTCCACAAGGATGATTAAAGCAGCTGTTTCACAAGGAGAGGCTGAGGGCTCAGTTCAACATGAAGAAGAAAAGGCTGGGGGTAGATCTTATCAATATGAACAAATACCTGATTTGGGATGAGCAAAGAAGATGTATCCAGGGTAGTCTCGGTGTCACTGACTGAAAGGACAAGAGGTAGTGGGTGCAATGTGAAGTAGAGGAAATCTCATCAGAACATTTTTCCATAACATATTTACTCTTAGAGCTCTTAAATACTGGAACAAGTTACCCAGAGAAGTTGTGTAGTCTACATACCTGGAGATATTCAAAATCAACTGAACACAATCCTGGGCATTCTTCTTTCTTTGAGCAGGTGGGTTGGACTGGATGTTCTCCAGAAGCCCCTGATAAATTCAACTGTACTATGTCATTCTTTCTACATCCAATCTCCTTGCTACCTGAAGAATCAGCTGAATCTGGTATGTTTCACAGTTATTAAAAAATCAATGGTTTTTATACCAGTTTTATAGAGTGTAGACAAAAAGACAGTCACATCCACTGTTTCCTTTGAGATACTTTCTGGTCATTTCTAATTGTTCAAAACTAGTGCGGAACTGCAGCATGAAATCATGATGTGTGCTGGGTTTAGTCAGGGAAGAGTTAACTTTCTTCACAGTGGCCAGTATGAAGCTATTTTTCTGGATTTACCCTGAGAAAAGGGTACACATTGGATATGTCAATAAAACTCATGAAACATCTAGAACGTAATGCAAAAAAACTCACAGGTATTTGTTAGAAATAACAGAAATTTTGACAGAAAAATCCTCACAGAATTCATGCTAGCAGGTCCTTGTGGATATTTGAAATGTTTTTCCTTTCAGATCTAGAGTTTGTGATCTTGAAATTTGTTTCTGATTTCATTCATGCTTCTAAAATATAATTCAAGTATTATTAAGCCTCTCCAGAATTAAAATTTTAATCTCATATACTCAGATGTTTGCAGAAAGCACTTTTAAATGTGTCTTCCTTAAGTATTTGCAGTGGGTAGGAGGTCAGTTAGACCATCCAACCAACGCTGGACATTGAAAAGAGTTGTTGACATTAATTGTTTACATTCTCTCAGGTCCTTTTGTACTCTACAATGTGGGTTAGGTACCTGAACAGGTACACTGAATCACTTCAGGAGGCATATTTCTCTTTCTGTTGGGTGTAGAGTATTCCTCAAGCAGTAAATGTGTTGATGTCTACAGTTCACCTAATCCAGTGATTCATTTAAGACTTTAAAATTTGGCCTGAGGGAGTTTTCCTCAATACATTTTAGGCCAAGACTCAAAACTATTTCCTTTTCTTGTTCAGTATTTCAGCATTCACTTAAATTCATTAAAGTCTGTAGAAATGAATATATAAAACAGTTTAATGGTGAATCATTTTTTTCTAAGGATAGTTGTGGCTCTCATGTTCGAATTCCTATTTTTATACTGTAAGAATAGTTTTAATTACATATTGCTTCACATATAATTTGAAGATAATTATATAGCAAGTAGATTAAGCTCTTATTTACTTATCATGCCTGAAGATCTCATTTAGCAATTATTTAATATTCACCTAATGTAAAACTGTCTTATTAAATCTATGCTGAACAGCAAAGACTTTTTGTTTAATGTTCACAACTTTGTTTAAGGAATAAAAAGAATAGTCAGACATGTATAAAGCACAGTCTTTAGCTATTATAATTTAGTTTGAGTTTTCTTACAAAAATCCATGTCACATGCATTTATTGCTGATGAGGCTGACTAAAGTGACCTTGGTATTTCTCCCTACCAATTACACAGTGTATGTGTTGTGTGAGCTTCCAGCCATAGGATGGAAAAATATCCACCACCATTTAGAGACAGGGAGGTGACCAACCCTTTGCCCTTTGAAACATTCAGAAATTCATCTCTGAAGGGATTTTCCACTGATATAAGGAGTGCAGAGAGGAAAAAACAGTTTTCCTAGTAGTCACCAGAACAGGACAAACCATCTCAAACTGAATTCATGTTTGGTGAGGCAAACTCCAAATATAGGAGGTAATGTAGGGGATCAGACAAAATTAAAGCTGACCACCATTTCTCCTCTGCTGATCCACAGATCAGTATCTGATGACTTTGCAGGCAGTGCCTGAAAGATGCCTTTAAGTCTCCATAGGAATGGAGGGAAATGTAGTAAGGCAGCTAAACAATATAAATGTCCAGTGATTTATTCCTGGAAGATTAGTGCCTACTGTGAGAAGTAAAAGACACCAAAGACCCTAAGTATATTTGGGGTATCAAACACTCAAGTGATGGCCAGAATTCATTATTTTCTGTTCTGCTAGATGATCTATAGGCAAACAAAGGCACACTGTGTTTAATAGAACGCTCATATCTCATAACTTTCCCTCCTGCTTTAGGTTTCCTGGAGGTTACCACCATGTTCCACTTTAAGTACATTTGCACTTGCTTTGAATCCTAAAAATGTCTGTTTTCTAAATCAGGATTACACACTTGCTCATGGTTAAGCATCTGTGCTGGTTGCATATGGGTTAAGCTATAAACTGTCTATTACCTAAAAGCAGGTATAATGTTTATACATCTCTACGTATGTGGGCAAGGTCTTTGATCTGAGTATTTCACAATTTCATTTATGTCTGTTAAGTACCCTAAGATTTCTGTGAAAGAGGTAGATGCATTCTTTTTTAAAGTCCGCTAAGTGTCAGAGAGTTCAAGTAAATATCCTTTTAAATAAAATGCAAATATAATTACTAGCAGACATAAGATGAAGGCTTTGCACCTTAATTGTGTCGGCTTGACACAAGCCCAGCTGTGATGAACTATCTTCACTTATTTTTAGGTTTTGTTGGGGTTTTACTTACCTCAACTTCTGTAGTTGGATGAATCTTTTAACCACATGCTATGTATGATTAAGATCTATGAGCATCAGGACCTATTTTCTTATTAGACTGGAGTCTGTGGTTCTGATGTATGTTTTACATGTAGCTAACCTACTAAGCCATGATTCACTGACAGATGCTAAAGATGAACAACTTAATCAACCAATTAATTCAAGGTTTATCTTTGCAAAGATGAATTTAGATTCTTGTGATCTATGACCATATCATTACACCTTGATTAAATAGCCATCAATCAGTACAAAACAATGCTGTCCTGTTTCTTTCCTGCAGTCACAGCACTTGTTGACTCAGTTGTTTGTGTGGGCTAAGCTTCCTAAATCATGTTTTCTAGAAACAAAGAGGGTAGACCAAGCATTCAGAGCAGGAAGCACAAGCTAATTTATAACAAGATTAACTCTGCTCCACCACCCTCCCTGTGGCTTTGCTGGGTTTTCTGTGGTAAGATCTCCACTGCAACTGTTTGATTGCAATTCTGTCCATGTCACCTCTCTGCTACAAGGCACAGACTGGTTTTGTGTTTGTTTGGGTTGTTTTGTTTATCTCAGTTGCCATACATAGACACTTCCACAATAGATGAATGTCTCTTAGTAGTGCTGTAGGCAACAGACGATATTCACACAGGCTTCTTTGGGAGGCACAAGGATTGCCTCTTATCTGCCATGCATGTCACTGAAATAATGAAGTGGCTCTATGCAAAAAGAAAATCCAGACTCGTGAGCTACAGAAAGTGTTATGCTTGGATCTGCCTGCTTAGGTCTACCTACAGGTACAACATATGGAGTGGGATTAAGCCAAAGATTGAAACAACTAAATTTAATTAAGCATTCAGGAATTCACATATGAGGTGGTGTGTTTCAGTTCTCTGTGCTCAGTAGATCTCATTTAGGGCTGTTGTAGTTGCCCGCACCTTTGTGTCTGTTTGCAATACCATAGGTTATATTGGCTGACCTTCACTATAGTTTCAAGAATATTCTGTAGCTACAGCATCATATCTGCCAGCTCTGTGTGGATGTCTCAGCTATCATATTCCCAAAAGCTGTTGCCTGACTGTATGAGCAAGTGAACCTACATCCTGACTAGGAGAGTCTAGAGAGCAGTTCAACTGACCTGCTTTAGGGTTGTTCTTCTTTAGCATCTGTCATTCTTATAGTGATGACTGAAGGAGATTCATATTCTGAAAAATATTTAAGTGTCTTCAACCTGCCAAGTCCATGATAAGTGTTTTTTGACCTTCAACCGTCTGCTCCTTAAAGCTTTCATTTTTCCTTGCTTTTGTGCAATTCTGAAAAAACTGCAGAAGAAAAATTGGAATTTCACTGCACTTCACAGAGCATTTACTGCCAGCAGAATCTTATCATGAGTGAAAATAAAAAAATGAATCTCTTTGGGTAAAAACCAATCACATACATGGTAAAATTTTGAAGCACTGGCAAATAATGATGTGGTATGGTCTTCAGAATTTTATCCATTTTTTCTACTATATCATAAAAAATTATGACATGAGATATATATTGTTACTTTGTTACTAAGCAGAGAGATTCATTTTTAGTTCACCAAACCTAAATACTTATGAAAAGTTTCATATTATATGTGATATTTCATATTTAAAGATGGCACAAAGCAGTTGTCGGTCCCTTGTGCATACACTTGTAGCAGTAATGTTTCTCTGTAATGGCCTTAGAAGACTAAAGCAAAAAAACCTGTATCAGTAGAAAACATGTAAGTGAAGACTTCATCAGAGTTTTTGACCATCATGTTAGTCATGTCTCATCCTAACTCCATGACTGTTATAAAATTACTAAAGGTTTTTTATGGCCTTTTGTTACTGACACCTGTGTTTAATGGCTTATTTGAGGCACTGAAATTATATTTGCCCTGGTCAGATGGAAGTTCTGCCTAACTCAGCATAGTGTCTCACAAAGTTTAAAGGAAAGAAGGTAAATACCACCTTGTCCTTGTCTTGATGTGTTATTCCAGCTTCTGATGATCAGGAATTTAGGGAAGCTGATATGTCTTTTTATAAGAGGAAACCAATTATGCATTGTTTGAATTCTGCAATTCAGTGGCTGACTCTCCCATGCCTATACTCTGGAAATGCATTTTCAGAGAAAAGAATATGATTTCCCTTCAGCTCTGTCTTGAAATTCTCAGGAAGCCAAAGCTTCAAAGAAAATTCTAATGTCTAGTGTTTACTGTCTATTTTTTTCCTGCAAAATAATTTAACAACGAAGTCTGTCAGTAGTTGGTTATCATAGAAACAGGGGTATTTGCATTATACATGTATTAGCATTATCACTGTGATTCAACAAACAGGCACTTTGTTCTTTCAGAATTTCTAATTAAAGTGTATTATGAATTAATCTTTAGTAACCTCTCCATATTTTCTTTCTTTTCTTTTCTTTTCTTTTTTTTTTTTTTTTTTTTTTTTTACGACACTGGTGCTAGAAACTATAATCAGAATCATTGCACTGAAAGACTTAGGACATGGGCTCATCTCCCAGAGACACATTCCCCCAGCTCTGAGTCATAATACTAGGGTAGGATTATTACAACCTTGTATAAAAGTTAAGCATTAGAGTTAGTATGATAGGCTTATCCTGCAGTTAAATAATCACCAACAGAGGATAATTCAGGTTTTGCTAACATGTTTCCAAGATAGACACCACTAGACTTTCAGACATCTTACATATCTCCTTTTTTCAATTAAGATGGTGAGAATTGTCAGCTCCAAATTAGATATCCACATTTTAGGAGTCCATACTACTATAGCTAGACCTCACCTTTAGTAACTTAGCAACACTTAATTGAAAAGAATCTTTGGCCATCTAAGGTCAAATTAGACCTTAAATCAGGGAGTCACCTGAGTGTATGATGGAGATTATAAAGGGAAAAGTTTCTTGCCAGTTGCTGTGCAGAGAGCACTAAGCAGAAAAGAGCTTTAGAAGAGATTTTCTTTTTTTTAAGGCAAGCAGAGTAAAAAAATCAAATAAAATTGACTTGAAGCAGGGAAAAAGAGGAGGGAGAGAATAAGAGGAAGGTTGGTTCAGAGAAGAAAGCAGACTGAAAATTGCTTGAACTGCCCATATTGGTGTGGAATCTAAGGCAGGAAAATGCCTGTTCCTGGAATAAATTGATGTATCTGTTGTGCTGCTTAAATTAAAGTAATTATGCTTGGAAGGAAGTGTGAAGGTCCTCTGAGTGCACACTCTTAATATATCTCCCACAGAACTTTTGGGGATGAAGCTCAGAGATAAGGTGAACCTTCATAAGATCATGGCAGGGAAACAGCTCTGAGAGACAGGAGAATTTGTTCTGTGGAGAAACAGGAGGGGGGAGTTGGCACCCACATCATTACCGTCCTACAGCCTGGTTAGACCCAAGGAATGTGGGGAAAAAGAAGAATCCTGCTCATCAGTAACCAGGGTAATATCTGGTAGCTGATTTAAGAAAGCTCTATTAGGGATATGTCCCCTATTTGGGCAGTTTCAGAAGTGCAAGAAGAATTTCTTCCTTCATGTCCTCTGACCACAACTTGTAGAACCTCCAACTTTCTTTACAACTTGATGATCATAGCAGCTGCCTGGCCAATGACTCCTCCAACTTCCATTTGTAGGCTTGAAAAGTAGCAGATGCTACTAGGAGATGCTGCCACAAAGGCCAGCTTCCAAGACTTCTACTTAGAACTGATTCTTTTCAGAGTAAGCACAGAGATAGCAACATGCTAGCCATCAGCATCTTATCTACTGTTACCACCGCCACTTGCTCAAATCCATCTTCTGACCATCGATTTGGAGTTACATGGTGTTCCTCTTCAAGAATCATGCCTCAGTGATAGACTGGACCTCTTCCAGTTTGCAGTAGAACTGTCTCTGATGTGTTTGAAAACCACATTTCTAAGCTTTTCAAACTGGGATGAGTGGGAGATTGCTAAAATATGTTGGTATGGTCATTACACCAAGCAGAACCACAATAGAGACAACTAATTGTTTTGCACAGCACAGGGATTGATTTTGTCAAACATTCTTTGCTGTGTTTCTAGGGCAACATATCTGATGCTGAGGCAAGACTCCACAAAATTTTCCATTTAAAAGTTTTCTGTTTTAGGCCCTAAGGATTATCTCAGAGTTGTCTAAAATAAATGACATATTAAAAAAAAAAAAAAAGGGTTCTTTTTCACTGTGTCTTATTCTTTGTTTTTCTCCATAAAACTTGGAAAACTATCTACATTTAGCCTACCTACAGTGTCAGAGCTGCAGCTTACAAAAGCTGAAGACCAGACCCAACATATCCTAGAGCTCATTGGTTTGAAAATGTGCTAATGGACAGCAAAGCAAAAAGAGTGCTCTGTTGTACAGCTGTAATAGTTCCCTGGGGTAACCAAAATAACCTGTTATCTGAAATTATCATGTTCAGTGGGCCACATTTTCAAGTTTTGCTTCAAGATATTCTCCTTCAGCTCAGTCTTGCATGATATAATTTTGTACTCATATGAACAATCAAATTAATTTTAAATACTCTTTTAGTCCTAATGGCTGGTGTCATGAAGTTTGGAGCATCAAGTTTTGTTCAAGGACAATTTTGGTGTAAAATAAATAACACGTGAGTTTAAAAACTGCAACAGAGAGCATATCTTGTCCTGATTTGGGAATAATGCTTTGAAACATGTCTAGAGCACTGAACCGACACTTGAAAGATCTGCTTCTGGGTTTATTCCTGGATTATTCTGAATAGGTCACTTTTCTTTCCTATCTATAAAATGAAGGTGATAATATGTGCACCTTCATCTGCACATCTCAAGGCCTTTTGCAAGTATGAAGTATTCTATATTAATTCTGTGCTATCTGTGAGGCTAATTAACATAATGGCTCAAGAGAATCTTTTGATCATTGAAGGTGAGAAGAGACACCAATTTCTTTTGATTTTGAATGAAAGAAAGCACAACCAGTCCTCCACAGAATCGGATCCTTCAAATTATGTAACTCTCTAAGGTTGGTATGCTGAAGCTCATTCACTTCAGAGGGATTTTCATGAGGTATTTTTATTTGAGAAGTCCAGAAACAGAATTTATAGACAAGAAACATTTTCATTTTTCTGTTTCTCTTTTCTTTTGGCTACTCAAATGGATATTTGAACACATTTGTAAGAACAAAGGGATACAGGGAATGCCATTAAAATCTTGTTAATTGCTTTCCCCAGTAATTATATTTATCAGATTATTCAAAGCAATCTTGCTTCTAAACACAGTAAATACAGTGGGTCAGGTAAAAGTTATGATTCAGTAAATACTGAGAGTTTCATGGTACTATAGGTAACATAACAGCATGTGAGAAGACAGGCACTGAAAAACTCAGTTTTTACCCAGTATATAAATAAGGGCTTATTTTTCATTTTCAGCTCATCTCTTCTTATAGAATCATAGAATGCTTTACGTTGTAAGGGACCTTAAAGATTATGTCCCCTACCAAGAGTGTTTAAGAAAAGGCAGAATTTTAAACCTAAGGTTTTCTCAGAAACAATTGTTCACCTACAGAACTCAGCTTGAGAAAGTGGTCCAAGCAAGAAAGTTCCGGTTGGAATGATTAATGGATTGACAAAATTATAAACATCTGGCAAGGTCTTATAGTAGGATGTATTTGAGAAGAGCAGGCTAATATCTGTGTTCCAAGCACTGAAGGAAGATTATCCCTTTGCTATCTTTTCAAGAGGTATTGATCTCTTTGCTTTACAGTTAGTCATTGCAATGTGGGCAGGGCAAAATCCTAAGAAGAAAAAATAATTAAAATTTCAACTGAGGCTGATAGATGGAGAGTTTCTTGACAAATTCAAAGTTACTGGGCCTCTAGAGCTCACCCTTGGGCTGAGAGTTTGCAGACTGGCAAGTTTCTAAGCTTTGATTCTGAATGTATGCAAAGAACCTTTTTTGGCAGTTTCCTTACCTGGAAAATGGGTTTCATGATACTTCTCTCTCCTCTTTGAGCTCTGATAATGAAATTTATTATGTGATGGTTAATATTAATTATTGGGACAGGATCAGGACTCTTGAAAGGCAAATAATGTCTTATGCATTTACTAAGTAACCATGTCAGAGTGTTATCTTTCCTCCCAAATGATCTTCTAATTGTTATTTTTTAAAACATACTTAATGCAAAAGGTGAACAAATGTTTTAGCCTTGGGGCCTCATTTCAAGGTTGCATATTGTACCAAAGTGCATTATGAAAAACCTTTTATACCAACTGTAATTAGAGATAATTGCCAGTAGTGGAGTTGTTCATTTTCAGGAACTAGGCACAGGAGGTTACCTCTGCTTAAAATGCCCATCACATTTGTGCCTGCTTGCATACTTTTATAGCAGGGACCTCTACAATTTTACTTAAGGATGTGAAAGGATAATTTACAGCCTGGCTGAGTACAGCGTACCTGCAAATATGCAGTGTGGATAGCCCACTTTAGCTCTGATGCTTGGAGAGTAAGAGTGCTCTTGTTGCATAAAATTAGTTTGTGCCTGATAAAAAGAATTCGGTTATTGATTTTACCTTATGGGATCTTAGGAAAGTAACTTTTCTCTCTGTAACTTAAATAAAGCTACTCAATTCTTAGATTATAAATTTGCACTGACTGAAAGGGTCAGACTGTACATCCTGGACAACTTCTGAGGATGACGTGATTAAGGATTTTGAGACTGATGATGATTAGGAGATGACCTCAGCTCTCATATATCTCTACCTTCTACAATAGAATATCAGTTATTTTCTCTGCCAGTCTGCCAGGTACTAAGCATACCATGAAAACATATCTTTAACATATCCTGAAAGTGTGTATATATAATATAAAGGTTTATACATAAGGATATAAATGTGTTCTGTGTGTATTTGTTTATGTATGTATACTTAATTATACACATATTTTATGCTCGTTTTTGCTTTCACTGGCTCTTCGTAGTAGTTACATATTCAATTCTCCTACAGACGTGAAAGTAAAAGACTGTTTATTAGCTTAAATGCGATTCATGTCATACAGCTTTTGATACCTAACATGTAAACTTTCAGATCTGCATCAGTCGTCTCAGATGCACTTGGGGGGAATAATTCATATACCCTATAATAGGCTTCATGTGTGCCCAAACTGCCTTTTGCTCTCCTTCAATTGTAGAGGGACCCAGGAGACACTAGATCAAAGCTAGGCACCTGCATTGCACGTGTCTGCATTTAGCCAGATGAGTTCTATCCCTTGTTACTCCAAGATATGAAGAGTGCCAGGTCTGAGGCACAGGAGCAGACAAACAGATGCACAGAATACAAAGTAAGGGATGCAAAGTGTTAGCCACTTTGTAGATGAAATATGGGACACTGAGCTCAGATGGCTTGATGTACGTAACATGGGAAGTAAAAGGCAGAACCAAGAGCCAGCTCGACATTTTTCTGAATCACTCTACAGAGTCTTATTTACAAACTACACTTCCTGTCACCATAATTAAAATAGCAGTTAATAAAAAAGTAGCAATCTTAAATAACTTGACCTAGGCAAATCATTGACTCATTATTCTGGTTTGATACTTGCGTTGCTGACTTTGGAGGAAGAATTACTTAGATACCATCTGTTTCCTGTTAGCTGTATTTTAAGGGGAAAAAAAAATAAAAAGAAAAAATCTATTATGAGTGCTTAGGAAATGTACAGGACAAGGCCTAGCATGAAAGATGGAGCTACAACCTGTGACTTGCAAGGTATTGGCAACATGGGGTGATTTCTTGTACCTTTATATGTATCCTTTTATCTTTGCCCCTAGGACTGATCAAAGGAAATTCATGTTATTTATATTTCTACTCAGTGCTTTTTAAGTTGTACAAATATTTTGCCTAATGCAGTGTTACAGTCCTTTGGGAACTGGACTGAGTCCACTGAACACATTGCTCATAATCATTTTGCCCATGCTTATTAATCTCATTGTAAAACAGTTCTTGGTCCTCAGCACAAATAGTTTAACCTATTATTGTGCAGTCAGAAGCCAAAAAAAGCAATAATTAAACAGGAAATCAGTACACTTATTTAAAACACTTTTATCTAAGATTTTTAAGAAATAAGAGCATAAAAAATAAGCCCAAAGTTCAATGTATTGAGTAATGTAAGAGCTCTTGTTATCATGACTTCTTGAGTCTCAAATTAAGATATTCCTGGAAGTCTGTAACACAGGCAAGTCCTGATTCCTACCTTTAATTGAAGACCCTTAAATTAACTGCCTCTGCGTTATAGTTCTTGCAATAAAAGAAAATAAGCAACATTTGTGCACATAATCTGAATGACATGGTGAACCTGCTCTAATCAGAGAGTGAGCAACCTGCTGCTGCACTTATTTACTATGCATCTCAGCTACTAATTTGCGCTTGGAAAAAATTATTTCTGTCTATTAACCTCCTGTATCTCCACATGTGAAATATAAAATCTTGAAATCCTATCCATCATTGACATATAAAGGGTTTCTTAATGAAAGCCTGTAAGACAGTGTTGTGGTTTAGGCCCAGAGGGCACCGAAGCACCATGTGGCTGCTCGCTCACTCCTCTGAAAGTGGGATGGAGAGGAGCAAAAATAAGGAAAGGCTTGTGGGTAAAGACAAGGACAGGAAGGGATCACTCACACATTATGGTCCCGGGCAAAACAGACTCAGTTTGGGAAAGAAAAATCAATTCAATTTGCTACCAATAAAATCAGAGTAGGATAATGATAAATAAACCAAGATCTTAAAAACAAACACCTTCCCCTCACCCCTCCCTTCTTCCCGGGCTCAGCTTTGCTCCCCATTTCTTTACCTCCTTCCCCCAGACTGTGCAGGGATGGGGAATGGGGGTTGTGGTCAGTCCATCACACCTTGTCTCTGCCACTCCTTCCTCCTCAGGGAGTTTCTGCCCCTGTTCCAGTGTAGGTTCCCTCCCACGGGAGACAGTCCCCCACCAACTTCTCCAACGTGAGCCCTTTCCACGGGCTACAGTTCTTCACATCACAAGTCCTGCCTGCAAACCTGCTCCAGCATGGGCTCCTCTCTCCTTGGGCCCACAGCTCCTGCCAGGACCTTGCTCCAGTGTAGGCTTCCAAAAGGGTCACAGACTCCTTTGGGCATCCCACTGCTCTAGCGTGGGGTTGTCCCCGGGCTGCAGGGGGTCTCTGCTCCCCCATGACCCTCCACAGCTGCAAGGCACAGCCAACCTCACCTTAACCCTAACCACCCCCTATCTCCCATCAAACCCAATACAGATGTTAATTACCTAGTTGGATTTCAAAGTAGGAACTGTGTTGTGGTGAAGCTCAGGTCCTAGAAGATGTTGAAAACTGCACAGAACAGAATAAGTGGCTCTAGTTCAAAAAATGTATTGAGCATACGCTTAAAGTCTAGTTATGCATATGCTTGAAGGTGCACACAGGTTGTGGTGGTCTGCTAAATCATGGGGAGAAAGCAATGCCTTCATAATTTCATTTCCTGATTCAGCCTTGTAAAATGTTTGCTGCAATCTTGTCACTGGAAAAGCATTTAAAAATGTATTATCATCTTTTTTTAAATGAAGAAATCCCTTGCTTAACAGAATACATTTTCATTATGTTAAGCACTGCAGTTCATTACATTTATGGTAACTTTTACTTACATGACCATACTATTACCTTTCAGACTAAAATATAAATTCAGGGAACAAATGGACTTAATGAAATTTCTGAAAATGGCTTTCTTAATGATTCTCATTCCAAATGTCTTTGAAAACAAGCTGGACAGCTTTTGAATGAGTTTTAAATATTCTATCACATTAGAAGGCGACTAAGTTCTACATTGTAAAGAAAGGGAAGATTATATGGTGATAGAAAGAAGGAGAGTTCTTCAGGAAATTCTGATTTCTATTCCTATGTTGGAGCAATTTTACCCCAGCTGAAGATCAAGACCTGAATGTGAACATCACAAGCATTAAGTAACTGTTTCAGTTTAATGAAATGCAGAATGCAATATATTAAGAAATTAAAAGTATCTTGATGTTTTAACAACTGGAGGGAGTAATTAAACAAATAATCTTCATATTTATACTGCATGAACACCACCACTAAGGTTGGCTATATAAATGTTAACCAAATGTCCTAGTTGCCAAGGAGATTTAGAAAGGAAAGAAAGATGTTTCTCCTTAGCACAAGACTTCACAAAATCTGGTTTCTTTTCCATTCTGTAGATTCTCTGATGTCAAATATTATGGTTGAAATCCTGAAAAACTCCTATAGTTGCAACACCAACTATAGTCCGTCTCCTCTTTCTTCCTTACTATCCTTAGCAGACAATATCCTTGAAACATATACTGCTTGACTAATAATGGTTGAAACCGGCCAACGTATTTAATGAATAGTGGGGACTGTCAGATATACAACTGGATTGCAGAAGTTTCCTTTCCTTAGGAAACCAATTAAAAAATGATGAAGACTTCTTTTGCATCTTGCATTTTGAAAGTTGTTGGTGTTGGGCAGGTCAAAATGGAACTGAAAACATATTTTATTATGGCAATTAAGAGAGAAGAGATGCACTGTTAGGCTAATATTGTATGGTTCTACTTATAAGCAAATATACATGCAGAATTCCAGGGACTTACTAAAGAGTGTGTGTCTCTGAGAATATCTCACCTGAGCAAGAACTGTTTTCTAAAGGCTAAGTGAGGGGATGGCTAACAAACAAGACAGGTTTTATAAGTCTTTGCCAACTCCTTTCAGCCATGTAAGCTTTGCAAAAACAGCTGCTGTTTTCGAAACCTGACATTTTAGAACCCCACACAGTCTCAGTTCTGGTCAATCATAGAGCAACGGCTCTGCCCAGCCTCCCCAGGGGCAGAAATACCTGCAGAAGGTACTGTTTAATTGGCATAAAAACAAAAGTGTAGAATCAAAACCTGTCAGCCTCATCTGTTGATCCTTCTTCCTTCTGAGCTACTCGTCACTTCTGCAGTTTTCTCTCAATGCAACAACTGTGCCGAGCTAAGAATGCCAGCTTAATAGGGGAAGAAAGGTTTAACATACTATCTGATATCCAGATAACTCACATCCTTCTAGCAGATACACACACATCCTGGGATATTTGTGGAACAATGCTTCTTGGTGGCGTAATGTCACAAGGATACTTTTGGGTGATGGTGCCTATATGGGACAGAGGTTTTTTCTAACTTAATTTGGTATCTTATTTGGCAGGTTGGATTCTGTGGAGTTTCACACTACTGTGAAACTACCTTTCATAAGGTAGCACAGGAGCTTCCAGAAGAACAAAGGAAAAATATAAAGCTTTTCCATTTGGATTTTATCTTTACCTTCTTAATTGGGCCAGCTGATCTTCAGAGGAACAGAGTGAAAAACACAATTTCCAGATGTATCTGCTGTCTTAAACTGATGATAGAAGATTAGGAAATAAAATTGTGTAAAGCCAAATCACACAAAATACCAGTTCATCTCGAATACCTTAACATCTTCATGCAGTAGTGATGACATCCAGATGCTGTGGTTTGCTTGTATTTTTAAGAGCAGGAAGGGTGGGTTTCTCTCTAACGTGCGTGTCTATGACACGACATTACTTGGGGATCAAACAGCTTTTACCCAGCTCTCACCATAGCTGTTCCAAAAGCTCTCAAGGTTCTTGATTTAGTCTTAAGAAAACTCCAATCTGTGCTGATACTAAAGTGAGTCAGTAACTTCAAGAGGATTAGGTACTGAGGGAATATAATTCTGTTCATAACCAAATTCTGTTCAAAAATTGGGACTTCAGATTAATGTCTGGATTAACAACCAACAAGAACAGATATTTCTGTTCCACAAAGACTGCTTCCCTATAGCTTTGTTTGCCTGACACTTCATTTCTTGTTTGCTAAGAAAAAAATCCACTTTTTCAACTTCCCTGTACAGCTAAGGTTAGTTTGTGATCTTTGCAAAAATTTAAGCTTACCCTTTTCTGGTGGGGGTTGAGGGGGAGGGCTACCTTCTAAAACAGGAGTATTCAGTTTACCCTAGTTGATTTGGCTTCTAGAGTAGAGGAAGAGTGAAAGATACAACCAGAATATTCCTTTTCAGCTTAAACATACCTTCAGTGAGAAAAGTTCCCTCTGAAGATACTATTGTGTCCCTACCGACTACTGTATTGGAGAGCTATGGAAGGCATCTAAGAGCTGGGGTTTTCCTTGTGACCTTCCCCTCCCCGTCATCTCCTCCTCTTGTCTGCAAAGGGAATATGAAGTTGTCACCCTTAGCTTTGAGGGGCTACCTAATGAATCAGAAACACATGATAAAAATGGGGAATCAGATGCTGTCCCAGGCACAAGTGAACCGTAAGGGGAGCTAAGAGGTGGTTTGGGAAGGTAGATACATTTGGTCAAACTTATGTCACCAAAGCTTGTTTAACTTTTTGGGAACCTCCTTGTTAAGGTGGGCTGATGATTGCCAAATGCATGGCCAGGATACAGCACTAATGTACGTGGTGGGCAAGGACCTTCAAAAAAAAGTTGTTGTTGTTTATTCTGATGCAGACTAGGTGCACAACTTAATGTCTTCAGTCTTTGTTCAGCTTCATCTTCTTTCCATTGCAAAACTGCCATTGCATTATATAAAAACAAGATTGTAGTTCTGGGGATGGGTTTTGGCATTTGCCCTGCTTCCCATCCACAACTCTCACCATCCGGAGCTTTAGACCCATTTATTTTTCATTTATGGGAAATAAATAATGACCTGAAGAAATTGATCAGCAGAGAATTAAGCCAACTGTGAGCTATGTGAGGGAACCACAAAATTAAACTTTGGCGTTTGTGTTTTCCATAATAAGTGACTGTAATGGTACCTCCTGGCCTTAAATTCAAGATGTACATTACTACCTCAGTTACAGAAAATTGAACATCTTTCCCTCTATCTTTCCATTAAAATGTCTATATTACTGTTTTAAACTTCTTAGAAACATTTTTGTTCCCCTAGTTAGTCCATTTCTCAGGTATGGGTACTTCTTTTATGCTACAAAATGAAAAAACCCCAAAAGTACAGAGCGTTTGGTTCATACTACAGCCAGAGATAAAGATTTCTGGTTGTTTGAGACTCCTTTTGCTACCTGCATGTAAACAACTGTAATGATCTTGAAGAGTTGACAGCTTAATCTTTAGGGAATAGTAAAGGTGAAAGGAAAATGTCATACTCTGACAGTAATTGCCTAAGTATGATTAAGCTAAACTACTGAATGAATGCCTATGAACTTTGATTGTGATACAGCTAAGGAAAAAGAAAATTATTTCCTGCTTCAGAGCACACAGGAAAAAACATATTCTAATTTTTGATATATCAAATGACAGAGGAATGATACCTCAGCATTTTATTTATATAAATACATTTGGGGATTAGAATCATAGCTCAAGGAAAGTATTTTCATTGTGCATTACCCAGAGTCATCAAGGTTATAATTTCATTTGTGATAATGGAAAGAAAAGGAAAATGTGGTTGTACTAGTGCTTTGTACATGCATGGTTGTGTGTGTGTAAATACAGCGGTATGTATTAGCAACGTTATTTAGACAGTGGTGTTAAAATACAGCAGTATGTATTAGCAGTAAACCGTGATTACTTTGGAACCTGTGGAAAGACAGCAGGAACATGACCTGTTTTTCCCTTTCTTCTTTATTCTGGAGGGAGATGGGATTACTTGGTTCAGTTTAGCAGTGTTTTCATCTGTCTTTGAATCAGTAATGCTGTCACGTACTTAGCCTCTTGGGTCCAGATCCACAACTAGCATAATTTGACCCAGAACCATTGATTTTATTGGAATCACACCAATTTACTATATTTGAGAATTGGGACTGCACTGATTTCTTCTTACTGTAGCAGTTAGTAGTCTCTTGTTGCCTTGGCTTTTTTTTTTTTTTTAATTAAGTATGTTCTTTCACAGCTTATTAAACCCTGTTGTTTACAGACACTCACTGCAACAAAGGTTAACGTGTCAGGTTTACTTCCTGATAAAAGTGTTTAGGCTTGACTGAGGCCACCAGGGAATGATTTTACAAAACTACAAATTACTCATTGGAATCTGTGAAAAAACTATTGACTTTAGAAGAACCCAACTAATACATACCAACTAAATGGCTGGCAAAAAAACCCAAAACACACTCTCTACAACTGAAAGATCATAATAGTCCACAGTTGTACCCTATCAAATCAGCTTGGTATGTGTTGTAATGTTCAGAATCAAATGTTTCATATGTAAGTGCAAGAAAATCTGAAGCTGACCAATGAAGCACAATTTCAACTGCCCAGAGTGGTCTTGACCTTTTTCCTGGAACATTCTTATCTATAAATCATCCTTATCCTTCTCAGCTCCCACTTAACCTGCAGAAGGTCAGCTAAAGTGATAAACAGTTGGGAATGTGCAGAACCATTTGCTAATCTAAGTATAATCTGCCACAATGATGCTTTTTAATTTTGTTTTTACAAGAAAGAGAAAATTCCAGAAGGGAAGCTGCAAAATGTGAAAATAAATCCAAGAAGGATGTATTACAAAGCCTGACTCAGGCAGAAAACATTAAAGGGAGAGAGAAGGGAGGGAAGGAGTTAGACCTGTACTGGGATGGAGTAGTCCTCATTTCTCTTTCCCTTTCCATTTCCCTTTCACTTTCCTGGAGCTGAGGACTGCTCAGAGTTTAGCACACAACAGCCCAAAGACCAGGAAACACAAAAAATTATTTCCTTGGGCCAACTTCTGGGTGTAGGAGCAGTATTCAAAATTAGCCAACTGTATGGCAGCATATTTTTCTGGTC
Source organism: Rhynochetos jubatus (assembly GCA_027574665.1). Taxonomy (NCBI): domain Eukaryota; kingdom Metazoa; phylum Chordata; class Aves; order Eurypygiformes; family Rhynochetidae; genus Rhynochetos; species Rhynochetos jubatus. The sequence goes on along the minus strand of CM050653.1, from coordinate 4,450,460 downwards.
ATTCTCAAATCCTCAGTTGGCTGTGCAGGATCATTTTTTAAATTCATCCAAGCTGTATCTCAAGATGTATTTCTATATATATGCTATAGCCCAAGATGTGAATTCCAGCATGTTTTTAGTGGCTGGGGCTTATGTTTCTCTTAGGTATACACAATCAGAGATATAATAGATTTTTATCTGTTCTTTGTGAGACGTGGATACAAGTCATCAGTCTCTTTCTGGTCAATTTAGAGGTGATGAGTTGTTCTATTCCCTTACAGGAGGGGTGTGATTTTGCAGGTCAAGGTATATTGTTATTTGCAGCATTGGGTTGGGCACTCCCCAGTTTGATTCCCAGATGGTTGATCATGATGGTGGCCCTTCTGCAACCTTTGACCATGCTGCTCAGTTTCTACTTGAATTAGTGCATTAACTGGATTATGTGGAGTGTTAATGCTGCTGTGTTTTTAGATGGCTCCTGTAAGCACAGAGCCCTGCAAAGTGGTGTCTGTTTTGTGGCTGTCACATAGTGCCACCCTTTATTGCCTTTGCAAGGATCTTTTTTTGTCAGATCTTGTTTTTCACTGATAGCTTAGCTGTTGGGCCTGCCATATAGCAGATGCAGGACACATACTTCCCTGCTGCATATGTCCATTTCAACCAGCACAGATAGATGGTAAGGAAACATGAGACACAAGGAGAGGGGGTGCTGGATAGAGTTAGAATATGAAATATCCTTTCCATTGTGATAGACCTTGTATCTGGGTGGTTTTTTTTTTTTTTTCACACAAATGCCTAGAGTCAGCTTTTTAGCACAGAGCCTTCAGTTTGCTTCTTTCTTTTTTTTCAATTATTATTATTATTATTAAGAAATCTGCACAACTCCAAGAATTTATCTCTTCCTCTTTTCATAGCCTCACCTAGAATTGACATTTTTTTCCCCTGGACTCATAATTATCTCCACAGCAACTAATGGGGATTCTCAAACAAAGGGTTGTTATTTCAGTTGAGAAATAAGCAGCAGAAGCAGATACATGACTGCAGCAGCAGAGGTACTGTCTGGTCTGCTTTTCAGAGATTTTGAGCATCCCCTATCGTGTTTTATTCAAAAGAGATATGAATCCAGTGTCAGATTTGGAGCATAGCCTCTTTTCTTACATATTCTCGTATATTTGGTAGGCACTGAAAAAAAGCTCTTGAAACCCAACATATTAACTTGAAATTAAAATGTGAACTTCTTCCTCAAGTGAGCAAAAATCCTAAATATAATCCACCATTGGTATAGAATTTTTAAAAACCAGTTTATTTTCTGGTATGGTCAGGAATAAGTAAATTTTGAAGTTGATGCCTAATGTTCATTAGCCAGGAAAGGAAAAAATATCATTATAACGTTTCATCAGAATGACAATGAAGGAAAAAATAATACTTGCCATATATGAAGGAACCAGAGTGTTCCCAGTTGTCATGATATTCATTATAAGTCTTAGAAAGAATGGTAAAATTAATTTCATCTAACTGTATCTGTATGAAAGCATCTCAACTACCTGTTTCAACTCCCTCTATGGTCAATGAAAAGAGACTGGAATCTCCAGTGTGTTATTTTGCCCAGACACCTTATATCTAATATAATATTACCCTTTAAGATGAAAGACTACATTTAAATGAAACATCAGATTTTTATCTTTTTTACTTCATGTGTCAGTATGAATAGAGGGAAAAAAACAGACAAACAAAACCAAAACCCCCTCACTTACCTACATTTGCAAAGGAAAATAAAAAGCCTTTTCCATGCCTGATTGACATGGAAAGGTTTTAAAATGTGTCACATTATGTCTGTAGAAATCAAGAAGCAAAAACAGAGAGCACTATGCTGTTTAATACTTTAGAAACATTATTATTTATTCCAATGGTGCCTTTGAGTGAGGGTGTCCCTATAAAAGGTTGTTATCATTTCAAGATCTTTGGGTGTAACTGCTAAGTAAACATTCCTGCAGAAGAAAACTGTGACTCTCCATTCAGGTCAAATTTTACAGTGAAAGACAAGACTGTAAGGTGGAGCACTGACACACTGACCGGCAGTTCTCTGGGTCAAGTCGCGTGGAAGCCATCACTTCCCTTCCAGACCTCACAAGTCAATCGCTGAGACCCAGTCAGTCAAAAGGGAGCACTGACATTAGGCATTTCATACCACATGTGTAGGCATGTGAGTTAGAAAGAAAGTACTGACTATATTTAGATTCCGAACGCTTAAGTGCCTCTATTGCGCAGGTCTGAGTGATCAGCTCCGTATAGCACAGGGTATTGGTGGTGCGGCTGGATGGAGACATCCCACATCTTTGGTGGCTGATGCACCTTACCCCTGATGTCACTGGAGGAAACCCCACTTTTATCCCAGTCACTCTTTCAATTGCAATTTGACAGACTTGTCACAGGGAGATCAGAAAGTTTGCTAGAGTAATTTCCTATTCAGCAGACAGCATGGTGACCTGGCTGGAGAAACAAGCAATATATCAGGTAAGGGTCATAGTGGTGACCTCTTTTGCCAGGAAAAGCAATTACCTATTCTTGTATAGTTTTGGTCATGACATTGGCAAATTAAATAAAAACTACAGAGATGCAGCTTTTCCAGAGATTTGCCCAAAATGAAATTGCATATACTTGATCTTGTGTCATCTGTGATGTTGTAAAAGCAAGAGGCAGTCTGACAAGCTATAACTCCTCTGGTGAAACCACTGCTTTAAGTCACAGCCAGAGAATCACACGTGACTGAGTTTTGAGATGCTACTATGTTTTTGGCCACAGTGTCCCAGCTGACAATGTGTTCACTGTTATCTATTGGCCTGCAGGCAAAATTAGTCATGTCAGGACTGAAGACTCCCCATTTCCCTTTGAATTGCCAGAAACTAGGGATGTACACATTGTCTATAATCACATCCCAGCTGTTAAGCATAATATCATCAGTCCAAATTTGCTGAAGTCGGTGACCAAAGATCACATCTCAGGCACTCCGGAGAGAATAGGATGTGCCCCTTTCTCAGCTCCCACACTTCCCATTCCTATTACCAAGAAAACTTCATGATCTTTACAGAGAGGGCAAAAGACACTTGGGAATCCCACTCCCCTCCTGAGTTGCTTTAGAAAGTCTGGCAGAAGGAAGGCAAGGTCTAGATAAAACTCAAAATGCTCAAAAGCTTCAGTAGAATCAAGGCAAGGAAAAAGAAATCAAGAAAGTTGAGAAATAGAAAAAGGTCCAGTCAGTGGTGGGGTTGTCCACTGCAAGAAAGCATAGATCACACGGGCAGACTGTGTCTGCTTTGATCACAAAGGGTGTGGATCTTGTAGTCTATGTGTGTTTTAAGACAGAAAACTCATAGAAGAAGCATTTCCCTGGAGCAAAGGGGTAAATTCTCTTGGATATAGACCTTATTAAAGTGGCAAATATGGAGATACTTAAATCACATCAATTTGTCTTCTGATTTTTTATTTCTGTGGGAGTTAGGTGTTTAGCCCAGTTTCACAATGACTTTGGAAGTACATAATTTAAGAGTATTGGTCCCCTCTAATGTCGAAAGAGACAACCTTTGCAAGGAATGCTGTTCTAGGCTTTTTCTTTCCCTTGTTCCCATTCACGTATCTCCATAGTACTTCTACATTACTCTTTAAGAACCTATCCCTCTAGACACCATCTCAGATGTCACAGCCCGAGATCTGGATACACTCAAAGTGGCAAGTAGTGGTTTTTAAATGCATATATGTCGACTTATTAATGCATAATGTCTTGAAAGTACTTTGAAAAATGCAGCTTTCTGTCCTTTGTGTTGGGTATTAGAGCTTGCATTCTGCAAAAAGTATGCTTCACCTCCTCCATGGTCAGAGCTGTGCTAGGAGGTTGACAAGAAATCACTCATCCCAGGAAGTGTTGAGGAGCCCAGGTTCCCTAATATCTGTCCTGGGGACCAGATTCTCATTCCTGTTAGTCACATGATTAAAGCACACTTTCTTTGTGTTCAAGATCCCTTTTCCCCTGGACTAACAAAGGATTAACATTTGCATTACCGTAGGCCATGCAAAATTCAATTAAGCTTCTCCTTTATGCGCCTTAAAAATTCCTTCATTCCCAGGGACAGAGGCAAGGTAATTGTCACATAGTTCTCTGTGCCCTCACCCTTCTCTTTTTGTAAGGATTAACATAGCTGGGTTTTTTTGGGCTTTGTTGGATTCTTTTACCATTGGCAAGCTCTCATAATCACTACAAACTTTCAAAGAAGATAAAGAGTGGCAGTATTTTGTCAGCCAGCTCCCTGTTGGATAGATCCCATCTGGCTCCAGGACTTGTACATGTCCAATTTAGCAGGTTCAGGAGTTTAGTAGACTCCCAAATCCCCACCTCAGTGATTCAATTTCTTTCTCTTTGAGAAGAGAGATATTTTTTTGTTCCTCTCTGAATCCATCAACCTAATTATTATGAACAGACACAGCTGAGGCAAACAGTATCTACAACATTTCAATTAATACTCTGTTGAAAACATTTAGGGCTGCATATATTCACTCTGTCCCTTCCACCCATTCTCCTTTTTCCCCTTCCAATATTAAAAGAAGCCAGATGGAAGAAAAATGGTGTGCAGCAAACCCTACATTTCTTTCAGGTCAACGCAGTTAGTATAAATGGATTGACATTGTACATAGGACAACAGACACTAATTTTACTTTTCTGTTTAGTGCCTACTGAGGACCTGAGCCTGTGGTTGACAGAAAGTGGTTTATGGTGAGAAGTGACTTTGTTTGACAATGTGGCAGGCTGTCTAGCCCACCTTCCATGGTCCAAATATTTGCCCCAAACCAGCAAGCGTTGTGGATACAGTTGACAATGATGACTAGAGCCTTTCCTCTTCTCCCATCTGGCATATAGTCCTCAAAGGCTGTTAAGACACCCAAGTAAATCCATGAAGTGGAGCTTGGGCTGAAATAATCTCCTTTTTGGCTTGGTAAACCAGGGAGAAAGTAGCGATTCTTGCCTGAGATGGAGGGAGATAGAGGCCTATGAGCACAGCACATTTGGTGTACACCACACAAACGCTGCTTGCAGTTATGAATTCACAGATGAACTGGGTTTTTTTTTCAGTTTGGGCCTCATTGTGCCCATGCTACAGATTGAAAGGGCCAAAGCTGGAAAATAATCTGGTCTGTTATCTTCAACTGATGTTATACACAGGTTTAAGGAGAGGATGAGTGGGATCCAGCTCACTAAAGTAGACACTGACACTCTAGACATTTAACTCTGAGGTGGACACCGTGCTCCCTTTATAGTCAGTGAAGATGTAGGGTAGGATTCTGATTCCTAATCAAAATTGCTTGCTGATATCCTGCCAGCTTCACAATTGTGATCCAGACGGGCACAAACCTCCTCTGTTTGCCAGGCTTGTGTGGATGTTTGGTACACTAAACATGAGAGCATCCCTAACGCCTATGGGCACTTCTGTGTAGGTAAATTAACCTCTCCCATGAAGTTTGGCTTGATAAATATTACCCACATGGGCTAATTCATTCCCATTCCTTCCTGTGTCTTTAATTAGTCCCCACGTGGTTAGAATAAGATTCCTGTTTTGTCAGAGGGAAAAAACAATAATTGCTCCTTGATTAAGATGTTATTCTATTCCATTCTCAAAGGGGTCCTAAATGACGTGGGAAACAGGCTTAAATTTTAACAATGACAATGTGATTAATATGTTGGAAGAGCTGGCTATTTTATTTTTCTAGTGACAAGGCTTTCTCATCCAAATAATGGAATACATTTTTAAAATATAATTTTGGTGAAAAAATAGAGCTATAATCCCCACCAGCTTCCTTTTCTTTCCTGGAAATATTTTTTTCCAAAAAGCTGAGGGAAAGGAGGGATTACGTGTTTGTTTGCCTTTCTAAGTCATTACTTCATATTAATAAATCACCTCTACTGCATTGAATTATGTCCTTCTCATGGAAATGAGATATTCAATGTATTTTGTGAAACAACCCTGAAAACCACATCTTAAGATACAGAAACTATGTACTTTAGTGAACACCTTAGGATGATCTCACAAGAAGATTAAATTAAACAATTAATCAAAACAACTCGTCTGTAGAGAGAGTAGGATCTATGCAGTATTTCGCTTGAGAATCGCTACACACAGTGTAGTGGATTTATCCGTATTTTTTGTTCCTGTGGGTCTCATTATGTGACTAGAGCCTGTCTACCAACCTGGCTGTGACAGAAGATGCAGATGTGATGTGGAGATGCACGTTAATGCGCCAAAACTACACGCTAGGACAAAACTATCCCATTATGTACCTTGGCTTTTTTTGGACGGAAGCCCAGGCATGCACATAGGAAAAAAAGAGGTTTCTTAAGGCACTGCAGGAAGTCAGGATGGTCAGGATTGATTGATTCGGGATGACTGACTGATTTGTCCTTACTGCTCCAGGATGACCAGTATAATGACTTTCCTAAAAGTTTAGACAAAGCTATCAAAAAAACCACCAACAATGGTGAAATTCACTCTTTGCTTGAGAACCCTATAGATTTTACCTAACCAAACCCAGACTGTATTCTTTTTTCCTGCAATGATTCCAAGAAGGGTCATAGCTGTAAAAAAACAATAAAAATTAAAAAATCCAAAGACACAACATTAATAGTGGTGAAAAGGACCTGAAAAGAATGACTAGGCAGTCATTCTGACATACAGGATTATGTAAGAAGTTACCTCTTTTCCCACCTCAGGGAGTTGCAGCTCTCCAAAAGGCTGCACACAGTCAGATGATATTGGTCTAATTGCAAGCTGCTGATGAAAAAAATTTAATCTTCACTATCAACAAGTTGTCCTGCACTTGCTTATGCAAGTTTGTGTTGTGCTCTATCTAAATAGCCTGCATGAATGTCCCTTTGGAATGTCTATCATTTTCTGTTCAGTAGGAAAGGAATCTGAGGCGATTTGCTTGAGGCTGGACAGTTAACCATGAAACACCAGGGACAGGGTAGTAGGCCGTTGCCCAAACATCACCATGTTGGACATCTAAAATACTTGTGCGCTGAAGTTCCTCTTGCTGCAAGACCTATAGAAAACCTGTACCTTTATGTTCTGGAAGTAGAGGGCTAAGCAGGAGACCATAAATGCAATTTTTAAAGCAATTGATTCTCCCCTTGATGTCACCTTGGTGTCCTAAGGGGTATTCTAATGTCCTCCAACTGCTGATCTAGAAGACATTGGTCTTGTGTGGGTGCTATGTGGTACCTACTAGTCCCATCTAAATGTCCCATGTAGCCTAGAATGTCTGAAAAAAACATTAGAAGCTTGCATTAGGAATAAAGCTCTGAGAATTGAATGACATGGATTAAGATTTTAGTAAAGATTGTTCTGACTGATTGTCTGATTGTGAGCCCAGTTGGAAGGGATTAAGAAAAAGGTCATTAGATACTAAAATTATGGAAAAAATAAAAATCAAAATTAAGGAGGACTGGAAAACTGAAATCAAGAGGATGGGACTAAGTTCTGTGTGCATGATCCAGACCTTCTGAAAATCTTATTTTCCTTCAGAACAGGACTTCAGTTTAAAGAGAGAAATAAGAGGAAGTTGTTCAAGGGAAAACAATAAAAATGACAACTTGACAGAAGGTAGGGATGACACACCAGGGAATCATGATGATGAAAATAAAGAACTTTCTGGGCATGTGAAAAATTTGGCAATATAAATGTTATTTACAGAGAACAGAGGTGTCTAGAGTACTGACCATAACTAAGTACTGTGCTGTCAAATTATTGGCATTTTACAGAACAAAGCAGCTATGAAAACCACAGAAGCCCTTTCCTTTCAACAAACTGTTGCAGCTCATTTGTTTTGGTGCGTATCTGTGGACTTTTTTCTTCTTATTACTATTCTGTCTCCCTGTCAGATGTTTTGCTTCCAGGGATAGAAAGGCAGTTACAAATCTATTCAAGCGTCCCTGCTTGCCAAGACTTGGGATCTATTGCTGCTGAAAGATCAGCCATCAGATCATTCTCATCACTCATTGAGTTGACAGTAGTGACTATTCAACTTCTTAGAAGTAGGAAACTGCAAGATTATTTCTAGGCAAAAGCAAGAGCTAGACCTGCCATCATCAGTGTTAATGGGCCACTAAACGCAAGGTGTGCTCAAGATCAAGTTCCCCTTAAGGTTGCATACAGCATCATTTGGCATACAAGAAGTTCTTCCCCTGTGCATGTATTTGCTAAGGGCTTAAAAGTTCAAAGATTGCTTAAATCAAGGATATTTTCTCCATGATAACATCTTTTACTATCCTGCTCAACAGCTATATGTTCTGAATATAAATTTTATGCCCTACATGGGCTGAATAAAACCACTCACTTCTGGATGAGGTTAATAAATTTCTCTGGTTGAAAACTCACATTTTTGTGAAAAAGAGAAGCTTAAAAACTGGGAAATATTTTGGGATAAGTTTTCGTATCAGAGGGAAATTAGTTGACAGCCACAATCCAAATTTTTTGTGAAAGCAAAATTTATTAAAAAAATAAAAATGTTCCATAAATGTATGACCAAATATTTTTTTTTTCCTGGATCAGGGAGAAAGAGGAAGGAAGGGATTGAGGGAATAGGAGAAATAATATGAGCAAGAACTCTTATTATATGGTTATACAAATCAAAACTCTAGAACTGTAAGGTCATAAGATCTGTCATTTGTTCTGAAAAGAGAGTCAAAAGTCTAGTCTTTGGAGAAAAAGAGTGACTCTACTCTCCAAAACTCACACGTGGAGACCGTCACTCAGAAATTATGAACATTTCCAAAGCTTTACAATGAACTTCCCTTCTGATCTTTTGTTTTGGTTCTCCCTTTTGCTTGGAAAGAAGTTCCCATAAGGACGCACAGTATCTCATTATCTTGCTATAAATGTTTTGTTCTTACATACCTGAAAATATATTGTCAGTCTAGTTGCTGGAGATCATGACCTATGCTACTGATTAGTAATATTGACCAGTAGTTTCTTCAGAGTTTAAATAATCTACAAGTAAGTTATTCTCTGTTTCACTGTTTTCATCATGTTGACTCTCTCCTTGCAGGTATATTCCCCAGGTAGACTAGTTTAAGCACATAAAAGGATTTTGTGTTCAGAACAACATTTCAGTCAATGGACAGATTAAAAAAAAAGATGAGTTGAAATCAGTTCAAATAAATAGTTTCTTGTTAGTCCATCCCAAACCAACACCAGTTGTTACTGCTCTGCATGACCTGCAGACAGGTTGGGTTTTGACTGACCTGAGGGATCTGAAACACTAGTGTTATGAAAATAGAGACGACCAGACATAGCCGAAATATGCATTGCTTCTTAAGATTTTTAGGAAAGACTCAGCTATCATCAGTGAAAAAGAATGTAAAATGTTTCTACAGGAACAGACAACTGTTTTGTATACTGATGTTGTGGTTGTTTGGTGGGTAATGGGATGAAATAAGCCCATACCTCTAACAAGGTGAATGTGTTTGACAAAATGGCAAAAACCTTCTTGTCAAACATGAGGTTGTTTTCCCAGTTAATGATTTATAACATAATTATAAACCCATGTTTTGATCACAGCCGAGGTACTTTGCTATAAATAATTCATAAGTAAATCATCAAAATTCAAATGTAGCAGGTTATAGGAGCTTTAATAACACTAGGTAGTGGCAGAAGGCAGAAACCAGGCTACAGGCACTAGATGTTTAGGTGGGATGTTGAGACGTACCTAAGAAGAAGGTGTATGACTTAAACAGGATTATTTAATTAGTCTGAAATACTTTGTAAATCTCTTTATACAGCCTCTGAGGATAAACAGGCAATAATTAGTTATGTACAGTATCTAAGCTCCTTTCTTTAAGCTCAAGGAAGACATTAAAAAAGAGCTTCTTCTCCAGACCCAGACCTGGAAATCTTCTGAGGGAAACGTCAAGTTGAGCAGAGCTCCTCTACTATTTTTCTTCTTTTCACCTAGTAACTATGTGATCATACTACACCCACTAGCAAGCAAGGATCCAGTTCTTTGTTCCTTTGGATGCAGAGGACTTGGATCCACCAGTCTTGGGATGATTTCTTAATAAGTAGCCCATGGGTTAAAGAGGGCTACGATGGACCTGTCTGCTTTGTTTTTATTAAATTACTTGAATATGAGATGTAAAAGCCACAGATTTAGGTGTCAGACTTTGCCTTAAAGTACAAGAAAATCTAGTTTGGGTCTTGTGTAGTTTGCTGAGAAAAGGGACATGGCTGTTCTGTGTAGGCCCATGAAGACATTGGTCCTAATCAGAGCAACAACCTCTAAAGTTTTACCAGAATTGGTGGCAATCGCTGTATCTGGCAAATACACGATGCTTTAACTTCATACTGTGTATCATCCTTGAGGTTTTTAAAAGACAAGTAGATGCTTAGGGACATGGGTTAGTGGTGGACTTGGCAGATTAACAGTTGGACTTGGTGATCTTCAGGGTCATTTCCAGCCTAAATGATTCTATGAAATTCAACTCATGCTGAGCCTGTACTAAATGATTTGTGTCTGGCTAAAGCATCTCCAATTTGAAGACATTGGAAGGACAAGAAGGAGGGAGGAAGGGAGGAAGGGAGGAAGGGAGGAAGGGAGGAAGGGAGGAAGGAAGGAAGGAAGGAAGGAAGGAAGGAAGGAAGGAAGGAAGGAAGGAAGGAAGGAAGGAAGGAAGGAAGGAAGGAAGGAAGGAAGGAAGGAAGGAAGGAAGGAAGGAAGGAAGGAAGGAAGGAAGGGAGGGAGGGAGGGAGGAAGGAAAGGAAGGAAGGAAGGAAGGAAGGAAGGAAGGAAGGAAGGAAGGAAGGGAGGGAGGAAGGGAGGAAGGAAGGGAGGAAGGAAGGAAGGAAGGAAGGGAGGAAGGAAGGGAGGAAAGGAAGGAAGGAAGGAAGGAAGGAAGGAAGGAAGGAAGGAAGGAAGGAAGGAAGGAAGGAAGGAAGGAAGGAAGGAAGGAAGGAAGGAAGGAAGGAAGGAAGGAAGGAAGGAAGGAAGGAAGGAAAGGAAGGGAGGGAGGAAGGAAGGAAGGAAGGAAGGAAGGAAGGAAGGAAGGAAGGAAGGAAGGAAGGAAGGAAGGAAGGAAGGAAGGAAGGAAGGAAGGAAGGAAGGAAGGAAGGAAGGAAGGAAGGAAGGAAGGAAGGAAGGACTTAGAAGTTTTTCTCTATTTAAAGTACTAAAAATATGCTTTATTTCTAATATAATGTAATCTGACTTTAACATCCAGCTACTTCTCCTATGTCTATTAACATTAGGTTAAAGATCTTATCAAAAGGCCTTATTTCCTTCCAATATTGGATATTATATTAGACCATTATCAATTATCTCTGTCGTCTTTATGACAACCAAAACAGACTTTTTCTTTTCTTTGTCTGTGATTTATACAATTAAATATCAATTTTTTGTAATAGAAATATCTCCACTCGTTATTCTCTCTTGACTCTTGACAGTCACTGTAGACCCAGTCACCAGGACACCAGAACATGATTTAGCTCACCCTGAAATAAATATCTGAAATATGCTATAAGACTCATACCTGAAAAGGGCCACTTTTTTCCCCACTGACTATAAAATGAGCCTGGTATGACCTGTTCAGCAGCAAATGTCTATCTTGCAGATACACATTGTTAAAGTCAAACATTTTCTGTAAGCTTTAGTGATTTTATTTTAATTTATTTTTTTTTTTTCCAGCAGCAGTGCACAAGGGCATGGATTTTCCCTGGATGAATTCCACAGAAACAGCATAGAGGTCAAAAATAACACATTATTCTTCTCTTCATAAAACCAGTAACTGCTTCCACTCCTTTTTGCACAGACAGACAAAGAGGATCACAGGGAATCTTATCTTCTCTCCCTCTGAAACCTTTTTGAAATAACTGCTTGACAAAAAGCACCCCCTGTTGTGTCTTTCATTTTTAATTGTCAGGTGTGTAACTCTCCAAATCGCTAGAAATCATTGCAGTGGTCCTCTTGGATTTAAGTGCCTTAGTTACTGTCATTACAGTATTTGCTGCAAAATAAACCACATACAGAAGTAACTGGTTTTTTCCTTCCATAAAAGCAGAGATTTAATAATGGTCAGCATCCTCATTAATGCTGGTCATTAGAGCTATATTGGACTATCTCTGGGCCTGCATCTTGCAGCTTATCAGGATGCTGCAGTCATCAATTAACCTCATTATTTGCAAGAAAAAATAGACTCAGAACTGCTGGCTCATGTGATAACTTCAGTGGTGATTAAAAAAAGATTTGACCATCTGAAAAGCATTCTATTTACAAGTGAATTTTCTGCATTTTTTATTAGAGCTCCCTCCCTGATCAATCCCTTTGTGTGTGACTGAAAAGGTTGTCTTTGTGCTGTATGAAGCTGTATTTATGTTTATCATCAGTGAGCTGGATCAGCTACTAACCCTCACTCCTAAAGCTCTTATATTTGTGGGCTTGTGAACTATAATGCTTTCCACCTCTTTAATCTCCGTTAATAGCTTTTTAAGAATTTTTTGTTGCCAGTTTGGATAGACAGTTGCAATATCTTAGTATTATCATTTATTATATTTTGAAAATCCTTCCCATTTTGCTTTAATGGGAATGATGTCTGATTCATTCCAGATCTCACCCAAACAGCATTGAAACAATGCACACAGCAAGTGAATGCTGCCACTGCTTGTAAGTGTTGTGTGATGTTAAAAAACAAAACAAAGCAAAAAACAAACAACAAAAACCAACCTATTTGGGGCTTGGGGATCTGAGGCAGCACTTCTGTGTCATCATTGCTCTGCTCTTCCCTGTGTTGCTCTGCACAGGCACATGATATGCTGCTCAGGGACGTGGCAAGGTAGAGATAACAAGCCCAGCTATAAACCTGCCAGAAACTAGACAAGCAAAACACTCTGTAACAAATCCAAGGCACTCAGGGGCTGTCCAGCTTTGAGCTGTTTTGTGTCATAATTGTTCACTATTCCAGAGTGATCACAAGGATAATTCCCTGATTCTAAGTAAGAATTTTTTTATGATGAGGGTGGAACACTGGAACAGGTTGCCTAGAGAGGTGGTAGTTGTCCCATCCCTGGAAACATTCAAGGTCAGGTTGGAGAAGGCTCTGAGCTACCTCATCTAGTTGAAGATGTCCCTGCTCATAGCAGGGGGGTGGGACTAGATGACCTTTAAGGTCCTTTCCAACCCAAACCGTTCTGTGATTATTTTCCAGTCATACACTGCTGGAGATAAAAGAGACTCTTTGGATATGGGGCACATTACAAGGCTCAGGGAGGGTAACTGGATATTTTTATTTTCTCTTGAAGCAGATGTAGGTACACATGTAGATCCTTGACTTACAGTCTCACCACTACCCACTAGACCCTGCTGGGTTTATTTGTGAATGAGGAATTATTGCCTAGAAAGACAGAGCTGGATGTAATGAGTGATTCCCTAAAATAATCTTACTGAGAAGAGGGACAGAGTCTCAGGCCACACCTTGGCTAAGGAACAAACAGAAGCTGTCACCTACTCCGTGGAAAGACACCTGCCAGAGTGATGTGATGTTTATTTACATGCTAGGAAATTAAGCCTCCTTAGCTGATATTTCTTTGTGATCAGAGATGTCCTAGACATACTGAAAGTGTTAACATTCTCAGAAAGAAGAGTCTGTAAGAAAATAAGATTAGAAGTAGCTGTTTTATTGATGAAGAGATGATGAGAGGTAAAGTTGAGTCCCTTAGTTACACTACCGAGCAAATCTTACATTAAAAGATACTTGTTTCCCAGAAAAAGAAAGTCTATGCCCAAAACTTTCTCAAACTTTATGTCAGGTCCCCACAATGGCTTGGCTTGTGGTTTTGCCTTGTGAGTATTTTTTCCCTCCCCCCCTCTTTAATTGGCTAATGTTCAGATTATGCTACTCCTTCCTTACAGTCTGACTGTCATTTATCTGGGATCACAGTTTAATTGTCCCTTGAATGTCCTCACCATAACATTACGTTTTACAGAGTCTTTCTGAACCCAGTGGATTTGTTAACATAGACCCAGCATGAGTGTAGTGATATTGCCATCAGGGTCATCTCTGGTTCAGGAAGAGATTACTGGCATTCAGAGAGCATGAAGCCCAAGCATACGCATCTTGAGGAACAAAGCTGGCTATATGCTGAGGACAACAATCTGGTACCGAGACACCCTTTTGTCAGCAGCTCTGCAAGTGGCTCTTGGGGATTGCTGAGATTGCTAATTCCAGTTTAGTGCTGTGTAAACCATATCTGGCTCCTGGAAACCAGCTGGGGTGACTCTATATTGGTATAGAGTCTATTGGGAAAAATAAAAGCAAGCAGTCTCCTCCATCCTTTCCTGTCCTTTCCTCCCCTTGTTTCCTGCTGAAAAATGAATGTAGTAAGCTCTATAAGATTAAGGAAGACTGTCACTGTGCTGAGAAAATACAAGCAAAGCAACATTGTACAAGGTACTGCACAAACCTCTAAAGGTGAAAATCCCAAGAGCACCACAAGAACCGAAGGTCCCTTTTTTGCAGACAAGCTGCAGCAGCGGTCTCTCTGTGTCAAGCAGATCTAACCACAGTTCTTGAGCTGAAGGTGTGATTGCTATGCATATGGGCCGCAGATAGTTTCAAAGGAGCTGGCACCATCATCTTCTGGTCTGGTCTTCATCTCTTCCAAATTTTCCACTTAGTAAATTACTACTTCCCTCTGTGCTGTCGTATCACACAGACATGAATACAGAGTTACCAAGTTCCATCCAAAATGTGCCTTTATTTTTGCAAAGGTTTAAATCCATCTCTACTTCATTGACACCCAAATCCTTTATGGCCTGAAGGTGGGGCTGCTGTCATTGCACTCTTCCTTTCCTGCCTATTCAGTTTCTCAGTGGCTTGGAAAACAATAATTTTGGATAACTCTAGAATGACATTTGACCCATTTTCCCTGACAGCTTGTGGTAACTAACACAGCTAAGATGTTTGTAGGCTTAAATTTGCTATATAGCACTGGAGGGAAGAAAAAAACCCAGGGGTTCACAGATGAGAGGATACTGAAAAACACTGCTTCAGATTTATACTGAAGGAAACAAGAAAATTGGCCAACTTTGGTGGTCTGGACCCATTCACGATCAAAAATATGCATAGGCAGCACTAATTCTAGTTTCCAAGGCAGGTCTCCTTGCCTTGTAGGAGTTGCTAGGTGCTTAAATCCTGGTCTGATTGTCAGCAATTTCAAATCTATAAAATATTCTCTTTCCTGCTATTTTTTTTCTCTACCATGTCAACACTTACACATAAAAGCACTTCTATGTTTGGAAATCATCTAAATACAAAGGGAAGAGGGCATGAGACTTTATAGTACCTTTCAGTATCTTAAGGGACTGACAAGAAAGCTGGAGGGGACTTTTTACTATAGTGTAAAAAGTCCTGTAGTGATAGGACAAGGGGTAATGAGGTTAAATTGAAAGAAGGGCGATTTAGCATAGATAGAAGGAAGAAATTCTTCACAGAGAGGGTGGTGAAGCACTGGAACAGGTTGCTCATAGAAGCTGTGGATGTCCCATTCGTGGTAGTGTCCAAGGCCAGGCTGGATGAGGCTTTGAGCAACCTGGACTAGTGGAGGGTGTCCCTGCCCATGGCAGGGAGTTGGAACTAGGTGGTCTTTAAAATCCCTTCCAACCTAAACCATTCTATGATTCTGTAATTCTGTGATGCTGTCCAAGCATGACTGTGACCATCTATCCCTTCTATAACACTGAATTAACCAGAGGGTGATGCGCTGTTAGCAGGTAGTGTGCTTCTCTTCAGACGCACAGATTTTCAGTGACGCAGAACACGAACCCTGTACTGGCTGCCTGAGGGCATTGCAGGACTCTGTGATGAGCCGTGTTGTAAGTGCAGGGGATAATTATTATTGCACCAACACTTTGTTTGTTATTCAGGAAACCCCAGGCTGGTTGGTTCCCTCATACAGCTAATTTCGATTCATATTGCAAATTTCTGCCTAGGATTCCTTCCTAGATGCTGTGAAGTATGATTGTTCTCAAATGAGAATGATCACTGGCAATTTTACTTGGAGACAGTTCTGTGCCATGTGAAATGACTGTGTTAAGCCAGCCTGCTTGCCTGTCACGACTGGGAAATTCTTTGAAAAAACCTGAAAGTGATGTCCACAAAAATTGCAGCTCCACAGCTTATGAAGTCTTCATTGCTAGTGATGACATTTTGGTGTTTTGTTTCCTAGATTTCCAGTCCATGTTCATTCAGAACATTTCATTATGGTCCTAAGCGTAAAAGAGCAGAATTGATAGAATAATGTGCTTTATTGCTCATAAAAAAAAGAACTAGAAATGAATAAAGGGAACATTTAGTGTTCGGAGGCACTGCAGCTGGAGAGTGTTTTCATGCTTATTGAGAGA
The DNA here is from genome assembly GCA_027574665.1 of Rhynochetos jubatus. Lineage (NCBI taxonomy): Eukaryota > Metazoa > Chordata > Aves > Eurypygiformes > Rhynochetidae > Rhynochetos > Rhynochetos jubatus. Next base: position 4,434,050 of record CM050653.1, on the reverse strand, counting down.
ACAGCATAATTCTGCCATGCTATTGCCTCCATGCTTTACTGAAATATTTATCAGCAAAATAGATGCTTCAAAATTATCTGTGATGGCCATAAATATATAGAGAACCAACTTTCATTTTGCCTTCTCCATGCTGATGACAAAATCTTAATGGAATATGGGTTACCCCAGGCTGAAGTGCCAGTTACTCGTCCCTGAGAAAACAGTTATGTCCAGGGGTTGCACAATTATAACTGGTGCGTGTGTGCGATCATGTGTTTCCATGAGACCAAGGAAAGATACTCTGTATTTCATAGTTGTTTTGTTGGTGTTTTCCAGGGGAGACCTGTACCATAATTGCCATTTTTTCAATGGGGAAACTGAGGAAAAGAAGGAGAAATAAGACAAAAGATTCACTTCAGACCAGTGTCACAAATTCTGTTCAGGTCTTTGATACATCAAACATAGCCATCATTTCAGAAAAAGAATAAACTTAGCTTGTTTCTTAATGCATTTGAAGGATGTATCTTTTTTACTGATAAAATATATGGAGAAATTGTTTCAGAAGATTAAATGGTACTGTAGCACTTTTGTAATACGTGTATTTATACTGTATGTAGATCTAATAATATTAAGCGTGCATGTACTTGGTGGAAAGCCAAGGATATCATGGGAGACATCTGAGGGATTTATTTTATTTCTGGCTGTTAAATGCACTTAAAAGCAGTATGAGCAATGTATATTATAACAGAAATTTTTGACCTTAGTTGTACTGAGTATATGTACATATGGAAGACGAAGCTGTGGTGATAGTCCCTCCACATTTATACATGTAAACATTTATACTGTAGACATCTTCACTTAATGGAAGAAACACATCTTATATTTTTACTTTCAGTGGAGACAAATTATTTTAATAATCCCTTCACTAAGAGGAAATTGATTGAATCTTGGATTTTCATCTGTGCCAGTATTTCTAAAACCTTTTATTCACCGCTTCTTACAAGGATGGTGGTAAATTTGCTTCTGAAGGTTGCAAGACACTCAGATGTGTCACTGCAGAGGTCTGCAGAAGATTCTGAACTAGTGTAAGTGAATCAGATGAACATCTGACCAAGCTTCTTCTCTGGGGAAAGGTCCACAGAAGAATGAGAAGGTGGCAGAAAGAAGTGGAAGATGATACACCAGCATCTTTCAAGCAGCAGCACAGGTGGACAAAAGTCAGAGGAATGAAAAATCAGAGACATGCAAACAGCTACAAGTGGATAAAGTGCAAAGATCAGAACTCATTGAAGAGAGGATGCTGTAACCTTTATACAAGGTTTTAGACTAAAATGAGTAAGAAAGGGATTAGGCTGTAAGGCAGATATTTAGCGAATTAATGTTATGTTAAAAATATATATATATATAAATAATTATTTGCCCTGGCCATAAGCAGTATTTGATTCTTGTTAATCTTGCTATTGCAGGAAAAACAAATACACAAAACAAACAAACAAACAAACAAACAAAAAAACTCATACCACAAAACTTTTTAGGATAACAATGCATTATATCTACCTTATATTGTATCAACCTTCTAGGATCAGGCTGTGCTTTGACTGAACAGAGATCAGAAACAGAGACTGATCAAAATAAGAAACATGTGAGGAACTCTTTATTTCAAATGTAGAATATGTGTAGAGTTCAGCTAAATTCAGAGATACTACTACTGTGAGAAAAATACAAAAGAAGTTATATTATACCTATTGACTTTAAGCAGTTTATTGTAAAATTATGTAAAAGTAGTATAAATTATCAATAACAATGGAAGCTGGACAGATCAAAGAGAAAAGGGAGTGCTACAGAATCATTTGAGGGAGAATTTTCCTGAAGTGACAATCCACCATGTCTTGTTTCTACCATGCTAGGGGGTGAAGTATGAGGTCTTTTGTTCTGCATGTCTTTTATTTTAGTAACTGAGGAACTCTCTGTTTTGTTTTCTGCAACACTATTTCTCTGTGTAACTCTAATAACTTTCCTTTTTACTGTTGAAAGAGAACTGACAACTTCAAGAAACCCATAACTTATTTAAAGAAATCATAAGAACTTAAAAAAGTGAAGTGATAAATCCCAGCATAGAATAGAAATCTGGATACAAATAAGAACAGAAGGTAGAGTTTTGTTTGTTTATTTATTTATTATTATTACATTAGAAAATAAGATGAAAAAGTTTTCTTTTCCAGGAAGTTTTGAGGGATCTCTTGATTCCACCATATCTTTTGCCTGTCTAATCCAGTCTTCACTTTGTCCAAGAATAGATATATTAGATGAAAGTGTAAGAATCTAGTGCCTATGTTAATATGTTTTCTGTGTTATTTTTTGCCCTGGCCTTTAGTAATTAGTGACTGATTAAAGCTTTCAAGCTTTAATATATCTTACCAAATTTATTGTATCATTTTTAATGTTTTCTCTGGATAATCTTGATATTTTTCTTATTTTCCAATTCCTTTCATTTTTAATTGTACTCTTGGTGTCTTATTTTTTTTTAGTGGAAATATATTTCACCATTGAATGGTTGTTTCCTTTTATCAGGGTTGAGTTTACCACTTTTCCATTCATCTGACCATCATAAACCACGAGATTTTATTCAGTTATCGAAGTCAATGGTTTATGTTTGGATAAAGCATCTCCCTAAAGTGATAAATGGACTTGCCTTGAAGACATCTAGAGTGGGATTCATCTCACCCCTCTTTAGATGTTGACAACATAGGCACCTTTTTTGTGACCCAAGGTTCCTTTAAAGTTAGTGGAGAGAAATAACACTTTTAGGATGTGATTTTTCTCATTTATTTTACATTCCTCCGTTAGGCTGAGGTGATTCGTTCACTGATTTCTGGTAACTGTATGAACTAGACTTCTTTTGACTAGAAAGGGAAACAAAGATTAATTCAACTACAAGCATCTACATTGCAGGTAAATCTGACCATTGTTTAGATGAAAGTCGTAGAGATTAAGAATCTTCCACTTCCTCTGGTACATTATTCTAGTGGTTATTTTCCCTACTTATTTAAGGAAGCATTTTTTATTTCTGAAATGCATTTGTCTGGGTTTTTCTTCCAATCACTAGCTTTTCTTTTTCTTTTGTCTGCTAGGTTTGACAGACCCCAAGGAGCAAGTGTACTCTTGTTGTGAATATTTAGCCTAGTGTAATGTTTTCATACGTTCATGTTACAGGAGATGAAGACAGAAACTTTGTATGAACCTGCCTTTGATTGTTTGCATAGTATTTTGAGCTCAGGGAAGGGATTGTCAGGGAGGCTGCAGTTTCCTGCAGGGGATCAGATTACATACCAATGTACACTAGATTGCATAGGGTGTCATGAAGCATGGGAACAGCAGTCAAAGAGAAAGATTTTAGCTTTGTCATATTTGATTTAAGACAATCAGCTTTCAGCGAAAAGACAACAATTTAAATAGAACAGAAAAAATACATATACAGGGAAAACGCAGGTGAAAAAGAACATATTTGAGTGTAATTATCAGTTATGTTCCAGTGACAAAGAATATTCATTATTACAGAGTCTGGCTTACTAAACGATGACAAACTACTAACAACAGTCCCAGCTATTCCTCTGATACGAGTGCAAGTAGGAGATATTTTGCAATAGTTAAAGACATATCTTTGCTCACTGCTAATGGCTCGGATGGGAAGGTACTATTTCACATCATAAATGCTATGTAACACCTAGGACCCAAGACAGTGTATTAAGAAAAACAAATAGATGTAATAAAAGGAGTAAGAATTTGAGGTGGTAAAAAAGTTCTAAAAGAAATACAAACCCCCCAGATTTCATTCTCTAGATAAAACATGATTTCCTCATCCACACAAAGGATTGGATCAGGTAAAAAAGCCAGCAGGCATCAGTTCCACAGGAGAAAAAAACATGAGTGGCATTTGCAGATGTAGCAATAAGTTCCTTCCATTAAAACCTTTTCATTATGGCTCAGCTAACACAGTTTTGATACTCAGGTTAATCATACACCTTCTGCAGTCCAATTAGAGTGTTATTTGCTTCCATCTTCTCTTTTGAAGGAAAAGAGATTTGCTGTTCTTCTATAGCTGACTTTTTACAGGTGTCCTCCTTCAGCAATAGAGAAGAATCTTGCTGCAAAAGTATTTCATGCAAGAAGAGAACACCAGATATTAGACTTAAGTAATATTGAGTGCCAGAATCAAAGACAATAACCATAGTTGGATAATCTTCACCTCAAAAAGAGGAATGGAGCAAGGAATTTAACTCAAGACATCCTGTCACAGAAATGAGAAGAAAATCACTTGACTGCAGGGTTAGGGGAGCCATCTGTTCATGCCTAGAGATAAGGGAAGGCAGAATCATCCCAAGTGACAAAACCAGCCTATAAATCAAGATAGTTCAGATGGGAAGTGTGACCTTTGAATTTAGCTACAAGTTGGTCATTAATAACTCTAGTAGGAACTGAGGAGGATGCAATGCATCTTTCAGCTGCTGTAAAAGACTGAAAGATGAAGGAAGGTATCAGTTGGATATGGAAGCTGGATAGACCAGTGACTTCTTTCTCAAATCTGCTTCACTAGTGTCTTTATTAGGCTTTAATTAAGGAGAATTTGTCTGGGTCAGGACTTAGGCCACAAAACCTCAAGCCACCAATCTGCAGCACAAAAATTCTCATGTGAACTCCCCTTCAACCACCTTCTATGTTTGAAGGATGACTTTGATTTTGAGAAAAGATTTAATAAATACTGATAGGTATCCATACTCTTCGGATAGAATAAGAACCCCTGAAAGGAGACTCCTTCTTGTCAGTCACATTCCGATAAATGTCCATGAAGGTTTTTACGTTTGTGAAGGGTTTTGGCAAGCAGGAACTACAGACAATTTTCAGTCTTCAGAGGACACCTATTTCTTCTAACATTGTTGGCATAGACTCTTTATCTCACTATAATATCCACTAGTCAGATAGGTACTGACAAGGAATACTCCTTACACCTGTATTTATTTATGGTTGCATGATTTCTTTTGAAACAATCACACTTATTAAAAATGCTATTCATAAAAGCTTGGTATATTTTGAGCTTCTTTATATTTGTAAGTGGAAATTCAGAGAGACATCAGTCTTTGTGCAGGCCACTAGCTACTGATTTATGGTTTATGAGAGAAGGCACAGATGTATATGCCTCGCTATACTAATGCTGTTTTTTCTGATTTTTTTTATGAATAGTCATAATGTTTGGTTGACAAATATGTCTATTGTGGTAATTCCTCTAGTGAGAACTGTTTTTTAATTTCTGTTTTGAGAAATAATAAGTACATTACTACATTTTGTCTTATATCTGGTTTGGAAATTGAAAAAGGCGCTGACCAAGTCATTGACTTCTAGTGCTACCACCAGAACAATCCTCTCACTACACCATCCTGGCATGCCTCCTGCAACAGCCACACTCGCCAACAAACAAAAAAGCTGAGAAAAAAAGAATATTTCACTGAAAATTGTGATTTCCTCCTCTAAATATCCTGCTAACACTTATGAATTGTGCATAGCTCTGAGCAAACTCACTAAATCAGTGGGAAGGGTCGTGCTGCAACCCTGCCCACTTTATTTTCTTCTTGATGTGCCTGAACAGGACATGAGTCACAGTTCAGAGGCTGTCCCTGAGAGTTTCACAGCACTTTGTTGCTCTTTTCCATTTCTGACCAGAGCTAGCAATGCCCAGTGTGTCTTCTTTCCTGCCTTCCTTGAAGGTATGAGACTTAATTCATCTGTGAATATCTGTTCTTGGACAGAAACGGACTGAGAACCAGACTTTCAGGAACAAAGAGAATGAAGAGAAATTGGTAGAGTGGCTCTCAGCTGGGCAGGGAAGTATCAGTTGTTGCTTTCCATGTGACACTTGAATCTGACTTTCAATATGACAAAAACAGGTTCATAGGCTTGTCATGACAAAATCCAGAGCCCCAGCCTGGGCTTAATGTGTAGTCTCAACTAACAGCCTGTTTCTCCAATCTCATATGGGAGATGCTTCTCCTTAAAACATCACCAGCTATTCCTCTTGCTCTCAGATAAACAAAAGGGTGCTGTCAGAAGATAAAATATGTTTCCATAGTGAGTGACGAGTATGGAGACACAGTGTTCGTTTCTATTTCAATTCCAGTTTTATCCAAGTTTGAGAAGGACAGAAACTCCCACATGTTTCATCAGGACATGAGAAAACTTCCTCCTGGACAGCAGAATAGAGCTGAGTGGTAGAAGGTAGATATTATCTCCTGAGATTGTTCATTTTCACATTTGTCTTTCTTCTTGTTTAGCGCCATCTGATGCACTTTTCCTGCTCACATAATCATAGTGTAGTTACATCTGCATGACTAGACAGGTCTTACTGTCTAAAACAAAGATTCATCCACATGTAGATATTTTTTATTTATGCTACCTATGTTTTTCATCAACTCTTTCCTCATGCAAAAATCAGCTACCATCACCACACCCCCAGAAGAACCTCATTAAGGAAGAAGATGAGGTAAGGTTGAAATTAAGGAATACTTACTATAACTATTAACAACTAATTTAGTCAAAGGACTTGCATTTTGTTTATTAGAAGCTCAAATTCAAGCAATTTTTATTGGTCTTATCAGTTTCTACAGAACTGTTGTCAGATCAGATTTCAAAACTGACTGTAGTTTAACATGGATATTAAACCCTAAATCCTCACACATGAACATTTGTTTATCCAATCAAGGGACAAACCTGTTGCAAAATTCAATTAAAACTCAAACTAAGTTTTCTTAAGACTGTTATTGACTCAACAGAGACATCTAAATGCTTTCCACTCACAAAATGCTTTAGAGATCATAATTATAAAAATGTATAGAGTAATGGACTACATTCAAGGAATTGAAACACTTGAGAGACAGGAATCTGTCAGAAGGAGATAGCTGAGCTACCAAAAATCCCACCACTGAAAGCATTCCTTGAAAGTTATTTGCTCATGCCTGTTAACAAGAAACCTTGTTATACAGATGGCACCTCTGCAAAGAATTTTCTTCTCAATGATATTATTTATATAATATTACTCATATACCTGAAAGTACTGGTTGGCTTGTATATGTGTTATCCATACTATACATTCATCCCATATAACGCAAGGCACTTCATTGCAGTTGAAAGTGTAGACACTGTGGGGTCTTTCTTATAGTGAGCAGATAAGGATGTCTCAGAAGTACCCTGACAATCACAGGCAGGGTCTATCTCTGGAAGTAGAAACCGCAGAGCAAGGAAAGTCCTAGAAAACTCACTCACCTAAGTGGCTAAATAGAGAGGTTATAATGAGAACTGTAAGAATGCTGGAGGCTTTCCTTTCAGATTCAAGGAGTAATTTATATAATAAATTACATAGCATATATTTATAGATTTATTTTTAAAATAACTGTATATAATACATATTTATCATTTTTCTATTAGTCCACAGTATATTTTTGCCCACACAGTCTGAAAAAAAGTGCAAAATTTCTTTCCAGGTCAATTAAGCATTTTGTTAAATGTGTCAAAATGGAGACCCAACTGTCAAAACATTTCATTCAGACAATATGAAAATGAAACCTCTCCATCCTTTTTTCCCCTCATGCATCAAGCACGACTTGATTACACAGTAATTTAGTTCTTTAAAACTGCATTTTTTAAAAATTATATTTTTATCCTAACTTGACCTGATTATTTGTTGTCCTGATTTCAGAGCTTAGGGCTGAAAAGTTGAATGTTGATGTACATTGAGGTGAGGACATCAATAACAGTATATACTTCTGAAAGATGTCAAATTAAACCTTTCCTTTAGAAAACTCTAAAACCAGAGCTATCTAATCCCTAAATTGTCACTTGGTAGTTTCAGTGTACTTATAGGTAATTCTTCCTATACGTTTAATCCCCTTGCTGGCCTCCTGCTGTATCCTGTTCGTTACTACTTTGCCCGTTTTCTATCACAGACGCTCATACACGTTCCCTTCTGTTACCTCGCTTTAGAGGGGATGTATCTTTCACTGGAGGGATGATTCACACAACGTAATTTCTTTAAACAGCTGATCATGAATCACAAGAGTTTGTCAGAGGGCATCTTTAACTTATTTACCTGAGAAGAGGAACGAACAAATTCTGCCCTCATGCCAAATAGGGCTCCAGAAAGAGGAGATAGTTCAGATAGGGAAAATAACTCCGAGTTTATTGGTAACTGTACTCTTGACTTCGAGAAAGGTAGGATACTGGAGCTTTGCATTAGTCATGTGAACTGTACACTTTGTTAGTAGACCATGTGTATCTAAACATTCTCTTGACACTAGCAGATAAAATACAGGAGCTGCAGGAGATCCGTGTTCTGAAGCAGCAGCTGCTGCGAGAAAAGGTCCTCTTAAAAGGCACTGGATACTTCTCTCTAGGCAATTGATTGCTACTTATGTGTTACCTAAGCTGGAGACATTAAAAGAGCCAACAGAGTCCAGGGAGCTGTTCAGTTGGCCACATGCAGGTATCTGTGTTTGAGTGAGCTCAGCGTATCCTTAGTCTTCGCTGACTATAATGACTAGATCTTCACTGAGTAGAGTGGAAGCATACCACCTACCACCTAGCTCACATGGAGATACCTACATTCACCTGTCAGCCTGCAAACTGACTGGCTGGGATGATACACCTTGTTATGTCGCAGTGCGTGCCAGCTGATCAAGGTAAGGAATGCAAGCTGTCTAACCGAGCATGCCTTCCTGTCATGCCCAACCTGAGGTGGGTGATTTCTGCATTTGCACAAGCCTGAGTCATAAGCAGGTAAGGCTTATCTGCATGCACTGCAAAACACACTCAATATGCTTGTCCTTCCCCTGCCTCATTTTTCAGAGTAGTCAACTACAGCACCTTGAGCAGCAGGACATGTTTGAGGAAAGAAAGCGGAGTTGGTGAGGGAAGGTGCAGTTGTTCTCTAATAAACCTCATTCCAGTGCAGAGGGAGACAAAGAAAGTCTGGATCGAGGAATCAAGGGGTTTGATTCAATTAAACTCCCTTTGAGCATAGCCAGATCAACAGTCAGCTGGGAGTGAATTTACAGCATCTCAGCTCCTCACTGATGGCTGCTATGCCACACTCCAGCATCCTGAGGTGCACACCTCGGTGGGCTAAGCTACCTTATATTTACTAGAAGGTAAGAGTAGACACACAACAGGAGACCTACTGCTCTTTAAGTTCACAGTTGGTGTTACTGCTTTTCAACATAGTGGTGTAGACCCTTGCCTACATTTCAAGTATGTCTCAGTTCATCGTAGCAGGTGGGATATTTAGCATACTGCATTCTCCCTGGCTGTGGACACAGTTCTACTAGTAGAAATGTCTTAAAACAGTACTGCTCATTTACATAGCCAGAAAGGGAACAAACAACTGTCATTGTCTGCATAAATAGCTGCTTTCTCCCACTCCCTACCTCCACCAGATCTTGTCCTCAGAAACCAGGAGATGTCTCTTTCTGACTGTTAGAAATCTGCTTGTTGGTAGGAAGTGACTGAGGAATATGCAGCCCAGAGAGTGCCATCTGGCATGAGGTATTTCTCAACCTCACATCTCAGCTGCAACACAGAAGAGCTTTCCTGTCCTCTGGCACTCTTTTTGACCCCCAGCACAGCTGATCAACACATCAGAGGATCTTCAAGATAATAGGGTCAGGCAGGTGGGATCTCAGTGTGTGTGGGAGGCTGTAGCAGTATCTGGGGGTAGTTCTTGTCCCAGCAGAGGAAAGAAAGCCAGCCGGGTGAGTCTTGGTATTTCAGCTTTGTCAAACCTGATAGTGGAAGTGGGATTCATCTCATCAAACCTGAGAGATCTGCTTTGTGGGTGTTGACAAGCTGGACTGGTGTTCCCAGTGTGTCTAACATCAGTGGAGAGAAAGAGGCACATTTAGGACACAGTTCCTCCAAGCTGTATATCTCCGTGGGCTGAGATGGATTGTACCTTATATTCCAGTGACTGCAATGATAAGATCTGACCTTAATATGAAGGGAGAGATGGTTGGCTGGCTCAGTTCTAGTAGTCTGGTCAACTAAATCACACCTGAAGTGTCAAAATAAAAGAAGACAAAAAAGACCTTCCAACAAAATACCTTTAACCTAGACTCAGCAAGCAGTCTTGCAGCCAGCTTGCCAGTGTCTTGTGCCTTTGTAGGGTGACAGATGGATGGCTGCCTAGGTCATTTAACAGTAACTCATATTTTTCTCTCAGGAAGCCTTCTCCTGCCCCTGTCAGTCTCTCATGCTAGCAAAGATAATAGTTACTATGCTTTACATACACTTAAATGATGAGGATCTATTTAACAAACTTCTCAGGAGGATAGCAATAAAGCATCATTTATTATCATTACTTTTTTTCTCCTAAAGAAAATTGTCTTCTTTGGACATCAAAGTTCTTAGACTCTCCTGACTATTTCAATAGGAAACTTGATATGAATATCATCAGAGATATCTAAGGCAGTCCAACTGCAGCTGGATATGGGCCACTAAATGATTCTCTTGGCCAGTTGCCCTTCTCCTGGGAAAGAGAGAGAGCAGATGTTGGAGCAGCACACAATAAATGAACAGCTGGGAGCTTTTTTCTTAGCAGCCCAGGCCAACATTTCTTAGTGGGGCTTCTGGTTTTTGAGGTAGGACTGCCATAAATTCTAAGAGTTTTGCGGGGACACAGGTGAGAGTTTGTTTTGTTGTGGGGTTTTTGTGTGGTTTGGTTTGGTTGTTTTTTTTTTTTTTTTTTTTTGTCCTGCATCTTACCCTTCAGAGTGCAGAAAAATAAGTCTTGCTGAGATACATCTGACAAACAAATAGACACATACATCTGATTTAGTTAGTCTTGTCTCCCTTCACTCTATAAAAATCTAGACAGGTGTTTTATACTATGTAGACATATAAATCATATGCAACGGATGATACCCTAACAGTGCCTCTCTCCAATTAATGTCTATATAGAGTACACAGGCTGATTAGGACAGCTGTACAATGTAAACACCTACATCTTTTTTTTATTTTCTTTCTCTCCCCTCATATTTAATGAGGTTACTGAAAGCTGTGAGATGTGGCTAGAGAATATGGCATAACTGGAGGAAAACTTGCAAAGGAGAGCTTTGAAAATTCTAGTTGATTCTTTGGACTGCTCCATGGTGCTGGAATAAAACCAGAGCTGAATGCATTCCCAATGTGTCTGTACATGCTTTTCTCAAGAGAAGGTATCTATGTAGCCATGGGGCTGTTATTGTGCCAAGGGACTGGGAGCAGGGCTGTCTGGTCCAGTGCTTCTGTTGTAGAGTTGTGTCCCCTCAGGCTCCTGCACCTGGACTGAGAGCCACAGGGACTATAACTTACGAAGTAGTAATTGGGTCAGGGACTTTCACACTTGACAGTTAATGGATTTAGTTGTTTTTATGACCAAATTGCCTTTTTTCTCCTTTGTTTATTCTGGAAGAAGGCTAAAGACAAGGAGGATTTGTAATTAATTTAGATACTAAGGGAAATGGAAGATGGGAGATGCAGAAAATGAAAGGAAATGGTGAAAGTTAAGCAGAGGAAAAGGTTTCTACAATGAGAAGAGAAACAGTATCAGTATCCCAGGAGTTGTGAACTTTCAGGGTAATTAGAAGAACCTCATCATCAGCCAGCTGCTTTTACAACACAGGTGTCAGAGAATTTGCGTAAGGATTTGGGCATTCAGCATCTCAAGTTCTTGACATGGATGTGTGGGGCCTGAGGGCAGCATGGTTGGCAGCAGGAAAAGCAATGTGGTACCAAGTGTCTCCATAGGATGCCCTAGCAGAGTTCTCCTCTAGGCCAGCTCAGACTCGTTTAGCGATCATTTTTCAGGTCTGGAGAGCTTTCCCTTGAGTGCTACTCTTAGAAGGGAGCAGTGACTGGATGCTTTTGTGCACTTACCTTGCAGTGGACATGTGCCACCTTGCTCTTTCCCACATACAAGTCAAAGTAACCAGCTGGACACACCTACCCTTCTCACCAGCCATCTCAGCCCTCTCTGCAACTCCACTCCAGTGGTCTTTCAGCAACAGGTACCACTCCTGCACTGCTGTTGCAGGGATCCTGCTGCTGTATAGCTCCAAGGCAATGCAGGGCAGTGCAGATACTGCTGTTCCTTGTGCAGTCATTTCCCTTTCTGGGTGTGTGTGTGTGTCTGCTGTGGGAGGGAGGAGATCCTTTCCACAAGCTCAGAGGGCTCATCCTGGACACAGGCCACCTGCCCATCTGCAAATACCATCTGCAAAATGCTGCTTCTAGGTGAAATTCCTGCTTCACTTCCCCTCAGTTCCCTTCCCTGCCAGCTCTAGCTACTTTATCACTTTTCTTTGCAATCAACTCTTCTGCAGCTCAGGAGGAAATTGCCTCCCTTCACCCTCCCTTTCACTCCCCACCCCCCCTCTTCCAGCAGCAATGCCATCCTCTCTCCCATCACTGTGTTTTGATGATCCTGTCACACTAATTTAAAAAGAAATAGAATCTCTGGGACAGCAGAAACAGTGCTCAGGTGACAGGGAGAAGAAGGATTTGGGGAAGGTAGGAGAACCAAAGGCAAAGGGGAAAAAATTAAAAAGTGCCTGATTTGAGAAACAATTTGAATAAATCCCTCCTCCCTCTGGTCCTCATTGGTTTCCTTCTCTTCCTCCATATTAATGAGACTAGCCGAGGAAAAGCTATTGGTTCCATATCCCCTTTCCTCTCCTCAGGCACTCGGGGGAGGAGGTGTTTGCATTTCTCCGCAGGACCAGCTCGCCTTGCAGAGCATTGTCTGGGTATGAGAATCACACACACACAGAAACACAGGGGCGAGCACACCACAGCCTCCACTCGCAGGCAGAGCATCTGATCCAGCCTCAACACCCTTCTCCTCCCCCAATCCCAACCCTCTGCTGCCCGAGCACCAGTAATCCCCCCTAAAAAAAAAAAAAAAAAGGGAAAAAAAAAAGGGGAAAAAAAAAAAAAGTTTGCAAATCTCCTGCCTCCCCGTCTTTTTTTTTTTCTTTTCTTTTTTTAATTGTGATTTAGCAATGGCAAATTCCTTCACGGCCAGGACCTGGCCCATCCCCTGAGCAAAGGCAGCCTGGACATGACCGGCAGGCGAGGGAGGAGGAATTTTGATTCCCTTCGGAGGCACCGACCCCTCCTCCGCCCGGTGCGAACGAGGCGGGGGGAGCCCGGCTCCGGCCGCTCACTTCCACCGCGGGCAGCCGGGGCTGGACAGGTTCTGCCGGGGAGCTGGTCAGTGACCCCCCGCCGCTGGCTCCGACCCCACCGGCACCCGCCCCGCCCCGCCACGGCGGGGATGCAGCATCTCCAGCACCGGGACGGATCCCTGCTGCAATGGTAAGTCCTTTTCCTCCGGTCTCATCCCCACCTCCACCCGGGCTGGCACCGCTCCGGCTCCGCGCCCGAGCTGGGGACCGGGCTCTGCCCCGCTCCCCCCGGCTCCCGGAGATGCCGAAGAGCCGCTATTGCAGCCGGCGAGGGAAAAGGAACCGCCGGCTTGTCTTCCAGTGACATTGATTTACCGGCTCTTCCCCTCGTCTTCCCCAGGTCCTGGGAATACTTGTTTTGGGGGGGGAATTGCATGCAGGCGTTCTGCCTTCAGCCAGAACTGCAGGCGCTGAGGATGCGTCCGCGAGACAGATTTGGTTCTTTTCAAACACATAAATCTCCCTTTGCAAGTGGTGACAGGTTAACGTGCTCGATATGGGGATCACGTCTGGTTTTAACACAATATGGCTGGTAAATAAAACCTGATTGCTAACAGACCCTGTGCTGCTGTCGGCATTTTCGAGCCCAAGGCTCCCTTTGCAGTTCTGCATCTTCACCTGCCGCAGAAACTCTGATTCACCCTTCCAGCAGTGCACCAGGACTCCTCTATTTTTACTGTGGGGTAGTAGTAAAATTTGCTGTTAACGTGCCTTTGACCTCTGCTTGCATGTCTCTGTGCACTTCTCCTTATCAGTATTTGAACAGCTGGTTCTAATAATACCATCTTTATGCAAAGCACATCTTAAGTCAGAGGGGTAGCATACAGGACAGTCTTTACCGCTATGCTGTGGGTTTAACGTGAACAGTTCAGGTCTGTGCTGGAATCTGAAGAGTTTACAGCCAGGGAGAGAAAGATAATGCAGCATACTCTTCAGGACTGAAAAATGCATGAGAAAAAGAGTGATAGATTTGTTTGGTGACATACCGCTATTTATGGCTTCACGATCATCCTGCTTACATAGAAGCAGGTCTGGAAGAACTCCCTGGAAGTCAGTGGCTTTCCTCTGCATCTAATCTGCTGGTAAACAGAATCTGGCCTTTAGCTCAAAACATATATTGGAGTAGCAGTGGAGGTAATTATAATAATAATAATAAATAGTAACCAAAGTGAATAAAGCAGCAAAGTGACTTGATTCCTTCCTAGGGTATTATAGGTTACCATCCGTTGTGTGTATGTTAATTACAGTGCGAGTGTTGGACTGAGATGGCAATGTGCAATGTAACTGAAGTAGCTTTTCTAAATGTTGGGGATTTTTTTGTATTTGTTGGGGGTTTTTGGTTGTTGGCTGTTTTGGGGTTTTATGTTTGGTTTTTTGTTTTTTTTTTTTTTTTAATCTGTTGGAGTCAACAAACAACAAATGGATTTTCATTTGCTGTTGTTTGGCTACGCAGCAATCTCGCTTCTCTATTCAGCCTATGCAACACTGGTCAGGTACAGTGGGGAAATGTTTCCATGGCTAAGACCTGCTAATCAGAGGGAGTGTATGATTACTTAAGGTTAGTGTCAATGATAGCATGAAGACAAACTCCTTAAAGTGATGTTGGTATAGCTACAGAGAGAACGTATTATACAAGCGTCTGTACTTGGCTAACGCAAAACACGCTGGAGCTGTCTTGAAAGAAGTTGTTCTATAGGATGGGTAAGGCAATACTGCTCCAGTTTGATTAATAGTTAAGAAACGCTATTCAGTGCAATAATGGGAGTTGGATTAAAGTTGATATCTCTGTGTCTCAGTTACAGTTCTGCGTTACAGTCTTCTACCTTTTTTCCCCTGAATCTGTGCTGAGGGTAATGGTTACTGCTTTGTTGTTCATTCAGGATGGCTACAACTGATCTGTTATTGTATCGTTGATCTGTCTTGGACATTGTGGAGTGGAAGGTTTCTGTTGTTTTGTTTTCTCCAGTTGAAGGCATGTGTGCAGTGGCTGGAAGGATAGCCATTGCCACTGAACCGACTCCAAGGTCATGGGGGGCTTTATGGCTGATTAATACATATGTGTCTTTTAGCAGGGAACTAGCTTTGTGATCACTCCTTGGCTTTAGCCTTCCATCATTCTTTGGGTTCCCTGAAAAATATCTCCTTGTAGATTTAAGATGTCTGTTGTTTGCATGGTGATGCCACAGCCGCATGTAGCTCCAAAGATGTGCTGTTGCTGGGGTATATGTGAAGCTCATAAACACGAAGGCAGAAGCTTTGTTGTGGGATGCTACCAGGGAGAGAAAACCAGAGATTTCTGAGATTGTGGGCTGTGCTGTTGATCACGTTCAGACCTTTGTTCATCACATCTCTCGTCATGTGGCTGACTGAGCCGGCATCCTGGAGAAATTTTTTTCTGGGGTTGAGTTCCATATGTGCCTACGCCTTTGGTAAGTTGAGACCCATGTCCCCAAGCTGATTCATTTTGATGTAGCAGATTTTGTTTTCCTTTCCTTCCTTCTGAGCACACTTAGTACAAACAGTCTAATTCCTAAATTAGCTCAGATTATCTTTTAATGAAACAGAGTATTTGATTTAAGAAGCACTGAGAAAAAGTAAACTCAGGGTAGAATCATGCTCTGACTCATATCTGGTGGCAAAACCTACAGAAATATCAGGTCTTACAGTTAGTCTTGATGTAACAGAGTAGTTACTTATTTGCCCCATTCTAAGGAGATGTAAACTGATATCAGGATACAGAAGTCAGTGGAGATAGCGAATTTTACTTCACCCCACTACTTGACCCAGAGACTGCAGCCTCAACATTTAAGTCAGCAAAGCGCGTTTTTGTGTTGGCTCATGTTCCTTTGTTTCCACTGCATGTTCTTCTTTCACACCTAGCCATTCCATATACCTGCAAAGAGAGTGAAGGTGGGATTCAATACACACTGTAGTCGACGGGATTTTGGAAAGAGTTTTCCACACCAGTGTGGAAGCGGAACGACTCTAGTGGAAACAATGTAAACGCACCGGGGAGGAACTCCTGTTTTTTCCTACCCACAACTTTAAAGTCATCTTTGCTGATAATGTATCATTAAGGATAGCTGTAACACCATTCTGTTTCAGTGCACTTTCTACCCTTTATATAGATCATCCCTTGATGACATACTTCTCCAGTTCCCTCGGTGCTGAACTTATTCTGTTCTTAAGAAATGCTTTGCATACAGAAAGGCATTTGGTAGTTTTCCACTACACTAACAAGTATCAGGATTCGTGTGTGTGTGTGGTGGCTGTTGAGACGTTGTTTGGGTTATAACTGAGTGAGCGCAAATATATGGGAAGAAAGGCAGTCTTTTTTTACAGAATGCTTCACAGCAGAATGTCCAGTCTTCGCCCCGTTCCTTTCCTTGTGTTTTATTCTCTGACCACCTTTTGCTCTCTCAGTTTATTGATCTGTCTTCTTAGGCTGGAACTTTTATCTCCACAAGACAAGCTAGGAACTCATGTAAAACAAGCCAGATTGTTCAAGTATTGTTTATGTAATTCACTGCAGTTCATTGATTGTATCCCCACGCAAGGTGATGAGCTCATTTGTACAGTATCTGGTTTAATAATTTCAGGGTAGAACTTCTTAGGAGGTAGTAAATCATTCTACCTCCTGAAGAAAAGTTGGAAGCATTATCACACAGAGCACTTAAAGCTAACATGGCTGTTGTGCTGAGGAATACTCCCTTGGATATGTTCCTGCAGAAATATACAGACTCAGTTGCAGGGACTCTTGTTTGCTGCTTTGATTCTGTGCTACTGTTGAATCCAAATCCTTCTGAGATAATCGTCCCATGAAGTGGGACTATTTGCATTTGACATTAGAGTTTATTTGCCCTGGAGACATCCTGACAGTCTCATTCCCGCTCATTCAGGTGTCACATTTTACTCTTGCATGGCTTAAGGTAGGACTACATTCTGAAACTGATCTCTTCTATTTATTTGACAGATTCTTAAAAAAAAAAAAAAAAAAAAAAAAGACATTTTAAAATGTGTGCAAACCTCTGCTAACACCACTGTTAAAAAAATAATAAAAAGATGTCCCAACAAATGAACTCAATAATTATATTTTTTGTTAGTGTAACTCATAATTCACTATAACACTGACAGAAAAGGGGATAAATATTTATATGGTCTAATTCTACTTAGTACTCGTTATGGCAATAGCAATAATATTTTTTTTTATATAGCATGCTGGGAATGTTGAAGTCTGCAAGCCCCTTACTGAACATACAACACTAAACTACTGCCACGTATGTTTTGTAGGTTTGTCCATCCAGTGCTGAGGCATTTAAATAAAACCCCTCAATCACAACGGCTATTGCACTCCATCAGAGAGTATTGGGTCACAATTGTCCAAGTGCTACAAATAGAAGGATAATTATAGTCCGTTATCTGTGATTGTTGGGCCTACTAAATGGAGCTCAGGGTCAGGGCAGGAAAAGTCCTTTAAATCTGCGTGGTGGGTTAATAGCCTAGCATTTTTATTTTTATTCTTTAGCTCCTCATAATGCAACAAGTTTTGCTACTTTCTTTCTCTGCAAGGGACATCTGATTCAGTGGGGATTCTTAAGGAAAGATGTGTTATTGAAGGGAAATGTGAGAGAATCATGTTCTTCTTTTATAGGGGGTAGAGGTATCACTAAGTCCATCTCTGAAAAGTAGAGGAGGTATAAATATCATCTTTCTCAAGGGGAAAATTTGTCCCCAAAGGGTCCTCTGTCAAACTATCATTCATTTCATGTAAATGAGGGCTTTCTCACTTGGGACAAGTGTTCAGTAGCCTGGGTGACGTTCATCTACTCTCACTTAAGTGTCTGAAAACTAGATGGTCACATCCAAGTTAATCACTATAAGTGGGGAGGGTGGTTCATCTAATCCTGAAGTGGGTTAGATGAATCACTCTGTGGAGACTCTTGCAGCAGTTGGCTCAGAGATACATATCCAAAACCAGTGAGATTAATCTTTCTGGTATCTCAGAGATATCCCCGTGAAGTGTAATTCCTCTCTTATTCCTGTCGTTGCTCAGGGAAAAGACGGGTAATTTTTTGTTAGCTTATAGCAATAGCAAATTGTGATAAGTGTTTTCTGAAAAACCCAAGCCTGTGGGGTGGCCCCCACATCTTCCTCACCCACATCTTCCCTTTATTCAACCAATGGCAGACTCAGCCGGTCCTTTGCAGGGAGAATTCATGCCATGTGTCCCAGGCAACATCCTATCTGTCTTTTTTTTTTTTTTTAATTATCCATTGATTATTTTGAATCTCGGAGGCTTTCTCAGAGTATTGACAATTTCTGTCTTCAGAGCCTGTCCAATTACTAGAGGGATTTGCCAGCTGAAACTTGTATGTAATTTTGTGAACAGGTGGGGATACATCAACACAGGGACACCTCTAGGATGGCTCCATGATTTTCTGCAGGCAGATGCAAGCTTGCTCTGCCTGTTCTCTGAGCCAACCATAAGCTGTGCAATGCTCCAAGCCTCATCTAATGTATCCTACTTGTGAATAGCTACACTGTAAGTTGCAAGGAGATGGAGATGAACACTGACCAGACCTCATTAGCTTGGGATTGGCACCTTGTGAAATACATTTTGACCAGCCTGGAGCACCTGACATGCTTAGAATCAGGTGACCTAATAGCCAGATTTTTGCCATAAATCAATAGCTCAATACTTTTTATTGCAGTGCATCCACCCTCTGTCCTAAGCTACCATAATCACCCAGTCAGTTAATAAATGGATTTAACTAACACCTTCCTCCTTTACTATGGCCTTTAAAAATACTTACTGAAATCCAAATAATGGGAAAAAAAAATCCATGAACCTCTTAGAACACATTAATATGTAGACTGGAATTAAAGTTATATTAGTAAGAGACACACTTCTCCACAGTGGAAAGAAATTGTATTTGTTTGGAAAGGGAGTTTAAAATAGCTAAAATATCCTTAACTATTTATTCCTTTTCCTGGAATGGTAAGGCTTTATTAAGTCATAACATTTCTGTTTCTGCTCTTACTGTCACATTTTTGTTGTAAGTTTATAGAAGGTGGTTGATTTTTTTTATTTCTAGCAAAAATATAAAATGGCACATTCATGGTCATAAGGAAAAAGCATTTCCTTTTAAAAAGCAATTTTTATAATAATCATATTTATGTATGTATCTAAATTCTTAAACAGATGTAACTAGTACCAAAAGCTAAATACGAGCTTGGGGTTAGTACATATCTAAGATGTTGGACACACAACAGAACTTTCTCTCTTAGAGTTGGCCTAGAAGCAAATTATATAAAGAAGCCAGCACAAGTGCATTATATAAAGACCCAAGTTAAAGTTAGTAAAGTTACTCATTTCCTGTGTTTTAGCAAGCTGGATCTTTGGATTCCTTCCAGGAGTTTTGTGCTCTAGCTTAAGATGCAGAGGAGATGAGAGAGCATCAGAAATACCACAGATGCTTAAGCTCTTCATGACTAAGGCTGTGAACGTGTCACAGCTGTCACCAGAGTCTTGGATTCTACAATCCACACTCATTCATTTGAGTTGCATGAAGTTTGACAGCTTGGATGGTGTTATTGTGTTAGTGAATGGGTTAGTTAGCTGAGATGATTATGTACAGTGGGCGAACAGCTGGAACAAACTTCATTAGAGAATGGTACTTGGTGACTGCAGAGGAGAGAGCAGCATGAAAAGCCATTATTAGCTATGTTGAAGTTGCTTCTTGGCAGCATTCAAGTCTCTGGACGCTGTTCTATATTCTCTAGCATTTTGTTCTCTGATTTGCTTTTTGTACCACAGCTGAATGTAGTAAAGATGGTCATGGAAGAGAGCCTTCAGAGACTACCCAAGTCTGAATGTTGTTCAGAACAGAAGAAGTTGTTGTCACAGACTTTTTGGTTCCTTTAGTAAGCATACCCCTGACAGATTTTCAACTCTGGTATTCAACTCATACACTTTCCTCTGTATGGAAGACTTGCAGGTCTCTCTAGCTAAAATAATTTCTATCATGTTGACCAGAAATGGGATTCAGCTCACAGATTGAGACACCTAAAGATAGGTGTGTATTTTGAAGTGTCTACCTGTGTCTAAGTGCATAAGCACCTGTTAGAGTCAAAGCAGATTTAGTACACTGTTCAGTCACCTAAACATAGGTGTTATCCTCTGAGATCCCCTGGGCTATCTAATATCCACTAGTGATCTGTAAATACAATGCTTATCTACAGCTCATCTTTTACCTACTGTATGAGGGCAGCTAAAATTCCCTAGGATATTGGTGACAGCAAACACCAGTGTTTAGGCTACTGGTTCTGGATCCAGGCCAATAGCCACTCACTGTAGGTAAATGTAGGTATTTTCTATAGAGTGAGCTCTGTAACTCTTTCGCCTGTAAAGTGTTCAGTAAATGACAATGAGATGTCTTAATCTGTAATATGAATCTTTTACTGGGTTTCTGATCCTTCCTGGTGGTTTAGAATGAGATTCATCAAATCTTGGCCTCAGTGATCTTACCACACACGCAAAGAGTTCAGTTGATATACTCCCATGCAGGGCTTGGAAGTACTCCTTGGTATTGCTGCCTTGGGATATCACAGTTAAGATACTGTGCCACAAAAGAATTACTACATTGCAGATATATCTACTTAGCTTCAAATCATTCCTGGAACTCTTGTCCTTGGGAAAACCTCGAGTTTGCATTCACCTTTCTTCAGATTCAACTACTACAGGCAGGTGAAGGACACTGTCACTGTCATTTCTCCACCTGTTGTTTTGAGTTTTCCCCTTCTTAGTTTCCTGTGAGCAGTTCTGGAAGAGCTCCTGCACCATATTTCACAATGCACTAAGGGAGGGAACCACTGTTATTAATGTCATTGATGTTGAAACATTTGTCAAATAGATTCTTCCTGCTTGTTGCAACTTGGCCTCACTATAATACCATTGAATCAACAAGAAATGACCCTGATTTCTTAATATGTCTCTCAGCAAATATTCTACCAATGTTCTTTGAATTATTTTAAAATAAATCTTTTAAAAGAATCAGTTAAATTGTTTGCTCATTTGGTGATTTCTTCAAAATGTTGCCCCAATAGAAAGAAACTCCATTGCAAAAACAGAACAGCCTGCACATGAGACACCTGGATATCTTACAGTTTAAATACATTTCTAGATGTGGTGGATTGACCTTGGCTGGATACCAGCTTCCCACCAAGCTGCTCTATCATTCCTGTCCTCAGCAGGACAGGGAAAGGAGAAAATAATATGGCAAAAAATCACGAGTCAAGATGAAGGGAGTTTCGTAAAACAAAAGCAAAATCCACACACAAGCAAAAGAAAATATAAGATTTATTCTCAACTTCCAATCTGCAGGTGATGTCCAACAACTTTCTGGGAAGCAGGACTTCAGTACACATAGCAGTTGCTCTGAAAGACAAATGTTGTAATAATGAATGTCCCCTCTCTTCCTCCCTTCTCTTAGTTTTTATAGCTGAGCAGACAACATACAGTATGGAATATCCCTTTGGGCAGTTTGGGTCTGCTGTCCTGGTTATGTACCCTTCCAAGATCTTGCTCACCCCCAACCTACTGATGGGGGGGGAGTGTTGGGGAGACAGCTGTGATGCTGTGCCAGCACTGCTCAGCAGTAGCCAAAATGCTGGTACGTTAACAACACCTTTCTAGCTACCAATACAAAGCACAACTCTATAAGGGCTGACATGGGAAGAATTAACCCCATCTGAGCCTGACTCCAATACACTACAATATATCTTTAACTGAGATACATCTACAGAACATAAGAACAGAGGGTTCAATTCAGTTTTCCCTGAAGCAGTAATTTAAACTCTCAGATGACTTCTGGCTCAAAATGTCCTTTTTTCCCCCACTGTCCATTAAGGGAGTCTGGGATGACCTCCTTATCTATAAACATCTACAAAGTATATGACTGAAGTTACTGGAGGGAAACTCACTTTGATTTGCATGAAGATATATAGAAAATTTGAAGCAAAGCTAACAGCTTTGTACAATTTCTCTGGGGTTTCGTATACTGTTGCTACCAAAACACTCTTTTAACTCTCCTCATGGATTTACAAAACAAAGGCCTTCCATGTCAAGGAGGGGATACAAGGTTAATAGAGTTAAAGTTAAAAAAGAAATCAAAATATTTCCTTCATATATTTATAGAATTTAAAAGTGAATACTTACTCTTCTCCCAAAGGATTTCCTAAAAGTATCACTGTCATTATCCTAAATTGATAGTTAATAAGGAATGATTTGCAGAAAACTCAGAACCTCAGAGCTCTTATGTGCTCAGAGAATGTGCCTTTTTATTTTTGTGATATGTAGTGACAGAAATTTCTGTTGTATTCTCAACATAAAACAGCACTACCACTGTCCTTCTAGAAAAATGTAAATATAAATGAAAGTGATTGATTCCCATATAATCACGTTAGCCTGTGATTAAAGCCAATGATTTCTATATTTGTCTGCATGATCTGCTCATGGATTTCCATGTAAGAATTCTGAAAGACAAGGTGGCCCTGTGGTGCCCTATTAGGTGACTCTATAGTGGCTTTATAAGGTGACATAATATGGCCCTAATCCCTATCTGGGAAGTTTTGAATAACGCAGGATCAAAGTGGTTTAATATAAACATACATACTCACATAAACATACAGGTACCTGCAAAATTTGTTGGCTGAGATATGATATATTCTCTTCTTTTATTAATTCAAGAAGTGTCAAAAAACAAAACAAACCCACAGGAACAAAACCAAAAGAGATTGGTTATATTTATTATAGCATTGGTTTTATTTGTGTGGAGCTCCAATCTACTATAAAAAAGCATGTTGACAGACTATATGGAATGTGGTTGTTGAGGTGAAAGCTGAAAACCCTGATTATGGATGTTAAGATGTGTGGTAATAAAATTTATAAATTGGCAGGATGATCATGAGGTCAGATGTAACTGGATTTGGTAGGATTCACATATTACTTAAGAAATTATATGGAACTGGAATATTCCATGTGGTCCACAAGACAACCAAAACGTTATTCCTTTCCATTGAATAGTTTTGACATTTTATTGTCATGCATACCACTAAAACCTACGATATAAGGATGTAAATTCAATCAGGCTGAAATCCCCCTCATCTCCAAAATGCACACTGCTCAGTTTTAAATAGGTTGACTCATGTTTCAAAGACACAATGAAAATGTCTCTTCACCATGGGTGGTCTTTCAGGGCCGTGGGTGAGAGTCATTTCATTAAAATGTATACCTCTAAAACCGAGCTGATTTCCACAGACTCCTTGTATAGTCACTGAGACATATCCAGCACAGGCAGTAGCATTAGCTCAACCTAAGTTATGTATCTCAAAGCATCAGATGAATTCTGTCCTATTTCTCTATATTTTTTATCAGGAAGGAGGGGGGGTGAGCAAGGGAAAGGAAGGTAGAGATTTGAGACAAACACAGAGCATAAAAAATTTCAGCCCAAACAGTAAAAGTTTGGCAAAACCACACTCAGCTGGTTAGTAGCATCTTATATTAGGCAGTAAAATAAGGTCAAACAACGTGAAGTGTTCAGTAACGGGAGTTTTTTCTTGTCGCTCCAATCTCCTCTCTTTACTTTCCTCACATATCAAGTCTCAGTTCTGTTTAGGTCTGCATTTGCACCCACCTTGATTGTAATATGCAATTTAAGATCAGCAAAAACGACACTGAAGAAACAGTGGTTTGAGAAGCAGGTGGACTAGTCGTGGAAAGAAAAGATTAGGTTACTTGCTGGAAAAAAAACCAAAACAAACCCAATCAAATCTGTGGCCTTAAAATGCTGGTATGATTCTATCAATCAGGATGATCATCATGTGCCTTTTGTGGACTCTGGGTATGAAACTTTGACACATTGAAAACTCATTGGGTTAAAGCATTTTGGCCAAAGGTTTCAAAATTTCACCACAGTGTATAATAGGTCAGTTCACCAGTTCTCTCTGTGGAGAGCATTTATTCTAAGCTCTTAAGAAAGTACACTAACATTGCTGTAGGCAGGCACAGCCTCACGTTTGTTTCTCACAGAAACACAACACCTGCCTGTTCTAGTCAACACCTGACAAAAAAGTTTTAAAGACAAAAGCAACCTAAGAAAGAGAAAGCTTTATTGATCTCCAGCACTGGGAGATCCACATCAGCAGTCTCCCAAGGATGCAATTTATTAAGACGAGAAATAAAGATGCCCCAAAGCCCTCATTTCTGCAGGCTGCATTATTGATGACCCTCGTGCCTGCAGATGGCAGAGAGCTACATACAAGTAGCTTCATGGGTTTTCTCATCCCCAGTGAGGTAGAGAATTAAAGGTGGCCCAGGACAACAAAGTAAAGGAGTGACCACCAGTGGTATGTGCGAGTCAGCTAGCAAAACACAGGCCAGAGTTCAATGGTTCATCTGTACATTGGCTAATAGCCTGATAACCTCTGAGATTTCCTTGCCTTTAAACATGAAAGCAATCATAGGAGCTAGGTAGTTGTAGCACAGAATAACTTTGAGTTACATTTATTTTCTGGCTCAGCCCAGTCTGATGAACTGGCATCTCAAAGTCTTTTGTTGCTGTCCCCTAGGAGTGTGTTCTGCAGCATTTCACTTGACGCACCAGGCAAAAAAAACCCACCAAAAATAAAAAATCTTTCACATACACTAGAAAAGGTGACTTCACTTTTTGTAGTATTTCTTTCATCATGCCCCAGAGTTCACTTTCTCCCTAGACTTTGATGCCAGCTGGAGTAAATGAAGCATGGGATGAGTTTGCATGTTGTTCTGAAATGTGCAACTCACTGGGGAGACAAGGGTAGGGACACATAAGGGAAAGGAAGAGAATGATCCTCTCGGCAAACAAAATGAAATAACCTGATAACCTGAGGTCAACACAGTGTGGGACTGTTTTGGCCAAGCGGAATAAATTTTGTGATGGAGTCTGGATAGGATGGTACACAGTCACTGTGCAGTGGAATAGAGGACTTCCCAGGGCACAGCTTGGGTGCCATTAGACATACCCGAAGAACTGGATATTTTATTGAGGACTGCCTTATTCAGAAACAGCATGAAATGAGAACTCTGTGTGAGGCAGAGAATAATTTTTCCAATAATATTTTGCACATTTTGGGTGTGTGCATGTCTTCCACTTAGAACAAACAAAAATTTTGTGACATGGATTTAGATGTCTTTTGGATTGTTTAATTTCATCCAGCATTGCTTGGCTCTAGTTGGTCACAAAACTTTCCTTGATGGACAATAATCACAGGTTTTACAGAAATAATTCTGACTCATGTTCTGCATTGTATTCTGTGTTTTCTTCAAGCCAGTAATGAAAATAATCATAATATCCTAAAAAATAATGCAGGATTACATTAAAACAACTCTGCCAAAAAAACCCCAAAACAACAAGAAACAAATCAACCCAGGACATTAGGACTTACAAATCATAAATATGTCAGTGAATACACCCTAAGTACAGTAATACGTTACTCAGTGTCAGCCTTCTGCTCTAATCCAAAAGGCCAGCATCCTCCTTGTGTTCCAAAACAGATCACCATGTCTCTAAAATGGAAATTATTTTTTTCCCTCTGCCTTTTTAATCTGTTTTCCAAAGCAAACTAAACATCCCACTTTGGTCACACATTCCAAGGTATCCTGGTAGCAATCTCAGTCTTTCAGGATTGTTTTACCTACAAAGAAATAAACACTGTTGTTCAAGATATAATGCATATTTGTGCTAGGGTTACCACTCCCATTTTGCATATCAAGGAAACCGTAAAGCAAACAAAAGCCCCATATTTCTGAAGACAAAAACAGCAACTTCTGCTATAAGTGACTTGAGGGTAGTCAGTATTTCATGTTGATAGCATCAGTACGAGGATTAATTTAGCTCTGAGTATCAGCTCTATCTGCTCTGATCACCGATGTAGGGAATAACACAAAATTCTCTATTATTCTTTCAAACTGTTTTCCTTTTAAAATATTTTCAAGCAAGTTAATAAAACTTGTTTGCATTAGCTGAAAGGTAGTTGAGGTTTCTCCATGAAAACATGTGAATTCTTTCCTTTTGCTGACCCTCAGTAGAAATAAGATGCCCAGCGTTGCATCTAAATCCCATGGGAGTGCCTCGAACTACTGCCAGCTCTTGTCACCTGCATTAGGCTGTGGACATCTCTCTCTCCAGCTGTAGTTATGCTGAAAAGAACATTACTTCCAGTCAGTTTAGAGACACTAATCCGTGTTGCACTACCCCAGATGTGCCCATTGAGCTGAACATACAGCATTGCCTAACCCAATTTACTCCAAATAAATTAGGTTAGCTCAAATAATAAGGCTTTGCTAACCAAGGTCAATGTGATACAATCAGGTTAGGGAGAGCTCTCACAAGCAACTCAGCTGGCAGATTCGAGACGTGTTGACAAGGTGGTGGAGTTGGCTGGAGGTGGTGGTGTCTTCAGATGGCTACAGGACTTCACAGAGGTTGCACAGACTTCAGACTACTGAACTCAGAAATCCAAGGTCTTCCTATGACATGGCTATTGGGTTTTTTTAACTTTTTCTTGTCTGCACTATTCCTCACTCTTGATGCTCCTAATTTTAACTATCAACTGGTAGATTAACTCCACCACTCTTGACAGAGCAGGTGAAAATTAATCTTAGTAATGATTATATTCTAATTTTGTGATGAGAAATATTTTTCAGTAAGAAAATATGCAGAAAATTCTCCTGCTATTTCATCTGCCATTTAATCGATGTATTCTTATCATGCACAGTAAATGGTGCATTGTTAGTTTAATTTGTTAAACTCTTATTGTGGCTCGTTTTTCATTCCACTTACTTCCCCCTTCCTCAATACATAAACAACATATCATTTTGCATCCCATGTGGGATTTCTCTGATTTAACCTAGTAAATCTTTTAATTCCTAATTTGGTATTCTGCTCTAATACATTCACCCACAAAAGAACCCAGAAGGCTGAAGCTAAGAAAAATCACTTCCATTTTCTTAAATACTACCGAGTGGTTTAATGTAAAATGCACATGGGTCGCACTGTTTGTGATCTCAGATTTTATGATCCATGCATTTCAGACCTGAGTCAATCCCGATCAGCATTTTAATGAAAGGATAAAGATTCTGGGCTGGAACCACTTAACAGTGGTGAGTTACTGAAAAAGCATAGTTGCATAAAAGCAAGAAATAGTTCACTAGAGAGATTGAAATTTGGCTCCAAACCAATGGCGAGAAATGTAGATATCAGCACAAGGAGTCCAAAGCAGGACATTGAGTTTCATTAGCTTTGCTGCTAAGTTATCAGGGATTTCCATTTAAATTCATGGTTCAAATAAAAGTGTTAAAATAGCAAACAGGTAATCTATATTTTAATAAATAATATCTTCGTTTGTCATTTACAATTCTAGCATTTTTTTTTTTACCAAAAAAAAGGTTTATGATAACTGATTTGGGATGTAAGTTTTGGAAGTTCTTTTTGGAAACTGGGGAAGATATTTAAAAAAGACTTTAAGTGGATGCATATTTTAATTACTATTTGAAATCCATTGTACTATATTAGACCACACCAGATGATGTATTCTAATTTACTTTATAACAATTCATAATTTAATCTTTATTTACTGTGTCACATTTGAATGGAAATTAGAAACACATATGGAAATGCACACACACACAATGCTTTATGCCCCATGGCCCTGACTGTAGAAGGAAAAATAAAGTTCCTCATGCCACTGAATTTTATTTATAATTATGTGACGTCCTGAACAAAAAAAATAACGTGGTGTTAGTGAGCTGACTGTACTACTCCTGGTCACCAAAGCTTGATTTCTTTCCAGTTAATTATTAGCAATTAAATTATGAGCAGCGATATTTTAAACACTTTCTACTGTTAATAGAGCCAGACACCTCCATTGCATGAATCATATTTTGACTTCGGTCAGTCTTTGCAGATGTCTAGGTCTCTTCTTCGGTTAAATAGGAAGCTTATACTGACTGCAGTCCTAACTCAGACATGATAATAGAGTTTGCTCTTTGGTACCATCTTTAGGGTTTCACTTCTTAGGACTTTCTTCAGTGATAGTCCGTAAGTACTTTCACTTTTTTCCTTGTTACACCTTAGTTTCACTAGCATCTTATGACCTCTGAAATATCTCCCAGCTTCCAAACTACATATTTTTGTGTCAGTTTCAGACAGTCTTGTTTTTGTGGAAATGAAAAATAAATTCCCTTGACTGTGCTCAGAGTCTTTAATTGTCAGGAGGCAGAGTGGGTGTTCATCCTACAGGGTTTCTTCAGCAAACACTAAACTAAAAATTTAGTCTTATTGTTAGAGCAGTCCCGTTCTGCAACTAATTTTTCCCCCCCAAATTAGGTTACATAATTTGTTTTCCAAATCTATTGTGTATAGATGCAAATATGGAAATTGCTGGTTTATGTTGAGGTTTGTTTCTTAAATACAATTTTCTGGTGGGGTTTTTTTTCTATTTTACTTTCATACTCTTCCCTCTTACAATCCTAGTTTTGAAGAGTACCTTCCTGTTGGAGCTGGATAGTCTGTAAGGTGTTTCTACCCTATATGGCCCACAGCACTCACATTGCAAAGGTAACCTCCCAGTTTTCTATCATTTACAAGACACATTAAGAATCCTGTAAGATCTCTTCTTTCAACTCCCACTATGTCTGTGGATTTGAAAATGCTAACAGCATTAGGATGGACAGATCCTGTTATAAACAGGAATTCTTATGTGCCAGTATGAACTACAAAAGAGAAGAGAACAAAAAATATTCCCTTTCTGCAGGGAAGTGTCAGTTGTACTTTGACTTCTGAACATATCTAAACCACTAAAAACAGACATGTAGAAAATACTGTAAAATTGTTCTTGTTGTTATTGTCACTAAGGAAACAAGTTCCTAGGAATCTGCAAGTTGACTATACAGACTCTCTGATGTGCAGCCAACTCTCTCTTCCAACACACTTTCCAACCCTCTGGAGAATCACGTCTGCCCACCCCAGGAGATCTCTCCTGCTCTATCTCAGCTGAATCTTTGCTTCATGTGGAGACTGAACTCCGATGCTCCAGAAAAGCCATAGTCCAGACTTGCCACAGCTTGAGATATCAAAGCATAAACTCATGACTAAGCCAAAAGATTTTGCCTTAAGATACTCCCCTCTGCAGTCTTAACAGCACTGCCAGGAGACCTAGAATAGCACAGGAGCTAGGGAATGTGGGAGGCACAAGACACAAATTTTTCTGTCTGTTCACTTGCGGTGTTGTTTTCAACTATACTCCACCTCCCCTCACCCCTGCAATGATTTAGATGTATGCTTTTATTGCATTGCAGCAAACGGTATGTGTAGGTTGTTTAACCATTCAGCTCTTCAGATAGAGTGGCCTTCTGCAAACTGACTATTGGGAATGATGTATGAACTTTGATAATCTCTTTTATTGTGTCCAGGCATTGTAATTAAGAATCGTAGTTGACCTGTTGTATGTTTCTTGTGGAAACACATTCAACATGCCATGCAAATAATTTAATATTAACTTAATAGCAGTTTAGTGATCAAATACCAGAGGTTCAGGTTGTTCTCTGGTGGTCTTTAATTTCTTAGCATTGACACAGCCAATGTATTCCACAGTCACAGAGTCCTTTGTATCCCAAAGAACTCGATAACAGCATATTCTGCTGAAATACGCTCGAACAGGAGCATCCATGCAGATATTCCTGTCACCAGTTCTGCTGCAGACTGAGAAGCAAATAGTGGCTGAATTCATTGAAAAGAGGCATAGCTAATAACAGGCAGCAACTAAGAAACATAATTATTTGGGGTTTTTATCACTAGGTACTCAGGTGAGACTTACAGACAATGGGCCAAATGGAGTACATGGAAAGACTCCACCAATATGAAATAATTTCAGGGCACTTGAGCTTTGCAAATACTTCCTCGTTACCACTGACAGGTGTCCATGTCAGATGCTACTTTCTAAGGTTCCTTGGCAGTGTCAGAAGGGCTTATGTACAGTTACATCCAAGAACCAGAACATCTCCCCAGAGACAAGCTTACTTCTGGTGTGTCCCTAGCTGCTTGCAGTCTCTATTTTGCTTCCCCTTGTGTAAGAGCATAATCTGGCTCTCCTTTGTGTAGCTTCTAGACCAAAACCAGCTGTTCTGTCCAAGTAAACAGCTGGACCACAGTGAATCCATCTGTCTATGGCAACAATTCAATAACCACTGATCAATCCTCTACCAAGGTAAAAATCTACCTGTCCAGCCAGCCAGGAGTCTTTGTTTTTATGTTAAGTTCGTCACCAACCTTTGCATCAGAAGTGTTTTGTCAGCTATTTGTTTCTGAATAAGGAGCATAAGGAAGCGAACTGAGAAACACCAACCACCAACAATAGTTACATAGCAGGGGCAAGGAAAAGAAATGAACTTCAGTGTTACAACTACATTGCTAAATGTAGTTTATGTCCTGGAAGGGTCCAGCACCCTTCCTTGGCCTTGAAGTCAAGTAACACGTCATCAGTTTTACCCACTCTGCAAATTAGAACAGCCTCATCCAAACTTCCTATGAGAACAGTCTCTGGGCCATGATTTTCCCTGAGCATTGTTTCTAATGGTGCTGCTGGCCTTTATTTGTTAAATATCTTATTTATTAGATGTTGAGTAGAGATCAGATTCTCCTGGGTTACTGCAGATTCTTCCTGGTTTTCTCCCATTACAGCAGTGTAAAGGATTACCTGTCTTCCTAACCATTACCAGTCTAACTGGTATTCATGCCATTGCTGAGTCACGCAAATGCACCATTGCTGAACAGATCTTACTGAAAGCAGGTTGTTCAACATCAAAGAAGCTTTATTCTTCCTTTGTTTATACTTCTGCTATTCTCAGGACTGTCCCTACTCAACACAGATTCTTCAGAGCTAAACTGGTTTTCTGCTCTATTAGCTCACTGTTTACCAAGATGAACAGCACGTTGTCCCAGAGCAAGGCAAGCTCATGTGCCGCTGAGATGAATTGTTCATTTTCTGTTCACTATGGTGGGAGCTGAGGGAAACTAGCTTGGATATAGATGTTTCACTTTTAGACAGCTAAATTTATGTGACATGAATTCCATCCCTGGTGTTGCAAAAACATGTGCTGTGGAAAGTCCAAATACTGTCCAAATATTATGAGTTCATTAACCATACGATCGGATACAGCTGGGCGAACTTAGGCTGTTCAAGGAGCAATAGAAAACGAGGACAATAGGAAATGTTTGTGTAAAAAAAGGACACTCTGAAACTTGCTAGCGCTTATGAAGTGACAACCTTATTTCTCAGTGTAGAAATGAAACTGTTAAAAAAAAAAAAAAAGAAAAAGAGGTTTTTCATTTCCCTAAGGACAGAAGAGACAGTGTTGTAGTCACTGGCCTGTTCTGGGATACATTTCACTGAGAACTGAACAATATGCACTTGAGGAAACACAAAAGTAAGGGTATCATTTTCCTACCTATCAAGGAATCAGGAAACATATAATATCTGTTCTTTTTTTGCTCAGGATGGGCTGAACTTTGGCCCATGAAAGCTTTCTATGTTGTTTAAACGTGTGGAGGACACCAATGGATATTCACCTGGGACATTACCTTGGTTTGCCATGTCAAAGTGCCCAATGAAGTACAAGTTGTTATAGTCAGAATGGCTCTGCTGTTTGCATTGGAAAATAACAAAGAATTATACATATAAGGCAAAGAAGGACTATTTGGTTATCCTCTCTGAACACCTTGTAATTTTTCCACACTTCCAAGCATCCTTCTGTCAATGCCCAGACTATATCAGACTGTTTAATGCACACCATCACATATCAATTCATCCAGCATCAGGCAATTGCTTATTGTATTTACCACCTTCCAAAGCAACAGATAATTCCCTTTCATGGCTTATTTTATTACTTTACCTCTGTCCAGAGACAATATGAGGATGGTGGGTTGTTGCTGAAGTTCAGAAACTGAGTCTTACCCATGGGTCCATCACTAGCTTCAGGGCCTCTCCTCTGGAATTTGCACATATTAAATAGTGGAATGCCTTGTTAAACATACCCCTGGAATTTCCTCACAGCTGAGAGCATGCAGTGCCTTTCATAGAGACTAGTTTGGGTCTGGGGAGAAGCAATAGCTTCATAATAACAGCTTTATCTCAAGACAATCAGTTTAGCACATCAACAATGCTAATTAAGGATGTTAAGGGTGGCATCACACTCCAATAAATATATTATTTTGAGTTAAGGAGTTGGCTTGAAGGTACTGTACACGTGCTGCACTTAGGATGAATTTTAGATAAAATGGGAATAAAGGGCTCTACTCCAGAGCTGCATTTTTCTGCTCTTACTCTTTCCTCTGGCTGTGATAGATGTCTGACCAACAGTGATGTTGTTAAGCGGAGTTATAGCCAGCTAGATGAGTTCAAAGCAGAGACCGATGACAATGTTGATGGATCGGTAAGTGTCCTTACGAGCTTCTATATAAACAGTAGTTATAGCTAAAGCTGGGTCAGGAAAGGCAGACAACCAGTCAAGGAGAGCAAATTAATCAAGTAGCTCCTGTAAAACTTTGATATGCAAGATAGAGAACACATTTTACTGGTTGTGCAATAATAATTTTGAAGAACCTTAACAAGCAGCTCTCAGAGCCCTGCTAGAATGGAACAGCATGTATCTACCTTTATGAACCTATATTAGTTGCATATTAGCTACGAAGTATTACATACATCACAAATTCTTCAAAAAGGTAATTAACCTGTCTGTGAAGATAAAAACTTCTCATATGATTTTTTGCTTTCCCTACTAATGCTTCTTAAATGCACAGTAGTTTATAAATATTTCCCCGCAACTGAATATCCATTGTCTTTGGCTAAGGGAGTCATGCCATTTCACCAGGTCTCTGGGGAAGTGAACAACGTAAGGGCACAATAAATCTGATGGATAATACAATAGGGAAAATAATGCAAATCAATGCAAGAATTGCTGGATTAATTGTATGGGTGATGTTATATGGGAAATCTGCCAAGAATAGCAATCTTGTGCACAGGGAGTTGTGAATTTTTTTCCATAGTCTTTGCTTTCATAAGTCTGTAGCTGCTGTATTTGCAAAGACAAGCTAGAAAATCTTGACCTGCAGATGAATGATCCACTCTTGTCTATCTGAATTTTCAGACAGCCTGAAGCAACAGTTCCAAGAAACAGTCTTACAAAGTCATTATAATGTCAGAATACACAGATATCCAGAACAAGACTTTAGATGTCAGTAACCTTCAATGCTTTACCAAACTTTTATGAAAGAAGTTTTTCCTACTGCAGAAGCATTACTATATCATGAAAATTTTAATTGCTTATAAAAGTCAGGCATTTTAACTGGAATTTGCTTAAAAAATTAAGTATAGATTAGTTTTATACATGATTTCCCAGAAGGGCATAAACTTTCAAAGCTCAAGAAAGGCTAGGCTTTATGATCACGTGTATGAATGGATGGGATATAGTGGTTTTGGATTTTCAAAAAGCTTTTGATAACATGCTACTGAAGAAAGATTCTACCTTGAAGGAAAGCAGGCATCAGCTAAGATCAGAAGAGCTGTGTGGCTCAGGCATGAATGATTTACCTTAATTTAACAGGTTTTCACACATCTCCTGGACTATGGTAACTTGTTGTGTGTGCTCTTGGCCTACAGTGAATGCAGGGCAATGAAATTCAGCTTACCAACAATGAAAGAGTACCAAAATGAAATTATACTGCCTTGAATTTGACCTGAGCCAGGTGGGACATATACACTTACTGCATATCAGCTGAGACATAACAACTTTGTAAGCTGTAAAAATTTTACTGTATGAGTCCTAAACAAAGAGAAAACAAAGCAGCAGGACTATATGTGTCTTTCTCAAATTTAATAGTGAGTGCCACAAGGAGCTATGCTAGCCTCAGTCGCTGTAAGGTCTGAAAGTGAATAAAATGTTAGCAAAATTTGCAGATGATAGATGATCAAGAAATGAATCAGATCTTCAGAGATTTTAAATTCGGGTATCTTTCTTGAATTGGTTGAGTGATACATTAAAATTTGTTCTAGAATAGTTTTAGGAGGTTCTTTTAAATGTTAGAAAAATTCTATAAAGCTAGAGGACTAGGAAATACAAGACCTGTCAGGTTATACAGAAATGATAAGGAGTGTACTTTGTAAGGACAAATTATAATACTCTTACAACTTCAGGGAATTTCAATTTAATTGAAACCACTCAAAGGAAAAGAAAAAACACCTCCACCAAAATCAGGGACAGCTGAAGTAAAACACTCATGGAAGTTATTAAGCTGTGTTAATAAAAGGAATAAAGATATTACTGAAAGTAAGAAAAGGCTGTGACATAGATGGAAGTCAGTACTCTGTTTTGCTTACCGGTAGTGCTTTAGTGTCTTAAACTTTGGGATGGAATTTTTTTTTGTTTGTCTTTTTCAGTCTGAGTAAGCAGAAGAAAAAAATGATAGATTCTTTCGTGGCAGTAACTCACTTTGTCCAAAATCAGGCATACAGCATTAAGGTATAGAAATTCCTCCTTGAGGATACTTACCTCTTCTCCACTGACTGTAAGAGAGCCTGGTTAGACTGGGCTGAACTATAAAGGTTGAACATTCGAATGTGACCAATGCCGTTTAATGTTTTCATAGATGACTAAGATAATGAGGCAGAGTGCACCTTCAGAAAGTTTGGAGACTACACAGATTTGGGAGTAGTGATTGATAGATCATGTGTTTGGTTGTGCTGTTATTCAGAGGGAACTGGACAGGCTGAAGAAAAAGGGCAGAGAGGAACCTTATCAAGTTCAAGAAAGAGAAATGCAAAGTCCTGCACTCAGAGAAGAATAACTCTATGCATCAGGACAGGCCGGGGATCAGCTAGCTGGGAAACAGTTTTGTAGAGAAGACCTAAAGTTCCTGGTGGACATGAAGCTGATCCTGAGCCAGCAATATGCCCTCGTGGCAAAGAATGCCAATAGCATCATCAGCTGCATGAGGAAAAGTATTGGCAGCATGTCAAGGGAGGTGATGCTTTCTCTCTCTTAGCCTTGGTGAGACACATCTGGAGTGCTGGGTCAAGTGCTGGGCTGCTGACTACAAAAGAGACATGAACACACTGCAGTCAGTCCTGTGAAGAGCCACAAAGGTGTTTAAGGAATTAGGTGGAGAAACAGAGCTGGGGTCGTTTAGCTTAGAGAAGAGAAGATTCAGGGAGTTCTTGTCAATGTGTAGAAATATCTGGTGGGAGGGTGTAAAGGAGATGGAGCCAGGCTCTTCTCAGTGTTGGCCAGTAACAGGACAAGAGGCAACAAGCGCAAATAGAACTATAGGAATTTCAACTTAAAGATGAGAAAACACTTTGTTATTGTTAGAATGGTCAAGTACTGGAACAGGTTTTACATGGAACTTGTGGAATCTCAATACTTGGAGATAATCAGAAGCTGATTGGAAATGGGTTTTGAATAACCTGTTACCTGCTCTAGCTGACCCTGCTTTGAACAGGGGAGTTGGACTAGACAGTCTCCATAGGTCTCTGCCAACCGCCCCATTCTGTGAATTCCCCTTATCAGTTATTTCTTCTTCTTGCAAAACTGATTTCTTTTCTACGCAAGTCCTTGTGGAAATCAATGAAACTGGTAATCCTCATTCATGTAGAAACATTTGAACATCCAGATTCTCATTTGCACACGAGAGTCACAGCATCTGCAATTTACCTTTTCCTGGTTTTGTAATCATGCCTTTATCTTAGTTTTTAAAAAGGGAGCTCTAGTAAAATTCATAGGTTCTTCTGCATGCAAGACAAAATCCAAAACCAAAAACCATTCTTCCCAATAGAAAATGGTCCAAGTATTGCTGACAGACTTACTTGTTTATTCTTTAACATTGAAATGTCTAAGCCAGGCAGCAAGTTGAATATATTTCTTTCATCTATTTCCATGCAAAATTACTACTAACATTGAATCAGATCCTTTTTTTAAATTTTGATTCCTAAAGTCAAACCCAACAATTTTCCTGGACTGTTAGAAAGCTGGGTATTAGAGGAGACTGCCTGATTGCATCTGTCATTAATGGGCATTTTTCAGCATGATCCCCACATCAGTTCAATATTAGAACGATGCCTGGATGTCCTACAGACTGCATCCTTCATTGTGGACAATCATGGGACAAAATCCAGGTTGCTGGTTGCCAGCTCTTTCATCCAAAGGTGTGGTGTTTCTGCCCGAAGCCCTCAAGACATCCATGTGTAGCTGAAAAGGGCTGACTTGTCCCTTGTAGCAGTAATTCTTTTCTGAAAAACCACCTCTTAGACCTCCTGATGTAATTACCCTTCAAATCCTGTTTTATCGTTGGCAACAGACATGGTGAGTGGAAACAAGGACACTAAGGTTTTTTCCAGTTAAGCATGCAAGGAAATAAAAATAAGTAAATGTCTTCTTGATTTTTAAAAGAAAGATAGGGACAGAATTTCATCTGCTGTGAACCATGCAAACACTTAATTTCAGTGAATTTGCAAAGATTAATGCAAGTAAATGAAAACAACCCAAAATATTTAAACTCCAAGAAATAATAAGTGGTATATTCATGATTGTAGGAAGTCCATGAGGTGGTTCTTTTGTTTGCCTTAATAGGACTGCTCTTTACAAACTACTGTCTATGGGAAACTAGAGCTCTTGCTGTCTGGTATTCAGTTAAATTTTCTTTTAATTTTTCTTCTACCTTAAATATTTCAGCATCAACTTACATACACCCTAAACAGTCTAATTCCTTCTCAAACCTTTGTGCTACTTTGCTATTTTGGGTTTCATATTGCTGATCCATATACTTCAGAATAGACTGGAGGTGGGATTATTCTGTGCAAATTTAGATATCCACTATGTAGATGTCAACATATGAGCTAGTTGTTAAGAATTCCTTTACACTCATGGGAAAGAAGTAGAAAGTTTAAAGTAGATTGTTACAATAGGTCAGAAAAATTGCTTTCTTCATATGTCTACTTATCTCTGTTGACTACATAACAAGAAACTTGACAATGAGCTCATATGTGAGTATGCATCTTCTAGATTTCTAAAATTAGGTGACATGTCCTAGGTCACTGAAGGGTTTCTTCCCCAACTCTGCTTATTTCTTACTAGAAAGAAATGCTCAGTTGAAATGAGGAAGGTTCACCATGCCCTTTAACATAAATTATGAAGCTGGTGTACTACGTTTGGGAAGTTTTGGGAGAGAAATAATAAAATGCACTTGATTTCACACCTTGTATTGAGAGATTAAAGAAAATCCGTAATCAATTACACGATTACCTGTTCATATATAAGACCATGTCCATCTAGTGAACTCTGTGCCATTAACCACTGTGGAGTTCCCTTCCCTGGCGAAAACTTGGAAATACCAAGGGAGCAGTCTGTGAGCCAGGCTGAATGGTGATGGCTGGAATATTCTCCTCAGCACCTTCTTTTGTTTTCGCATCCCATCATCCTCCATGTATGCTTATTCTGCATAAGGAAATATTCTTCATGTCACTAGGAAGTACTGAGAAACTATGCATGGAGTGGGTGACTTTGCAATGTAGAGTATTTAGTCTGCAAAAGCTCAATTGATACTGCATGTTGTCAGAAGCTTTCAGATTTCCACACTTGTGTAGTAGCTTGGTTATGGTACAGGAGAAGGATGTGGTGGGCAGCCCTGACTAGACACTAAATTAAGATTAATTAAGTAATGAACTCACATTTGATCACCACTGGTCTAAGACATTGTGGGTCAGCTTTGAAATTTATTGTTTTCCTCTTAATCCATTGACACATATCCCAGAAGACCATAACAAGGAGGCCTGCAGTTTAAATTGTTTCTCTCTTTTGGGTGAGATCTCAGTAACAGCTCATAACTGCCCCATAAAATGACTGAAAACCCTCTTTCATTCATCCTACATGGGTACACTCTGTCTGAGATGCTGTATAACAATTCCACATAATGTGGTGAGGTGTGATTCTTTTAAGCACTGATTCTTTGATGCCTCCCTAGGACCAGGCACATCCTACTTCACAAGGACTGTCTGTCTCATTTTGTCAGTTACTGACATCATATTGTGCACTTGGCATTTATGGGTTTCTCATGGTGCAGTCCTCCTCACCAGCCTTTAGGCATCTGTAACTTAGTTCACATATCAGCTAAGCACTCCTGCGTCCCTTTTTAGACAGGGGAAAGAAATGGGCACTGCAGCAGAACATGTTTTGCCAGAGCTTTTCCAACCTGCCCTATGATTCACCACTAAATAGCACAAAGAATCTGCTGTAGCACTGAAAGTGTCTACAGTGGGCAAATGAATACACCTTCATAGATGATGAATTTATTTTGTAAGTCTTCAGCTGACAAAAAATGGGGGTTTGGGGCTTTTGTGTCATTTTGTTTTGGTTTGGTTTGGTTTTTTGTTTGTTTGTTTGTTTTGTTTTCCTGTATTTCAGCCATGCTTGAAATAATCCCCTGAAGCCCATTCCATTTTAGTAACAATCAGCTAATTTTCAGATTCTCAAACACTTTAACAGTTTCACCAGAGATAGTTGAAGATTTGTTCATATTTAGAAACCGTATATCCATAAGTGAAAGGCGAAACCCCCATGCTATTGGCTAGTCTTACTTCAATTTTAATTACAGTAGCAGATGCAGATAAAACAACAACATGAAACACCAGTATCTCTAATTTAGTAATGAGCTTACAGGATTTGGCTTCCAGTGTCATCAGAAGACAATATGATAATTCAAGCTTCCTGTCCAAATCCTATATTCATATATTTATTTATTTTCCCAGTACTGAAAGGAAGTGGAAATGCTTTATCAACGTTTTCTGCATTTATAAAAGATATTTTTCCTAGTAAAACATAGATGATAGTGCCTGTTTCTGAGATAACTAGCCTTTTATTGGTAATAGGTGGACTCTGCACCTATGTATATCACACGTGCTAAAGCTGCTGCACAATATATACAGGTGCTGCTGCAGGTCTGGGGCATAAGTTCACAGAACTGGTAGTTGTTATTACCTAATAAATGCTTGAGTCTCTGAGGATGATATGAAGGCCGCAGCCCAGTTTTTTATGCAGGTTTCCATGACTACCTTGAAGGCAAAAATGAAGTTGATTCTTTTACTTTCTCTGTGAAATAAGAAAGAAAGGCAATGAAATGTTTTGCAGAGGGTTTTGTCATCTCTTCAGAAGTTCCTTTAAAACTAAGATAAACCAGAAAACATCTACTCACCCCTTTTCAAACCTAGTGAATGCCAGGTTAAAGCAAAATGGGCTCTTCAGTTACTGGAAAGAGTGTATTCTAAAGGTTACCACTTTCCTATAGGGTATCTGTCCATCTGTTTAGTCAGGCATCTCCCATCCTTTCGTCGGACTTAAATCGTATTTTTGATGCATTAAAGTGGCAGAATCCAAGGACAGAATTCAATCTCCACAACACTCTCTGGCCTTTCTGGACTGGCCTGAACGTAGGAGTGCAAATGATCAAGAAGTAATTTCAAATCCAATGTCTGCTAATGCATCTGTCTGGTTTTCTCTTGCTTCTGTTAATGGAGTGACCTTCTTTTTCCAACCCCTCACTGCTGAATGTCACCACGGATGTTTGCTGTGCTCCTCAGCTGAGATCTTATCAGTCCCTCATTATTTGATAAACCATCAGAAATAGGATTAAGTAATTAAATTCAGTACC
Source organism: Rhynochetos jubatus (assembly GCA_027574665.1). Lineage (NCBI taxonomy): Eukaryota > Metazoa > Chordata > Aves > Eurypygiformes > Rhynochetidae > Rhynochetos > Rhynochetos jubatus. Next base: position 4,394,017 of record CM050653.1, on the reverse strand, counting down.
AGAGCAGAGCAAGAGTGAGTGATTGAGTGAGGATGGAAGAAAGCAGATCAGTTTAGAGGGAATTTTATGAATCATTGTTCTTCATTTAGTCAGGGTCAGGATAGAGAAGACAAAAATTTAGAGACAGTTTAATTTTCCTATTTTATTTCTTAATTGAAAGACTCTCTCCTTTCTAAATGCTGATGTCTTGGTGGTATGTTAAAGGCAGGATAAAAATGGAGTGTCCCCTGATCGTAAAAGTTCTTTTACATTTGCTTTTGTCGTTCCCTTATTTACTTTCTGTCTTCAATCTGCTTTATTTTAATTTTTTCTCCTTTGTTATATTTTCTGACACTCCCTCTAATATACCCTTGCTTTATTCTTACTCTAATTGTTTGTGTGTCCTGTATCCCTGATTTGTTATTATCTATAATCCTTACGTGTTCTTCTCTCTAACATTTACTTACCTGGTTAAATATTCTCGAGTTGTGAAGATGTGTGTCACTTGTGATTCTGCCCATGGAGGTGATAGTTGGTGGCGTGTAGGAAACCTACATCAGTCACAAAGATTTTTAAAAGGGCCTCAGAATTCTGGTGTTTTGTTTATGCTTGCAAATAAAACAGATGAGAGACAGTTCTCTGGCTCTGAGACAAAATGGTGTGGTACAGCTCATGCCCCTGGGGCTAAACCCTTATACCTTCCTAAGCAGGGAGGTTGTATCTAAACTACTATAGACATTGCCGAAAGACCTCTGGCTGAGCTTATCTTAGCGAAATCAGGTCTACAGGGTAGCAATAATCTGAAGGTGATCCATCTTAGGTGAGGGACAGTTGGGCAAAAAGAACAAATGAATATGAATTTGTATCTCCATGCTAAAAAACTGCCTGTAGGTAGGGCATGAAATGAGACCTCTGTCTCACCAAGGTAACAATAGCTGAAGTAGAATTGTGTTTTAAAAGGTAATGAGGATTGGATCCAGCCAAAGAATGAGACAGAGAGGTTCTCTGGAATGGAGAACCGAGGAATAATCATGACTTGGACTGAGTGGGAATTTTTAAACACTGGGTTGTTACAGGAGGTGCTAGGATAGACCTAATGCCAGGTATGCAGTTGTGCTGATATCCTGATCACCTGTCTAGCTCCTTGGCAGAGACCAAGCAATGGAAGTCACAGATATGCATGACACTGTCATCCATATAAATCAATCATGTCTTACAGAATAATGAATAGATGAATCTTTAACTGATAGCACATTCATTTGCATTTCCATTGCTGAGTTCTCAAAAAGCTATCAAATTATTAACAATTCTGGTCACAGATTTTGTTATCTGGACAAGAATTCTCTGGGAGTAAATCATCATGTCATACTGTCTCCTAAAAAGCCCCCATACAACTGTGCTTTTGAGACACTACTGGAAATCATGAAGGTCAAATCATGACTTCAGAAATGAAGCAGACAGTTAGGTCCTTTTTCTGGTTCAAAATAATCCATTCTATCCTTTCCTTTGGGTACAATTTAGGTCTTTGAAGCTACAGAACCTGTTTCAGCAGTTTCTATGATGCAAGTGACTGATCATACAGACATGTCCTTTGACTTTAAATTAAGTATCCAAGACCACCTATAATAACTGCAATCCAGACAAATGTGGTTGATCTCTAATATGTGCAACTCTCAGTTCAAGTGTTGGTTTCTCTCTTTTCTGCCCTTTTCTTTATAATTCCCTTCATGTTTTCCATATTTACAGTATTTCTTCTCTTTCACTGCAGAGATGTGAGCCTTGATGTGAAGACCTTAAGGAAAAAATCTGCAAAGATTGTGTGCTTCAGCCCTAAGAATAGTGTTAACAAACAAACTTGACTAGAGCTCAAAATTAAGAGAGAAGATGGCCATCAGTTGGAAGATTTGCTTCTTCACTCTCATATTGCTTCCCATGGTAAGGAAAGATGTTTTTTATTTACATTGTACTCACATAAATACATGTTCCCAAGGCCAGCACTTGCTAAGAGTGAAGGATCTGTTGTTGACACTGACTGGTTTTTTCTGGGTGGCCCCATAGGTTATGTTAAGATATTTCCAACCTCCTTTGTTGGTGCACTGAAACTGTGATCACAGCTCATCCTGTAGAAGATCAAGTCAATTCCTTTGTTCACTGTCAGGATGAGAGATTAAAAAAAAAACAACCAAAATAAGGTTCCTGTTTAAAATCCATTGGTTTAAGATTATTTTTTCCAGCCAAGGGGGATAAAGGGATAAAATTAGAGATTCCCATCAGCTCTATGAAACCTAAGCTTTGAGATATTTCAGCCAGTGGTTTTGGATGCCTCTATTTTCAGAGGGTCAGTTTTAAGAACCCATACAAAGGGGCCTCTAAAGGTACAGGCACTCAAATTCTTTATTGCTTTTCTGAAGATCTTGGATTCTTTATGAAGATTACAGGGATTCATTTTCACCATCAGTCTTTACTTACTAATTAACATGCTACCTCAATAATCACCCAGTCTTAACGTGTCTGGGGATTGTAACTCTGTTCCTGCCCATTGTCCCCCTATGCATTATGACTGTATCTAGCCCTAGGTAACAGCCATAAGACCACTGAATAAAGCATGTTTTTCCACTTTGTAACTGTGGGGAACTGTACATAACCCTATAATAAACTCAACTTACATTTCAGCTCAGCTCGTTGTCACTTCTCAAGAAGCATTGCACAGAAGGATACTGTATCAAACAGCGCTAGTATTTAAATCCTCTATCTCATTCTTATTAATAGTCTTCTATAATTTCCATGCAAATGCTTTACAATTGCTTAATATACAGATATTCTCATGTTACCGCACTTTAACAGCCAGGTATTTTAAAACATTTTTTACATATATTTTGCTTGTATTTTAAAATAAGAACTACTTACTATGTGACCAAAGTATCTTTTACCAGAATATCTTTTAGCAGTCTTCAGAGTTTCTTATTTATGTATCGAATGTGTTACCCATCTTTTACAATACATAGCAGTCAGCATACAAGGTTCTTCTTTATTTTGGCACCAAAAATACATTCTTTCCTCTTAGGTCTTATTTAGAGATCATTTTAATTAATTATGTATCTGAAATGTAGCATTATTTGGCTAAATACTGTAGAATAGAATTGGAACTTCAGTGTACTTCTGTTCCTCCAAATAACCTAGTCTCTTACCATACAAATATCTGGTGTTTGAATTTCTTTCCAGGGCATGAATCCTCTGATTATTGCCTAGCTTTTCTGGTTAGGTAGTAAATATTAATTAATGAAGTGAATATGTTTAATTTTTATACTGTATCTCTAAAATACACTAAATTTCCTCTAAGCTAATGAGGAGGGAAAAACCTCGACATTTAACCTGGTTTAGATCCTTATGTTAATATGATATTCTTCTTGACTATAATAGGAGATTAGCTCAAATTCATATGCTGGTTTTTTGGACATGCATTAGATTATATAAACACACATTGTTGCTTCTGGTTGAGAGCCAGAAATGACAACTGTCATGTCTCAGTCTCTTAGGAGCTCCTATCTTACAGCTAAGCCTGGGACAGACTCAGTCTTTCCTCATCTTTATGTATTGGTGAGATCACCCTACACCAAGTGAAACTGGAAAGTAGATTGGTAGAGCTGCTGAGTTCCTGGGTATGCAAACATATTTTTCAGACTGAAAAAAATTTATTAAATGGTCATATTAAGGGAAAGACAAATTCCTTCTTTTTAAGTGACCATTGATCCTCAGTGTTTCAGGATTTTGGTGTTCAGCTTGAGACAGGCAAAAGGCATCTTGTTGTTTAGAGGTGGACCCTTTTAAATTAAGGGAAATAAATGTGACTGAGCATTCAGATGAATGACCTTGCTAGCAAATGTAGAAGGACCTCAAGTTTCCAATTCTTAGCATTTCAGGACATTACTGTGATCGCTGAGCTGGATAATTAGTGATCAGCTCCAGCTTTTGGAAAGAACAGCTCTCTAATGAAATACTATGAAGCAAACGAGTGCTAATAAGAACAAATATGTTTTTATATATGCTGTTTCTGCTATGTTTATGAGTTTGTTTATGGGTGCAAAGTTTTATTATAGTCTCTTGCAGGAACCCAGGTACTAAAATCAACAATTTTACACACATGAACTTGTGTACATGCACACACACTTCTTCACTCATTGAAGAGACTTATGCCCATGACAGAGATTGTACCAAAATTTGTGTATAGTATTCATTCTTTATTACCTCCCTAAAGTTTCTTTTCACAGACTGGAGCTCAGAAATGGTATAATGTTATTTATGTTTCTTCCCTTGCTGTAACTCTTCTGTAATGCTTGTGGTAACACATTTTCTTTCCACTGGGGGACACACTTTTTCTTCAAACCACCCCTAACGTGCTGTGCTGATATCCTCAATTTGCATGTGGTTTTTCAGAATTTCTACCAAGGGAATGGACGGGACTTTTACAAAATTTAGAGTAAATTTGAATGTCATCCTAGCCTCCAAGAAGTTCCTGAAAAATATCTTCTTTTACATTGCTTTCCTCCAAACACAGTGGGTACTTTTTGAGAAATCTCCAGTAATTCTCAAAGAGAGCTCCTGTTCTCAGCAGTTGGGATTGATCCCCATTTTGAGGCACTTGTCTGCATCCCTTATAGTCAGTGTGGCTGCATTAGCTCCTGAGCCTGTACACCTCCATGGATGTGTATTTTTTGGCTTCACCAATAGACAGATACATTCTATCCGCAGAAAAACCAAAGTGCCCAGACTAATGTCTGCATTTATAAACAAATCAAGGTAAAAAGATGACAGTGTATTAATGGAAAATTCTAGGTGGCTTCATGTATAGACTCAGACCAGACAACAAGAAAACAATATCCTAAGATATATTTAGAAAATGACATGTCCAATTGTAATTGTTAGACAACTGTTAGGGTGGTTAGATTTTTCATGTCTTTGACAAAGTATTCTATATTTGTCTATCACAAAGATATTCCACGACCTTATTAATCACTTGGGACTGAAGGCAGGATCTAGAAGCAGAAAATGTGCTAGGCCTGTTAGAGGAATTACTGAGCTTTATTTTCTTCCCCATTTTGAAAGCTTGCCTAGATTTAAATATCTACTGTGTTATTTTAGCTAGTTTTAACCCACTTTTTGTTAGCCAGCCCACTGTTTTTCATAGAATAATAGAATAATTTGGGTTGGAAGGGACCTTGAAGATCATCTGGTTCCAACCCCCCTGCCATGGGCAGGGACACCTTCCACACTAGATCAGGTTGCTCCAAACATCATCCAGCCTGGCCTTGGACACTTCCAGGGATGGGGCATCCACAGCTTCTCTGGACAACCTGTCCCAGTGCTTCCCCACCCTCTCGGGGAAGAATGTCTTCCTTATAGCCAATCTAAATCTACCCGCTTTCAATTTAAACCAGTTAACTCTTGTCCTGTCCTTACAGGCCGTTGCAAGAAAGTCCCTTTATGGCTTTCTTGTCCACCTGTTCAGGTACTGGAAGGTGCTATAAGGTCTCCCTGGAGCCTTCTCTTCTCCAGGGTGAAAACCCCAATCCTCTCAGCCTGTCTTCATAAGAGAGGTGTTTCATCCCCTGACTTTGTTGCCTCCTCTGGACTCGCTCCAACAGGTCCATGTCCATCTTATGCTGGGGACCCCAGAACTGGACACAATACTCCAGGTGGGGACTCATGAGACCTGAGTAGAGGTCACACTGACCTGTAGTTCTCTGAATCCACCTTCCAGCCCTTCCTGTTGATGTGCCTCACATTTTCTGGCTTCCAAATATGACATTATCACTTGGAGAAGGAAGTTATCATCAACGTGTTCAAGAAAACTCCGGGATTTCTTATGTCCTGCTATGCTGTTCCTCTAGCAGATACCAAGGTCACTCTCACTTTTCAGTCACTCTCATTCTTTTCTTTGTTTTGTCTGAACATACTTTTTCATTTGCACGTCAGTTTTCTTCATCCTATCTACTTTTTGCTTTGAATTCACTTTCAGTACCATTTTTATTGATTTCTCATTCCATTCATCTATGATAACAGTGGGCTTGGTTTTTAACTGGAAATATTAACAAAAGTAATAATAATAATATTGAGGAGATAGGATCCTAAACCATCATTCCTTCGTCTGGTTCCAAATGTACTTGAGAAACAATGAAATTCATGACTCACAAAGTTGGCTTAGTATATGAACTGAATTTTAAATGTAACTGCAATGCAGGTGTTCTAACTGTCTGTAATAATTTAATCAGATGTATTTCTTCAGCTAATACCTGGCATTTTTTTGTGGATACACTCTTAATATTGTTAAACTTAAATGTTTCAAATGGTAACATATACTTCATAGTGTTTCATTAGCTGGCAAACATGTACACTGAGCTCCTTAAAAAAAAAAGAGATGAAAAAGAAAGGTGCAAGTGATGCCTCTTGTTTACCAACACTGAAGTGGGATCACAGTATGAGGGTCTGATGGGCAAATAGGGATTTGGACGCACAGACGTCGTCTCACAGATCAGAGAGTGAAACCCCGTTCTGATTATATTTAAGCAATTCATGAAGGGGTGAAGTGAGAAACTAGATCTGTTTGCTCAGACCCTGTTTACTGAAAGGGGTAATATTTCTCAATTTTTTAAGAGTGTGTATGGTTTATAGAACAGAGAGCTGTCTGTATCCTCCATTATTCATCTGTAGCTGGCACTGCCAGTGCCAGACTGTGTTCAAGTAAAACCATATACATTTCAGTCTCTGTCATTTTTAAAGATGAGAGACAGTGTATTCAGACATACTGTCCTACCGGTTTCTCTCCGATATTGCTGCATTTGTTAGAGCATCCATTTTCTGTCACAGACCAATGTAATGTTCTACATGCGCAAACACTGATGGTTGTGTTGCTCCCTGCTCTTTAAACAACTTATATTTTCCATGCAGGACTTAATGACACAGCTTTTAATGAGTTTATCATCTGCCTTATGATTGGTAACATCTCATAACCCTATTAGAGAAGTCGAGTTTTCTGTAGGATTGTAACCATCTCTTAACACAAGGCACAGTTACATGGGACTTCCCTGTTAGACATGTAATGCAAACACAAATATGAATAAATATATCTGGGGAACTGCTGGGAATGCACTCCAGAAGAGAAAAAGCTCAGCAAGCCAAGACTACTCTTACAGCTTTTGCTTTTTAACATGAGGAAGTGACAGTGGGGGCAATCAGCAGAATACAACAACCTCTTAAAAACTTATGCCTTGTTTAACAAAGGAAAAAAAAGTCTTAGAATGTGGAATATCATCTAACATAATTTAAACAAGAAGGTTAAGAATTTCTAGTAAGGTATATCACAAAAAAAATCTGAGAAAATCAGTGCTGCAAAACATGAAACAATGACAGTGCCCTTGATACCAACCAAATTCACGCACCTTTCAGAGGCACAAAAATTAGGATCCTAGGTGTCAGATGGTCCTTTAGCCTGCCAGCTAGCTGGGATAGGTGCTTACAGAGGGTGACAGAGTGATAGATATCTCAGGGAAGTATCTCCACCTGAGATATCAGTTAGTCCCTTCATTTTTCTGAGGAAATCTAACATGTTGACACTCCTTCTAAGATGCCTGAGACTGGTGGGTGACCTTGATGTTGTAACGGTACTCTGTCTAGTATATTGGCATTTGTAATCTCACCCTGGACACATCAGGTGTCAGTTACGGTTATTGCAGAAGCTGAAGAAGGACACGCTTGGTTAAAATGTTTTTAAGCTTATTAAGCTTATTTGCACAAAACATAAATGACAACCCGAGAAAAGAAAGTCTAGGAATATGCCTGTTCTACCAATGTGTGGTTCACAATGCTATGCACAAACACAGGTAGCTACATGCAGCTTTCCTTATTTTGACGGGCAAGATATCTAGGTCTCAGAAATACATGGCAGCAGGTTACAAAGCAGAAAATGGTTGCCCTACATTAACGTGTTCACTTCTTTGCCCTCTGGTAGTAGTAATAATTTCTGTGACAGGCAAATAATATGATGACAACACTGATTTAAGGATATTAATATGATTCTTTTCCCTGTTGGTTTTATATTCATGAGCTTGGAGGAGTGTTGTGTGAGCAGTCAAATAACAAATTGGGAAATATAAAAAGTTCTCTTAGAAAAGGAGCCTGTAAAAAAAAATTAAGTCAGAATTGGTGACTTTTCATGTTGTTCAGCTATTAATATCCAACACCTGGAGGGATATTATTCAACTCTCTAGCAAGTGTGCTGCTGGCCTGCTGTTCCTTGGGTTTGCTGAGTCAGCAGCCTAAGAAAATTTACTGTGGAGTCAGCTTGAAAAGATAGCTGCGATGAAGAACCAAAGCTACATTACAAGGAAGAGGGAAAGGGAATCAAAAGGGTGGGAACTGAGGACAAGAATATATAAAAACCCCCACATATGCATCACTGCACTATTAAGAATTTGGTCTTTTATTTGTCCTCCTGCTTCTCTCAGTATGGCTTGTAATAAATAGCTATTCTTTACCTTTTCTTCCCAATCTCCAAAGCAAACACTCTATTGCTTCTCAGAGTGAATGTATATCCTACGGCAAGAATTGGGGCCTTCCTGAGGATCAAATAGTTATGCTGTAATTTCGCCTGGGGGAGCGTACAGGATCAGTGCTTGCCCCAGGGTTACATACCACAAAGCCCTCCTGATGAACTGTCCAGGGGTTGCCTATGCAACCGCCATAGGGTTAGGAAGTAGATGCAAGGCAGAGCGCACAGTACTTAAGGCCTCTTCCAGGGCTTCTTTTTCCAAGCAATAGGGACATGACTATTTAATCAAAATCTATGAGGTCCATTAAAAAGCACTGCCAACCATAAAGCCGAAGTGTTGCTATCATTGCAGTCCCCAAGGGCACAGAACCCAGCTCAACAAACCCCTCTTTGTTTCTCTGGGCAAGGGGTGAATAGCTCACTCCAGTCTAGCTTGTGCTCGTGCTCCTGAAAAGGAAATTGGGTTTCTCACAGATTTCCTTTTTCCCATGTGGAAATCACTTGGAAAAGAGGATTTTGAAGATATGGGTCCCCTTCTTTTCTAAAATACAGTGATCTCTGTGGTATATTTGTTCCATGTCATACAAAGATAGTTCTACACAAAACAGAAAACGTCACCTTCCTGATGACTGGGACTTGTCTCTGTAGTTTCCTGGGCATGCTAGAGCTATGTACCTAACTGATGTAAGGAAATGTACTTAGGCTAATATTTATCCACCTAGATGAAGATATTAACCTATATTAATATATACTAATGGTGCTTCATACTCAGTGGCAAGTGTCTGACACCTCTAGGTATTGGTATAACCCATACTGAACCCCCCTAGTGCTCTCCTTAATGCAGGATCATAAAAAATTAGTTTAGAGTAGACTTTGGTTTTGCTCGTTTTTAGAAATCTCATCTTTATTGAGCATTATGTTATATTTCATGAATGTCATGTGAATGATGAAAAGATGACACTAAGTCACTGTTGCATAATTGATTGTCTTGCTTTATCCACATCTTGGGACTCATCTTTGTAGGGTGATTAGCAAGGATATCACAAATGCTGTTTACTACTTTTCCTGGAATACATTTATAAATTGAGTTTTGAATGTGTGTTCTTGTATGGGTAAAAGCAGATGCCAGTGGATCATTGTGTCTGTAGTAAAGAAAAATAAAATTACATAACATTAAATACTTCAAGATATTAAAAAAATTAAATAAGATCCATTTTAGAGAGAAAAGGAAAAATATTTTCCCCACATAATAACATTTATAAATATTGTGTCGTACTTTGATAGACTTATTCATTCTAGTAAAGTTTAAAGAATTTGATCTCAGTTTCAACCACTTTTCTCCTCTTTTTGTACGAAATAAAATTTATAAACAAATGTTGTCTTCAAACATGACACGGTATGGGAAGGCACCACTTTGTAATTCTCGTTCCCCTTTTTAACAAGTAACAAATTACAGCTTTTTTTAAATTTTCCTGCTATCAATATAGTTTAGAGTGTGAACTTCATCAACATGTTGTTTCCTGAGGGAAAACAGACTCAATGAATGTGTTTCAGGAAGATTTCTTTTGTGTCAGTTGGTGGGTTTAGTGTTTTCCCACCTTTGTGCGCACTCAGTGCCTGTGCTCACTGGTCCAATATACTATACATATGTACACTTATGCTGAAAAATTCTGTTAAGGATTGCAAAAGTGACAAAGATTTTTACTGTATCCTGGCCTTCCTGATAACACATTTATGCAATGCCCTTTTCTGTCAAACATTTCTCAGTAGGCTTCTTTTTGCGTGTAATATTCTTATTAATTCTCTAAGAGTTTTAGACAGAAAAAGAAAACTCTTTAGCTTCTGTGTACTCTTTTCAAATGCTTTCGGTCGCATGGTGTCTCTCTGACTCAGGATCTGTAGTCAAAGTGTGTTATTCAGGGTTATTCAGGCTAATCATAGGCTGCTGATTTTCTTGTTGGAAGATTCTGGAAAGAGTTTGTCAATAATTTAAGCTACTGGTATTTTCAAATTTGGAAAGGGAAAGTACAGAGGCTTTGGTTTTGGTTTTTGGGGTTTTTTTTCTCCTTAATTATAGTTACCTGATAGCCACATCTGAGCATGTTACATATTTTGGTATAAAACAGTTTTGGACTTTTATTTTGGTTTTCTACTTTGTTAAGATCTTGCCAGATAATGCAAAATACATGTTGGATAAGATTAGAGATATGCTGAAGCTCAAGGGTATAAATTTGTGTTTACTTTCTTACAAATATTAAAATGTTCTTTTTTTCTTGCTGCCCTCTGGCTGAGCTGTTTTTAGTTATTATATCTCTGTTAGCCAATTTTATGATAATTTGCTCCACTACTTAAAAAAACATAAGAAAACACATGACATATTTGCATTGCAATACCAACTAAATTCTCATCCAATTTCAGGCTAAGCTAGTCCATTTTAGTACCTCTTCCAGCAATGTAGATGTGTAAAATATAACCCTTTTTTGCTATCATGTGTCTTTTATGTCTGAACTAATGCAGAAACAGCAGGTGAACAAACCGCTTGCTAATTTAAAATAACTATTGAATCTCACTGCTTATTTTCGGTCTAAAAGCTTTGACATTGAACATGATGAGGTTACTATTCATCCTGTAACTGACTGTAGCTGTAGACATTCCCTTGCACTCTTCATTTGCAGAGCAGCTGTGGGAGACTCAGGAGTTTTGTACAAACAGGCAATTATGAGTGGGAATGAGCTGTAAGATGCTGAAGGACCTTTGATATCCTGAGAACAGACTAATGGGATAACATCTACACATATGTATTTGTTTTCCCATTCCTCCAGGTCATCTCTCTCCCCAAAAATCCTGGATGCTATGGGTGGTTTCAACTAAATTTGACAGAAGGATGACATTCTCAGACAAATTAATTTTCTAAGAGTTGCTTACAAATGTTTAGGCAAAGATAGATATTTTTAGTTCCCTACAGAAAAATTAACTTCAGCATCAGCTCGAGCCTTGTTAGACACCAGAGTATCCAAACAGGAGCTCATCTAAGAGACTATAATCCATAAGATCAATGGCTAAAGCCTTGTGCTACTGCTCACAAAACTCATCAGTTACCTTATTTATTTTTTTTTTTATAAATCAAACAGCTAATTCAGGATCACTGGCAATTAGAGAAGTAACCTAATGCATGAGAGCTAGAATATCAAATGTTCTTATTGTCCCAGATTAGTGCTTGATTTGAGCAATGCTGCAGTTTCTTGTTCCTCCATTCTCTTCGTGTCAAACGAGGCCGGCTGCGCTGCCCTGGCTCTAAAAGGTGTGGAATAGATAAATCCACTTAATGCTAAGGTATGCTCAAGTATTAGAGTGATGGTACCCAAGGCAGATGAGTGAGCTATGAGGATTTTTGTTAATCTCAGTGCTGAACTGGTGATCAATCATCCCTCCTCTCCTGCCTTTTCTCTCACATGTCTTTGTACATGCCCTGCCCATGGCAGGGGGGTTGGAACTGGATGATCTTTAAGGTCCCTTCCAAACCAAACCATTCTGTGATCTTATGATTCTATGATCTGGTATCTAGATTACTCTCACTCATAAAATCCATGTACCTGTACTGGTGGCACAGCAGCTTGGGGCACCCCTGGATTCCCTGGAAAAGCACAGGTGAGGATGGCATAGTGCAGTGCCTCCTGGTTTTTGAATACTGATGTTAAGTCTTATGTAAATCTTCATATGGTGAATGCCTTCATCTTTGTATGCACATACTCCTTCTCCACTTCACAGGAGTTAATTTGTTCTATTTATTCAAGTGTTTACTAGCTGAATTTTAATATTTTAGTGATTTTTCTGTGAATTAAAGATACTAGGTGTGAACCAGAAATGATAAAGTTGATTTTACTTTCATTTGCACACTGTAACCTATTGGTTACAACATTAATTCTGCACATACTTAATTACAGGACACAAATATAGAAATTCAACTTCTTTTCCCTTTTGTGTCCATGGATTTTTCCTATATGTTTATTAATGAAATCCAAAATAACACCTTGTGGGTGACAATTCATATTCGAGGGACAGGTCATCTTGTGCTGAGGTCAGCTCCCGGTACATGGCACAGCTTAAAACTGCAGGCTTTTGGATGTTGAACAATGTGAAGTGGCGGTCTTCCAGCTGTGTTCATGGCTTTGAGAGGAAAAAAAAAGAAAGAAACACCAAACAGCTGCAGAAGCTGGCAGAAGCCATTGTGAAATAACACAAATTGTGGAAGAATTAAATCCTGAGTTTAGTGTAATGTAACAAAAAAAAAAAATAAAGGGAACATCACAGGGAGGTGTATGAATAACATTGGTCTAGAGAAAATTCTGTTTTCAGTACTGATTTCTTGCATTTTGGGGCAGTGGTTTTTGCTCAGGTTTAAGGTCTTTTCATATCTGAAAATATGAAATATTTATATCTGTTGTCAAAGGTGGAATGTAGCAATTCTGAACACAGTAATCTTGATCAAATCAATGACTTTACTTATATTGGCATCACCCAGAGTCACCCATGAAGGACAGTAGAAAATAAGTTTCACCATTTTTGCTTTCAAATGTTTGTTTACCTTAAATATGACAGAAATTTACTCTTATGCCAGAGGAGTCTCTCTCTTTCTTCAGTATGTATTAGGCGTACAGTAGTTACATGTCTTAATGTTTTCTTCTGATAGCAGGAAAATCAAAGCAGTCTGAAATAGCTGCCCCTATTTCTGACCCTACCTTTCTCCATGTCAAATGAAATCATCTTCTCTCTATTAACTTCAGTCTGAATCAAATTAAAATATTACTGCAATTTAATGTTACCATTTCAAGGGCTTCAGAGCTATATCTCTCTGTTTTTCTCTGTCGTATTACAATTCAGAAATAAGTGGAGTTATGAAAATTTAGATCATATACCTTAGAAGAAATGTTTTTAATATCTTTATTCCGTTGCACATATATGACTGTAGGATGGGCAAAAAGGGCCTCAACTCTCTGAGAAGTAAGGACAATACACATGATGGAACTGAGTTTTCTTTTTGCAACTGGAAATACATTAACAGAAGAGAAATTAACTTCATGGTAGGAAAGATATAAGCAGGGAGCTGAAAATGAAGTGTTAAAGTTCATATTAGAAATTCTGGCTTCTTCAGGTCCTGGGTCGTGTGTGAATGTTGATCTGAACCTGAGTAAGAACCTTTTCTGAGGTTTTTGGCTTAATAAGAACAACAATCAAGGGAAAGACACAGGTGTGAGCTCATGGTTATCATGCAAAGCACGGCATGTTTTCTGAGGTTGTGTTGCATGTACTGAGTGGCTCTCACCAGTCACCAATGTTAACTATAGAGGCAAAATTTGGCTTGCACTGCTGGGATGCATGCTATGTCAACAACATCAAGGCATGTGGGAATCTAGGACCGATGAAGACCTCAAACCAAGTCTTAGTGAGGATATGATCTGGTCATTGTCACTGATAAAGTAGGATCCAGCATTTTCAAGCCCAAATACATAAAGTTGGGCTCTCTTAGTCAACATACAAGAACCCTATTAAATACAGCATGCCTAAATACCCCAGAAGGATCCTTACCTCTTTCTCCAGAATGCTAATTTAATGATGCTTTCACCCACTTATCTAATTAAATTGGGGAAGAGAGGCTTGAAGGTATTGGCCAGCATTTATTATTTTTAGTGTAGATTAGTAACCGTATATGCTTGGACTTTAAAGCTCTTTTTCTTTTCTTTTTTTCTGACACTGAAAAACTGTTTCTTCTTTAAATATGCAAAAGATTCTGAGTCCTAAATGTCTGCGCATTGCAGTCAGCTGCAAACAGCACAGCTGAAGCATCTGTTACCCTTGGAGATAGCCCCTGTGCAACTGAATTCTGCATCAAGAATGCCCTTGTACCTGGCAACTGAGGTGACTGGCTTAACACTTTATATGCCTGCTGCGTTTTGTTGGAGCTGAGAACAACAGGAGATGTACCATGAGGGTAATAAAATGCATCCTGAATCTGTCCTCTTTCAGTAAGATATCCCTTACCTGAGCATATTTCTGTATAGCAGTAGAACAGAAAATACTGGAGCAGAATCTGGGTCATGACAAGACTTTGAAAGTGAGACCTGTGGCTTATCTGTCAGGGTCTGAAATGCATCCAAGTCCTGCTGGTTTATTTGGAATGAAGTCACCCTTTAAGGGGGAGATCTGTTCTTAGAAGACGACCAACTCTATCACTGCATGTTGTCCCTCCTTAAATCAAATCATACCCTGCAGTGATACATGGGTAAAATAGGAATTTGAGATAGGGTATGCAATCTGGCACTGCATTTTGTTGTTTTGTTTTGTTTTCTAGTAATTTTGCAATGTTATTTTGTAACGCAACAATATTTCTGAACTTTCTGAAACCTGCTTCAATCTGAACTCATGAAACACAGTGTAGTGGCTGGTGGGATTTTCTGAGAATGCCTCATGAGCAGTGCATATGTGATAAATTCATTGTTGCACGCATTTTATGTTGCTGAGCAGTTAGCAGAGAAGGGGCTGGGTCCCACCTATCTCCTACCCACATGATTGTCTCATGGGCAGTCTCAGTGCAGTTTATCTATCCTCACACCACATGAAGCGAAGCATTCAGATAAGGACTTCTGCAGGGATAGGAATCACACTTTTTGCAGGACACGGTAGCATTCTTACATTGTGGTTGATCAGAACTTTGAGTTCTTATCAATGGCAGACTATTCTTGATAAAGCAACTAGTAAATAATAATATTAGCGCATAAAATGTTGGGAAAGGAGAATAGAAGAGAAAACTTTGTTAAGGAGAAAGAGAGATCTGTATGTCTAGCACACCTGCACCTAGAACTGGTCTCAAATACATTGTTACATGCCAACCCAAGCCTATTATACAGTGTGTTACCCTTCCGACACACTTTCTCTACTTCTGGAGATCCTATCCCACAGCAATGTGAAAAATAATTAAATTAAAAAGCAGGAGTGTTCAGTGTAGGTTTCTAACAGGGAAAATTTACTGGGGTGTAAGAAGGCTGTAGCTGGCCCACTGTTACTACGTAGCATTGTTGAATATTCTAGCCAGTGCATGATGTGGACTCGAGATTTCATCACTTATTGCTGGTTCTTATCTCTGTTCTCCTTCTTTATAGCTGCTGCTCTCAACTCCTAAGGAAATGGATTTAGGTTGGTCTGGATTTTTTAGAGTGTGTAAAATAAAATCCCACTACACGTCACACCTCATCTAAGATGTTCTCTTGTTCAGGTCTTGTGATTAAAGAAAGAAATTGGGTGTAATTTTGTTTCCCTATCTCTCAAGCTCCTGTGTAAATGTCAGTTACTGCTGTCTGCCTATTGTGCTTTTATCGTGGCTAATATATGGGTCCCTGCTGATAGGGAGTCTGGGCATGTGCTTCTCTTTTATGACATATATGAAACCAATAAATTTTTATTGTTCCTTTGCAGTATCAGGAATGAGAAATTGAGGGCCAAAATTGTACTCCATCACCAGTTCACTACATGTTCCTGAGTGGGGCACATTTGAACGTCATTCAAATCACAAGGCATGATCCTAGTTCAGAGCTGCATGTTCTCATGTTCTGAAAATATAGGTTATAGGGTTAAAGACAAATGCCAAATCTCTCATTGTAGCTATTATTTGTTAATATACATTAGTTGAGAATTTGACACATTTACTTTAACAAGATAAATATTATGCAACAGGTAATATGGCTTCTTACATTCAGTGATGTCTAGGGCATATTTAAACAAGGATCATTTTTAAGCTTTCAGATGCCCAAGACAGAAATGCTGCATTTTGCTAAATTACCGTGAATCACAAACATACCAAATACTGTCTGCTGCATCAGTGGAGGGAATTCTGTTGGTGGAACTGATCACTAGTTTGGAAATTATTTGTCTACCCAGAATTTAGCTATTCACTGCCATGATATAACTTCTTATCGCCAGAGATTATATTTTCTAAGAGTTACATTTAAGTGTTGCTGTTAAAGAGCTCTTGCCAGATACCTAAATACTGGTGATCGTCAATGATTAAATCATGTGCCTAGTGACAGTGCAGTAGTTCTGCTGGCCTATCAAATCTGGAGAGCTTAAGGTATAAAAGCAATGCACAGATAATAGTTTCCAAGAAGTAGGGTGAAGATGGGATTCATTAGTGGAATATCTACAGCTATAAAAGCTGTATGTACAGATATATAAGCTGACTTAGGTTATAAATATTCACTGAATATTCAAACCATTAACTGGCTATGAGAAGAATGTCCATTGATGCTTCTCAGCAACATGGCACTGACACAATCCTAAACAAGATAAGCTACCTATGATTAGGAACACAACTATAGTAGGAACCCTATTTTATTAGATCACGTAATAAAAGTAGTATTAGTATCATTCACTGTGGTATAAACACAGATTGAAGGATTACAGTGGTTAATAAATTTATACAGGTAAATTTTAGAATTTTCTGTCATGTAGAAAGCTTGGATGTTACAGTATCTTTTGTCATCCTGTAGGAGTATCATAGAATTACAGAATCATAGAATGGTTTGGGTTGGAAGGGACCTTGAAGATCATCTAGTTCCAACCCCCTGCCATGGGCAGGGACACCCTCCACTAGACCAGGTTACTCCAAGCCTCATCCAGCCTGGCCTTGAACACTTCCAGGGTTGGGGCATCCACAACTTCTCTGGGCAACCTGTTCCAGTGCCTCACCACCCTCTCTGTGAAGAACTTCTTCCTGAGATCCAATCTCAATCTCCCTCTTTCAGTTTAAACCCATTACCCCTTGTCCTCTCGCTACCTGCTCTTGTAAAAAGCCCCCCTCCCCCCCCCCTCACTTCCTTGTAGGCCCCCTTCAGGTTCTGGAAGGCTGCAATAAGGTGTCCCAGAAGCCTTCTCTTCTCCAGGCTGAACAAGTCCAATTCATATGTTCATGTGTCTGGCTTTACCACCACTCCCTTTCCCCCCAAGCAGATTACATTACCCTTTAAAACTGACTCAAAACTAGTGAAATATTTCACACTGACACCCTTAAGCAGAGTAGAAGCTTTCCTTACTCCTGAACTGGACTACATGAATGCCACCTCAGATCCTCAACCCATCAGTGCAACATTTTATATCGTATTTTGTATTTGTATCAATGTTAAAAGACTGTGAATGTGGCCAACACATGGGAAAGCATAGCTACATCATACTCTTCACAATCATAGCTGGGATGTTCGAGGAACAAGGCATCTCATGCATCGTGGCTCTGCCAGCAATCTCCTTACAGCCACTGCTGGATTTTCCTCTAAGGCAGAGTCCATAGCCCAGCGACAATCAACAGCTGGTCATAAACACCTCTTAAAGTGACTCTTCTTTTTATCTGAAAAATGGTAATTTGCATTAGTGGTGGTGTTTTTCCTGTGTTTGCCTCATTGTGATCATCATTAGGAATTTTTCCTACATTGCTTCTCTTCCTTTCTAATCCTCTCACTCAGCTCCATGCTGGCTTGTCTCACTATGTTGGTGCTCTGACACACAATTCAGTCTGCTTCTGCCTTTCCTTTATGAATATGTACTTTGTTACTCTCCTTGAGTGTTTTACAGTGAAACAGTGGTGAAACCATCCAGAGATGGGAAGGAGAAAGAAGGGTTTGTTGAGAAAGCTACTCTAGGCACAGTCTTTTCTTCAAAGATTTGATTCCTTGTGGGACTTGAGTGGGGTTTTTTCACTGTGGTTTTTTTTTCCCCTCTGCTTTGGCAGAATATCTAAACCAATGTCTCTTAGCACTGAAAGGAGGAGAGAAATTGAGAATGAGCTTGAGTACTTCTCATTACCACCGTTGTAATGAGCTCTTTGACTCCGTTCTTCAGTATTCTCCCCAATCTCAAAACCCCTTTGGGTAATATTAGAGTGAGAGCTGTAGCACAACACACTTGCTGGAGCCGCCTGTGGGGAGGAGTGAAAGGCAGGAATGTGTGTGATAGTTGAGGGCAAATAGCTTTAATTTAATTAGTAGATTAATTAAAGCTTTCTCCCTTGGGTAGGGTATGTGCGTGTGTGAAGAAAGTGTTTCTTTAGCCTCCTGTAACTGTTCATCATGCAATTCTGTTCCAAGTGTGACTCAGATGGGGTCTCTATTGAACTTACTGGGAGCCTGCACAAAACAAATTTCCTGTCTAAGATCTTTTCTCTTCAGGGTTTTGTTTAAATGTAGTGAAGTATAAATGGGCAAATAATAACGACTAATAACAAGAACTTGCCTTGCAAACTAATGTGGCATCCGGCATCACGACACATGCAGAACTCCTAAAAGGTGCTCTGTTTCCTGATGTCCCCACAGTGAGAGAAGTCTTACATTAGCACAGATTCCCTCAGCCTTCGCTCAGTGAAACTGATTTTTTTCTGTGGGATAAAACATGCAAGGATACTTGGTAGCCTTGACTCTGCACATCTTGCATCGGTCCCAAGGAAAGCAGATTAGGGCCAAAAGTGTGCTGGGCTGTATTAACAAGACCATAGCCAGTAGAGTTTAAGGGAGTAGAGGTTAAGGGAGGTTAAGGTTAAGAAGTTCAGGGAGTTGATTACACCTCTCTATTCAGCACTTGCTAGACCACTTCTAGAATATTATATCCACTTTTAGGCTTCTCAGCATACTAGAGATGTCAATCAATTGGACCAAGTTCAGAGGAAGGTCACAAAGATGACCTGTGAGAAGAGGATGAGGAAAATGGGCTTCTTTAGCTGGTGGAAGGTGAGAGGCCTTTGGGTCAACCAAGTAGCAGCCTTATAGTACCTACAAGGAGATTGTCAAGAAGAAAGAGCCATGCTCTTCATCATGGCACGTGAAGGAGAACTGTGAATGATGGGCATAAGTTGAAAAAAGAAAGATTCATATTGGATATAAAGAAAGGCCTTTTTACAGATTTGTAAAGGGGTAGACCCTGATATGAATACTTAAAGTTCATTGCTTTTTAATACTTTTAAAAATAATTGGGGATTGTAATGATGGCAGGAGACTATTATCTTTTCAGACTTAGGCTGACCTCTGAGGAACGAAGAAGGAAAACATCTAGCATGTGTTGTTGGGAGTTGCACTTTTAGGATTTTTATCTTTGGAGGAGAAAGTCCCAGGAACAATGGGAAAAAGCCATTTTATGTAATATAATCAGCAATCAGAAAGGACTATTGGACCTTTAGTTTCACCTCAAGGACATTGCGTCTAGCAAGATTTTAAACCACTTTTCAAATGAGTGGTTGCATCCTGCCAGTACAAGGCTTCGAAAAACATTTCTTGGTATTGCCTGCTATTAGAGATAGAATAAAGGTATACTTTGGTTTAACTCAAGATGTCAGTTCCTGGGGAAGTCATCAACTATATTGAGAATGCCTCACCATGTTCAAAGAGAGGTTTTTCAGCTAATCTCCAAGATAAAAAGACAGTTAACACAAACTCAAAAATAGGTTTACCCCATGTTGCATAACACATCTTTTGTCCAGAGTTACCACTTCAGAAGGTATCCACTGAGTGAAGGGAAATGTTGATTACGGTACTGCTATTTTCTAATCTGCAGTGAGACATGCATCTCTCCAGGAGCCATCAGTGTTAGAAGACAACCATATTTTAAACTCATGTAAGCCAGATTGAAAGAGATCAATGCCTTTTTTGACAGTGTGCTCTGTTTGTGGGTTTTTTCTTTTTCTTCACAATTTTCTTAAAGCATGGTATCAAACCTATGCTGCAGATTTTACAGTGGTGCTTTGGTTTGAATAAGTTTCTAATCACTTTACCCTTTCACTTATTTGACATGTTTCAAAATTGCTGTTGTTTGGGTGCCATTTACACAGGCAGACGAAACCACAATCAAGTAACAATGTAAGGCCTTCCTGGAGACAACAGTTTGTCCTCCAAGCCAGTTCAACTGCCAAGCCAGCATTGTGGGTAGCAGTAATGATGTAAATCAGTTCTGAAAAATTACAGATAATCAGAGCTCCTTTCTAAACACCTCTATTTTTAACACACCATTTTGCAAGTCTTGGCCCTGGTTTGACAAGTTGAATCATTGCTTGATAAGAACAGGAATTAAATCTAGTAATGTTGTTTCCATGACAAAGTAAGCTTCTTTCAGCAATGTTCACATAATAATGTATCATTTTTTAAGCTAACTTTTTAAAACTGAAAGTCATAATAGAATTAATAAAAAGTGTAATTCAGTATGAAGGGAGTGATCTAATATACCAATATACCTAGTGGATTAAACTCCACTCTTGCATTACTTTAGGTACAAGAAGACAAAAGGTGAATCAAATTTTATTTAATCTCTATGTTGATGTAAAACAGTGTCCATGAAGCGTTTAGTGAGGGGGTCTTGTTGTTGTTGTTTCTTTGCTTTTTCTTATCCATATTTCTTTATTCCTTTTCTTATTGTCATGGTACCTCATACAACATACCTGTTTGAAGTGGAAATATTCTCATTCACTTTGCAAAAAATGTATCAGAACTTTACAAGCATAATACAGAAATGCAGAAGAGGAAAGAACAGCTAATGGTACTGAATTGCTATATTTGGTCAGGTCTTTGTAGAAATGAAAATGTCAAATGAATTATACAGTTCACTATTACATCTTTACTATGACTCCAAAGCACATTTTCTAATTCTGCAATTTCTCAAGAATATTGGTCACTTTTCTCACTTCTGTAGATCCACTGAGTTGATTTCGGTAGTGAAAGCATGTTTTAAAGCAATTATGAATATTCTTACAGAGAGTAAAATGAGCAGAACAGTACTTTTTGAATGACTGTATGTAATCAAAGACAGTTTGGGTTTCATGGCTTGATTTTTCTGCACTGTTGGCCCTCAAGATGATTAGTTTGGGTATCACTGAGATCTATTTCAGTGCCCAGCTTTGCTGTGTTAAAAAAATTCCAGATACTTCTGGCCACCCAACCAACTCTCCTATGCACAAGTCTTTATCAGTGACTGTGAACATGGCACAATGATAATGTCCCATTCATAGAGAATGGTTTGTTTATCCTCTCAGAAGATCTGTGTGCACTTGATACAACTGAGGAGATGATTGAAGCGATGAAACATAAATGTCTTTTGCCATTCGAGATACCCTACAGTGTCCAAAATATCCTGACAAGAGGCAAACATAAAGGCCTTTGCAAGCAGCAGCAACTGGAGGTCAAGTGAGATACCCTAAGGCAAATGAAATGGTCTAGACATCTGTGCTTAGACTTCTGACCTGCTCGTCTGGGGTATAGCTGTATGTTGGTGTCAGACACACTGTGTAAGTCAGGACAGCTACCTAAGCTTGGTGTTCAGGTTAATTTCATATCCTTTGTTCCTTAGTACAAATGGTTAGGAAGCATCTTCCTGATGCAGTCCAGTCCTGTTCTCTCTGCTATCTACTCACAGCCTTGCTTTGTGCTCCTTGGATATATTATCAGGTCTATTCTCTCCCTGTCTGCAGGTTTAATGGACATGAGGGTCCAAGAAACAATGTCAGTAGCTTGTACCACACTATACCTAATGCGAAGCACAGTCTGTGCTACGTGCTGGGAAGGTGTGCAGACCTATTACTGTGCTCTGTAGATCTTCATGCACCAAATCAGACAGCTTGACTTGTTGCATTTCTGATATAGAAATATTGGGGAAAGGAAGAAGTTTCTCTCAAGCTTACCTTCACCTGCCTTGTTTCCAGAGTTTCACATAATTGAACTAAAAGAAGAAGAAAGTTTATTTAAATTTCCTGATGTAATAAGATGGCTACATTTATTTATTTCCATGAACAGGGAAGTGTATGGTACCCTTGTGATCTGCAGTTCTTCCTGTTTGGTTCCTTCCCTGGAGCACCCGTATATTTGAGTAACGCTTTGCTTAAGCACATGACCAAAATTTGCTAATCGGATTTGCACATATAACTAGGGCAGGTCCAGAAGCAGCACAGATGTGTTCGCCTGGTTCTTTACTCAGGTTTATGTATTAACAATGATATTCTTAATGAAACAGTTCACAATAAAGCAGCACCTTGAGAGTATGTCTGAGAGAGTATTTGTAAGTTGCAACATGACAACATGATGTAATATTACCACAACCTCAAGGTGACAACAAAGAGTTAAGTACTACAAGTTGCACACAGCACATGACAGATTATTTTTGTGGTGGCCACCTTAATAAAAATAAATGAAGGAAGATGCAAGCTCTTAATTTGTTGTAGATCTACAGTGTCATAGCTAGCTCCTTTTGTCTTTTTGTGTTCTCGCAGAACTAAACAGACACTGATTGTATTTATTTATTTGGATTTGTATTTGTATCTGTAAAAATATATGCCTTTTCAACACTGGTGTGAGTCAAACTCCACTTCACTGACAGTAATTTTTTTTTTTTTTTAGGGGACTTTCATGTACTATGCACTTGGTTTCTTGATTTTTCTTATGTGTGACAAAATATTCTTTAACCACACCTATCACTGATATCTTCTGGAAAACTGAAACCAGACTGTCTTTACTGAACTCAAGAAATAGTAAATGTCCTTGAGGCAAAAGAAATAACATCAGGAGGCCATGAAGTTCACGCTTACACTTCCACTTGAATTGTGCTCTGCCGTTCAGTTGTTGAAGACTGATTTAGCACATTAACGCCTCTACCAGTACATAGTTAATGGAGAAACATGAAACATGTAGATCTATCCAGGATAACACGATAACATTAAAGCAGTCCTGCATTCAACAGAGAAACCTTTTGTTATTAACAATCCAGACATGGTTTTATTTTCTCAGGTACGGTATTGCCTATTAGCGGAGATGCCAGACAGCTTTTATTCTCTCCTCTGGAACTGAGGTTACAGTCTCCTCTCTTTCTTTGCTTTTGTCGCAGTTTCTGTGTTCCTCGGTTCATTATTTTTTTAAATGTGTTGCTGAAGAGTGCTACAAAACAGCATAAAGATTGTTATGGGAAGTCACATCAGATATTCTGCCAAAAGTGAAAGCCTAAGGAAGGGATCATGGTCAGGTGAAGCACATCACTGTAGTCCTCTCTCTGCCCAGCAGTCTGCATTTCAAATACCTCCTGAGCCAGACGTACTCAAAATTGACTAAATTTAGCCAGTTTAGTCAGATACATCTGAGCAGTTGTACCTGTCTGCAAGGAAAACAATAAAATCTGAGCTTTTAACCTTAAGCTTTCTCTATAATCAATCAAGTCCTGGCTTTGATTTACCTCAACTGAAGAAGACACCAAAAATAGGAAGCATAAATCGCACTCTTTTGTCATTTCACTATAGATTGAAACTAAACCTTTTTCGCAAAGGTATATGATCACCCCATAGAGCATAAAAATCTCAGCATGGTGGGTTTCTTAGTGTTTAGTATCCTAAGATGCAATTTGCATAAATACATGCACACATACACATATATATTTATGTTTTGAACTTTTATGAAGTTTAACATCCACAATATCAAGCTGAAAAGAGTTCTGCAGGTTAATAATAAGTGTGTGAAGAAACATTTCCTTTTGTTTATTCATATCCTGCTTGCATAGAAGATATATATTGTAATAATAATAATAATAAGGATAAATAATTTATCATTATTATTATTATTACTTATTGACAGCTTTTCTAACCTGCACATGCTGAACTGTACAGAAACTGACACATTCATGTACTGACCCAAGCCCTGGATAGTCCTTTCAGACCTCAGCAATGGTGGAGTGTGACCCAGTCCTAGCAGCAGAACTCTGATTTATTTGCTATTTCTCTTTCATCTTTCTAAAAGATATTCTAAGAACTTGAATGTCAGCCAGTGCAGTTTTCCCAATCTTTGTGAGATTTAGGGGATGATATAGCAAAAGCCCTTATGTTCTTGGGAGATCCCAGAGATCTGTGACAATATATATTTTCCAGGCCCTTGGGAGCCCTTAGAACAGAACAATGTTTGTTCTGAAGATAAACAAATCTAATATGGATATGCCTGGTATATCCCACGGGAAAAATAGCTGAAATTTATTACTGGGTTCTTGGAGATAAAACTGTGTTGCATTATCAGTTCCTACAAATGGTGAGTAAATCTTTCCAGCAGAGGATCATCAGGAACCTCTCTGTGTTTGAAATAGGGGTGGTGGCTTGTACCTTTCACAACATCAAAAATTTGCAAATGGTTCCATGTGTCCTAGCACACACAAAAGAATCACCAACCCAGGACTGTGCATGCCTTGGGATTTACTGTAAATGTGTCTTGAGTGTGTGGTGGCAGTCTGATGCATTAGTGACCCAAACTGTTTACTCCATTCCTTTATTGAGGTATGAGGGAAGTAAAGTTGTCCTATGCAAGTGAGGCTTCAAAAATAAACTGAAGCAGATGGAATTCAGGTATTGTTTTCACTGTTTACTTGTTTCCATGTAGCAGATAAGGGAAAACAGACTGCTTGGGGGGTACGCTCTACTTCTCTGTACTTCTCCATCGTCTGGAATAAAGGAAATCAGATGGGAAATATGAAACAGCAAATTGCTTTCAGAGTATCAGGGTGACCTACCCCATCTTAAACCAGTGCACTGATTTTCACAGTGCTTTCCACACAGTATGATTTGAACCTTAGCAGTGCCCTTAAAAATGGTCTAATGAAACCTGAGATTGTATTTCCCCTGAACTAATATCCCCTGGCCACTTTCTACAATGGGAACGAAATCTTGTATTGATTTCTGGGAATGGGTACCATTCTTATTTTGTTGCTGTTTTGGGATTGCTTGCATTCTGTTGGCTGCAATGTTCCTGTTACAGACTCATTTATCTTTTTTTTTTTATTGTTTAAACCTCCACTGTTTTCTTTGTAGTGGACTGCCTTAGAGCCTTCAAGATAGGAAAAAAAAAAAAAAAGAAAAGAAAAGAAAAGAAAAGAAAAAAGGTTTGGATCGAGTCATCTCAGTTTAATTGGCATTGCATTCTCTTTTGGCAAGAAAGTAGTCTTGTATTCATCGGGAATAAAGGACGAAGGAAACATTAAGGAATGGACCGGGTGAAAGACTAAGAGAGAGAGATTTTAATTTAGTTTTGAGTACTGAGAGAGGTTAATGGATTGTTTAAGACTCATAAGAAACTGGTGGAATATCAAACTGAGCCTCAATTGATCTCTGATTTCTCTTTAAATTATCTCTCTATTTAGAGGTACTTTTTCTTGAGCCTTATAAGAGGAAGGAATACAATAAAATAAAGCAAACACATTAGAAATCACACCTTGAAAGCGAGAGCAACATAAACGTCTAAGAAATTTATAGAATTATAGTTCTGTAGTTTGGCTTTAAGCCTGCTGGACGACAAAAAAAAGGAAAGAAATATAAAAGGAAGAAAAAAAATAAAGAGAAGAAAAAAGAAAAAAAAAAGAAAAAAGAAAAAAAGACATTTGTTGCCATTTCTTTCATCATATAAAGATGTTTTTATTTCTTTTTCTTTTTAGAATGGGACCTCAAAACTTACTGATATTTCCTGATAAACTCACCAGCTTTTTTACGTTTGTAGTTGTTAATTTTCCACATTTTTTCCCCCTCCATTTCAGGTTACAGCAACCCATTCCAACTGTATCATTAAAAAGGAGCAAGAGACTTGTCTGGAGAAGATACGGAGGGCAGCTGCCCTGAACCCTCTCAATGACTCTTCTCCAGGTGAGTTTCAGGTTGGGATAGATCATGTACACTGAACTGATGGTTTCTAAGCCTTTCCTAGCATGTCTGCAGGGCTTTTCAGCAATGTCAGTGCAAACAACTTACGGTAAGAGGTGCAGTCACTGCAGCTGAGTGAGCTTAGAGAAACATTATAAGGACCAAATGGTGGTCAATCAATGGTGGTCTACCAGAACAATTGCTGGTTATTATCAGAATTTGCTTCTGTACTTTAGGTGATACAGTGACATATATCTACCAAATTAATTTAAAAAAAAAAAAAAAAAAAGATACAACGTGTCTGGAAAGGCCTTGATAGTGTTTATTTCTTCTGCTGGTGCCGGTGGTAAGAACTACTGGGGACTGGACACAAGGCTAAGTGCATCACTGGTCTGTTCTGTAACAGCTCATTCCCTCTCATCAGCTCAGTGCCTCTCTCTCACATGAACTGAAAACCTTTACAGGGATTAACATTGTGATGAACATAATCTTGATAAAGAATACTTGTGCTATTGCTGAGATAAGAAACTGAGGCAGCAAGGAAAGAAGAAATTAATAGTTTAATATCCTGTCTCATTTCCCATTGACTGCAGCAGGAGCTGCCTATGGCCAGCATCAATGAGAGAAGGGCAACGGAAGACAAAGAAACTATTTGGAAATCAGGGTCTGTTTTCTGAGTCCTGTCCAAACTGCTTCTACTGTGACTAGAATTGGTAAAACTGCAGAGAAAAACAGATAAAACACATGGTGTGTGTGATAAAGGGGGGAGATTTCTTTGCCCTTTTCTTTCCCATGTTTTTCAGTCCAGAGTCAAGGGAGGGAAGGATGCAGATCTCTGTGTTACCAGAGCATCCTCTGAGGCAAGCTATTCCTGCATTTTAGCCTCTAAATGTATTTCCATCAGAGACCTGCTATTAATTTTGTACATAAGCACATTTTCTGCTTCCCAGCTTTGGTCAAATGAACTGTGTGGTTTGGAACTAAGGAAAGCGTGTACTTCAGGCAGTTTATTTCAGCCCCGAGGATGTATTTTTGAGGTCCGTTGTGTGCATTACAGAAGAGGTTCCCAATTCTTCCCTGGTCCAGAAGTAGCATATAGAAGTATGAAAGGGAAAAACTTGTTTCTCTGCCCCCCACCCCCAGAATGATGCCAGAAGCTGACCATGAGCCCTATTTCTTATGATTATGCAATTACTATTATTTCTATTCAAGAATTCATGAATTTTCCCAGGTTAGAAGAGATCATTTCAAATGCTAGTTTGTTCTTTATCACTCAAATCCAGAATAACCCTGGTAGCTGGGGAACTATTCAGACCGAACTCCCCACAGCTGCCTGTTCCAAATTCAATGAGCACAGCTCAGAGATAGAGGAGGTCCAGAGCCATTGGAAATGTTTTTGCATATCAATGTGATTAAAATCTATCACCCACTCAGGCAGAAAAGGATTGAATCCTTTCGAGTACTAGCTCAGCAGCAGAACCCAGCTGCTCTTTATTCTGTTCCTCTAGTATTTTTGGATTAAAACACTGTGAAGAAAATTTTCCCAGGCTCATTGTGCATCTTTTAGTTGTTCACCACATCCTGTGCCAATGAGTTCCACAGTTTATGTGGCCTTGGGTAAAGAAGCCACATCCCTTCAAAGGCATTTCTTTTCCAGTGAAGAATTCTGGCATACTTCTTGTTTAAAATTCACTTCATTCTATGTGTCCCGTTTGTTGTCCTTTCTCTCTAACATTTTTTAATTATTGTAGACATGTTTTACATATATTTCTCTTCCCGTCTGGGACTACAGCATTCCACGCTATCCCCTTCAAATCCTGACCTTCCAGAGTCACCTTTAATTGCATGATAATTATTCCAAGGCCGATCCTGCTAACTTTATTCCCAACAAGGCCATATCTCCATTGTTAAAGGACGGGACATCAATAGAGCTCTAACACCTTCTTATTGTTTGCTCAACATTGTATCACTGAGATACTACTTACTCTGTTTAGAATGACACCTTGTTTCTGCCTGCTAACAAGAGATGTATCAACATGGGATACTCCACACATGATAGATTCACACTCTACAGTATTTGGGAAAATACCACAGCTATCTATCTGTTTACTCCAAAAATACTTTTGCTCCTCATCTATTACTGGGATGAAGCATTACTTACCACAGCTGAACCTACCTTTGAGGTTAAATTATCAAACATTGTTCAGAGAAGCTACGTTATGAAACTCCCTGAACAGGTAGTAACTGCCCATAAATTAAACAGTCATATGTGCAGTGTGTTGATTCCTCTCGATTTTCACCTGCTGCAGACAACCTGTTTTCCATTTGGGAGAAGTGAAAATTGCCCAACATTTGCTTTTTGTTATTTTTCTGTAGCCGTAAGACTTACTAATCATGGCAGGTAGTGGAGAAACATGTTATTATCTTGTTTCCTTCAAAGAAAGAGGAACACAGGAAATAACTCACTTGCTTGTCAGAAACAGCTAAAAGAAGGAAGAAATCCCTCCTGGCTGGTAAGGAAACTTCTGTTAATTTAAGAGCAAGGAGAAGCACAAAACTGCCTCTTACCCTCTTTGATGACTTCTGCATGCAAATTTCCATAGAAAAATTCAATATATAATTTTTCTGAGGATTTATTTCTCCTCAGAAAGGCTGCAAGAGATAAGATGGGATTGTGAGGTTTAGGGAGTTTGTAGAGACTCAGCCACATGTTCAAGATACTGTGGCTTAAAAAAACCCATCTACTAAATCAACTGAACTGCAATAAACTCTGTAAGCCAGGTAGCTCCACATTCTCCTGTTGCAGGTGACACAAAGTCAAATGATCATGTATAAAATGAATCTGGGACATGAACAGTCTCTCTGATCTGTATTTCTACACTATCTAGAACAATAATGTTACAGATCATGAATGCTCCTCCATGCTGCAAAAAATAATACCGGTGATAGTAGGTTCTCTGCTCCTGTTTAGAGACCTTGTCTTCTGCACTGGTATTTCTCCTGCCTAAAAATACTGTACGGAAAGCCATGTACTTTGAAGTAAAAAGAGGAAAAACATCTTACAGGTTCCTATATTTTGTGATAATTCAGCTCTCCTGCCTTTGCTTTGCCCCTTGCTGTGTTCGGCGTCTGTGAACACAGACATAAAATAAATGGTTCCCCTGAGCTCCTCTGGGTGAGGTCCAACACAAAAACAATGTTGATGCTGCAACTGCAATCACAGGTCTTGAAAAGTAAAACTGGCACTATAATATTGAAAGTATCCAGCCCTAACCTGTCAGGGCTCTGATGCTTTCCCCTTTCACTCCCTCTCTCCCCCTCATGCTCAGATGTTATGCTCATTACTGTGTTATTCTTCACAGCACTGTTTTCTTTCCTTCTGCTGCTGTGTAATGTCTATAATGCTTCAGAGACAATGATTGCCTTGAGATTTTCTGTTTGTTTTTTTCCAGGATTTTTATGATGTCTTCTTCCTCTTAAATGCCTTAAATTCTTTAGGAGCCTTTATGTGAAAAGAAATAAGGGGTATGGGCTGACCCTCTGTGTTCATCCCCATTCAGCCATCTCTTACAGCCTGAATAAAAAAAGAGAATATGAAGAAAATGAAATCTCAGCAGGACCCAGAATCTGCCTCCTTTGCTCTGGAGAGGGAATTAAAGTGATAAAGGGAAATAATGAAAGCCAAAGGCAGAAAAGAAAGAAGGAAGGGAATGATAATTTCATACTCAACTTCTCCAGGCACTGGAGCCAGGCTGTTTCTTACATCAGTGTTTCCAACCTCAGTTGTTTGAGTTTTTGTCTCTGTGCTATTGTAGAGCTGTCCCAGTTCCTGTTGTACCATCTTCTAACTGTCATCAGTCCTCAAGGGACTGTTTGCCACATAAGAATTGATAAAGCTCACTGCTGATCCATATACACCCTTTTTTGTGCTTATTTTTTCCCATACAGGCTCTGCTGACCTGTTCCCAACCCTGGGGCTAGGAAAGAATGGCACAGGAATTACTTAGATACGTAATGGCAGTTTCATGGGTCATGTACACTTAGCATGGGATTCATCTAATTAAATCCTGATGCCTGCAAATGCATCTACACTACAAACGAGCAAGTCGCCTTGCTCAATTTTGTAGCTCTGGATGTCTAATAAGTAGAGCCTGAGACATAATTCATTTCATTCTCTAAGTAGATTAGATGAAGTGTGTGGACATATATGGAAGTAAGGGTGATCATCTCACCTATAAATATTTATACTGTAGATATCTACATTTTATCAGACAAATCCTGCCTTTAGCATATGGCTCTGTGATGCTGACTAGGTCATGCTAGATGTCTGGATTACCCAAAAATATCTGGACCATGGGCTGTTTTGATATGTAGGTATCTTCTTCATACCATCCATGTACTTATCTGTAGTGGATCTGCTTAGACTTGTGTGTGTTTTTGCACTCAATGCTTCCTTGAGTGATGACCTCAAAAGCCAGACAGGTGTTCAGCAGCTTGCACATTCACACTTGTCACACACATGCACTGACAGAGAGAATCTCTCTTCTGTCTTCTATTTCCTGGCGGGCTTGTATCTCACCTAGTTGTAACTCCAAGGACTTCACACATTTTTCTGACTTGATTTGGGATCTACTGACCAGTTGTACTTGATAATGTCCATCAGGGTCACAGCCAGGAAATATGCCACTCAGAGAAATCCCATGATGGGAAGACCCCTGCAGATGAAGTCTAGAACATTTATTCAGCTGTAGATTGGCATGATAGACCTTTTGCAGCTTGTTACCTGTGTTGCTTTGCATTGTTGGAACTTGATATTCCAGACTTGTCCCCTGAATGTGACGCTCTCTCAAATGTGGGGAGTTCCTTGAGTGATCTGCAGCTTTTTGCCTCTGATTTTATGTTTATAGTGCCTAAAATGCACTAATCTGAAACGATCCAAGGTGTAATAATAGTGAACATAGCACAAGAATTAGAATAGAAATAAAAGTGATGAGGACTCATTGGTGCTTATGTGGCTTATGACTCACTGTCAAATTAATCTTTAACTTGCACTCCTATTAGATAGTTCCACTCTTCCTGTCCTTCCTCTGGAAAATGTTGAAGGGCAGTAACACTGCCAGGCAAGTCAAGAAATTCAAATAAAGGACATATTGCAGGAATGTGATGCCTACAGTGATCTTTGTTAAGATGAATTCTATCAGCAAGTTACCCTGTAGGTCAACAGGAAAAAAAATTATGTGTGCTCAGGAGATAAAAGGGGGTAAATAGGTAATTCTAATAATGCTTGGAGAGAGCAGATTCTGAAAAATGTTCTCATCTTCATATAACGATGGAACATTTCTTTTTTAGTTTTACATTTTTATTGGGTGTCTCATCAGTCTCCTGTTCTTTCAGAGCCCTTTAATCATCTGCTTTTATTTCCCTCGGCACCACTGGGAAGGCATTACTTCATTGTGTGCTTGTGTATGTGTGCAAGTGTCTCCTTTATTGATGCAGCTGTGCACAAGAACAATAGGAGTAGGATTGTTCTGCTCACATTCAGCTTTTAAAAGCCATTGAATTCCTGGAGTTGGGAAGGTTTAGCTAAGAATATGTCTCTATAGCTAAATGTTTCCTATTTGGCTCCTATTTGAGCCAAGATACTGACCTAGATAACTTTGATCTGCCTGAACACCTCTGTCTTTTTTCAATGATGCTTTTCTGTGCTGATGGATTTACCAAGTGACAATGCAGAAAATGTCTTCTACTAAACTCATGTTAGAGGTGGTAGGAACAAGCAAGAGTTTCAAGGCAGAAGTTAGTGACCATGTGATACCAGGGTTAGGATATGTGCTCATTTCAGACATCTATAACATAGAGTTCCCCATGTGAATAAGACACCTGTGCAACACTCGGTACCAGAGTTGTAGACAAGTTTTACTCTTTCTCAGGCAAATACAAGAATACGAGCTTCACTGATCTCTGGTTTCCAAGCATTGACTCATTCTTTAGCTCTGTGCTGAATGTCTCTGAGTTTATCAACATGCTTTTGAGAAGTCAGTTCTTCAGATACAATAGATGGATTCATGTCACCTAAATATGGTTGCATAAATTAGAGATGCCTTTGTTATGTTAATACTAGTTATTTAGACAGAGTTTATAGTCAATAGATCTAAATACTTATTTAGAAGTCACATTTCAAAGTACATACAGGACTTAAACTTGTTCTATTTTAGACTTCCATCTTACATTGAGAAGACTGTATGACAAGTGTCCATTCCATTAAAACAATCATAGGGTCATAGAATCATAGAATGGTTTGGGTCGGAAGGGACCAACCCCCCTGTCATGGGCAGGGACACCCTCCACTAGATCAGCTTGCTCACAGCCTCATCCAGCCTGGCCTTGAACACTTCCAGGGTTGGGGCATCCACAGCTTCTCTGGGCAACCTGTCCCAGTGCTTCAGCACCCAATCATTATCAATCAACCTCATATAGAGGTTAAATGATATGAATTCTGTTGACAATAGTGTAGCAGTACTGGAATGAACAAAACCTTCACAATCTAGCCATAAACCCAGCTGCAGGTTCTGTAAAGAATCTTGTTCTCAAATGGAGCAGCAGCAGCTAAAATGGATGTTGCGAAACTACTGTCAGTTCAGTCACATTAGTGAAGTAGGAAGCCTACAAATACATTGTCATTTTAAAAGTTCAGGATCAGCTATGACAGGGGAAATAAAGTCTGCTGTGTCACAGACAAAGTGCTTTGGAATGATCTACAGAAAAGTTTCTTGCCAATCATGGCTGGAAACAGGACAAACCAATGGGTGAACCACTGGTATGCTCCTACTTCTAGGAAATAGCCTCTAGAAGATTTCTTTGTCATCCCTCTATAATATATAGCCAAGCTATACTTACTTATATAGTCTGCCTGGGAAGACAAATAGTATAATAACAATAATTATACTGGTGAAGGATTCCTGGAA
This sequence comes from Rhynochetos jubatus, assembly GCA_027574665.1. Classification (NCBI taxonomy): domain Eukaryota; kingdom Metazoa; phylum Chordata; class Aves; order Eurypygiformes; family Rhynochetidae; genus Rhynochetos; species Rhynochetos jubatus. Next base: position 4,360,860 of record CM050653.1, on the reverse strand, counting down.
AGAGGGATTAAAAATCCATCCGCATTGTACCCTAGACTTAATATGAAGATGCACATATTAATGTCAGTTGAGCAGGGATATTCATTTGACATAGTGACTCCAAGCTGAGATCATGGTCCTGGGAGCAGAAATAATTTGCTGCAAGGCAGTGTTGTGCTTGTGCAATCCTGCAACTTTTGCTTCCAGACCTAGCTGGGGTGCCAGTAGACTGGGGATCTCTGTACCATCCTTCATTAGGAATCACAGTGTCTTTGGTAATCCTACGTGTCTCAGTGTAAAGAAAATCTCCTTAATATGCTATCCCTTTGCCTGCAGTGCCATGTGCTACCCACAATACAGTGTTAAGCCATGGCAACTTGGTGGAGTGAGTAAGGCCACAGGTGCATCATTGCAGTACCAGAGCAGTATTCTACAATGGATTTTCTACAGCATGTATGATAGATACGGATACTTTAGTCTCTGTCCTAAAAGTCTTAACCCCAAATCCTACTAGTTCTTATTCACTGTTTTGTCTCCAGGTATTATATTTGCCTGTCTTGATTTTAGTAACTAACACCTCAATCGTCTCGTGCAAACTAAGTCTAAGTAGCCACTGAAGAGCTGTGGGTCCTTCCTTAGAGTTATTCCTTTCAAACTGCTCTGTGTTCCTGACATTTGTGGGATAAATTGCTCTCTGGGATAGCCTTCTCTTCTCTGCTGACTCAAGAGGGTAGCTGAAGAACAAGTTAAGCTATATGGACTCTCTAAGGTAGTTAAAACTTAGGTGAGGTGATCATCAGCTTGGGAACGGTCAGTTAAGATGACTCAGAGAAAAGATGCGAAAATTGCTGTAATGGAGCAGAAATTTCTATTATCTCATTGGGCAGCACGAATACATTCAGCAGCCTTTTGGTGGTTTAAATGAGGACTGCCTCTTTTGCAAGCCCTGTTAATAAATCTAGGTTTAGTCATCTTCTCAGTATTTGCTGGACTTCCATTTTGATGGAAAATGGAGGAAAGGAAAAGTACTGGAATTTAATGCCTACAGCTCTGAAAACACCATTAAAACGCAAAGCATATGTATGAGCTACTATTGTTATCCCATAAAATACTCATTGTAATAATTCCTATCTGGTTCTTTCAAAGCTATAACTTTTGTAGTCCCCAGAATTGCCAGGAAGTCCTTCTTCAGTTTATGAGGAAGGTAAGTTAAAAGAAAATAAAAGAAGGAATGGATTCGTCCAGGCAACTGGGTAAGATATTGACTCAGATAAGATGAGTTTCTGGGAGCAGGACTGAAGAAAAGTATTTTTCTGCAGGCAGTTTAGTTATTAAAAATGCAGGCTCAGCTTAAATTTTTTTAAATAATTCAGGCTGAAAAATAATAACCACTAAAAATTTGGAAAATAAACATAGATTGACATTTCATGACAGCACGTTGTTTCAGAAGTATTGCTACTTAAATTTACGGTTAAAAAAAAGGTAAAAGTTAAAATTAAAAATAAAAACCTAAAAATAAAACTTCCTGTCTCCCTGCCCAACTATGTATTTCAGGTCAGCCAAATAAAGGAGAAAATCTTACTAAATTGAAAGGAATAGGTTTTTTTCCCTTGTTTTTTTTTGTTTTGTTTAACCACTGGAACAAAATATCAATTATTTACACAGTTCCACTTGTGGGATTGTTGTTTCTATGGTGACAGCTAGTTCATTAAAACACACCACCTCCCTTTTTTGTCTGGAGTTAAACAGTATCAAGAAGCCCAGTCTTACCTTCCACTACATGGCATACACGATGTGCCATGAGAAGCTGATCTGGAGTAAACAGGAGCAGCTTCTTTACATTATATGCAGAGGCTATCAGTAAGTGAGGGTTTTTCCCATATACTTATTTACTTGGTTCTGATTTTTGGGTTTTGGGTTTTTTTTTAAATGATAATTTTCAAATGCTAAATGTAGTAGGTCTGTCTGCAAAGGATTTTACCTGTGGGGCAGGGGGATTATTTTAATTCATCTTGCCCCAAGCTGCAATTATAAGCATTAAATATAATTGCAAGTATTACATGCGAGATCACTGCAGTTAAAAAACAATGAATATCAGTAAAGCTTATGCAATGAAATGAGTTGAGGTCTTTCCTGTGCTGCTGTGATCTGTTGGTATCTTCAGTCACAGACAGCTGGAAGCTGTGACAAAATACAATCATCGACCTTTTTAATGTCTATAGTAACATGGCAGAAAAAAAAATCCCCAAATATGTTAATAACATGTTAGCTGAATTACAATTGAGTGACCACTTATGATTTTAGAATGATCTTCAGCATATCTTTGCAGCTCTTTTTAAACTGTGTGCTTGTGCTGTATCCCATCAGGCAGCTGCTGCAGCCTTCGGCAGAAGCAGATACATTTCAGTGCTGAACTAAAGCGTTGCAAACTGTGTTTTCATGAAGGTCTTAAAACATGTTATATTTCTGTAAAAATGAGCAAGTCAGGTGTCAGACAACTGGATATTCTTTTAAAAGGTAATTCTGTGCAAATGCTCTTTTGTTCTTATTCCCATGACGTATTCTGTGGCTGTCTGCTGTATTTTCTGACAGAAATGAGCCTTTATTTCTTCTTTAGATTGTTAGTCTCACTGAGAAAAACACAGCATTAGGAGAGTGGATTTGATTCTTGCTGGAATCAATGTCACAGTTGGCTGCATTCTAGGCTCTTTATTTCCAGTGATGGATCATGGTTTTAGACAGCACTGATTGACTTTGAATTTCTCTGCATTGGCAGTGATTACATTTCAGAGAAATCCTAAATGAACCCTAGACTTTGCCTGTAAATTTCATTCTAGTGTCCAATAAGTTCCTGAAACAGGAAAATTAGGGAATTACTTCGGAGATTTTTAGGACCAGTGTGCATAAGCAACATCTCTAGATTCCTTAAGGTATCAAGACGTTCTGACATGGGGCCTACAGAAGATCTGTGTCTATCTGGACTGGCAGCTTGATCCCCCGAAGCATCTTAAATTGCACTAAAAACATACCTTTGTGAAAACAAATTGAATCCTTACAGTGGAAATACCTGATGTAGCTACCTAAAATTCCCATGTTCAGTCTAAGTTAGTCACCCAGGCTCCCTCAATGGCCAATGATGAAAACCAGAAGACTTCTGAGCGCAGATCCTCACATCCAGACACCTTCATTTTGCCACTGACATTATTTTCAGAGCTTCAGTAAATATATTGACTTTGTGGATTAATAGTGAAAAATGAGACACTGGGGATGGGGTTGAGACAGATATGCAGTACCATTTGAGATGCCTTGGGTATCTGAGACACCCACGCAGAGCAGGAGGATGCGGCACAGACTTACAGGAGTAACAGTATTGGAATAGAAAAAGGGATATCAGGTAATATCTCAGGTGCTCCTAGTGACCTGCCCTGAGGCAGCCGAAGCCCACTTCAGTTTTCATACAGATATATAGATTTAGGTTTCTTAGTCTGAACCTAAAGAGCTGTAAGACTCACTAAATCAGGTGATTAAACAATGGAACACGTTGCCCAGAGGGCTGTAGATGTCCCCCTGGAAACATTCAAGGTCACGTTGAACGGAGATTTGAGCAACCTGATCTAGTTGAAGATGGAGGGGGTTTGGACTAGGTAATCTCATTGGAGGGGGTTTGAACTAGGTAATCTTTGCAGCTCCCTTCCAACCCAAACTCTTCTATGGTTCTATGAATCTTGATGGAAAGAGACAGACATTTCCAGAGAACTAGACATGTTTCCTAGGAGACCCCTCTAAAAAATTAAAGGAAGGTTTTTTTGATGAATTATTTTAATCAAGCTATGAAAAAATGCTTATGTTTTTATATTGATTGCAGAGACAGAGGAAAAAAAATAGATTACTAACATTAAGTATTCTGAGCACTGACTAACAGAGAAATGTTTGATTGTTTTTAACGGAGATTTAAGAGGATTACAGTACAGACATATCCACAGAGTTTGGTTGTATTAATTGAATTACCCAAAGGCAAGGAAAGGACAATACAGAAATAATTTATGATCTCTGCTTGAACTTATAAAAGCCTAGAAGGATGTAAAAAATACTGGTACATATGCTAATAGTTAATAAAGAGAAAATAAAAGTGTTGATCCTTTCTATGATTCCTCAGCTTTGGGTTCTGTTGCTAATGAATTCATAAAGTATGGCCAGTGGGTAAAATGGTCTCCATGAATATAGACCAGAAGTAGGATTCTTGGCTGTGTTAAGGTTATATTTTATCACCCTGGTATAATGAAGGATCTGTAATACATCTTCTGCTTCCCATTCTACCCCACAATAGCTCCCCATATGTTTCCTGTTGCTGACAATGGCAGTCTGGATCCTTGTTGGATTCTTCTGGCTCTGTGTCAGGAAGAAGTACAAAACAGAACCACAGAGTGTGTGACACTGGTTTTTCATCAGCTGACAGGGCTATGAACTTTTAGAATGTGCAAAACTTTTCCAAGAGAAGTGGAGACCAATGCCCCAGCCTGGGACTTGCTGAAGGAAAGCATGACCAGACTCCTTCTTTTTCTTACACATGGAGACTGTGGTCACCCAGATGGTCATTTGCATGAGACAAAATGACAGTCATCTAGCATCATGCAGTGTCCTTCTGCTTCTTCCTAGTTTCTGTTCAACCCTTCATTCCATCTCTGATTAAAGGTAGGTTTAGTAGGTCTAGAAGTGGCACAGCCCAGCAAGTGAACTCGTTGGAACCAATTTTCTGGGATACAATGGAACTTCTGTGAGCCTGCTATGAAAGTGGCATAGTTTGAACATCCTTGGTTATTCTTATGTACCTTGATATGAAGATGAGAACAATATCAAGTCAGGGTATTTTTTGCATAGAGAGAGCATGGAGTTTTTTCCACAGAACTTGAGATTTCTATGACATAGATATTTTTATCTCAGTTATTGTCCCAAAGCTGTCTTCACAATCAATGGACAAAAGTCGGATTTTTGAGGGAATGACTCATCAGACCTATTTCAAACGTCTGCTTTCAAATGAGAGACATTGTTCTCTAGGATTGCCTATTTCTGTCTATTACTATAAAAATTTTGAAGGCCATTCAAATGTAGGTGTTGGCAATTGGTCAGCTGACTCTCACTGGTAAGCACATTCATCAGTTACTCCTTGTTTTGTTAATGGGAATGTTTGCCTGTACTTCGAGCAATAGTGAGAGAACAATAAATGTGATGGGAACAAGAAAGGTTTAGATCCAACTCCAATGGTTTTCCATTAATAATTTCAGTTGGAAGGTTTTCTGTACACTCTTAAGAATCACTTCCTTTTCACCAGCAGATGGGCTTATAGAGGAACATCCTGACACAGCACATTCTGTATATTTAGAAACATCCCTTTTGATGTCTGTGGGTATTGTAGGATCACTTGGAAAGCTCTAGTCATGGATCAAGTGTTGTTAGACCAAAGACTCTAGATAGCCTTCTTAGCCTGTTCTTTACCGTGAAGTATTTTTTTCTTATGAGACTTCACAAAGCACTGATATCCTTAAATAGGTAGCCAGTGACTAAAATTGTCCAACTGTACAATTCCATTTCTTGTTTCAGCTTATTCTGAGCTACATTCACTGTTTCTTAATATACCTTACAAGCTTAAGCCAAGAACTTCATTACAGGAAACTGCCTACTCAATAATATATGCAATTGAATAAGCGTAATAATTTGGAATCATGACAGATTGTGCATATTGATTTTTCCTCAGCAAAATAAAACTGAAGAAGAGTAAGTTAAATCATCTTCAGACAGAGGCGCAAATAACAGTAGTATAACAAGTTATTAACTACTCTGTATGCTAAGCAGTAAAAAAATATCTATATGTACTCCTTTCACCATGGAAAAAATGAGATAATTCAGTTTTAGTACCCTTAAAAAGCAGAAGTGAAAAGAAACTTACAAGCATAATAACACTTTAATATCAACTGCCTGAGCCCTTACTAAGCCCTATTTTTTTTCCACAAATTTCTTTATACTTCATTAGTCACTTAAGCTATGTCTTTTTTTGGTGGTGGTGGTGGTTTTGTTTTGGTTTGGTTTGCTTGAAATTACAATGGATCAGATCTTGGTCTCCTGTTCAGAATGCTGAAGAGTTTTAGAAAGTGGAGACAGCCCTGCAGTATCTACTGAACTTCATGGCCTCTTCCATTACTGCAAGAGCAAGGCAGCAGGAACATTCATTGCAATTGTTTTAGTTTCTGTGCAAGGGAGGAGGATGGGCAAAGGGAGATCCTTGGCTTTGCCCATGAGCTGCTAGCCAAAACTGCTGACTCAGAATGTGTATGGTAATTTGCTCCTGGCAAAAGGGAGGGGAAAAAAATGTGCAATTCCTTCTCCATATTCTTCCCATGAAATAGAAGGAACAGGAAAACAAAAAGATATCTCAATGTCGTGCAGTTTTCCAGCCTTTTTGTAAAAGTAGAGAAGAACACTTCTCACGTGTTTTGTTTTGGGGATCATACAGCTTAATGTGTTGAAATATTTCATCCTAGAGAGAAGAACTTTATATGCTCTACTAGGAAAAAATGAACTTGGCCTGTGCTGTTGTTATTCTTCCCACCTTGAGATTTCATTTTTTAATAGGAATTGTACCACAGAAACAGGTTATTCTGTGGTGCAGAAATACTTTAGCAATGCCATGCTGAAGTCTAAAGGTGAAACTAATCTCACATTAGCTGGCTGAAAGCAGAATGTTTGCTTAAATTGGACACGCAGGCTCCTGCACAAAAAAAAAAAAAAAAAAAAAAAAAAAAAGAGAGAGCAAAAATGTTGATTCAACCTGCCTATCTTTGATATCTATTTCAAGATTATTATTATTTTTTTTTTATTTCAGACACTTCAGCAGTAGGATAGTATACCCTCTCCAGACTGAACTCAAAATAAATGTTCTTTCTTTCTCTTCTCATTTCTGAATTTTGCTCCTGGATGCCATGAAGACTTGTGATTTTGACAGCTCGATGAATAAATAATGCCTTATAAATTATTTACAGACAAATCAAAATAATTACCTGCCTCTTGCACCACACTGTAACATGTAGTTTAGGGACACTTTTGCTTTTAACATGGGTAGTTGTGAGTCTCAAGCCACACCGAAGTATCCAAACAGACTCACCTCACAGATAATAATGTATTTATAGCTACCAACAGCTTGTTTTCTGCAAAGATCACTAAAAAAATCACACTTTAAAGATTTTGCTAAACTTAAACTAAACACTCCTTTTAGCAAAGTAGGAGCAGTTCACAGCCAGCCAGCAGTGGGAGGGCTCTGCGGTCAGCACCAGGAACAGCTCTCGCTCTTCTCCAGGTGTAATTCTGCTGCTGTCAACCTGCAGCTTCAATTCCCACTGAACTCAGCAGACGATTTCAATACGTGTTTCAGTAAAGACAACTATACTGGGCTCTGTATTTAGAGAAAAATTATCTCCTTTGGGAACAAAAATTTGATGTATTGGCTAAATTAGCTGGCTAGTCTCCCAAGACTCCTTGTGCAGTTGATAGACACTGAGATCTACATTCAGTTTGCATGTTGAAACAGCTAAGTTTAAGTGTCTTAATATACAAGATGAGTCCCACTCAAGGTGTATACATAGTCTCAAAGCTGCATATTTCACTTCCCAGTCCTGGATTTCCTTCATATTTCAAATATACTATTTTATTTTCTGGTTTTTATATTTGTTTTTGAGTAAACCAAATGGGAACCTTACCCAACTAGCTTTGTCAGGTAAGGCACATGTCTGAAGTTAGATGGCTTAGTCTGCACTCTTCAAGAGGAGGTAGTTGAGACTTGTGGACAAGCACCTCGAAATGTTCTTCTTATTGATCCTTTCCCTTGCCTTTCTGAGTATTCTACAAGCCATTTCAGACTCCCTGAATGCCTGCCTTTCCACAGCAGCTTGCACTTTATATAATCACACCATAAATTTCATGTTCACACAGATGCTAGAATTGATTGGTTTGTTTCCTTTACAGAAAAACAGATCAAAGAAAGCACAGTGAAACAAAGCAACTAGAAATCACAACCTAAACAAACCACAAGGTTAGAACAATTATGAATTTATGAGTGAGGAGAAAGCTGCAGGTACCATAAAATGGTGATAAATGAGTGATTAACTGTGTGAAAAAAATACTGGAAATAGAAGTCCATGCACAATGACATGCAATAGAAGAGAAAAACAATTAGAGTGTGTAACAAAAGTATGCCCAAACCATGTGACAAGAGCAAAACCAAACTGAAATAATGACCACAAACAATTAATTAAAATGTGCTGAAGGACTGTTGTATACATTTAGAAAACATGCCTCATATTTGTTCCCAAGACATGAAAGTACTTGAATCTGCTCCAGGTTTTTGGTCCTACAGCCAAATGAGTAATATAATTCTACCCCTTCTCTGCTAACCTGCAAACTACTTAAAACAGAACCCATTGTTACCATAATTGAATAAGCTGGAACAAAATTAAATATAGTACTCCCAGTCAGTAGAAGTATCACATACTTGTCTTCATACAGGATATACCGGAATCACTGATTTCTTTCCCATTATTCTTCTTTATTGAAAACTGATGAAGAAAATTCAAATGGTATGATTACAACAGCAGTTGACATGAATAAAATTTCTTGTTTGGGTTACCAATGGAGCATTCTTGTATGCTTTCTAATTTTTCTCCTACGTGTACCCTAAACAGTTAGTCTATGGACAGAGTAATCTATCCTAGGATATAGTTAAATATATATCTATGCTCTATACCTGTATAAATACCTACTTATAAATAACTTCGACATCTAACTGACTTTTACAGTAGGGGTTAATTTTCCATTAGCAAAATAATATGACATCTGTTCACTCTCAGAATATTGCAAAGAAATTTCTTGCCACCTTTATATATGACACTGATGTTATCACAGTCCCTGCAAGTCAAAAATTATGGAAACAAAAAGAAGTTTCTGGACCTCTATTCTATAATTCAAGTGTACAGAATTGTGTCGTGTAACGTACTTTTCTCATCTTTTGTCCGGGTAATAAAACTATGACAAACAATGAGAACTCTGCAATGTTTTTTTGATATTTTAGTTATGGTTTATTTTGTCTGGGTGCAGGGAATAATCTTTATGTCCTTCGCAGATCCTATTAGCCTTATTTTTCTAAAATTATTCCACATTCCAATAAATACTACCAGTAAAGGAATATTCACTGTCTATATGCAAGTTTTCATTGTTATTTATCACTTCAGATGGGAGTGTAATTACCTGCCCACACATATTTGTGAACAACATCACAGAACAATTTCTTTTCCTATTAGATCTTTAATGTTTATCCTATTAGATCTTTAATGTTTTCTAGTAAGAAGAGAGGGAAAAGGAATAGTATACTCAATTAATTTTCATTTTTCTCTTTTAACCTATCTCTAAATTCTCTAAGGCAATTAGTCTTCAGTTTATAGCAGCTTTATACATGGAGAAATTCACTGACTTTTTGGGAATTAATTCCTTCCTTACAGGAGGAAGCATAAGGAAAATTAGGTCTGCAGACAATTTTTTTTCCCCAAATATAGTTAAACCCACATTCTTCCCAAAATACTACTTCCTGCAATGACTACTGTAATGGATTTGTTGGAGGCATTGACTAAACTAGCAGTGCTGGAGGTTTGATGCATATGTCTATGTCTACATACCTGGAAGTTGAAACTGATGATACTGGGCGTCTACCACAAATCATCAAGTAGTGATGGCAGCTTCAGCACTCTCTAATGAATGCTTCCCATTTCTTCCTGTATTCTTCCACTCTTCAGACAAAGAAAGTCAGATCCACCACCCTTGTTGTCCAAGGATCTGATCTAAAGGCAAGCAAAGGGGAATTATCTTGTCTGTAGTGGTTCAGATTTTACACTACCACCACTGTAGTTTTGAGCCATTCTGTGTCAGTTTTTTATGATTTTCTGGGCATTTTCACCTAATGTTTCGCCTGTATAAGACATCATAAATACTTCTAACCTCTTCCTATGTCTCATTATGATGTTTATGCATTTTGGTTTTTTATATTTTACTAAAGGTTTTTGGGAGATTTTGTAGCTTACACGAAGTGTTGTGAGCAGTGAGTACACAGTTGAGTTTTTTTGGACTAAAATTTTGTGGCCTCTGCTTGCTGGTGATGGTACTGTTAGTTCCTTCCCAGTCTACAATCCATTTCATTTCTTCACCCTCTTAGTCTGCAAAAAATCTTTCTGAAAAAAAAAAAAAAGTAAAAAAGAAATAATAAATTGAAATCATTCACTGTTCATTGCCAGGGGAATGATCATGATAGTTCTCCATGCTTCCCTAGCATCTCCCTTGTCCCTCTTCATCATGCACTCTATGTCCATTTTAATCTATTGATACCCCTCACATTGCCTTTTCACTGATTTCAGACTGTAACCGGCCCAGATCAATGCGTATACCTATATGTATCTTCACTTTTGACAGGAAGGCATCTAGTACCTGGGAACTAATGGAACAGTAATTTTATTTATTTCCTTTGATCTCTTTCATACTGACCAAAATTTCCCATGTGTATGCAAATCCTTGTGAGGCTGGATTGCATTGATGTTTCAGTTTTAATTTTGCTACTCTCTGAATACGTTACGGGCCATGACAGGGAAGTTCAATATGAAACAGGAGACAGGCTTTGTTAAACTCTGACACTGTTACTGAATCACACCTTTGTTTCAAGATTTCTTCTTCAGTAACTCCAAAAGCTTAAACAAAATGCAGCTTCTGTCTTCCTGTTCGGGAGTATGAAATGCAACGTGTTAACATGCCTCTTAACAGACTATGAACTGGCTTTTTATAATGTATTTATTTCCTTTGTTTCCTCCACTAGATCATAAGGTCCCATGGGCTCTAATAAGGAATTGCTTGACTCACCACTAGAACAATTTCCAGGAGAGATTATGGAATTTGCACACTGGAAGAAATTAAGTTATTTAATTCAGTCATTTCTCATTCTCAAAAGATTTGAAGGAGTAAACAAGGAATAAATGTCTCTCAAGAGTATCCACAATGGCGTCACTGTGGTTACATCAGGAATGAATTTGGCCCAAGATCTCTTATAAGTTATCTTCTACTACAGACATGCCTTTCCCACTGAGATAACTCTATTTATAAGCAATAGAAAAGCAAGAAAGTGCAGGCCAGGACTCTGCATATGAAAGAGCAACATGCTTCTGAGCTCTGTTAAAACTTGCTCTGGAGAGTGTTTAGCTTTCAATGTCACCATTTATTTTATTTTGTTTTGTTTTGTTTTCCAGCTGTAAAAAGAACAGAAAATCTTCATACTCCCAGAGATACCATGAAACCTAAATAATGATAATTTTTTAAATTCCTTTGAGGGAACTTAATAACAGAATTTAATATAAATTCTGAAATTATCAGTCATGTTAACTTGACGTCAGTTGCTATTTTCAGTTGTTTAATGTTTGTAGGTTTTGTTGGATCCATTTATCCTTTAAGAAACAAGTCAAAATGCCTGAAACGTTAAAAAAACTCAGCACAACTAGGCAACTACTGGCCTCAGGCTTTGCCTGAATAAGTCCCATTGAAAATCCTGTTCTACTATGTAGGGATTTTTTTAAGACTGAAGTGTAACCCCATACCCAGAGATTGTTTCAAGGTTGTGTCCCATTTTAGTCCCATGTTAATGATGTTGTGACATTATTTAGAAACTAAAAAATTAAAGGAATATGTTATCATTTTTTTCTCTTGTGACAGAAAAGATTTGAAGACTTGAATTTGTTAAACAGAAATGTCAGTGCTCAAGAGACCTGTTACTAAATCTTCTCATCTTCTTCCATGAAATGAAATCCTCTCTCCATTTTCAAGGCAATGCCAACTCCAAAACACCAAAAAGATATGATGAAAAATATTCTACTTTCTCTGTATCCATGGCAACTAGTGATCTGTACAGATGTCTTCTTCAGTGGCCCATAAATCTCATAATGGTCTAAATAACACCACTCCCCATGGGCTGCAAAAGTGTCAATGAACTGTTGAGATATACAGCTCGGAAAGATCCCTTACTTATGGCCCTAGAGTTTTCTCTTATGCACATTAATACTTGTAGTGAAATATATATATATTACTTTATAAGTTTTATATATAAATACAAAATATATGTTTATTTCTATCCAGCTTCTCCATCACCACATCAATTGCAGGCTTAGTATTGCTAATTGAAACTGTTCAAAAAGCTAATCCACAGCTGATGATGCTCCACCCCCTTGTCCTTAGTCAATCACTATTTATGGGTTTTACCTGTGAAGGGGAGGATCCATTTGGGTAGTGTCTGTCAGAGGAAGGTAAGGTGTTATGGAAGAGGATCACCTCTTTCTAGTTCTTACTCCATTGCTTTCTTCTCAAACTCTGTCTTAACTTTGCAAACTTCAGCTGATATTGTTATTACACTCTTCCCAGAAATTGTTTTGATCCTAGTCAAATCTGAAGGATTAAGATTTGTAGCACTGTGGTGTATGCAAAGCCATCTAGGCACTGGTGGAATAGTCTCCCTTTTCCCCTCTCTCTCAGTCTGTCAAATTAATGGAAGATAGGGCTGATGAAGAAAAATGCATGATCACTTGCCTAAGAAGGAAGGGAAGTGAGTCAGAATGGTGTGGTTATGGGGTAGGATGATGACAGTTTTTTCATCTACCACCAACAATAAAAGAAGTAAGGGGTACTAGCTGCTGGCAGGTCAGGCTGCCTCCATCAGTACCCCATGATCTCACATAACCCATGTCCTGAGTGATGCCAGATTACCCGCAGCTGGTAAGCTTGGCACTGGCTCAGGTTCTGGCAGCTTGTAAGTGTCATTGTCCTCCAGCAGTGTTGGAATAATATTTCACAATTTTTGTGTAATTTCACAGAGTCTGTCTCCAGAAAGGCAAAGTGGTGACTTTTTCATAGATGAATAACCAATCCTTTTTATTATATTTAAATCAAGTTGTTTGGGTTTTGTATTTTTTTTTTTTTTTTTGTTAATTTCTATATTTCCCAATTATTGGCTTTTTACAGTTCTGTATAATTAGACAAAAAAAACATTCCAAAGATTTTGCCAAACTGATGTTTCCCTTTAAAAGTCTCCAAAGCTCACCTCAGACCAATTGGTTGGCAGCACATAAAGGGTCCTGGAGATTTTCTTGGATGAAGTTTTCTTGGCAGATAGCAATGCAAGGACAGCAATAAACATGACCTTGGAACAAATAGCTGTGATTGTAAAGAATTAGACTGCTTTAAAAGAAGAAAAAAAAGTTGTATACCTATCTAATTATAGATAACTTCTCTTTTAATTTAAAAGCTGATCTTTGGTAAGTTTAAAATGTTCAAGGGGAAAAATAATCCAGTATTAGCCTTTCCTTTTGAGGTGTGTTTCACATGAGAAGTCGACAAGAACCTTTCACCTTCTTGAGTAGTTCTAATGGCTGAATTTTTGCACAAATGAGATCTTTATTATCTTTTCACCTTTAAGAAAAATCATTGTCAGACAGTGACTTCTGTGTGCATTTGTATCTACTTTTTCTCCACCAAAACAATAGGAGTAAGGGTAGAGTTCTAATTTATAATTTGTGTGGCTCACTGCTAAAGTAGTCAGAAGGTGAACAAAAGTGCTTGAGTAGTGCAGAACATCCAAACCTAGTGAAATCCTCTGTTGAACTCTGGTTTAAAAAAAAAAAAAAAAAAAAAAAAACCCAAAAAAAAACCACATCAAAAAAACCCTAGCTCTCAGTTCTAAAATAATACAATTTATATTTGGCAAATGCAAAGCATATGCATTTAATCTTTTGAGAGCTACAGCCTGCCATCTTCAGATCATTTTTTTTCTACTGTTACGCTATCAAACACACCATAACACTCAAATAGCACTGTTTCTGTTTCTTTAACTTTTGGTTTTAATATAATGTAGGATTAACTTGGTAGATAAGAAGTGAAATACCTCAAACCATTTTTCCAATGCTCTCTTTCATAAATGAAAATATTTAAAATATCAACTTAATTTTCTTTGAAAACTGTGCTGCACTTCGTACATCTTAGATCTCTGAAAGTGTCATCCCATAAAACAACACACTTTACTGATAATGAGGTACCAGCAGAAAATGCTATCATAGTTTATATAATTATCATTGCATAAAAAAATGGATTGTAAATTGTCATAATACTGTTGCATAGCTTTATACCAGGGGCAGAAGTTAGCTAGATAAAGGTAATGGAAAATATTAAGATGCACCAACTGCTGGTAAGTGTGAACACAGTTTATTTTTCTTCACATACAGCCCTAAGTGAGTCACTTGGATTATACATGTGGAACTCCTGTGCTCTATTTCCAGTTGTTTTAAGCCTAAGATTAGGTTTTCTCTTGGTGCCTTTTCTAATCAGTGGAAGAAAATATGCATCTCTAGGGGATAATTTATCTTAGAAACCCTCCAGCAGTGCCCTCAGGAGGTGTCTGTTTTACTTCATGCGCTGTAGAAGTACATAGCTCGGATTTACACACATAATGTTTATACGTTTAAGGTGAATGAATACTACGCTAGACAATGCTAGGTGCATCTTAGTGCAGCAGTAGTGTAAGTTGGACAGAGGAACAAAATCTTAGAGTAATAGCTGGATCAACATATGCTGAATAAATAGACTTTGTTCAAATAATTCCAAAATCTGTTGGAAGCAGATCTGGGAAGGAAAAATATCTTTCTTTTTTTCTCTGCTTGTCTTCCCCTTGTACTCAGTCTTTCATGTCTGCTTTGTATAGAAGACTTCTTAAGGAAGGAATGGCTTTTTTTCCTTGTTCATGACTAAGGATTCACTTTTCAGGTGTAGAATGTCTTCCTTTAGTGTTTTTTTCTCCCCTTTTATAACTTTGGAATTTCAGTTGATTTTTCTTTTCTACTCTTATGTGGCCTGGACTTTCAAAAGGGACTATTGAATCTGGCAGTGTTATGAGCTTGCTGCCTAAATTGAAACACCTACAAACCCACCATTTCTGTAATGGCAGTTCCTGTAAGATACCATTACATTGGAATGTCAATTACTTTTGAAAATCTAGGCCCCAAACCCAGGCCTTGCTTAAACCATTATTTATTTTGGTATTTACCTAGATTTATGAAAGAACAGGCAGCACCTATCTCATATTCTCCCTTTCTCTGAAAGGCTTTATATGTAGTATGCCCTTTAAAAGTTATTGTGCATCGCATAATTCAGTTTAATATGCTGGCATGTAACATTACATTTCCTCTGATATTACTCTTCTGAAGGCAATATGACCTTGAAGGTGATATTTTAAACTAATAAATGAGGAGAGGAACTGAAAAGCAAACTGAATGCTGTAAGACAAAAGGATGAATTTTCATCTCAAGTCTCTGTTTCCATACATGAAAAATACAGAAATATAACATGTATTTACATTTTTTCTTGATTTATGAAGGAAACAAATGCAAATTCTTTCTATTTCCTTTTGTCTTTATATGAATCCATAAATCCCTTTGCCTGTTGCCCTGTCGTTCCTTTCTTCAGTCCCTCCTTCACCCAATAATTTTGAATGAATTCAGCAACATTTGGTAGAGGTGTACTAGTCTCAAAGCTGCAAATTCCTACGTGTTTTGTGAAAATTCTTTGCTGAGTACAAGAAAGATGTCAAAATAATTATTTTCATGGACAGGGGGACAGGGAGGATTTACCCGTTTTATAAGAGGCGTGAGTGAGTAAGCAGAGAACTAGTACAGAGGGTCTTGCCATGTTAAAAATAAGTCTCTTCTTTTGCACCTTCTCTTGCCAAAAAAGTTAGCTAAGGTGAGAAGGAAGCGTGTTGCACTAGGGAAAAGATGAAGACATGGGAGGTTGTGGTGGATACTCTTAAGAGGATTTAAATACAGAGTGTAAATGAGGGTGTTGGGGTAGAAGCACCACAAGAAAGTAGGACACAAATCTAATGGAAAAGAACAGTTTGTACTTAGTCCTGGTGACATAGTGACTCTGTGTTGGTGGAAGATAGCAGCCTCTATTCTCAGTGGTTTTAAAATGAAGCCTGTACTTTGAACTTGGTGAACTTCAGCTATAGTGCTGCCTAAACTCTAGCTTTATATCCAGCCACTAGCAAAACAAGGACTCTCAAGACAGTCTTAAATGTAGGAGAAAAAGAAACTAAGGGACCATTACTAATTTCAGAACTGTTCTGTGTCACTGCTATTCTGCCAGCATGTCTGTCTCTGGTTTTAGGGTTGGTTTTTTTATTATTACTTTTTTATTTTGGTGCTTGTCCAGACATTTTAGGTAAGAAGGAAGCCTTTCAGCTGCCAGGAGTAGCAAGTTAGAAGTGTTTTGTTCCTGGAGGTTTAATTTGAAGTGAAAGACAGGAACAAGGCTTGTATGAACCTCTATGGAAGGAGGATGACTAGAATGGTTTTAGTGCTAGGTATAAATTTAAAATTGCATCAGAAAATTCTGCAATGATAAATATTAATAGTTTCCTCCTTGTTATGAAATTTTGACTTTATCTGAAAGAGCTGTTCTTTTCTAGTGGCTGCTAAGTAAGATCCATCCTTAGGTATATGTAACAATATTGAATTTAAACTTAGGTGTCATGGGCTTCACATAAAATTAATGTAAAATCCATATTGTGGACTCAGCTGAAATCAGGACTCTAGGTTTTCAAGTACGTTTCACAAGAACAATATGAGGTAGATCCTGCCAGAGGGAGCTTTCAGTGTAAACAGGAGTTTTATCTCACTTTTACAAGAAGAAGCTTGAGATGGAGATAGTAGGAATTGATCAGGTGGCTTTTCAGAAGCAGCCACTGTGGTTGGGCTGTGCTTTGAATTTTTCAGGAGTTGCACAGCTACACTAGCACCATTCACAGTCTGTAGTATCATCTCCCAGTCCTCAGATGGACTCCTTTGCTCAGGATTGGAAAGTGGTTAAGGGAGACTGCACAGACAGTGGTCAGTCCCCTGCCCAGAGGGCAGAATTGGTTCATGTCTGCTCCAAAAGACCACATAGACCGTATAGGCCATACAAACTTCAGCCATTGAATAGGCAGCTGCCTAGGCTAAGCTAGTTCTTAGCCTTGTTCTACAGAGTGTAGTCAGAGGAGAGATGGAAATACACTTACAGTGTTATTCACCAACACTCTCATCTTAAAATGTGATTATCCCTGTCTGCAAAGTCTCCGTGAACTACAGAGGAAACTGCTGGAATAGGGTAAAAGCATAAGTCTTAGCCATCTGAAGTTAAACCAATCCTGAACTAATAATAATAAATAATAATAATTCCAATAATAGTCAAATGACTACTTCGTGTTCTCTCAAAAGTTAGTGACAAAGGATGAGAATCCATCTCATCAGAGAGGAAGTGACTATCACTCTTCTGTCCATGCTATGAACAGGGGATAGGTAGTTGCCCAAGGTCAGATGCCGAGTTTTATACCACTTATGTTAACCAAGATCTATCTCACAAAGTTTACAAAACAAATTTCAGTCTGCTGGTTGCAATGCAGATGTGGGAAGGCAAGGCAAGACAGAATTTGTGCTTTCTGCAAGGTTACCTGTTTTCAACACCATCCATTAGCAAGACCACCACTTCTCACTGTAGCCCACATGAAATTTTACTCTTTAAAATTATATCTGTTGTTATTACTGCTTTCTAACATGTAAAGAAGCAGGAAAATTTGCCCACTTGAAGCTGCACCTTGCTGCTTGCAGTGTCTGAGCTCTCTCTTTCAAAGCTAGCTTGGGCATCCCTACATCACATAGCAAAGGAGACATACCGTCAGCGCGAGAGGAGAAGCCTGCTGTGCAGTTTCACACTCAAGTCACATTGATTTCCGTGCGCAGATTTCACCCAGCAGGAGTTGCTGGCTGTATCATGGTTTACAAATGTAAGAGGATTGGGCACACTGACCTTAATTACATTTACCTTTTGTCATTCTTTTGTTTGCTTTAAATTGTTTCAAATATGCTTTTCCAGGCAGGATCAGACAACATTCTCATTGATTGTGAATTCTCTCCAGTCTCTATCACTCACCTATCTTACTAACTCAGGCAAATTACTTCACTCTCTGCTTCTCTATCCCTGTCATCCAATGTCAGCACATCAGTGCTTTCTAGCACAACGAACTTAGAATGTCTTTTTAAATGGGGCTATTTTTTAGCTCTGCATGGTATTACTAGAAAACCAGCCACCTGGTATAACTGAATTTGAATCACAGTGCTATGAAATATTTATTCCATGTCTACATTTTTCTTTCCGCACTATGAGGATTTCCTTTCATTTCTCTAAGTCAGTTTGCATTACCTATTGCTATCCCAGTGTTTGGAAGACAACTGCGGTTGAAATAATAAAAAATAAGGAAGCTTTCCCTATTCTTATCAAAATCATTTCATTTAACTGAGCCAGGCTAGCAGGTGGTTTGCAGAAGATCTCTTTAGCCACTTTGATTGTCTCTAATACCTCTTGTAAGCAAATGTCTCATTACCGTGGATATTTACATATCCTTTCATGCTGAATGCCATACATAAGTGAACTATAAAACTACATGTTTTGTAGTTAAAACAGACTTATATGGAAAATACAGTTCATACTGCGTGGACAGACGCTAGCTATCCAATACTATCGAGTCTAATAGCAGTCAACGTGATCTCGATTTCCATCTTTAGAAAGTTGATTATAACACAGAGCTTTTCAAAACCCAGCCTTTGCGCTGTTTTTGAGATGTTCTAGTGAATTGCAGTGTTCATACAATGAGATCCCCATCTGGCAAAAGAAGCAACAAGGGGTAGGAGTGGAAAAGAGAGAGGAGAGGGAAATGTAAAGGATTCCTTTTTCCCAGCTCCTGCAATGAATTAAGGAGTGTTCTTGCAGTTATATTGTATTCAGATGGGTCTGGCAAAGCTGAGGGATTTTTAGCTAATAGGATCAGGATTTTATATGGTTATTAATTTACATTATGTGATCTGATGCTGCATCCTTTAGTTTGAAGGTATGATTATCAACTGTTTATCATAAACTGTTATTATATCATCACAAGCGTTGTTGGAGTCTGACCTAATTCTACAAGAGCTATATCACTCAGCACTGCCCTATCCACCACACATGGTAGTATCTGGCTTATATTTTGTGAGAAAGCATAGGACTTGATTTGCTGCCACCAAAGCTGATGGAAAAAACACACCAAGTCCAGTCCTTTGAGCATACACTCTGCACGGATGGAAATCTGTTTCTATCGGCCAAGCTGATAAAGCCCACACTGGTTTTACAAGTTGGTCACTCAAACCTCGTTATATTGTACTTGTGCCAGGCTGAAAGTATGACACTTTGAAGTACTATCTGTTTATACTGAAGATCTTATTTTTCCTGGCACATAGTCAAAGAGAGAACATATCAATGGAAAACCACTTAAAAAATTGTGGAGCTTGCAGCTTTTAACAGTCGATAAGATTATGTGCTCATTCTCAACATCAAATGCAAATAAGTAGTGGAGTTATTTAGATTTAGTTTTTCTTTCTTTTCCTGATGAGACAGAAAGAGATCCCCATTTGAGATTCCTTCACTAAGACCTTTTTTTAGACATTAGTCGGAAATTTAAGAGATTACTCTGAGCTTTACTGTACACTGGATAAGTCTTCTAGATTTATGAGCTAATAACGTGGTGGTTTACAGAATTACAGGAGGAGTCATGCATAGATAGCTGATTCTTGAAAGTCAGTCATAGTTTGCCATGTCTCTGACAAAGTAATCAGAAAGAGGCAGGAGCTGGGCACATTTACACATGGGATTTTTTTTTTTTATCCTAAGAGAAGACACCTCCCATCCACAATCCCATCACTTCTTCTTTCTGCATACTTGTAGCAAGAGGTTGGTTCTTACCACTCAGATCTTTAATTCAAACATTGTTACCTGAAGCCTAATCTCTGACCTGTTGTTAAAAGCCTGATTCTGTCTTTAGCTTGTGCAAGAAATCATTAAAGCCCCAAATCCTTTTGACATTGTGAGTTTATATTCTCTAGACCAAAGACTATAGTAAAGATAGTGAATGATACTACATCAATTCTTTACTAAGGAAGGACATTTCTACTCCCAATATTTTTTAATAAAATGGATGACGTGAAAGAGGTGATCTTCCCTCACATATCCACAAAACCGGCTGTAGGATGAAGCAGAGTCTGTTTTTCAGTTTCCAGTCATGACCCTTGGTCAAATTCCAAACTGTGCAATACCAAACCTTTACATGAATTAGAGCCAACAGAAATTTCTAGAATCTAAATAAAATATTCCTAAATATTTATGTCAGCAGTACTTGAAGATAGCTCAATGGTACTGAAAGGATAACTACATGGTGGTAGATTTCATACTTGAGGAAAACTTGTTTCTGCTATAATTTTTAGTGATTTAACTGTGACTAAGAAATGTTGTCTTCTGCCAGGGTAGAGTCTGGTCATTATTGTCCCATGCAACTACATATTTTTGTTATTTTTATGAATGAATATCATTTTGTTCCAGGGCAAGTTTATGAGAAGATGATACTGTTTATTGTTGTAAACAAACACATTTTTATGGATAGAAGAAAGAACCAACTACAAAGCACAGTAAGAGTGTGCAGGAAGGAATGGATCCCCACCACTAACATATTTTCTCCCTCCTTCTCTTTTATAGGTTGCCCAGGAATGTGGGACAATATTACATGCTGGAAACCTGCAAGTGTGGGTGAAATCGTCTTTGTCAAGTGTCCTGCACTGTTCAGATTTATCATCTCTGAAGATGGTAAGTATTTTTTCTGTTTTTCTTTGCCTCTGTCTAATAAAGCTGCATGGTCAGCATGAGTGTAAAACCTCATTTAGATAGTATAAAGTGAAATAGAAAACTCTACAGATATCTGGTGTTGGGGTTGAGATTAAAAAAATACTGTAAAACAACAGGATGTTTGTGTATAAAGATGTGTGTGTGTGTGCGCAGGAGTGTGTGAAAAATGCCTTCACATACAGCATGAAAATATCCCAACTTTAATTGCCAAGAGGATGTTCTGCCCTTAAGTCTCATCGATTTCAGTGGAAACTCAAAACTGCTTGTGTCTTGGATAATTTGGATAATGTTTTAGACTATAACTAAATTTCAGAGCTGGTTCTGCTTATGCCTAAGGAGAACATAGGGCTGAGAGGACCAATATGAGAAACTCCCATGTTGGGAGTCCAGGGAAGAGTCAGTGGGAAATAAAAACTCCTGGAGAGATGCAGAAGCTCCATCAGGCCTTTTTGTGGTCTATAGAAATAAGACATCACTGTCCTTCTGCCCCTTGCAGCTGGTACTATCAACCAAGACACAAAAGAAAGATCAGAAATCTGGGCTGTTTCTTCTTCCAACATGCATTTCTGCACAACAAAGTTGCCCCTTGTCTTGCAAAACCAACATTGTATATGGTCAGCTAGGCTCTTTTCTTTGTTTCTGCTACCACTTTAAGCTTGGACCAAAAGTCCCAGGCACCCACCGTGCTAGGTAACCAAACCCTTTTAAGGTCCAACTTCAAATCATAAATAACCCTGATGCTGCTCTCAATTTTGCTATTAAAAGGAAAACCTACTTTAGTGGTGGTAATACTGGGTATTTCACCTAGTTGTTAATATTAACTAGTGTTTTTAATAGGAAGAGTCTCTTTGCAAGCTACTATTTATATGGTACAAAAGAAAAATACTTGTCCTTTCTTGATTGTGGGGTGGTTGGTTTTTTTTTCCTTTCAAATGCATGAAATTTTGCCACGTAAAAATGAGTGGACAGGAGGAAATAACTAATGAGTTGTTCACAGCCGATGCACAGATTGATTAGATGTTCCACTTGAAATTACCTTTTTTCCCCATGATTCCATGAAATTTTCTTACCAGCCGAATGACTAAGAGAGACTAATTCCTCCTATCAATGTTAGTTAACAACAGGACTTTGGTGATAATTAACAAAGTTTTGTCCGTCTCCTCCCACTACCCATCTAGGCTACTGCAGATCGCTTAATTAACACTGTCCATTGAGGAGCAAGTTCATTGTTTTCCCCTGGGATCCATTTTTCCCAAAGACTATTTTACTAATGAACTATTCATTTACAATCTTGAGTCCAAAATCCATCTTCTCTGTGTTGGCACACACGGAGCACAGTTTGTAGGAGATAGTGCTTCATACACAGCTCCAGGAACACTGAAACCCTCGCCTTTAAATACATCCTTTTGAAGCCATCCAGACATTGAAGCAAGTGCTTGTGAAATGGAGAGAAACTTCAGTGTTACTCCATCTAAACTTATCCGTAGGAAACACGAGCCTTTTCTCTATACTAGTCCTCTAGACTCCATCTGTAGTCAGTGAAGAGAAAGAGGCACACAGAAGTCAACCTGTGCTGTTCCAAGAGACATGAGGTGAATCATACCTTGGAGATACCTCTCTTTATCCAGCAGCTACTGAGGACAGTTGACTTAAACTAGGCACCTAATTTTTGAACAGGGAAAGATAAGTCCCTCTTTAAATTATCAAGTATGAAAATATAATTACTACTGTAATTCTATGTACTTTAATTATAACCAGTATAATTAAACATAATCTTCACTGCTATAATATTGGTTCAGTATTACTTCAGTAGGCAATGGCACTTACTGGGCCCTCCACATGTAGTGATAGTAGAAAAAACAGTACACCAGCATCCAGTAAGGTTTGTATCTAGCACAGGCAAGGAAACATTCTTCTCTCTTTCAGTTTGTTTTTGGTGTTTGTTTGGTTTTGGGTTTGTTTTTGGTTTTTTTATGTAGGATTTAGAGGGTTTTTTTACTTCTTGATGACTTTCTAATCAATTTTTTTCAACTACTTTTCATTCAGCCTGATTGTCAAACCAATTCTGGTCATCCTTTGTGTAGGATATACACTTGACCAAAAGTTTTTGTTATCCAGTTAATGCTTACAGCCTGCAGGCAGAATACTTTTATTTATTGTGCATCAGCAGATGGCTGATATATTGTAATCTTCTGATATAACTGCAGGAAGCCAAGCCTGCTGCTCATACAGCGCCTGTCCGAATTTCCATTAGGACCCCTCCTTCTCGGTGGCTTGTGATCTACTTCCACTACATACCCTCAAGCTACAGCATGCTAACACTTGGTAACATAAAATAACGCTTTTCTCTCTCTCCCTGCCTGTTTTGGATGTGATGCTCAGCGATATTGCTAGTTTGATACTATGGAGAGTGGTGCCATTTTCATCTACAGCACAGGAAAGCTTCCCTGTTGCCAACTTGTCCACACACTTCTGCCATGGACTTTTAACCTAGTCTTTATTTCAAAGGATGTTTCTGCTGCTAATATTTATGTCCTACAAAAAAATGGTGCCTTTTCACTTTTACTCATAAAATTTCTTTTCCATGGTGCTATTATTTCCGATGTAATTAAAGCTAGAAGGGCTCTTGAGAAATCATCCCTTCTCAAATACAAGGTTAGCTCAATACGATCTATTTCAGTGCTTGACTAACCTGTTACCTGTTCATGGGAAAGTTTAGTTAAATAAAAAGTAATACATGTTTTAGAAAAATAATTTTTAAAATATTTATATAATATGAAAAGCTCTACTATAGCTAGACTATAATAACTACTATAACTAGCTAGGTAAAATAAAGGCCTACAATAATATTTTTAAACTATTTGCCTAGGATTTCCAGACCTGTCCACATACTGTAATTCACATTTGACCTGTAGCAGGGTGATAGTATGATGCTGGGGAAGGAGTAGTCAGACCAGTGTAAACATATGCCCTGCTTTCTTTATCTCCTTACAGGATCACTAACACAAGTGGCAGCTGTTACCTCTTGTAGTGCTGGGTTTGAGGGGGTTTTGGACATCTGTTCGGTAGGAACAAAACCAAGATTCATAATTCATTAGATAAATAAACATTTAATCTGGAATAGTATGAAATGTCTACAGATCTGGCTGGATTTACACTAGTGACCCCAAGGTGGAAATATCAACATCCATAATCACTCTCCTGGGTGAATCAGCATGAGTTTTCACTAGCATTGCTGTTAATTTTAATTAGCCAAGTATATTTCTTTCAATGAGGGCTTAATGAAAAAAGTCACATTTTACGATTGTTCCTTAAATAAAGGGTTATTAGGTACCTAAAATGTTGCTAAGACAGAGCTAATCACATTTTATAGATTGTTATAGTATCCTCTGGCTGCTGCTATGTTGCTAGAATATGTAACTAGGCTGGGAACTGACACTAATATTTCGTAATAACATTTTCATTCTTAATACGGCAGAATGTTTATATGACCATAAATTGTTTTTGCCAATAGTAACAGTAACTTTAATTTATACTCTAAAGTTTGTCCTATGAAACACTGTAGCACCTGTAGGTCCAGCTGTTTGTAAAACAACAGGCAAACCATGCAATGTGTTACTCTTAAAGAAGGGGTTGGAGTTCTCACTTGTCTTTAGATATCTAAATATTATATGTGTAAGTCTGAACGGTTCACACAGACTTCTAGTCCAGCAAATGGAAATGGTACTTGTAGAAGATATTTCCCCTGACCTATGTCAACTGCTTATCTTGAGATTAATGAAGGCACTGGAGGGAGCTGTTTGTTTTATGAATTTCATAATGGGATTTGGCTGTCTTGACTTGGATGTTTGATTTACATAAGCAGTAAAATGAAAAAAAAAAAGATATCACAAAATAAAAATTAACCAAGTTGTTATCTTGAGATGCTTTGTTGAAAAAATATATGTGGATTTAGCTGAAAATAGCAGTTGTTGGTGTTTTTAATTTGAAAATATACTCTGCTCTAACCTTCACTGCAATCGAACTGAAGAGCAACATTTGAACTGCTGTCAACGTCGCACAGAAAGCCTAATGCTAAATCCCATGTTGTGTGGCTGGTGACCCTTCCTTGTAAAACTTCATTTCAACTCTCTGCTTCTCCAAAATCACCAGAATTTTTCATTTCCTTTAGGATGCAGACTGTGAACAAAAAGATAATTCTCCAAATCTCTCCACATGAAAAACTGTATTAACTCCTGAATCTTTTCTTATCTAACAGGCTAAACGTTTACAGTGTCTTTCCTTCTGGAGGATTCCTAAATATTAATTTATTTTCCTCTTCAATAATCATTTATTTGATTGACATGCATCAATTCACAATTTTATTTTCACTGGGAGCTATAACTTCCATGATGTCGTTGTTGTATATTGTGCTTTTCTCAGTGCCTTCCCATTACTAACTCCAGGCACAAACACACTATAATGGAGATTATTTAAAGTATTCTAAGGTGTCTTTGCAAAGGAAGAAAAAAACCTGTCAAGCTGTGATGTTGCATTTTATTATGGCATAGGAAGACCTACAGATGACCCCAACATACTGATCTGCTGCACTGCCAGCTGGAAAATGTGCTCTATTTTTTTTTCTTTTCCCTCCCTCCCTTCTTCCTTTTTTTTTTTTTTTCAGACACAGGTGAGGCTGGCTGGCAGTGGAAATCTATAGAATCCAAGTCTGTGTTTTTCTTTCTTTGCCCTGCACAGCTGAGGTATTCTGGAACATAAAAAGCCACATTACTCAGATGAACCATTCAAAGAAACCCAATAGTCAGATCAGAAATGAGCATATTTTTAGATCTTTGGTTTGCAGCTAAAACTAACACAAATTCTAATAGGCAGTTTCTGAGCATTGCCATATGCTCCACATTGAGAAAACTCTTTCATTCACAAATCCAAATAATAAATATGATTACATTTTGCTGAATCTTCCAGCAGTTCAGAATGTTTACCTAGAGCTCAGTCTAGGATGATACCCGCTACACCCAAAAGAGCATCACTACAAAGCATGCTTTGCTTTAATTAAAATCAAGTAGAAGAATGTATCCAGGTATTAGGGATTTTAAGAAGGAATTATATCCTATGCTTACATTCTTGAACTTGAAGTGTTTGGCTTGCTGTTACTCTGGAAGTTATATGACTTCAGTGCTCAGCCAATAAGCTATATTGTCCCTGAGAACAAAAAATTGAAAACAGTCTATTACTGATCCCATTAAAAACACAGGGAGACACTCAAGTACTTTGTCCTAAGAACATCAAGCCTCACATATCTGCACTAGAGATATCATGGGTGGACAATGGGATTTATGAATGCAGGGTTAATTGGATTTGGGAAGCCATCTGTGGCTTTCTTCTCCTTTCTGAGTTTAGATGTTATCCTTAATCAAACTGAATAAGCTGATGAGAGAAGAGTTAAAGAGAGGGGAAGTGACGCTACATGTTCATATGTGGAGAGCCCTTCTGGGCCATTTCTGGGGAAATAGTCCTGGTAAAGTCTAAGGGCAGACTACGCACCACTGTGAAAATGGTACATAATTCCCAAACTGGGTGAAAAGGCAGTAAGAGTAATTTTCTTCCTGAGGTGAAAACTGTTGAGAATATGTGCAAATTACAGTGTCATAGACAAAAAGGAAAAAGGGCTGTTAAACATCAGGGGCCTTCTAAACAACAAAAGGAAAACAAAGTCTGAAAGATTGTGCACTTATTTTTTTCTGAAGTAGAATATCAGGATTTCTTTGCTACTAGATGAAATTAAGCATTGCAGCAGACTGAAATTGGAAATTGCATTTGCCTGTCAACTGGGCTAGGTAAATGATCAATGCAGAAGTCTAGATTCCTATTCAAGTATATCTCACCCCAGGCAGGTATTTCAACATTCTGCATGAACACCAAGGGAAGAAAACCACAAGAACCAAGGAGTAGTCACGAAAAACAGACATGACCCATCCCTTAATTGGAATAAAAATGACTCATCAGAGCTTTATTAGTATTTGAAGCAACCAGGATACTGTGCATACCATACTTTCATCCCTCGCTTTATATAAGATCCTATGTACCACTCAGAAGCAAGTTCAGCGCAAGGATATCTTTATTATTATATATATATATACACACACATCTAATGCACTAAAGGTTTTGAACAGTTTTCAAAGCTGTCTGCAGAGTGCATATGTGATATTGTTGTTTAATGTTCAGCAAATCCTAAAAAGAATTGTGATATTAAGAACAGGTACAAGAGACCTACAAAGTGTCAGTGTTACAACAAGACTTGTCAATAAACAAGATGATAGAGCTTACTAGATAACAAGTCCTTTCCTGCTGGTTTTCATCCCTCTGCTTCATCACCATGCTTTCACTGACAGGCAGTAAAATCATGGGATTATTTCAGCTTTTCCAAAGAAAGGAGGAGGAGTTATAATTAAGCATGCCTCCTTGGTCACAGCATCACAAAGTCTATCTGCAATGCAGAGGGAAATAGGAGGAAAATATTGTCATCAAAGAATGTATGTACATTTCCAGTCAAGTAGTTAAGGTCTCATAGTTGCTTTTTACAGGAAAAGGGCATTTTGTGGCCTTTCTCACCAATGTATGGGGACGTGAGCCTCTGTCTCTCACACTCAAACATACAACAGGACTAAGATCGTTTCAGATAAAGATCGAGTCCTTGGTGTTTTACAAGATGACATCCTGCAGTGGCCAAGGGAAGGATGAAACACAGCTCAACACCTTTGCCAATATGACCTGAAAGCCAATTTGGCCTTGGAAAATAAAACACTTATGCTCCTCTGGGAAGCTTGCAAGGGTGGAACATGCTGAGAGTTGTTGAGTTGTTTGGAGAAAACTTGGACATCGAAAGGTAATATATTGAAGTATCACTGTTGGTGCAACGTGGGCAGATGCTTCAACCTTTACTAGACGTCTTTGCTCTATTCTTGTTTCTCCTCTTGACTCAAATAACCGAGAAAGGAGTTCTACTTGATTGCAAAATTTTAGGTGTTGGTACAAATTAATTCTTGTTCTTAAGCAAGTGATTTAATATTACAGAATGGTTTGTGTTGGAAGGGACCTCAAATATCATTGGGTTGCAATGCCCCTGCCATGGGCAGGGACGCCTTCAGGTCAGGATGCTCAAAGCCCCATCCAACCTGGCCATGAACACATCCAGGAAGGGGGATTCCATAACTTCTCTGAGCAACCAGTTCCAGTTCCTCACCACCTGCACCAAAAAGAATTTCTTCTTTATATCTAATTTAAATCTACCCTCTTTCCATTTAAAGCCATTACCCCTAGTCCTATCACTACTTGCCTTTGTAAAAAGTCCCCCCTCAGCTTTCTTGTAGCCCCCTTCAGGTACTGGAAGGTGCTGTAAGGTCTCCCCAGAGCCTTCTCTTGTCCCAGCTGAACAAGCCCAATCCTCTCTGTCTGTCTTCATAGGAGAGGTACTCCAGCCCTCAGGTCAACTTCGTGGCCTCCTCTGGACTCACTCCAATTGAACTATGTCCTTCTAATGTCAGCAGTCCCAGACCTGGATGCAGTAATCCATCTGGGGCCTCATGATAGCAGAGTAGAGGGGAAGAATCCTCTCCCTCAACCTCCTGTTCATACTTCTTTTGATGAATCTCAGGATATGGTTGGCTTTCTGGGCGGTCAGCACACACTGCTGGCTCATGTCCAGCTTTTCATCCACCAGTACCCCCAAGTCCTTCTCCTCAGGGCTGCTCTTGATCCATTATCCTTCCAGCCTGTACTTGTGTTTGGTAATGACCCAACTCGTGTGCAGGACCTTGCACTTGGCCTTGTTGAACTCCGTGATGTTGGCACGGTCCCGCCTCTCAAGCCTGTCAAGGTCCTTCTGGGTGGCATCCCTTCCCTTCATGCTTTCTTCTGGGAATTATTTCATGACTGATAATCTTCATTGGTCAAAATTTCTTATTTTCTGTGTTTATTGTTTGAAAAATATTTGCTTTTCTCTGAAATATGACCCCTGCCCTCTTCAGAGCTAGGAGATCCTTCAATAGTATTTGTGTTGACCTTGCACTCTGATGGATGCTCCTCTGACAGCCAGCCTCATAGTAAGGATACACATAATGTTTAAATGATGCCCAGCCGTTGTTATGGTGACCTCAGTCCACTGCTAGTTTCATACCCTTTGATAAGAAAGAGGAAGAAAAGAAGAAATTCATAATCTCCATTACATGTTATTGATCATATCTGTACATCAGTTCTTCCTCAGTCAGCCCTATGTACTATGAACTTTATATTCTCCATATGGATTCTTCTTGGTATTCTCCTGGGATTTTCAGGCATGATTCTCTGGGTCTATATGTCATTATTCTTGTGCCTTCAAATGAATACAGGGTATAAAAGGAAAGGACTTGTGTATCAGTTCCATCACTGCTTTTACTGTAATGTTTTGCACAAACCACTGAGTAACAAAGTTGCAGAAGGTAGTTCCTCTCAGGTAGAGGTCTATAATAAATCACCCTCTGGAAAGTGCCAGTCTCTTTGCCCTTTATGGGAGGAAACATAGACAAGATGAACTTATCTTCAGGTGTGTAAATTGGATGGGATGAATTTGCTCCACAGGTGAGTTCCTCAGATGTCCTTACACATCACTTCTTATTCAAACATCCAAATATGACCCAGGCTTCTTACCTTTAATTCCTCTCTGCCTCAGTTTTCCTGTTTTCTAATTACAGTGCACAATACCACTTAATTTTGTCCTGTGTCTGTGCATCCACTATGTTCACAAATCCCTTTGACCAGGCAAACAGCAATATATACAGTAAATGCCGAGTGAGCTAATGACTTTCAATCTTTAGTTTATTGTCTATGGTGCATGAGGCTGGAGAGACCAAAACCTCTGGAAAGAATGGAGGGAAACATAGGGAAAAAGGGTGGGAAAGGTGTGGGAGCCTGTAAAGCCATGTACTCTGTACCCTTGCCTGGCTGCCACTTTGTACAGATCCTGTTAATGAGATTTTAAAGACCTAACAGCTGGTTCTGGATCACTTTCCTCCCCAAAACAAAGCCATAACACAGGAACCAGGATGGCTGGTTAGTGTGCATGTAGGATTGTGTGTGCCCAGCTAGAGGACTGGGAAGAGGGCATTAGAAGCAGCGGGCAGAATGTGCAAGTGGTAGCTGTGTGGGGAGCTCAGAAAGCCCCAGAAAAGCTGCTAAGTAGACTGCTGTTCCCAACTGCAGCTTTGCCAGCCGGCTGAACAGATTGCTGGTGCATGAGAGCAGCGTGCAGCAATAGGGAAGGGAGCAAAGAGGCACAGTGTGGTACATGCTTTCGAGCTGGGCATGAGAGCTCACTGATTTATTTCATATTTATAAATTAAATGTTAAACTTCTAATCAGTGTTATACAAAACACGAAAAAATTGAATTCCTGCCTAACCAGCTCATTATCCACCTAGCTGGACAGCACAAAAACAAGTGATTGTAGGAAATGTTTTCCATAATCTCTCTGCCCCAGTCTTTGCACTTTCTGAAGGGGCAGAAATAACATTCAGTAAAAACATTGTGAGCTTTGCGTGTTGATCTCACTGCTGTCGAAATCCAACCTTTTGGAGGATTACCTATGTGGACCAGTCCTCCAACCCATAATACTGAGATGGGAACAACAGGAATAAGGGAAAATTGCGGGCAAGCCATTTCAGCACAATTAGTTTTGGAAGCCTTTAATTCCCCTCTCCTGCCACTAATAAGGGCCAAATGCTGGAACAAAAGGGTTAAATGCAAGTTGTGCTCAGATAAACAAATCTACGATAAGGCAGTTGCGATGCCAGCTGACACCAAAAGCAGCCAGCACAAATTTGGCACACAGGAGCTGATCTAAAAGGCTGCACTGAGTTCCGAGGCTCATCATACACAGGCTGTTTCTTGGCTTTAGCTTTGCCAGTCCTGTTCATTGTAAATTAGAAGCAACAATTGCTTGGCTCACATTTCTCATCCATTGGAGAACAGTGAGGAGGTAGCTATGCTTTCTTGGACTCAGCAAATGAAAACCGAGGAAGAAAGTCTGATACATGTGCAAGAAAAGGGCACGAAAGATCTGGCTCTCTGACACTAATTCTATGGAGAGGTGTTGACAAGTCCTTTGGCTTTTTTTTTTTTCTCCCTCTTTCACCTGTTTATGTAGAAAATAGAAATAAGCTTTCTGTTCTGTGTTTGATTAGTCATTGGAACTAAAAATTCAACATTCTAATAGATCTTTTCTAAGGTCTGTAGCTAGTGCTGCAAATAACATCTAATTGATAATGAGAGTTAAAGCACCCATGGAAGATTTGCTTTACTTCCCAGGGAGTAGCACTTACCTATTCAGTCTGGCCAAATCGTGAATAAAGCTGTCTGTCAATATATAAGATCAACCAACCTTTGGCAAGGAGAACATTAGATTCCACAGGAGTTTATTGACTAATGTGAGCAATTATTGATTTAAAAAATGGTGTTCTAAGACACTGTTTAATAGCTGCTTTTGGGTCCATCTTTCTGTAGTTTGGGCTGTGCTGTTATTTAAGGACATGAGAGGAGCACAGGTGTCATTGTCATGCATGTAATCCTTGAATTAAAATCCTGAAAAATGCATTTCTGGTCAAAATGCAGATGAAAAGCACATTTTATTTATGCTTAATTTATGGGAGAGTAATGTATTTCATCTAGCCTGTTGCATAATCATCTTGATGTGCTTCCTCTGCTTCATCAGGGAAGTCTAATGCACCAGTTTCTTGAGGTTTATGTCCTAAGAGTAATGTAATGAGAGGACTCATGTGAAAGCTCATGCAGCAAGATGCCCTACAATATTGGTCCATTACATCTTTGACACCAGAGTAAATTTGCTGAGGTGTCTCTAGGGTCAGAAAGACACTCAAGCATAAAAGAAACAAACAAAACCAGAAAAATAGAGTTTCAGGGAAATAGTCTGAAAAATGAGAGGGACCGTCCTGTGTCTGGACTTCTTACAACCCCAGCTCAAATGCAAGCTCAGGCCTTGTCCTTATATATGTAGATATATTAAATGTTAAGCACAGAAATAATCCAAATGAACTCCATCACATTCTCATAGATGTGAGTAAACATAGCCATTGGCACAGTTATCTGTCATGTAAATATCCATATTCTTGTGCAGGATACATAAACATATGGTGTCAGAGAGAAGGGCGGCAGCAGCACACAGGAATTTAAAGCCAGATGGTGGCTGTATGTTCCCTCATTTGTGCTTACATGTATATAAAATATATACATATGCATACACACACAAATATAATTGTACATGTCTGTATGTTATCCCAACATTCATCAGACAAACTTTGACTTTTAGCTGCAATTCAGGGCATAGTGTTCACTGTAAATCTAATTGACTTTCCAGTAGCTTAACTTATTAGTGAAAATTAGGTTGATGGATCAAGCCTAAAAGCCTGTATCTTGAAAGGTTGTACTGGAACTTTCTTCAATAAGGACTCGGATGTAGAAAAAAATGGTAATGAAAGGGCAGTTTGCTTCTATAGCAATCAGAATCTGTGGATCCCTTCAGAATGTCCAAACACAGTGAAAATGCAATGATAATTTGGGTATATATATAAAATTATTAATAAAAAAGTCCCTTCATTTTACAAACCTACATTAATATAATATTTTAACTGTTATTACCAATGTAATTAAATGCAAAATGAATTAAAATGTAATATTTTAACATCAGAGTGACCAACTACCACCCATGTTTTACGTGAAATAATGTGGTGAGGGTTTTTTTTACTATAGGAATAAACAAGCGAATTTCAAAAAGGGTATTTTTCTTATTGGTCCATGTAACACACCAGGATGCCAGCAATATCAGGCTTCAATCTACTGGATATTGACCTGGTCTTCCTCCAGCAGGAATTCTGTAAAGTTTGTAATATTAGACTTCAGGATTTAAAGCACACTGTACAACTGAAAAACTAAAGCTAGATTTGTGTGAGTTAAAATGTTTTTTTAAAGTTTTTTGCAGCTTCTTAACATGTTTCTGTGGGTTTCTTTCATAGAAGCAGGGTCTGAAAGACACTGATCAAGGATCAGTGGCTTGCTCTTTGATCCTCTGCCTAACAAAATCACAGGTAAAAATTCACACAGAATATCCTAAAGTTGGTGTTCTGAATTCAGATTTTAGCAACATAGGTATCTATATCTGAGCTATATCATTGTTAATAAACCTGGGGTTTGGAAGGCTCAGGAGAGAAACGGGCCTGTACAACATGTTCTGCAGTGACATCCCTGTTATTCTGCCAAGAATCCAGAGCAGAGCCATAGCACTTCTCTGCAGCATCTGGTTATTTGGTCTGATGCAGCAGGTTGAACCATCTTCACTGGAAAACATTTGCTCAGAGCGTTGGTGACTTCTCCTCAGAATTAGTAGACCTACCCAATATTGCAAACACCCAAGAAATCTCATGTGTGAAATCTTGAAAGCAGTTGGAGTTGGGTAGAGAAGTCAGGAGACCAAGGGTGTTCTTATTGTGGCTTTCAGGAGTGGCTCCAAAGTCCAGACTTACTAGCAGGTTGTATGCTTAAGTCTGGTGTTGAATACATCAGTTCAAAGACATACTACAGCCTACCTAGCCTTTTAGGCAAATTTTCAACCGTGTTCGAGACTCTTACCATCATCTTCACACTAAATCCTTTGTTTTCTATCTGAGAAGGTCAAGAAGCACATCTAATTTATTTTAGACGAGAGAGAGAAATCAGTGAATTTGAAATTATTGAGGAGTTTGAAGAAGTATGAAAAGACAAATAATTAAATATAAAATATAAAATGTATTTTTTCTGTACTGAAAAGACTCCCTTTAATATTTTGTTTCCTTAGATGCTTTCTTTGTTCCCATCAGTTCAAAATCAATTTTTTAAAAATTTTTACTTTTAATAAAACTTTTCTCATACGGTTGGTAAATGACTTCTCTAATGCCTCGTTAAGATTTGACCATATGTTCAGGGTTAAAGAGAACAAGCCGAAGCCCTGCAGTTACTCCAAGAGATACAGATCTAAGATAATCTAAACATTTAACCAACCCTAGCAGTCAGTGAAATATTGGAAATATTTTGTCACTAGTTGCTGGGCCACTGGCAGAGCTATTTGCAAACAGCTTTATCAGGCTTCACTGGGTCTGTGCATGATGCACCAGCACCACTCAGTGGCTTAAGGCAGCTCTTCTTTATTCATTTCCCAACACCGAGCTTGGGATGCAACGGACCATCGCCTGAAAGCCACTTTCCAGTCATAAATATACAGTATAGAAGTACTGATCTTGAATAAAAGGATTTAAACCATATTTTCTTATAGTTCTTCTCTAGGATCTGCTATATTAACTCCTCTTGTGGGAAGGAAACTATTACCAAGATCAAATTAGTTATTTTTATTCTTCTAATTTCAGGTTGGGAAGTTGATAACCTGGGGCAAACCCATGCAGGTAAGAAGCAGTTGTGTTCACTACTTCCTATGTATTTCTCTTCTCAGAAATTTTATGTAGAGCACATGATAATATCAGATTATTGAAAAGTTTTTGTGTATCAACCATTATGATAATGACTGTAGTTCATCCTAACACTGACAAAAAATGAAAGTAAAAATCTGATAAGTTTCTAGAAATCAGTGTATTCTAACCTAACCCCACAAAATTAAACTTTCTTCCTTAAAACCAAATAAATGTTGCTTTTTGTCATTGATAGATGGAAACAATTTTTCATGAATTCTGTGAAAACTGACCATACTTAAGTATCTATAGATTATAAATTTAAATTTGTAGAGAGACAATATCTGCCTTGTATATTTTTAAAATAAAATTGGTCCTAGTTTTATTATACATGGTTTTAGCTATGTGCTCGCTGTTTGCAGTAGCAAGTTTTAATTGTATATGTTCAGCTTTGATTTAAACTCAGAAGTAAAACTGTGCTTACTTCCTGAAAAGACAGAATCAAGTATTTATTGTCTTTGGGCCTTATTCACACAAATCAAAATCAATTGTGTTCTATTCACTAATTTCCACTCAGACCAGTTTGGGTCCTAATAGAAAACACAGTCAAACCAATTTCATACTGAATTTCCACTTTTATAGGTGATTATGACCTGCTGGAAAGCACAGCCCAGTCTCCCCTAGGTAAGAAGCAGAATCATGGAATGTTTCTCTTTTTATTTTAACTCTGCCAAAAAAGAAAGGTCCGAGTTTTGTCTCCTGCCATTTAGGTGTTATTTTCTAATTAGTTTTAATTATGGTGACATATTTTCTGGTGTGTTACTTTTAGCAGTATTATGAAAATTTATTCCTCCACTATTAAGCCTTGCAATCTAGCAAGTATGTTGCTATAAATTATATCTGCCTGCTTAACAGTAATTACCAAATGATGTTAAGGAAAGTCAACATGATTCAGAGGTTATTTTCAATAGGAAACTATGGACGAATGTGCAAAAGTAATTTACCAAAAATTGGCCAGTAATGCAATGTTCATAAATGAATGCTGTGATTAAATAGATATATTCCGCTGCATGGATGGCAAACAGATTCTCAAAAAATAAGGTCACTCTTAGTGTTATGAACTATTTGACTAAACTGCTGTAAGAATGCAGAGCAGCACAACCTTAATAAAAAAAAAAAACCAACCTTGGAAATTTCCATCAGTTTTGGTCAAGGTACAGATCAAACTTCAAAAACTGTAATAGTTTGATAAATGGAAACTGTTCTATTGTGCTGGAGAGGAATAAGTGCTGCCAGCAAACCAGCTCTAATGTTACACACAGGTCACTGAGCTCTGGCAAGAGTAATGGTGCTTAAAAAAAGCACCGCAGGGGTCATCCCAGCTTAGGCAGCCTCAGTAACAAAGTGAGTGACAAGAGACACTTTCCTCTTCTACCCTCAGCTCCTGCTTCTCCATACAGTTTTAAGCCTTTTGTCTGTGTCAGTGGAAGCCATTTAGGAGGTAATCTTTATGTGAGATTAGGGTAAAAGGAGAGAAGAAGAGAACGACATTTTCTCTGAGCCAGTTTTGAGCATCCTTGCAAACACTTGCTTTAGAGTAAGGTTATAAACTGGGACTGGAACAAGTAATAGACAGAAGAATGTGAAATTCTCTGAAACATGTTTGGAATTGTCAATTGAAGCAACACTGGGCATCTAGAGAGGTAAACGAATTTATTGCTATGAAGAGAAAGATGAGGAAGAGATTCTCACTTCATCTTTCCTTTGTTTTCCTACAGACCCTTCTCACAAAGTCACTCTCAGATCAGAGCCTAGGCTTGAAAATAAATGAGTGGGATACATGTTATCTGACTGTAGGAAAACAATCCAGCTTCTTCACCATAGTCATCTAATGGCTATTTTAAATATCCTACAGTATCCTGCCTGGCTTGAAGCAGCTGCTCCGAATAACAATGTTAACCTTGTGTTTTCTTGCCAGTCCCATGCAGATCTCTCAGAACTATCTATCTATCTAGATTTATCATCTTAAATAGCACAAAGTGCCTACCTATATTTAAGCACTGGACTTAACCTTTAGCTATCTGAAATGTAGATGTCTACATTGAAGCTATATTCCTTAGATGCCGTTCAGAGTCAGTGGAGAGAAATGGACATTTAGCTGACCCCTGGTTCAGGTATCCACTTGAGAATGAGATCATCAGTGGCTTGGAAGCACTAACTATACTGGTTAAATATTTTGCTCTCTGGTGACCAGCTGTAGTAGTAGCCATCCATAGCTGATTATCATAGAACTGGATCATTAAAGATATCATTAAACTTTCAAGATGCCATTAAAGTCTTCTATGGATATCCAGATAAATAGTACCTCCAGGGGTACTGTGAGGTTTTCTTTGGTCATGTACCAAGGGGAGGGAGGCTATGTCCTGGGGTTTACTTCAACAGTGTCACATTCCCAACTGTACTTGACACAGGGGACATCAGCAGAAATTGCACTGAAGATGGCTGGTCTGAACCTTTTCCTCATTATTATGATGCCTGCGGCTTTGATGAAAATGAAACAGAGTCCGATAACCAGGTGGGAATTAATCTTATAATTAAAAACAAATGAAGGCAGGGAGCAGTAGGCTGCTCTTTGTCCAGCCTCTGGTCATGTTTTGATTTGAGGGTGATTAGAATGAAACAATCAGATATTTATGGACATGAAAATGTGAGAAGCAAGATTTAAATCCTTCCTAGCCCTTTAGTGATTATTTCCAGAATATGAGTGTTTGCTTTTGATACAGCTTGTCATTTCTAGAAGCATGGTTAGCTCCCAGTTCTTCCCTTATTGACTAAAGAATCCCTTAGCCAACTACTTTTTTTCTACAGATGCATGCACAGTGGTCAAAGAAATGCAGACAGACTTTGTTATCCTACTGACAAATAAGCTTCACAGTATGCAGACCCAAGAGTACACCAGACATAGAGCAATGCTCTAATATGCAGTGAAATCTCAGGGGTATCTCAAAGGAGATTACAACCAGGCTGTTCAAGAAACAAATCCCTCCTGCACGTTGACAGGGTAAAGATAAGATGTGTAGATGAACTATTTAACTGTCTGTTGTTTGCCTCTCAAGGATTACTACTATCTATCTGTGAAGGCTCTGTACACAGTGGGATACAGCACTTCTCTTGTTTCCCTCACCACTGCCATGGTTATCCTCTGTCGTTTCAGGTGAGTCAGGATATGATCGGTGAGCTGTTCAGTCACTGGAGAAAAGAGGCTGGAATTCGTCATCCCAAAACAATGTTTAAGATTTTATCTTACCAGATGTAGAATACAAGGGAGACAGCCCTTTAACAGAGCTGTTCCCCCAGCATGGACACACTCCAGTAGTCACATTTGGGTAGACTGTAGATGCAACAGCAGAAGCTGTGGGTCCTTCTTATGCAACAGCAGTAGCTGCATTGAACTGGTCTGTTTTATGTTACCCAGCATACTTTTACAAGAAAATCCCCAAATCCTCCTCTTGCTTAGGTTTGAGGTCAGTTTTATCCACATGCTTGACTTTAAGATGTTGCTATTCTTATCACCAAGGTGCTAGGAGCTCTGGCCTTGTGTGTCAATAATCCTCGTGTGCTATTTCCATGAAAGAAATTCTTTTTTTTCCTTTTTTTTTTTTCCCCTTCTTTTCCTCTCCCTTGTTCTTTCCTCTCTAGGAAGCTTCACTGTACTCGAAATTTTATCCACATGAATCTCTTTGTTTCATTTATCCTACGTGCAATATCTGTATTCATTAAAGATGGGGTTCTTTATGCTGAACAGGATGGCAACCACTGTTTCATCTCAACAGTAAGTAAAACCAAAGTCTTTGCCTTTATTTTTTCAATATGAGATAATGAAAAATAGCAAGGCAGGAAGCAATTTGTTAAGTATCATAGGCTGAGAAGCTATTGGGAGAGAAGGTAGTCGGTGGTAAACTTCCTTCCTGGTTCACTGAAAAACTGTGGATGGTACTGTCTCATGATGTGATCAGTGTCCAGCAATCTGTCCTTCAGGACAAACCTACAGGTTTTGGTTTCTGATTCTGTGCAGGTTTTTTCTCCCTTTCACAGATCCACATAGTGATAGGTGGGATGAGAGCAGACACAAGCAATTTCCTTCATCTGAAGATCTGTTTTTTCTCCAGAGCCTGATTTGTTCTGGATGTCAGGCAGACCCATGTGTAAAGAGGTTGACCATTCAGACATAGAATATACCCCCCACAGTCACACTCTCAAAACATCCTAAGTTTTAGCCATGTGTTTGTCTCTGAAGTGTGTGGTGTCATGGAAAGCAGTCTCTTTTACAGATGCACCTAGCCATATATTACATGCAAATCCCAATTTCTTTCATTTTCAAGACTAGTATTTGATTTGATAAATCAGCTCACCAGTTGTAATTATGATGGAATTACAGTGAGTTCCCAAACTGAGATATCCTTTATCCATCCAGTTATGAGATAATTTCCCAATGAGTCACTTCCACAAGGAAAGTGCAGGTGTGGTTTCTTAGTCAGCCTTTTCTTTGTCATTGAAACTAGTTTTTGCTTTTAATTCTTCTCCTTGAAAAAGGTGAAGCCGTGTTAGATTTGTAGTTTATTCAAGCTACTCTTCTATTAGTAACATGTGTCTCTTTGTTATGAAGCACTTCAAGCATAAAACATGTTAAAATTGGCCATTTAATGATGAGATCTTCAGGCCTGGTAGAGCTTCCATTACAAAACTCAAGATCTGATGGTTTAAACACATTGGTTGTAGATTTGTCCCAGAGGACGGAGTGTGGGTGGGAACCAAAGTTATCAGCTCCCTCAGCAGCTCCAGTTTATACACTGATTCTGCTCTGATTTGTTGGAAAGTCCTACCTTTGTAGGAGCAGTGATGTCTCATTGGGATACAACACTGGAGAGACAAGTGTGTCCTACTCTCACAAAGTCCACCTAAGGCTTTTATCACAGAATCACTTAGATTGGAAAAGGACTTTACGATCATAGAGTCCAACTCTAAACCTAACACTGCCATGTCTACCACTAAACCATGTCCCTAAGTGCCATCTCCTAGGATGATGACTCAACTACTTCACTGGGAAGTCTGTTCCAATGCTTGATAATCCTTTTGGTGAAGAATTTTTTCCTAACATCCAATCTAATCCTCCCGTAGCACAACTTGAGGCTGTTTCCTCTTGTCCTATTGCTTGTTACTTGGGAGAAGAGACCGACACCCACCTTGCTACAACCTCCTTTCAGGTAGCTGGAGAGAGCAATAAGGTCTCCCTTGAGCCTCTTTTTCTCCAGAGTAAACAATCCCAGTTCCCTTTTTTTTATTTATTTTTTCTTTTGTCAGCTGCTTTTCACCCCAGTACATGAATGAAAGCCGCTGTTGATTTTTATAATAAGTTACTGTGCTTTCTTTACACTTATACTTACTTTTTATTTTATGTCCTTGAGTGACAACACCCGCAAATGGCAATGAAGTACAATTCTCAGCTGCACACAGGAGGGTGCATCCTTTCTGGTCCCACTCTCAGGGCTTTCCACAATCGTCCTGCCATTTCACATCCATCCTTAGGTTTCTCAATACACAACTGGATTCTTTTCTTCTCTGCACTTAATCCTTGGAAGGGGGCTTAAATCTAGCAATTAACGTCTATTGACGATGTGAACTCCCACTAATATAAGACATTCTCAAGCTGTCTGCAGATACTCATCGACCACCTCCCACTGGTAAAATTGGCTACCTGCCCTTTCAGGCTTCAGTCTCTAAGTGGCACCTCACATTCTTCTCATGCTTTTAAAACTTTACTATTAAAAGTGTATAATACCAGTCCCAGCTGTGTTCTTTCCACTAAGAGATTTGGAGAGGTTGAAAGCATTTTCTCCATGTGTTAGGTGGAAACAACATAAAAATAACTTTGTTTTTCTTGATTCTCTGCAGGTGGAATGCAAAGCTGTGATGGTGTTTTTTCACTACTGTGTCATGTCCAACTACTTCTGGCTTTTCATTGAGGGATTGTACCTTTTCACTTTATTGGTAGAAACCTTTTTCCCAGAGAGAAGATATTTCTACTGGTACACTATTATTGGCTGGGGTAAGTGACATTTCTTGTCTAAAATGTGTCTCACTGTGTAAGACGACTCCATGGACCATCTAATATTTACTCATACATTTTCAAAGTACAGTTTTAGTCTTCGCATAGAAGTACCACTGCAGACCAGACTATGTTGTGATTTTTGTCTGAATAGAATTGATCTAGAATCTGGAGGACGCTGCACCTCTTTCAGAGATGTAGTCCACAACTGAAAATTGCCTTCTGCAAGATATGACTTTAATGCAAAGTTCTTCAGCTTAATCAAATCTGCAGTGCTAAGTCTTGTCCATTTTCGAAGACTTAATTTGTGTTTTTCTTCCAGATAATAGCTAAATTGAAAATGTATCCAAAGGTTATTCATATATGCTCGTCCTACCTGGATGGGAAATGGAAACTTTCAATGGGAAGAAGCAAGATTTGTTTCAGAAAGGCCAGTTGTACCAGTGTAATAATTTTCATTCTGGCCTTCTGGGATTAAATTGATTCCTGCAACACATTAATTCAAACAGTTCTTTGCTGACATTTTTGTGCAGAAGTCAGATGGCTATTGCAGAACATATTCATCTTAAATGTACCCCAAGAAAGTTAAGCTCAGATTTTATACTGAACCAAACACACTTTTGAAATAATCTAGAAAGAATCCTGTATATTTATGTGTAAAGCCTACATGCAAACCACATACCTTAAATTATTGTCCTTTGAAAAAACAGCATCATGTAACCTGAACCTTCAAGTAATCCACAGCTGGTTTTGTTTTTTCACTCCTGAGGCATCTATATATACACAAAAATTCTCATCTCCTGGCAAAGACACCCTACAATGGGAGCAAAGACATGGAGAAGAAAGGTAATCAGAAATAAGCTATGGCATATAAAGGCTAAATTATTGGAAGAGGATGTTCAAAGTTCCCCTTGTACTATCCACAGATGTGTAATCACATTATAGCTGAGATATGAGACTCTTTACAAAGAGAACGTGAGGGTTATGCACATGAACATGTCACAATTACTAAAGAAAACAATATGTAAATCTTTGCATTCCAAACATAGAGATTCATGTGTTGTTTTTTTTTTGAAATCCGCCTTTATAATGAAAGAACTACCCAGATGAATTCATTCTGAAATGCAACCTCAGAATATTTGGTCTTGAGTTGAATACCATAAAAAATATCTAGCTGTTCAGTTTATAGATATCACTTCATATTCAAACAATGTCAGTAATATCCATTAATAATGCTAAGAGAATCTCCAAATGTGGATGGGTTTGGTTTGGTTTTGTTAAATACATTATTTTCTCAACTCCTGCATATTTCAACTTGAATAGCTGTTCCCCTGACTTGGTAGAAGCAACTGGCCTTTTGCACTTCCAGAAGCACTTCCAGACTCCGGATGCAAGTCATGTAGGGCAAAAGCAGCCCCTCAGCTCAGAGCTGATGGGTAGGGAGTTTCATTGAAGCAGCAATAAGCAAGAGCTCAGCATTTTACAGCATTGGGATGTTTATCTGTTTCTTAAAATGTGCTGAGCACATCAGTGTCCTCATTTGATTAATGACAACTACATATGGCTGTGTCAAACCAGACAATTTTTTCCTCTTAAATATGCAATCTGCTGGTAAATTCTTCAGCTAGACTGCTGTCTTCCTGAGATCTCTCCTAATGCCTGCTCCTTACTCAGGGCAGAAATACAATCAGCAAGAATAGCTCTCTTAGCCCTCAGGGCTTGTCTGTTTTCGAATGTTACTCAGAAGCTGAAACGAAGGTGGTGAAGACATATATATCTTTTGATGTAAAGAAAAGCAACATGAGTATATGCATATTCATATAGCAGATGGTTCAAAACTCCAAGCTAATCTGAAACATGCATTTTAACTATATTTTTATGACACATTTAGTCTAATTCTGCCTTCCTGCCCATGTTTCACACTTGGAACACTATTCATACCACCAAAATTTACAGAATGCAAATCGATGCAAACTAGATAGCATGTCAGCCCCATGAGTGATATTTAAAGATTATTTTTACTATTTTGCATCTGTTAAATGCACAAAAGTCTTAATGTTTTCCAGGTATTCTCATGTGAGAAAAGCAGACTTCAATTTAAATTAAATATGCATGATTTCTTCTTCCCAAAGCCTGTCATTTTATTTCTTTTTATAATTTTCCTTTCAAATATTTCTCTGTGTGCTTTTTTTAAAGGAGAAGCAATTCATCAGTCATCTAGTTCTAATAGGGATATTTTTATTTCTGATAGCAGGCATATGAGATTTGACAGAGACTCACTTAAGTAGATTCAGTCAAATGACTAATTAATGTGACATCAAAACAGCCTTGCAAAATGTATGAAACATAATTGTTCTTGTCAACTTCTGACAGCCTCGTTCACCACTGCAAGCTGGGGTTATCAAGGTCCATGTATTGTTTGCTTTTTAGCACTTTATCTTTCCAGTGCTGTCTGAAAAGATGTAGGCAGTTTCCTAGTCAAAGATTTTATTTGCCATAAAAAGTAGATCCAACTTACCCAGAGATTTCTTGCAAGACTGCATTATTTTATAAAAATATTTCCACTGGAAAACTTCACTTTAGTGTTTTCAGAAAGGAAAATAAATCTGGGTTTCTCAGTGGATTCTTACTGTTTTGATTTAATTTGTATTTTACATGCATTTTTTTAAGAGTAAAGAAATGTCTGAGACAGAAATTAAATTCTTGCTCCCAATATTCTCTTTTGGGTGTTTGTTGTGGTTGGGTGTTTTGCCATGAAAAAGACCAAAACATTTCTGTGAGTAAGGGAAAACAGTCCTGTACTGATTTGTTTCAGTTGAGTAAGTAAAGCAAAATCATTTATTTACACAGTAACAGAGAAAATGTGATGTATGTAAATAATATACTACAAAACCACATAAGAATACACAGAATACAATAATGCCATTACAGTTTAACATCTGCCACTCTACAATTATTGCATAATTACAGTAGCTCTAGACACGGAAGCTGATGTTGTTGCTTTTATTTTGTACAGACTATGTTTTACTGTTAACACAAGATGCAGTACAACAACTTTGAGCAATAAGGACCTAAAACATCATTCTTTCCTGTTATCAGCTTTGCTTCTGCAATCCCACCAAGAATAACCCATCCTCTGACTGAAACAGATGTTTCTAAAGCTCTGAATTAATGTAATGAGTTGCAAGGTTTTTGTGCAGGAGTGTTATTAGGAAATAAAACCTCAGCTGAGAGATTGCAAAAAGTGCTCTTTGCTGAGTACTAAACATGTCTAGACTGGTAATGTTATCACCATCTTACCTTCTGCAGGTACCCCAACAATTTGTGTCACTGTCTGGGCAGTACTGAGACTTCACTTTGATGATACTGGGTAGGTATTGCTGCATGGAAAATCATTTCATGTACATTCAGCACGATGATAAGGACGAAACAGAAATATTACATTTCTGACATTGATCAGTGCATGCAAGTAGTTTAGGTCCAGTGTTCAACCTAGAGTGCTTTCCTGTTCAGCTGCAGAAGTAGCCATATTCAATGTTTATGTCCCTATTGAGCTGGTGAAATCGTAAAAGAAGATGTAGGCATCTACCCTGTAAACATGAAGCTGAGCCAGTGGCCCTCTGTTCCCTGCTCAGTTAAATTAGTGGAGTCCAGGGTATGGTTTATCTCATCTTAAAAGAGCTGTCAAATGAATCTCCAAATGATTGTGAAGGAAGACGGAGGTGATGAGCTTAGCTGTAGAAATTATTGCAGATATCTCTGATGCATTGAGTGAAATCTGCACACGGCATTTCTGAGCTTTGATTTGTAAAGGCAATTAGGAGTTTATCTTCCCCTTGGAGGGTTTTTTCCACAAATCTAGTAGGAGAGATGAGTAGGGGTGGAACAGAAATCCACATCCTGTCTTATGTGTGGAAAAAAAATAGAGGAAACGGAATAATTTCAGAAAGAAGTCAAGAGGTTAGATTCCATACAAGTGGTTTCTTTTAGTAGGAAAAAATCCTGCAAATATCATGTATCTTATTCTAAAGGATCAGAAGGAAATGCTTTTCCTAGAGATGGTCCTGCACATCTCGGTAGTCAGTAGATTATCTGGTCTCATAGCACATCAGACATAGCTGGTAGGAATGGACATGTATGTACACCCTGAAATTGCAAACTTAGCAATGTTTTTCATGACAGCTATGTTTGAAATTGGGGAAATGTTAG
This sequence comes from Rhynochetos jubatus, assembly GCA_027574665.1. Classification (NCBI taxonomy): domain Eukaryota; kingdom Metazoa; phylum Chordata; class Aves; order Eurypygiformes; family Rhynochetidae; genus Rhynochetos; species Rhynochetos jubatus. The sequence goes on along the minus strand of CM050653.1, from coordinate 4,316,224 downwards.
GAAAATGCTGGGACTAAGAGAGAGAATAAACTTTGGAAAATCCAGCAGTGGTTTTTTTTTTTTAAACCTTGATCTAGATTTAGGCCTATGATTTAATTTTGCCTTATACTAGAGATACCTGGATCCAAAATTTGCACAAGACTCACTGTTCTATCAGGTTTACTTCATCCTTGCTCTTTCATGCTCTTTTTGGAAAGCACATAAAGCCCTTCCTTCACTGGGGATGCCAGTGCTTTGACCCAGTGTTCTATTTTGACATTAAGACAAATTAAATCATTTATTTCCATGCAAAAACAAGCCAGAAACCCCTGTTGTGTCATTATTATGATTACAACGCTGGTCCTAAAAGCATTAATTTCTCTTAGGAGTCCAAACAGTCCTTGCATTTTGTGGGTAGGGGAAATGTCTTGCAGAAGGAGAAAGAAGAAGAAAAAAAAACCCAAAACCTTTGCCTTTCTTTTAGTTAGAGAAGCTATTTAGCATGCAACACATTTAGACAGATTCTAGCAGAGTGTCTCAGTGGTTCCTTTTTAAAAATCAGCAAACAATGTTCTGGGGGTGGGGGTGAAGCCAGCATGAGCCTGAAAACATTGCAGAAATTACTGAACTGGGAAACCACAGTTGCAAAGGCCTGGACTAAAATACAGATTCTGAGACTGAGTCTCCTCCTGCTTGCTCCTTATAAAACTGGCAGACGTCCTTTGACTTCAGCTCCTGATTCGCATCACTGTAAATGACAGGTTTGTGGAGACAAATGCAACTGTCTCTTTATCCAGAGCTGTGCTACTGAATTAAATGGAGTTATTCCAGATGTACACCAGAAATGTAACAGAGATCAGACTCTGCCCTGTTGAAATGGAAATCACATCCCTCCACGAGCTCACTGGCTCCCTTCCCTTCATCCATCCTGAAAAAGTCCTGTGTGTCTGACCTCCACTGTAGCAATGCGTTTAAAAGAAATTAGGGAGGCTGTCTACGTAGTACGGCTTGTTGGCTGATACTACAGACTGTCCTGTTGTGCATTGCTTTTTTTTCCTTCTGGTCATATTCATCTGAGGAGAAGATGACGTTTATTCCACTACATCCATCCTGTAGATGGCACAGGGATGGGACCAAAAAAAGTTCTTGAAAAAAAAAACATTGTGTGAGCTTCATCTGATTCATTGTTGACCTCTACAAGGTAGACGGTGGAAATTGAGCTTACTGGGGACACAGCCTGTGAATGGAGAGGAACATCCAAGAATAGGCATTTGTAGGGGATGAGGTATCACTCCACAATACTCATCTAAAATACAATAGTACAGGGGAAAAAAAAACCAACCTCCAAATTTCTTTGTCCCAACTAGAGTCCAAGATAATTAGCTGGGCTGTAGCTGTCTTCAGTATAGATGACTGGAACTAGAGCAGGTAGATTCCAACCCCTGGAATTTCTCATTCCTACATAGAGAAATTGCCATACATCAATGCCTATTTATACATCTAGATTAATATTGGTATTTGCCCAGATTCTTCCAACATTAGCCAACTCAGTGAAAACTTTCAGGGTAGATTGAATGTGCACCTTATATAGGTTGATCTCTGCAAATAGTGGGTAATTTTCAGAAGGTGGCACCTAATTTATAAATGCATACAAAGAATTTAAAGGTTAATTGGTGATTTTAGGTGTTTTTTTGTGGCACACAATTTTTGATAACTGAAAAAAAGCCTGATTTCCAGACTATGGATGTGAAGGGGTTCCTTATGAACTTTATCTCCTTTCAAATATTTTAGGTTGGACATCCAAAGTGAGATAACTCAGAAATGTTACTTTCCATTTGAAGATCTCAGACATCAGTCCCATAGATTTTGGGGGATTTTAATTTTCTAGGCTTTGTAGACAGAAGCAAAAATATGTAATTTTCTGTAAATCTGACGTCCCAGCTTCAAGTTTTCTCCCTTCTCACTGGCTCTACTGCACACATCCTTACTGTTGGTTTTATGGGAATCCAATATGGCTCCACTGAAATATAAGTTCAACTGAAATTTCTAGACCAAACATCACTCAGCTGCTTGGGATTTCTCTCATATGCACTTGGATGATGGAATTTTAGCTGTGACTCCCACACTTACACATGTACATACTTTTGTTTAAAGTGAAGTTTTTCCCTTTTCCCCCGAGACGCCACCAGATTACCATTTAAATGACACAGAAGCTGCATTAAGCTCTCATAAGATCATCAGTGTTTTGTTCCTGTACGCTTTTTCAAAATGTTTCTTGGCATCTGACAAATGCACCATGACAACCACTTCTGGGACTTTTGGCTGTTGTCCCAGTGGGAGGGAAACCCTCCTTCTCAGAACTGCAGGTACAAAGTAGATATTTTTCTGAGATTTTATGTTTTCCAGAGGAAAGCATGAGGGGAATTAAGTTAAGATAAACAAAAGACATTTTTTAACAAACAATCAAATTCTTAATGACTTAAAATAGTGTAGTGGTGGTGGTGTGTCAGGGGAAATAAGAATTTTTTTATCATTGTTCTTCTAGCCTTAAAAATATATGTTAAAGTTAAAACCCCATATGTATATGGGTCCTGTAATTAACCTGCTTTACAAATGAATGTCCAAATGCATCTACATGAAATAAACTTCATCAGAATCCTTTAGAGAATGTGAAGGAAGATTTCAAATGCTGAGGTAGAAACGTCATTTTATGAATAATGACCCAAGTCCTTACACCTTGAAAAAGGAGCTGACCCCAACGGTCTGGTACATGAACCTTCTTAGATGATTCCCTGCTTCTTGGTAGGACTTGAAACCCAATGAGTGGTACATCATTCCTATATGTGAATACAACCAGTCTCTTGGGACATCCTCGTGTAATAGGTATGTGTAAGATCCACATGTCGGGGTCAGGAACCAACATTTAAAGCTGTTTGTCATGGAAAAGTAACTGAGTCATCAAACTTTCAAATAAACATCTCTTACCCTCCAAGGTATCCCTGTCTTTTTTCCCCTTCTACTGAGATGTTAGCTTAAAGGGACAATTTTACAGTTCTACTGTCTGTAGACACAGAAATATGCATAGAGGCATTCTCCAAAATGACTGAGCTGTTTAGTAAGAGGTACCACTGAAAATGCCACAAAAATACTTATTTTACTCTCAGATAAGCTGGATAGAGGCTGGAAAAGAAAGCTACAATGTGTACAGACTAAAGCACTTAATAAATTTGAACACAAATAAAATAATTCAGCTACAAGACCAATCTCCCATTCCCTGCTCCCTTAAAAGTAAGTTTATTAACTTACTTATATCTTTCTCTTTCTCTTTCCTTCCCTTTCACTCTTTCCCAACACCTTTCTTTCATTAATGGCCTCAGCTGCTGGGACATGAATGACAACACTGCCTTGTGGTGGGTGATCAAGGGTCCTGTGGTCGGATCGATCATGGTAAGTTGGAGGAGGCGATTTCTCAGCAATTCTGAGGGCTAGAAAGTGATGCAAATAGCTTCAGGTGGCTTTACAAACAATGCTGCATCTTCTCTGCTGGACTACTGGAGACTTTGCCTGAATATCTACCATTTGCCATCCACAATCCTAATTAATTCCATTGTTATAAGGAAGGTTTAGTAAAAGTAAGTGATGCTGAACTGTCTGCAGGCAGACCACGTAGAGAATGAGTTATTCAGTTGCTTAAATGCAGATACCAAATGCTATAAGTAAGAGCCTAGATCATATGGAGCATTCACCTGGGGCTGGTAGATATGACACAGGATGTATGGGAATCTTGCACCCCTTGGAGTGGCAGGTGAAGCCCAAGTGGGACAACCCAGTGCATTTAAAACAATACTGTATACTAGTGACTAGGAAACTGGACTGTCTCTGTTGAATTTGTTTTACAACTGCATTTATTTATCTAATATTAGCTTTATAATAGTATTGTGGACAGAGTGCAACATGTACAATTGTCACTAAGGTATCTAAGCTCTCTAGTTGATGGAGGTCTTGGATTTGACTCAAATTGTGCTAGATAATTGTTTATGGACAGCTCAGAGATTCTAAATTGCCCTGTTTAGTGTCCAGCTGGTGCCCCAAAAGAATATGGCCATTTTTAAATGGTGTTGGGCTTCTACGGTTAGGAAATTAAACTGAACCCCTAAGCAATATGGTTAGTGGCACTTGAAAAGCTGTTTCGGCTACCACATGTACGTGTCTAATTCTGGGTGTGCTAAGTTGCTCTCCATCCTCTGATGACAGCATTGGCCAGGTCTTCATTTCTGTTGTGAAAATTTAGACATCCAGCTCACAGATAGTTATCTACATGTAGGTGTTTTCATGAGGTTTGGTGCTTCTCCTTTTAAGTACTTGAACAGCTGTCTAAAGTACAGTAACCTTCAGACACATTAAAGGTAATTCAGCTATAACGTTAAAGGGTATTGAAATGGAGAGGTTCCAGTGGTCTGAAGCTTTTGTGATATGTGTATGTGAATGTCCATACTTGGCAGACACAGTCAATGAAGGATCACATTCTGGCTTTGAGGAATTAGTTATACTTGGTTTCTAATAAAGGTGTTAGAGATTCAAGTAACTAGCCAATGACAACTGGGCTTCTCCATTCATTTGTAGTCAGATCAATGACTTCTGAAATACTTCTGAAAGAGATTCTCACATCTAGTTGAAGTTCTTAGTATCCTTACAGGAGTTAAAGTTTGTATAAGACACCAACTTAAATTTCCCATTGTTTACTTTTGGTATTAATCTGAAGCCAAAGCATTGAAATAAACTGATTTTATTAATGTCCAAATTTTAAAAAATATATCTGTAATGATTCTACAAAAGAGAAGATGCCCAGGTTGACATGAAACTAAAAGACATGACGAAGAACGTTAAACACACCAACACACACACATGCACTCCTTCCCTCCCAGAAACATCATCTTGGGGCAGATTCAGCCAAGCAGAGAGAAAGTGATACAACTCGGGACTTCCAGGAAAGGGGAGATACTAAATTTTGACTGAATTATGCTGTTAAACTGAGAAATGCCTTAGTTCAGTGAATGTGAGATAAAGATGCTTTTACTGTTGGGATCTTTGCTATATGGTTTTGATGTGCAGGGATTTTTCTTTTTATTCTTTGTTCTTACTGATAATCAAATATGTTGAAACCCTTTCGCTTATTGTCTGTCTTATCTGGTGATTGTGGCTGAAGAAATTCTGCCTTCAGCTGCTGCAAGGAGAATTTTTTGCCTGGAAAAGGGGTAATAGGACGCTTGTAAATTTATCACATTACACCTGAGCCTGTAAAACTTCTAAATCACAGCTTGGAGAAGGATAAGACAATGGAGCCAGCAAGTCACTGGGAATGTCTCATTCTCATACTTGGAAAAAAATATATCATTGTCATAATTTTTTTTCTTTTTCCCCCTAGATAAACTTTGTGCTTTTTATTGGCATAATTGTGATACTTGTGCAGAAACTGCAGTCACCTGATATCGGGGGCAATGAATCCAGCATTTACTTGTAAGTACCAGTAAAGCAGTAATCAATTTATATTTCTAATATACACATAGGAAAAAAGACAAAGTCAAAAAGATACCTCAGCTGAAATAATTTGATTTTCAAAAAGAGTTGCAGGATTTATTAGATTTCTTTGGTTGATTTTGGTTTTTTGTATATCCAAAAGCCGCTAAAGTGCCTTTTAACTCCAGCTTCCACCTTCAAAAGGCATAGGAAAAAAAATAATAACGTAAATATAAGATTGAAAAAAACCCAACTTCTGTAGTTCAGTTATCTGGAAATTAACATACTGACCAGGCATAAATATTATTATACTCGTGGAACAGTCTGCTCTGCTTCATACATTCCAGGGACATGGTCCAAAATTCATTGAACACAATGAGATTTGGCAAAAAGATTTCATTAACTTTGAACTCAATTCTAATTTAGGAAGAACTCCTAAATTTGCTTATGTTTAGGTTTCTGGGAACCTTGAATCCATTTAATTTAAGCCAACACATTCCCCCATGTAGTTAGAATTGCTTAAAAATACACAACAAATCTTATTTTTTTCCTTTAGAAGTTTTAAAACTTTCTTTGTTGTTTACATTTTTTTAAAGCTGACATCCTTTTTGTTAGTTTCCACCTCATTAGAGGACAGAGCTTGGCCATTTGATATGGTCATCATTCCCATTTTGAGTGCATGCAGTCATTCTCCATATAATCATTTTGAATAAATAGGACATGTGGCAGCACATTTGGTGTTTTCTTGGCTTTTCAGCCTAAACACCACACACATTTGCTTTGCCGTTTTTAAGAGCTCTAGTGATTTCTAGCACTCATAAACATAGGTAAGACTATCTGATTTAAGACTGGATTCCTGGCGAAAAAAGGCAAGTCATGCAAAGAATAAATAAAAATAAAAGATGTCAGGGTAAAGTCAGAGATACTTATTTTGTAGCATTTTTTTTTTTTTTTTAATTATTCAGTGACCAGTTTCACCCTAAGTATCCACATTCATAGTATAATGATGTCATCCATCTAAATGAAATTTTTCAAGGAAAAATATGTCCTCCAGCTGCCTATTTTTCTTCCCTTCTTTCCTATTGTCTTGTTTACACTTACATGAAATGATAATATTTTATGCCTCACTTTTTCATTGCTGTAATCAGACATCCTCTTACTGAAAGTACTGCCCTTGAAGTTTGCTCTAAACTGTGTTTCCATAGAAAATAATTCCTTAAATTCATTCTGCAGGTGGATATTTCTCAGAAATAAAACCCAGGAGAAGGCTTAGTGAATAGGTTACCTGTATGCATGGTTTGCCTAGCGCTTGCATGAAGACTTCCCAAGTACGTGCTGCTGGGATGTTGTCCACTGATTCTTAGACTGTAACTAGCTCCCAAGATGTGCAGAACTAGTTCTAACTATGACCTGCAAAGTGCATGTTTGGTGTCTGCTGCACATCTCACATATGAAGCAAAGCATGCCCTAGACTCCAGTGATTTAACTAGACTATAAAACATCCTTTTCATTTTTGACCAATATGGTGACTGGGTTTTACTGATATTTTTCCTATGTGTATAATTAGCCACCAAAACCAAGAGAAAACATCACATTTTCTGTTTCATTCGCTGCCATTATTTTTCATATTTTTTTGCAACTTTATAAATGGATGTGTATAAATTGATCTTGCATTTATGTATGTGTTTTGAAGTGGAGTGTTGTTTATCCAAACAGATTCGACAACAGGAAAGTCACACAGAAATGATGAAAAGAAATTAAATGGAAAAATCTATGCAGATATACACCAGGCATACCCAATATCTGTGCACACATATCCTGTGAAAGGAGAGTGAGCTGTTATAATGAAGAACAAAGAAATAGCATGGCTATATCACTATATTGAAATCTCTGTATTTAGACTTTGGTCCATATTAAGCAGTTTCCATGTCCTATTTTTCTGTTTCAAATTATTAAACATCATCCATTAGACCAAATTCTCATTCAGATCTGTATTCCACAACATATTTAAGTACTTTGCCTTTAGAATATGAGACAGGTCAATTGTGATTGAGGAAGGACATTTAGCCTGTTTCTGAAGGTAATATGACATTGGATTGGCAGCAGTGATTGAGATTTATTCTAGTTTAGTCTTCCACTCTTTGGAATAGACCTTTAGCCAGGATTTCCAAGAAAATTAATAATAATAATAATAATAATAATAATAATAATAATAATAATAATAATAATAATAATAATAATAAAACCCAAAACAAAACAAAAAACCACACACAAAAAAACTCTGCTTGGTTAATGATTTTGAGTAGGATTTATTTTCTTTTTATATGTATGGTATATTTTTATGTGCAGGTCCTTTTAATTATTATTTTTGTTTGAAAAATCTACCTCCAACTCCAATTCTATTTTAGAGGCACTATGGTCATGATTCTGCAAATCACTTCAGCTTGTATTTGACTTTAAAAGCCTTTGGGATTTGGTTAAATTCAAAGATTAATTATATATTGTTACCACTTTGCATTAATAATTTAAAATTCCCACTATTAATGTTAGCTGCAAACTATGACAGGAACACAACAGACTAGTGCACTACTGGGGAGCTAAAGCCTAATTAATACATTGCAGCCACTAGAGAATGTAAGACTTGCTTTAAAAAAATCAAATAATAATTTGTATAATTTGCAAGACAATAATGAGTGCTTTACTCCCATTAAAAAAATCAGACTTTCTTGCTAAATAACCCAATGATCATTATATCCAGTATCCTTTGCCTTTAGGTTGCCAAAAACTTGGAAACATGCAGCTAATTCCTAAGAGTTTTCTGCAGCAGTCCAATGTTTTAGTGATTGTAAACTTCCATTTTTATCAACTTGTATGTTCAGTCATTCATTACCAGTCTCATGCCTAATCAACCTTTCCTCACACATTTAGTTCCCCCTCAAGCTGCCTGCATGCTGCTGATCCCATTTCAGACTGAACGGTTCAAAACATGCCAGATTCTGACAACAATAACTCCATCTTTCTTTGCTGATGTTTTACATATAAACTCCTTCTTCTTGCTGAAATGACTGGGGGCTAGATTAATCAAATAGAGCTAAGCAGCTGAAGTAGGAATTAAAAAGGAAATAGAAGCCACCCTTTTTAATGTTCATTTTACTTTTATGATTTTTTTTTTTTCTGAGAACCTTAAGCAGCTTTCATACTTCCTCACTATAGTCATCATGATCATTATTTACTTTTTAGTGTCAGGAGTGGACCGGCAAAACCACTAAAAGAGACATATCTTTGTTTCTTGAACCATGTTCCAGTTCATCTTGTGTCAGTCCTGCATAAATCCACCAAATTAAGCATCAAACCAAAGCAAGACCAGTATTGTAAATGCTATAGATTTTTATCTGAGTGAGAAGTTCTGATATCCTCTGTTGCTAGGAAAGCATAAAGTGATATGGATTGTATTCTTAGTGTAATTAAGACAACTATCCGCATAGTTCAGAGAGGTTTCATGTCCCATGTGTTGAATGAATTTCATAAAAAATTGCAGTGTGCCATGATTATAGACAAGACATAATCCTGCAGTACAAATGAGTGTCTTGTGCTCGCACCTGTATATCCCATCCAGTTAAATTTTACTTAACGTGCTTCCAGACAGTAAGCACTGCCTGATTTTTAGCAATCTTTAATTGCACAGTTTGTAAATATTTTGAAGAAGTAGCAGATTATTTCTGGAGACAGTTACACCATATGCTGAAAGCCAAGTAACACCACATCAGAAATCCATGAATCCAACGTGCACTCACAGGTCTGTGGACTGGAAAACACATACACACAACCCTGCTATGGCTGGTTCAGCACACGGTGTGTTACATCAGGCCCACATTATTTGCATGGGTTTTCATACATCAGTACCTTACCTGGAATTTTAGGAAACAGATAATAAATTGATCTGGCAAGGCATCACTGCTTTTCCCATGAGAAATCCAGCCAATAGTGTATAACATGGTATTTCAGAATCTGCTTTCAGGCATTCTGGTTTTGGTGAAGTTGTAGTAGAGAGAGTATATTCACCTCTCCCAAAAAAGCCATATTCCTATAGAAGTGCCTACACAAAGCTTAAATCCATGCTATTATTTTCATGAGCATTATTGCATTGCTGAAAGAGTCATTATAGACAGAAGATCATCTAACAGTATCAATCCCATAAACCACTACAGCATTTAAGTAGGTATGCATGATGTAGATGCATGCTGGAATAACCCCTGAGATTAAAAAGGCCCACACATTTCCATCAAGCCTTTGCTTATTCATCCATTTTTGAGGATCAAACACATGTAACTGAAAAAGCTTTTTTATTTTTCTTTTTTTGTTTCCAGTTTATCATGATTAGTATAATTTGGGAGGGGGAAGCTTGTTTCTGCTTTTGCTTTAACAGATTCTTCATCATTTTTTGTATCACATGTTGAAAACTCAATGAAAAGAAAATAAACCCCACATATATCTAGCTAATTCAGGTCTACGTCATTCCTCCAATCAGCATCTTGCTGGAAAGAAAGGAGAAACATGGCATATATCATAGGTAGGTATGATTTTACATATGGTGCGACCTAGAGGGTTAGGGCAGGAGAAGCAATGTTGTAACACAAATGTTTTGGTAAACAACACTCCTCTACAGTTCACCTACTAAGTCACTGGACACTCAGTGATTCATTCTGCTACTGCTTTGTCTTGCTGCAAGTGCTCAGACTGCCAGCATTAATAATTATTGAGAGGGTCTTCGTGCCAAAAGTCTCATTTTTTACAAGAAAAAGGCAGATGTTTGATGAACACTATATTCTTTAGTGTGGCACTTTAATTTCTTAACCCCAGGTACTCAATTGAGTTCTGGAATGCCCACTAACCAGGAACAAAAGGAACTCATGTCCCCAGGCTAATGCTTTTCTACCATAAGAAAATACAATGGAAAACATACATGATGATCATTTGCTGTCAGTGCATGATCAGCAAGGACCTAGTTCTCAGTTCTAAGAAATATTAGGAGAGTAGATGTTTGCTACTTGGACTGACACTAATTCTCAACAGATTTATTTAATGCTCTAGAGAAAATGTTCTCATTCACAAATGCTATAATTGTTATTTAAGTTTCCTGAGACGAATCATTATTTTGAGTGTTGGTTTGAGGGTTTTTTGGGGGTTTCCATTTTGGATTTTTTTGGGGGTGAGGAGGTTATAAATTTGTGCTGGATTTCTGCAGGTAGGGATTGGAAAAAAAAATTTAGTGCACTTTTTAGTTATGTAAGATCATGTAGGTTGTGTATCATTATTAGCAAGAATATAATCACACAGAGTTTTATTTATTTTCAGCTATAGTAATTGGAAATCCTATTCTGCTTTGCTTATCATCTATCTATAGATTTGCTGTGGTCTCAACTGATGTAAAACAAATCAGAACAGAATATTTAGTGTGTTTATGATGTTCCTGTGAGCTTTTATTCCCATTGAATAGCTGAGGGTATGAGGCACAAAAGGGGATCCTCAAAATCCCCCCTTGGTGCCTGTGGCAAGTAGAGGAACATGAACGTGTGTCTTTTCTTGTCAAATCTAGCTTCCTAACCTAAATGCTGCCCTTTCATCTGGTATGAAACATTTACATTCTTACGGTGATGACCGGATCAGGTCTAAAAATGGTTTAGTTATTGCATGGGCCACTTGTCGGAGGGAGATTCCAGAAGAGCAAATCACCATTTTTAAAGGAAATTCCATCAATTTCCAACCATATACAAATACTTCACTGGACCTTTGGCAGGACCTGATTTTTAAATCATTGATCACAAATCTTATTTCTTGTGGTTACAAGATCATCTGTGCTGAATGCAGTGTCAAGAAGTGCTCTGCTTCTGTCATTTTGAAATCCTTAGAAGGCGGTTAGAGTGTGAGTCCATTGTGCCTTGGCCTGCATAGGTGATGCCTGTATGATGGAGGCTGACTCCTGTTATTTTCTATTTTGAAGTAGTAATGAAATTAGGATGACTTTGTCTTTAAACACTATTTGTGCATGTTACTGTAAGGCACGTTGTTATGGGCAGTTTTATGGTTTCAATGGATATACAGATAGAGGAAAGGATACAACACTGATTTATGTGGTTGATGAACTAGCAGATTTTTTAAAAATCTTCCTAAGTTTCATGCTTAACAATTCGCTAATGGTGACTTAAAATTTTCACTTGACCCCATGCTCTGTGGCAGCCTTAGGGAACAAAGTTCTTTGTCTAGACTGTCATCTAAATGAGCAAAGCACAGAATTTTTTCCCCATCTGTTATAAGAGCAAGCCACAAACCGCAAAAGCATGTTTTTGCATTAAAAGAGAAGCCACTAATACATCGTCCTTCCCTAGAAATATCAAGGAGGTGATCAGGTTAGTGAGGAAGAGAATAATAGCATGTTATATGCAACAGTGTGGTTCTCTCTATAGAAATGTTCCTTGCATTTTTTTTAAGAAGGAATTCTAATGCAAAACTTGATGCACTATCAACACTTCTATCAAGAGTTGGGTTATCCCTAACAGCCCTGCTTGCAAGGAGGTTTATGCACAAAAATAGATCTAAGTGCTGTCTTATGAATTCCCTTGGAAATGTTAGTAGCATATATCTGAATATTTCAAGCCTAAATATCCTTCAAAGCCAGTACCTAAACCTGAAACATCGTGGCTTGATTGTCGTAAGTGATATGGAAGAGCACTCACAGCTGTGATTGATGCTCAGGCCAGTATGACTTATATATAAGTCTTTGTAACGGTGCTTGTGCTTGTGTACCTGTGTAAATATAGGTCTTTGCCTACACATGTACTGTCTGAAATGCTCTATATATCTACAATTGTTTCAGCATTGTTTTTTAAAAGACCACAAATACTTTAGCAATGTATACAATATAAAGTTTCTTACCTTAATTGAAACCTACTACACAATTAAATTCTCTGTAATATTATAACTTTTGCCACACATTCAAGTTTAGTGGTTAGCAAAACCAAGGTAAGCTTCCTAAAGAAAATGGGGTACAGACCTCACATGTGTTTCTAAAGTCACTGCACTTCATCAAAGTGAATAACCTAATTTTGATCTGTATTGATAAACTTCAGTTGCCATGGTGATCAGCAGGATAGAGAACATCCAGTGCCTAAGGCCATGTATCTTTATGAGTTGCCCATGGATTTGGATGCAGTGTTGTATCCTTTATAGGGATAGCTGGTTTACTGGGGAAGATAATGGGTTTGGAGGTTCAGAAAATTTTTCAGAAACCTCTAATTGAGAACTAATTTGGGAGCATCCAAATTAGACCGCTCTGTCTTCCTTTTTCTTCCCACATTGCTCATAGCTAAGAATGTTGTTTTGAATGCATTGTTAGGATAAAAGGGATAGATCTGGAATCCCCCAAATCAGTTTGCACCTTTGTTTCTTTCAATCTTTTAGTATAAAGATAGACGTGGAGTTGAAGCAACTGGTCATGCAGCAGTTGTTGTTAGACTGCAGACAATGGGGAATAATTCTGACATCTCTGATCTTGAATGTGCTTTCAACTTACATCAAAGCTCGATGCACACAGGCGTCCACGTTCTTCCATTTACTTTTTAATACCATTCACATTTTTGCCTCTACCATATATGAGAACAAAAGGAGTTTAATTTCCCCTCAGTGTCTCTGCTTCTCCTAGCCATTGATTTCTTGTCTCACTTCAGCAACTAATATGCTTCACACCCAGTGGTTTTAGTTTTATGGCTGAAAAATTATTAGGACTTGCTCCAAGCAAGTACATAGTCCTTAGAGCCTGAGGTATGGAAGTTGCTGTTACAGTGCAGAAGGTTTTTTGATCTTGAAGGGTGAACTTCTCATGAGGCTCTTGTAACTAATGCTGTGGATAAAAGGAACAGTGTGGTGTAAACTAGATAATTGGTCAATTGCCCAGGAGAAAATTCTTCCTGCTTTGAACTGTACAAGTGCATACTCAAAAGCCACCAGGCTACAATGGTTAGTACTGAGTCAAGTGACAATGATGGTGGTTTAAACAAATGTGTACCACCTCAAGATTAGATCAAACCAAAGTTGTGCATATGGTTCACATCGTAGTCTTAGTACCTTATTTGTTGTTTATCTGTATCGTTACTGAATGATTTCCAAAACGTAATTCCTCCTAATGTATGAACACACTGGGGAGGTTCAGTTGATTAAAAGTCTGCAAGCCCTGGCATTTTCGTCAAAGACAACATTCTCTTTTTTCATTAAGGAGGGTTCAAGAGATAGGTTGAAACTTGGATCGTTGTCTGCAGGAATATCCTATAACTTGTAAGGCAGGTGAGGCAAAACAACATGACTGAAGCTTCAGAGGGACAAATTATAAGAACCCAGTGTAGCTACACCAATCCTGAGCTCTGCCAGCTGGCAGGACTAAGACCTACTTATAATGCTTGAAATCACTTCTTGTGCCAGATGGTGACAATAAATACTCTGGGTTTTGCTCATTTGTTTCTTTTAAGGACAATGAGCTGATCACATTCTCAGATATTTTATGTCTGGATTTGGACATACATATTCTTCATTTCAAACACTAAACCTATATTCAAAACCATTTATGAATCTCATTTAATGTGGTAGATTTTTCTCACTAAACATGCTATTGTCTTCTACACTACAGTTATGTTACTGCACCCCCATCAGAATTATTCCATATTGCATATTAGTCTGTGCTCTGGAGTCAGTGAGAATAATTTAACTTGCTAAAATAGGATATCCAGGGTTAATACAGAGGAAGAATGAGGACATGTAACCCTGAAGCTACAATTCATTTGAAGACTGTTTTTGGTGGAAGTGTACTGCTCCCTACTACCAGCTTTCTTCTCTAGAGCACAGCTAAATAACAAGCTTTACCTCTTCATTATTTGATTTCTGATGGTTTTCTCCATCCTTATATGCCCACCCTATAAAAGCTGGCAAAGCCAAGAGTTAATGACATAGAGATGATTTTTCTTTCTTTGATCATTCTCTTTCATTTTCAAGCCTCAGTTTTGTGCAAAGGTTAGAATTATTGGTCAAAAAGTTCTGGTTCAAATTTGTATTTGTTAAACATTCACTTTCAGCCTCAGTTATAATGTGCAAGCAGTAATCCCTCTTCAGCCTCTGGAGAGGTGATAGTAGTTTCCTCACAGATGTACTGTTTCTGTGTCAAATTATTATTGTAATTACCATGCCAGATTTATGTTACAATAGATTAAATCTAACTCTGGTGGAATAAAAAGGTAAATTCATATATAGCTGACACTGAATATTTTCAATAATATGTGAGCTTTGAAATTCATAGAAAACCTTTGTGAAGTGTCCTACATATGCCCTAGTTTTTAGCTTGAGGTTGACTTTACAAGCACATAGACATAAGAAATGCAATTCTTCATGTTCCTCCGAATCACTGAAAAAACCCCAATCCTCTGAGCTGCATAAGACACATCTACTCAAAACAGCAAAGAAAAACAAAGCTGATCTCTCACAAGTTAAAGCATGCAAGAGCCCTAAAAAATAAACACCAAAATGTTAGATGAATGAAACCATTAAAATTTTGATATGTTTTGGACAAGGACTGCAATGGAGAGCTCAAACTTTTTCTTGTTTTCCCCACTTGTTTTCAGATTACTCCCAGGTGTTACAAGATGATCCTGGAATACCTCAGATTCCTTAGAGAGGGCAGGGCAAACTGTTTTTGATTTAGTGGTTCTAGCAGAAAAAAACCAGAGGTATAGATAATAAGACTAAGACTATGACTAAAGATGACTAGAATAAGACTTTTGGATTTGTTTCCAGTTGAAGAGCAGAGAAACAGTGTTGTCTTTTTTATGAAGAGCACAACAATGGTTGTACTTTTAGCAAGACATCATGGGATCCACCTGATTTAATAAGATAATCATGCTGGGCTCCTTCCACAGTCAGTAGAGATCTACCCAGTCCAGAGAATAAAATCCTTGGTACAACTTATCTCAGTCTAAGAAAGATGATTAAAATGTGTCAGATAAATCTCATTTTATGGCCTATTTCTCACCACTGACTGCAAAGCTAGCATGGGCTGACAAGGTGTAAGGCATACACCTGTACTGTAGGCTTCAAAAATTAGATGAGACGGAACTAACTAATGATGTTGCTGAGCAGCACCTAAGCTTATTCCGTGTCTGAATGAGAGGGATGAATGAGTCTACTTGCCCACAGTGGATCAGAGCTTAGGGTCACAGCAGCAAGATTGAATTGTACAGTCTGCTTTCTGCTCACAGAACAAGTTGTTTTCCAAACTGTTTATATCTGATCTGTAGGTCTGGGACTTTTGTAAATGTGGTTGGTGTTTTGGCCAGGAAGCCAGTCTAGTTCAGGAATTCTTAGTTACTGAGTAGCAAGGAAAAGAAATCCCTCAATCTATAACAGTATCAGCTGTAGATAAGTAGGCATGTAGCATAAATAATAGAGGGAATGGCTCAATTTTTTTTCTCTCTCTTCCATACAACCTTTCTACTTTCACTTTGCTTAACTTTTTACTGTATTTTCAGTACTGTATTTTCAGTACTTTATTTCACTGATTTATTTCTACATTCCTCCTACTACTACAAGGTTGCCAATCCTATTTGTAGTGACAGTTTTAATTTGCATCAATCAAATTCTACCTTTATTGTGTCTCCCAAAGGATTCCCCTTCAGCATATTTAGAGACAAGCCACAAACTCTGTCATTCCCTGTCTGCTGTAGTGACCTAAATGCAGAACCCCGATGTTTTTCATTATGGATCTACATGGCCTTGGTAATAGAGCATATCTTCATTCTCCTGAATCAGCATGCTCATTTTACTTCTCTGAAGCACCTCTAAGAAACCTGTAAAGTCTTTAGAACTGAATTGCAACTACTTTTGCCTCAAATTTGTGTACTCTCTCATTTGCATTAACTTACCAGACATCAAGGTGTTCAGTCTGACAAGATGGTCTTCAGCCACATCATACGTCACTCATGTAATCCTGGGAATGTTTAACTTTTTCTTTCCCCTTCCACCCTAGCACCCTCCCTCTTCCTCCCAGATGCAGCTGCAGTCCATGCACAGGACCCATGCGGTGAGACTCAGCTTGTTTGCCTTTAGCTGTCTAAAGTCTCGTATTTAATCTAAGCAGTCTAGTCATCGTCTATGGTCAAACTGAGAGACCAGGGCACCTCCGTTAAGACAATGTATCCCATATGTCTTAGATGCCCCTGTTACACAGGTCAGCTCAGCCTCCTGAAGAGGTTTCTTTCCATGATTGACCGAGATAAAGGTGGTAGTTAGTTTAGGTTCATCTTACATACATATAAGTAGATGTGACCAATTCCATTCCATGTGTGCCTACAGAGATCTGAGGATCCTTCCTGAATTAATGTAATGTTTTGATATCCATAATCTTGTTTATATTAATTTTCTCTTATTTAGCACTTTTTTTTTTCTGCCTTGCCATTTCTTTCTGGTTCTTCCCTCCTCTGTGTCTTCTCTTTCTCCCTTTTCTTACACCTATGTTTACATTTTCATAATAAATAAGTAAATAAATAAAGTTTAAAAAAAAGTGCAGGGAAAGAAAGCAAAGGTAAAATTAAAAGGAAAGAAACTATCAATTCTGTACTCCCAAGATTTTAGATCACTTTATAATATCTAGCACCAGAGAGATTTTACCTAAATTAGACAGGATGGCAGAAAAACTGCTAACACTAAAATATTAATCTTCCTAAGAAGTGCTAGCAAAGTTTTCCATGGCGAGCCCATGTGTAAATATCTCATTGGGTGGACAGCAGTGGATAATTCTTAGATACTATTTTCAAAATCAAGTCTGTCCTTTTTGATAATTCTAGCAAATATCAAGTGCTGTCATATTAGTTCTACTCACTAGAAAATCCTGTAATGAAAACCAATCCCTGAAAGTAAAACAGAGCATGAGCAGAAAAGGAAACATGGGTGGGGATTTGTTTTTCCAGATTACCACAGCAACATCAAGCATGTCATTGAAGAACACAGTCCTTTACAACACCCCACGACAAAGAGATCTCAAAGAGATTGTTGATTTTTAGAT
Organism: Rhynochetos jubatus; assembly: GCA_027574665.1. Classification (NCBI taxonomy): domain Eukaryota; kingdom Metazoa; phylum Chordata; class Aves; order Eurypygiformes; family Rhynochetidae; genus Rhynochetos; species Rhynochetos jubatus. The sequence continues at coordinate 4,298,631 of CM050653.1, read as the reverse complement.
GTTTCAGTTTCAAGTTATGTACTGTAAAATGCCTTCCTAAGCACTGCTCTTCAACACATGCTAAGCAGCCCTCTTGTGGTAAAATTTGGCCTCATAAAATATGTTTCAGATCAGGTGATCAAAAATGAATGAGAGACTTGAAATCCGTAGTCACTTCTGAAAGTCTCAGATCTAGTAAGAAGGAACTGTCTCTAAAACTTCACTTTGTTTTTAATCAGTCTTCGCTGACAATTAATGCACAACTCATTTCTGTGAAGAACAGAGGCATTGCAAAAAACTTATGACAAAAGTGATACTCCTAAAGGAACAGTCACTTTCAAATTTACTTCCTTAGCATCATCCAAGAAATGAGATTCATTTTGTAAGTTAAAACATGATTACTATTTCTATTTGCTGGATGTGTGCATGCCAAAATAAACTATTCTTTCCAGCGCTGATGCTGTAATCTTTAACAACACCACAGCTGTCAGGTTTTGATTGCCCAAAAAGAAACAAAACAAACTTCTATTAAATTGGATTGGCTTAAAGGAGTTAACAGTAGGGAGAAGCTTAACCTGTCCTCAGTTTATTCTTTTACTGTTCAGCTTATGAACTGCATCTTCCACCTATGGTGAGGTGAACACAGATCATAAACTGTGAATATTAGCAGAGCAACAGAAACAGAGTTTGATTTGTCTGAATAAACTTAGATGTTTTCCTTATAGGCAATTGCTTTAAAAATCATCATTTTATCCTTTATCGACAAGAGAGATTCAGTCAGAGTAGTCAATGGTGTTTGGTGTGCTGTTCATCCCATCCTAAATTGTGATCTGATCCAGGTTAGATATACCCTGACCAGTAAGTGTGAATTTCTCTCTTGGCTACTTATTCTCTCTGATGATTCTCAAGGGACCAAGGATGTCCAGTCACTTACACTTCTATACCACAAATATCCAGCCTTCCCTCAGGTGAATCTCATCAAAACAACCATGTGTTGAAATCAAAACAAAGCAAAACAAAAATTCTCTCCTCAAAAGTTGACAAGAAATTGTTATTTTCAATTCTCATGTTTTTCAGCCTACTGTAACAGACACAAAATCCCTGTCCCTCAGATCCCTCCAAATGCCTCCCCATGTTTTTTCAGATTACTCTTCTTGACACCTGGTTTGAATTACCCTCTCTCTATCTAGTTGTAAATGCAAACACCCCCATCTCCATAGCTTGTTCTAGAATACAACAGGTAGAGATCATGGTCCTGGTCCATAGTATATGTGTCTACTGCTTTTATGACTACATCTGTCTTAGCATATGTGACAAAAATTAAGCAGTATCTCTGAATTATCCATCAGACACACAGTTTCCATACTGACCTTCCCTCCCCATGCATCAAGGAAGCTGTGTGAAAAAGTTCTTTGGTGTCCTTACCAGTACTCTTCACTAAAGAGAAGAGATCCACACTACCTTGAGTACTTACACATGAAAATGAGGAACATCTGATCCAACCTCATCTTAGATTAATCTCCACCCTACAAGTTTATGTTACTATTTAATTGTTCTCCACAAGCGTGCAGTCAACTTCCATTTGATAGGTTGTTCCGTTACCCTCTGGACAATACCAGACTGCAAAGGTCACGTGTAATTTGGATGCGTAATGCTGCCCACCTGCCTCCAGGTTGTTCAATCTTTGTCTGTGAATCAACTCATCCCAGCGGCCAGCGACAGCCAGTGCATTTAATTTTTTTGTTTATTTTTGCTTCAGTCAAGCAGCTGGTTTGTGCTGTAATTTCATTCTGTCATGTCTGCTTTCCATCTTTGTGACGTGTCTCATGAAATATGTTGAAAGTGACCTACCTTGGCCTGTTCACAATATGCTGAAAAAAATGCTAATCTTGTCATATTTAGCAGCTGCGTTCAGAAATGCTACTGTAAGCCTAAGAGGGCTAACCAGCACTCTTGCAAGATGTCAGAACTATCAACCATTACCCTGTAAGTGTACGCAATCCTGTGACATTACTGTGTTTGTATGACGCATGTTGCAAGTAATGAATGGATATTAGCAGAGGGGTAGTAAAACCAGAGAGCGAGCATTCAGTTAGTTCTTGTTGCATGTAGAATTTTTTGTTGTTGTTCTGTGCTTTTGCTGATACACCATGATCAAGGATTTTAAGGTTATTTTTTTTACTTGTAATTATCACTTATGCTATTTATGGTTTTGGATAGTGTCTGTATAGAAACTATGATAGTTATGCTTTATTATACAGCTAAGAGGTGAGCAGTGGTCATACCAAGAGTAAATATTTCACCTGAAGGTTAGTTACAACAACAGGGACAGGGAAGGATTGAGTGAATCAGAGTCTCAGCTGGTGTAAAACATCTTATATTCTTTGAACTGAGTGAAGTTGTGTTAGTATACACCCAGGGGTGAGGAAAGGCTAAAGGTAACCTAATATCAAAATACCATGTGTCTCATCAGCAGTCTTTGTCAAAGATCTGCCTATGGAAAGGCAGGCATCTAGACACGTGAAAAAATGCCATTTAGTCTAGAGATGTGAATTAATCACTTTCTCATAGTGTACCTCACTCTCTTTTACTTGTACAAAAATCCCACAGGATGCGTTTAGATGTGGTGTATGCTTCAGAAATCTACTATACAGTATGTTTCCTGATGAACTTTCCCCTGAATATCACAGCCATGTTACAAGGGCAAATCAACACTCTCAGACATGTCCTGCCACAGAGATCAACCAGTTCAACATTTTGCAGAAGAATACTTAGTAGTTATCTTTGAAAAGAAAAAAGAAAAAAAGATTGGTTTATAAGATGCATATTTTGTTTTGGTTTTTAGCTAGAAAAAAAATTAAACATTAAAATATTTTTTCTCTGATTTTACATCACATCAAGGTATTTAAGAAATAGACCAATTAAGATACTCGAAAGATTCAGTCAACAGACTGAAAAAGCAGACAGAAGAAATAGGGAATAAAAGAACAGTCAGCAGCTCCACATTCTACATTGAGAAATGTTTGAAGTCTAAGTACAGTTAGGTAAAACTAGAACCTACATTTAGAAGGAGATAGTTTGAAATACGAAGTTCACTACTTAATCTACAGCTGATGCAACATAGGCTTGATGTTGGACCTTTGCAAAGAAACAGATTTCACATTAAGTAAGTGAAGTGTTGGAGAAAGATGTCAGGCTGACAACTCTCTCAGGTGAAATCCTCTATCTACCTAGTCAATGAAAGAAGAGTTCAGCCTTCAGGAAGAAGGAAAAACTCTGTACACTTCCAGTAAACATAATTAAACCTTAATTTGTGGGTTAAAATATGAAAATCTCAATAAGCTTCTACTGATTTTCAAGTCCTTAGTCTGAAGATGTGATTTATGCATGGGGAAATGAAAAAGCTGTATTCAGTTACTCTGTTTTAGGTGTTTCTTCAAGTCTTTAAAAGTGATCCTACAGACCTAACGAAGCTTTTGGAAAAGACATGTATCTGCCAGCGAGAATACTGAGGTTCCTGAAAGTCACACGTTAACTGTCTAGCATCTTTTGGATAAAATAGATACTTTAGTTTATTAAAAATTAGCTATATTAAGCATTTACTTCCTAACGGCATCCTGTATCTTCATGGTTTGCTCTCTACCCTTCTATATGAAATACTGTTTGTACACATTCATCACTGAGTTGCAGCCAAAACCTTGGGATTCCTCTAAAATGAACTTTACAAGCATACAATGCAGCAATTTATATGACAAACTCAGGCCAGATTCCCTTTGTAGTCAATGGAGAGACTTAGGCTGTGATAAGGTTTTCCTTAGGGACAGATGATTCTCCTTTGTGCCTAAGTGCCTGTTACCATTCACTGACAATAAAGGGAATGTAGGTGTAGAATTAATTTAACTAAAAATAGATGTTACCATTGCAAATATCTCATAACTTTAAGCTACTCAATATATATATATCTCAATAGAGGTATTCAGTACACACCCATGGGGTTTACAACAGGAGTCATCTCTCATTCAAAAGTCATTTATAGCAGGCAAGAACTATGCCTTGAACATGCATTTTTCTCTGCATCGGCTTTAGAAACATTATGTTAATAACTTTGTTAATAAATTCTACAGTATGTACATCCGAACGTTGGTGAGATTAATGTTGTTCTACATGACTACCACAGGCCTTTATGTCTTCACTGCAAAAGTTTATATTCGAACAATTTAATTTCACTTAAGACAGCATTTAAACCGTACAATTCTCCTACTTGAAGAGGCAGGCCTAAACAGCGAAACAACTGCCTAGTCTTTCTTCAGAGACTATGGTTTGAACATCTTTTGCTTCTTTTGACAGTCTGTGATATTTTGTCTCAAAAAAGTTGGGTGGTGAGAACCTCTGAGACCAAGGCAACAGACTCTTTGCCAGAGATTCTGTACTTCATCCTTAGTGGCACAGTGTCATCTGTCTAATTGTATGTAAGTTACAACAGATTTTTTGAGCTAGTTAGTCCAAGAAAAGCAGCTGCAGCCCCAGCAGAAATGGCACAAGACACACCTTCAGTGCAGTAGAAATACCTGAAGTTGTTGGGAGAGTAGGTCTAAGCTACTGTTTTCACCTCTCTCTGAGAGACATGAAAAAGAATAACTGCAAAGTTCCTTACACTGTTGCTTCTGGAGCTTCAGGTTCCCTGCTGTAGAGAACCCATGTTTTCTGATGGTACCCTTCATTCATTGCAAATGGCATGACCATGTATCCAGCTCAGCAGTTCTTCCAGAGGTATCTGCAGGTCCTGAATCCATAGATGTATCTTTGCAACCTCCCATTCACAGAAGGTGGAAGAACCTATTTAGACCATTTAGAACCCATTGGTCCAAGTTCTCTATTGCACAGTTGCTCAAAATATTGCGCTTTTTTTTTTTCATCTGATATACAGTTAATGTGTTTGTTTAGATCACAAGATTAATTTATCTTCTTGAAACTTGTTTTAAAATTCAGGATAGGAACACATTAGAACATTCAGTAGAAATCACTGGAAATTCTACTCAGTAATGCAATATCCATAGACATTTCAACAGTATCCTTAATAAATGTGGATGTGCAATGGAAAAAATAAAGACACTGATTCCTTCAGATACTGGTCAAAGTTAAGGCAACCTTTCTGCTTTCTTTTCCTTTTACTATAAAGACATCTTTACATAATTCAATAGAAGAGGGATGGAAAAAACAGGACACCATTACCTGTGTCTTTTTGTACTAACACTTTATGGAAAGGTCACACGCAGAGCTATGCTATTGGAAAAAATCTTATGGCTATAGTGTTTTAAGGAAAATAACAGCTGAAAGATAGAATGCCAGCCTCAACAAAAATTGAAATACAACATCTTTGTTAATAAAGCAACTTTAAGACTTTCCTCTGCCTGTTCGAATGTAAACAAGGATTTTGCTAAACCTTTTGGAGAATGTTTCTCTTCTAAACAGCCAATTTAAGCCCAGCTGAGGCATTGTTGTCCTCAAAACTTTGGGATACATCCCTTGAGTTTCTTGCTTGCTGAACCAGTGTGGCAAGAGGTTCAATATCTTTGGCTCTAACACTCCTGAGAACTTTGCTGTATTCTTTAACATCATCATTTTGCCATTGCACATAAATTACAGGTCTCACAGGTGTTGCATTCAGTTTTATTTCTTCCTAATGGTCTTGAAAAAACACAATTCATCATCATCCACACAGTTACTAGTAATCTCTCAAGTTTTTCTTATAATTAAAATCTTCTTTTCCTTTTTATAGATCTTAATAATCTATAAATATCAGAATGTGTTACTTCTTACATTTCATGTATTTTCTGCCTGACTTTTATGTCAATATTGAAGACAGTATCTCAAATAAGCTGATGATGGCATTATATTTCAAGATCCTACAAACTAATCGTGTGATTAATCAGATATAATTAATGCCAGAAAACTGACAACAGAAAAAGTCTTCCTCTGCATCTTTCTCCAAATTAATTTCCTGTGACCGTGGTGAGATACATCATACGAATAGAAAAGTCGTCTGACTTTTAAATCAAAATAACATTTATCCTTTTGTTGTTGTTGTCATTAATTCTGAATGTAAGTGTTAAGAGATATTGACAGATGATACTTCTTTGTCCAGGTTATTACCCTCATTTGTTTGTTTTGGGTTTTTATTATTCCATGTCCAGTTTAAGGCACAAATTCTTTACCTTTTTTTTATGAAAATACTACTGTTCTACAATCTTTTCCACAACATTTCTGTTCCTTTTCATTAATTTGATTGCATGTTCATAGAGAAAAAGGTCTAGAAGGGACATTGAAAGGTACATTAAACTGGGTCACTCCTGTATCACTTTTTCTAGAGATCACCAAATTTAGAGACTGTATTCCCTTCATCAACCTCTTCTAAGGTTATTCCTCTCTGGTTAAAAAAACCCTTTTGGTCAATGTCTAACTTGATAATTCACAAGAACTGTGTCCTCTGCTTTGTGGGGTCTTTCACCAAGACTTGAGATTTAGACTAATGAATCGTGTGTTTTGCACAATCTCAAGGCAAAGGTTGTGATGTATTTATCACCATTAGTGCACAAAATATGTCTGAGGGACACCAGCAGTGAACTGACGTACCATCTCCAGTTTGGTATTGGATATTACAGCTTATCTTCACACAGTTCTTGGAGGTGTATTAATTGTCATCACATTCAGTAAGACAAACATGTTTTGGATACTCTTGAACATGTATTAGAAAATTCAAATGTGTCTGCAATATGCCATACAGATATAGCAGGGTCAGCATTTGATTTTGGAAAAGTATGCAGCTTTCCAAAAATCTTTATGGCTTTTTAGCTTCTTTTGTCCTCCATCTACGCCCTTAACTTACTTGAAGGATATCAATCATAATTTTTCCTCTTTGAAAATGCCCTGGACCTTACTTTAGGCTGCTTTGTTTATAACAAAGTACTTGCCTTATTTTCAGATCAACGTTTTCTTTCTCTTGGGCCTTTTTTGTTGCTGAATCAGCAAATGACACTGACCAAAAGTGATGTGTACATCTTGGATGGACCCCAGCTTCTGGGGAATTTCATCCATGCTCAGTTAAGTGCTTACAGGTCCATGCATTCATTTCAAAGCCCTTTTGTTCATACCTACTGAGCTTGATTTCTTTATACAACCTCTTAATTCTGACACAGTGGAAATTAGTTACACCATGGAATTATACTTAGGTTTCTAACAATAAAAATGAGACCAAAATCAAGACCTCGAGGAATAGTCATGAGTATAAGAAAATACAGGGGGAGTTAGCTTTATTTGTATTGCTGGTTTGGATTTTTTTTTCTGTGCAAAAATAAACTCACACACACACAAAAGTGATTTCAAACACTCCACTGGTATTAAACAATTGGGTGAGAGGTTGATTATTGTGTTATGGTAGCAGTCTGAATCCCTTAGCAAGATTACTGTCCTCATGTTTGGCCCAGTAGAAAAAATCCCTGCTTATAATGATGCAAATTAAAATAACAGTACAGAGTATTAAGCATTACTAATGTGCTATTATTGTAGCAGTGTGAAGAAGTGGGAGCAAACTATAGCATGTGTGAAATCACTGGTTGGGAACAAATGGGAATGTTGTATATTTGTTTGTATAATTATACAGTGTGTGTATTTCCCAAAAGGGAGGCAACAAAATATTTTCTATGTGTTCTTCTTTAATTAAAGCACTGGTTGTTTATTACAAGGCTGCATTAAAGTTCTTTCACTCTATTATAACAGGAGACTGGCTCGCTCTACACTACTGCTTATCCCCTTGTTTGGAATTCACTACACGGTGTTTGCTTTTTCTCCTGAAAATGTCAGTAAGCGGGAGAGGCTAGTGTTTGAATTGGGACTGGGATCTTTCCAGGTGATTATACAGTGAATTTTGCTTTTGTTAAAAAGAAATCTCTATTCATTATAACTACTTCATGTGCACAGTTCCCAGACTGTGCCATTTTTTATGTATATGTTTGCTATACTAGGATTGTGGTTTTGTTTGTTTGTTTGTTTGTTTTACCTCCAGCTCTTTTCTGGCATTTACAGAAGTATTTGAATTACATTATTTTTTCTCTCCTATTTACCTAGGGTTTTGTTGTTGCTGTTCTCTATTGTTTCTTGAATGGGGAGGTAAGACTTTTAATATTTAAACTCGCTCACCCACCATCCTCATCTCATTTCCTTGCAGGAATAACTTGTATTCTAATTCTTCACTGTAACTCTTCATCTACCATATTCCTCAATACCTTAGGCTGAATGACACAATTTGTCCCAGTGAAAGAATGAGAATGTGTGATGTCTTTATTAAACTGTCGTAGGTTGACCCTGGCTGGAGGCCATGTGCCCACCAAAGCTGCTCTATCACTCCCCTCCTCAGATGGACAGAGGAGAGAAAATATAATGAAAAACCTGTGGGTTGAGATAGGACAGGGAGAGTTCAGTCGTCAATTACTGTCATGTGCAAACCAGGCTCAACTTGGGAAAAATTGAATAGGATTTATTGTCAATCAAATCACGAGTAGAAAAGAACAAAAACCAAATCTTAAAAAACCTTTCCCCTGCCCCTCTCTTCTTCCCAGGCTCAGCTTTGCTTCCCATTTCTCTACTTCCTCCCACCTCAGCAGCAGACACGTACAGGGAGTGGGGATTGGGGTCAGTTCATCTCTGATGATCCCTCCTCAGGGGAGGATCCTCACACTCTCCCCCTGCTCCAGCCTGGAGTCCCTTCCTTGGGAGACAGTCCTCCATCAACTTCTCCGATGTAAGCCTTTCCCACGGGCTGCAGTTCTCCATGAACTGCTCCAGCATGGGTCCCCCCCAGACTGCTGTCCTTCAGGAGCAGCCTGTTCCAGCCTGTGTCCCCCCGGGGTCACGAGTCCTGTCAACAAACCTGCTACTGCCTGGGCTCCTCTCTCCACAGGGTCACAGCTCCTGCCAGGAGCCTGCTCCAGCGCGGGCTACCCACAGGGTTCCAGCCTCCTTCGGGTATCCCCCTACCCCAGTGTGGGGTCCTCCCCGGGCTGCAGGGGGTCTCTGCTCCCCCGTGACCTTCCATGGCTGCGGGGCACAGGCAGCCCTCTCACCATGGGCTGAAGGGGAACCTCTGGTCCGGGCAACTCCTCCCCTCCTTTCTTTCCTGACTTGTTGTCTGCCTGGTTGTCTCTCTCACATCCCACTCCTCTCTCTTCATGCTGATTCTCTCCTACTCCTTTTCACGACCTTCCTGCTTTCACAGCTACTTGTTTTTGTGTCCTCCCCTCTTAACTATGTTAATTTGCAGAGGCGCTGACTGGCTCGGCCATGGCCAGAGGTGCATCTGACTTGAAGACAGGGGAGCTTCTCTGGAAGCTTATCGCAAAAGCTATCCCTGCATCCCTTCCCCCACTAACAAAACCCCCCACCACAGAAACCCAACACACAGTCATGTGAGTTTTCCCACCGAATTTCTGTGTTTTCTATAATATCATAAGGCTCTGGGCACAGAGCTCCAGTTTCTCCTGTTTGCTTCCCAGGCTGTGCACATTAGTATACACAAACTTGAGGTGAGTAGACAGGGTTCTTGCCTTTGGGGAGTGTTGAGGGAGCACTCCTCACTACTCTGCTAAGTGAACTCCAACCGCTGCTTATGAACATGCCGATGTCACAGCTTTGGACACTTTTCTACAAGTTCATAAGATTAAAGCACAATTCACTAAGTCAACCAATCTGCTAGCGATTGGAACTGCCTCTTCTAGGTAGTTGTATCCTGTCTCTCCTCAATAGGCTGTAGTCAATAAAGAATGTCCTATAATTGAAAACAAAACCCTAGCAATGACATCAGTCACGAAGGCAGGTATAGAACTGCATGATGCATTGACTTCTGCCTGCACCCTTATCTCTGACTGGCAAGACAGAGGAGAAGATCACTTGGGCATCTGTCTCTTTCAGTTGTGCCTCCAGGGTCCTGTTGGATCTTGGCCAGACTTTGCTTCCGTTGGTGCCCCCATGCAAAAGAAGTAGGGGATAGTAGTCTGTGCTTCTAACTAGTTGTGTCAATCTCTCCATGACTTCCTGGATCTTGGTTCCTCTCAAGCAGCAATCTGCACTTGACTGTGTATCAGGCCAACAGTCACGTGTCTCAGTGCCTCTCAGCAGTCACTCACTGCCAGCACTCTCCGCTTCCTTTTCAGGTTTTAGGATGTGCTGCTGGTACAGTTTCTCCCTGTAAATATTGCTCATTGGTTTTGTCTATTGATGAGGATTAATATCTGTTGCTGGGTGGTACATAAGAAGGGGATTGAAGTAATAACTGGCTCCCATGGGGTCACCAGAGACCATGGCACCTCCTTCTCCAAGATGCTGTCTGTTCTCTGTTGAAGCTCTTTGTTTAGAGGTCAGTGTCCCAGGGCCCTAATATTTCTTCTTGCAAAGTCTCAAATAATACTGTATTTCTTGTTCACCCTCCCTAACACAGCATAGCCTGCTAATGTCTTCCTGCAGCTCATCTACCTGCTGTCTGAATGATTCTGCCAGAGCCCACCTTGAACAAGTGAGGCTTCCAGCCTGCTCCACCTGGGAGGCAGCAGTCAGTCTTTGCATCCCTCTACCCAGACAGCAGTTTCTCTGATAGGAAGGTCTGTCTGGGTGGCTGCCTCCACTCTTACCAGGCTAGTCTGGCTATGTAGCTGATTCCTATCTGCTGCAAAGTGCAGTCCTTGCCTAGTCTCTACAACCATGCTTCCAGAAACCTCAAACCACTGCCCAATAAACCCTTCTAATTCTGTGGACACCTCAAGCTGCTTGGCAGGCTTGCACAGCCACCAGCTAGCTCAGGTGACCATCAGGGCTGCAGCCTAAGCCTGCAGGTGAGCAGAGCAAGCAGCAGCCTAACTGGCAGTGAGCAGCCATTCCTGTGTGACCTGTCTCACAAAGAGCTGATGCTTCTCCCAACAGAAACTATTCCCTGTTTGCATTCCTGGTTGCTGGAACATGCCAGGACCCAGTTATATGCATCTTCCCATGGTCTGACCTGGCCATGGGGAGAGCTGACACCACCCAAGTGTTGCCCACCGCTGTTGTGAGACCTGATACCTGCTGTCCAGTCCCTCCACACAAACATGACCCAAGGGTGTTGGAGGGTCCAGAAACTCCATCAAAGCCTGTCCCAGGTAGCTGGCAAGCCTCACACTCCCCTCAGCACATGGCAACCGCTACTGTTAGCATCAGCTTCCCACATTTGTATTTTTTCTGATTCTCCCAATTTGATCTGCAAGTTAAAATTCCCCTACTTTTGTTTATCATGTTAAATACCTGAGATAATTATTCTCTGAATTAATGGAAAAAGGCTTCCTCCTCAAGGCTGCTTTCAGACGCATATATTCAGTTCATCCCTCCTTCACTGATACACACGTACCATACAGTCCAACAGGAAAAGACTTTTCCAAAAAATCCCCTTTTTTTTGGTCTTTTCAGAGAGGCTGAGACCACTTACTTCTACCAGTTTTAGTGCACTAGGCGTTCAATTCTTGTTCACATACAGCATACAATAGGTCGTCTTTAGTACAAAAGGTCTGTGATTCCTTCTCAGATAATCATAACAATCTCCTGAAGTTCATTAAAGAAACTTATAGGTCATCTTTGCTTCTGGGTTTAGTCATGGTGCCTGTTAAAGAACTCACAGGTAACTGCTAAAGCATTATTCATAGCTTAGTCCCAAGTAGCTCGGAAAGTGAGTTCTGGATTATGCCTTGCTGGAATTAGGTGGCTGCATTCATACTTCAGCACCTGGCATTACTGGATATCCACCTCTCCCACCTACAAATGTTGTTTCCTCTGTTATCTTTCATAAGTGTTAAAAGAATAGTTAGAAGATCTTAATCTAAGACTAATCTGGAGATAAGCACCTTCTGAGGTAACCTGCATGGTGTGTCAGAGTTCCTCTAACCTGTCTTTTTCTTTTTTTGAGGAGATTTCTGAGCCAGACTAACACAACCAGGTGAATTAAAACCGTTTCACCTCTCAAGACATGAGAGAATGACTTGTGCCTACACTCATTCAGTCAGTCTCTGGCATATCCTTGTTACTCGTCTTCTGGTTTTGTGTAAATTGCCTAGGGTAAGAAAGGGTTCACCTTTGGTATGTTACACTGTTAGAGATGCAAACATTATTTTCTTTTTACAGAGGTAATATACCTCCATACTTTATCTAAGCTGTACCTGTCTATACTTTAGCTAAAATAAAAATGTAGAGGTACTAGAAGGAGAATGTAAATTTTCCAGTTGGATTTGTCTTCCATGTAGTTAGTGTTCATACAGTTGAAGCACTTATTTAGCCTATTCATATATGCTGATCGGCTTAGACAATTGTATTAGTCTAGGAAAATCTAGCAATGACTGTTAAAGGCAAGAAGAATATCTTTGACACAACAGCTCACTGGAGACTGGAAAATATCTCTACATATTTCCTTGTTCTTATGTTATTTCATTCAGAAATATGCTACAGGCTACTGTCAGGAATGAATAATAGACCAAGTAAATGTTGGTCTGAGCTAGTATGGTCTTCCTTCCGTTAAATCCATATGGTCTTATGTATATATGTACACACATGTTCATACACATAGCAAGATTGCCAGGATTCAGCACTGCATGAAAATTAGAAAAGCTATATTTGCTTATTTTCTAATTGGACTTCAGATCCATGGATTGTTTTACTATTGATAATCTACTGAGAGTGGCTGTGGAAAAAGCTCAAGGGCAACAAGAGTGTCAGAGCTGTATATAAATCCAAGAGCCGTCATCTGCTTAGAGGTTACCTGAAAGTAGGAGACAAAGTTTTCAGCAAAGATGCACCTATTAATGCCAAGTGAGAGACAAGCTGCCTTTGTGGGCAGGTTATTTCATTACTGTCTACTACCTTTTGGTTACTGGTTTCTTTTCCTCCTTGTTATATACTTGTTATTGGCAATGATGAAAACAGAATATTTTTTCCAAGAAGCTTGCTCAAGTACCATGTTTGAGTTAGTGTTGAACAGATCTTCTATGCACCTCTGGGCTGATCCTAAATTATATGAAGTCAGAGATATGGAATCCAGGCTGTTGTTTCCACTGTATGCCTGGACCTCTTTCTGGAGAAGTTATTACAGAATTTGCTGAAGTGAGGAGTTCAATAAATAGTTTTTAATATTGTTCTGTCAAATTTGGAGATATTTTTCTAAACTTGATAATTTGTCAGCATGTCCTCGAGCGGCTAAGTACATAAAAAATGACCTTTTGAAGTTTCTCCCTAAAGGTGCAATCAGAAATAAAGAGAAAATGGAGGAGCTGGAAAGTCAACCGGTATTTTGCTGTGGATTTCAAACATCGTCATCCTTCTCTAGCGAGCAGCGGAGTGAACGGGGGGACACAACTCTCCATTCTGAGCAAGAGCAGCTCTCAGATTCGGATGTCCAGCATAAATGCGGAGAACCTAGCGACATGAGCAGCTAAGGAAAACAAATCAATCAACAAGCAAACCAAAAACCATTCCTTTAAAAAGAAAAAAAAATAAGTCATAGTTTTGGTGGTGGCATAGGTTTCCTTTCCTTTCCTTTCCTTTCCTTTCCTTTCCTTTCCTTTCCTTTCCTTTCCTTTCCTTTCCTTTCCTTTCCTTTCCTTTCCTTTCCTTTCCTTTCCTTTCCTTTCCTTTCCTTTCCTTTCCTTTCCTTTCCTTTCCTTTCCTTTCCTTTCCTTTCCTTTCCTTTCCTTTCCTTTCCTTCATGTTTGAAGAGGTGAAAAAGCAAAGAAAATGTGTATATATCTCTTTTTAACAATCACTGTAAATACCCAACTGTACTCAAGGCCATTAATGGAAACATGTTTAAAAGATAAACAACAGGCCAAGCCCGCCCACTCGATGATTTACATTTCAGAGCATCTGCAATTATTCTGTTGTCAGTCAAAAGTAACAAGTGATTGCTGTGCAGTTGTGATCCTTGGTTGCCAAACAGATACTAATCTGTGAATGGACATGATCATTGTTATTTTTCAAGTTGGTTTTCGTTTTGGTTTGGTTTTGATGCGCTTTTTTTTTTCCCCTAGTCAAACGTATCTTAACTTGTCTCTGTCTTTTGGCATGTGAATTTCTGCAGTGTTTCTATTTTGCATCTTAAGATGGAGCTAATTCTTGGGTTAATCAAACCAGCCAGTTCAGGAAGAACTCCAGAAAATTAAGTTCATGGCTGGATTTAGTCAGATGTATGCAGTGGACTTAAAGAAACTGCTGTGCCAATGTGAAGCTGCGTAGCTACCATCAGTCAGTGGGGGGGCTCCTGGAAAGATAAATGGGATTAACTGAACCTTATGTTGTAGCTAAGCTGTGAATTTTCTGAAAGGGTGATGCAGTTCAGATATATTTTTGGCTTTGACTGATTGAGTGATTGATAAGATTCTTTGAATAATCAAACTACCCATCCTCGCCTTCCCACCTTAAGAGCAAAAATAAATTTCAGGATGACCTTTCCCTCCAGATAAACTGGAACCCTCTGCATCTGTGCCCAAACATGGCATGCTTTTCCATAGTATTGTCACACAGAGTGTGGTACCTTTGCAACCTGGTTGACTTCTGTGTGTTGACTCTTCCCTGCTAGAGCAAGAGACACGAGGGATCTGGCATGATCACCTTGGAAGGTAAAAGTCATCTGCATTTGGTAAGCAACAAACTGAACAGTAAGATGGTATGGAAAGAAAAGATAAAGACTTTGGATGTTTTCCCACACCTGGCAGTTTTCTCTCTCTGAATATTCTGTTTGTTTAACCACCAATGGTCTTACTGCTTTTCTTTGAGAGGAACTAAACTCTTCTTTCAACCTTTGCCTTGTAGTTAAAGCCACGACTGGTACGCATCTACTTCAATCAAATGTCGATGATGTCAATTCTTAAAAATCTTTATACAGTGCATAAAGGCTTTGAGGACTGTCCTAGCACTCACTTCATTTTGGATTTATGAACTGAGAAATATATATATAAAAATATATATATGTGCCTGTATGTGTATGAATATATTAAAAACAAAAATGAAAATGACATTTTAAATGTGAAGTTTTGAACGAAAACAAATAGTAACCAGGAAATTCAAAATTCAGGCTTGTACTTTGGTGTTAGTTGATGTGATTATTAACTAAAAAAAAAAAAAAAAAAGACTCAGAATTCTAGTGTCAACTGAGTGTGAACTTTTAGTTTCACTGTTTTTTGTTAATTTAGGAAAAACAAAGTTTTAATGTCATTTTAAGCATAGGTTTTTAAAAATTATGCTAATATCCTTATTTTTAAAAGGAAAAAAAAAGTCTCTGAAAGTTGTGAAAGAAATATTAATATATAATAATACTTAACACTAATATAGTGCTTTATGGAACATAATCTGCTCTCACTCGTAGCAGTGTAAATGAATGTAAAAATAATTTGAAACAGACAGAAATGTTGAGACTGATGTCATATTGGTACAGAATTATGCCCTGATGAGATGCTTACACTCCTGCCAGTTGAAATCTACCCCTACACAGACAACCAGCAAAACAGTTTAAACCACTTATAATCTAGTATCTGAAGTGGGAGTTATATGGTCCAGACACCTCTTTTTCCAAGTCTTCAGCACTAGTTTTTTGCTCTGAGAGCAGAATTTGTCCTCCTCTTCCAGACTCTCTGCAAAAGTCACTCAAGTATTTTAAACGGATAGATTGGAGCTTCCTCTCTCATTAGCTGCTGCTAAAAGCTATTTTAGAAAGTTTCCCAAGGAAGCATGCACTTTGTAGACCAGAAAGTTATGGGAAATGGGGCAAGTCAGATCTATCTGGTAAATGCATACTTAGAAATTTTTTTAATGAAACTATCTAACGTTAGATGAACAGATACATTTTAGTTTTGTATTTTCTGCAGTATGGGCTTTCACAAGCTATTATACTGACAATACTGTGAGTGTATTATTTAAAAAAATCAAAAAGTATATTTTGCATGAATGGCTAGTAGCCGATTTTCAAGCATTAATAAACAAGAACTTTTGAGAAAAGGGTGTTGAATAATTTCCTCCAGTTGGAGACCTTTTTGCCATGTTTCAGTCCAGAGCAAGAAAGTGTTTGGAACTTTTTTTTTTTTTTCCTAAATTTTGCTGTTGTTGAGGCTTTTTATGAGTTTTCTTCTGTTGTTTTCCTGGCTGTCCTACAGTGCTCTGCAATTTGAGTTGGTGGATCTCAGTCCAGTGCCTCGTGGGCAACTGTCCACATCACCAAAACCACCCTCCAACCATGCACACTGGAGACCAAGTCCTCAGCTAAATTACAATCAATACAAAAAACTGTTGTTATTGTTAGAAAAAAGCCACTTCAGTTTGGCTTGAGATTTGGCCTTGCCATAATACTGTTGCTATTATTTTTTGGAGGTCTCAGCGAGAGAGTCCAAGGATTGAATAGTCATGAAAATTTGGACTTGTCCCTTAAATTCCTAGAGCAAATGCTCAGGAGCAAGACAAGTTGGAGGGCAGTGGAGGGGAAATTGCTGCTGTTGCAGTCCCTGTGTTTCTTCTTCAGTGGACAAATTGAAGTCTTCAGTACTTTTCACCAGCACTGAATTTACTAGAAGAAACAGTATCTCCTGACATGTTTAATATACAATGTATTATATGAGCAACCTCCCTCTCTTATGTTTTTTTATTGGCAGTTAATGCACTTGCAAATGTGGCTTTCCTTGTCACTTGAACTTTCTCAGTGTTACTGGAATGATCATACTTCAGGTGTATATAGTTATCTAAACCAGACTCTGATGCCATCGCACAAATTAGCTCTCAAGAAATCTTTATGATGTCGAATGTAAGCTGAAGATGTTGGACATGCATGGCCACCATCCACAGTGGCTGTCATTTCTATTTGTTTCAGGATGGAAGATACCAACAGGTGGTTTGCTTCTAAGTGTGTGTAAATATCAACGGATTGTGACCGTGCTTTGTTTGATTTTTCACTGTGAAATATATTTTGGAGCTAGAAAGGCTATGTTATTAAAAACAGTACATAGTTGAAGAACAGCAAGTGTGCAGTGCTCCTTGAGCCATTTTTTCTACCATGTCCATAATGTATTTCTTGTCTAATTTTCTTATATTGCTTTTGTAAATGTACAAAAAATATTCCTGTGCTGCAGCTTTTGTGACTATTTACTGTATCTAACCATGGTTTGATTATTGACTTTTTTGATGTGGAGTGCTGATACAACAGGACAATTAACATCCCAAAATGAAAACTACAACCTATATTTAAAAGTACAAGGCTTGTTTCGTTGCTGCATGGTGACCTCACTTCCTTTTACCTTCATATACATTTAGTGTATCTGGAACTCAGAGCCCAGGTAATGATACTTAAATGCTTAGTTGTGGGAGTTTTTATTTCATAGAGGAAAAGTCCCTCTGCCTCATTTAAGTATTTGTATTTGAAAACCAGGTGATTAAATTGGGTGGTGAGAGAAGGGAGAGAGATGAAAGCAGGTGAGTCCAGAGTGAAATGCAAAAAAGGATGCAGTTTGGAACTTAAATTCAGACATTGCATTTGGTGTCTACCTCCTTGTTTTCAGCAGCTATCTGTCATTGCAGCTAAAGAACTGTGTCTTACAACTACAATGCTAAATAACAACCCAAAGTGGTCAGGAACTGCCTGTGGTGATTATATTTGCAAAGATGACTCTCCCTAGACTCTCCCCATCATTAATGGCAAGTGTGAGATACCTTCCAGAAGGGAATGCAGAGCAGGTCATAGAATAATAAAATCGTAGAACCAACAGCCCAAGTTGGAAGGGACCTCAAACGATCATCTGGTCTGACCTTTCCTGACAAAGGGAGCCTAGATGAGATTATTTGCCACCCTGTCTAATTGCATCTTGAAAACCTTCAGTGATGGGGACTCTACCATGTCCTAGGGGAGGTTGCTCCACTGAATGATTATTCTCACTTTAAAAAAAAAAATCTTTCTTATATTGAGGTGAAATCTCTCAATGCAACTTGTACCTGTTTCCCTTGTCTTCTCCATATGGGTCCATGTGAAGGGACTACCTTCATCCTCTCCATAGCCACCATTTACTACTGGAATACTGTGATAAGGTCCACCCTGAGCCTTCTCTTCTCCAGGGAGAAAAAACCCTAACTCCTTCAGTCTTTCCTCACTGAGCAAGTTGTCTATCCCTTTGATCATCTTCGTGTCCCTCCTTTTGATGCTCTCCAGTCTGGTCATGTATTTCTTGAATTGTGGGGACCAGAACTGGACAGATACTAGTGTTTGTTAGACTCCTGCTCAAAACCTGACCTGGGAGAATCTGATCATCTTCATCAGTGATGAAAGGATTAGTTGCCATAAATTTCATTGTCCATGTCATTTTGTAAAATTTTGCCTTTTTATAATATTTTCATATCAATGATGGATGAAATTCTTCTGCATAACATGATAGCTTCTATGCTTGCATATGAAGGGCTATGCAGAACTTCTGGTTAGCTCAGAGATTACTCTTTTCATAAATCTAGTAGACAAAAGAAATCGGTAACTAAAACTGTGCAAAGCCAGAATTATCAAGGACAAAATATATTTAGCAGAATTAGAGCTCTTTGTCTCTGATCCTCAGGTGTTCCAGAGAAGCATAGTGCCATAAGGACACTTAATCTGAAGGAAAGTCCGTAATTGCCACTATTTTCACAGCATATTACTCTCACTCCCAAACTGAAAAACTCCCCTTTTAAACATCAGTAGGCTTTTTCTCACCTTCTCTTCCCACTGGAAAGTTATTGTAAAACATCACTCTTCTGGCAGTTAGAAACCTTTTTCAGAATTCCAAATTAGAATAAATCCTGGGTTGCTTATTCTCCTTAGCATACTAATCTTGCCTCCAGTTCCTTTCTCCTTTCCTGAAATATGAACAGCCTTATTTCAGATAACGTCTACGGTTTATCTTTAATCATGCAGCTGAAAGATAAAACTAAACATAATCATGTTATTAAACCGCATTTATTTCAGCTGTAATCTCAATTTGGGCAGCAAAATCAATGCAAAGAAGCAACTACAGGCATATGCAAATACGTTGAGAACAGTAGGAATATTAACTGGAAGCAGCATTCCAAGTACCACGAAAAAATAAGTAACAATAAAAAACTAAGAGAAAGATTTCCAGTTCTTAAAAGTATATAAACAAGATCTGGGTTTGAGCAGCTTTCATTCAGTCAGACCTAAAGGTAGAAATGATCCCAATCTTCTCTTTTTCTAGTTTAAGTTATAACCTTGCAGGAGAAATTGCATTGCTGCTGTTTCCAGTCAAAGAGACAGGATGTTCTCAGTCAACATACTGCAGGAAATCAATAATCAAAGGGGCAAAATTATACAGATTGTGTCAGCTTGTGAGGTTTCAGTGCTCATCTGTCTGACACTGCTAATAAATCCCTACTAATGATGGCCTGTGCACCATGCAGATACCTAACTTTGCATTATATTTCCAGCCCAGACCTGCCAGAAATTTGATACAAAGATTCCAGAATGTATAGGAAAAAAGTATATCCAGAGTGACTTTAGTAAACCGTGGCAATAAAAGAAATGCAACCCCCAATAATTTCATTGGCTTTATTTGCCTTATTATTTGAAATTGATTTTCAGTAGTGTTTCAGAAACAATTGCTTATGACAGAGGTTTTCAACCTGTGGACTGTGGAGACTTCAGAGCCCATAGACTATTTCTGAAGTGTCCATGGAAGACGGTTAAAAAAAATAAGTTCATTCTTTGTATGTAGCAATATATGCTTGTGAGACTCCTGAAGAGCTTTTCTCTTACCTCTAATTATGTGAAGGTTCTCAACAAAAAAAAGTTGAAAAATGCAGCTGCAAACAGCTGAGGATTAGTTGCTACAAGCTATTTTCCTTGGACTATCTAGGTGGCTGTCTGATTTTTCAGTTTTCTGTACGTAGTGTCATCCAGTCTGTAATGAACCTCCCAATGCCTCCCATCCGACATGAACATTGGCAAATAATGATAGAGGGGAGAAGGTGAGGGAAGCATTACCACTGTTAGCCAGCTATAATCACAAGGACTATCTATATCCCAACATTACAGGAAGGCCTGGATGAAAGAGCAGGATAATTAGGTCTCCTTGTAGCCTTTTCACAGTGAGTGTTTGGTTTGAGAAGACACAGGTAGAACAGATGCTGCAGCCTGGATGAAGCTACTCTACTTACGCCTTTGTGCCCTCAACATCTACAGAAACATGCAAGCTGTGATTTCACAGCTGCTGTGAAGTCCTGTGAAACCTTCTTTCATGACAAAGTACAGGATCCAAATGCCAAAAGTAATCCTCATAGTTTCCACATTCAGTGGATGTTCCTAGAAAGTTCAGCAAATAAACCTTTATCTCCTTGGTTTGATTATGTGATTTCATAGTAGTAAGAATTTCTTTGTTCTGTGATTTTCTCATGTGGAAAAGGCTTCCAGAGAAATGTAGGACACTCGTTTGGTACTAGACACTTCAGAGCAATAAATATGACTTCAGCACAGCTATTATAGCATGGAAGATCTAAAGGGGCACAAGACGAGACAGTAAGAACAGACAGAGCAGGATATACAGGACACCACATGGGATGCTGCTTGGCCTCCAGCTGCCAGACAAGATTTGTGTCTCCTACAGTTCCTATGTCATATCTATGAGTCCCATGAGGATATCTAAGAAACTGAGATAAACTCACTGGATGGCATTCAGGTCCAAACTCAGACTTCAGCTATGTGAAGGCAATGTCTCTTGGGGTCCCGAGTCTACAGCTGTAGAAATGTACATAGTGCAAAGATACAACCAAGTATCTGGGTTTACCTGATTTTCTTACTTAGAGAGTTAAGTATCAAGGGCTATATTAAATACGTGTCCCTTCCAACATCCGACACTTTCAGAGTTAGGCATTCTGGCTCATAGGCAAAGTCCTGGAAAAGATCCGGTGTCACTAAACAGGCAGCTAAGGAGATATCTATATCACTTAACTTTAGAGATCAATAGTGAAGATGTGTTCCTTTGGTCTAGTTCCTCCAATTTGTCTTTGTACTCACAAGAGAAAAAAATTAGGAATTGTAGAGTACAAGCATCAAATATATTTTTGATGTCTACTCTAGGGTAAGATGATTCATACTTTGCAAGTATCTGTTTCTTTCCACCAGGAAGTCTAGCTGACCAGATCAGAGACAGATGTTGACACTATGGAAGCCTAGACGTAGATGACTCTTCCCTTGGCAACTTTGCTAAGCCACTATTGCTCTCTTTCATCCATGCTGAGAAACAACAGCCTTGCAAAGCTTGAGGGTGATTTCTGTTGCATATTACCAAGCAGATTTGGGGTAGGTACATGCCTGATAAAGGCTTAGTAACTCACATTAAGAGTAGTTTTCAGGAAGTCTTGTTTTCTCTACCAGATTGTGTCCATATGTCCAGTGTTTCTGTGTACAGAAACAAACCATGGTATATAGTACACATGCAGTGAAAAAAGTTATGGTTTTATCCTCTGCTTTTAGCAGTCAGGCACATGCAACCAGTTCAGAATTGCATTTAAGGGTAACATTAGGAAGATATGGAGTACTCAGTTGTAGTTAATGATGCTCTGATGTTAAGCACCATGCATACCTGTACTAAAGAGCTAAGTTCAGCTAAATACATGTTGTACTTCGTGTATGAAAACACACCAGCAGAGCTTAAACAATGTTTTGAACTTTGTGGTCTTTCACCTTCTTATAATTAAAACTGCAATTTCCCATTGGCTTCCTTTTGGGGAATTCATCCATATAAAGTATTACTGTGTGATATGACACTGTGTGATATGACACTCTTCAGTGTCTGAAATGACTTTAGGCTTCTGGATATGCCTTTTCCAATGGACTTTGTGACTGCAGAGAAATCTCAAGAGGCCTTTATGTACCGGTATAATCTGTAAACACAAATATTTGGTGTGTTCATTATCTTTCCCTTCTTCTTGTCAATTTAGTGTCAATGAAACATGCTATAGCTCTGAGAAGTACCAGGTTATTAGAAGGAAAGCTGTATTTTGGCTTTTGACTGTGTCAAGGTACAAACTTACTAGACTATTGGGTCTAATACTGACCGTTTTTGGTCACAATTGGGTTAATTGGTAATGGGATCTGGGGTTATTCAGCTTTGTTATGAGGTGGAAACAGATATCAATTGCTGCTTTCTAAACTTTTTTGTGTTTTGAGAAATTGTTTTTAACATGTATCTGCTGTAGATGACACAATAAATGTATTATCATTTTGTATAAGTCTGTTCTGATATAAAATTGCACCAAAGAGAAATTTTTTTCCATGAAGTTACAGGGTAGTGTATTTCTTCGTTGTGCAGCAGGATGGAGGGGTTTTTTTGCTAAAAGGGTTAGCTCACTTCCTCATGGGATGTAGACCCTGGATTCCGCTGGACAAAGTCCTAGACCAACCAGGCATGAAGTCGTTGCCACTAGTGGGCCATGCACACTCTTCCTTCACAGTTCATGAATTTACATGAGGAAGGTGTTTGGTACACTGCAAGAATACCATAGAATCATCGCAAACAAATTTTCCCTAATATCCAATCTAAACTTCCCCTGGTACAACTTGAGGCCATTTCCACTTGTCCTATGGCTTGTCACTTGGAAGAAGAGAACAACCCCCACCTCTTTGCACCCTTCTTTCAGGTAGTTGTAGAGAGCGATAAGGTCCCCCCTGAGCCTCCTCTTCTCCAGGCTGAACACCCCCAGCTCCCTCGGCTGCTTCTCACAGGAATTGTGCTCCAGACCCTGCCCCAGCTCTGTGCCCTTCTCTGAACATGCTCCAGTCCCTCAGTGCCTTTCTTGTAGCAAGAGGCACAGCAGTGCACAGAGGATTTGAGGTGCAGCCTCACCAGTGCCCAGTACAGGGGGACAATCTTTGCTCTGGTCCTGCTGGCCACACTGTTCCTGATGCAGGCCAGGATGTCGTTGTTGCACAGATGTTTTGGATGCCTCAAGGTGTCTCAAATAGCATTAGATAGTTCTGTTCATGCATTAGAATCCAACTCCAGATCTATAGCCAGTGATGTCTAGACAGTTGGTCAAATGTAGGTGCTTAATTTTCAGGCCTGGTTTTTTCAATAGCTTTTACGATTCCTCTGTACTGCTCTGAAAATCCAGCTCTGGGTGGATTAGGCAACCTTGGGGATACTCAGCATGGGCAAAACAGATAAAGCAGCCTGCTGGAAGGTTTTCTTTTAATCTGACACTGTAACAGTTAAAAATCTATTCTTGGTGAGAAATTTCAGTTACCTTAACAACCTGTCTTTAGTGCAACACCAAGAAAACCAGCTGAAATGGTTTTAATCTTTCCAGGTTGTCATGTAGTTTGTAAGAGGATTTAAAAATAATACTGGAAGAGTTAAACTGTGTATAAGATGCCAGGGGATTAGAGGAAGAAAAGCAGCTTTTCGTCGCTGATACAACTTAACGCTATCCAGCTGTCCCTTGGTAATCACTTAGATCTCACTGAAGGGAGAGCCTATCTCGGGTTCACGCCAGGCGTACCGGCTGCGAGCAGTGGGCAATGCCTGGGAGCACTGCCCAGCTTTCTGGACTGCACACAGCCACACAGGCCAGCAGCGTGGCCAGCACACACCATGCACCACGAGGTGGCGGTGCCTCCACGCAGACCGCACAGCACTTCCAGGCACGGTGTTTGACAATCCCTTTGCTGCCTGAACAGTCGTGCTGTGAAGCAATATATCCCCGAAGCGATCCTTACTCGTGCACACACCTGTATGTCCTCAGGTGTGCCAACAAGAAGGGATCAGCAGCCTTTTCACAGCCTGTGGTGGTGCGTTTCTTCCCCTCTTAACTCCTGGACTGCTTTACAGCCTTAGAGATTCCTGTCAAACCTTGGCCATTGTGCAGGGAGTTTGGTGATTAAGTGCCCTTTATCATATCAAAACACTCTTGCACTGCCAAGGTAGGGAATGGCTGGACTAGAGGTCAGTTGCCTGGTTACAGTGGGGGATGACAGTGAAATAATTCATCCCCTGCCAGCCCTAAAACTTATCACACTCTGGGTAGATCTGTACCAGCTGTGAATTCTAATGACCACCTGCCCCAGTTAAGGCCAGGACATAAAATTATTTATGCCTAAAGTCAATTATCTCGTGACCCTGTAAATAGCGGTTCTAAGGATGGCCCTTGGAGCTTTCCTGGACAGCAGTGGTTGTGCCCAGCAGCTCCCTCTGAGTGGGACTCCTCTCAGAGTATGCAAACTCTGAAGTTTGTGAAATCAGAGAATAGTCAACACAAACTGGGCTGAATAAATCCTCCTTGAGGCTCAACTCTTCACCAGTTGAGAGATTCAGAAACATCTGATGTGAATATTTTCACCAAACTCAAGGGGAAATTTTAACAGGTACCTTCATACAAATATACATATATCTATCCATATTTCTATATCTGTCTGAGTGTGTGCATGCAACTTTATGTTGATAACCTTGTTAAGTCTTTGATTAAGTTGCTGTACTGCTTTGTTGAAAGTTAAGTCCTGCTGAGTAATTGTGTGATCTAATTGTGTGACATCTGAACAGTGTTAAAGAACTTTGAATTATTGCTTTCCCATATTGTTTCTATCCCCAAGTTTCACACCAAGCACAAAACTTCACACATTGTGATCCTTTCCCCAATTCCTTAGACACAAACCGTTGACCAGGTCTGGGGTTGGGGTGGATTCAGCCACACCTGGACTTCTCTTTCGAGGAGTTTAGAAAGCCAGGGGGTCCACTCTGAACCTCGTGACCAAACAGGAGGAAATTCCTTGCCCCTTTTCCCTAATCAATGTCACAACAATCCAATCCTGCCTTGATTTCACTGACTCTGTAAATAATTTTTAATTCATGTACCCACTACTTTAATCTGTTGCTAATTTGATTTTGCCTTTATATGCTTTTCCATGTCGAATACGTAGTAGAGGGGACCTTGCCATTGAATTCTGTTAAGTCACGCTTCTCACATTCACATTAGCTTTTCCCCTAATATTTGTGACGCTGATCTTTTAAGCAGCCTAAACCACTCAGCATAGTCCCCCTTTCGTGACACAGCCCAAACACAATTTTTATCCAAGAAACATTGATCCGAGGGCTGCAGCACCTCTGCTATGGAAACAGGCTGGGAGAATTAGGCTTCTTCAGCGTGGAGAAGAGAAGGTTCCGGGGAGACCTTATAGCACCTTCCAGTACCTGAAGGGGGCCTAAAAGAAGGCAGGGGGTGTATGTGTGCTTTTTACAAGGGCCTGTAGTGACAGGACAGGGGGTAACTGGTTTAAATTGAAAGCGGGAAGATTTAGATTGGATATCAGGAAGAAATTCTTCCTGGAGAGGATGGTAAAGCACTGGGACAGGTTGCCCAGAGAAGCTGTGGATGCCCCATCCCTGGCTGTCTTCAAGGCCAGGCTGGATGAGGCTTGGAGCAACCTGTTCTCATGGAGGGTGTCCCTGCCCATAGCAGGGGTGCTGGAACTAGATGGACTTTAAAGTCCCTTCCAACCCAAACAATTCTGTGATTCTATGAAATTTTTACACTCTCCAGGATTATTAACATCATCACCAGGCTATTTCAAGTGTGACCTTTATACAAACTATGTGAACAGTGGCTTTGTATATATGCAGAATATCATCCTCGATTCCTGTTTACATCTTATACATCCTGATTTGTAATGTCTGAAAAGTATTGGAAATGTTAATAGCATTTGGAGGGATGCTAGGACATTTTGGACAAAGGACTGGCAGAGCAGACTGGTGGATTGCTGAGATTGCTGGAGAACTACTGAGGCACTGGACTGGATCTCTGTGAGATGAGTCGCGAGGGTGACTGGAAAAAGCTTGAGGCAAAAGGGGTTATCTGGGAGTTAATGCAAGCTGAATGTACATGGTGATGTTACATGGGTATAAGGTTGGCTACAGGGTCTAGTAGGAATGGCGTGGTTGCTAGAGCTGTTGAATTATTATGAGGAGACTGAACACTAAATGACTGATGGAAAGATCCTTCATGGTGAACTGGGACCTATCATGTTTCTTTGCCATCTTTTCTCCTTCCTCTGGATCCTTGGTAAAGAAGCTTTCCAGTAACAAAGAAAGAGGACATACAGTGAGATAGGTGGTCTTAAATTGAAGTACAGGCCCTCCTGGGAAGTGTGAATAGCTGTGTGATGGAAGATGGATGATACATGCACCAAATAAATGATGAAGTTAGATGGCAGAGCAAGTAAAGGGGAGACTGTGCTGGGAGAAGTCATCTCTATAACATAAAGCCTCAGGCCAGATTTTGTCCAGAAAAAATGTTCCCAGGTCATCCAAAAGCAGAAGCATGATGCACTCCAACATTGTTTCTCCCCAAATTCCCTCATATAGACAACTCAGCAACGTTTACCACAAGTGTTTCCTCAAGAAAACTTTCAGAAGTAGTGAGATACAGGAACTGAAGGTCTTTTCTCAAAACAGATAGTAGCAGGAAATCACAGACCTATATCTTAGTAATGGTGTCTTGTAAGGGGAGTGGAGGATTAACTCAAGATGCAGAATCATGTAATTCAAGTATTTTCTTGGATGAAAAGGTCAAAATTGTATATATTCCTGTGCTTCAAAACTGTATCAGTAGTAAACACAGTTACGACTTTTTTTCCATAAAGACTCAAATGAAATATCCAAACTGACATAATTTAAGTTTACAAACTCACAGCAACTGTAATTATCCTCACTTGCATTAATTAACAATGTAACTATCACTTGTATGTAATAGATGTATATCATACAAATGTGTTCACATCACTATGCTAGGTACAAACTTAAGCAACACAGGAGCAAAGGTTACTTTTACAAGGAGAACAGATAAGGAGGTCAGAATAGAAAAATGACACATTAGAGAGGACATCTGATTCATTGGGAAAGATGGGTTAAATGCCTAATTAATAAAGGACTCATCTGAATCATATTTATAGAAATCTGGACAATTCATCTCTGCTCCAATTATGGAACTAGAGATTAAGCACCTAAAATCAACAAAGAGGTTTCCAAAAAGTCAAATGTCTCCTCTTCTAAATAATTAACCAAGAATAAAGCAAAATGAGGGACTGGAGCACTACTTTTTAAAGCTAAACTGGTATTGCCATTCACAGAAAGCCAACATATACTTGATGGCCATGGTATCCATCCATGCTTTCAGGTCTGAATACAGGTTCTCCTGTGAATGGTCCTATCTTGAAGGGAATTATACCTGTGTCTAGTGTACCTTATGTGTCCTTTCTTTACTTTTGAAGAGTGTGAGGTAGAGTCCACCTCAGTCCTGAAGAAACAGGCAGGACACCAAAAGAAATGATGCGAATTTTGCGAAACACGAATGAAGACATGACAAACATGCTGGGCTTGGGTAGAATTAATGTAGTTCTTTATTTTTTTGGCTGCTAAACTGTTGATTCATACTAGATCAAGGTCTGTTTTTTCACAACAAAACAAGTGGATTTTATATGCTTAAGGAGAGAGAGAACCAGGGTTGTGAGACTGATCCAGGCGGGAAAAGCAGCTCACATTCAGGACAAGAAATTTGTAGAAGGCTCTTGACCCTATAGAAAGTCACAGAGGATCCAAGCTGGCCATCTCTTAGGTAGTATGTTACAACACTACAGCAACTCATCCTGCTAGAAAAGTTCAGACAGAAGTTACATCATTTTGGTACACAGATGTTTTCCTTTTTGGACTGAATTTTTCAAGCAGTGATAACTGAGTGACATAGTTCACTGGACTGTTTTCTCTGGACAAAGTCCCATGTTTGTGTGTGAAGTTCAGGTATTCTTGATACTGCCATTTGCACAGCTGTTTCTTCAGTTCACTTTGAACCTATAGAAAAAAATTTAAAACCAAAGAATCGGAAAATCAAGACTTAGCAGGCATTGAAGGTAAAATATGTCAAAATGTCTGCCTCACTACTTAACCCAGATGCACAAAGACACCCAAATCAATCAGGATTAAGCCTTGACACAGTTTTAGAAGTTAAACTATGTCTCCATTCACTTTTTAAAACAGACAATTTCCTACATTCAGAGGATGACGGGGAAACTTTTGACTGCAGTTTGTTTGTTTATTGTTGTAGGTCTGCTTCATAAATATTTCTACCTTTGTGTATAACTTCTGTTTTCCCTCATACTGAATGTTCTGTGCCTCCTTGCTGTGACCTGCTACATACAATAACTGTCCTTCTCCAGGCTTTCTGTTTATTCAGACTGAAATCCTCCTTAAAGATCCCTTACTGACTCTTAAAGATCAATCAATGGAATACACATTGCACATGAGAAAGGTCTTGGGAATCCTCAAAAGCAACTGTCTTACCATCTGACACACAACTAACAGGTAGGTTGAACAATCCTGGAAGTCCATGACCTGTTGGTGACGTTACCGTGGACAGGGTGAGTGGACAGTGGGAAAGTAGATTCTGTTGCGCTACATAAAGCAGCTCACACTCAAAGCTGTATCTGAGGGAGAGCACATAGGTGCAGGAAACACCCAGTCCTTGCCGCAGTCTGCTCCTGCACATTAATTGTTCACTGTGCCTTGTTACCTCTGTTCACGTTCAGCTTCATCTCCACCTCATGCTCCTGCAAGAGGGGTGGCCCTCCTGCATGTCTACAAAGTAATTTATAAATGCCATCCTAAACCAAGAAGATATGCCAAATGCTTATAACCACATAACTGCCATCTTCTATGAAATGTCATAGAAAATCTATGACAGTGTTACGGTTTCAAGACTCTAGTAAATAAAAGGAGGATTCCTGCACCAACCCAGTATTACAGTACTATTTCAGCAAGCTCAAGGCTTCAACACTCCTGTGTAACTTATTCAAAAAAAAAAACCAAAACAAACAAACCACACACACACCCCCCCAAAAAAAGGACATAAAATACCAGCCCCTCAGTTTCATCCCATAGAGATACCATCCTGCTTGGCTTCAGCACAGTTTCTCACATTGTTACAGATACTTAAAATGGAAGAAACACACACAGAGAACATTTTTTTTTTTTTTTTTTAGGATTGCAGGGAACCATAATAGATGCAGGAAGGATCCACTGCCAAACTGTAATGAGTAGCCAATCTGCTCCAGAAGCAGTTATCATTAAGCAACATGGACACAAGCCAACCCACATCACTTAATCTTGGTGCCAGAGATCAGTCTCTGCCTGCCTTTTTTTTAACACCCAGTAGATTTATGTGTTGGGAGATACAATATGCAAGCTATTTCAAGGCTGTTGGCAAGGAATCTATGCAGACAGAATGCAGGTGGGAAGCAGAGCATCCTGTATTTACAGTTAGTCCTGGAGGCACCCTCTCAGAACAACACTAGAATGGCCATTATAAAATGTTTTCCTAAGTAACTAATGTGTTTAAGGCATCATTCATTCTTGGGTGGGATTAACTTCACCTACATTTAGCCCTGTATATTAGAATTGTCCAGTCTGGGCTAGTGGGGAGACTGAGGCACCATTAGTGGGTCATTCTTCTCATCTAACCTACACACTTTTCTGAGGAAGAGATTATTTTTACATTTTCTCATGGCTTTTGTTTCATTCTGCTCTTTTGGGGAAAGTGTAAGCAAACATGGTTAGTTTTAAAAATTATAAACTCTCTAAAATGTACTACAAGGAATCTATCCAAATTCAAACAATCTTATAAAATCAGGAAATAAAGTGTCTGAACAAAACTACTGAAAATGTGCAGGTTGCCCTGAAAAGGGAAAGGGGATGGGGAAGGGAAAAGGAAGAAACTCACTAGGAGAAAATAAACCTAAAAAAAGTCATGAGTGTTACAAGCTTTCCACTGAGACATCATCATGATAGGTATCAGATATAAGGCAGAAAAAAAGTCCCCTGACAAGAAAGTCTCCAACCATTGGTAAAGGGTCATTGCTTCAAAGCTTATTTTGTGCCCTTCTGTCAGAACTGTATGAATACAAATAAAGTCAACAAAGGTACCAAGGGAAACAAAAAGACATGGCCATTTCATGCTTTCAGGAGCAGATCAAAGCATAGCTCTGTTCTGGAAATAGGAAAGAAAAAATGAAAAACAAGACAGGCCCATGAGTTTAAAAGGTTTTGATAATCTTACGTACTTGCTACTCACCTCTGCATTTGAGAAACAATATAGAAAAGCGACAACAAAACCCTAGGACACAGAGGGTAGGGAGAAAAAAGTCAACCATCAGGATTTAAAGCTTAGAATCAGAGAAAGGTATCAAGTTTCATTCAAATTTCAGTAAGAGAGCAAAAATACATATTTTCCTAAAGACAGTCTAGCCATGGGTGACACCTAAGTATGGAAGAGGGATCATTTTCAGCACATATAAATGTGTTCAAGCTGTTGTGCGGTACAGGGGAAAGGAAAAAGACCTTGGGTATTTATTACAATGTGTACCATCCCCAGGCCCTGGCCCTCTCAAATACAAGATATGATTCTCAATAGTGGTATAACAAGGTAAAAATTGAAGAAGTATTAACATGATTGATTCATTACTGATAAAGGGAAAGGGCAGAACAGGCTGTTATACATTATCTTTGTTTTTTCAATCCTCTTATCATCATCTTTATTATATGTGGAATTAGTTTCAATCAGTTCACCTTATCCACAGACTGGTCTTCCTGGGACTCAGTCATTGTTATTCAATAAATGTAAATATTGGGGGGTTGGGGTTTTTTGGTTTGGTGGGGTTTTTCTGTGTGCGATTATTAATATAAAGTCTGAGTTAGAACTCAAAAGTAGTGTGAGATTTCAAATATCAAGATAAGGGAACAAACAACAGAAAGAGCTTGTGAAGGAGTAAGATGGAAAGTGTGTGTTGAATTTAGACACATTATTAACATCTGCTCTATTAACCAACCTAAAATGTAAAAGTCCTGTGAGTGTGCTGTTCCAGCCCAAAACCCTTAGGACTGATAAACATTTCATGCAGCTTACCTGAAAAGAACCCAAGCCCAACTCAATATAAAGGCGAGCTTCCAGACCAGTGCTTTCTGGGAAAAATGCAAAGACAATGTAGTGCACTCCAAAGAGGGGGATCAAGAGTAACGTGGATTTAGCAAGTCTCCTGTCAAACCAAGAATTAAAGAACAATGCACTCTTAGAAATATGGAATTAGTGATAGAAATTACATGTTAGAACAAGTTTTAATACAGAGGATAGCTCCATAACAGAAGCAACTACATCCAACACAGTTGTGGAAAGACTATTTTCCACCAGTCCCACCGTCAACACCTGGTGAACAAAGATGAACATACATCTTTGTATGTTCAGCATACAAGTTTTCTGGACTGATTGTTAAGCTTTCTTCTCCCTGCTATACATGCAAAAAACAGGGCACCAAACTGAGTACTTTGATCCACTCTCCTGAGACTAATCCCAATAACATGTAGGTGGCCCCTGCGTATAAGTGTCACAACTTCCAAAACTGTCAGCGGAGATCTAATCATCACTGCCTAAGGAACTTGATTTGGTTGCTTTAAGCAACAACTGTTGTGTCAGAGCCATTGACGATGTCATAGGGTGTTCTGCTTGGCCTTCAGCTCACTCCAGAAGGTCACAGGTTTATACTAGGTCCTGTGCCATAACTAACAGCCATACCTACATATCTTGAGTCAAATAGATCGCTAGAATCCTCTTACTGCACTGTTGAGACCCTCATTGATTGTGCAGAGGATCATAAACAGGAAGGACTAGGTTCAGTTACCAGAACATCAGCATCATGTAACTGAAGAACTGTTTTTAAGAATTTAAAACAAATTACCTGCATCTTTCTTTATGTGGCCATTTGTGTGGAAAGGACAAGATGGATGTATTACCTGACATTTAGTGTTTACAGTTTCAAGTTGGGTCCTGTTGGAGTTGTAATACTTTATATTCCACTTTTCTTACTGTCCCCAATCATCCGCCTCACCCTCCTCCCCCTGAAGAAGTAGAAATATGATATTTGGGATGAAAAGAAAACTTTATATTGTTATTTCTTTGGGGGACTCCTTTCTATTAGTAAGGAGCAGGGTATTTTGTGTTCCAGTCCATAAAACATCTCTTACAGCACCTAGAATGGGTCAATATCAAGTGCCCCAGAAATACTTACACAAAGTGGCTTGAATGGCTCCCTCCTCCCTCTTGAGATTTCAATTTATGGACTAGGATTCTGATCACATTAATAAATATAATGAAGTTAATCTGAAAAGACAAGACAGAATCTGTAAGCTTACTACAAATCAAAACATATCTTCAGTTGATACAAATTAGATAAAAATCCCCATTCATAGGAATCGCACTACTATAAACCAGTGCAAATCTGCTCTCTGATCAAATCAATAGCATTAGAAATAGCAGTCATTTTTCCCACCAATATATAGTTATACATTAAGATGTACTGAAAGTTATGTTGAATTAATATAGACCAACATAACTGAATGTCAGTTTATGTCTGGTATTAGCTCCTTGTAGATGTTGTCAGCACCTAGCAGATCTTACACGGCCTAAATAGCCCTGCTGTTCCCTTCGTTGTTTATGGCAGTGATTCGAACAAATACAGTCCTGAATGACATGCAATTTCCTCCCTAAATTTAGATGGGATAAATGTGCATAAGGGAGGATTTCTCTCTTAAATTTAAAACCTATGAACTCATTTTAAACATATACTATATAAAATTATCTATATGGTGGATTTTTTTATTAAACCAGCTTCATATTCTAAGAATCTGGTGAGTATGGATCGCTTTCAGAAATGACTTATAGAGACACAGATACAACCGTGGTATGTGGAATGGAGGTGTCAAGGTGATTGCATTATGTCCTAGCATGACTCTAGAAAAAATAGGATTTACCCTTTAGTCTGTGATTTAAGGTGTTTTGAGAGGGAAAAAACACAACGAAACCACATGCTAAACAACAATTTCCAGCTATTTCAAATTCGGTACTATAACACGTGCTCTTGCTTTCCTCCCAGCTTACAGAAAAGAGACACTTTCTTAGCTTTCACATTTCAAAAGATACTCAAGACAAAATGAAACACATACTAATACAGTTAGCACAATGGGGCCCTTGATGATCCATAACATCACTCCATTTTCATCATCGTCCCAACATCTGAAACACAAAACAAAACTGGTCATGTTACCTATCCTATGTGAGATTTTCACAATATATGAAAGCATTTCTGTCACAGAATAGGTAAGGATGGACATTAAGTTTTAAATCATTATTTAAAGGCCCCTGCCAGTACTGACACCTCCCTGGAAGTTTCTGTGTAGCCCAGTCTAAAGGAAGTTTATTCAGTAAGAGGCAAAGGTTAAAGAAATTAAGTCAAGAAATGTACATTTATATTTCCAGGCTTCTTTCCTGCTCTTCTGTTGAAAAAGTGACTGGTTTACAGGGTACAGATCAGAGGCTACACAGTGCATCCACAAATGTAATGACTTTGAGGTCATGAGGAAAGTTGGAAAGAAAAATCCAGACCCCTTGTAAAGGTACCCTGAAGGGAGACAGCAGAGTGAGTTTTTAGTCCTTGAGGCTGTGCATGTATTTAACATAAAAAACCAGTCCAGTTTTAGCTCCCTCTAGTCAAATGCCATACATATATGTCATGTTCCCTCTTCCTGGAAGAAGAAAAAAGGAAAATAGAATGTGCCAAATGTGGTGGACCATAGAACTTACTGCTTCTACATCATTAATCTAAGTCCTGAGCAGGCAGGTGTAAAATATCTATCTTAGTACACAATCATCTGCTTTATGCCTGGCTCACATATTAAAAGATAAAAATGAAAAAATAAATTAAAAAAAGAATCAAAGAACAGAATGGAAATTAAAGAAAAACTATTTATCAGCACAAAACGATGTGTTTGTTTGCGAAGTGCTTATTTGAAGATACTAGAGGTAGTGACGTAGGGTTGATTTTAAACAGAAACAGTGATTTTCTTAAAATATAATTATTTCAAGAGCTGGGTGTTATGAATCTAAATGAAATTTCAGTACTTACTATATTATTTCCAGCTTTTATTAGTTCATCAAAATCGGAAGACTAAAAATTATTATCGCACATATTTGCATAAGAAGTTTAAAGATGGCACAACTTTGGAACAGATTTTTTTTTTCAGATGTGTTTTTAATCTCCTTTTTTTCCTGTTAGCAAACCAAAATACAATGCAAAATAAGATCATAGAATGGTTTGGGTTGGAAGGACATTAAAGATCGTCTAGTTCTAACCCCCTGCTATGGGCAGGGACACCCTCCACTAGACCAGGTTGCTCCAAGCCTCATCCAGCCTGGCCTTGGGCACTTCCAGGGATGGGGGATCCACAGCTTCTCTGGGCAACCTGTTCCAGTGCCTCCCCACCCTCTCCAGGAAGAACTTCTTCCTGATATCCAACCTAAATCTCCCTGCTTTCAATTTAAACCCGTTACCCCTTTTTCTATCACTACAGGCCCTTGTAAAAAGCGCACACACACACACCCAGCTTTCTTGTAGCCCCTTCAGGTATGGAAGGCTGCAATAAGGTGACCCCGGAGCCTTATCTTCTCCAGGTTGAACAAGCCCAACTCTTCCAGCCTGTTCCCATAGCAGAGGTGCTCCAGCCTCTGAGCATTTTCATGGCCTTCTCTGGACTCTTTCCAACTGGTCTATATCCTTCTTGTGTTGTGGGCTCCACAGCTGGATGCAGTACTCCAGATATCCTTGATTTCCTTACCCAGGCTCTGACTTACCCAGTATTTTGTCGATGGATTCTTGTGAGGACCCAAGCAAAGATCACAACTGTGGGAGCTCCTGGAAAAATCAACATAGCACAAAATATAATTCTTTTGAATATCATGTCCCATAGAAATTTCATTAGAGGAAGTTTTACAGCACGCAGATTGGATGCACATTAAAGTTCAGACAATGGGCTGAACAATTTTAAACAACTTTATGAAAGAACTTAAATTCGTATTCAGGGGAAGAAAAAATAAGAGGCCAAAAAAAGGCAGGTAAATGAAATCAAGCCAACAGAGAATAGGGGATGTTGTGAATCTATGTTTTCAAAAATAACATCTAAGAATTACTTGAAGGTTAGGATATGAATTATGAGAACTTGTGAAGCTGGAGGAATCACTTGTTCAGCTAGACTTCTTTTATCTTGTGAATTTTGTCCAGCGTACAATTCTTCATACGTTAGCTGGAAGAGTTCACATTTTTGTCTAGAGGAGCAATCAACTGAGGAGCTTCCCATGAAAATTTAGGTGAATCAAGGAACTAGTGATTTGTAGCCTCACTTTGTCACTGTTTATCCTTCTACATTTATGTCTGAATTGTTTTCTGGGGTTTTTTTTTTTGGTTGTTGTTGTTGTTGTTGTTGTTGTTTTTTAAGCAGACCTATAAACCAGCAATTGCTTTTGCTCTCCTTCCGTGGAATTGAATTTCCAAAGACTAAGTGACTTTCAAAACTGCCATAAAAGGGACTCTAATCTGAAGCAGGTGACATTTTCACTGATAAATCTATAGAAATATAGGCAATATCTTTCTAAGTATTATTTGAGATCCATAGGAAACGCCCAGAAGTTGACCTTTGTTCTAGGCATTTAAGCTCGGACCATGTTCAGTTCAAGATGTCTTTTTAATTAATGAAGAGAAATATTTACATCCATACCACCTAAGATCTGGACTTCTCATAATGTCTCTCCTTTTCCATTAATTAGAGAAGATGAGGATTACTACATTATTAATTGAGGTGTTTCCTTTGTTGTGTCTAGTTAGCTGTGATTAATCAAGGACTAAGTATCTAGTTTCAGGCAATCATAATTGGAATAGTTCCAGACCAACATCCCCTTTATAAAATACAGACTCATAAAAAAATGTATTTTTATTAAAAATGTCTGAGAATCTGAAGATGAAGGATGAATTGCTATTTAATTCCAGAAAATTTTGGTTTCATTCCTAAGCCAAAAATGTCAATGTGACTATCCAATTTGGGTATCTCTACTTTAGAACAGACAAGGTGAGGTACAACAATATCTGACAGTCACTATAATTGATTCTCTGCAGTGGAAGAAATGTTATGTATTACATGTACATATTCTGACAATCAGAAACAATTTTAAACCCTTAAAGTCAGAAGGTCTCTGAGAAAAAATAGAATTGTTTAATTCCTAGGCCTGAATTCACATGATGTAAGATTAATCTATCTAATTCTGCTTACTAAATGCAAACTGTCAACTTAAAGTTAGTAACCCAACTTTTTCTGTCAGTGGAGGAAGGTAACATGTTTCCAGGATATTATCCAGCCGCATTATTCATCTTCTTGACGATGGGATTAATCACCACCATGGCATGCATACCTCACTCTACTGACTGCAGCATAAACCTGGAGAGATGGTTGAGATTAGATGGCTAACTTTTAAATTACTGTGGTTGCTTGAAATTAATTCATTCACAAAGATGAGTGCTGCAGTCTTTCGAGTAGGCATATCATAATGTTTCCAGTAATCCATCCTATCCTCTCCTTCAAAGTTTTGAATGGCACAAATATCTAACAAGATACGAAGAAAGACAGTATAATGGAATGGTTTTCATGTAGTAGAACTCGATGACTGGGCAAGTTTCACCAGAAAGACAGCACCTTTATAGGCACCTTTTATGTAAAAATAAAAATCTAGCTCTGAAAGCAAATGGAAATGCTAAATAACACAAAGAGGAAAAGAGTACTAACCCCAGCCAGTAAACACGAACCACCACACATACTGCTTGTCTGAAACAAAGGTCAACAGAAGCAGTGTTTGCAGGTATATCCCTTCTATAAGAAGCCAGAAGAAATTGGCTAGAATACTGAATTGGAAGAATGCCACAGCAGCCTTACAAGCAACCTGGAAATGCAGAGTAAAAAAAAAAACCAAAAAACCAACTATTAGGTCTACTCTCCATGTAACTGCTTTTTCTACAAGTGTAGGCAAAATTCAATGTTACCACAGAATAATGAAACCATTATTACAAGATGTTAGTAGGTTTGGAAATCCTTCATTTCAATTGACTTTACTTCAGTTTTTTGAAAGGGAAACATTGACCCTCTCCTGTAAATTAAATTCTTCACTGACAGAAATTGTTACAGCTTCATTAGAGTCAACAGACCTTATAGATCAAAGCTGAGTGTAGCCATAGCACTTGGTCTTTGAGTTTGTGTAGTATTTTTTGTTTTAAATTTTCAGTTCTAGCAAACTAAAGAGAAATGGGATAAAGAAATCTCCATGTTCTCTCCAAGTAAATAATTAAATGTTAAATCACAGATAAGAGAGAGGAGAAGTTTAGTACCGTTGACATTAGGCAGTGGTCCATAGTTTCATCTGCAAACAAAACAGCATCTTTGGTGAAAACAGCAATTGCTCTCAGGATAAAGGAGACAAACAGGTGCATATGGATGTAATTTCGTGTACAGTGGAATTTTCTGACATGGAAAGAGAAAATAAAAATTGTTCTTCAAGAGAAATGCCTTATGTCTCATCAAAATTCAAACAGGAATACAGGACAACTTCAGACACCTTCCAAAGCAAATAAATGATCTGTCACTATTTGAGAGGGAGATAGACATAAGGGAGCAGAGCTGTTATGATCTGTTTAAGCTAATAAAAGTGCTAGTATAATTGCCCTTGAATCAACACACATTTAAAGGAGATGCCAGAAGCAGAGAGTAACTGTGGGATTCAGGCTGTATTACAATAATGCCTTTTAATTATTCTAAATAGCATTTTTTTTGTTCAACAAGCTTGCAACAGACTCTTCAGCCCCTTTCTGGTCAGAGGAGAAGATAGTATTGAATGGGTGCCGGTCGCATGTTGTGGGATGGCTGCCAGAGAAGTAGCTGCCTTACCCTAGACTGCATTAGTCTTATGAAGAGCAGCTGAGGGAACTGGGGTTGTTTAGCCTAGAGAAAAAGAATTTCAGGGGAGACTATATCGCTCTCTACAACTACCTGAAAGGAGGTTGCGAAGAGGTGGGTCTTGGTCTCTTCTCCTAAATGACGCGTGATAGGACAAGAGGAAATGTCCTCACATTGCACCATGGGAGGCTTAGGTTGGATACTAAGAAAAATTTCTTCACCAAAAGGGTTATCAGGGGTGGCATTACCATCCCTGGAGGGATTGAAAGGACATGTATATGTGATGCTTAGGGACATGGTTTAGTGGTGGACTTGGCAGTGTTGGACTTTATGGTCTTAAAGGTCTTTTCCAACCTAAATAATTCTATGATACTGTTTCCCCAGGTCATCCTGTCCACAGTTTTACCTTGAGTTGAAGGAATCTCCTGAGGTTTGGTCATATCAGAGTTTTGGTCCTGGGTCCCTGTATAAGTGATATGACCTTTGGGACTGCCAATCCACTCCAGTTAGGAAGCTGGTTTTGTGCTCTGCACTCCCATCTTCAGAGTAAGCTTAAGGCTTCTGTCCAAGTGCATTGGAACTGATGAAAACCAGCATCCACTTCCTAATATCCAACATCATCGAGCATGACATTTAAATCTCTTTCTATAGCTTTCAGTTATGGTAGGAATGTTCTTTCATAGAGGGAATAGACAGTTTGGAATTACTGGTGATTTAGGGGCGTGAGACACTCATTTTCTGCAGAGTCTGTCCTCCTATGGCTGGAGGAATAGTTATGTTCATATTGATAACAGGTTGGAGCATTTCCACTGTATGGTGTCATTAAAGAGGCTAAGTCAGACTTCTCAGCCAGCTTTATTGGTTTAACATCTGCATGGAAATGCTGCAACATGTGTAGAGAAGGACCCATTGCCATCAACAGATTATGTCTGAGAAAGACTTGAAAATAATAATAAAAAAGAAAAAATCCCACAAAACAAAAACACAGAGGGATTGAGAGGAATTAGGGTGAGGTTTTCCTAAGACATCCTGAAAAAGAGACCATTTTTTTTACCTGAAGGCAGCAAAGACAATTAGAGCTGTAATGAGTGAAGTCACTGATGCTGCATAGCCAGCAGTGTAGACACGCCAAAATGCAGAATAATATGATTTCTATGAGAAAAAGACAACACAGAGCAGTGCTGGCAGTTATGCAACATGCACGTCAGTGTGTTTATTTCACTACAATACATTTGCTCATCACCTATGCGCTGCTTTGTGTGCTTGAGATCTTTTTTTTTCCCCTCATCACTAACATACTGGGTTTTTTTAGTCTTGAATCCTACTTAACCTTACACGTGAGAGAAGTTTCACAGACCACAGGCTCATCTGCAGTAGTGACCCCTTTGAGCACGTTCAATAGCAAAATGTTAATTTTGTTAAGTAACTAGATTTTCTTCTATAGGTACATAAGGACTCCAGGACACTGAAACCTGTTGATGGGTGGTTTGTGAATCGGCCTCTTCAAACCTTTGCCAGATTTGATAAGTATTGGTTTTCATAAACAACTATAGCTAACAGAGAAATAAGACTTGCATTTTGCAGGTGAGGACACTGAAACTCTGTGAAACAGTCATTTCATATTGTGGAGGTAAGAAAGTTAAAACCAAGAAAATAACTTCACAGTCTTTAATTCTTTGGACAAACAGTTCATGAGTTGCCATACACCGTTACACTGTAAATTCTCTGTAGTTCATTTGCTCTATTTTTTTTTTTTCATTTAAACATCCTATGTCCTAAGAAAAATGAAACAAGTTTACATGGCTTTAGCTATGCAAATTGTATGCTGATTCACTACAAGATCACCGAATTATTTAAAATCCCAAGAAACTAAATTCTCTGTATCCAGGCAAATTTCCTCCTTACAAATGCAATGGACACTTTGTTCTCTAATTGATCCAAACTCTGTTTATCCAAAAGACAGCAAGGTTTTCTAGGTTGAAAAAAACAATTAGCAATTTTAAGTAGATACATAAATAAATCATGCAACTGCCTGGAATCATGCTGATGTTTCTGAAATAGTCTTAATCTTTTACATAGTATTTTCAAAACACATGTCAAATTAGAAAATTAAAAAACAGGTTCTTCAGTTGAACAATGAAGTATTTTGATGCATTTTATCTGTTTTGGTAGGGTAGCTAAAAAAGCAACACTATATGCAGAAGACATTATGAGCCCTCACTGCAGATACAAAACAAGTGATTCTTTAGAATATAAGTGGGATTCTTCTTACTCACTTCCTATGTTTACAATGCAATAGAGCTTACCAATCTTATCTTCCTTTCATAGACCTTGTGTGTTTGACTGGAATAACAAACTAAACACAACTGCATCACAGACATGATCTCTGCCCTAAAATATAAATATAGACCCTTGCTTGATTTCAGCATAGGTCAGGTACAAACTAGGCCTGCCTTAGCACAAGCCAGGTACTGCTTGGAGTAAAGCCACCCTGTAGAGTAAGAGAGTTTAGCTGTGTGGATGAGAGCCATGCCATGGCAGCTGTCCTCAGGGAGAACAGGGAGAACTGTTCAGAATTTAGAGGTTCACTTCCTATTC
Organism: Rhynochetos jubatus; assembly: GCA_027574665.1. Classification (NCBI taxonomy): domain Eukaryota; kingdom Metazoa; phylum Chordata; class Aves; order Eurypygiformes; family Rhynochetidae; genus Rhynochetos; species Rhynochetos jubatus. The sequence goes on along the minus strand of CM050653.1, from coordinate 4,258,123 downwards.
CACTGAACACTTAAAATAAATTGTGGAAACATTCAATGACATCCAAGACTTTCCTGCTAAAGATGTGTCTTCATCACCATTCTATGAAGTCATGGAATCTCTTTCTCTGACTCAAAGAACATCTGGAAAAACAATCAACAAAAGGGATTCAAAATAATTTTCCCTGAAAAATTCTCTCCAGGCAAGTTGGTGGGGATTCCCTGTGAGATGGGTGCATGATGAGGATTCAGATCACCTCTGTCAGAGAATCAAAGCATTTGTTAGGCAAGACCAGAGTCTGAGTCTACTCACTAACACCAAGAGGAGACAATTGGATGGAGAGTACTCTACCTGATACTTCCTTGCTCTGTATGAAGTCTAATTTGTTAAACAGGCTCTAAATGTACCTACAAGGTTTGAGCTTAGCACTGAAGACTGGTAATTACTGGGTTCTGACAAGGGTCAGATATGTGGGAGCATCCAACTACTCAGCACACTCAGAAGATGCTCTGGAGCTGTCAACAACCAGAAAATAAAAAACTCACCTGATCCTCAGGCCCTTTACTGGAACCTTCATCAAATCCACAGGCAACTGTGTATGGTGGGAATGGTTCTGACCAATATGCCTCCTGTGTACAGTTTCTCTGAAGGAAGCCTTTAATGGTAAAATATATCAGAGAATGAATTATAGGGGGTGAGGAAGCAGCGATGTGTGTGTTCTTTGAGTTTTGAAAGGTCTGGTCATACTCACAAAGTTAACTATAGAGTTACAATATTCTATATATCTGTCTTTTGAAAAGTTGAGACACATGTTCCCATTCATTTCAAGATGCAATGCAACTTCTACATTTCATATATTAAATTCCTTCTGCAAATTCAGTCTTTATGCAGAGGAAATAATTGAATTATGCAGTCTATCCTGCATTTACAGTGTAATTTGCACTTGTGGACAAAGCCCTGAGCCACCTGATCTAGCCTGGAAGTTCGACACAATTTTTTAACTTGGTCCCACTCTGACTGGAGGATTTGATGAGATAACATCAAGACATCCTTTCTAACATCAATTATTCTATGACTATAAATCGGTGATTCTGTGACATACTTATACTCCTTTATATTGTCAGCAACGTAGTGAAATTACCCATATTTTTTAGACCACCAAACAGACTACTCAGTTCAGCACAACATCATAACACAAAACAAAGCAATGCCAAACACTGACCATAATCTAAGATGTGTAACTGGTTAACTACTGTATGTCAGCTGACTAAGACAACACCGTGAATCCGAAAAATATGCAAGTTACCAAAATTTTATCTATTATAACTTGTTTCAAAAATATGTAGGGATATAAAGAATAGGAAAAAAGTCTTGCCATGGATATTGGTGATTTCTTCAAAAAATCTTGGACAGGGAACTTTAACCACTTCCCCAAAAGTGGCTCTGGGCCAGCAGGTCAGACCATCCCAATCTCTGTTGCATCCTGAAAAAAAAAAGTTCCTCTAAATAAAGAAACACACAGAGAACATCACACATTTAATGCTCCTCAGTGAGACTGTGGCTTTCCCACTAATTCACATGCAGGAATAAGAGCCACAACAGCACATGCAGCTCTGGAAATGAAGGTTTGCATTGCTTTCTTCTTCTCCGTGAATGCATCGTTGTTCACATATGCAACTGGCATTCCAGATGGACCTTCCCCCATCTTATCTCATGAGAGAATGTACCTGAAATTCAAGCAGACACAACTGAAAAGTCAAATTGACTCTTGTCAAAACAGAAGTCACTAAAATCAAAATATTGAATAATTACTAGCACTTGAGATTTCTCATTACTCATTTCAGAGCCTAACTGAAAAGCATCAGACAGAAAAATTCAACCTTTGTTGATTCAATGCTTAAAGTCTAGCAATTTCATACAACTTAAAGGAAATAATATAACTGCTGAAGTCCTGGCCTTTGGTAATCGATGGGATTTTTACAATGGACTTGAACAGGGATTAGATTCATCCCAAACCAGAAGGACATCTCCCAGCATCATATATTATAAACATCCTCAGGAGTAGGTCTGACTAGTTGGCATTCACGAGGTTCCCTAAACTGTATGTTGCTAGCAGATGACGCAGGGTATGCTACTAGCTATGACTCTGATACAAAGGGGTTTCAGCAGGAGTTAGTCACAGCTTTGTCACGGGTACATCACACTGAGACTCAAGCTGTGGCCACGCAGTGTCTGTGGCAAGTAGGTGTGAGTGCAGCACAGAAAAATTATCAGCTTGTAAAGGTGCCTGAACCAATAAAATAAGCACCGTGCTGTAACCGAAACTAATCTCTAGATAGTCGTAAGGTGGATATAAAGCAGTGCACAAGTTTCATTTGGGAGGTGTTCTTTTCTTTCACTGATTCTTTTCGGTTTCCTCTGTGACTGATGACAAGGAAAATCTAAAATTGTGAAGAGCTGAAATGTGGAAGCAATATTACTTTCCTGTAGCTGAGCAAAGTCACTCTCAGGCTTCCTAAGAGATAGTCCTGAGAATATCCCACACCATTATCCTCACATCACCCTTGGGAGGATGAAATTCCTGGTAACTCCAATTTGCCAGATGGGAAAATAGAAGCCCTGATTCATTATCTCTAACTTTAATGATCTAAAATATTTTATCTAATCTTAGCTGTGTTCTCTCAGTAGAAATAGACAGGGACTTCCAGTGCATGATTCATGCCATATATTGGCTTCTCCTTTCTGAGGACAGCATGAATCACTCACTGCAAATACCTAGGTCTCTCTGATGATAATAGCCTAAACTAGGATGCTAATTTTCAAATTAATAAACTCAGGTAGCATGAGTCCCACTTAGACATCCAGTGGCCTACACACTTCAGTTTAGGGACTCATAGACAAGTTCAGGAAGTGCAGACAGAACCATTGGGCAGTGAGGTGGATTGGGAAAGGCTGAAGGAAAGAGCTGAGAGAATTGTGGTCAATGGGGCAGAGTTTGGTTGGAGGCCTGTGGCTAGTGGTGTTCCCCACGAATCAGTGCTGGGTCCAGCACTATTCAATATATTCATCAATGACCTGGACGAAGGGATAGAATGTACTCTCAGCAAGTTTGCTGATGATACAAAACTGGGAGGAGTGGCTGCCACGCCAGAAGGCTGTGTTGCAATTGAGCGTGACGTGGACAGACTGGGCAGGGAGAAATCTAATGAAATTCAATAAGGGCAAGTGTAAAGTGCTGCATCTGGGGAAGAACAACCCCATATATCACTACAGGTTGGGGGCTGTTCTGTTGGAGGGCGGGTCTGTGGAAAAGGACCTTGGACTCCCAGTGGAAAACAGGATGACCATGAGCCAAGAGTGTGCCCTTGCAGCCAAGAAGGCCAGTGGCATCCTGGGATGCATTAAGGAGAGCATGGCCAGCAGGTCCAGGGGAAGTTCTCCTCCCCCTCTACTCTGCGCTGGTGAGGCCTCCCCTGGAGTGCTGTGTCCAGTTCTGGGCTCCTCAGTTCCAGAAGGACAAGGAGCTACTGGAGAGGGTCCAGTGCAGGGCGACTAAGATGATGAAGGGCCGGGAGCACCTTCCATATGAGGAAAGGCTCTAGGTGATCCTGCTCTGGCAGGGGGGTTGGACTAGATGACCTCTAGAGGTCCTGTCCAACCCCTAACACTCTGTGAATCTGACTTAAAATATCTCTCTTAGAGGGATCATAGTACCTTTGAGAAACTGGGTCTAAAAAGTACCATGTTTGGCAATGTGGGGTTAAAAACAAGAATCAGGTGATCTTATGTAAGAGTGGATCCTGTATGCGTTAAGTCTTAGATCTGTCTTAATTTCCAGTGACTTCTATGGTTTATATCAGAGAAACGGCCGAGTGCAGAGGCAGAAAGAAGTTACAAGCCAGGGTTTTCAAGTGGCTAACGTTGTCCAAGTCACCTGAGACTCCATCAAGACAACTGCAGTAGGAATTGTATCAAGTAGAGTTGGCATCATAGATATTTGAGTCTTCTTCAGTAACCAAGGGCTCATTCCTTTTTTAGACAGTTGAAAAAATTAAGCATTTTTAGAGCTTGATTCAACTGACCTATTTTACACATCTACTTCAAGATGAGAGGAATTGCACTCTGGACTCTGCTGATGACACTCATTAGACACCGCTTTGTACAACAAGAATAAGGTGGAACTACATTAGACTCAAAAGACTGCAAAATAGACTCATTCCAGTTCAGATTCTACATGAGTGCTCAGAAGTAACTCTTGTTGTGATCCTTGTCTGTCTCATGTACAATTCCTAAAAACTGAAATGTAAGCCAGGGAGTTTTACCAATCTTAGTCTATTTTTAAAATACCCTCCATAAAGTATTGGGGATTATTTGTTTTCTCCAGATTTCATGTTAATTTAAAACTGCATTGAGAAATGCTGTAAATACAAGAACAGATTCTGCTTGACTTTTTCCATCTCTAGGGAATAAATGATGGAAATGGGAGCTTTGAGATCAGAATTGACAAGGTTCCAGATTTTTAAATTACTTAAGAGACATTTGAGTTGGTTTTCTTTCTTTGAGTAGCATTTGCTACAGAGAGAATTCCCAAATAATGTAATTTTGTTTCTGGTAAAAATACTAGGAATATCATACTTTGCTTTTCAAATAGAAAATACATGTAATAAATCATTATAGAAAATGCCTGGACTTTTTGACAGGATATTTTTGGGGGGTTACTGAGTGTTCCAAGTACAAAATGTGTCCAGGAGTATTCTGGACTTCATTAAAGAGGAGGAAAAATACAACTAAAATGGAGTAGGCAAGTACAAGGTTACCAAACATCAAAGTGTTAAGAAATACTGCAGAATAATAGATAAGAAGATAAAGGAAATAACCTGGGGATAAGTCTCTACATTTTGGTAGGCTGCTAAAGGCAGATTTCCAGGTTGTTTTCAATACTTCTATTCATACCAGTGCATGAGGCATCTTTGTCTCATAACTCCTCCATAGAACACACACATACGATAGTTCATGCCAACTGAATATCTCACTGAGCTGGAGTAATACTTTTCTAAGCAAAGATGGCCAGAAAAAATGTGACTGAACTTTTGAAAGAGATGATTGAACATTTTGAAATTTCACTTTGAATCAATTCAAAGCAGGTATCCACAATGCCAAAACCCTTGCAAAGAGGACCCTCTACACAGCATTTTAAAAATATTTTACAGTGTCTCTGAAATGTTCTTTTTAATTTTCAAAATTGATATTTGAGCATATAAAAGATTTCAAAACATCACTACAATAAAGCTTTTAAAACAAACAAAGGACCTCCAAAAACACAGAAATAAAATGTTTTGAAGATATTGGGATTTTTTTTGTTTGTTTGTTTTCTTTATGGACAAAAATTATTTTCACCAAATAGGAATGATTCTTAACACAATATAATTTCAGCATGCTTTTCATTGTGTACTTCTTTGGTATTTTGGACAGAAGGAAAGAACACTCCAAATACTTCAGCAGTGTAAGACTTCCAAGTAAGGTTTTCCTGTCCTGCCTAGGCATCTAAACTTGTCAGGGTTTGAACTAATCATCTTAGTCTCATTCTGTAGTCAGTACAGAGAAATAAGGCTCCAGAGAATAATTAATATCATCCTAAAGTAAGCATCTAAACCAGAGGCTATGAAGTATGTTCTAGGAACACTCATCTTTCTCCATCTACTTTAAAGGAATCCAAGAAGACAAGCCCTGATTTAGATATTAAGCATTTAAAAAGATGTCTAAAATCAGGTGGTGTAAAGCCCCAACCTGTAGCACTTCAAGCTATTAAGAAACCAAATAAAAATAGGAATAAAATCTTGATTGAGGAGAACAAATTGTATCTTCATACTGTGTCCCAGTAATAATACAAGGGGTGCTCATATCTGAGCCTGACAATCAGGACCATTACCTTTAAGATCAGGTGAAACCGATTCATTCTTTTCTAAGCAGAGAGCCTCCTCTTTCACCACCTGCTGGAATATCTTGCATTCTGGATGGATTCCCTCAACCTTGGTGAGAGAAAGACAAAACAAACCAAGAAGTTCTGTGATTGTAGGAATGAGAAGAGCCAGCTTTCTTTCCAGTTTGTACCTCATGGCTGATACTTTTTGGGTCCAAAAATTTGAAAAACTCCAACTGAAGATTTTTCTTCAAATAGGACATGTAAACGGCAGAAGGACAGACAAAGAGAAAAGGAGGCTGCACCCTTGTATGTTTATCAATTTGTTGACACGTCTGGATAGGCATACTCTTACAGATTCTTCTGAGTACCATAATAGTCAAGCTCACGTAGACCCTCTTCTCCAGTCTGGAAATTTATAATGCCTCTCCTTTACACTTACGTTTTTCACAAAACTTAAATGGATTTCACAATTTTTGCATCTCCACCTCTTAGTCAACTGGCCAAAATTAAACAAATTCATTAGCTATGGAAATACTCACGCTGAATCCCCCCTTACTGTTTCTTACCTGTAGAACAAATAAAAATAAATTTCTTTAAATATTGGAGTGGTATTTTTATTTAATGATTTTGGGTGTTCAGAACTAACTATTGGCAAAATATTCCTATTTTGATTCTTGGGATCTCCCAAGCCAGAGGTTCAGGGGGTAGTGATCTTAATGGAAATGATGGATTGAAGGCTTTCTGAGACATTTCTAAGGAAGACTGTAGGCCATTCTAAACCTCTAATGACTTTGGAAATGCAGTACAGATGAAAACATCACTTCTATATTGCCTTTTCTGTCTCAGGAAGTTATTTATTAGCTTTCAGAATATTTTCAGGGAGCAGTGCAACCAGGACTTCTTTTAGCTTCCACAGAAACTTTACTGGAAGTCTTGTAGACTATTACATCTTAGCAATAATATCTGCCTCGGGGAAAAAAGTATAACACAATTTTATCTTTAAAAACCATTAAAAATTCTGCCTTCATTTGGATTTTAAAGTAGCATAGACAGACTCTTTTAATTATGAGGCCCTAGAGATGGTTCATACATGCTAATATTAGAACAGAAAAAGGATTAAGGACAGTGTTTGAAAAGAAAATTAATACATGACTTTTTTAATGCATTATATTCCTCCAGTGGGTAATTTGAAATACATTTTGTAAGTCAGTATGAGTGACTCTTGAAACAGTACTTCTTGCCATTCAACTACAGTAACACAAATCTGAAATGCAGTTTTTCATGTATTAATAGGTTTTCTGCTCATTCCTTTATCTTTTAACATACATTTCACTTTGCATTCTGCCCACATAACAAACAAATTATTCAAGCAGTAGTAACAAATTGACTGCTCCATAAATCGGTCACTATTTCTGTTTATAAAGATGGATTCAACTGGACAGGAAAGAAGAAATTTCTTCACTTTCTGGAATTTCTGGGCTCTGTTACTGTTGAGAAAGTTTGTATTTGCAATATTCTTAGGTCTGATGTTTAAAAGTCATGAGCACTTGACATGGTGCTATCCAACTTACCATCTATACTGACTCCTCTGGCAAAAGGCTTGAAAACAATGGTCAGTCATAATCAAAATGAAATCAAAACCATGAGAGGAGAGATGCGTTAACTTATCTCCCTCCTCATGCCAGAGGTGCTGAATATTGGAAACAGACACAAAATGAGTTATGAAAAGCTTCAGAGGAGAAGGGTTACCTTTCTCCAAAGGCCAGTTTACGCAACACATGCAACAGGTGCAGGTGGAACACAAATGAGGGACTAAGTAGCTGAGCTCACCCAAAAGGTGCATTGAATATGTTTCAGACTGCTTGCTGCTTGAAGTAGGCTGCATGTCCTTTTTTTTCTCCTTTGGTCAATCTACACTTGTTGAACCAGACCCTCAGACATCAGACTCCATAATTCAGCAGTGCTGCACTGAAATCACTGGAATTAATTTACAGCAGCTGGGGAAGCCTATACCCTACCGGCAGCGGTTGTAGTGTATTGATTTTACATATGACAGAGGAATTGCCATAACAGGTCAGATCCCTAGTTCATGTATTCCAGACTCCCACCTTTGAAAGCAGGGACAAATCACCAGAAAACACGATTTTACAATTTATTCTACAAATCCTGACCTACTGCTGGTGATACTCATCAACGGTGAGATTGTAGTCAACCTCGCTACCACCGATAGCTAAGCAATTAATCAGCATGCTCATATTTTGTGTGCTTCTGAGTTACAGGATTTGGAGGGGGGGGGGGGGGGGGGGGGGGGGCGGGGTGGATGAGCGGCTATAGCCACCAGAGCCCAGAGGTTTTGTTATAGGCCAGAGTATAGGATAAATACTACTGACACTTCGGTGTCTGAAAGTCAACATCTAGTGCAATTGCTGATGTAACCACAAATCATCCCATAAGAAGCAAAACTGAGGCTGGTGTTAACTAATACTATTGTAGCCTTACTATTACACACACACACAAAAAAAAAACCAACAACCAAAAATGAAAAATGACACATATACATGAAATTGAGAACAGTGATGATGCTTCAATTTGTTGGTTTTCCTCAGGCTCTAAGAAAAAGAGACATTAAACCATTTTACAGTATAAGAAAAACCTTCTGGCTAGAACATTACTTGTGATTTGTTGGATATGGCTTAATTTTATTTTTTTTTTGTTATTAATTTCACAGTGCCTTTAGAGAAAAATGCATGTTCTTGCTCTAATCTGCCTACAATGGTTAGGTGACGGGGCTTTCTAGAAAGCAGGGGCTCTGTGTTTGTTACAGGGACATATTGCAACTTGGGAAGCATCTGCCGTAACGACTGAGCTCTTGTAGGAAGAGTAGCTCTTGTTCACTTTAGAAAAGGATACTTTAGGAACCAAAACAAAGCAGAGATCTCCAAGACAGGGGTGTCCACAGCTTACATAGAAAACTTAGAGATTTCATGCATTGTTGTAGACAGCACACAAGGAACATGATTTTGCATTGCTGAGTATCACAACACAAAGACCTTTTTGCTGGCTTGGACATTAGTGACCAGCTAAAATTCACAGAAGCATCTTAACTCTAAGTCCTAACCACTGAAACAACCTTGCATGGAACAAAGCAATCACATAGTGAACACTAAAAATTTACCTACGACAGGTGTGGACTTGCTAAAAACCTGAGACAGTTTAGAGAGACAAATTTTGGGCTGGCACTTATTTTTAGACTTCCATTTCTTAACATCTGTAAAGTTATTGCATTGAAACCCTAAGTGGTATACTCACTGATAGGAAGTATAATATTGTTTTGTATTTCCTCTGTTACATGATAGTTTATTTATTTTCTCAAATCTGAACAGAAAAAGCAATCTAATTGTACTTTGGGCTTTGATTTGTTCAGTCTGTACAACATCAGACTGGGCAAGCACTAGGAAAAGAGTTTTTCTAGCAACATCTTTGTGCCATACATCCTTGTGCAACTTAGTTTAAAGCAATTTTCCAGAGAGCCCATCCAAAGATGGTGCCCTTAGGCTGTTGTGATGGTAGAAAAACTGTAATTTAGATGTTACATAAAAGACAGATCTTCATTCATTAAGAAGTCCATTAACACACTTGGGGAAAAGTAGGGACATTGTCTATGCTTCCTGAAAACAAGGGAAGTGCTTCAAAGCTGGGCACTGAATATATTAGTCACTTTTAAAAAGCAATTCAATGGGATCAAAGAGCCAGAAATAAATAGGTAACACCCAGTCTATTTGAAAATTAATAAAAAAATCAAAGAAGTGGCTGAATTCATTGGCAAGATCGTAAGGTTTTAGGAACTTGAAGGGTTTTTCCCAGTGATCCGGTTTAGTTTCCAATGCAGTACAATCCTAAAACCTCACAAATAGGTTTTACGTCAAGTGCATAAATCATTTACTGAGATTATTCATCACTGTTCTTTTGCCTCTGTCTCTACAGCTTGCATTCATGTCTCAGATCTCATCTCAAATCTCCTCTGAAATCATCTCCGTACTCCCTGTTCTCCCTGTCTGTGCTTCCCCTGTTCGGTTTTTCTGATAAGACCCTGATGCCTCACTGTTGTAGCTTTCCCTTATACAAAACCAGAGTTGTCTGCCATTCACGTCACACACTGACTCCCAGCTTGGAGGATTAAAACTCACCTGGTATTTTAGGGTACAGAAAGGCACAGCAAAAATATTCAAAACTCCTTCATCCCCTGCTCATTCATAATTGTGAAGTGTTTAGTCAGTCCTGAAAGTTGGCTAGTGATGCCAAGGACACAGTCCAGGGAACCAGGATATGCTCTGAAATGCGCATATTTTTGCAACTGGAAATTGGATGAACAGGAAAGGCTTATAGGATGGAAGGAAGCTCATGAAAGATGTTGAACACATGTTGAATAACTGAAGAAGACAAAGAAATCCTCAGCATTTTTCATAAATTTCTCAGACTGTTGAACATATCAAAATCTTCCATAATGTCTGTCTCTGTCCATCTGCTTAACTCCTTTCTCAAAAAGCCAAGTGCTCATTAGAAATATTTGAGACTGGGAAGCACAGGTCACTGAAGTCAGGGAAAATTTTCACATGTGCTTTGAAGGGATCTGGGGCCAACCTTGAGCTCCATAAACTCTTGCCCGTTTCCATACAACTATATCCACAATCTACACAGTAACGATCTTCCTATCCACTGTGGCCTATAAGTAATTCTGAGATATTTATAATGCAATATATGTAATATTATGTTTTGTCAGAAAACTACAAGAAACTATAAAAAATAACCAATGATTTCTTTTGCATCAAAAAATTCCACCACTCAAATGAGCTTGTAAATATAGATGAGCATCCACTTTGTTTCTACCGTATCCAAGCCATGTTTGCCACTCTTGGTTTTGACTGACTGTAAAGCATGAGGTCACCACAGCAGTGATATGACTCTAGTCACCAGCAACATGTTTAGATATCATAAAAAGTCCTGCCCTCAACTTGCAAGCTCTGATATAGTCTTGCTACCAGAAGCTTTCACCCCCAAAGGTAGAGACCTACGTCCAGTCTTTCCCTTCAGCCAGTAAAACAGATTATTTCAGGAGTCCTTTTTTTCTGAAAATGACTACCTAGAGGACATTTTCCGTGTTTGTTTTCTCTTTCTAACTCGATTACCTATGGAAGAAGAGAAGCTGAGATACTGATTGCCTTACAGTCATTTAGAGGAATATCTTTTCAAGATTGTTTTTAAGACTTTGGAGTAATGCTTGAATGCTCCTCTGTGTATTGGATTGCATTTATCTGACTTTATTTAACTGCATAGCCTTACAAAACTGTACTTGCAGCACATACATATCCAGCTATATCAATATATTTATTTACTGATGTGTATTCTGTATGTGACAATGCAGTCATACTAATTTATTTTGTTTATAAGCTCTATGTAATTGGTATTACCTCAAGAAAAATGAAAATTAATTTATTAGCTCTATGCTAAATTTAGTAAAGCATTTAATTACCATGAACACCTAAAGAATAACAGAAATCTAATAGCTGAGGATCCTCATTTTCTGCTATTGCAAGTATTCCTCTAAATTAAAGAGAAATTTCTCCCTTTCTGCATGTGTAGTATGTTTGCCTAAAGGAGGGTTCACGTCACCTAATCCCAAAGAAATGAAACCTAGATGACAAAATCCATCAGCAAATTCACTCAACTGAAGCCATAGCCACTGTTCTTGGAGTGTTTCCACCTCTTCCCAGTAGTACTGAAGGAGGCTAAATGCTAGCTCTAGACAAGTTTCCTAATTTTACATGGATAATTTTAGATGATTAATCTAAACTCCCCCATCAAGCCTCCCTTAATGATCAATGAAGACAGAAAAGCAGTTCCAAGGAAGGATTCCTCCTACCTCTCTCAGACACCTATTTGTGGGCAGAGTGACTCACTGTACAGGAGCCTGTCTCCCTCCATTAACTCCCTCCAGGCTAACAAAACACCTAAACAGACTGATTCTTCCACACTCCCAGTTCCCTGTGGAGAGGAATTTAAGGTCTGCAGGGACTGGATCCCTAGAAGAAGCATATATGTCCCTCCAACACAAATTAGCCAATAGTAGCTACACCAGAAATTTAGGCACACAGCTTTGTTTTATTGGGAGCTCAGCATCTTGCCACAGATTTGAATCCATACACCTATTACACCAAGGAATGCTTTATTAAAGCAAGCATATAGCTCAATGATAACCAAAATAATCTGTGTCCATTCATTAGATCAGACTGACCCCCTTCCCCAGAAATGTGAAAAGCTGTTAAGTGTTTGAAGAAGAAAGCAGTTTAGCTCAGCAGGAAAGACAGTGAATGCAGTCTTTTCTGTCCCCCATCCTCTGTTTCCTAAGACTCTGAACTCTTTGAGACAGGAAAAGTCATTTTTATGCATTTGAGCACCCACTGTTCCGTGTTCCTTGTCACTTACAAGCAAATGGTAATTTTTAATGTCAAGGACTCTATTCTGCAAGGCACAAAATACATCCTGCAACATACAGCTCCCTGTGGAGCTGATAGGAGGTGAAAGTACCCAGTTTCACTGAGGAAGTTTTCTGAATTACCCTTCTGGTTTATTTTCATATCTGAATAATGAATTATTTGCAGAATCCACACTAGAATTATTTCTCTGCTCTGACATGATCCTTTGAAATACAAAAAGACTGTTTACTCACTGCATCCTATGGGTCTCTGGCCTTCCCTGTCTAACGTAGAGTACAAAGCTTCCCAAGAGACTCAGTTTGAGACTCTGACATTTAGAGCACTGACTCTTACCAGATGTGTAGTTGGAGTTCATACATGAGCAATAGTTTGAGGCCAAAAGCTACATAGATCATGCAGTTTGTAGAATTTCTTTTATTATGAGCACAGTCTGCTGCAATATGCTAAAAATTAAAATGATGTATGGCAGCCCACAGATGTGCTTGCTACATCACTTCAGGTTAGCTTTGTTCTGCTGACAGCTGCAAGAATGAGTTGTACCTCTATTATGTGTGAAAAGGCTAGTCCAGATTCCAAAGTCATGCTACCTGTAGCAGTGTAACACTTTAGGCTGACTAGTTATCCCTGAAAGAAGGGTGTTACACAGGATAATAACTATACATGACAAGGTTTATGGAGAAAGGACCTATATCCTATCACTTGTACATAAAGGTGTGCAAACAGAGAGGAAAAAATGAGATATAGAGGGTGTGAGGTGCAGGTGTGAAAATTTGCATCCCATCTTTCACCTTTTAAAACTGACGGGTCAAGACCAGTCTGTAACCATCTAGGCTCTCAGTATTGTCAGCAGAAGAAAACAGGCCCTGGAGGAACCTGTTTTCACTCTCAGGACAAGACGAAATGCCTTCCGGTAAGGTGACTGTCTCCTCCTTGACTGCAGCGGGAGTCTGAATCCCAGCCTACACTAAACATTTAACTGTGAAATTACTAAAGTTAGAATTAATGAGTCTCTGGGAAACACACCCATAGGAAGGTTTCCAAATACTTCTCTGAGACTGAAGATTGAGGAGAAAGAGCATATGTGACTGTACTTGTACTTGCAATAGCTTTTGCTAAGCAGCCCAGGCAATGCCAGCAGTAGAGCACAGGGCTTAGGGAGAGATGTATGTGCTCAAATTGTGTCTCTATGCTCATACATCTTCCCTGATTCTTAATGTTACAGTCTCAACTGCTGCCTCCAGTGCGTAGCAGATATAAGATGGTTCATGCTCCTGCTTGGTGATAGTATAAGCAGATAAATTCAGCAGTAAAAACATCAGTGCCCTCGCAAAGATGTAAACGTCCCAAATCCATGAGGAGGAACTATTCCTTTTTGGTTATCCTCCTTCTTCAGCAAAGTTGCCTTTCTCAGGCAAGCTGTGCCCTTCTGTCCCTCTAAAGTCACACTACAGCTCTTCTGAATCAGGGGTGCTTTTCTGTCCTTTGGAAAATGAATGGAAGTGAAAAGACATTTATTAATAGCATCTTATGGCTGGAAAATTTTTAAGAGCTGGGTCAAACCTCTAACTCATGAATAGTTTCTCTTTCCTCCCCTCCTACATCCCCATGCCCTTTCTTTAATCCTTTCCTTATTTTTCCTTCCTTCTACCTGTTCCCTATTACAAAAAAAGTTACCCTGCACCTGTGGACATTCCCCCCATATCCTGCAGGGCAGGTGCAGAGCCATCCAGCTGTGGGCAACCACAGGAGCCAGATGTGCGGTGTCCTCCAGTCCCCCCACCCCAGGAGGGACCAGCGGCGGGCACTCACCAGCGGGAGCAGCAGCCAGCACAAACTTCGCATCCTCCTCAGCAGCCACCGGGTCCTCCCCGCTCCCTCCGCCTCTTGCGGAGCTGCCAAAAGCCGAAGCTCAGCCCGCCCCCACCTGCCCAAGGCCCGCCCCTGAGAGCCGTGCACCTCCCATCCCGGACACGCGGGTCCCTCCTGGGGAAGCCCGGCATCTGCACTCCCCGCAGGACCAGGCTTGCAGCGGGAAGGAGACTCTCCAGCATCCCCGTGGGATTTTGGACCCATCTCTAGGAACGTGTCCTCCTGCCACCCACCTGCAAATCCGTGGGGACCTGCAGCGCCGGCTGGTCTTTTAGGGTGTATTTGGAGGCAGATGCTCTCTGTGCAAGGAGAGACGTTGGATTTAACCCTCCTTCTGCTTATGGACCATGTTTGTGGCCAATGGCAGCAGGTTTTCAAAGGATCTGAGTTTTCAGCGGGTCTGAGAGCGTGGTGTTCCCTCGGGACTCAGAGATGGAGCTTCTGGGGTTTGGCATCCCTCTAGGATGGAAAATGTAGAGCAGTGAGGATTTCCTCCACAAGCTGCATAAGGTTTTTCTGGCCCTTGTGTTACAAAGATGCCCCAAATGTAGCTTTATTTTGGTGCAATAGGTAAAAGCTAAAACATTTCTCGCCTACAGCTTGGATTTTGTAAGGGGAGAAAAAAAAAAAAAAAAAAGGAAAAGAAATTATAGTAATTATTTTTAATGTCAGGTTTGATAGGACCTAGGCACCAGTTCTGGGTTTCATCACAGTAAATAATGCACCAAGGTATTTTCAGGGCCTGGGAGAGCACGAATTGTGGACATGACAAAAGCATCTTTTCTTGATAAGATTTAAGTGCTGTTTCATATCATTCATTATTTCCCAATGGTGTAAAACACAAGAGTTCTGTATAGTCAGAAGAGATCCAAGGCTCACCTAAGTTGCCCCAAAATAGTCATCTAATGCCATTTGAGAAAATATGTATTTTTGCAGCTTTCTTCATAAGTGTATAGCTCTCCCATAAGTCCTATATCATGTTTGTCAGTTCAACCTGGGTGTTTCAGATATACAAGGACACCTATGTTTATGAAACCAAGTCATGTCAGTGCTACTTATTAATTTTTCTATTTACAACTTGATAGTCCTGAGCAAAACACTCTCTTGTAATGGGAGTCTAGATAACATATACATGTGTAGACAGCTGTAAATGCTGAAATGTGGATGTTTTGTATCAAGATGTACCCCACCTTAGTCCTGCAAATCAAAGGAAATTTGGTCTAAAATCAAATAGTATCCCCAGGCTCCTGCTAGAGAGTCAGTTCTACAACCTGTGTAGAATAAAGAGAGGGACAAAAGTATAGACTTGTGGGATAACCTTTTTAACCTAATAATTTTTTTCCTTTCCTTTTCTATATGTTAATCTTTCCTTAATGCATAATGTCATCTGATGACTTACCTGCACAGATAAGCTTCAAATGCTACTCCAAAAATTAAGTCTGTTACAAAAGAAAGAACTTAAAACCTAAAATTCATTTGAAGTCTGATTTTGACTGTTTTTCTCCATCTAAAATGCATGAGTTAAAGCTGTAGCCAGTAAGGTGTTTCTCATCACACTGGAATAATTTTTATGTTCCCACTACAAGGCAGGGACCACATGGTAGCAAGTTCCTAATTCTAATGCAAAGGAAAACACAAAGTAGAGACTTATCACATACACCCAGGATAGGAACAGATTATAATTCCTGCTGAACAATATTCAGCCAATTTGAATATACGAGATCATAGAATAACAGAATCATTTAGGTCAAATCAGACTGATGGAGATCTGGCCCCGACCACCTCCTCGGCTCAAAATAGGTCAAATAAGTGAGGTCATGGTGCTCAGGTATTTGGTTGTTGTGATTCAAAAACAAAGATTGCCCTCTCAGAAGTCACACTGTAAACACAAAGATGCAATTAAATGGATATCAGTATGACATTCCAGTCCACAGTATTTCAACAGAATTCCATTATTTAAGGCCTTACAGGTCACTTTGATGAAGTCTTAGGTCATCATAACCAGTCTTCTAGACTGGAGCGAAACCAAGTGAGAACTGTTTTTTGGTGGGTTTTTTTGTGTAGTTTCTTGGCATGGGTGTTTGTAAGCCGTCCTTACGAGCAGGCATTGCTTCTTTCAGCAGATGTGGTTTCCCAGTGTTTCCTTCCTTATATATTTTCTCCTTTCCAACTGATTTGGCTAGGTGATATTCAGCTGATCTAAAAACCAGGCCACATTCCATGCATTAAATCAATTGGCTGGAAATTCCTCTTTTAATAGTCTTTGTCTATACTAATTAAGAAAACAAAGCCTGTGTTTATTGTTTTTTATTTTTTAACACCTTACTGTAGTTAATGTTATAAACCTCACCTGCACTGAAACCCCTGAGTTCCTTAGTCTACTTATATCCCCTCATTACTTCAGACAGATCCTTTTGTAAGTTAAAACCTCGTTTAGGCTAAAGCTTAATTTCTGTTTATCATATTAATTTATTTTATTCACTCTAGTTTTTGTTATTTCTCTGTATGTACCCAGAGAAGATCCAATAATTAAATAATACAGACAAGTTACCATACTTCTTATAATATCTTGTATGTTCTGATGTATTTTTCATCACAAAATAGTTCCTTCCCTGATAAACTGGCTAAAACGAAGCACTTTTATTTTCTCTTCAGCAATTATAGGATAAATAATGTAAGATAAGGACTGTTTTCCTACTGCTCTACAACACCAACCTGGGCTCTGAATATAACTCTAATGTGCATAACGATGCTTTCTTGTTAACACCAACAAGAGATCTAGCCATCATGATGGTATGAAACTGAATCAATGAAGCAAAAGATCTGAGATTCTTCCTAATCCCCGTCATGGATATTCTGTATCAATAGATGCCATTTAATGAAAATGACATTGACTGAGCTGCTTAGAACCTTTGTAGAAGCTGGAGAACAATTTTTTGATACAGTACGCTGCCTGAATAAGGCTTTCCCATAACAAAAATCTTTCTGAAATTCAACTGTGTTTCCTCTGTAGGCATGTACAAGCACCTCCATAGACAACAGAAGTATAGTGTACCAGGACAACATTGCAATATGTGCCATCAGCCAGACAATAAAGGTGACTCTATTGACATTTCTAAACAATATTTTGGTAAATCTGACTAAAGATGCAAACCAAAAAGTGCTGGAAGTATGAGAAGAAGGCTGTAATTACTGAAATCATGTAATCCAGTAGTTAGATGGAATGTGGCATTACTGAGTAGCATACTGCAACTATCATTAAAAAAAAAGCTTCAATTAATCTAAAAAATTGAGGGTATATAAAAAGGGTAGAAGTTTTACTCCTTAGAGGGATCTCTGTGTGATGTTTAAGAGAATGGGGTGAAAGCAGGAAGATAAAACAGCTGAAGAAGTGGGTTGTTGTTGAGATAATAAAGAGGTATGGCACTAAATATCAGAATACAAATACTTAGACTGCATGAGTGTAATTTTTTGTCCAATTCATCTTATTTGTGTACACTAGCTGTGTTACCTACTTACTCTTTTTCTTGGGTAAAATTGGCCTATGCTGAGTCCTGGGGAACTGACTCCATACGTACACATATTGTGTTACTTCTATCTGTCCCGACTCGGGGTATATCACAGAAATAAGGGCAGAGTTTAGTCATGCAATCATGGACACTTGGCTCATGTGGATTCTGTCCCACATGTTTTAATCTGTGAACTTAATTCCACTCAAAAGCCTAAAACACTTTCTGAATGTGAAAATATATCTTATCTGTACTTGTCTACAAAAAAGTGCTATTTAGATTCTTTAAGAAATAATCTCCTTTATTCTTTTCAGTATTTATATATATATAAAAGAAATCTGTCAGTGATACCTTCTCTATTTCTACTGTAACTTATTTGTTGAATAAGAAAGTAATTTTTTCAGACCTAAGGGAAGTTACTTCTTGCAGTGACACACAATGCAATCTTCATTCCTATTAATAGTCTCTAAAGAGTTGACAAACCAGCTGTTCCTGTCCTCAGAAATAGTTTTATGCATTATATTATTCATTTGTTTTCTTGCTTTCCTCTGGTTGTTTCAACTCAAATTCATAGCATGAGAAGTACAACGTGGATTTTTATTAACTAAAATGCAGTTTTAAGACTAAGCTTGCTCCCTTCATAAGGGCCAAAAAAAGATCCATGTTTCTTTTAGGCATAGGTTGGGTCTACAAAATAGAAGATAGATAAACATGAGTAACCTATTTTTAAGAACATAGGAGTTCAGTAACTAGTGTACACTGCCCTCTGCTTCTTTTATGTTTAACAGAGAGAAGGGCATCTTTAGTCCCTTTGATTATGCCGATTTCTTCACTGACCATAGAGGGGGCTCAGACAACTAGCTCATCTCTCACACCCCTACAGTAATAGTTTTCCCATCTAATTTCCAACATTGAGAGTGTAAATGTAAACTGATTATTACAGGTTATTTTCAGAGTCACAGACACTGTTGAATGCAATTTGCCTGACATAATTTAGATGTCTACAGAGGACAAGATAATCAATTCCTCAGGGTATGCTCATCTCTATCGTCTCTAAAAGGAGGATAGGATGATCGCTCAGGTGCAGATATTTATTTTAGTCGTGAAATTCCACAGACTGGTATGGACACCTAATGTAGACATCTATCTGGATGTGTAAGCTGGAAAAGTGAGCTCCCACTGTGGTTAATTGCCAGTTGAAACTAATTAGCTGGGCTTCCTTTGCAGTTATGGGGACAACAGAGGAAGTTCCTGTTAGAAACTCATTTGTACTATACTGTGTTGGGAGGCATTGAGTCCTAAGTCATTCCGCCTCTTTTAAGTGACTTCCAAGGGAGACGAGATGTGGAGTTTGCTAAAGACATTGTGAAAGTTAGATATCAACATGTAGGTGTCTAGATGCCGATTGGATGTTTGAGACAATAGTCATCTAAAGTGGCACCTTGGTTTAGTCAACTGAGTGGTTCTTTAGACTTAATCGACTGTATTGGATGAGATCTCACATAACTTTATACACCTCAATGCTCATTTAAGTTGGCCAATAATAGGTGATCAGTGCCAATTGAGATGCCTTAGTATATTTAACATTCACAGAAGGTTCACAGATATGAAACATGGGCACTGAAGGCATGGCAGGTTGAGGCTACTTGGATAAATGGACCTAGATTCCTCTGTGTGGAATGAATCAAGTCCTGAAATCAAGTAAGATAAATCCTAACCAGACTAGACA
This sequence comes from Rhynochetos jubatus, assembly GCA_027574665.1. NCBI lineage: Eukaryota > Metazoa > Chordata > Aves > Eurypygiformes > Rhynochetidae > Rhynochetos > Rhynochetos jubatus. The sequence goes on along the minus strand of CM050653.1, from coordinate 4,238,620 downwards.
TCTGATTCAAATTGACTAATTGATACAGCCAGTCATATCCTGGGCTGTATCAGGAGAAGCGTGGCCAGCAGGTCAAGGGAGGGGATTTTCCCCCTCTACTCTGCTCTTGTGAGACCCCACCTGGAGTACTTCATCCAGCTCTGGGGCCTTCAACATAAGAAGGATATCGACCAGTTGGAGCAAGTCCAGAGAAGGCCACAAAGATGATCAGCGGTCTGGAGCACCTCTGCTGTGGGGACAGGCTGAGAGAGTTGGGGTGTTCAGCCTGGAGAAGAGAAGGCTCCGGGGAGACTTTATAGCAGCCTTCCAGTACCTGAAGGGGGCTACAAGGAATCTGGGGGGGGGGGGGGCTTTTTACAAGGGCAGGGAGTGACAGAACAAGAGGTAATGGGTTTAAATTGAAAGTGGGGAGATTTAGATTGGATATCAGGAAGAAATCCTTCCTGGAGAGGGTGGTGAAGCACTGGAACAGGTTACCCAGAGAAGTTGTGGATGCCCCATCCCTGGAAGTGTCCAAGGCCAGGCTGGATGAGGCTTGGAGCAACCTGGTCTAGTGGAGGGTGTCCTTGCCCATGGCAGGGGGGTTGGAACTGGATGGTCTTAGGTCCCTTCCAACCCAAACCATCCCATGATTCTATGATCCTATGACTTCTAACACTCATCTTTGGTGAGATGAATCCCATTCTATGTGTTTCTCCAAAAATATTTTAATTACAACAAGGCCTGGCTGCACTCTGTTTTTCACACCACCATGGACTGTTTCTCCTTAGGATGCTAAGCTTCTTGCAGGATTGTATCATCTGGCTGTACTACACAGTTCATTGATCATTTCTCTTCCTTAATTTAAAGCAGTCCCTTCAATCTCACCTAGAAATATATATATATAGTCTTTTGCTGCGGGGGCTTTGTAATTAGATTTCTGTTTCTTGCTTGTTGTATTTCTGCATACTACAAGGAACTGCATACCTAAATATATTACTCTTCACAGTTGAACTCCCAGTAAGAAAGGGACACTGTTCATGACTTTACAAGCACACTGCTAGTCCCTCCATATGTATTTAAGGGCTGAGAACATGTAAGGGGCCCCAAAGTCAGTTTTCTTCAGTTTCATAGGTGTGGTAAAATACCCACTCATAACAAAATGTAGTTTCTTTTGTGATTTTAAAGATACTTTAGGATTAAGGATGTTAATATAATCACTACCAATTGAGTAAGTATTGTTTATGTCCTTCATTTCAGTGGCAAGCCAGAGTGCTCTGCTGTCAAAAATTATGGTAGTGTGGTTGCTATGCCTGCCTGTTTTACTCTTCACATTAAAATTAAGAAATGTGTTCAGTTCTGTTACGGATACACACCAAGAGACAGATCTTCCTCAGAACAATGAATAGGAGACTGTCTTTTCACTGATTTTTCTAAACAACAACAAAGTTCTTGATGTGTTCCAGTTCCTCCTGTCGTTCAACATGATCTTCTCAGCATCTCTTTCTAGTCTCTCTGCTGTGTGGAAATACCATATTGCACATAGTTCAAGCCCAAACCCGAACCAATAGGAAGAGCTTTCTGAGGGTTGGATCAAGTCCAAAGCTTAGATCTGCCCTAGAAAATCAAAATGAGCAAGGCCTCATTCTATGGCTGCAAGAACAAGTGGTGGAGATGGTTCCTAGCCAGATTTGCTTTCCCTCAGAAAGAGATCAGCTTCATCCTTACTATCCATTAGAAACAGTCTCTGTACTATGCTGTCACCTGAGTTGTATCCAAGCATGATCTAAAAGTTCAAACCATGCGACCTGGCCAAACCATGCCCTTCTTACGACCTGCCGAGAAGAAAATGCCTTCCTAATCAGACACTGGCAGAACTGAGGGCAAGAGTGAATGAAGTGAGACTGAACCAGATTTAAAATTATTGCATCCTTCAGAGCCCGTGGGTGAAGACAGAGGAATACAGTGAGCGTTACAGCAAATGTGTGTGCTGCTACTACCCAACCAATTAACTCAAACACCCACACTCATGTGTTTTCATGAGATTATAAGGGTGCAAATGGATTCATAGGTTTTAATGTCTAGAAGCAGCATCACTTCTAGGAAGAATAGTGTAAAGAAGGTGGCACATGGGCGTGACGCAAATACATTCTGCATGAGTTTGATGAGTTTGCTTTTCTTTACACTGTCCTATGACTATTAAGAAATTGGCCGTCTAGGAGGATGATTAGCTAAGAATTGATTACCTTTTGATTAGTTAAGAATTATACACAGAACAAGACTACAGTATTTAAACACATTGACTTTATTTTAATGACAGGTTATTAGAAAAATAATGTAAAATATCCCATTAAGAATAAATACAAAGGCATAACTCTGTTATATATTCAGCCACCATTCCTAGGTGATGAATTAATGCCTGATCCTGGGAACTGTAAGGTTCTTCTCACCTTCTTTAGGTTATGTTGTAGATAGGTACAGCTGATCTTCTCATGAGATAGCTTTATTTGTAATGAAAGAAGAAAAGTAGACATGTTTAAGTATCTTTTTTTTTCTTATATTTTTATTTTAACATTCGACCAATTGGATCCTATATGCCATTTTCTACACTGATTAAATGAATCCACACATAAATCCTTTATGTGATCTACTCCCTGGAGACTCATTATGTTGAGTGCTGGCATTTTGGAAAAGAAAAACTTAAGAAAAATTAAATCATAACAGGAACCAAAAGCTCTCCTGTGACAGAAATTTGTGTGCTCAAGGCCAAGAACTACAAGCTATGTGTAGGGGGAAATTAGTTGACTCAATTTCTGGGAGTACAAAATACTGTAGTTGAAGGTTTCTGATTCACAACCCTCAAATAGGACAGTATCAAGTCCTATAGGGATGAAAATTTCCTGTATTTCTTCCACCTAAAGTTGTAGTCATCAGAGCACTAGTATTTACCCTAAAAGTGTAACTACCTCAGGGAAAGAGGAGGGCCATCAGTCTCTAGGATTAAACAGAGAATTCCTTTGGTATCTATGTAAAACAACTCCACACCAGCCTACACCCTTCAATGTATATGTTTGTCCTAGGGAAGGAGAACTGCAGGATACCTCCATCTACATTAATCTTGGACTAAAGCCTTGTATTACTTTCCTCTAAAGTGGCTGAGTCCCCAAGAATGCCAAAGTTAGGCTTCTGCTATCAACTACTTTGTGGAAGGGAATCTTTCTCCTTTTCTACCTCCTACAGGGTATCTAGGGAGACCCTCCCCTTACGTAAAATACCTGGAGTTTGACAAAGTGGATGCTACCCTGAGGAGCATATGTAAGTAATTGCACAATCTAAGCTACCACACATCTCAGAAACAGCAATCCCTTCAGATGCTTAGGAGCTGAAGTATTTCCTGTTTCACAAATAGTATTTGACAGGATAATAATGAGAAAGGATCAAATATAAAGTATATTAAAAAAACACCATCAACTTTGGCTATGAAAACTACCACAGGGAGACCTTTGTCTTTTCTTTATTTGCACTTCCATCCCTACATTTCTTTCTCTTTCATTTTCTGGTATAAAACATTCCTCCTCCCTCCCCCAAGATTAAACATGTTAAAAAAAAATCTTATGGCTGCCAAAGGTTTTTCAAATGACTGCTTTTAGATTTGATGAAAACTGTGTTTCATATAATGTATCTAGCTAATTTCACAATCCAAATTAATAATCAATGAACAGGTCCATTTGTTAGTGGCAGAACATCACATTATGAAAAATCCATGACAAAAATAATGCACAACCGTAATTTTTTAGACCCAGGATTATATTTAATGTTAATACAAGTGTGGTGGCACCAGATAATTATCAACTCTACTCTCTGATTCATAAGTGCAGGAAGAAATATCCATGAACCTCCCCCAGAAATAGACCAATTAAACAAAGAAGAGATTTTATCCTGAAAAAAATTTCTGAACTTGCAACAATTTAACTGACCTGCAACAGCTTAACTAATCTGCAGAAAAGCTAAAAAATTACATTTGTCACTATTGTGGGACTTACAAGGATATTAAAAAGAAATTTTGATTTGACAAAAAGTGACAATGTTGTTTATACTTTTGGCAAAACATTAAGTCAAAGTACCATCTGAGGTTGAAATGAAGGTTGTAGACATTGCTTAAGTGAAATTCTGTTTTGAGTAAACTTAACATTTCAGAAGAATAGATTGTATATTTTATTTCTGCATCTGCTACATTTTTTTTTTTTTGTCATTAGACATTTTTGGTAGTAACTCAACAATATATCTTAAGGGTAAGTGGGTACACTTTTGAGTGCTACCTGAGCATCCATATTTTAAGAAACAGCTAGTAGTGGAAACAGAATGCCACCTGAGCTCATTCTGGAACTCACATGACATTATTTGAATCCTGTCCAACAAATTCAATCAAAAGCAATCTACATTGTTTCTATCATTAGTATGTGGGGAAGATGTTGTTTTCTAGTTTGTTTGGGGTTTTTTTTGTGTAGTGCTTGCCCATTCCTACACTCATTTTTCTAGGCATCATTACAAATGACAAAAATAAAACTGTGAGAAAAGGTACCAAAACCATTTTTTCCATTAAAAAAATTAAAGTAATTCAACCATAAGGTAACTTTGATTATGGTTTTTTTTTTTTTTTTTTTTTTGAGAGAGAGAGAGAGAGAGAACTGTGCAATAGTGAATGTACTGCACAGTTACATACAGGGAATTAAGCTATTTACTACAGCATTAGTTGAATCACGTGAGAAAATTTGTATTGTAAATACCCATGAAAAATAGCTGTATGAAAACTATATCAGCATTAAGATTGATCTATACACAGGAACTCATGCATAGAAACTGCATAAAAACTAACTCAGCATTACAATTGTTTTACACCCAGGACAGCAGGAACAGGGAGTAGCATAAGTAAGTGTGGCATGAAGCACAGAGAGCAGACAAGCTTATAGTTTGGGATTGTGAGGTTTTACCTTTGCAAAGACCCTACTGTATGACCCCACTTATTTCTCCAATATTCCCTTTATTTTAAAGACAGTTGTGATTGCCTTCCTCTGCTTTCTCTAGTAATATTTCAAAAGTAGTAAAAAAACACTGAACTTAGTCAGGCAAGAGAACACAAAACCATGAAGTTCCTCTTAAACAAGGATGCTTCCATGTTTATATATATATATACTTAGAGTGGTTAGTTTTTTCTGCTGAACATGGTGACCATCATTTATACATATCCCCTGAACCGCTTTTCCTGTTACCTATTTTTTTATTAAATGGCTTTAATTCTCCCAGATTAATTATTCAAAAAAAGGGTGACTAACACTTGCATACTGGCAAAATAACTTTGACTTGAGGCTTCAGGCAGAGGGTACCTTTACATTCTCTCATCACACCGACTTAACTTCTGGTCTTAGTCTCCTGATGCAGAAATTATAGCGATTATTTTAATATTTGGGGGTTTTTTTGATGTGTGCAATTTGTGATACAAACCTGAGGAGATCATCAAAGTGTTTGTTTCCCTATCTTTTCTGTTTGTCCCAGGTAAGGGACAAATTTCCCATTATTGAGAAAAATGAAAATAGAAAACTATATCAAAAAATCCTTAAAAAAAATTGTGAAAAAATTCTCCAATGTTGCTCTAATCTGTAAGGAGGCTCAAAATTTACACACAGGACAGCTAAAATACTAGAGGTATGATGATGGTGAAGATGAAAAAAATCCAAATACCCACTTTTAATAACAGCTAATTGTCAATTAATAGGGCGAAATGGGTCAGCAGGCATTCAAAAGTGACTAACTGAGCCTAATACATACTGTTTAAAGTGATTGATTTCTGTATCTAATTATTGTCATTAACCAATTTGGCCCAAAACATTTTTCAGAAGTTGCTGAGCTGCAGATCGCTGGAATTCAGCCAGGTATTCCTGGAAGAATCACTGCATAGTTGTTGTGCTCTTACACCTTTACTGAGCTTTCTGCTACAGCCGCTGTCAGAGAAAAGGACCAGCTATTAGTGCCTTTGCACTGAACTGTGCTCCTAAGCTTAAAATAAAGGGCAGAAAAAAAATTAAATGTCAATGTATTTTCTCATTTTAAATATTTAAGGACCGGAAAGTTGATTCTGCTGTTTAAATAAAAGCTCTTTGAGTAATCACGTTTTATTATAATGTTTGCCATTACGAGGCCCTGAATTTTCTCTGAGATATTATTAAGGAAATAATAAAACAACAGCACTACTATTTACACTTGCTACTAAATCTGCAATTCTTGATGCAAATATTAACCAGCAAATCAAATGAAATAGAAGCAGAAGGTAGGCGAAGGTGAAAGCACAAAGCAAGACAGGGTTTTCTGCATTGTTTATTCTTAGAACCACTTTTCAGGCAGATGTATGAATCCTGAAAAATACATGATTGCATCCTTGCGTACAGGTCTGGCCCGGGTACACATCCTCAGATCTTTTCCTGGAAACATCATCACCTTAATTCAGGTTGAAATGATCAGGTGATTAGTAGGTTATTTTTGCAGCCTCCTATTACAAGAGATATAAATATCAGTTGCAAATACAACTCTCTTCTGAGAACAACGAAAACAGCTCCTGTGGCCTCTGTTAATTAATAGATGGCAGTGAGCTTCATATCAAGGACTTAAATGTTTCCTCCTAATGCAGGGTTAGTTGTTATTACTGTTTCTCCTCCTGACAGTGGAGGGCTTATTATAGTGGAAAAGCTACCGAGGTAGAATCACCATAATTAAAAAGACATTTCATGAAACACGAAGTGGCAACAGGAAGACTGTCCTCTTTTGTGTTGGTTAAATGTGAAACTACCTAGCGGCCTGAAGAGTCGGAGGGGCTGGCGGTATGTGCCCAAGTGTCATTTGTGGTGGTGTACTCACTGCAATAGTGACTTAAACAAAAAGAGATGTATGCAGCAGAGGATTTAAGGATATAGTGAGAAAAAGGCAGCAAACATACCTGGAGACCTTTAAAGATGTTGATCATTCAGACAGCCCATGCACATCCCCTCTCTGCTACCCGAGATACTTTCCCCCCTGTACGTTGTCTTCTGCAGCGAGGCCTGACAGGCAGGTGGGTTGGCATCACCTCTCATTAATAGCTTTGTGCTGTTCTGCACTCATCTGCCTCTGCAGAGACAAAGGTCTTACCTCTGACAGGGAGCTGACACCTGAATTTCATACTAGAAGTGAGTGAGTACTGTTGGTTAGGAAGGAAAGGAAAAAGAGTGTGCAAGTCAGGGCACTACTGAACTGCCATTCTGAAGTGGGGGACCAGGAATAATTGGTTTTTCAGCTTGTTGTTAATTCTTATAAAGAGAAAAGATATTTGGGGTGACCTAGTTGGTTTTTCCCCTTCAAATATACCAGTGAACCAAAAAAAGAAAAAAATCAGGTCAAAAAAGTAGGAATAGTTTACTTAGGTTTTGTTAATTGTTTGTTTAGATTTTATTAATTCTCTATTTTATAGGCAAAGTTCATGGAAAAATCACAACGTGCCAAATGTTGCATGATAGATATCAAGAGACTGATAAATATCAACCACACCAAAGTTCCTCTTCAATATATTTATCACCTTAGATTATTTCCTCATATCTCTGCAAAGCTAGAACAAGAGAGACCAAACACTGCATCGTGTTAGAATGTAAAGGATGTATTCATGTGCAAAACTGAGACAAGCCAAGCACTTGAAAAGGGGTTTTGTACTTGGAAAGGTGCAAGAAAATAGGCAGTTTATTAACACCTTCTAACAGAAATCACATGGACTGATTTTAAAATTATTAAGCAATCATCTTTATTATAGAACCCATTACAGAAATTTTAGCTACACCAATAGAAGTGTAGAATTCACAAGAAGAAACATCTGTGTAATGCACATTTATAAACTTGGTGAATGTTTGTACAAGGACAACCATGTAAAGATCTTCTGGTGCATAAATATTAATGACAATCCTGTGACAAAGGAAAAGAGGACAAAATTAAGTCAGAGAGAAAAGAAACCTAGACAATGTGGGGTTTTTGAGCAGAGGCATTCAGCCTGATAACAAAAGAACAATCATCAGATTTTATTGTTGTCTGGGCTTTTGATAAAGGGTATTCACTCACACTTTAAATCCTACATTGGCAACGCGACCAACAGGGTGATATCTGGGGAGACAATCTGGTGATTAGGTCCTGCTCATAACTGTACCTCAAAGTATGAACTTCCTTCTACTGTAGTATCCAAAGCTAGATCCGAAAGTCGTGGAGATGATTGGTTATTGTTTCACTGAATCCTGCAGAATATCACCAAAGAAGGGCAGTCTACAAGCTAAATTAAGTGTCCTTTCCTCCTCATCCCATTTCCAACACAACCCTCATCCAGAAACTGTACTTTAGAATTAATTATAAATTTTCTAACTACGTACAACTTTTCCTCCCCAAAATACTGAAACATTTTTGTGCATGTGGGTATTTTGTGGTTTTGTTTTTTTATTTTCTTTGGAAAAAAGTTTAAATGTTTCATTGAAACCCCTCAAGTCAAAACAAAAAGGCAGTATTCCCACAAAAAATCTGACACAATATTATTCTTCCCTTTTTTTTTCTTCCAGGCAACTATTTAAAGAGCAATACAAGTGCCTAAGGATGGACATATGGTCCCATTTGAGATGCTCGAGCACATTATGCCTGGCCTCCAGCTGCCACTCCAGAAGGACACACAATCTCTGTTGAGGTTTAACCCCAGTGGGCAGCTCAGCCCTGCACAGCTGCTCATTCACTCCCCACCAGTGGGATGGGGGAGAGAATCAGAAGGGTAAAAGTGTGAAAACTCAGGGTTTGAGATAAGGACAGTTTAATAGGGAAAGCAAAACCCACACACGCAAGCAAAGCAAAAGAAGGAATTAATTCACTACTTCCCATGGGCAGGCAGGTGTTCAGCAATTCCCAGGAAAGCAGGGCTCCATCACACGTAATGGTTACTTGGGAAGACAAATGCCATATATCCAAAGATCTCCCTTTCCTCCTTCTTCCCCTAGTATCATCCCTTAACTGCAGTGCCATATCCATCTGGCTTGGATGGAGACGTCTGAGATACACCTGGACTTAGGTAGTGCGATTAAATGTCCACTTTTTCATGCCTGAACTGTTACTGTACTGTGAAAAGAAATGTCAAGAAAAATGGTTCTGTTTAGCAATAATTGAAATTAAAAAAAATCTTCTGGGTAATGGAAATCAAGCCTTCTAATAACTTCCAGGCACTGCAACAAAATCTATGAGTTGACAGCAAAATGCAGTGCTGAAATAAGTGGTTTGTGGAGCATCTTAAACTGAAATTGCTCTATAGCCACTTCAGCAGTTTCATGGAAGATGAAACATGTGATCCCTGTCTACTTGTGTTCTCTTACCTGTTTTCCTCTTAATATTTGGAAATCCAATGTCCCATTCCAGTCATTCTTGACAAAGAAACAGAGGCAATACTTCTTGTCCAGTTTAATGAAAATAAGGCATCATGACTTATCAGCACTCCTTATTAAGGCAAAGAATGGTGCATGAGACCACAACTTGGAAATCACCAAAATCATGTAAGAGATCAAATTTCCAGGCTCATTTAATAAAGAAAAAAATATAATCCTTCACTGTTTCCACTAGTAACAGAATTACGTGCATTATTTAGGATCTAAACATTGAGTAAAGCACGATTTTTTTCATCAGAAAGCACTGTTGGTGTAGAAAAAGATCACATAGATCACATAGCAGTTTCGTATATATCAACAAATAAAGCTTCATCTGTAAAGACACCCTTGTCATTCAGGAAATATTTGGTTACTTGAAAATGATGGAATTATTTTATTTGTGTTGGCACTGAGGCACTGTTGTTCCCTCTACCTTGTTTTTTTGGGGGTGGGGGGGGGGGGGGGGTAGGAGGTGGAATAGAGGAATAGACCAAATATATCCTTTAAAATCATTAATTAAGGGATAGGAAGGAAGGTACTTCTGTCTTTAAACTAATGTGTCGCATTCTTTGAGATGAACGGTCATTCTTTGAAAACTGAAGATACAAACTGACAGAACAGTTTGGTGAAATAATGTTCATTTCACCATTTTCTTCCAGCTAAATAAACACACAGATTTGAAGCTGAATTTGAATTGAGGGCTCCCACATTGTAAAATCCAATTTATTTTTTTTTTAACTCAGAATAAGCAATCACTCCAATTTTTTTCCTCTGTTTTGTCTTTTCTAATCTTTGAGGAATTTAAAACTTTGAGATTTGAAGAGACCAAGAAGAGCCTCAAATCTAAATGAAACATCATACAAACTTTGACATGTGCAGAACGTATCAGGTACATTCTCATTTGACTTTGGCTTTAAAACCAACACTTTTCCTAATTTCTCAGTAATGAAAACTAAATACAAAGTCAGTTATTTACATGGCTGTATTTGCACACACTGAACAAATACCACTGAGTGTAAAATCAATTTTGCTTCTCGAGACCTAAGTACAGTACACCTGACCTCTGCTTGCCTATATGTATCTTACAGCGAAATGCTTGTACATCTTCATGATCACTGGAAATAACCACAGATTTGGGAATGATTCTTCTCACATTGAGCTCAGTGGATTGCTCTTCTCTACATAGTGTCACTGCTTCAGATGAGAATGGAGCACATGTGCCCACAACACAGGGAAAAACAAAGTCAGGGGCAAACCTCCTTCACTGGATGCCTTGGTTTAACCTCAGCTAGCAATAAAGTACTACTCACCCCCACCCCCTGCCTCACTGGAGGAAGAGAAATAAAACAAAAGACAAGGAAGCTCATAGATTAAGAACTACTTAATAATTGAATATAAATGAATATTATAGTGGTGCTAATAATATTAACAATACTACTATTAATAAGTATTTAAAATAAAACAAATAATACAATTGCTCACCACCCACCGACCAGGTCACGAGTAGCGAGAGTCAGAGCCAGAGAGCAATCACACCAGGGTCCAAGCAGGCCCCATGAGCAAGAGCACAACTGAAAAAACCAACTGACTCCCCAACTCACGACCAAACAAAAAACACAAACGAGCAAATGAGCTAAACAAACAAGTGAGCTAGCAGAGAAGCAAATTGTGGCTCTCCAGCCCGCTCCCCACTTATGTACCAAGCATGACGTGCTATGGAATGAAATCCTCCTTCAGCCAGTTTGGGTGACTTTCTGAACTGTGTGTCCCCCCACACTTGTAGTGAGAAAGTTGGGAACACAGGTGGAGTATCAAAAGCAGAGAATGACCTTGAATTAGTGCAAGCACTCCCAAGCACCATCAAAAAACCCCACTTTATCAGTACTTTTCTCATGGCAAATCCAGAAGATCGCGTCATACCAGCTACTGTAAAGAAAATTAACTCTGTCCTGACTAAAACCAGACCAATGGGAAAGGTCAATTTGAGTCCAGACAGACTGAGATGGCTACCCAGGGTTATTTCCCAAGATCTCTGAATGCTCTAAATATGTATCTGTCTCTTTCAAGGGACAACCACACTTCCACAAGCCCTCTGCATCCTGCATCATTAGGTGAACATCTGCAAGCGCATGAGAAGCCTCTCGGGAGGTGGTGAAAGAAATCCCAGTGTCAGAGATGTCAAGTTCAGGGTCTGGAGTGGACATTACTATGAAGATAACTAATACTCTCTCAATACATGAATGTTAAGTGCTTCTAAGAACCAAAAGAATAATTCAAAAGCAAGAATAAAAATAAATGTATGTGTTTTTCTGGGCCATTCTGTGCAGAGATTTTTAGAACTGTAATTTGGATTTTGGTACTTACTTTTTTATACTTTTCTTGGAAATATGACTCTAAGGAATGTACCTATGATAACTCTGGAGAGACAATCCCAAGTACTCAGACATGCTCCCACTGGTCTCATGTCGTGCTTTCCACTAAAGGAACGGTACAGTACTCCTGCAAGCCACTTGGTATCTCCAGCCCCTTGAGACATCAACTAACCCTTGCAAAGATGTGGGAAAAAAATAAATTTAAAGACATTTAGCTGCAATACGTAAACAAACCAACCCTTTCCAAAAGAGTAACCCCCTTTCTATTCTTGCTAAAACGTGTTTCACCCACCGAAAGAGTTTCCTTGCGCTGTCTCCTCTGTTTTCCGGGTTGGTTGCGCACTCCCTCGCCGCCCGGCTGTGTGCCACTAGATGGAGCTGCGGGTCTGCGCAAGGCGCCCGGCCCCATCTCTCCTCCTGCCCGCAGAGGGCACCCGAGCTCTTCGCAGGTCCGGTCACCCAGTGGGATCGGGAGAAGGTGCAGTCGGTGCTGTGAGACATTATTCGGGTTTAGAGAGGGCAGGCAGTTTGATTCA